>OX335792.1:1291207-2577414 GCA_946896805.1 Scutellaria galericulata | reverse complement strand
ATGATGATATAATATACAATCTAATAAAGATTCATTAAGAATTTCCAACTAATTTTCTATTTCTAAACCATCAAACACGGTTTGAATCTACTATTATACTAATTTATTTTATTTCATGTTGTAGACTTTATATGCATTGATAAACATACACATAAAACTAGATAAAATATATATATATATATATATAAATATATATATATATATATATATATAAATAAAAGAGAGGAAGTGGTCAGAAAATGTAAGGAAAAAGAGAGGGCAGGCGACATTTGTCCCACTATTCCCATGGACACTATATTACACCAATTAAATTCACTGCAAACAATAATTTCACTTTTTTTAAAAGAAAATTCTTTCTTAAATACTACAAATATATGTTTTATAGATAAATAAAATTCAGAATCAATTGTTGAATCCGACGGCTAATAGTTAACACGACATGTTTGGATGTTTCCAAATTCCAGATTGTGGAGAATCCCACTAACTCTGCTTCCTCCCTTCACTAACACATGTCACCTTTCAATTTCTCTCTCTTTTTATTTATTTATTTATTTTGGATTTGCTTTGGGAAATGAGAAACATTTTCCTTCTTTTCCACAGTTCAATATATATATATATATATATATATATATATATATATATATATATATATTTCAATCCCTTCTAAAAAAATTATAATATAAATAAGACACCTCATGCAATTTTAAATACATGAGATGAGTTAATTTATAATTGACTTGTTATAATCCATATATGATATATGAAATGAGTTTAATTTAACAAATTTATGTTTGATTTGACTACTTTTTCGACTAAAATCATATTTGATCGGATTAAAGCATTCAAATTCAATTTCATTAGTTTTTAAACAAGAATATAATATATCGGTCTCTATTAATATTTAAAGTAACTTGAATTTTGATATAATATATGTGTATATATGTATTCCATACATTTAATTCCCTAATTGCAGTTGTTTCTATATTATATATTCACCAACCAAATAAACAGCATTCAAATAGGTATGTATTAATTAATCAGTTGAATGTTATTTGGAACACGACTTTCTTCTCTCGTGAAACATCTTTATTTAAATAATTTTTTTAAACCAATTTCAATATAATTAATTACAATGCACGCATTGCTCCTTCTTATTGCTTTTAATTATAGTAATATGTTAACTACTATTGTGTGGTTTTGCCAAAAAAGATTAAAAAAACCTCAATATTGTCATTAGGTCAAAATGTACTATAAATACTAACGAGACAAAACCGCTAGGAGTTTTCATCAATAAGGTCATACAATCTTATTAAATATTATATATATGCGAACTTTATTATATACGTAAATGAGATTTTGTCGAATTCATATATTATATGAAACACCATAACAATATAATTCGGTCATGATTATTCTAGCGACAACAATTTTTAGTTAAGATTATATTGTCAAAAATAAAATTGTCTTGGTTGAATAATTTGTGGCATGCAATAACTCGTTTAATTCAATGAAGAAATGAAATTAATCAAATACAATAATATGTTTTTCCAACGTTAATTAAGATATGCACATGATTTAATTTATTCATGCTACACTTAGTTAAATACATTAATTGATAATACATTCACAATCTTTATTTGAGATGATTAGGCAACAATCATATATATATATATACACACACACGGGATTTAATACACACACTAGTAATTGATAGTACACACACTAGTATAATACACGGGATTTAATAAAAAAAATTAAACTTAGTGAAATTAAAAAAATTTAAATATTATTTACACAACAAAATTAAATTTATGATTTGTGCAATATATATAGTCTAATTTAACATTAAATATAATAAAATATGATCAAATAATTATTTAATTATCAAAATATGTGTTGCATTTGTAGATGATCATTTAAAAAAATTATTATTATTTTGAAAAAAAATATACATTTGCTATACCTATTATATTATTCAACCCACCCACCATTTTTTTTAGTGTGTTCTTTATTTGTTCTTTATTATTTACATTTGTAACAACAAACAACCCTCAACTTTTATTTTCAATTAAATAATACAAAATGAAAGTCAAAATTTCACAAATAAATTCCATAGTTTATTTTAAAACATATATTCAAAAATTATTTGATTTCAATAATTAATAAGTTTGAATAATAATTTTCAAGCTACCCACCTTTATTTTAGGTTTTTTTTTCCTTTTGTATCTATTTATATTTTTTCTTTACATTTTTAAATTTAACAAATTTCAAATATATAATAATATCTATCATTGAACTCTAGCATATGTTATTTAGATAAATCTAATTAATATTTCTATATTATTTATTATTTAATAATAATAATATTTTTTATCAATATTAAATTTGTAGCAATTAATTAGCATATTTAATATGAAAATATTGTAGGTTTGTCATGTGACACTTTGGTCTTACTTATATATATATATATATATATATATATATATATATATATATATATATAAATAAATTCAATTCATGTATCCCACAATATATTCCACATATAGTATGCAAATTAACGTTCATATAATAATAATAATAATAATAATAATAAATGAAATCACCACACAAACCATTTTATAGGAGTTATTTTGATATAAATATAGATAAAAACACCCATATTAATGTCTTTTTTTTTTTTTAAAGAAGATTGAACAAATGTGTTTTACCTTTTAAAACTAAACAAAGGTTAGGTGATTGGCCGGTGTTAAGGTAACACCTTAATTAAATTTAATAAAAAGAAAAAGAAAAAAGGAGACAGAGATCCAAGTGGGGGATAAGTGACCTGCACTGTATTGTTTCCATTTTCAGGACATAACTTCCCTTTTAATTAATTTCCATAAAAGCTATATTCTCTCTTTATGCTAAAAATAACTAATAATATTAAAAAAAAAATAGAGAAAGAACCACTCACCTCCCTATCGTTCAAAAGGGGGAAAAGTTTCTTCCATCGCACAATATTCATTATTGTTATGATCTGTTTTAATTCTATAATTTATTTTATTAATATATGCTATGTATAAATGTTATATGTGACGTTTGTTGTGAAGTATACGTGTATAACACAATAAGAATTAACGGTTAGATGATATTATAATCTCACTTTATTTTCTCAATAAGAATTAACGGTTAGATTTAAAAGACTTGATTGAAATTAAAACGATGCCTTTTGTGTTATTTTGGAAATTTTAATACAAAATTTCATTTTTGGTAAATTAACTTTTTTTTTTTGGGTTATTTTTTTTGCTACTTTTCTTTTATCTGATCCAATGAGAGGACTGTAAGTGAGGTTTATTGTGATTTGTTGGTAAATGGATCATCTCAATTTACTAAATGATAAATCTAGTAAATTTTCTTAAATCTTATCCGTTTATTTGATCAATGGATGATGGATCATAACATTCCACATCATACACTTTCAAATCTTAAATAATTTTTCAACACTATCCACACCTTGTTCTTTACTATTTCCTGTTGAATTGGAAAAAAATATTATTCGTCTAATAATTCATCAATCTTTTTGTGCTCTTTTCTGCCACTTAATTATACTAATTTGTCTCAAGATCAATTTATCATTCTCAAGTACGTTGTTTACTTTTGTCATACTCCCAAATAAGTTAGGTTTACTTCTATCATTATTATCATTTAATTAATGATATTGAACAATTGATATTCATTCTTTTAGTGGCAATTGCATACATCAATTTTAGTTGATGAACAACAACAAATTAATTATCCCAAGTGAGAAAGGAAATAAATTTCAAAATTTTAAGTAGAGAACGTGCATAAATTGTTTATGAAAAGAGAAGATGAGAAAATGGTTAGATGTTTAAGATTTGAGATTGAATGATATGACATGTTATGATCCATTGATCAAATAAATTGGATGAGATTTAAGGAAATTTATTAAATTTATCATTTGGTAAATTGAGAGGATCCATTCCCGATTTGTTGTATTAAAATGGAGAATAAAAACTTTTGAAGATTTGTAATATGAGGTTTCTATATTTGATCATTTTCATGATTATATATACAGTTGGTTACTTATTATTATACTTTTAACTGAATTAAACTTAAAGTCATCTTTTCACGTTCGAAATTTATCAGTTTGTTATATTTGAACTCGGATAATTAAGTAGTGTTAACTATTTTAACATATTTATGGTACGAGGTGGTTTAGATAGATCTTATATATATTCTATTACATTTAATACAAGTCATTTGTTATTTAATGATATCATTAAATAGTTATCTTTTGTAATATAATTATGAAAACACTGACTAGATCAATAAAATTATAAGAGGTCTCATTTTATTTACCATGACAGTCTATTTAATAGATATTTCATCATTCTTCAAGCTTCAATTCTAATTTTTGAGTTCTAGCGATATTTATTTCGTCGCTTAATAAATTCTTGATGCATTCAAATTTTGATTTATAAAAGTTCCCTTTGTTTAATTGTTTGTATATATAATTAAATAATTATTTTGTGCAGGTACCCATGTGTGGTACATTACCAAATTAATTGGCAACATAGTAATGTGTTAGGGTCCCTCAAACCATGATCTTTCTAAGATATATACTTTTATCATGTTGCCTCATCATCTCTTCTTGCTTTCTACATAGTAATTAATTAAAGTTTTAGTAGATTCATTTTAAATTCAACTCTACTTATATGATCATATTAAACCCGTTTATGGATGTCTAATACTCATCAAACCAAAAAATACGTCATCAAAAATCTCTTCCAGTCGAAAAGAAAAACAGAAAAAATGGGAATATTCATTTATAAAACAGCAATTGGAATTCATAATATTGACAAAATTCATAATAACAATTCAAATTAAAATGAAATTAAAAGAAAATAGCAGAATTGCAGTAGATCATTATTCACCAATATCTGATCAAGGCAATATTGTAGGAATCCATTTTCATTTATTATGCAATCTGCAAACTCTGCACTGCACGTGCTTCGATATGTGAGGGACAATATTCTGACCATCAATGTCTGTCTGCAACTCAAGTATGTCTCCAATTTTTGCCTCAACGAATATTTTTTTCTTAATATATATATATATATATATATATATATATATATATATATATTAAAAAGTATAATCTTCTTAAAATAAAATAATTATAATGCAAAAACATAGTTTTTCGTTTGGGATGAAGAACTAAAATGCAAAAGTATTTTACAAATAAATTTGACCAACTTAAGTGGCTTGTTTAATTTACTTTTCCTTTTCCATAAAAACTTAGTCAAAATTGCACAATTTGGGTGTGACAAAGCTACTGCTATTTCTTTTTTAAAACGGCAAAATTAGGTCTATTAATTCTAAATTATGATGCTTTTACTCCTATAAATCCCTAATTTATTATATTTTGTATATTCCAGTAAATTTTCATTTTCCATAATGTCTAATCCTAATTAGATGATATTAACTTTTATATATTGATCGTCGTAGTAAATGAAATTCCACTTGAAGAAATTAATGTTTTTTTTAAATTATGACTAATAAATACAACAGTTTACAACAAGCAAATACTTTTAGCACTTTAAAAAGGGAACACGACTAATTTAATCAGGGTCCGACTATCCGCACCCCAATAACTACTAAACACACCCCAACTCAAGTATTACTGTTCACAAGTTGTGAACAGTAATACTTGAGTTGGGGTGTGTTTAGTAGTTCTTGGGGTGCGGATAGCCGCACCCTTTAATGAATCCTCATTTCTTACAAGACCAACTCGACAAATTTCACAATTCATTTCATAAATGAATAATAAGTTTTATTTCTCTTCTTTTATTCTACATACTCCCTTCGTCCCAACTTAACTTGTCTACTTGTCATTTCGATTTGTCCCACCTAAATTTGCCAACCCATAAATGGCAAAAAATTTTTTACATTAATATCCCTATATTTCAACATTATTACAAAAATGTCATCCAAAAGTGCATATGATTTGATTTAATGTACATATTATTACAAAAATAACATTCAAAAGTGTATATCCACTTGAGTCAATTGCATTTTCTTAACCTCCGTGTCCGATCAACGTAGGCAAGTTGAGTCGGGACGGAGAGAGTAATTAATTTCTCTTTGCAAGTGGAAAATGTAGAATTCTTCTGCATATCTGCATTGTGCAGTAATCTCCAGTCTCTACAGTATTTTACGAAGGAGTTATCTCAATATTTATTGGATGTCTACCACGTGTCGCTTTTCTACTGGCTGCAATGCCTCCCCATCAACTCAAAATACATCATCACAGGTCAGCCTCTCCTCTGCACGCCTTGTTAACTCAATCACGTGACCAGCACGTGACGTCATGGGCTATCACTTTTTTTGCCACCATTTTCTTGCAAGCATTGAATATTTTATCTACTTTTGCAAAAATATTACTCTATTTTTATCTGCCAAGATGCAACTTTTTTTTAAAGCTGTCTCAAAATTACAATTCATTCTTTATTGTATGTTTCTCTCTCTGATGCAATTTAACTTAATGGTCTTCGAATTTAACAGTTTACGATTTATCTAATCGTGTGTCAATTGATAATATTAAATAAGGGTATACAATAAATTTTAATATACATTAAATACAGTTCTCAATTTGTGTGAAAGTAAAAATGAGCAATAATATGCCACTATTTAATCTGATTATCAGAAAACATTGTGGAATAAGTTAAATTATTTGATACTTGTTAAGTGATTCTAATGAATTTATAATTAATTCAATATGAGGTCCTCTTAAAATCCTTCCTCAATTTTCCTTATAAACTGAATTATTTTGTACAAACGTAATTCTAAATTATGTAGCTCAGTAGCTGCATAGATAATTTGGACTTGGGAGATAAATAGAGTTTTTCACTATATTGAATTTTTTTTAATACGTTAAGATTTTACTTGTCAATTTGAAAATTTTAATTCCCTTAAAAGATTTGAGATTTTATTCAGTTCACTGCTTTCAGTCGTGTACATGGAGTTTAATTCTAGAATCAATTATGTCTAATAAACCTTTGATTATATTTTTGTTGCCAAAATTTGGATCGGACCATCTCACAAATCACAATTTTTTAGGCGAAAACATATTCAATCTTATATTAAATCAAAACATGTCATTTACATTTTGAATCTTGAATTTTGTAAGCTTATTTTCTTTTCAATTCTTCATTGATTTTCGTAAGTGACTGTTAATATAAATATAATAGATGTTGATTCACTTCTCAAATATTCTTTCAGAGAATGACCAGAGATTCTCCAAAATATTTAAATATTAGTGGTGCATTTGAGAAGACTGTTATCGAATCTCATACAGAAATATGCTCATCAAAACAAACGGAATATAATATAACATCTTTATGTTATATTGAAAAGAAAAAAAACATATATATATATATATATGTGTGTGTGTGTGTTTCTAAGACATTTAACTGTAGATATCATGCGAGATGTAGAGTTATGAGACTAATGAAAGGTATTTTTCAAAAAAAAAAAAAATGAAAGGTATTTTTCAACAGTTGATATTTAATAAATAATCAATGTTTTACAATTATGAATAACTTTGACTGAATAAACATACACGACAATTTGAAAGGACAAAATTTAAATTGTTCCCAATAATTGACTATCAAATCATGAATGGAAAAGGGGGTCTCCCCAAAAACTAAAAAGGAGCAGTAGAGTTTCAAAAAACACGAAATCAAGAATACAGTTTGCATGTTATAATATGAAGTATTTCACATGTCAACGATCTTAGTACATGGATTTATGTTATTGAAGGCATCCCAGATAAGGAATCAATGACCACCTTGATAATGACACAACATATGTACCACCATTTTCACAGTACTATGTCTTTAAACTGTACTAATATATAATTCTATTTACCCAAGTTTCAGTAATTCATGTGAGTATTGCTAGTTGCCTCGAACAAGAAGAAATAATTAATTGAGATGGGAAATAACTCAAAGATCAAAATGGCAAAAGATTAATTAGCTGTAAAAGCTCACAAATTCAGGCAATTCAATTAAATGAGAAGTAGGTTGGTATTTAAGCAAGAGAGATGACGTCACAGCAGTAAGATTTTGGAGTTAAAAATATATAGTCTTTGCTTGTTAAAAGAGGCTGTCAGAATGGCACTGCCAAAAATCTACCAGTGATTCAGAGTTTGAGCACACGAGGATGAGTGATGTAAATGCTGATGTTGATTCATCACTTGTACTCTCTTGAGGTACAACTCTACATAGCAGAGATGAACAAAAAAGAAGAAAGATGGGCTTGGTGTAGACTAGGGCTCAAAATTGCATTGGCAAATTTATGAAAAAAATAGCACTCAAATATTTGGGTTCCATTCTTTTTGCAGAATACACAATTTCTTCTTTGGGTAAAAGCCAATACCATAGCATCCATATACTTAGGAGCAAGACTAGGCATATGATAACATCATCATTAAATGAGATTGTTTACATGAATTTGTGGTGGTTACAAAGTTTTCTCTCTATCCTATACTAGAATACTATGCAGGTGTGGGTACTCTAGGCATTATTTGTACAATATTGTTAAAATATGTGTTGAATTCGATGCATATGTGTTAACAATCTTATGTTTGGTTGAATATACTAGGAATCTTTAAAAGAGGTTGCTATTATCTATTCTACCCTTTAAAATTCAGTGTGTGAAAATTTGGTCACCTCAACATTTAACAAGATTTGGGCTGCGTTATGATTATGGATCACACCTCTGGTCCACTGTCAAGCAGATCAGGGCCACATTATTGTTATGGGCCTTAAAGATTTTAAGCAGATAAGAATTAACCTGGTCTGGTAAAGGCCAAGTCACATGTAACAATCAATCCCATAATAAATTTTTATAGACAACCATTTTAGGGTAAATCAAATCTCAAGAGACATCAACTTAAACTTTTTATTTCAAACCCTTGTCTATCTATTTTGTGGGTTATGAACTCTAGAGTTGATCTACCTTACAAAATCAAATTTGATAAACGATTTTAATTATAGATGTCTTACTCATAAAATAAATAAGAAAAAAAAATACCAATTTTTTTTTTTGACATAAAATGTCGAAGTACTTGAAAGAGATGCTTGAGATTTATTTAATTTATGTAATATTGAATTTGGACTCTAGTTCCCTTATAGAATATTTAAAACCAGAATAAAAAACACAAACCAACATTATATTTAAAAAAATGTAAATCAAATCTACTTTAGCATAATAATCCTTCCAAACTCTGCAAGCGATCTGATGTCCTCCTAAATCAAACACCTTGAACTTAATTTTGCCAATACTCAGCTCTTCCGATGTAATGCAGCAGTTGCACTAATCTCTGCATCAAACAAAATTTCCGATCCAATCAATCCACCGAGATCCACTAATCCGAGCGATGCCAATATGCCAAACCAATCCAAGAGAAACATTTTTGTTGGACTGCGATTTGTGTAGATCTAGAGTGGAACTTAGAACATTTTTTTTCTAGTGTTGTTTTTTTCTGCAGTGGTTTGTAGAGAGAGAAGAATTTGGTGAACACACACTCCAGCTTCCTGAAACGTGCTAAAAGAGCGAGTGCAGTTGAATGTGAATTGTGAAGCAATAAATTATTTATGCATTAGATTTGCAAAAAAGGAGAGAATTTCTTAGTATGATATGCTAATAGCAGTGTATCTAACTCATATTAGCAGCTGAAGCAGAAAAGCTGGAACAAGTTTAATGCTTCAATAACATGCTAACAGAGAGAATTAACTGTACGGTCAGACAGTACAATAAGACATGAACTATACTCTTCCTATCCTATGCAGAAGTGCAGGCTGTTCCTCAAAATTCGACAGAGTGCAGATCTACAGTTAGTATTTGAATATCCAGGTATGTGATAGTGGGAGCTGCATAAGCATTACACCTTACTTCTGCCCCTCAACCAACTTTCCTTTCGAATTTTCTCGCTTTCTCTCAGCACATTCGTCCAAGTTAATCTGAAAATCACGGCATTCGACAGAGCAGAAAGCACAGAGGGTGCTGCAGAAATTACACATCCAAATGTAAGGGTGAGAAAGCACAAAAGACAGAAGATAAGACTCAGATATTACTAGAATGCTAATTGAAGTCCTTATAGCCAATGAAACTCACTCGGTTAAGATTTTTAAGTCACTGGGTACAAAATTTATTTAACAGTGGTGTCCCTTGATTAAGTCCAAGACTCCAAGTAGTATGGATTATAGCACATATAATAGCTTCACAGACTAAGAATTATTGGGATTCTTAAAAATCAGCTGTGCAAGCTGCTTACATTGGTATAGAAGCTTATTCTCAAGCAATACATTAAACTATAAAATAATGATAGTAAACATGACTTAGTATGAAGAGGAACTACAATAATATTATTTAAGAGAAGATGGAGTATCATATTTGGACTTTAGTATAACGATGAAAGTACTTTATGCAAACTGTTGGCATCACATTGTTGAAAGTAAACGAAGTAGGTATAAAGAACTTAAAAATGAAGTAGCCATTTATTACAAGGACTAAAAAGGGCTCAACACCGTGGTCCTATGGAAATTAGTCAACAAATCAGTAACAGGCAAGACTCCAAGCAAGATATAGAAAAGCACAAATCAAGGAAATCAAATGCGCGTCCACATTCTACATTTTGTAATCATAATGACAGACAAAAATAGTAGATTCCTAAATAAGTAAAGATAAGTCAACAAAGCAAATTAATTCAAGGGGAAAAGTCAAAAGAAAATCTATTAAGCAAATTGAAGGCAACCAAATGAATCTTTCATGTAAAATTGCAGGAAGAATAATATACAAGGAAATTACTTATTAAATTAAAAACAAACCAAAAACGGTAACATACATAAATTCGATTAGATTCGATAACATAACACCAAATGGAAAACAGCACGATCAAGTAAAGCTCATGAAAAATTAGCAGAAAAAAAACACATACACACACAATGAGAAGCAATCACTCACAAATTTGAAGACGAACAAATTAGGAATCTAATTACCTCAACAACCAAAGAATCGAAATGTACAATTAATAATTAAATACAAGAGCGCTACCTGTACATGAAAACTTCAGAATTCTGAGAAATTCTCTTCTTACAGTAATGGCATCGTTCCAAAAAACCACCAATTTTCATCTGATCAGATTCGTCAACATTAACCGGCGAAGCAACGGTTAACTTTGGCCGTGGCGGTTCGGCGGTGGCGTCAGTTTTCATATATTTCAACTGAGTCGTGGAAGCGGTGGCTGAAACCAACGCCGATGAACTCGCGACTCGGCTCCGTTTCACCGGCATTATGAATGAATCGAATGGAATGTGAGTAGGGGTTTTGTTTGGACTCTGTTTTTGCTCAGGTGCTACTCTGAGAATGAAAATAAGTTTTATTTATACAAATAATAAAGATGATAAAAACAGGCGCTAGGTGGCTAATATGTATAGGCCACCGTGGGCCCTACTTCTGGTTAACATGGAAATAACGATTTAATTATTTAAATCCGTCCTTATACTTTGTTACACCATTTGAATATGACTTTTATAATATCTAATTTTGTGAGATGATTCCGTAGTTTAAATATGAATTTGTAAAAATAAATTTTATTGATCTCATACAGATTAGATTATTAGTGTTTTTTTTTTTTATATAAAAAACTAATATTAATTTTAAGAATTTCTCACTTAATTTTGTGAGATTGGTCAATTTATGATTAGTAACTGATAATTCGTATTATATGTTGTGAAAATAAGTTTGATTTATATATAGGTGAACAGAGCGTCATCCCATGGATTTATATCTAAGAAATGGTCTCGTATGATATTATGAGTTTTTGTACCTAATCATTTATTTGTTTAAATATAAGATAAAATAGGTTTTAAAAAGATAGTACAAGGTATTAGTTCAATGATAAAGTAAATATTAAATTTTTTTAGAAGTTATGATATAAAAAGGTATCTACAAAGTTATAACATGGCTAAGCAAATAGTAGTTTGAATATTTTTTTTTTCTCAGAAGAACCAGAAGAAATTGTATCAATAATATCAATGCTGACTGTGCAAATAATTTTTTTTTTTCATTTTGATTTTCTAAATAATTTTGAGTCAGACTTCCTCATCAAACCATTGTACTATATAAGTTCTAAATGGTTGATTAGAATACACATTGAACAATTGAGCAATTGAGCAGGAAAAGAAATAATGAAGATGAGCATTAAACTTAAAATAAGAAGAAGATTCGTGGGCCTCAAAATGTCAAAATAAGAAGAAAAATTAGAGATGGAAGCCATCATCTACATATCAACCAAAGAATGAAAATGAAGAAATAAAGAAAGAAAAAATGGGAGCACGAAATGCACGAAAATGAAGCTATTATTTGCCGATTAAATGATGATAAAGATTCACGATTCGTAGTTTATAAAATATTTTCAAAAGAATTGAAACTCTGACGGTATTGGTGAGCTATCATATTACAATAAAAAGAAATATAAAAATATCAGATACTCCATTGCAAATGAAAGAATGAAGAAAGAGGGAGGACATAAATCAAATTTGGAGAAAAAAGAAATTAGATCTCAATAAGAGAATGAATGAAAGAAAAAAAAGTAGAAGATGAGGGGAGAAGAGAATGTGAGAATGAAGATAGAGCCGCCGCTGTTTATGAAAAATAGAGATCTGCAGGAGGAATGAAGATTATGGTAATTGTGTATACTTATTTAATGGGTAGTGAAGAAATTTATTGGATCAATTAAAATAAAGGGGCCTTATAATAGCTATTAAAAAATTAATTCTTAAAAAGATATAAATATCAACAAATAAGAGCTTTAAAAATATTTAATAATAATAATGATAGTACTAATAGGCTTTTTTTTTTTTTTTCTAATTTTGTCGAAATCAATAGAAAGATTTGAATAATCTTATAATTTTTTTTTGTTTGGATGCAATAAAAAATTGTTAAGAAATTCGAATTTGTTTAATACTATTTTAAAATTTATTTAAAAATATAAAAATAAATTGAATTAGCTATAAATTTTTAAATAGTAGTTCAAATTTGGAATAACTACAGTTATTATATCTTCAAAACACTTATAATTAGTTACATTATATTATCAAGTATATGATATAAACCACATATTATATGGCAAGACGTGCAACGTGCGGGTACACTGCTAGTTCAATATAATATTAGGAAACCCAGTTCATTATTTTAATATGAATTCTTTTTTGTTTTCTATAATCACATATTGAGGGTTTTTTTTTTTTTTTAAATATAGAGAGTAGGGAAATACGAAAATATATAATACTAATTAATAAACTATTCTTAATCAGACTTTTCGTTTTAATTTACATATGCTAGGCTGCAATTTTCCACGACTCTATAGAAGTAAAATAATTATACATACGATACTATTCCATGAAAAAAATCATGAACGATTCTAATCGAAAATACATTGCTTGTGAAAATGAAAAAAAAGTACCACATTCACCAACTTTTTGTACTAAGCATTAAATCTTATTGCATGTGAAAATCTTCAAAATCCAATTCAACACACACGAAATAGCACTTAAATTGGATGTAATATTACATCAATATCAAAAACATGATGTTACATATGATCAACATAAGTACTATTTTATTTTGATTGAAAATGATGTTTGTGACATATTTGAGTACACTATTCAAGGATAGGGAGAAATTTGTAACCAATTACTTAATCTCAGAGGTACATTAATTTGCAACTACTTTTTTTTTAAATGCTTTTAATTTTTGTTGAATAACATATATTCAAATTTCAACTCTTGGTTTTGGTTATATATACTTTTCAAAATCCAACTAGAAAACGTTTATTTGATGCTTTTCTAATCTCTTCTTTTTTCTTCTTTTTTTTTCTTCTTAAATTCCCTATATGGGGTTCACCTACATAGTTTATGTATTTAATTTTATTTATGAGCTGTGACAATTGAACAAGTCAAGAACTCCCCAACTAATAGTTAGAATAAATAATTAAATAATTAATTGATATAAAGTTGTGTTTGGATTAAAGGATTTGAAATTCACAATATTAAATTCATTGATGATATTTGAGTTCATATGAATTTAAATCCATAATTTTTATTTTAAATAATTTGTGTTCAATATGAAAGGATATTGAATGCATTCTAATTTGGATGCATGAATTTGAAGTTATATATATACATTCCAAATTTTATGATTCAACTGATTACTAATTTATAAGTGTATTGAGCAGTAATCATAATGTAGAATAAGATTGTGAACTCTGTCTGAAAACTATTTCAATTTTATTATTTATTTTGTATGCCTTTTCTATCATATAATTTGGTAAATATCAGAAATATAGATTTGAAGTTGGAAGGATACAAAATAATGAGCTAACTTTGAGACAAAATTAGATTTGCATTGCCAATTTATCATTATCATTGTTTTAAATTTTTTGGGTAAGTTTAGTTTTAACTGAAGTGTAAGGTTAGATTAATGAACTTAATTAGTTGTCAAATAGCCAACTTATAAGGTATCCAAGAATAAAAGAATTACGTTTCATCAAGGAAATGTGATAACCATAAAAAATATATATATGTATATAGTCAAAATAAGAATACATCAATTTTAATAAAAAATTGACTTTTTTTCAATAAAAGCAAAAATCGAATAACCAAAGAAAAAAGAAAAGCTTATATACAAGAGGGATGAAGAAATGAAACAAACTAGTCACATATCGACTAGTCACAACAAAATGTGAGCCTTGCTAAAACCTCAATAAAGAAAAATTCAAAAGAAAAAAAAAACCTATTTTGGGAATAAAAATATCACGCACTTAATAAAAATGAAAAATATCGTGATCTAAAAAGTCAACAAACATGGGATGATGAAGGAAAGTTAGGGTCATATCGCGCCACTGAAACTCAACCTCCAAGTTCACTTAAATAAAATGTACTTCATCGTTAGCAGATTTCTTTTAATATTTATCTCACACAAACCAAAGTTGGCATATGTGATTAGTGTCTCATGGTCTCCACGACCCACACGATAGTCCACACAAAACACACAACATGACATTATACAAAGCACACGACAACCCACACCCACACGATGCAACATTTAACCACACAAGCCACACAATCTCAAGAAAGAAGAAGAAAAAAAGTAAAAGCATGTAGTGAGGTCTACAACATCTTATGGAAAAATATTTGTATCAAAATGTCTTTCATTTTATTTAAGTCTAAAAAAGGCTCAAAACCTTCTTAGTCATGACAATAACTTCGGATACATTGAAAATTATTAAGACATAACTGACCAACATCCATGACCTTTGCCTAGACATAAAAGTGAACACGTGGATAAACCAAACACATTTCGCAATTAAAACGGAGTAACATCCATTTAATTAAAAACTATCACTTTTCAGAAAAATTAATTTAAAATTATCTTAAGAAACTTTTTTTTCACATATTTAATGGGTATAAATATATTTTAGGGCTATATAACAAAGACTATCATCTCATGCATTTCATCTTCAAATCTAATAAAATGTCTAAACCTTTTGTCATGCACTTCTCCACTGCCCTGCTCGCCGTTATCATATTGGGTACATAATTTTCACTCTCATGCATTTTATTCCTAATTGATCAATAACTATTTGGATAACAATATAACCATCGAAGGTTGTTGAAGTGGCCAATATATTTGTATAAAATTGTTAGTGGATAAAAAATCATAAATTTTATTATACATTGGAATAACACCATTTGTATCATAATTAATCTAGTGATTTACTTTTCTACCACAGTTCAATAAAATAATAAATTTACCCTTGTTAATAATAAAAACATAAGAATATATCTTATGTGAGACCGTTTCACGGATCTCCTTTCAAAAGACGGGTCGGGTCGGGTCGAATATAATAAATTATATAATACTTTTGTGTGTATTAGATAATATTTTTGTATTATATTATATAATATATGTACATGATGCAAAGATATTACATGATATATAGAAAAATATGACCTAATATACACAAAAATATTACATGTTGCGCGAGAGAAGAGCCCTGGAAGCCCTAGGATCTGTGTGTTTTTTTAAGACCCGATCCGACCTAATTCAGGTCATGTATCCCACAATACAAAAGTATTACCTGATATACATAAAAATATTACATATTTTCTTATAGTTTGACTCAACTCAAAATGCATCCTATAATATAAAGTATTACCCCATATATAGAAAAATATTATCTAATACACATAAAAGTATTATATAATTTTTTATATTCGACCCGATCCTACCCATCTCACAGAATGGGATCCGTGAGATGGTCTTACCAAGACTTTGCCAAAACATAAATATAATGGTGACACATCAATCTTTTTTGTACTATTCCATATATGAGAAAAACTATTTTTGACAATTCACCATAATTTAAAAAAGTAAGAAAGTTGTATTGTGATAAAAATATTTCTTTATTTGATTTAGTGGTATTTCAATATTATGTGTACATTCATGATATTATTATATATTTTTAATTCATTTGAATGGTGGGTGAGCAGTGGATCTGATGGCGGCGGCGGCAGGGCCGGGCCTTTGCCCGGTGGTCCACCTGGGCAGCAAACCGATGAAGAGTGTTGCAGATTGTACAAATGTTTGCAGAAAGAAATTTGGGGGTTTGCTTTATAATGCAAAATGTTTGAAGAAGAAAAGTGTTGTATTTCCAGAGAAATTTACACTTACATGCTGGTGTGGTTGCAGTGTCAAAAAGTCCAAAGGAAAAAAGTGCCCTCCGACGACGATAGTTGATCCTTCTCCGCCTTCCGACGATGAGCCGCCGCCAGAGTGGTGGTGGTGATCAAATCTTCGCCGGAGATATTTTCCGGTGAAGGTATTAATAATTAATAATATGTGTGTTCTTGATATCATGATAAATACCTTGAGCTTCTAGGATTTTGAAAACAAGACTGTATTTGATATAAAGCTGCCTTTTAAGATCAAGTTTAAGTTTCTTAAATAAATTAAGATTCTATTTATGTTTACATATAAAGGAGTGTATTAGATTTATTTGGGGTGATTTCATTTATAATGGACAAAAAATCTTATTTTAGTCATAATTTACAATTCATTTTTTTAAGTAAAAATTTGGCATTTTCGTCATTTTCGTCAATATCATAAAATTTAGATTACACAATCTTATCGGATATCAATAAGATTTAGTCATTTTTATTATATCAGTCTGTACTATTCAAAACATAGATTACATCACTTTATTGAGAATAGACTCTTGTGAGAATTTGTGAAACGGGTCGACCCACACATTTCACAACCCACAATTTATATAAATTTGTAAAATTGATTTGATTGATGGATTATGAACTTCATCTCACGAAATATATCTGTGATATACGTCTCATTTTTGTATTAGTGAAATATCTCGTCCGTTCTAATTTAGAGGAGCATAATTTAAAAAAAAAAAAAAATATATATATATATATATATATATTATAAAAGTAAGACCATTAAGAACAATTGGATGCTCACATTATTTTGACATTAAATATGGGTAATTAATGATTTCAAATTTTATGTTGCTAAGAAAAATAATTAAATAATTTAGAAATGTTGACTAAATTTATCTAAATAACATATGTTAGGCTTCAATATAGGAATTATTTGCATATTTGAAATTTGTTAGATTTAAATTTTTTGAGAAAAAGTATAAATAAATAAAAAAGAAAAACACTAAAATAAAGATGGGATTATTGAAAACGATTGTTAAAACTTTTAATTTAAACTTATTAATTACTGAAATTTTGAATAATATTTTTTATTTGTATTTTAAAATAAACTATAAAATTTATATGTGAAATTTTGACTTTAAATTTTTTATTATTTAATTGAAAAGAAAAATTAAAGATTGTTATAGATGTTAACAATAAAAGGCAAACTAAAAAAATGATGGGTGAGTTGAAGATACAACAACCATAGCAATATATATTATTTTCAATAATAAATAAAAAATATTATGATCCTCTATAAGTGCAACATATATTCTGACAATTAGATAATTATTTGATCTTATTACATTATATTTAATATTGCAATATTTATTGCACAAATCATAAATTTAACTTTACTATATAAATAATATTTAAAATTTTCTAATTTGATTAAACTAAATTTATTTTTTCAAAAAATGTCGTGTATTAGTGTGTGTGTATATATATCAGAAACCTTGATGGGCAACAGAACATAACAGCAAGTTTTCTAAGACAAGGACATGAATTTGATACGGCCCAAGCCCAATAGCTAGCAACGAATTAAAGTTGAAGCCCATATTCAATATATAAATGATTCGGTATTGATATCAGGAAAAAGAGAGGAAAAAAAAAGATTAAAGTATGAATTCGGCTCGAATGGTATATTTCTTTTCTATTTTTCTGTAATAATTATACGAGTCAGTCTCGCGTGCAACCGTCATATCGTGTGTTATGGGGCACGGTCGACCGTGCGCAAAAAAAAAAAAAAAAACTTATAGCCCTAAAAGACGTACTTAGAACTAAAAATCACATATTTGTGACGCGCACTATCAACCTTGCCCTATACCATGCGCTACACATGTCGCGCGGTCGGATCGTGTCCACAACGTGAGAAAAAAAATCACATACTTAGAACTGAAAATCACATACTTAGAGGCGAAAATGACATACTTGTACATTCTTGCCGCGCACGGTCGACCGTGCCCCGGGGCACGATCGTGCGTGGTACCGTGGTCGACCGTGCCCCGGGGCATGACCGTGCGCGGTCCCATCACACAGTGCAACGGATGCACGCGAGTTTTTGCGTAATTATACATCTTTTATTTACAATTTTGAGTTTACTCTTTCGAATAGATGATGATTTTGATCCATAAATCGAGATTGTATCGTAATTTATTAACAATTCTCAACGTGCAATATAAATAAAAATCACATGAAAAGAAGTAAATTCACTGAATGTTCCATTATTTATCAAACAAAATCATACACTTAGATATCATGTAATTTAATTATATGTGATATTATATATAAGTGTGGTGTAGCAGAGGATGCAATTAATGGCTATGAAAAACTTTGAATATGCCATGTTTTCTTTTCAATCTTTGCTGGTGTGTGAGATATTCTGCTTTATGTAGGGATGAAGGTCGAATTTATTACGTGGATTTGGTCATCTTTATGTTTGGATTTTTGGAATTTGCTGTTGATATTATTGGAGAACTTGTAATAATTTCTTTATGCCATCCATAGTACTATCAGATTTTGTATTTATCTTCCCATATATTTAGGAGTCTTATTTTCCTTTTATTAATATTTATTCCTATAAACTTTCTATTGTTCCACATTATCGTGCGAACTTTAATTTAATGCATTTAAGACATCAAAATACTATTTATTGATTTCTGACATGTAAAATGGAACAATTCAGAAAAAAAAAACTCAAATAATTTATAATTCAATGTGACATATATATTGTTTTGCCCTCTTAAATATATAGTCAACTTTCTATAAAAATAAAATTTATTTAGCTCATTTACTAATCTCCCCTGTTAAATTTAATCTTATATCTTGAAAATGTAAAGATCATTAAATATGCATACATAACCTTTCATACACCCCCACCACACTTGAATATGTGTAACTTTTCACAAATATCTTGTCATCAAACAACAGACACCTTTCAAAATTAAATAAACAACTTTCCATTCACTCCAAAATTCCAAAAAAAAAAATCCTATAAATATATAAATTTGAGCTTCCACGAAGAACAATAGATTCTAACAAGTCTACCTTACTTGCATTAAAAGTTCATCAGAAACTTTCGAATTTGGAGGGAAACATTGTTGTTTTAGAGGGAGTTCAACTACTTTAACTAACATTTAAATTAAAACCTAAATTATTACTCATTTGATATTCTTATTTTATATAAAAGCCAAAAATCCATGTTAGGTATCACAAGCAAGCCTACTCATTCTTGCTTATTTCAATTTTCAATAGCTAATTAACTACTTATAAAGTTGGCCAACTAGATAGACCTATTTCCTTCATAACTCATGACCCAAGTCTTATAAATTCACACAATTACTTCCTCCCTTCAATATCCTCATTCAACCTTCAAACTTCCAATCCCACACAAAGCTTTCCACAATATTCAAAAGGAAAAGCAATTCAAAAATACCAATGGCAATGAAGGCAAGTATGATAGCCCTAATGTTGCTCGTTGTGCTCGTTCGAGCCAGAGCCCAATCGGGGTGCACGATGGCTATAGTGAGCTTGTCCCCATGTATGAGCTACGTTAGTGGCAATTCATCAACTCCCTCGTCTTCTTGCTGCTCTCGACTCTCAAGCGTCGTTGGCTCACAGCCACAATGCCTTTGCACCCTCCTAAAAGGCGGGGCGTCCAATTTTGGCATTGTCGTGAATCAAACACTCGCGCTCGCCCTCCCTGGCGCTTGCAACGTGCAAACGCCCCCACTCAGCCGGTGTGATGGTAAGATACACGCGCCCTTGATTTCCATTCTTGAACTAGTTGACATGTGATTAAATTGATCAATGGTCTGATTGGTGTGGCAGCTCCTAGTGGAGCAGGTGCACCTGCACCAGCAGATTCGCCCTCCGAGACTCCTGATTTGGACACGCCTGATGTTGCTCCAATGACACCATCTGAGACTGATGATGTTCCATCAGGTACTGATCTAATATTATTCAACAATTTTGGGCCATTAATTAATTAAGACAATTTTTTTGGATAATGAATTGGGACTAATTAAGACAATGTGGTTGCAGGGTCTAAAGCAGTTCCAGGGAGAGATGGATCGAGTGTTGGAGGGAGCAGTGGACCAGCAAAGTGCAGCTTGATGGGTGTTGTTTTCTTGATGGCATCATCATGGGTTTTTACTTGAACTGGATTGTGATTTGTGTTGAAGTTTAAGTGTTGTTGTTTTAATTTCCTACTAATTAGAAGATGAATAGGAATTGTAGCTTCGTTTATTTTGGTGAAATGTGAGTGTGGTGTTATTTGTTATTCATGTGGCTTCTTCATTGTAGCCTAGATCATGGTTGTACAATTGATTATTTTTCAAGAAAATACATTTTGTTGTTCTTTTCCTATCACTAGAACTCATTTCTCATGTTCGAACACCTCTATTGTATTCAAGAGAATTTTTATTACCAGGAAATCTCTAATTTCAAATTCTCGATATATTTGTTACGCTATAAAAAAGTGGGATTAGAATGATTTGAGGAATGACTCGAAATTTATATTAACAAATTATTGATTGATATGAATTCGAAATGAATCGGTTTCATTTTAAACTAATTCATTAATAATTTTAAATATACTTTAATTTAAATGTAAGGAAAATACATTCTTTTCAAATCTCGTATCTCAGATTGCCAAATCCAAACACAACCTACTCCATTGGTGTTACATTACGCTCATTCTCAAATCATGGCATTAAATTGTAAAACAGGAAAGGGAAATAAAGTTTAGCTTAAAGGTCAATGATCTTAAAATGGAAAAAAATGAATCTAACAAATCTAGAAGACATAAAGATACTAAAAATAGAGAGAAATTCTAAATTCGAGTAAAACATAGTAAATTAAATTTAATTGTTTAGAGATTCATATTGGTATTATATTGTCCGAACTCTCAATCTTATTGGTGTAATATTGCCAGTTTTAGTTCGAGCCCACATAAATAAATTTATGAGCTTTCCTAAATTATCTCATACTAATAAAAATAATTTTCCATCTTATACGAGGACAAACAGAAGGCCAAAAGTTCAAAGAATAGAAGTTAAGCCAATCTAATTGGGCCCCAAAATGTAATCAAGCCCATAAAGTACAAGTCAAACAATAATAGTATAATATTTCATATAAAAACGAATATCCCTACTACCTGCCCATCGTGACACGATAAAATGTGTTCACGACTGATGTGTCAAAAATCCAAAATATTTATTAATTTCATTTTTCATATAATGAGGGATAATATCAATACAGGTCATCGGTGGATATATTAAGAATTGCCCACGGTAGACATTTTATCATTTTCTTAAAAACGATATCACACATATAAATAAATGAGATAGAATCTCATTATTTATAAATCAAATTTATTTTCACAAATTTATACAAAGATTGAAAGTTTATCCATCTCATAAAATCGGAACCATAAACTTAACTGACAAAGAGTAGTATTTGATCATCATCAATCAAACATACCAAATACTCTTATTCAACACTTCTCCTTCTGATTTATTGATTATTGTTCCCTGTACCTCTTTGACTTCTTCCATGATGCACGTAATAAAAAAAACCAATGTATCAAGATCATACTACATATTTGGAAACAACCTTCAACTAAGAACAATAAAACAGCCAGTACTATATAAACTACCAAGTCCTTGAAATTTTCTCAATCATAACATCTTACATATATGCCTTGTACTACAAAACCTAATCATGGTTTAATAACACTTAAAACCAACTAACTTGCTCAAACAGATGGCCAACCCAACACAAACATCTTGTCTTTTCCTACCCCCAATCCTTATATAAAAC
The DNA here is from genome assembly GCA_946896805.1 of Scutellaria galericulata. NCBI lineage: Eukaryota > Viridiplantae > Streptophyta > Magnoliopsida > Lamiales > Lamiaceae > Scutellaria > Scutellaria galericulata. The sequence goes on along the minus strand of OX335792.1, from coordinate 2,554,753 downwards.
ATCCAATCCAATCTCTCATCACTCAAATTCAAAATCCCATCTCTCTCTTCATACAACAACACATTCCACACTCTTTTCTTGCCACTCCAATGGCAGCTAACAAAGTGACAAAACTAGCCCTCTTCATCGTTCTTGCATCCGTGTTTTTGGGCACAACGGAAGCACAAAGCGGATGCACCAAGACACTAATCGGGCTGTCCCCTTGTCTCAACTACGTCTCAGGAAACACCTCGACTCCATCAGCTTCGTGCTGTTCCCAGCTCTCCAACGTTGTTACATCACAGCCACAGTGTCTGTGCTTACTCCTCAACGGCACTGCCACCTCATATGGCTACAACATTAATCAGACATTAGCACTTTCATTACCTCAGGCTTGCAGTGTCCAAACTCCTCCACTTAGCAAATGCAATGGTGAGATATTTTTGTCATCAGTCTTTCTTCATTAATCAATGTAAAAAGTTTATGTTTGGTTGTCTAATTCACGATAAATTCAGCTGCGAATGGACCATCGGCTTCAACGGATCATACCCCACAAGCCTCTCCAGCTGCTGATTCATCCAAAGAACCAGCAACCACTATTCCATCAGGTAAAAAATATATAAGAATAAATAAAAATATTACATGTCTTAACATGGGACTAACTGAATTTATGTTATGTTGTGACAATGTAGGATCAAAAACTACCCCTTCAGTGAATGGTGCTTATAAGGGAGGAAGCAACAACAGAGCACTTGAAGTTTTCTTCCTCTTTCTTGCAACATGTTCTCTGTTCTTCGCGGGATTTTGAGATTCGATCAACCTTAGCAAGCTGGAACGATATTTTTCAGACGTTTGTTTGTGTCAATCTGATTGAATTATATGTTGTCTTTATTTTTATTTTTTTTGAATTTTGTATGTATGATTTACTTTATGTAGTCCCTGCTATGCAGGGATTCAAAATATTGTATCAGATTGTTTAAGGATATTACATCATTTTCCCAGATTTCTCAAATTTTCCACATTTGTTTGTGTTTCAACTTTGATGCTGCAAAACCAGATCAGCATTACACTCTTTAATTTCACCAGAGATATTAATTCTTTGTAGATCATAAGTCATTCAAAATGTTATTCTCACTCATCAGCAGCAATCTTGAGATTAAAGGAATTTTTTTTTGCAATAAATAAATTGGATCCGGGTCAATATGTCGTCCATGTGGGCTATCCTATTTCATACATAATATAATATAAAGTTTTGGGGGTTAAAAATGAATTAAAGAAAAGCCGTGAAAGTTATGAGATAATTTCCAATATTAACTCTCCAATAACTTCACTCTCTCTCAATATCTTTCATATATACTCAACATGCAGAATACAATAAGAATAGTGAAAGAGTTGTAAAACACAGTAATTCTCTTAAGCACTAATCAAAACATTTGGGTTGTCTCTGGAGGTGGATTTTCTATGTAATTTCAAGACCAACCGTGATTTCAACCGCGCAGAAGATTCGATAACTTAATGTTTTCTGCTGCGAAAATAATCCATGTGTCCATCAATTTTGACTTTACTAGCAAAATTATGTTAGATTAGTAATCAGGGTAAAATTGCAAAAGAAATGATTCCACAACTATTGGGTGTGGTAATTTCAGTTATATTCAATCAATTTATGAAATTAAGTTCAATAATTTTCAAAATTTTGTAAGTTTAGTTATAACAATATGCAAAGAAAATCTCGTAAATATTGGTCCTCGCAATTTCAATCTCATATCGATCAGCATTTTGCAATTAAATCTCAAACTTTTAGTATGTTGTAATTCTAGTTCTAAATTGATCAAAAAATTTCAATGTTTGTTGAAGCCTTTCCTTAGTAACAAAAGTATTTAATAGTTATTCGTATCTCCAAGAATTTCATTTAAAATAGTAACCATCACAATCAGTCCAAAGACAATATGAGACTTTTCCAGGTAGTGCTTAAGATGAAAGTAGGTGAAACTGCGTTGCAACAACTATCTAAATATATAAATAAATAGGGTTCAGTTAGCTAACTAACTTATGTTTTTTTAAGATACTTGTTTGTCTGTTCTCTAGTTGCTGATAATAGAAGTGCTAAAGTAATTTTTTTTTTTTTTTTTTAATTTGGACTAGTCACTAGTTATAGAAGAGTGGTCTTACCTTTTTTTCTTTTTTTAGATATTTTCCTGATTTATTTTCTTGCTCATAAAACATATACACTCTCTATCAAGGAAAAAAATAAAATCATATTTCTCTAAAATTAGACTTTTTTAACTTTTAGTCAATTGAATAACATAGATATTGTTGAGTTGGTGGAACCCAAATCAAATGAAGAGTTTAGGCCATCGAGTTTCGAATCTAGGTAATATGGTCGTCATACATTATAACAAACCTGTATAAAGTTGATGTATTGTTTTACTTCTTCTTTATTTATTTGTTTTTTATGGTGAATTAGATTACACCCTATAAAAGATTTAACGTATTATAATTTAACGGAACCTTAATATGCCGAAATTAAAAAAAATAAATTCATGAGGTTCTTGTTGAAAGTAGGTGTAAAATACAACAATTGCATCCACATTAATCAAGCAACGTACGTGTATGAAAATGATTAATGTTGTTTATTATAAGAATCCTAATTATTGAAGAAGAAAAGATGGGAGTCAGTTAGCCAATTCCAACTACAGAGAACTAAATATATCGAAAATGATTAGACCTTTCGTTATCATATGATCAATACACATATATACAGATATTATAAAATTAAATTGTAATATTTTGTTGTTGGTACTCCAACATTTGCTAGATAAACCTATGTACTTCCTCCATAAATAGATTGTATTTCCTCACAATCAATACAGACATTATGGCTACTAAAGTGTATGAAAAGGTCTTCTTGGTCCTAATCCTTACACTTACACGGCTCAATCAAGCTGTTCTACGATGCTCACTAGCATATCCTCGTGTATAAGTTACATCACTGGAAATTCGACAAAACCATTACCAGCGTGTTGCTCGTCTCTTGCTAGCGTTGTTCAAGCCCAGCCCGAGTGTCTTTGCCCTTTACTAAGCAACGGTGCCGGTGCTTCAATTGGTGTTGCCTTTAACCGAACTCTTGCATTGGCACTGCCCGTTACTTGTAACATGCAAAATCCTCTAGATGGACAATGCAACGGTATGATTTGATACAAATTATACGCTGTAGTTTTTCAAATTTAGACAATAATGATAATGAACTTACCCGATTTTCATATTATGCTTCTTTGTAGATGTTGCCAACGGACCAGCTAGTGTACCGGCATCTTCGCCCCTAAGTCCCACTACGGATGTCTCCTCTGAACCTCCCGAGAGTCAAGGAGAAACGATTCCCACCTCCATTCCTTCCGGTACAAAATTATTCGAAACGTAATTTTTGTTTGACTTAAATCATAGCCTATATAGACTAATTGGGTCGGGCCCAAATTGTCACATCTACTAAAATATTACATACATATGTTCTAAAATGAGATTCAATTAAATATGGATAAATTTTTCATCAAATGTAATTATTTGAACTCGGTTCCACAAACTCCAACATATTTTTACATGAAGATTAGGAATCGGAATTCATCTTAGAAGATCAAGACCGATCCTCATTATCTGATTAATCCATAATGTTGAAATAGGTTCGAAGCAAGATCCAGAAACCAATGTGAGCACATCTGATCGAACCTCTGTGACAACGTCGTCGATCTACATCAGAGTTATTACTCTACTCATTGCTGCATGGATCATCAACAAATTCCAATGTTTCTAAACTTCCATTGAAGTATATATCATGTTTGTTATTATGTTGATGAGTGCTTGAAACATGCTTGTACCTCCATTTTATCATGCATTATGAGGTTGAATTTAATAAATTAAAAGACATTGATTAATTAATTGTTTGTTCTTGAGAAGACTTGAGCCATGAAAAACGTCACCAAATTATGAAGATGTTGATCCCAACAGTTTCTTCTCAGCCTTGATAGGTTCCAAACACACAAGGAAAAATTGCAATTAAACCTATCTTTAATTCTATTAAACTTAGTCACTATTGGCCTTTGTACGAGAAAGTGATGTCTAAAAATATATTTTAAGATTCCAGCTTCAATTCTAGCATTCAAGATGTGACTAATTAAGTTTTTAATAAGTTATGTATTCACGGGCTTAGTTAATTGATAGTATGTGCTCATTTTTCAACTAGTATAATGTCTCTTTTGCCCCTCCTTAGTCGTATCTCAAATAAACAAAACTTCTAAAACAAATTTCAATTTAAATAATCTCATAAATTTAAGCTTTTAACCCTACACTTTTCAGGGTTATAAGTGGGTCAGCTCATCATTTATGGCTCGTAACATCTCTATTATCCATTTTCTGAATTAGTTATCAAATTTTGAATATTTCCATTATAACAAATAATAAGATCCATATTCGATGAATTAAAGTGTAAATCTTCTGACATTTTATTGACTCAGTCAAAAATAGTTATTACTATATCTTCTCATCTCTTCAATATTTATATATGTATTTATTACAATTTAATGCATGGTTGGGTGCAGTTTGGCCAGTTAATAATATCAACCACACTATTAGACTTGCCATGTTTCACACATGATTAATTTGTAGAAAGATAAAGCACACGGGTCCCTACTGTATTTTATTATTTTTCGATTAGTAGTACACATCATTCATTATCAATTTGTGTAGACATGACATAATAATATATAATATTGTATTTGGTAGTCATCCAATAAAATTATAAGATTGAAAATGAAAATATTATATAAAAAGAAAGATAATCCAATAAAGATAAGAACATGATTGCCTCTTACAGAAAGAGATTACAAAAAATGCCATAAAATTGTGAACATTTATGTAAAAATGTTATATGTATGTCATGTCAAAATGTATATGTGAATTATAATTTTTGAATTATGAATTGACATTTCTTATAAAAATTACAAATAAAAAATTAGATTTGTGAGACATTTTACGATAATATTATCAGAATAAGTGTGAAATTAATATGTATCATTTACTAAAATGCTAGACTTTTTTAGCATGGTAGTTCAATTAGTACACGCAATTAATACTCGATTACTTCTAAACTTGTACAAACCTATTGACTTTTCTAAGTCTCTATAAACTCAAGGATTTTCAACCTATGAAGAATTAAGTTACAGCCGAATTCTTCATTTGCAATTAATACGATCTTTTTGTGTTTCGTTCCATTTTCCACACGTAAGTTTTATGCATAATATTGACATCTAAATATACATCTAATATATATCAATAAAGTAAAATATGAAATTTAAATATTGATATAGCATAAAAGATAATTTTATTGGTAAATTTTGATTTGAGCATAAGATAATCGATCATGATATTTTTTTTTTCCTCAACTCATCTGATGTCTTTTAAAAAAGTGTCACTCCTAGAATAAATCATGAATCAAGGGTAATAGTGATTGGTAATCCAACTTATATTGGTTTTTGGTTAACTTCATATAACTCACTTGTAAATTTAGGGTTTACAGTGGTAAAAGACCCAAAAAAATCCATACATATAATAAAAATATTCAATTTGACTAAGATGGTGTTATTTTGGTGATTAAATTTTCGAAAAATATCACATTGTGAATTTTTTAAATTATACAAATATGATTTCAAGTTGAAATTAACATGGTTAATTCATAAAGTAATTTATATCAATAACATAATATTCCAAAATACACATTTGTACTATTTTTTTGTCAAATAAGGTTTATGAGTTACCCAAAAATAAATTGGATCAAATTCGAATTCAATTTTTTTGACACAAATAATTAAATAGATTGAATTCATGAAAATATTTTGTGTATATGATGCATCATATCTCAATCGATCTCCAAACTCGACCTCAAACCTAATTGTGTACCACCTCTACTTATATTATAAACAAGGCATCTATTTTTTTATTTTTTTGCACAAGCTCCACATCCGTATCATCTTATACCACATCAATGTCCAATTTCCAAAAATGGATAAGAATCACTTTTAATGGTATTAAAAGGTGAGTTGGTGTGTGATATGATTCCGATTCGGTCTTCTTCTCCTTTAGTGAAAATTGAAATTCTCCAGTCAAAAAATACCTGTAAAACAAAGAACACCAGGGATTGTTTCTGGTGAAGAGACTCCGACGCTCAAGTTAGTAATCTGAAAAACTAGCAATTTTCTTCTCACAATTCTGTATATCTTATCTCTGTCTTTAAAAGAATGAAAGAAAAAAGTTAAAATACTCCCTGAAAGACGTGACAGTTAAATCTTTTCGAAAAAAGTGGGAAGTGGGTGGTTTATCCATGATCCTGGCGGTTATTTGAATTTGAACTAGTTCGCCTCATATACTCAAGATCAGTTCGTCTTCTTATCTTGAAAGTCTGGTTAGTTCGCGTTTGTCTTCATATAAACTACGAACTCTCATCGAAGAGTGTAGTTCGCGTCCGTCCGTACCAAAATTCAGTTCATTCATCTCAGAGGAGTATCTGTTCGTTTTTCTCTAAATAGTTCGTATCGGTCGGTTTTTATCTTCGATTCGGTTCGCTTTCAAAATAACTCGATTGGTTCAGTTCGACCACATCAAGTACTCCCCCCCTTGTAGTGCGTATTAACAACGCACTAGTGTGTTTCGACAATTATGCGTACAAAAACATCCAAAACCCATTTCTCTAGGTAAAAACATCTTTTCTGCCGCTTCCGTCCCATCCAACCGACACGTGTAAAAGAAGCACCCTGAGTCTAGTGTCGTTTTGTCTCCTTACCGTCAGATTTCCTCGCATCGGACGGCTAAAAATTCACGACTTTTTGATATCCATTTTCCCCCTAAAAAACATAGTGTCGTCTTCAAACTATAAATACCCTCTTTATTTTCCAGAAAACGCTTCTGCAAACTCACTGAATACTCTCACACAAGCAAGATCTTCTCTTCTGTAATTTCTAGGATTTTTTCCACTCCATTTCAGGTACCATTTTCTCTCTTTCTTCTTTTGATTTCAATGGCTTCTTCCAACTCCTTGATTCGTCTGCGAGACGAGAGTGAGTCAGAAGAAGGATTTGAGCAACTTCCCCTTCAACCTGTTTCTCCCTCCTAAAACCCTAAACCTTCTTCTTCTTCTAACCGCAGACAAATCTCTGATGCCCCTAAAAAATCACGTAAAATAATAGTAGACACTATTTTTTCTGCCACTGAAGCCACTCATACCCATGTCATTCTCTTGAGTTCGTTTACAGTAGGTGGTTATACTGTAATTATTCCTAATTCAGGGGATCGGCCTCATCGAGCTCCAGAGGGTTGCCAAACGTGGTTTTTGAAACATATAACATTAGGCTTAGTTCTTCTCATTCATCCTTTCTTTCTTGAAATCGGTTCGGCTTTTGGAATCTGCCCGAACCAACTCCACCCCAACTCAATTAGTTATATCGTTTCTTTTTACATAGTTTGCAAATGGATGGGAGTTGAACCCACTTTCGAACGATTCCGAACTTGTTTTATATTAAAACGTACTAACCCCTTCCGTTTTTACCTGAGTCCCCGTAGTGGTAGAAGACGAGCTCATTTTTTATCTCCTGGTGATGATAAGATCAGTAACTGGGAGAAATATTATATTTTCATTCGTGCTCCCGAGAACAAACCCTTTCGCTCACTCTCTTGGGCCCAAGACTCACCCCGAACAGATCCTGCTCCCTCAGGAGACTTTGAAATTTTGGTTCTAAACAAAATCTTCCAAAAAGGGTGGTTCGACATAGTACAGTTGAGTTCGTGTGAATCTCTATTAGCCTTCTGGGGATTTTTTCCAAACAACCAAATTCCTTCAAGATTTGATCTAGGTTATTTTAGTTTTGGTTATTTTTCTTACTATCTTTGTTGGATAACATTGAACTATGCCTTAATCAAAATCTCTCTTTGTTACAGACAACATTATGATGAAATTTTTCAATTTTGAAGATGAGATCTCCGAGGAAGAGCGAACTCCTATCTTCCCTGCTGAACATGGGGTAAATAAAGAGTTAGCTGCAACTTTTAAATTGTCAGAAGAGAAGCGACTTGCCGAGCTGGCTGCAAAAACCCCTGGTTCGACTGAGAATATAATTTAGCAGAAATGGGATAACTTTCCTGAAAGTTTCGAACTTGCTATTTCTTCTTCTCCCATCACTTCCACTCTACCTCCTCTAGAAGTGCAAGCCCCCTCACTCTTACCCATCATTCACTCTTCCGAATCCGTCGACTTAACTGAAGGAGTTGACGAGGAAACAATAAAAAGAGTTATTTCCCTTTAGCAAAAGAAAAAAGGATCCTCCAATTCGTAAAGAAGTTCGAGCAAAAAGCGAAGAACAACTGAGGAATCTAGGGCCAGTCCAGAGAATCCAAAGGAGGTAGTTGTTCAAATCGAAAAAACTACGGAGGAGGAGTTGGATGTCGAGGAGAGAGATCTGAAGTTAAATTTAGCCCGTGTTGCGAAACTAAAAACTTTTTTGGAGAGTTTCGGCAAAAAGGCTTTACGTCGCCGAGATCAAATCCAGGAACAACACAATCAGTTGAGGGAAGTAGAAGACGAAAATAAAACTTTACTGAGTGATCTGACTCTTAATGCCTCCAAAGCCGAAAATCTAGCTGCTAAACTGGAAGAATGCGAGATGCAGTTAGGCCTCGCTCAATCTGATGTGGCGAAGAAGGAAAAGCTTTTACTCGCCAAAGAAAAATTCGCCATGGAAAAGCAATCTGCTTTTATAGCAGCAGAGGCAAAAATTAAACAACTAAATGAGGAATTGGAGTATAAGAGGAATTCACGAGCTCAATTCGGCGAAGCCAAGCAGAATGAAGGTTTTTATCAATTTGCTCGAAGTCCAAAGATGGTGCTTATAATGGAGAATTTTCAAGAAAGCCTCTTCCATCAACTATGGAATTTTGTCATTTTCCTTTCAAAAGCAGCCCCATGGCTGAAGCATACTTTAGAGAGGGGGTTCGCTTATACCAAGAGGAAGCGAAAGAGGCCTTACCTGAATCTGGACTTCGATTCCGTCTTTCCTCCTTAGGCAAAAAACTTCAAGAATTCTTTCCGATTCCTCCCGGCTGGCAAGGGGACCCAAATGAAGAGGTGGATGTGAAGTGGTGGGATGGATACTTAGAACGGGCAATACGAGAAGTTCTTCCTGATGAAGCCCTTAATTTTCCAAGTACCAGTTCGTATCATTCTCAGCTTAAAACAATTACTCCAAGCTCAGTTGTGGATCTGCCGGAATACATGTTTGATCCTCTACCTCCGACCTCAATTGACGAACCGACTTCTCCATCAATTCCTTCTACCGACCCTCTTGGTCATGCTTTTAGATATTTTGTAATAGATATTTGACCTATTTTTTGAACTGTTTGCTCTCTGAATTTTCTATCTTTGTTTTCTGAATGTACCTCAGCTTGCATAATCAAATCGAGGATAATTTTTCGAACTAAAAACATTTCAAAGCATTTTGCGAAAATGCTTCAATCCGCTTAATCATAATGTTCCGAGAGAATACTTAAATTCTTTAATCAAGAAGTTCCATGGAAACTCTTCAATTATCTCAATCATAAAGTTCTAGGGGAACTCTTCAGTTCGCTTAATCATGGAGTTCCGAGGGAACTCTTCAGTTTGCTTAATCATGGAGTTCGGGGGGAACTCTTCAACTTGCTCAATCATAAAGTTCCAGGGGAACTCTTCAGTTTGCTTAATCATGGAGTTCCGGGGGAACTCTTCAGTTTGCTTGATCATGGTTCCTTCAAATATACTAATAGTTATATGAAATCAACAGAATGAAAAGACACAGGAATTTAACGTGGTTCGGTCAATTCGACCTACATCTACGGAGTGCAAATATCTCTTATTTTATTAAAGTAACAGAAATAAAAAAAAAGATGAAGAGCAACATACTGAAATGTAGTACTTCAAGTATAAAATTTCTTCAAATGATTTACATGCCATGGTTTTGGCAACACATTTCATTCCTCATCTGTTAGTTCGTAAGATCCTCTAGGTAGAATTTTTGAAACAATATATGGTCCTTCCCAAATAGCATCTAATTTCCCAATCTCCACCAAGACATCAGATTGTCTTAATACCATATCTCCTACTTGGAATTCTCTCTTCTGAATTTTCCTATTGAACGCTGCTTGAATGCGTCTTTTGTAGAGTTCATGCCGAACTCTAGCTTCATCTCTGACCTCATCTAAAAATAACAAATCAGTTCTGATCAATTCTTCATTTTCTTGAGGCTCAAAGTTAGTAATTCGCAAAGCTTCCCCTTGAATTTATGCTGAGACCACATCTTCCATTCCAAACGCCAAATTGAAAGGAGTTTCTTTAGTTGTTGACCTAGCTGTAGTTCGGTATGCCCACAAAACGGATGATAGCTCTTCAACCCAATTAGATTTCTCAAATTCAAGCCGCTTCTTGAGTCCATCCAATATAATTCGATTAACTACTTCGACCTGTCCATTTGCCTGAGGATGAGCCACTGGTGTAAACACTTGTAAAATTTTCATCTCTTTACACCATTATGTACTCTTTTTTCCTCTAAATTGAGCTCCATTATCTGACACCAAAATCCTTGGTAAACCAAACCTGCAACAAATACTTTTCCATATAAAACGAATCATATCAGCTTCAGCAATCTTAACCAAAGGTTCAGCTTCAACTCACTTAGTGAAGTAATCCACAGCTACCACCAAGAACTGCTTATTTCCTCTAGTTTTAACAAGTGGACTAACTATATCAATTCCCCATCTAGCAAAAGGACAAGGTGAATGTACAGTAAGCATGTCTGTAGCTGGCGTATGAATTCTCCACCCATGTTTTTGACAAGAATCACATTTTCGAACTAATTCCTCGGCATCATTCTTCATTGTAGGCCGGTAGAAACCAACTCGCGCGACCTTCCGGGCAAGTGCCCTCGCTCCTGCATGTTCAACACATCCTCCTTTATGTGCCTCCTTTAGAACTTTAATTTCTTCTTCTTGGGATAAGCACCTCCATCTGTTGGTAAAAAGGTTTTTCTGTATAAAATTTCATCAAGGATATAATAGAATCGAACCTATTTCTCCAATTTCTCGAGCTCTTTTGTCGTTCATTCCTTAGTTCCCCCTAGAAATTTCAACAAGGGAGTCCTCCAATCGAGCTCTACCATGTCAACATTCATTACCTCATTTTCTTTTCCTATTCCCATAACAGTAATACTCCTACGTGAACAATCTTGTAATGAACTCCCAATTTTTTATAGAAAGTCTGTCTTCTGATTTTCATTTCGAGGGATCTGTTCGATCCGAAGTCTTTCAAACTTTTTTTCTATATCCCTTATTTTCTGCACATACGAGATCATATGCTCTTCTTTGACTTCACATTGATTTCGAAGCTGCTGAGTTACCAATTGTGAATCAGACTTGACTATCACATCCCGAGCTCCAGCCTGTTCGGCTATTCTTAAACCCTGCAAAAAAGTTTTATATTCCGTTTTATTGTTAGATGTCTTGAATTGAAACTTTATGGCGAATTCTAACTCATCCTTTTCTAGGCTAATCAACAATATTCCAGCCCCCGCTCCTTGACGAGATGATGATCCATCCACAAATAGTTCCCACTATTTCCTATCTTGTACTCTAGTCGACTCTTGAATGAAATCTGCTAGAGCTTGCCCTTTAATAGCTGTGTGTGGTTCATATTTGATATCGAACTGTCCTAACTCAATGGCCTATTTTATTAGCCTTCCTGATGCTTCTGGTTTCCCCAAAACTACACTTAAGAGATGATTAGTTCGTACTGTCACAGCATACCCCAAGAAATATGGCCTCAATCTTCTTGTCATGGTGACTAAGACATATGCTATTTTTTCTACTTCAGTATATCGCACTTCAGCTCCATGGAGAACTCTACTAACAAAATACACTGGGAACTCATTCTTACACTCTTCTCGAACTAGAACCGAACTGACCGACTCCTCACCAACTGCTAAGTATGTTATCAATGTACCTCCTTTGACTGGCTGTTTCAACACAGAAAGTGATAATAAAAATGTTTTCAAATCTTCAAATGCCTTCTGGCACTCCGCATCCCAGCCAAATTGACTATTCTTTCGTAAAACCTTGAAGAAATGTAATTCTTTAGCTGTCAGCCTTGATATAAACCTGCTCAAAGCAACAATACAACCAGTTAGCATTTGTACTTCTTTTGTAGTTCGAGGAGGTGACATCTCTTGTATAGCTTGAATCTTATTGTGATTGACCTCTATCCCTCTTTCTGTACCATATACCTCAAGAACTTTTCTACATTCACACTGAATGAACACTTGGCCGGATTCAAACGCATTCCATGCTTTCGAATAGTTGTCATAGTCTCTCTTAGGTCCTCCACATGTGTGTTCGCCTGTGTACTCTTCACTAACATATCATCCACATATGCCTCCATATTTCGACCCAACTGGTGTTTGAACATTTCATCCACCATTCTCTAATAAGTAGCTCCTGTATTCTTCAATCCGAACGACATCACCGTATAACAATATGTACCTGAAGAAGTGATAAAAGCTACATTAGGTTTATCTTCCGGATGCAACAGGATCTAATGGTATCCTTGCGCCGCATCCATCATACTGAGGAGTTCGCATCCTACGATTGAATCTACTAACTTATCAATTCGGGGCAGATCTGCCCCGAATTGATCTTTGAGACAAGCTTTATTCAAATCCTAGAAATCAATACACATTCGCCACTTGTTCCTTGGCTTCGGAACTAACACCACATTGGCTAACCATCGAGGGTATTGGATCTTTTCAATGTGTCCTATCTCCAGTAGCTTTTTTACCTCACCTTTAATGATCTCATTCTGTTGATCACCGAAATATCTCAGCTTTTGTTTGACCGGTCGAACATCAGGCTTGATGTTCAGCCTATGAAATGCCACTTCCGGGTTTATACCTTTTATGTCTTCAGGCTTCCACGCGAACAAATCTACATTATCTTGAAGAACTTGCACTATCTCTTTCTTAATCTGTTCCGACAACTGACTTCCAAGTCGAACTGAATGTCCTAATATCCTCGGGATCAATTCAACACTCATTAATTCATCTTCCTCGAACTCCGTAGTGTTCAACTCTTTCTCCTTCTTTAAACTCTTGTCCCGTCCTCGATCAATGTCATCCATCTGCTCGTCATTACGCTTCCGGGATTCAGACTGTCGAACTGCAGTGACATGACAACGTCGAGCAGTTTGTTAGTTACCATGAACCACTCCCACTCCAACTATACGTTCTTCTTCATCTTCAACTGGAAATTTCATCATCAAGTGTGCAGACGAAATGACTGTAGCATATGAGCTCAGAGAGGGACGACCTAAAATCACGTTGTATTGAGAGAATGCATCCACTAAGAGGAAAGTCATTGTTTTATTTTGTTTCCATTCTCCATCTCCTAGAACCATAAGAAGTTGAACCTTGCCATACACGGTCACAGTTTCTCCTGCAAAACCATAAAGTGAGGTTTATACAGATTTTACCTCCACTGTCGATCTCATCTTCCTGAAACAATCCATAAACATGATGTCTACCGAACTTCCTATATCTACGAACACGCATTCAATATTAAAGCCTCATATCTCAACGACAATCACCATGACATCAAACTGTGGACTTTGAATAGCTACACGATCTCGGGCCCCGAACTCAACTACCACATCATAAAAAATTAAATGAATCGTATTCCCTTGCCGTCGAATAAAATTGAGTCTAGCTTTACTAGCCCTATTGGAATCTCCATCTGTTGGCTTACCCATGATCATATGAATAGTGAGTCTTTCTTCCCGTTCGGGCCTATTTCGTGGTGGAAGAGGTGGAGACGGAGGCATTCAGGTCGCTCATGCCTTCTTTCTCTTCTCAGCTTCTCTCGATCATTCTCTTGTTCTCGGTTCGGTTGAGTTCGACGAACAAACCGAGCCAATCTATTTTCCCTAATCAATCTCTTCAACTCGTCCCGTAAATGTAGGCATTCATCAGTTTCATGCCCATATTCATTATGAAACTGACACATTTTGCCGTTACTAAAAGTAGGTGGCTTCTCAGGATTAGGGCTCCAGGTCGATGGCCATTTTAGTTGGGGTAAGTTCCATATCTCCATTAGTACTTGTCCAGGTGGCATGGTTATTGGAGTGTAATGCTCATATCTTCACCCCGTCCTTTATCTCGCAACGAGAGTGATGCAAATCTCATTCGGGGTTTTCCTACTTCCCTTTTCCTTGCGACATCATGTTCCTGCGGCCTACTTATTCGATTAGAACTCTCACTTTTTTAATCCAAACTGTCTCCTCCAGGTTAATGTACTTAGTAGATCGTTGTAATAGGTCATCAAAACTCTTGGGCGTCTTCTTCTTAACCAGAGAGGTATGAAGATCGTCCTCTTTCAAACCCTGAATGAAGGCACTAACTATCAGATCATCTGAAGCTTCAGGAGCCTCCAAAGTAGCAGCTGTGAATCTTTTAACATAATTCCTCAACATTTCCTCCCCCTTTTGTTTTACCCCAAATAGAGTCTGGGTAGATCGTCTTTGTCTTCTCGAACTGGCGAACTGATGTAAAAACAACTCAGATAATTGTTCAAAACTGTAAATCATCCCATCACTCAATTGACTAAACCACGTTTGAGCAGCCTTAGTGAGAGTAGTAGCGAACACTCTGCACTTAATACCATCTGAATACCGATGTAATAGGGCAGTATTCTCAAACCTACACAAATGGTCCTATGGATCTGTAACACCATCATAATCAAAATTTACTGGCCGAAAAGAAGCCGATAATTCGTCCTCCATAATCTCCTCAGAAAAAGGATTTCCTCTCGAATTTCTTGAAACCCATCGAACAGTCCTCTGCACTTCTCGCAACTCCCTTCTCAGATCATCCACCTTCTCAAATAGTTCGACATGCTCTCGCTTCTGACCACGAGGATGATCAAATTGACTTTCTCGTTCATCTGTTTGGGATTTATCATATTCTTGTTGTTTTCTTGTATGAACATCAGTGTTATCTTGTTGTGACTCAACCTTTTGTTTGCCCAAAGCTTTCTGAACAACCACTTCTATCAAATTCGAAAGTTCCTCCGGCGTCAAAGCGATAGTACCGGGAGGATTTACCGATGCAGAACTCTGGCCATCTTCACCATCATCTTGTCTTCTGGACGTTCCTCCTACTTCCAACCTCCTTCGAGATCCTCTGGTATTCACCATCTTTAGTATTCTCAACGTCTTAAAAACTCAAATTTTTCGAATTCCCACAGACGGCGCCAATTGATTTGATTCCGGTTTGGTCTTCTTCTCCTTTAGTGAAAATTGAAATTCTCCAGTCAAAAATACCTGCAAAACAAAGAACACCGGGGATTGTTCCCGGTGAAGGGACTCCGACGCTCAAGTTAGTAATCTGAAAAACTAGCAATTTCTTCTCACAATTCTGTATATCTTATCTCTATCCTTAAAAGAATGAAAGAAAAAAGTTAAAATACTCCCTGAAAGACGTGGCACTTAAATCTTTCCGAAAAAAATGGGAAGTGGGTGGTTTATCCATGATTCTGGCGGTTATTTGAATTTGAACTAGTTCGCCTCATATACTCAAGATCAGTTTGTCTTCTTATCTTGAAAGTCTGGTTAGTTCGCGTTTGTCTTCATATAAACTACGAACTCTCATCGAAGAGTGTAGTTCGCGTCCGTCTGTACCAGAATTCAGTTCATTCATCTCAGAGGAGTATCTGTTCGCTTTTCTCTAAATAGTTCGTATCGGTCGGTTTTTGTCTTCGATTCGATTCGTTTTCAAAATAACTCGATTGGTTCAATTCGACCACATCAGTGTGTCAGTATAGTTGAATGATAAATACAGTAAATATAAATAATATTGAAATTAGCATATAAAAATTCCTTTTAAGATAGAATTTTGTTAGTGATATTAGTTAATTCAATCTTAAAATCGGGTTATATATTCACACTATTGTGTTATTAAAAATAAAAAATAAATTGGTAAGTGGAAGAAAGAACACAAAATCTATCATGCTGTGTTACAGATGGAAACAGCTTGCATATAAGTACCCACCAAAATGACAGACAATAAGCTCACAAAAGTCCCTTCAATGCTAAATTTCATTAATCAACTTCAACATTAAAAAACAAAAAAAATGAAAGAAAGAGGGCCAAAATGAAAAAGGGACTGGAATTTCAAATTTGTCACGAGACACGTGCACGGCACGTGACGTGTGGCAACCTAAAGGAAACACCCTACAGCATGAAAGCTTGGAATATCCAATTTTATGCCCAATTTCTAAGGGTTAAATCTTTTACCTAATTTTCACACAATTTATGTTTTCCCCCTTTCCAAATTCTCAATTCACCTCTTCAAGAAGGAAGAAATGCGTGTTCTAGCATTTATACGATCTTTCAATCTCCCAATTACTTCGTATTTCTTCTAACAACTGCGGAATACAGAAGGGAAAAGCTTCCTTTTTTTCTTTTTCTTTTTCTTTTTCGGTGTTTTTCTTCTCCCTGAGGGTTTCTGAAGTGGAGCTGGAATCTTGTTTTCTTGATCGGGTTTTTTGTTATTCGGGTAGGTTTTGTTTTCCGTGCAATTTCGTTTCTTTATCTGGAATCTTGAGTTTTTCGCTTAAATTCGTTTTTCTATTTTGGTTGAATTTAGTGAAGATGAGTTGTTTTTCTTTTTTCTTGTTTGATTTTGAGATATTCCATGTCTGAATTTGAGAGTTTTGTGGTGCATGTTTTGATAACTGTATATTAGGGTTCTTTCAATTCTATTGGGTCTCACGTGTTTCTTGCCTCCGATATTCGATGATGAATTTGTTTGATTTAAGATACACGCGTGTTCCACTCGAAGTGTGTTAAACTGATTTTTAATTTGGGCTGTGTGCATTATTTCTGTGTCTTATTGAATTGTGTGCTTGAAATCGGAGTAGATATTCAGGGTTTTCTCCCCTTTTCCCGTTGGCCTTCCTTAATAAGTTATAGTGTGATGCATGATAATCGAATTAGTGAACGTATCTTCATCAAGAAAGTTAGTGAACATAGTTGTTGTATAAGAATGCTATATAGATGTAATAATATAAAGTGATTGATTTGAAGATGTGGTGATTGAGGGTAGAATATGAAAAGTGTTGCTTTTGCATGGTGGAGGGATTGTTCTGACTGCAGTTAGGATTGTTTCCACATTTCTATTGGATTCCGCTACTTGTGTACAAGGCTTTAGTATTGACTACAATTGGGATTTCACGATGTGTTAATCATTTCATGGTGCTGATGGTGGAGATTGCTCCTTGCTTGTTCTCTAACTGATGGTAAAAAATCTGTTAACAATTTGGATTCTCTTGTTGCTTTTCGTTCTTTTTATTTCCTTCCTGTAATTATCCACTTTTTCTCTGTTAGGATTCTATATGTCAACCCATCCCAAATTAAGAAGGAAATGACTATTTTAAAGGTGCTAAGGTTTTGAGCTTAAATAGTTGGTTTAGACGTCAAGTTGTCAATGTATGTTGCCAGACATTGCCCTTCTTTGTCCTGTGTGTACCTTTTCTTTTAAAGATTTTGGATCTATGAAGCTTCTTGGCTCCTTGCTCTCTGTTGTTCTATGTTTCACATACAAATTGGTTTTGAGTTTTATAGATAAGTATGCACTTATATGAAAATAAAAGGTAATCATTTCTTCTTGAATTATCTGTCTTTTTTCTTTTTCTGGAAATAAGGCAGGCAAAATGTCCAACTATCTTACACAAGCATGATTGAGTTTAAGAGCATTTATTCTAGTTGGTTGCTGTAAGATACATACATCAAGCTTAAAAAAGATTGTTTAAGTGACATTCTGTTGATAGAAATCAGCCTCAATGCAGAATGACCTCTCATTTCCTGTTTCTGTTCAATGCATGGTGTTCTTCATTTTCTTATTAATTTTGCATGAAAGTATTGAGGCAATTCAAAGGCTGACATTGGTTGAAATTTATTGATTTCTGCTATCAGCAATATAAGGTGTAGCAATTGTGGTAGAGATCTTTTGCTAGATGATATAGTGTGTTCACTCTGAGCTCACCCCTCCAAGGTTTTTTGTTGCCTATCGACCTTACACAACCCTCCTCCTTAAATACAAATGAGAATCATGATAAAGGCTTAGTTTTCTGTTGTTTTTGTTGTTCTCACAATGCCTATGTCGCCTCCTCCCTGTTTATAGTTAGTTCTAAACCTTGAAGCTCTGCTTGCCCCTATTATATTCAGTAACCTTTTATGAATAAGGTCTTGTGATTGAGTCAATAATACTCCTAATAATAGCAATAGGATGTGATTTTGCTGCAGTTTTTCTTTTTCCCTTTTCAGATACATGTGGTCTCATAATGGTTGGTCAGAAGTTTATTCTCATTTATATAATTTGTGTTGAATATTAACTGATGTTTGTCAAATATAAGTAGGCCGTGATGTGTTATTAACATCACATCACCCATGCTGAATATTCATTATATATAAAACAAGAGAGCAGCATTTACTAATGTTTCCAGCAAAAAAAATATTTTTGTCCGGTTTCAATTAATGAACCTTCGAACTTTTTTAAGGTTTGCTTGGTGCCTACATCTAAGTTTATGAAAGAACATTCTTAATCATAGACACCATTGCTTAGTTGTTCATGCTAGAACTACTCATCCTTAGATTTGTTGGTGTTCACTTATTTAACCCTACCTTGGGAGTTCTTTAGAAGGATCATGTTTCCTGAGTGTCTTTAATTTGGCATCACGAGGATCATTGGGGTACAACATTGGGGTACAAGTACTTAGTAGACTTTGAAATTCTTGTACGTTATATATCAGTTATATTTAATTCATAGTTTACTGAATGTTTCAGGTACTGTTTTTTTAAGGCAATCCAGTAATCAACTAATCAAAATTGTTCAGCAAAGAAATAACTGAAATCCCAGAAAGTGCAGTGCAATACTCATCATGTCTGGACTTATCGAAGGTCTTCCTGATGCTGTGGTCTTAAGGTGCCTTGCACGTGTCCCTTTTCATCTTCATCCCAATCTGGAACTTGTTTCGCGTTCCTGGCGAGAAGCCATCCGTAGCACCGAACTCTTCAGAGCCCGTCACGAGGTGAATGCAACCCAGGAGTTCATATGTGTGTGCGCATACGACCCCGACAATCTATGGCAGCTTTATGATCCTCTGCTTGACCTTTGGATCACTCTCCCTGTTCTTCCTTCAAACATTCGCCACCTGGCACACTTTGGTGTCGTCTCTGCTGCAGGAAAGCTATTTGTGCTGGGTGGTGGTAGTGATGCTGTGGATCCTCTGACTGGTGATCAGGATGGATGCTTTGCTACTGATGAAGTTTGGTCATATGATCCCATAACCAGGATATGGGCCCTACGTGCGCCAATGATCGTGCCTCGTGCAATGTTTGCTTGCTGTGTGTTGGATGGGAAGATAATCGTTGCCGGTGGTTTTACCAACTGCAGGAAATCGATATCCAAGGCCGAAATATACGACCCAGAGAAGGATACATGGCTTTCAATACCCGATCTCCATTTCACACACAACTCTGCATGTTCAGGAGTGGTTATCGAGGGTAAGGTTCATATCTTGCACAAGGGTTTGTCGACCGTGCAAGTGTTGGTTAACATCAAGCAGGGTTGGACTGTTCATGACTACAGTTGGCTACAGGGTCCCATGGCAGTTGTCAAGGGGAAGCTATATATAATGAGCCATGGCCAAATATACAAGCAGGAAAGGGACTCAAATAAGCTGATCGTTTCAGCGTCCGAGTTTCGCAGGAGGATCGGTTATGCCATGATCGGCCTGGGAGATGACATTTACGTCATCGGAGGGGTTATTGGGCCTGACAGGCTAAACTGGGACATTAAGTCAACGTCTGATGTGGACGTTTTGACACTTGGAAACGAGAGGTTGGTTTGGCGCCAGGTGGCTCCTATGACACGGTGTCGAGGAACTGTTCTTGGGTGTGCACAGTTGAGAATTTAGAGCGTTGGTGTGTGTAACCAAGTCATTGAGCGGGTCGAGCTTGAAACGAAGGAAGGAATATTTTAGTAGCAGCCATGGATCTGTGTAAGCAAACATATAATGCTTTTTAGTGTTGAGTGATTTGGACGTACTTTTTAGGGTTGTCCAAAACTTGGATAGGGGCATTATTACATTACTCTCGTTTAGTTTTTAGATGACATTGGCATCATCAGCTTTAAACAACTCTCTTTAATGGACTTGTTTTATTCTACTTTCCTTTTATTTTGTTTCTGTAATTGCAATTCTTGTATGTGTTGCTCTTTTATCTCCAAGCATTCTCTCGGGTCCTTAATCCATTCTCGTCCTTACAAAACGCTTCTATAAGATCCTTTTATGTGGGTCGATTCCATCTCACAAATTAGTCTAATTGATCTAATCTTATGGGGAAATAGTTTCTATTAATAAGCATGTATGAGTTGAATTATTTACATACAAATGAAAACACGTGGACATGACCAATTTTGATGGGTGTGGACACGACCAATTTTGATGGGTAAAGAATAGTCATATTGGGCCAAAATGGAGCCCAATAAGTCAACCTTGACTAAAGAAGGCCCAACTGATATCCACTAGCTTCAGAGCACCCAAACTCTGAAATAAACCCTAGAGAAACCCTAGCGCTCTGTCAACCAAAATTGAAGAAAATGGAGGATAATCACATCGAAGAAGGCGAACAGAAACTGGAATCCGAGGTTGCTCCTGCCCAAATTGCAATTCACCCGATCCAAAAATCAGTATCCGTCGCAATCGGCTCGGAGCTCCGAGTTTTCAATCTTCAGTAAAAAAACTTCAATCTTTTTAAAATTTGCAATTGAAATGATTAATTGTGTCTCTAATTATGTAATTTATTTCTCAAGTGATGGCTCTGGAGCTAAATTACTTGATGAAAGTGGAGGACACAAAGATTCAATTCGCGCCATTAGATACAGTAAAAGCGGGGAGCATTTTGCGTCAGGTGGAGATGATAAGCTTGTTAAAATTTGGGATACTAATTCCTGGCGTTGTATATATTCCATGTAAGCAGATTTAATGACTTCTCAAGAATTGTTTATTACAAATGTTGCTGGAAGTTCAGAAAGTTGTTTTTGTTGATTCCATCAGTGTTTCAGAGAAGAGAGTGACTTCTCTTGCAATTAGTGGCGATGAGATGTTTGTGTGTTTTGCCGATAAGTTTGGTGTTGTTTATGTCGCGAATATAGGAGATCATGATAAAGAAAATCCAGCTCCGGTTAATAAGAAAGGCGTTCCGATTCTTTCCCACTATTGTAGTATAATCACTAGATTGGTATGCCATTTTGTATGAGCTATTTGTTTTACCATTTATCTTGCTTGATGATTTAAGTAGCTTCCAACTGTTTACTAGGGAGTTAACTTTTAGCACCATCTTATACAGGAATTTTCACCGGATGGGCGATATATTGTTAGTGCTGATCGGGATTTCAAAATTCGTGTAACAAACTCTTGCCATTCATTACTGGTTCAATTGATGGTGTTGTGCTTTTCTTTTTTCTATGGAATGATTTTCTTGCTGTTGATGATGGCAGGTCACTACATTTCCCAAAGACCCCATAAATGGGGCTCATGATATACTGAGTTTTTGCCTTGGTCATACTGAGTAAGTGCTTTTAATAGGGACTTTTTATTAGGATGGGGCTATTAGAATATGTTCATCATATATGGTTATGGTTTGTGTAAATTATTACTGAAGCTTATCTTAGACATCCAATTAGATTAACGCACTTGCATACTCATAAAAGTACAAGGAGAGAATTTTGGCAAATTTTTATCATGGGAACAAGGTTCTCAGTGGAGCTTATATGATTGCTTATCATAACATTTGATAATTAAATTGGTCATGTAAACTAAATATTTCGTGGATAGGAGGATCGTTGCAACTTTGTTACAGTGACAGGCTAAATTCTCATTTTCTTATTCAGTAATCCTACCAATCAAGTATCTTCTTTTCATTTATCAACTCATGCAATTGGGTAACCTTTTATTTGAATTCGGATCGATTGTTTTTTGTTGCTTTGGTTGTTGTAGAACTGTGTCTTCTTATTGTAAATTAAAATGTGGAAGTTGGGCCTTGTGGCCAGACCATAGGGTTGATACCAAGCTTGTTCCTTTCTCATGAAAGATCCTCCAAAGATATTCTTTTCCTTTGTTTTTTATGTAATTCAGTGTCTTCATTTTTCAATCGGATAATGTTAATGATTATTGCTTTTAGCTACTGAATATTGAAATTCTTGCTATCATGTCTGCTTCACCAGGTTTGTTACATGCCTTGCATTCGTTAGTTGTGAGGATTATGCACAAGGACTTTTAGTCTCTGGAAGTGGTGATTCAACAGTGAGTTATTGAACTTCTGAAGTTACATTTTATGTTGATGAGCATTTCCTTGGCCTGCGCTAACCTATTTCATGTGGCTTGAAGGTTCGGCTGTGGGACTATGTCTCTGGTTCTCTGCTTGATACATGTGATGTTGGAGCTAAGGTAGGTTGGTAACTTCATTGTTTTGACTATAGACTTTTTTCAAAGGCGGTTCATCACTTTAATTTCCAGTTTCTACTGGGTGGGGTGGAGGGGTTTAACCGTCTCTTGTTTGTTATGTTTGTTGTTGAGTACCAGCTCTTTCTTTCTTTGACATCCAACAATAAACTTCAATCCTTGGCGCTGGCTTTAATCCTCTATGTTCTTGAAGGCAGGACTTCTACATCCTAACGAAAATCAAGAGGAAATCTTGCCTGCCGTAACAGATCTTTGTGCAACCTCCGATGGTTCACTGGTAGCTGTGGCTATTCAGAGGTATGCAATCACTTACAGTATTTCTTCTATCTCCAGTTTTTTACCAGATACCTTTTAATTAATAGCTAATATTGGTACTTCTATTTTCACTTAAGCTTATCAGGGATAATGCTGTTAAGATGCAACCTTTCTACCCGGACTCTCTTTATTTCAAAAGTGAGTACAGTTACAATTTTGAATGCTAAATGAGTGGTAAAAATACCATTCAGTTGTCTCAAATGTTGTGATTTTTCACTCAAGTACTCTTGCATGCCTGCTGGCTATTCTGAGATTTGTGTCCTTTCTAAAAAGCATAATTTGAACGTAAATGTTAACTTCTACGAGAAGTATTACAACACAATGATATCCCATAATTCTCTAATATATATGCCCCTTCTCGATGTGTACCACAGGTGGTTTCCATTAAAGGAGAGACATTCATCCCAACAAGTATCGGAGCAGCCTCTTCAGTCCCATTGTTGTGGATGGTCATGGGTGCATCCACCTTACATTCTAAAGATTCTGCACTTTTGGCTCGTCTAAGGGTTGTTTCTGGCTTCAGTGCCGACAGATCAGAATCTGTTGCACCAATGACAACGGTCTTAGAAGATACAGAAATACCCGGAGGAGAGCCTCTGCTTCAATCATTGCAAGGAAAGCTGTTGATAGGAGAAGAAGCATTCTCAACAGCCGCTGAAGCAGTCAAAACAGCTATGCGCAATTTGCTAATCAAGAAGCAATACTCTTCAGACAGACGCGAGCTTAGGAAAAAAGGAAGAAACGATAAGAAGAACCAAACCCCATCTTAGCCAATCTCAATCTGTAAGTTTTGAGCCTGCTCAATTCGTAATTCTTTAGTACTTATGTAACATATCAACTCACCACACAGTGAAGTGTTGATTCTTTACAATACCTTTGAGTTTTGCCATGGTAACAATGCAACTAATCTGCAGTGTAATATTATTTTCCTTGTTTTTAACTTTTAATATTCAAGGTTTCCCAGATTTACTTAACCATCATTGTAGATTGTGACTTTTTGGTAATAGAATTGCATTTCACTTGTTTGTAATCTATGCAATCTGCTTGTTGTTCATTCGAGTAGTCTTTTACCGTATTGACCTTCTTGTTGCAATGTCCGACTGATCATCTAAATCTTCTTGTGATCATAGTTGATTAAACATATGAGCTCATAGTCTCGATGATGATCAAGAGTTGGTATCTGATCTCATCTATTAGTGGGGCATTGAATAATTAAACATGACCAAATCACATTCTTGAAAAGGTGCCAAGTGATTTCATATAGAGATGGAATATAAGTGGCTAAAATCCAAGAGAAGAGAGAGCCATTTCAAGAGAATGGATGTAGACAACCAATAATGCAAAGGGTGAAGAGAAAGAGAAGACAATAGACAATTAGACATGGAGTTGATTGAAGAAGAAAGGCCGTGGGTCATTCATTCATTCCACACTTAGAAAAATAAATTAAAAAACCAAGAAAAAAAACAAAACAAAAACTGTGATAAAAGAAGGTTTGATTGGTGCCCACCAAACACTTGATGTTGAACAAGATGATGATACGTGTAGTAAAAAAGACAAGGGATTAACTAGGGCACCTACTTTTGTTTTGAGAAATTGATGATTATTTAGTAGAAAGTGACATGCCCATGCTTTTGTATCAGATAAGCCACCAATAGATAGACATTGAATTTAAGGACATGGACTTATATTTGCAACCAATTGCTCCTATTTCCATCTCTTACTTCCTATTTTATTATGTTTTCTTTTCATTGACTATGTATTCTTGCAATATGTACAACATGATAATATCATTATACATACATATTGATGTGGAACATGTTAATTCCTCTGATAAATACTCTAAATCAATAGTTCTCATGGTCTCTACCTATAGCGCACACAAATAATCAACAAGCCCTTGATTGCTGCTAAAATAATCATAATTACTTTATTTGTACTTTAATTAATTTTTTGGATTTTAGTAAAATAAACATGATTTTAGATCTCATGTGCTATTTGAATCACCAGACATAATACAATTTTGAAATTGCTAATGTGTCCGGTCATCTCAACCCATCTCTAGCTATCATCATAGAGATTATTTAGAGGATGCATATTTCCACTAGAGTTCACTATAACATCGTT
The DNA here is from genome assembly GCA_946896805.1 of Scutellaria galericulata. Taxonomy (NCBI): domain Eukaryota; kingdom Viridiplantae; phylum Streptophyta; class Magnoliopsida; order Lamiales; family Lamiaceae; genus Scutellaria; species Scutellaria galericulata. Next base: position 2,529,706 of record OX335792.1, on the reverse strand, counting down.
CATCTCATGATATTAATGGAGACATGGAGTAATATCATTGTTGAAAATGCGGGGGAAAAAAAAAAGAAAAAGAAAACGATAAAAAAGATTGCATGCTGAATCATGTTTCAAATTCCACCGAATTTTATAAATTCCTACAAAAATAATTGAAATTTAATAATTTTTTGAATTACAACTAAAGCTGATATTTTGAAATTACCATAACTAGTTTCGGACAACTCTTAACATGGCTAAATTGAAAAAAAAAAAAAAAAAATCCCAATTAATTAGATTGGGGTTGATTGAAAGAAAAAAAAAAAAAAAAAGATTAAATCAAAATATTAAATAATGTTAATTGAAAGAAAAAAAAAAGATTTAATCAAAACATTATAGGAAAACGTGAAAGTCATTTGTGTTTTGTTATTATTTTAATTTAATGGGATATTACGAATTGACTGTATTCTCGTCTTCCATACATTCACTATCGATCGATCAATGCACATATGAATATTTTAAAAGGGAATGAAAAGTAAAAGTTTTATATTTCCATTTTTTAATTGAAAAATAGGTGACGAGCATTACGTAGATTGTAGAGTGTAGACTTTAAATGGAGAAAAAGCATAGAGTTCTAAAGAAAAGAACAAAAGACATTATGACATTGGTATCTTACTACACAGCTGTTCGAGAATACAAATTAAGTTAAGACAACAAATTAACAAATGCAAGTTAGTTTTATTGATTTAATAGAATTATAAATTCGAAATTATATGAGATATGAGCAAATAATTTCATAATAATACGGCTCCTTATAAGTCTTTCTCCAACTACTTTATATTTATACGCAATATATCTCTAATACTTCAATCTGATCTTCTTATCTTATCTTCAAGGATTATTGTAATAGTTTGGAGTATGAATTTGGAAAAAGTAATTCTTGATTTGACTTGGTCGTATTGAGTATTAAGATATTTAAATATAGATCAGAAAAATAAATATTTAAAAAAGATGAAGTATCCTTGTAGAAATGATGATTGATACAAACAGATATTTTATTTTTTTTCTAGCCCCTTTATGTTTTACACAAAAACTTCTATGCACCACTTGTACAAAAGTGAAATTCGTGCAATCCATACATTTATGTTATAAATGTAGTACCTTTATGTACAAATATCCGTACCTTTTAAAATGAGCATGCATACAGGTATTATATTTATAACATAAATGTACTATATTTATAACATAAATGTATAGATTGCATGAATTTCACTTCTATGCAACTGGTGCACAGAAGTGTTACTCTATGTTTTATTAAGGACATTTCTAACCAACCGCAAAAAACTTATTATAATTTTATTATTATTTTAATATAATAAATGCCACTCATTTTTAGTAGTTTGTACTATTTTTTGCATTAAAAATGAATATTTTATAATATTCCTTAGTATTATAAAAAAATGAATAAAAGAAAAGAGATTAATGCAGACATTGATCGGCATTAAATCCAACGTAAGGGTAAGGATGACAGTTGAGATGGTTTAGTGTGATCACTTACCGCACTGTTAGAATAAAAAATAATAAAAATTTAATGCAATGTTGTAGATGCTATAATTAGTAAAACTCGTATAAAATTGTTATTTAAGATATTATTTAACTTATCAAAATAGATTAAGTTGTAAGTAGTGGATTTCTCGTCTTGTGAAATATATTCATGAGATGATTTTATATAAGTTTTTTCTGTGGGGATGAATGAAATGTTGTCATATAAATCAAAATAAGCATTTTACTCTAAAACCATGTAAACAACAGTGAAGAGTTGCCATGTGCGCATGAAAAGGTCGCCATTCGTGTATTATGAGCTCACTTTTTCTTTTTCATGCACGAAAAATAAATAAATTATATATATAATGGATATATACCCTAGTTCCATATGTGGGCCAGTCAATTAACAAAATATCAAGTCTATTACATTATATTTGTTACTTCCTCCATCCCGTTCAAATTTGCATACTTTCTGTTTTCGTCCGTCTCAATCAGATTTGCACACTCCAAAAATGACAAATAAAATCTACAAAATTGTCTTCCACTATTCAACATATTCACAATTTTGCCATTATTTTCTACTGATTTTTTGAATAAACAGCTTTGAAAAGTCAAAGCAAAATCCAAAATCAATTTTTTCTTATCCTCCGTGTCCGTCCCTACGTGCAAATCTGAACGAGACGGAGGGGTATTTATTATTGGACGTAACCAAATAAATAGGGGCAAAATGGTAAAAAGACTCAATTTCATTGCATGATAAAGTGCCAAGTTGAGACGTGCACGCATCAAACACAATTATCCGACATATTATATGTTATGGTGTAATTAATGTGTGTGATATGTCAAGTTTGTAAGGATGTTTATTGCAATTAAGTTGTACCTAAAATTTGTTAATCATTGATTGGACTCACTAGAATGTGAGTTTGGGTACTTATTAGTAGTATATAATTATCCAACCAATTTAATTTAATATGCTAATGTTAAGTGATAAAACATATTGGTAAGATCAATTAATTCTACCTAGTCAGCGACATTAGTATTAACATTTAATGTAGTATGCTACTCTATCCGCCCTTACCCAATATTTCATTAATAAACATTTGGTCATTTTATCAAAATGGCTCTTCTTTACCATTCTCAAATATAATGATATACAAAAAGTGATTATTGGAAATTTACCAATAATAAATTTACAGGTAGATCATCAATCTTTTATGAGTTAATTGTTGGAAAAACCATAATTTTTATTCAAATTGTTATTTTAATCAAATTTTTCATTATTGGTGAAAATAATATAATCTTATGGAAAAATAAGTTTTTTTAGTCTTCTAAATCTGCTTCATTGGAGTTTTAGTTGTCTATCTTTCACCTTTAAATTTTTAATCCTCCATGTTTAAAAATTTTCATTTTTAGTCCTATAACTTGCAATAGCGTGTAACTTTTTATTTTCTTTTTAATTACATTTTAATTTTAACACCAAAAAAAGTTTTTTTTTCATATAACATGTCTAAATTAATATTAATAATTAAAAATCATATTTTTCATCCCAATAAAAGTGAGTTAGAGTGTTGTGACTATAAGAAATAACATTTTCAAAATTGATATTAAGCAATTAACAAATTTATTTTTCACAAAATATATATATTATACCGAAAACGGATAACACAAAACTAATTAAAAATGACATTAATCATATTCTGCTAGTTATCAAATTACATTAATTTATAAATAAAACATGTTTTTGTCAATCATGTCATTATAGCAAAATAAAATAAAAACAAAAGATATTTATGTAGGACACACCATCGTGATTACAAATAGTAACATGCTACCTAAAAAATAGAGTATGTCAAAAACTTGTGTCATAACGTATGACTTCCCGTCTTGACAATATAATTTATGAAAAATAAATTATTTAATTGCTTAATATCAATTATGATGCTAAAATGTCGTATTTCTGATCATAGTCACAAAACTCTAATTCACTTGTATCGGGATTAAAAAAAATTAATTATTAATATCAATGTAGACATGTTAGATGAAGATAAACATTTTTTGGTGTTAAAATTAAATTGTAATTAAAAAGAAAAAAAATTATCTGTTATTGCAGGTTAAAAAAGACTAAAAAATGATATTTTTAAAACATAAAGGATTAAAAATCAAAAGGTGAAAGATAGAAGACTAAAAATCTAATGAGGCAAACATAGATGATCAAAAAACTTTTTTTTCCCTAATCTTATATATGTAGTTTGTTTTTTTACCTCGGTCAGTTTTGAAAAAAAAAATTACCAACATGTCCAGCTATCCAAATGTGGTTAAAAAACTAACTGAAGTTAAAATATATATATATATATATATATATATATATATAGTTTTTTTTTTATATCAACAAACTCATAACTTCATTGATAAAACAAGAAGCACATGGTTACAAGATATTGCAAATGCAAATCCCAACAAATGTTCCACGCGAAACACTGAAGCAAAGAAAAAAAATTTATCTAGAGAGTAAAAATTCTCATCTAAAGTAATAATTGTTTGCACTATCTATAGAGACTCAAAAAAAGTTACTTGATACTTCAAAGATAAATTCTGGAGAAAATTCGTTGTTCTTCAAATCCATTCTGAAAAATCAAACAAAATGAAAAAACAACTATCCGAGTAAAGATTGTGATTTTTTCGGCAATTAATTTATCCTTTATCAAATTTCTTTAATTTGTGTGCAAAATTTTAAAATGATTTTTATTTTGGAATGGATGAAGTAATATGTTAAGCTAAGAAAGTTTTATTTGAAAACATTATAGCATATAATAAGTAATAACTTGTATGAATTGATATTTTAACATATAATTCAAATATGATTATTATTCAATTAGTTTAGGGCTTAGGATTTACGTATTAGTTTATAGTGATTGTATGACGGTATTACATGAAAATTTGTCCTATATTTATTTGACTATTCAAGAGAATAAACCTTTTCCTTTCCAGTCATTCAATGTTGAACTTTGAAATTGAGGTTTAAAAACAAAAAGGAAATGGGGTTTTGATTTTGAAGAGCTAAACGTTAATGCAAAGCCCAGAAGAAGGGATGACCCCTAAAGTTTAAGTGGTCCTGCCATAGCCACTCTTTTTTTACTTGTGCCACACTATCCTTAATAACATAAATAAATAAATAAATAATAATAATAATAATAATAATAATAACAAAATAAAAATATAAAAAATACATCTCTCTCTCTCTCTCTCATGTCAAATTAGTTTATGATATACTATTAACAAGGCACGCCTTGCCTAGAATTCCAATCTTATCCTGCTTTTATTTCTTTGTTTTACTTTCCCTAAAACTTGTCATCAAAATTAACTCCATATGCCAAATGTCACCACATCAAGACTCTAGTTACTGAAATTAATAATATTCAATTTTTTGGATGTAACAGTAACTCTCCAATTGCATTAAATTAATAACACTATGCTATTTTTATTTAAATCTATCTGCATTGTCACGTGATTTAGCTAACTGAGTAAAGTCTGGTTAATTTTGTCACCCCACTCAGAATTAGAAAATTCATGCAATGATGTGAAAATACAGTCACCCAAATGTTGGTTTAAAGAGGTAAAGGGTTTTATCGATACTTATGGTAAAATACATCCTATGAAGTTTCCACTATTTATAAATGCATAAAAACACGTGTACCGTGTATACATTATTTTCTTCTAAATACTTGGTTTATTATTTTTTTTTTTAGGGAAATATTTAGCTTGATTTAAAAGAAAGTATTTAAGGTGGATTGGTTTTAGATGTATAAATATAATCCTTAAAACCAAATTTGTGTCTTCCATATCATTAAACACGTCAATTAACTTAACAATTAAAAGACTTCTCCGTTTGTGACTAACATCCATATTTTTTAAATTAACATTACAATTGAAAACTGGCATTTGATTTTTAATTTTTTTAATTATACTTTAAGATATAGAGGTTAGTGTTTTTGCAATTGTAATTCAACATATTTTTTTAAGGGGGGTGGGGGTGTTATATAAATTAACTTAAGACTTTATCACTTTATTATCAAGATTTTTATACTCTTTTTTTATGTGGCAGACCTATCTTTTCATCATTGAACTAACTTTTATCATGGTGTTCTATATCTATATTCCCCTTTGAGAGTAACTTTTCAATTATGATGTTCTTTATTTATTTTTATTTTTATGTTTTTCTTTCCTTTTCCTCAAACGTTTTCCTTCGTTTGATTCGTTGAAAAGTTGGATTTAATTATATAGTTCATATTTGATTTATGAAAAGTCAAATTTTCAAAAAATATGTGGGTTTCGTCCTTTTTCTTTAAGAAAAAAAATTGATTTATTGGTTGCGTTTTGTCAAACTTTTTCTTTTTAAGAGAAAAGAAAATGTTAGTATTTGTAAATCACAAAAAAACTATCTTATAAATATAATTTTGTGAAATCAAATCATCACTCACAAATCAAAATCATTTTTATAAATACAAGGATGGATTAATTGCAGAAGTAAGGACGTTAGTCACAAAACTAAGAATTTGACAAACTATATTTTGTGACTAACTACAACTGTGACCAAAATAAATGACAAGATCAGGATTTAAGATCACTTGGTTATTATTTTTATTTTTTTACTATAATAACAATAATTGTTGATAAATGGCGAGCAGCATAAACAAAACAAAATACTAAAAAACAATTAATGATGTAATGGAAAAAAGAGAATCTAAAAGAGAAAAGGTAAATTGGAGGTATTTATGATTGAATAAAAAGGGTAAAAAAAGGAAGAAAACAAACAGAGAAATTACAGCTGTAAAAATGTCGTCATTTGGTCAGCATTTTAACCTCCGAGTGCGTGCATTCATATTTAACCGCCAGAGAGAGAGAGGAGAGAGGAGAGAGAATGCATCATTATGTATGTACAGTAGTGGGTCACTTAAACAATAACGACAAAAGAGAATCCACGACAAAATTGCATACACGAAACAGTAGAAAAAAGGTCATATTTCTGTTTAAAATTTTCTGAGTGATATCACAAATATTTAAAGTTAATTTTTAATTTTTTTTTATGATTTATGCTTTACTAATTAAATAAGTTAAATATGAATAAAAGAAAAGTTAATTTTGTAGGGCATGTTTGTTCTGGGTTGACTCATTCGGGTTTTGGATGAAAATCTTGTTTAAATTAAAATTTACAAAATCTTATAACTTTAAGTTATTTTCTCTATTTTTTCTATAATATTTGAAAATTAATTAAAATATTATTAATTAAAAATAGAATACCGTAGTTTTAATAAACATATTTTTTTATAGATGGAGAAATTTATTTTTTTAGTTTTACGTTAATTTTTTTTTATAATTTTAATTGGCTTCGAAATCATAGATTTATCTCACGATCCAAATCAGATCTCATGTGGAAAGAATCAAAAGCTGTTTGGGAGAAATATTTATATTTGTAGATATAACAAATGTATTTCTTCAAAAAAAAAAAAACAAATGTATTATTTTCTTATTATAATTACATCATCTAAGAATAAAATCTCGAGGTCAAGTTAGAAAGTGTCAGACTTTTGGGACATTTATTAATGGGGAAATATGATAATTTTGATTTACGAAATCTTAAAATACAAATAATTACTCGACACACAATTAAGGAAAACCTAAATTTTCACATTATAAAATGTAAATCGTAATTATTTAATAGATATGGGGAGATTTAGTATCTTATTTTAAAGAAGGAATATTCAGCTGTGCCCATCAGAGAAAAAGTCACTTGCAAAATTATAAAAACAGTTACTTAGTTATACATTGGGATTGCCTGCAATTTGAATACGACATCGAATTATTTATCTACACCATTATTAAATCAATATTGTTTACTCCATCATTTTATTTTATCTATCAGTTAAAGAATATTAATAACAAATATTTAGAAAATATTATAGTTAAAAGTATCAAGAATCAAGGATGTGTTTTTTTATGCGTGAGGCAGATCACACCCATGGCCCATATGTTTATTGTAGATTGAAGTATGATTAATTATTTATTAAAACATCACTTATTATATGCTTAAAATTTATCTTATTCTTTTTAGAAAATATTACTTGTTATCTGTTAAATCATCACTTGTTATATGTTAAAATAACATTTATTATCTATTAAGACATCACTTACTATGTGTTAAAGTGTTTCTTTTTAAGTATGTTTGATGGTCATTATAAATATATTTAGAATTATTGAATGTATGGATATTAAATAGGACAGACCTTAGCAGTTTAGAGGTAACTTTAACGAACTCTAATTTTGTGGGTCTATTGCTAATCTGCTAATTCTATCATATTTTAAGCTAAATAAGTTGTTTTTAGGATATGAGTAAAAAAATTCAAATTATATGTTTCAAATTAAAATTTTAAATCAAAATATCCATAATATTCAAATTAAAAATATAAGTGTCAAGTGATTCATAATAACAAATATACACATGTTTTACAATTTCATTGCAATAAAATAAAGTTAAAATTTCTAGCAGTTAAAATCCAAATTTGAAAAATAACCAAACACCACGAATTGTTTAATTTTCAATTCCTCTTTATTATCACAATCATTGTAATTAGATTGACATTAAGAACTAGTTTTTGCTATAATAAAATTTCATGGATGAAACCACTATAAATGACATTAAATTGCAATACGATACAAATACCTTGTATCTGGGTGCATTTATTGTTTAAATACTTCAAAGTATTCATAAATACTCCGATTCAAAATAAGTGTCGTCCTCCAGCTTTACACACAAATTAAGAATGACTTTATTTTCCTATTATACCCTTCATTTATTATTTTTGTCTTTTAACCATTTCATTTTCATTCAACTATAATTAAATATTAACCAATGCATAATTTATTTCCCATTCAACTATAATTAAATAACCAATGCATAATTTATTTCTCATTCAACTATAATTAAATAATCAATGCATAAATAACCAAGTGTTCATGCATGAGAGTTTAATTAGTTATTGACAGTTCAATTATTGTTCAATTACTCAAAAGTGCATGCATTTTTTCAAAACATGGGAATGTGCATACAATAAATAAATAATTAATTAAGTATAGGGGCAATTTTGGAAATAACCCTCAAAACGACACTTAAAAAGAATAAATCACAAAGTTCTAAAACGACACTTATTTTGAATCGGAGGGAGTATATTATTATGAATCTAATCTTAAGACATCAAACTTTAAACATATAATTGAAATTTTGTATTGCAATTAATTTATGAAATATCTAATATTTAGATGCTCAGGATTTATATATATATATATATATATATATATATATATATATATATATATATATATATATATATATATATATATTGTGTGCAAGCATATAAACCCAATTAATCAGCATACTAAATAGACCAACAAGATTCAACATTACTTTCGGTTTGAACTTATAATGGACTAGTCCGTCAAGTCATGACTCATTTAATATCCCTAATTGAAGATGTGTTTATTTTTATAATTATGGTTTTTATATGTTACATAATACTAATATAACTTATTATATATTAGAATATCGTTTATTATCTGTTAAATTATCATTTATTATATATATTAAAGTATCATATTATAGAGATCAAAGATGATCTATCTCATGGATTAAAATCTGTCTCATGTGTTAGTACTAAGTATGTATTATTATAGCCTACTGATTTTGTTAAATTAAAAAATCTATGTGAAATAAAATACTTACATTCATACTTGGGAGGATGGAATATTTTGTTGTGCGACCAAAAAAAAAAGTATTGATTTACATAAATCATTATTGAGAGAGAAATTGATCGCTAAAGTCCAAAATGAATGAGAAAATAATTATAGAGTGAGAAATCAGGTGGGGCCCTCACTTGCTGGCGTTTCCTTTTCTTTGTTATTTATTTTCTCTCTCCTTTTCTCAAAGCAATCAGCATTCAGCAATTCTCTCTCTCTAGTCTCTCTCTCATCTTCCCTCTTTAAGAAGCACCTAAATTCGCCATTTTTCCTCGCTCTCTTGGCTCCTCTCTCTTAAAATTATCGTGAAATGCTTGCTTCTTGAATATTCTCCATCATTTATGCGGAGTTGGGATACGATCTTCGTATTGTTTTTCTGCTTAGATTATAGCTTTTGCTGAGAAAAGCTAGCAACTGTGGAAGAATTAGAAAAAGAAAAGAAAAGATTGGGCCTTTTTTGTTTACTTGTCAGTGTTTGGAAATGGAGGCTAATGAGATTTAGCAGGGTTTTCTATGCTCCACAGATTTAATTTTTAACTTTATTCCTTCCCATTTCTTTATGGTTCTTTTGATAATTTTGAGCTTTGCCCAAACTTTTTTCTATTCTTTTTGAGGCTCGTGAAAGTGGGAGTCCTTTTTTCAGCGAATTGCAGCAGCTTTTTATGGAGTTAACATAACCACTAGTTCCAGGTTAGCTCTTTCTCGCAAAACATCTTTACTTGTGTGTTTTTTCATGTGGTTTCCATGTTATGATTGGCTGGGATTTATTGTTCCCTTTTTTGTATTGATTGCAGTTTATGTGTTTTGATAAATTGACTGAAAGAGAAGAGTTCTAGTAATGCTGAGGAATAGATCTAGAGCAGTAACTAGCAAACAAGCTTTAATGGCGGATCAAGCTTCTTTGCTTTCCCCCACCAAAAACCCCTCCTCTCCAATCTCATCTTTCTTAGGCTCTCCAAGATTCTTCAATGGGTATTTGTCAAAAAATCTTTTTGATTCAGAGATTATTTCCATGTCTCCAACTTCAATTCTTGACACCAAAAACTCCTCCAGTTTTGTGAATCCATTTGGCTATGACAGAAACTTGTCCAAACCTCGTAACTCAACTAACAAAACAGATTCAGAAGCCACTGGACTTGCTCTGATCGACTCCATCATCGATGAGAGTTTCGATGGAAATGATGGGAAGTTCTCCAAGCCAATCAACAGAATGGCTCTCCTTGGATCAAAGCTTAAAGTTCAGATTCCAATCACAAATCCTACCTCTGCTCTCTCACCTGTGGAATCTCCGAAATCCCCAGCGGATTTCGGGATCAAGACTCGGAATTCTCAGTTCTTGACCCCTTTTAGCAGCAGCCCCGCTAAGGATTTCGCGAGGCAGCTATCGTTGAAAGAAATGGAGCTCTCTGAGGATTACACTTGTGTGATCACTCATGGTCCTAATCCTAAAACTACTCACATATACGATGATTGCATTGTTGAGAGCTGCTGTGGAGATGATGAAATGGGTTGTGAGAGCAACAAACATAACTCTGATTTTGAGGACAATATTTCAACTTCTCCATCAGATTTCCTGAGCTTTTGTCACACCTGCAAAGATGTTCTTGGACAAGATAAAGACATTTTCATCTACAGGTTAGTTCTTTACATTGTTCCATGTTAATAGATTGAATTTAGACCCTCTTTCTTGCATAAATCACAGACCTAGTTTCTATGACAATTAGCTTGTAAGATACTCATTTAGTCCATATTAGCAAATATGAGTCAATTAGCTCAAGATTCTTATCCCAGTTTTGGTTCATGTTTTATTGAGTTCAATATTGAGACATGTTGATGAATCATACTACATAAGCCCAGAAATAATTACATCTTTATAAAGTGAATTTAGTTATGATTTCATTGCATCATTACAAATCAATGATTGATCTCATAGTAGTGGTTGTATCTGGCTCTGTTTACTTTAAAAGTTTTCTATTTGGAATGGCAATAATTGAAGTATTGCATTAGACTTGGTCCAACCAAGTCATTTCACTATATCAATTCATTGTCTTATTGCTTCATATAATCAACATCAATGTCCTTAACATTTTATGTTTAAATCCAATATACATAAAATCATTTTCTTTTTTTCTTCAGGGGTGAGAAAGCATTTTGTAGCCAAGAATGCCGTCACGAGGAAATGTTTTCAGAAGGAATGAAGAATCCAGGGGTGGATGATACTTTTTGAACTCTTTTCTCGGTTAAGAGGAATATAGCATCTTCAAAAGGGATTTTGCCTAAAGAGATCAGATTTTCCTGCTCTCTAAATGAATAATTCTTTACATCAATGTGAAATATTTTTTCTTCTTTTTTTTTTTTATCTCTTTCTGGGTTATGCTGTGAATCATTTGATGTTTCGCTTGAAATGCTCCTCTCTCTTGCACATATACAGATAATGGAGGCAGAAATTAGTATCAGAAAATGAAGGGAGCTATGAGTCATTTTGATGAATGATTAGTAGTGGTTGGCCCATGAGTTTTGGCATATTTCAAGAGCTGATTATGTATGATTGAATTGTTGTTTATTATTGATAATTTACGAAAACAGCAATTAGTAAAAAAGTAGTGCAAGTTGCCATCAAATGATGTGCTTCTTATGCTTCATCCTAGCCGCCTATCATGACCGTACAAGTCTTTGCTTGTGTGCTTTCGTAGAGTACAGGAGTTGTTGCATTTCAAAGACTTAAAATTAATGATTTATTATAATATCTTCATATAATAGTTTTCAACTATTTAATACTCCAAATAATCCAATAATAAGAGTTGTCATCAATATCTTAATAACTAAGATTAATTAGAGGTAAATAAGGGCTAGTTGCCAAGTTGGGCAAGTTCAATTGTTTGGAAACAAGTTTAACACAGTTATCCATACACATCAGGTTCGGATGTGACGTGTTCCTAGCTTTCTAAATGAAAAAAACGTTTTCCAAACTTTAATTAGAAGACAGAAATATAGGAAAATTGGAAATATCTATTTTCAGAATATTAAAAAGTATAAAAAATATTTCTGAATATTACAAAATATCAATATTTTTGACAAATAATTCGGGATTTTAATATATAATATGTAAAACAAATTTTAATTTGTTATTTTGATGGGCATTTTCTACCCACACCATCAAATATTATGTTCAGATTTAGGATTGAATATATTCATTACAACTTGCTATAATAAACCTTAAAATCTCATTAAATTTACAACATGCCTCTGAATAGTGAATATATATATGCGCTAATGTGTTTTCAATATTTAAGATGATTTAACATTAAGCTGCAAGACTCGTCAGCACCTCAGTCTTTCACATTTTTGATTTAGCAACAAGATAGTTAATACCAACAAATTGAGATAGCACTTAAACAATAGAACTTAAACAACCTGAAAATCAGGCAAACACACGATATAACTAGGAAACTTCACTGGCAAACTCGACAAGCTGATACAGGTTCAAACGACATCTGAACGACACATAACTAGACAACGAAACGACAAATAACTAGACAAAGATAATTCACTTACTATTAAAAACATATTGGACCCAAGACACAAGATGGATAAAGCTTTCATAGCAGACTACGATACATCATAACAGAACAGCCTGGAACTATATTGATGGGTGATAACACAACGAACTGAAACAGCTTCCAGAAGAATCTCCCTTCCACCAGCAACATGTACAAGAACTGGTAAAAAAAAACATGAAAAAGCTTACATTAACATCTGCAAGTAAGCTAAGATAAATGAAAATTTACAGTTTATGATCTAGAATAATTAATTACCTGTGAACAGATTCAATGGTCAACAATCTCCAATGTCAATGGAACTCACGAACAAGATCAGAGGGATATAACCAACTTCCAGAGAGAGAAGTAGGCAAGATTTACACAAGAGAGCTCAGAAAGGATCAATCCTACACACTAATGAAGAAATATCATCGAAACCTCATCCAACAGAGAGAATGTGAGGTTTGCAAGAACAAACTCAGCATTTATCGTACCTAAGTACTACAAATGAAAAGATCATCTAACTCTATTTCCCTTCCCTTTTTCCTTTTTAAAAAAACCAGGAAAAATGGCAAAGGGAAAACCATGATCAGAAGTTAAGACTATTTCAAAGGAAAAGAAATAAGGCATAGGAAGAAGAAAAGGCCATGAGCCTATTCAGGCAACCTTGAACAAAGAAAAGACAAGAAAATCTACAGTAGGTGCTTGACTAAGGATCAAGAAAGTAAATGGAAGCTAAACTGACTACCAGAGTTGAGTCGCTGGACTTGTAAAGGGGAAAGAAAAGAAGTTCCTACTGATGCTAACCAAGTTAGGATTATACAGTATATACAACTTGTATAAGAAAAACCAAACTAAGGGGGACAATACAGAGGTAATGCGAACCCCCAAAAGAACATGTAGAGAACTGAATCATTACTTTCAACAGCCTCTAATTTTCCCCAAGCTGAATTTTTAGGCACAATCATGTGAATTTCATCAATAACCATTCAACCTCACACATACCACTTATCAACCCCTGACTTCCATTCACAACTTTTTCCTGAGCAGATGTCCATATCTGAGCAACTATACCACATTCAATATTCCCAACCAAACAAAACGCCATTTCCAGAGATTTAGGAGATAGTCGACCAACTAGATGTGTCAGAGCTCTTGCACTGCCATACCCCCCCACCACTGTTTCAGAAAGCTAAGTGAACACTCAACAACAATTACCCCAAGCATGTCTTTATTAGATATACAACCTACCACTAATCAACTAAAGTAAAGCAATTTCCTTATTTACTGGAGTACCAATAGCCAACGCCCACTGGCTCTCCTCATTCATCAGTAACATCAAGATTAAGCATGCGACGAAGGGTCTTAGTCGCAGAATCAGCAGTGTCAAACAAATCATTGGGTGAAGGACTGCGACTCCTTGTTGGGGAGGCAGGGGCAGATTTAGAGATGGGAAGCAGATCGATTTCTGATGAAACAGTAGGCAATTCGAGTGAAACTGTTCTTTTAGGCCTCAGTGAGAACTTAGGCATGGGCAAAGAACTTGGAGGTGGTGAATTTGAATAAGCAGGTCCAGCCCAAAGCTCAGAGAAATTGAACTCACTTTCCTTGTTATCGAACTTGAGATCAATAGGTATTGGAACAGAACTGCTTTTCGCAATTCTTTTGGAGTTTTTAGTGTTCTCGGTAAGAGATGGAGATAGGGTTCCAAACTTGATACCAATTGGTATTGGAACAGAGCTGCTTTTCGCAATTCTTTTGGAGTGTTTAGTGTTCTCACTAAGAGATGGAGATAAGGTTCCAAACTCGATATCGATTGATATTGGAATTGAATTGCTTTTCGCAATTCTTTTGGAGTTTTTCAGGGTCTCATTAAGAGATGGAGATGGGGTTTTAGGCGAAAATGAAGAAGAAAATGCTTTTTTTGTGGTAGTGGTTGAACATGATTTGAAAGGGTTAGAGATTAAACCATCTCCAGATTGAAAAGTCCTACAATTAATGCCCCGAAAACTGCCCGATGGCGGTGACCCAAACGAACCAAATCTCGTTGAACCATGGCCACGGTTTCTACCATTATACTGCTGATGATTTCTATGATGACCAACAACTACTAGAGTCTCCATCCCAAAACAACTCTTCTTCTTAACACGACTACAGCAATCTACAGAAGGATCTACCAAAATCAACAGTTTTCACAACTCTACGTATCTAAACAAATCAGTGATTTTAGATTTCCTCCACAACCACCAAAACCTCAGCAGATCAACGTCTATTGCAGCAAACACGACCGGTTCATCGATCATATATGTATACCTTTGCTTATGCACAAAAATCGTACCCTCACTCTTCAGTTTCTTCAGATCTAAAGACATCACACAGAAAAAAATACCGAAACAATAATCACTCCAAGGAAATCAAACAAGATCCACAGAATAACATATATAACGAATTAGAACAGCATAATCAAGCAGAAGCCAGATTCAATCTAGAAACTAACCTGATTTTCCAAGTGAGAACTTCTTAAATTCCGAACTTTCCACTCTCTAAACGTTTGCGGCTTTGCAGACAGTATGTAAATCTGTATCTATTGGTGAGACATTTTCTCTTTAGAGAGAGAGAGAGAGATTGGAAGTTCAAAGTTGAAGAGCCTGTGGGGGTTTTTCTATAGTAATTTTCTGTAAATGAAGGAAAAATCCACGGATTTGAAATAGATTCAGAATTGTATTTAAATCTCATCTTTAGGAACGGCGTGCGCGACTTTCAATGGAGTAGTGAGCGAATTTACCAAATAACCCCTTGTTTGACTGATAATTACACATGACGTCACTAGGGTGCAACCGACATTCCAGTTCAAAGTTAATCACGAATTTGCCCTTCAATGACTTGTGTTTTATGTTTGTTTTGATAAAATGTTGATATACCATTAAATTAAATAAAAATTATTATTTTCTCTTATAATAAATATTCCTTATTTTTATAGTATAATTTTGATGAATTTTAAAAATAATCCTTATTCACATGTAGAATAGCGTTAAAAACAATGATTCAATAGTAAATTTGTCTTATTACCACTACATCAATGTCTTATCAATAATTGTAAATTTGTAAATAATTGGATTGTGCTAGAAATATGTATTATCCTTTTTGTGAATGATCAATCAACATTGTTGATCTAAAAATATCACATGATATACATTAAAATATTATATGAGAGTAAAAGTATGTTAAATGCGAAAATCAACATAAAATATTGTTTTTTTTTCACTTTGCAACTTTTTTTTTCGATTGCAACCTGAAGTTTTCGAAATTTGTCAAAATAATCCCTAAATCAGTTTTCCGCCTATTTTCTAGCAAAGTGAGATCATGTGACTCGCACGTGATTTAATTTTTTTCACTTTACAACTTAAACTTTGTTTTGTTTTTTATCTAATTGCAACCTCGAGTTCTAGAGATTATCAAAAGGTATCTAAAATTAGTTTTTCGATAATTTGCCATTAAAGTGGAGATCACGTGACTCATAAGTACCGTACTATTCTCAAGGATAAAATTATCATTTCATTTATATCTTTGAAATTCGAAAGAAAAAAAGAACGAGTGTTGTACCCCGAATCAAGCTCGGATGAACCGATCACGTGTCCGCTCAGGTGAGGTTGACCTTACCGAGCTAGTCAGATTGAATTCAGAGGCCTTCTGATTAGTAGTAGACCGAGCTAAGTCGATATTATACCAAGTCAGGGACTTTCGACTCGGACAAAATTGGAACTTGCTTTCACCATTGAGCATTGCTTAAAAAGATTTCTCTTCGGTGGAGTCTTCAAATCCAAGATATTTGGAAAATAATACAAATTCAAGATCAAATTAAATCCAATTCGGACAAGATCAAATTCGATTTGATTACACCAAGATTTCTAAATTTGGGGTTTCAATATACTTACATAGATTACAAGATATGCATAGTCTATAAATAAAGTCTCAATTATCTTTAAAAAGGATTCGAAATTCATTGTATTAAAGAGTTATTTTCTCTCTCGAAAATATTAATGATATCGTTCTAACCTAGGGATGGCAACAGGGCGGGGATTCCCCGTTCCCCGAACAGGGTGGGGAATCCCTGAAATGCACCCTCGCGGGGATGGGGACGGGGTGAAAATTCTCCCCGATTGGCGAGGCGGGGCAGGGACGGGGATTGTATTCCCCGCCCCGTTCCCCGCGGGCCCCACGAATATTATATATATATATATATATATATATATATATTTTTATATTTAATATAATATAATTAATTATTATAAAAAATAAATTTTATTTTAATTATGTATAAACTATATATTAATATATTTTTAAAATAATATAAAAAATTAATTATATAGAGATTGAAATGTTGAGTGCATTGAAGTATTGAACAATGATGGAAATTAATGAAAATGTATTAAGACAAATTTCGTCAACAATGAGTTTGAACCTTAACTTCAGTCCGCAATCGAATCTAATGATTTTACTATATTCTTATATATTTTTCAATCTTAAAACTTGTAGTAATTGATCGCCTCTGCCATTGAGGTCTAATTGTAGCAGAAAAAACTTCACGGACAAATCTAAATCGAAGGAGGAGGTATTTTTTGTGTCAAAATCATCAGGTAATTATAAAGAAAAAAACTTGTAATCAACACACTGAAATGAAAATGCGAAAATTAATCTTCAATCTCAATGTATGTGGAGTGATGAAACTTGGTTAATTAAATCATGAATTTTTAAATAAGAATAAGAAATTTTGAATTCTTAAACCTTTATTTAGAAGCTTTCAATTTCTCAAATTCAATCTGTACCTACGAGCTTGAAGTTGGAAAGTGTTAGCAAAATCTTCACTACTTACTAGTTCAATTTTAAGGACATGATTCAAGATCATAGAAGAGACGTCTTACTTATGTAATTTTTGTATTTACTATTATACTAGTAAATTTCTTTTCATGATAACTTGTAGATAATTTTTAATTGTTTTTGTTTCTGCTACATGTTTAAATTATTGTCCATATCTCATACGATAATTTACTCTCACTTGTAAATATCCAACATAAAGATTTGGAGCATTGCAGATTTGCATGGAAATATAATATTACAAATGTAAACATCATTTTATATGGGGACCCGAACAATGAGTAGAAAATCATGGCTAATATAAATTATATTCACGGATGCAGATTTTATTTATTTATTTTATTTTATTTTTTTGTGAGGAGAACGAGTCAGAAATAATAATAAATTAATATTATAGTTTGGTTCAAATTAAAAACCATTATTCAAATCTATTTATTGTGATGAGATCATACGGCGCAGAACGGCAGAAGGGATTCATCTCGAAGTCTTAAGACATAGTCACATAAGTAATCTTGATGGTCCAAGTCTTTGACACTTAATTAATACAAAATTATCAGTAAATTATGAAAAAAAAAAAAATTGAGTCGGAAAGCTGTCTATTATTGATATTTATGTTGCAATTTTAAATTAAGGTAAAATTCACACACACACACACACAAAAAAAAAAACCAATTAACCCTAGATAATATTCTAACATGAATTGTATTAACTTAGGATTCGAAAGATAACAAATTATCAATATAAGGCTTAAAAATAAAATTATTAATTCAAGACTGAAAAGATAAAACTATCACTTAATTAAAACTCAAAATTTTGACATTTTGTTTGCCTCCTTGCAATTTCTAATTATTTAAAAGAAAATTAAATTGATAATTTTGAAAATACGAATAATAAACTTAATGTATATGGAGAAAAAAAAAAGAATAATTATATAATCATAATAAAGCAAAAAAAAAATTAAGAATGTTGAACACAACCTTAGTTTAAAAGGTTTCTAAATTATAATTTCATGTTTCAAAACTCAAATCCAGAAATTTATCAATTTAACCTCAACTTGATAATTAATCTATTTCAAAATCATAAATCGACAAAACTCATATTTTAATACAATTGAGATTGTTGAGAGGAAGATAGATAGTAGTTATGGGAAGTTGGGAAGTCTGAAAAAATTAAAGAGTGCAACGTGGTTTACGTGGGTGGAGTTAATAATAAGTTATGCTTTGCTTGTAAAATTAAAGAGTACAAGATTTTATTTAAGCCCAATTTATTCTACTTTTTACCTTACAAAGCCAAACACCACTTTAGCTCTATTTCCACTATATATTTCCAAATCCACTACTCATAATTTACATTCTTTTTAGACCTTTATTGAGATTAGAATTGGTTTTGCATTTTATACTTTTTGTGCAAGAATATCATAATATTGATATATACCCATAGTTTATATAAACACAGAATCTCATATGGCACCGTCTCACGTAAGATCGTAAGTCTCAAGATCGTGAGTGAGACGGAGGTTTATATAGTCTTAAAACTTAGCTTATTGATGACATTTGGCAGATGTCATATCTAAATGACAAACAAGTTTTAATAATAAAATATTATAAATTTTGGATGAGTGTCACGACATTATGTTTGTATGTTATTTTAAGTGTATAGCAAAACAATTTTATTATTATAATCGCGGAATTAATATATCAAATATTTTTTCAGCTATTTCTTACATCTTTTAAATATAATTAAAAAAAGCTCACAAAATAATATACAATTATTATTATTTTTTTGATGCAAAAGAAACAAACTTTCATACAATTATTAAATAATGAGAAAAAAATATTGTGTTAGGTTGGGTTGGTGTCACTAATAAAATATAAAAAATTTGGAATTGGGTTGGGTTGAGTGAGTGTCACTGATAAATATGTGTAAGTGAAGTTGATATTGACCGTGTTGAATGAGTCGACTCATTTTTATTAATTCATAAAAACTTTGTATTACATAAAATCTCATCTGACACCATCTCACACGAGACTTATTCTTATATAATTTATAAAAAATATAAGTAATTCAATTGTATTTTTTTCCTGCTGTTAGACCGACTAAAAAAGTAGTCCATGGGATAATATTTTAAATATTAATACAAATTAGATAAGTAAAACCAAACATGTTCGTAGTATTGGATTCTCATCCCTTTTCTTTTGCAAATCGTATTTTTCCATTATTTTTTTCTAACTATAATTTGAAATTAAAGAAAAGGCTCTTCTTCTTTTTTTTTTTTTTTTTTTGATTGAGGACATTAACGCTCTTACTTTAAACAAAACATTATCATATGAATCATAGACTTTGAAATAAATAAAATAAAAACCTATAATTTAAAAGTACCAATATATTATGTCAAAAGAACAATTAGCTGAAACAAAAGGGTCCCACATAATTAATTTAGTAGGGGTGAAGGCATAATAATTTAGGTCCAAATAATACAGCATGCATTTAAATAATGTGGACCAAGAACAATAGTTGTTAATGGCCTTTTACAGACAAACGCACTTATTCCTTTTCCATTGTGGGAAAGAAAGACAGAATGCCCAAAAAATATTGGCGACTTTAAATAAAGGGAATATGATGCTTTTCCTTTGTATAAAGAAAATTAGATGACTCGCCTGTTTCAATCATTTCATGAAGAGAAATTTTTCATTTTCACTCCAACTTTTTTTTTTTTTAAATACACTTTGCTACTTTAATATATTTATATATTTCTAGACCTTACTAATTAAACTTTATGTTGTTTATACAAGAAACTCTTAATGACTTATTTGTACGGCATTCTTGAAATTTGTGATTTTTCTGTTTTACTTTTACATGAACACTACTATGAAAAAAAGTGTTGGTGACGGACTATTACATATATCATATCTTAACTAAATCTTTCTTAATCTTCCTAAAGTCTATAATTTCTTGTGGAATGCATGTAGGGGTTGTCTCCCGAACAGAGAAAAACTACGTAGTAGAGGTGTTTCATGCCCTGGTTTGTGCACTATTTGCAAACGAGATTGTGAGAATTGTTGACATAATTTCATCACATGTCCCCATTTGCTAGAAAATGTTGGATGGAGGCTTCTCTAAAATCAGTAATGGATGGGGCAACTGAAAGTGTTTTTGACTTCAAGAAGTGACTTTTCTTTGTGTTGAAAAATTTCGATGAAAATAAGAGAGGGTCTGTTGCTATGTTACTTTGGGCTATCTGAAAGCAGAGAAACATGATGTATTTGGAGGACAAACACATTAATGAAAAAACTATGATTTTCATGGCACTTAAATCTTATTTGGGTGGTTGGCAGGAAAGAGAGTGTTAGATCCTCTTACCAAGAACCTTAGGGCTCGTTTGGTTTGGAGGACGGGTTTGTTTATAATTTTCGGACTGGGATAAGTTTACTGTTCACTTTGACTTTTTGAAAAGTTTTTTGTATGTTTGGTTCAGTGGTTGAGGGATGGGTTTGAGATAAATATGTTGTTTGGTTAATAGTATTATGTATTTTGAGGTGGGGTTTCCGGATATAAATTGTTGTTTGCTTTATTGGTTTATGTTGAATTACATATTATTTGACCATTGTACCCTTTTTTTAAAAAAAATTATTTAAACAATTCCAATTCATTTAATTATCATCAATAGCATTACAAAGCTTTGCAAACAAGAAGACTTGAGCTTTAAAAACATCAAAATCAGACTAAGAATTCTGCAAAATTGGGTTAACTCTGCGTAGGCTTGAGGTTTAAAATCGTGAATATTTTCTTCCAAAATACTTTTCTTCACCTTCAGCTACCATGGCTTCGTTTGAAAAGGTGGGTTGACTCTGCGTAGGGTGAACAACACCAAAGGAGGCTACACCAAAGGAGATCTTGCTGCTTGGGGAATGATTACGGGGCATCAATGATTTTGGCGAGAAAGGATAAAATTTTTGATTGAGTTTCTTCAACATTTTCGTTTATAGGCGAGCAAACATCGACGAACTATTTTGGGGCCGTCGTTCACAGCCATTATTGAGCTTCAAGTAACTCAACGAGGTCCAACCAAGTCAGTACGATATCGCCCAATTCCACCCATTTCAAAATTTGTAGAAACGAGATGGCTAACAGGTTAGGAAAGGGTCATTTATTCTGCATATATTATTGCGGCAAATTGTTCAGTGATTGAGCCCTAGAATATGGATATCTCCTTTTGTGAAAAATTGATGATGTTTGCAACATGTATGTGACTTAATTTGCTAGGTGACATTATGGAAGCTTCGACTGTTGGCATACCTCTTGCGAATTGGAGGAGAAGATCGAGTGGGGCTAGGGTTTGGGTCTACTGGAATTGTGCAATTTAATTGGGGAAATGGCTTATTTGCAATTTGTTGATGATGTGGGGGTGTTTTCATCCTTTGGTAATGAACAGTAGGGGCATATTTGGTATTTCACACTTTTTTTACTGTTGGGCTTGTGACATGCATTACAAACCCATCTCATTTGGTGGGTTTATAAAACTCTGCCCAAGCCCACTACATCAAAGCTCAAACCCAAAATTATATCCGGGCCAACCTTCAAAACCAAGCTCTAAACACTTGTACCAAACATGGGTTTGGGCTGGATAAAAAGTCTAAACCAGCCCAAACCAGTGAACCAAACGGGGCCTTAGGGTATGTTTGTTTAGAGTATGTTTGTTTAGGGATTATGTGGGATTGAGAAAATCCTGACTTTGAAATCCTGGATTTTGTAGTAAAGGTAAATAGTAAAAATATATGTTTGTTTGAGGATTTTGTAGGGTAGGATTATACTGTAGATGTCAAATCAATGCTGGAAAATGTGAAATAATGTAATATTTTATTTTGTAGATATATGTGGTAATAATAGGGTATGATTGTATTGGGATTTTGTAATCCAAATTGAAGTCTCAAAACAAACATACTTCGGGAATTTTAAAATCCTAAATCCTGACTATTGAATCACTTTCCAAACATACCCTAAAGAAGCTGATGTGGCAGTATTACAAATCTCCAAATGGCAACACTTGAGAAAACTAACCTTTCTTAAATGATTTGGTCTCCTATACACCAGATCCATGCAACTTGGTCGACCCAACCCGGATCCGAAACATTTGTGGACCTTTTTTTTTTTAAATTTATGTATTACCTTTATGTTATATTCATGTCATCTTTATGTACAAATATCCTTACATTTATGTATTGTAACTTAGGAAAAAAAAAATCAGATCAATTTGTACATACATACCTTTATGTGATATTCATATCACCTTTAATATGTTATAATCATGTCAAATTTATATACAAATATTCTTACCTTTAAGTAATATATAAAAGTGCAACTAATATTACATAAATATATGAGTAATATTATATAAAAGTATTTTGATCCAAAAAATGCGCGGAAATTCTTCCTTTTTTTTTCTAAGTTTGTGTACATAAATGTTATGATATTTATATATAAAAATCATACTAATATAACATAAAGATTTGAGATCCATACACTTAATGCACCGGAGAATTTGTGTTCTTATATATATAGATGTTATATAAACACAATGGGCCTAATTTTTTTTATCCCGCATCGATCTTTTCAAAGTAATGGACCGACTCTACCAACTACAAACCAATATTCTTATAGTATTATTATTATTACCATCATCATCTTCTTAAATACATTTATACGTTTAATCATTATATATTTATACATTAATATAGTAAACTATGATATATAAGTATGAAAAGAAAAAAAAAAAGTCCATACTGATGTAGTGACATTCTTAAAACTAAAACCACAACTTTTTTTTTCTTCTTAAACGAGAATGTATTCTTATGGGCAACTAATGGGATATGCCCAAATCAGGAATAAACAAGTATTGGTATAGTTTTGGGTGGTTCTATACACAACCTTAAAATTTCTCTATATAGCTACAATAGAAATGAAATCTCATTTCTAATCTTATTAATTTTTTCTAATTTTTTTTTTCCTTTTTTAAAAATATTTTCTTGTTTCTACAGCACATTCTTTCTTTCTTTTTTCTCCTCTGCACAACCACTTATTTCTTCTTCTTTTTTCTTCACAGTTCACATCACCATCAAAAGCTTTTACCCAAAATAAAAGACAAATTTTATTGTTTGATGCCTCAACCGATTATTGAAAGTAAAACTACACAACAGGTATTTTCAGGGGTGTATCTATGTTAGGGCAGCATTGGGCTCCAGCCCAATGCAAGTCCAAAATATTTTTTTTTATATATATATGACCCAAATTTATATTTTAAATGAGCTCAGTTCAAAATTGATAGCCCATTAAAAAGTGAAACTCACTCACAAAATTTAGAACCGTTATAAATTACGTCCAAATCTTCTTTTTTTTTTTCTTTTCCTAACATAAAATATAAATATTGAAAGATAAGGATAATCTCCATCAACAACAAAGTTCAACTTTTTTGAAATTTTAAATGTGAGTTTCTTGAAATCTCCCACCACATTATTAAAGGTAATGTTTTTTTAATTCATTTAATATTTTTATGAAATATGTATGCATAAAGTATAAATATGTATGATTAATGTCCTATGACTCCCATATAATCAAGTCTTGAAATATGTATAGATAATATATTTTTTATATTTATCATACCTTTTGAATTTATTAATAATTTAACTAGTTATTCAATTAGTAATTTCAATTATATTAACATTTGGTTTGAACTTTGAATTTAATTAGGTCAGGAAACTTTGAATTTTTCGAATTTGTTTATATAATTCATTTAGTCAATTAATTATTAAATAAACATATGGGTACCCATACCAATTCATTTAACTTTAGGTGTAAAGAATTAAATTCGACACATTTTTTTGAATTAGTAGTTAGCTATAAAATTTCTATTTCCATATGATTATAATCTTGTAAAAACTAAGTTCAAGCCTTCTAAGTATTTCTTGTTGAACGCAACTTAAGTGTACATCGAAATATTTTGTTATGTATAAATTTTAATGTGTGAAAGTGTTTACTTTTCAGCTCATCCCACTATTAAATCCGGAATCCGCCCCGGGGTATTTTAATTATTTTGTATTGGTAGATTTTTTAAGAACCCCTAAATCTCTGATCATATGCAGCAGTTGAAAAAAGAAGAAGAAAAATAGAGAGAACCCCAAATCTCTGATCTTATACAACCGTTGAAAGAAGAAAGAAGAAGAAAAATAGAGATAAATAGAACATAAGTAAACAAAACAGATAAAATAGGAAACAACGTCTGTAGTGATTGGAATTTTGGACTTACTAAGGGAGGAGAGAGGATAATATTGTCATGTTTTTTGTTGAACAGTAAATCTGCCTCCTTTTTATTTTATTTTCAATTCTCTGAATTATAGTAAATCAGTAATGAAACTACTCAAAAGTATACATTGATATAATTATGATTTATACGAATCTTCTAATCCGTGTATATCAGGGAAAAAAATCTGTAGCCCAATAATTTCAAAATAGTTGAAAATTCAATATAAAATGTTATATTCATAAAAAAAAATTAAAAGTTATTTGGAATATCATGAGTTTTACCTTATAAAATTTTTAATCCACTCTAAACAATGATTTTTTTTTTTCTTTTTTTGAGCAATTTGATTGAAACTTTATTAAATACTTAATGACTATATAAAGAAAAGGAAAAGAGAAAAGAAAAGGAAAAATAAAAGAAATGGTTGTGTTCTTCTCTCAAATCTCTTTCCTCAAATTTTGATGTCTCATCTTCAAAATGGAGTAAAAATGATATTTATACATGAATTTGAATTGATCTAACTGCTCCTAAAATATCGCACAACTAAGCCACCAACAAAGAACAGTTACTAAGGCTTGAAAACGTGGGTTCGAGATAAAAATAAAGTATCTCGCCATCTGATGAAATATTCGAACTGAAGTATGTTTTCCCGTCAACATAAATGTATCTCGGCATCATTATCTCGAAATGTAGAACAAGGATTTAAGGATCCAAGAATCTACCTTAAGTCTAGCGAGATATTCTATTATCTGCGTTTTCGAAATATATTGCTCGAGCTAACTAATACGAAATAATAATTCATTTCGTATTAATATAATAGCATTTCGGATTCTATGAACGGGATACTCATTTCGGCTATATCAAGTATAATAAGCATTTTTTGATCTCCCCGATTGAGATGACCATTTCGGCCTATTATGTATCTCGACCATATCAGGTTGTATAAAGGGGCAAGAGAGAAAAAAAATAATAAACCGTATAAAATATCATAGTGAGATTTAAGGATAAAAATGCATTGAAAAATTGAAAAATTTCGTAGTTGTGTATTTCACCTTATAATTTTATCTGGGCCGTTTTAACGACTCGGCCACAAAAGCCTACAACTATGATGGACTGGAGCTTGTTCTAATATCACCATATATTGGGCCTTGTAGGTTTGGGCTATCAAATACAATTCAGATTATTGAAGCCTAAATCCAGCTTATTCGTAGAATACTAGCATTCATTTATAACCCGACCCAAAATTGATATATTTCTCCTTTTCCTTATTACCTCTTCAATAATCGAAATCTCTATTATAAACAATCTTTCAACTTCTATTATAAAAAATTTAATACACGTTTCATGTATATTAATAGTATTATTTTACATATGAGAATATAGTGGTAACAATACATGAAGATTTTGATATGATGCATCTTTTAAACTATGAGATATATATATATATATATATATATATATATATATATATATATATATATATATATATATATATATATATAAGATGTTGTGTGTCTCATCGTCCATCAAAAGGTGAGCATATCTCAAATTCGTTTCTTATGGGTTATATATTACTATTAAATTTGACTAAATGAGTATGAAGCTATAGTGAATCTTCAATATTCATTTGCATAATTTTTAATATTAAAAAATGTATAATTGTGTTATTTTAAAAGAATAGCTTTAAATAATTTTAAATGTATAAACAAATGTAACAGGTCCAAATATTCAAAGTTATTGGATTTTGAGTTTTGTTCGTTCAGAGATTAAACTTTTAATGATCAAAATTAATTTTTATTTTTTTAAAATAAATATGAGTAAAAAAACAACTGACATATTGTAGTCCTAAGGATATTATTTTACATACGAGAATATTTTCGTTTGATATATAATTATTAAGTATGTCTGTGATTATAGGATAAAAGTATTATTACGATTTAGACAAGCAAAAGAGTGAATTGAAGTGCCTAAAATAGTACCTTTTCTAAAAAGTTCTTTATCTACATGAATAGTCACGTTTAAAAAGTTCAATTTAGTTTCTATTTAAATTTTCAATAATATTCTATCTTATGAAAAAAACACTTTGAAACATTAAATTTTTTTTTTTTTTAAAGTTGAAACATTAAATATGATTGAATGAATTAATCCAACAAACCAGTGAATATTTATATTTGATAACAGATGAATTATATAAACTCGTATCTATATTTAGTTTTAAAAAATATAAAAGTTTTGTATTTAAAAAAAATTATTTTATGTTAAGTCCCATCAAAAATGCCTGTGCCACATGATCAATATACGCTCTACAAATTAAGTCCCATCAAAAAATGACATGAGAGCATAAGAGCAGCCATCATGGAGAAAGTATAAAAATATTTCCTAATAATTTAGCTAAAGATCTTTAAGATAATTTCTTCACGCGAATTGAAACAAAGTTCATGTAATATAAGATTAAGAGGGGTGTATTCAATTGGGATTCTATTGAATTTTTTTGAACTTTAAAAAGTCCGTGAATTTAGAAAATCCATAAACTCCAGGCAGAGTTTGACTGACTTTTTTTATTGATTTACATGGATTTTCATAGATTTGACATGATTGTGAAATATATTTTTTTATTGATTTACATGGATTTTCATAGACTGACGCTGTAACTATTGATGCAAATGTATATGGAACACACTTGTATATAAAAAAAGTTATCCAAATTATTTAGAAGTGAAATATCAAAGAAATGTCGATAAATATCAAATTCAAAATATCATTATCGACGAATATATCAATACTTATCAATACTTCAAATTTATGAATATATCAATATCAATATCTAATTATATGTATGATTATCTTATACAAATATAATTACTCTCTATCAATAAATGTCAATAAATATCAAGTTCAATTAATGAAAATATCAATACTGATATCTAGTAATTCGTATGATTAATTTATACAAATATAATTATCCTTTTTTTTATCAATATTATAGTTATTTAAGTTGAGAATATTTTAATTGTAAATATCTATTAATTTTGAATTTTCATCATTTCTGTTAAGAATTTTCAATATCGACATCTATTGAAATATTAAATTGATACAATAGCCATGATCTAATCCTGTTCATCTTCCTCCCGTATATGAAAGCTTAATTTATTAAAATTCATTATTTCTATTAAGAATTTTCAATTAATATCGACATCTAGTGAAATATTAAATTTATACATTAACTTAATTTATTAAAGTTCATTATTTCTATTAAGAATTTTCAATTAATATCAACATCTAGTGAAATATTAAATTTATACATTTATCTTCAGAGTTCTCTGAGAGAATACGTTGAAATCTTTGATTGTTAGAAGAGATTTTGGAGAGTGAAATCTATTTATATTTTTTGAAAACAAAGAAAATCAATAGAGTATTAAAATCCATAGACTGTTGAATATCTAAAGAATTTTTAAGACTTTTTAAAATCCGTATTGAATACCTCAGAATTTTTAAAGACTTTTGAAAATTCGGATTGAATACCTCAGGATTTTTAAAGACTTTTGAAAATTCAGATTAAATACCCCCAGACTTTGAAAGTCTAAAAATATCCTACAGACTCCACAACCAATACACTCCCCATAAAAGATTACGTTCATTTTAATTAGTGAATATGAGTGGATATAACAAGAGGTGCTCAAACGGTTCGAACCACCGGTTCGAAAAATCGTGGAGGGTCAAAGCAGAACCAAATCGTGGGGAGTCCGGTTCGAACCGCCGGTTTTGACGGTTTTTTTTTAATTTTTTAAAATTTTTAAAAAATTAAATTTGCATATAAATATAACAATTATTCATATATTACAAAATAACAATATTTTTTGAGTAAATAATTTGATATAAATTAAAAAAATAGAACTTACATTTACAAGTTACAACAATACTACATTACAACTTATAAGTTACAATTTCAAAAATTAGAAATTACAATTTAAATACAACCAAATACAAACCATAAACCTAAAAAAATTACAACTTATAATACAAATTAATAATAATAATGAATACAACTTAAAATTAAAGAGTAAAATAACATAAATACACAATATTATTTATATAAAATATAAATAAATAAATGAAAAGATAAACCGGCGGTTTAACCACCGGTTCGAACCGTCGGTTTAACCACCGGTTCGAACCGTCGGTTTACAGTTCAAAATATGTCCGAACTGAAACCGAACTGTCGAACCACAGTTTGCGGTTTCGGTTTGGAACAGAAACCGGGTCAATGGTTTTCCGAACCATTGACCCTAATTCGATTTCGATTTTCCGAACCAGATGAACATCTCTAGATATAACCATAAAAAAAAAAATTGTCATTAGATACATCAAACGATTTATATAATAGTAATTTAGAAAGATATATGAGTTGTTATCCATAAATTAATTAGAAGTTTGGAATTACATTATAATAAAATAAATACATCAGGATTACGTACATTTCAGAATAATTAATCCCCATTTTGGTGGTATATGAGCTTGCTTAGTGCTTTCAATACGTGGCTTGGTCACTTCACTATTGCACTCTAGTTAACAATCACCATAAAATATAGGATTATTCACCTACCTTATGCGACTTAATTTATTATTTTTATTATTGACATGGTGAGTATATAACGAGAGTGTTTTATGATATTAGATTAACTAATCATGTATTTAACACATGATTAAGATATCTTAGGGAATCACTTCTTCACAACATATGTACAGACTGATAAATTATAAAACATATTTCTATTTATTTATATTTACGATGTCAATTGGAAAGAGTTGAATCACATAATTCATAAACTACTTATAGTGTTTGGTTGGGAATATTAGAGATAGTGAATAGTTGAATCAAGTGCCATTGAACAAGCGGGATAAATCCAAACATTTGATTTGGATTTAATGATTAAGATGGAGAACAAATCAAAGAGGAAACTTCCCTTTTAGAACAAAAGGGCCAAAATGCTTGAAACCAAATTAAATGCATTTCATTCACACACACACGTGTGTGTTAAAGGCAATTCAATAATTTATCAGATAACCTTACTTTATGAGGATAGCATTAGCCTAAATAAAATCATGGAATTGAATTGATTATACCAAACTATTGATTTTAGTTTATTCATAAATCCCCATTTTAACAATAATGATAAACGTAGAAACACAAAACATAAACTAATTAGAGCAAGACATAACATGATGATAACATTCAATATTAAACATAATTTAACTCACTAAATACAATAGGACATAACATGTTAGCAAATGGCATAAATTAAAGAAAATATAAGCTATAAACTAATTAAAAATACAACAAGCAAAGTAAATTTATTGAACATATTTTGGAAGAATTTTCTAATTCATATATGTTGATTTTCATTTTATTATATTACATAAATGATATTGAATATTGATTGTTACATTTAATTTGCTTGGTTACATAAATGTGCAAATGTATTTATGATTATAGATAGATAATAGAAAATAATGAAATAAATTAATAAGAAATATTTTGGGATGTTCCTTTTCAGGTAAATTTTGATACAAAGTGGTTGGAGACGACTTTGCTTTTTGCACCAAATCTTAAGATCAAATTAGGAGAAAGGGTTGTAGATGATCTAATAAACCCAATCTATTTCATCTTTTGTAACTATAATTTGCATTTAATATCAACAATCTCATTTTTATTTGATGATTTGATGTTAGCATATAAAGATTTCAAATAATAAAACATAAGATTCTTGAATTAATTATAGTGATATAAAACGAGGAAAATAAAGAAACACGTTGCATCGAAAGAAGTAGGAAAATGTCACATTAGTTCACAATAATTAATTGTAATAATTGTACAACAGCATACAAAAAAAAAGTGACAATCTTTTTCACTCTTTCTTGTCAACCTTGCTGCACATAGTCAAGCACTGAGAAACACAAAGGAAAGAAGTAGGAGATTTACCAAAATGGGTCTCAATCGACACGACCAAGATCCATCTTTTTTTGTATTTAAGAACACTACATGGTTTATGTGAATCAAGAAAAACAAGGGTCTTATTTGTTTATTTTTCTTATTTCAAATGTGAGCTTGAAAATAAAAATAAAATTAGAGACTGCTCGTTCAATAATTCTAAGATGATATTGCTTCTAATTTTCCAAACATGACGCCTATAAGAGATTATGATCGGAATATCGTTATCAAATCTTCCATCGTTATTTCGAATTGCAACAAAATACTGTATAATTTTTTACTACCAAAAATGAATTTTTTTTGCTAAATTTGTAGACCACAGACACAATTGAGGAATTTTTTTTTTTAGATCGGGGAAATTGGATTTTTTTTTTTTTAATAAAAAGATTGGTGAAATTCATTAAAAAAGTTTATCAAACAAGTGGATGAGAATTGAACACTTCCCATATAAGTCAATTAATATGGTTTCATATGTTGGTCAAAACTAGTCAACACGACCAATTCGATGGTCGATATAGTTAATGTACCAATTAACAATTAATTTTTAACTTAAAAATAATACTTTTACTTTTAAAAGTAATACGTAGAATTTTATTTATACAGCGCAAAAAAATTTATTTTTAATTTGAAAAATATCATTTTATTAAAATATACTTATATCATTATTTTGGAAACTAACATTTAATTTTATAAGTATTTTTTAATAAGTAATAATTATTATATCATTTGAAATTTGATATTTTTTAAAAAGCGAGAAAAAAATATTTTTATAGTGAAAACTAATACTTTATAAAATTAAAGTAATACCTTCAAAATAAAAATTAAGTATGTTGACTGGTTTATTGACTGTGATGACGCAATCTAATACTATTGTTTATTAATTGGTGTTGATCGATATATAAGTTAGAAATGATCTACTACTATACAACAAAAAAGGGTAATATAATCCCATTTCCATTTATTTCTCACTTATCTTTTCTATTTTCCTCAAAATTGTTATCCGTGCCGGGCCCTTCACTCCCCAGATTTTCTTGGATTTTTCCTTTTTCACCCTCAGAAAATCCAATCTTTGCCTCTACTTGTTATAATCCACAATTTCCTCTGAAAATTTCAAACTTTGCTCTGATTTCATCTGGGCTCCTCCTTTTTCTTTAATTCAGTAATTTTAGTGATTTATATAAATAAATAAATAAAATCTGGGGGTGGAAAAGTTGAGCATTCACCGCAGATGAAGGTTCACCCAGTGCCGAGGAAGCGCAACATCGCGCTGCGATATGACGTCGCATCGGTGGTGGCTCAGGTGAACAGCTGCCGGCATAAGAAGCTGAGGCGCTTGCCTCACATCTTCGCGAAGGTTCTAGAACTCCCGTTCCACTCCGACGCCGACGTTTCGATCGACGAAACCCCTCACTCCTTCAGATTCACCGCCGCCACCGACGGTATCAGCGCCGACGTCAGGGCCGATACCGTGGAGATCTACCCTGGGGTTACTAAGATTGTAATTCGGGGAAACGGCGTCGTTGACTTGTCGGGGACTGAGTTCGAGCTCGATTTGTGGCGGTTCCGGTTGCCTGCTTCGACGCGGCCGGAGCTCGTCTCCGCCGCCTATGAAGACGGCGAGCTGGTAATAACGGTGCCGAAAGGGGCGGCGTCTGAGGAGGACGACGACGGTGGGGATTTGGAAAGTAGAAGGCTTGTATTTGTACAGTAACCGGAAATTATGCCATCTCTTTCTTGTTTTAAATTCACTTTTCAACAATGCTTATTTTATGTTTGATAAAATGCACGTATTTTGAATAATAATTAGTTGAAGAAAAGGAAATCTATCTTTGCTTTCGTTATGATGCTGCATAGCTATTATTCAAGCTTTAATCAATCTAAGGGTATATTCAATTCAGAGAATGGTTTGAATCATGATTGGAAAGATAGGTTGAGTACACAATTAAATTTCATTGTGGCATGTTCTTGTAAAGTGCTCTATAGTTTATATGAAATGTCACTGTTGTTATTGGAGAAGAAAGCTTGGAGTTTGGAGTTTAATCGAGTTAGAATTGTAAAGCTGTGATTTTGTTTCGGTTATGTATCTTCCTTGATTGTTATGCATATGAGAAATTGGTGTAGGAGAACGAACATAAGAAGATGATTTTAGTTGCTCGGATGTGAAAGATACTTTCTTGCAATCCTAATTGTTATGCCATGTTTTTCTTTCTCACCATTTGTTTCAATGGATATCATATTGTGAAGCAAAAGAAAATTTACGAGTGAATTTAATCGTCTTTGCCATATACACCGAGTGGATGACATCAAATTTTAGCAGCTAAACCAAGGTTGTTTGATCATTGTTCTTGTTTGGAATATGGTCTTGTTTGTGTTTCAAAATTGGGCCTTATACCATAGTGTGTGTGACTTTTTGGTTCTATTCACCGAGTGTATGTGTCATATACATCAATGTGTGTCATATTGATTTTGTACATTGAATTAAGCTGCCTGAATAAAAACGCTTCTATAGATCGTTATGCATATTTGATGGCCACAACGCATGTAGTTAAAAAAGCATTCTCACAATATTCTTTGCTGCATTATTGGCCTCTGGATCACATGATTTGTTTACAAAAGCTGGGTTTAGTTGAAAAGTGTATGGTAGGTGTTGTATTGTTGTGTTAGAAAGCAGGATTTTGGTGGGATATTGATGTTGGTCCATGCAAAGCTCTGTGTTCTCATTGTCATGCTCTGTTTTTGGTCTTTCAAAGCAAAGAAGGGGGAAGGTGGGGTATGTGGCTTTGTTCCTTTTCTCTGCCCCTTTTGTCCTCCGATTCGATTGTGAGATTCTGCTGCTAAGCTCTTTTCTTTCCTCATTGTCTGAATGTGACAAGAGATGGGAGTGGCCTCTATGTAATGGCCTCAACACTGGCTGTGATGATGTCACCGACGCTGTTATGCCACACGGCATTTCTATTTACGGCTGTGATGTCGGCAGTGAGGTATTTACTACAGTTATCCTATGAACGTATTGTGTAGTGATGGTATGAAATAGAGGTGCTATTGAAGATTTGATAGAATTGATTGTTTGAATGGTTTATGTTTGCATACCGTTTTGTTTTGAGTTTCTATTGCAAATGGTGTTATGTGATACTCTTTTAGTGATCTTATGTGAGATGAAGTTCGATATGGGTCAGTCAAATCCGTTCAACACTGGTTGATCTGGTCAATGTAAATTAATATGCCAGTTTCATAAAAGTAGTGGTTATACTTGTACAATTATACAAATATACATGTATTACTGCTCCTTTTATTAATTTGTTAATAAATATTTACAAGTTCTTAAGATATTGAGATGATATTTAATTGCAACTTCATAAAAATATTAGGTAAATGTAATATTTTTAGTTATAAAATAAATACTTATACATGTATTATTAATTCTTTTATGATTGTGTTAACTCATGAATTGATCAGTTGACTGACGTTGATTGACTATATGATCAATATGGCCATATAGTTCCGTCTCACCATGTAAGAATAATCGTAAAACAATCTCACATAAGTTTTTGGGATTGCAAATTGAGTACACTCAATCGTCCAAGTGTTTTCTCAAGAAGAAAGAGACAAACCATACAAAATATTTCAATCACTTTACAGAACCGTCCAAACAAATATATGTCAAATTAATGTTATTTTATACTCGTAATGTATATGTGTAGGGATGAAATGCTATTTTTGAACATAGGATCTCCTCGTATATTTCTTTTCTTTTATTCTATAACCCTCTTTGTCTAGAAACAAATTTTGTTTGAAAATCAGATTAAATTCGTTGTTGCATTTTGTCTGCGCGATTTACCTACCAAGTACCAACTTATAAACAAACTAATAATATATTTGCTATTAAACTTAAAAGGGATCACCCTTTAAAAACATGTGTCACACTTTTACATTTAATAAGAATTACTTTTGTACTTAACTTGCATGTGGATCGTATCATATCCAACTTGGAAAGAAACTTATTATTGTCGAAGTTAAAATTATAATATATATATACTTGATTATATCTCCCATAGGTTTTTTTTAGTGTAGATTATTTAATTATATTGTAAATCAAAATAAACGGTTGAAAGTGTTCTTTCATTCGGCATAATTCTTCTATAATAGACTATGAAAAGACACATTCTTTTCGTACAAACAACATATGTGTAATAAATATAAAAATATTATATGTGTACGTATAATATATATAATAATACTAAACAAGTAGAAATGGATGGTATGATGATGATACTTTCTTAGTTATATATATATATGTACCTTTGTTTTCAAGGTTAATTGATTGCTTAACTAGAAAGGCCCATATGATATAGACAATATAGGCCAAACCCATGGTATAAATTCAATGAGATGTCCAATTAGTGAACACCTCTTTAGAATGGTAGATATTAGATATACATGGTCATTGAGTCATATATGATATGTGTTTATATATATATATATATATATGTAATTTAATTTAATAAAATAAAAGATTGAAGGCGAATACTTGGTGGCGGGATTTTGGTGGATCCCATATGTATACCATATTTCTTCATTACTATGACTATTTATGACGTGACATATATGAGAAAAAACATTGGGAAAAAAGCATAAAATTTCAAGAATCATATTTTGGGCCGGGATGGGTAAGGATAAATGTGACTATCCATAAATTTAATATGTGTATGGGCTAGATATTGAATTAAGCCCAAGGGCAATGCTTCTCACCTTAAGTTTTAGCCCAATTTTCAGATCCAATTGTGAGATTCAATTGTATCCAATGTTCCCCATGGATCTCTCTCTCTCTCTCTCTCTCTCTCTCTCTCTCTCTCTCTCTCTCTCTCTCTGTATACAATTAAAGAGTGACTTTTTTAAGAAATAAATTTATGGTTTTAGAGTTATAAATTAGGGTATAAATAGAAAACCAAAGTTAGAAATTAATTATGAAAAAAGTATATTAAAGTAAAGTGTGACAGTGTGAGTCTCGATCACCTAGGGTGTCTATTTAGAACAGCTATATATCTTCTGGTAATCGTTAGCAACCAACCAACCACCGGATATGAATATCAACAACAGCTCTTTCCAATTCCATTCCCTAATTTCCCACTATGCATCTCTATATTCCTTTTAAAATTAAATAAAAATATAGAGTTTCACCTAATCAATCCTCAACCATTACAATTTCTCCTTTTTTTGCTCTTATAAGTAATACTATCACAAATTGATTCATTTTTTATGTGGACATTCAAAAAAATTAATCATCATATTTTCATCATTGTGATGTATGTCAAGGCAATATACAATTTTTTTTTTTTAAAGGTTAGCCTGTGCAGATCAAGTCTTTGTGATTTACATAACACCTGCCTTATACTCTAATCTATTATTAGATGGAGAACACAAGAACACTATTTATTATTAAATATTAAAAGTAAGAACAAATAGACAAACAATACATTTACTAGAGTTTAAAATTTAAATAACTACATTTCATGATAGGATAAGTCACGTAGAACCAATTTACGATCACAATTAAGTTTAAATATCCCAAAATAATAAAATACGTAGAAATTAGAGGAGTCAAATTAATTTATCCGAAGTATTTTGACGGAAATTAATTAATTAGATGAGTCAAATAAAATACAAACTCAACCGAAGTTTTTGACGGAAACTATTTAACAATTTGATATTTCTAATTAAAATTATATATATGTTGTAAAATCACAAATAAAAATGAAAATAAATCTTACTGGGTAGTTGAAATTTATAAATTTTTAAGGATTCTTGGTAATTAATTAATAGTTCAAAACCCTGGTAAAACTTTTAAAGTTTGCCTTCATTTGTATTAATTTATGTTTACCAATAGAGTTGAAATTCCTATTTCTTTTATCACTAATCAGACATCACACGTGATCTCTAATAATTAAATTGTTGTTAAAAATAGTAACTGATCATTTCTATTGTAGACAAATGTATTAAAAGTGGATCAACAATTTTCTGGCAATATCACTGATAAAAAGACAGTGGCTCATATTACAAACAGTGGCAGTTGGCCCAGTTGTGAATTCACAACCCCAGTACAGATTATCGTACTTAACTAATATTATTTAATTAGACTTCGAGAGCTGGTATTTAATAATTTTATTGCCACCAAATTTTATTTTATCTCTAACACACTATTCGATAATAATTCTTATCTCATTAATATTTTTGGGTTCAAAAGATCTATTATGTATAAGATCTTTTGCATGTGATCATACTTGTCATGAGATAGCTGCCTTGCATTCATATCAATTTCCTAATCATTATTTGCAGGATTATTGCTTAAGTAATAACGTCTTTTAAGGATCAATTTCATAAATAAATAAAAAACAAAAAAAAAAAACAAGAAACAAGAGTGCCCTAAAATACACAATATATATATTTTTTTGAGTTACTCCTAAAATACACAATAAAACCAAAGATAAAAAATAAAAATAATGAACCTTCAAATACCTATTTGAACAAATTTTTATTCATCCATTCGAATCTTTTCTAAAAAATATTGAGCTCAATTGAATTCTTAAATCTAGACGATTACTTATTCATAGGCTATTATCAGGTCAAGATGGGCTGCCACATATACATATCATCTTTGGGGAATCTCCAACAACGCAAAAAAAAAAAAAAAAAAACTACAATTTTTATGCTATTTTTTTGTATAACTGATATTCATCTCCAGCTGTCTACATTATTTTTTGTACTAAAAAGAAATATTTATGATATTTCTTATTATTGTAAGAAAATGAAAAAAGAAAAGAAAAAGATTTAATGCAAACATTGACCTACGTCAACACAATAATGACAATTGAGATAGTTTAGTATGATCATTTACCGCATTTTTTGAGTGAAAAAATCTTACAATATTAGAAGTTCAACACAGTGCTGGGGATGATTCGAAATTTACTTGATTTTGAGTTTTGACATCCAAAAATTTCATTCGATATCTCTAGACATGATCTAAATTTACTTGAGTTCTGTGAAATGCTCTCGATGATTGGCGGTTCTCCAAGTAAATTACTTGAAAATAGTCGAGTATTATAATTTTTTTGAATTTTATCAATTCAAATATATATCGATATATAGCTAGACTAGTTATCAATTAAAGAATATGAGTGTGAGTCCATTTATCTATTCCTATTGCTAAGGATTTACAAACTCTTAGAGAATTAAGTTTACCAAAAAAAAAAAAAAAATTTAAGAAATACTAAATAATCTAATAATTAAGTTATATAAATGGAGGAAAATGGTGGGTGAGTATGATGTAGCACACCCACCATGTGGTCTTGACTATGAGGTTCTAAGTTCAGTTGTGACATCTCTTTTAGTTTTATCTTAGCCATTTTTTATCCAGATTTCGTGCTTTTAAAGCTTAAGATCTATAAAGTTGGAATGTGAATGTGAAGTTCTTTTTCACATTCTCAAAAGGAAATTTTCTAGTTTTTTAATATATTAAATTTAAAAAATACAGATTTTTTGGGTTCATTTTTTTATTAAAATATAAATTTAATTTCAATTTGAGAAAACTTAGTTTCAAAAACCTACTTTCTATTCAATCCTATGCTCAGTTCGAATCACCATCCAACAATTTGTCGTAATCCGTAATAACCCGATCGAATTATATGAACATTAATGTTCCAAACTATTTTTATCAAATGCAAATTTATAATTTCAGATTCGCCTGAATTTCATATAAAAACATACAATTATTAAACACGGTAAATTAAAAGGCTAGAGTAAATTTGAATATTGAGTGACACTCACAAGGTGCAACAATACTGTTATATTATATGAGTGATACTGTTATATTAGTATAACAATATCATTCATATAATATAACAATATTACTTCATATAATATAATAGTATCACTCATATAATATAACAGTATTATTTCATATAATATAACAGTATTGTTATGCATAGATTTGGATTTGTGCATATTGTGCACAAAAGTTTTTGCGTTGAATATTTTAACAATTATCAGGCCAAATCGAGTCCAATGGAGAAATCTATACTATACCTGCCTACTATTAGTATATAACTTATTAATTAATGATGTTATTATGTATATAATAATAATTTAAAATATAAGATAAAATATAAAGTGAAATAGATTGGACTTAGAAAACAAAGAGTGGTGAGGTGGCAATTAATGAGATCGAAAAACATAGGAGTAAGGAGTAGTCTACAAAAAACCTATCCTTCTATCCCTGCCTCACACATTTCTCTGTAGTATTAACACATGCACGGTTTCCTATTTTCATTTTTTAATATAAACAATTACTACATGTTTTAATGTTACTGTTTTTTGAGTTATTATAATTCCTATTTTTGTTTTTTCAAATAACTAAGGGTCTAAGTCTTGTTTTACCCCTTTTTATAAAACAGAGAATTTTTATAATCCATTTTTATGAAAACTATTTTTTTATGCCTATTTTATGATTAATTCATTGTTTACTCTCTTCTTATATCCTTAGAGAAAGTTCAATGTAGTTTCAGTTATACATAGCTTATAAGTATATACGATAAAATCATATGGTGTACATGATAAATCTATGTCGTGTACACATACACATGAAGTCATATCATGTATATAATATGATTTTATTGAGTGGCAGTATATGATAAATCTATCGTGTACACATATATCATATGATTCTATTGTGTATACGTACACGATGTAAATCTATCATGTACATGATATGTGTATATTTGTGTACATGATATAACTCTATGGTATATACATACACAATATGTATTTATCTTTGTTTTGTAACAAGAAGAATTTAGATATTTGACACTAAAATCGGATAAAATTAAAATTGTTTATTATAATATGGGAAGAAAAACCCATCCCTTTATGACAATGGGTATTGGGAGCCACTTACACAAATTTTAATATCCACATTTTTAGAAATTATTTGTCTAGAGATTGCGCCTATTTCCTATGCATACTTGATACATCCTTATTCAAATGACTCGATTCTCTCCAGTGATGTACAGGTACTACCAACTATAATTATATTTCTTCTTTTAAATAACTGCAAGTACATTTGTTAAGCACAATATGTTGAAAACATGATTAATTCTTTTAATTAGATGAAAATTGAAAATCACAAATCATATATAGTCTTGTGTATTTCACACGATGTCAACCCCCACCCCACCCCACCCGCAACTCATTCCACATAAATACAGTTGAGATTTCTAAACCATTGTCTGAACAGTAAACCCAATACATCTCTCTCTCTCTCTCTCATGGCAAGAAATCTGAATTTCTGCTTCACGAAGATGAAATCTATATCCTCGCCGGAGCACATTCTCCCAGAAAATCACAGCCGTCCATTCTCCGACGCTTCCCCATCCCTCTTAATCAAAAACTTCAACTCCCTCTACGAGAATTTCAACGCCGCCGCCGCCGCATCGGACCACCATTCCTCGGCCTCCTCCTCCGCCGCGCCCGACATCTCCACCGTCTTCGCCTCACGGCGGTTCTTCTTCTCCTCCCCGGGTCGATCCAACTCCATCATCGACTCCTCCTCCTCCCTCGCCTCCACCTCCTCCACCTCCTTCAACCACCCCGAAAACGACGCCGTCTCCGGCGCCACCATCGCCGTCCCCACCTACTCCCCCGACCCCTTCCTCGACTTCCGCCGATCCATGCAGGAAATGGTGGAGGCACGTGACATCCACGACGTCCGCCAGAACTGGGATTACCTGCATGAGCTTCTCATGTGCTATCTCTCCTTAAACCCCAAAAGCACTCACAAATTCATAGTCGGAGCTTTCGCTGATCTCCTCGTCACCCTCATGACCTTCTCGCCGGAAAATGCTCGCCGGGATTCGCCATTGTGAAACCAACCTCCATTGTTGTTTTTTTTGTTTTCTGACAAGAAAATGGTAACTTCATCTCACTATCGTTTTCAACAACATTTGCGTTATAATTAACTGAGAAGAGGGAGAAAAGGAGAACATGTGTAAATGTGAACAATTTATTTTATTTATTTTTTAGGTTATCTGTGGGGATGATGTAACAATTGGTCCCCTGTTATATATTGTCACCTCAATTATATCACTTGCCTTATCCTTTTACAGCAAATAATTATTTTATTTTATTTTTTGTAAATTAATTTGATGGACATTTTGATCTTGAAATTATGATTACCTTTTCACTGCAAAATCATTTAGCTGGAAATTCGGGTAGCCCAGAAAAAGTGATGAAGCTTTTCTTCCATATATTGATCTGCCAAAATTGCAAAAGCCTGATTTATATTCAGAATCCGTATATGGAAAAGCTGTGCCTATTTCTCTGATAAATCTGTAACACATTCAGGAATTAATTTCTATCTGCTTAGCCTTTTTTTGAGTATGATTCCGTAGTAATTGCATTAGATTCAGCAAGATTTTGAGTTTCTTTATTCTCATCATAATTTCATCTTTATTTTATTTTATTTTGTTAATGAGATTACATGTGTTTATTTACGATGTCATAATATATATATCAGTATTTGTTTGCGTAATCTTAAATATAAGTATGAGCGGATTAAATTATCTAATTGTAGATAAATTAATAATACTTATTTTAGAAAATATTTTGTCCCAAAATATATATATATATTATTTTTGCAAAATTCCACGTTGGTTTTTAAAAATCTAGTATATAAATTAAATTATGATTAGTTATAATATTATAATTGTTCTAAATTGATATATATATATATATATATATATATATATATATATATATATAAAAGTTAGTATTCCAATTTCAGAATCTGAAAAGTTAATTTCCATGAATAAAAATAATAAAAAATTATTATCCTAAATTTGTAATTTCTCCGTTTGCATGCATATGGTTGGAGATGCTAAAGAGTTTAATTTGTCCCCTAAAATTTACAATGAGGTCCAATATATATCAATATCCTATCTTAAAACATGTTACTGGTCCCCCTATATTTTCGCCCAATACCATAAAGCAATGGCCTAAAAAGGTACTAGCTAGATTGATAGTCGTTATCACCAAATTTGATAATACTGTATTCTTTTCTAAAAGATGAAGAGGATATTTGGAAATGAAATGAAATAAAATAAAATGTCACCTTGATTATTTGGGAAAAAAAAAGTAGAATTATGAAAAATGAGGCTACATTTAATTCATTTTTGCAAATAATGTTACCTTAGTGGATTAAGGGTGGAGTGTGAGCATCGCCACCATCATATGCCAGCCCGATCCAGATGGTATTATATGGAAAAAAATAAAATAAATTGATGGATGAGATATTTTGTTAAATGCAAATTTTGGGTGGTACTCATTTTTTGAGATATGCATTTTGAAGGAATTGTAGCATCTTCTTCATTTCAAAGTTTTAACATATATATAGCTCTTCCCCAACAAGATTTGATAACTAGCTAGGCCTTGTAACTAACCTAATCCCTACTCTTCAGATTGCTATAAATGTTGTGTAATTCAGTCAATTAGATCATTTCAGTTACAAGAAATTCTAGATCAGCCCTTCACAATGTTAAAAGTTATTTTCAATCACAAAAGGATCTCATATTGAGAGAGAGACTGGACTTAGAAATTGATTGATCAAGTAGCCTTTAATCTTATTCAAAGCAAGGACTGATTATGTAATGATGTGAGGTGAAATTAATTAGTATGAATAGAAGATTAAATGAAGAATAAAAAGGGTGGCAATGTCCTTTTAATGAAAACAAAAACATGTGGGGTCTTTGATGAAGTAGAAAAGCCAAAACTCAGTTTAACCTGTTCGATCAAGTTCAAGGTTGTATCAATATTGTATAATACAGTCATTTACCGACAACCTTTAATCGAGACAACAATATATAACTGTTGATGATTTTCACTGCCTAAACAAAAGCCTTGATTCGAGACTGAATCTTCATGAAAGGACAATTTTTTGTATTAAACATGAAAACTTATTTTAATCAATAAACAAAGTAGGCCCCCAACAAATATATATAGACAAAATCAGGGAATCTTCAATTTCTTTTTTCTTCCACACCTCTTGCTTCCTGCTGTAAATATATATATATAATTAAAATTGAAACTCTATTGCCAATAGAAATATATCATGATGGGATAAGATTCAAATCCGTGATTTATATTAATTACTAACTAGATATTGTATATACCTCTCAATATTGGTCTGATTGAGAAGCCAATTTGAATATTTGGCAAGTCATATGATCACTAACAAACACAAGAAAAATGATATTTAACATGTGATTTTCTCGACAATAATTGTTGTAAAAATCGATAATATAAATTAACCACAAATTGTCACAAAAAATAATAAAAAATTTATTTACGAATAATACATTAGCGTCAGCAACATTGTCACAAAAAGACTATTTACAAGAAGACTTTTACGATAATAACTTAAAGATAAAATGTTGTCACAAAATGTGTATTTGTTGCAGTTATATATCAATGTTTTTACAACAACAATTTAAATGTTGTAATAATCTTTTTTTTTTGTTGTAGTGAAAATAATTATCAAAGATATTGTGAGATAAACACATGACTTAACAAATAAACAAATTGTCTGCTTTAGAATTCAGATTGTTGGATTATTTATATGAAAACATCTTGTATATACATCATACATGTGTGTAAATTTGAGATATATAATCGATAGAATACAATGAGACGGAGTCCTACTATATATATCTAAAATTCAAACTCATTTTCATCTTTATTTTGTGGGCTATGAGTTGACCTGTCTCATAAAATTAGATCTATAAAACGGTTTCATAAAAGTTGTGTGATTTTTAAAAATAAAGAATTGTATGTATTCGATAGAGAAGTCACAGTGAGTATTGAAGATTCTGTGAATTCATATAAAAGAAGAGCATGTGATTTAATAAATTGGAGATGCCACAGAAGATGACTTGTTTCTTCCTACCAAGTGGCATATATATTTTGTACCACCTTTTTTTGAACTGAATAATTTGTATAAAATTAGGGATTGTTCAGTTAGACGTATAGTTCATGTGGTCACCTTTATTTATTATTGCAATGTGGGATATCCGACAACTACACTACCATTGGTTTAATTCACACACCTTCTTATATAGCAAATTTTTAAACACATCTAATAAATGTCTCAAGTTTCATCTACCTTAATCGCTTATAACCATCAACAACATGGTAATTTTTGGGTTTCATTTCGTATTTCATTATTTAATTTTATGTTATGTATATAATAATGAAGTGATCAACACATTAATGAAATTAAGAACTAAATTAGGAGTATAAATTAAGAATGTGTGGCTGTGTTTAGAATTAAATTTGTGGGCCACTAACAACTCAAATGAAGTAATTGAAGTTGATGTGTTTGGGAAGTTGGGAGGCTTGGAGGAATGAGAGCTACATTTCATTAGGGCTTAATGAAATAGGCGAAGCTATATATTTTATATATATGCAACACAAAATTCTAATTATCAAAGTTTTGGATTATGGCCTATATGGTATGTTTCTCTCGAAAATTAGTTTTTATTTTTATTTTTTATTGCTCACTTTCAATTGCTAAAACTAAAATTTAGAATTATGACTCCTGTAAAACCGTCTAAGATCTTTAATTTCGTGATATTTTCAACAACAATCTACAATACAGATATAAATCTATGAAATTGAATTTGAGAACCCATCTTATAAAATTATATTAGTAAATTAGTTTGATATACATTCTTCTTTATTCTTACTTTGCACACTTGTTGGGCCGGCTCCTAAGAGAAAGCAAAGGGCCCAGCTCA
Organism: Scutellaria galericulata; assembly: GCA_946896805.1. Classification (NCBI taxonomy): domain Eukaryota; kingdom Viridiplantae; phylum Streptophyta; class Magnoliopsida; order Lamiales; family Lamiaceae; genus Scutellaria; species Scutellaria galericulata. The sequence continues at coordinate 2,484,865 of OX335792.1, read as the reverse complement.
AACATTATTTAATAACTTCAATGCAGATTAAAAAAAAATGTTTTTTTTGCACATAGAAAGAATGTTAAAACTCACTTTAATTAATAATATAATCTTAAATTAAATAACCATTTAACATTAATCTTATTCTTAAATTTTAAACTTCAATTTGATGTGTATTGGGTTTGTCCCCGTTAATGTTAAAAAGTTCTGTAAACTAAGGCCCAAAGCTCCCAAAGAGCTTATTATCATTTATCCGGGCCTGTAGTCTATTAGTACTGTTTAATATGATAACTTAAAAAAAAAACCTACGTCACTTTCATTTCTAGCTTTTTCTCTTGATTAAATTTGGACATTAATTTTTTTTTCTCTTAAATTTGGAAATTTTTCCCCTCTTAACCATTTATCATCTTATATTCATTTTTACTATTAAGATTTTAGTTTGTAACACCTCATGTTGTATCAACAAAATTAATTTGTCCCAATTTCATCCACTTATACCATTTAAATTTAAGGCGTATAGTACCACAATATATATCTCATTCCAATAAAATCTTTTCATTTTTTTTTTCATAAATTCATACCATCCAACTTAGGTCGAAGACTAACAAGCTCAAATAAAACATTATTTCAATTTTATGATCACTACAACAGTGGGTTGTATTTAATTCTAGCTCTCCAATCAAATAGGAAATGAAGGCGTTGATATTATTCATAGCACGGAGAAGGGAAAAAAAAAAAAAAAACACTTACACAATGCTGTTCAATTTAATTAATACTAATTCTCTCATACTAGGAAGTAAAAAAACTAATTAAATTGTTTAAACAGATACTAATGTGATTAAATACTTACACATTAGTAAAAAACTTACACATTAGTTTTTTTTTTTTTTTCATGATATGAATGAAGTCAATGTCTTCATTACCTACTTGATTGGGGAGCTAAGCTCTTACTCGAATTAGTTATACAATGTAACGTTGAATTGAGAGAACTCTAATGGTCCAAGTGACACAGGATAATTTTTTTTTTTTTTTTTTTAAATGAGTTTGGAGAGTGAAAGGTAGGGAAATAATAAGGATTAAGAAATTTGTGTGAGTCGGGTTTAAACCCGAATCATCACAATTTGCACCTTCACATAAACTTATCTAAATTAGGCTTTTAACATTAACTTGATCAAACCCAATACACATTTCAATTTGAAAGTTAAAATTTAAGATTTTTAGATAAATGCATATTAAATGATTATTTAATATTAAGGTCTCATATTATTTAGAGTGAGTTTTAACATTCTTTCTTACGTTCAAACAAATTAAATTAATCTGCGTTGAAGTTATCAAATTATGTTTGAAATAAGAATTATATATAAGGTAGGCCGTCGCAGGGCCCAACAATTCTAGGCCTTAATTGTGAATATTATGTCTAAGTTTAGCCTAAAACTCATCAAAAACCTATTAAAATGTCTATAAAATTATTTAGTATGAACCTTTTTTTTTTCTTTAAAAAATAAAATTGCATTTAAACTTAAAGAATTACACCATGCAAGAAACATAAAAACAATATAAAATATAAATTATGGAATGTTAAAATGTCCATCATGGATAACTCTTAATATGCGATGTGTAATAATTTCATCTCCAAAAATTATGGAATGTGACATTAATAAATACAGTAAAACCTCCATAAAATAATACTAAATAAATTAATAACCTCGATAAAACTAATAATTTGTCCGGTCCCAACTTGGGACCAGTTCAAATTTGGACACCAATCAATAAAATAATAAGATAATATATTTTTTGGAAATCCTAGTGTATATTTAAGGTCCCGATGAAACTATAAATTAATAATTATTAAAAAATTCTCACATACAATATATATGCTATTCACTTGAACATTTTAAGACAATTTAGTAAAATATGAATCTACTGTTACTTGTAAGGGAGAGCATCGGTCGGTTCGGTAACCGAACCGAAAAAACCGAAAATCGAATTGCATTTTTTTTAAAAACCGAACCGAACCGAATTGGGCTTCAAAATCGAATTAAACCGAACCGAAATATTCATTTCGGTTCGGTTTTAAACCGAAATAACCGAATTTTCTGTGCAATTTTTTTAACCTGCTTGTTCAAACATTACCAAATTACCAATCACTCACCTTCAACGTGCAACAATATACATATCAGAGTGTTATTTTGCAATTCTTTTTTTTTCCTTGGAAAACCAAACACCATTAAAAAAAATTCCCAACCATCATCATATTAAATCTTCTTGAGTTGAGACTACTAACCGAAAAATCAAAGATCGAGAGGAAGCCGAGCTGCCTCCTACCGAGCCCGAAACAGAGAGCGAGAGTTGTTGAGAGTTGAGGGCTTCGAATTGTGATTGTGAATTGAGAAGAAATTAAGGATGGAGAATTGGAGATATAGCAAAGACTAAAGAGGTCGCGCACACTGCACACTTGACGCTAGGGTTTGGAGAATGTGAATTGGGAATTTGAGAATTGGAAATTGGAACCTTGCTCAGTTGCTCAGTTGCTCTTACGTGAATAAATGAATAATAATGTGTTAGTTGGGCTAAGTTAGTTGGACTATTTATTGGGCTACTAATTAGATAGTTGGGCTATTAATGGCCCACAATATTATCATTAATATAAATATAAAATATAAAATTAATTTTTTTTATTTTTTAATTCGGTTATTTCGGTTTTTATTCCCTCAAAACCGAACCGAAATAATCAAAATTTATGAAATTCAAAATCGAAAACCGAACCGAACTTTTTATAACCGAACCGAATTGTATTTTTTGGTTCGGTTCGGTTCGATTTTTCGATTTTAATCGAAAAATGCTCACCCCTAGTTACTTGATTTTTGTTGAACTTCAAATCTGCATTGATCTCATCTTTAAATCTCCCAATTGCACCCAAGAGTTGCGGCGTTGTCTTCTCGTATTGCAATAAAAAGTTATGAAGAGTTGTTGCTGCTTGCAATGCTTCTTTTCGAGTGACCAGTTGCAAAGCTATTGAATCATCATTCACTTCATCATCTACCGGATTTTGAATGACATCAGCCATTATTTCTTCTAAATTCTGAACTTCGTAACATTAATTACAATTTTCACCTGGAAAGTCTAGCAAGTGATTCACATCCATTTTATTCTGATAACGCATACCAGTGGTCATGTTCTCAAGCTCAACCAGTGGTCATGTTCTCAAGCTCAGGAATGTCTTCTCCGGGAGTTGCATCATTTAAATTACTTGAGCCGGCTTGATTCGCCAAACGAATTTTGTAATATCGAAAGCAATTTGCTATTGCCTCTCGTTGAACATTTGTTGTCCAAGCTGAGACTGCCATATTGATAGCATCTAGAACATTAATCTTTTCTGGAGAAGATATGTCCAACTCATAGTCTTTCAAAATTTTACGGTAAAATCTTTTGCGGTAGTACATTTTAAATGCTCTTATTATCCCGACATCACATGGTTGGATTTTCGAAGTCATGTTTGGTGGTAGGAAAAACAACTCAACATTTTGGAGCCCTTGAATATTGCTTGAATGAGCTGGGCAGTTATCCACTATCAAAAGAAATTTTCTACCATACATTTGTTTATCCAACCAACGAACATATTCTTTAAAAAGCACCCCAGTCATCCATGCTCTCTTGTTGGCACGATATTCACAATTCAGGCTATTCATATTAATATTCTTAAAACAACGTGGCTTTGCATACTTATCAATAATCCATAGAGGAATTTTTTTCGAGCCATCCTCATTGCAACAAATAACAACTGTAAGCCTTTTCTTATCCTGTTTTTTACCCTCAAGTTGTTTTGTTGCAAGTGAATGATCAGCTTGTAACCTGTAAAACAAACCAGTTTCATCCATATGAAAAACATCTTTCATTGGAAATTGATTGATATTTCCCTTATGTTCTCCAATTTCTTCTCCATATCATGTGTGTCGACTGAGCCACTCTCTCCAAAATGGCGATATGATTTGATACCGTGCCTGGACTTGAATTTCTCAAGACAACCTTGTGAAAGGTGATGCTCTGAAGGATTCTCAGGATGTAAAAGTTTCAGCGCCTCATTCGCCTTCTCCAAGATTAGCTCTCCGGTTATATTCACACGTTCTTGATGTTGGAGAAACCACTCATAAACAACCTTCTCCATATCCGGATACTTGGCTGGTTTTTTATGCTTAGAAGAACCGCATTTCTCAAAGTCAGTCGATAGGATCTTCACTGATCGCTTGAGAGTGTTTGATATTGTTGCTTGACTAACTTTCAGATTGAAACTTTTTTCAACCCATTGTACCAAGTCTTTTTGAGTGCACCCGGGCTGATCTCTCTTATACTCACATAACATTTTTCGTTGTTGGTTGGTCATGGTTGATTTTTGAACACCTTTTAGATGAGAAGCCATTGTTGTGTATGATTTAGAAACAATACAATGGATTATTATATATTGATCTACTTCTACACAATGTATATATATACGTAAGTCTATGAACCATTCTTTTACTTTGGCAAAAAACAATGAATGAGACCATTTAAACTTCCAATTAACATGATTATGTGAGTTACATTCTTTGAATGGTAATTAAAACTTGTGTTTTAATTTATTTGTCAACAATAACTAATGTACAATGTAAGTGGATTATACAACCCCAAAATTTTGGAGGTCAGTTATGTATATACGTTAAAACCTCTCTAAATTAATAAATTATTAATTTATCGATTATATAATATCTCTCTAAATTAATAAAATTCTCCGGTCCCAACAATATTAATTTATAGAGGTTTTACTATAAACTAGATATCTAACACATCAACAGTGGGTACATATTAATGCGTCAATGGTGGGTAGAGTAACATGACTATATATCTTAAAGATATAAATATATCATACATTCTTTTATATATATATATATATATATATATATATATATATATATATTCTAATAATAGGTCGGCATAGTAGGCCTATTAGACCTTTTTTAAGCTCCAGATCCAGCATATATTCAAATAAGTTTGATAAAAAAAAAAAAATTAATTTAACTCATTTACTAAATAGGTTGGGTCAAAGCGCTTGTCAAGTAGTTTGCATTATTCCAACCCCTAGCTCCAAGCCTCCAACTTCCAAAACACATAATAGGTATGAATCAATCAACCACCCGTGTGAGTATCCTAAACTAAGCCTACAACTTCCCAAACACGAATCCAAGCCTCCAACTTCTTCAATTACTAATATCCAACATTTTAGTTGTCACTGGCCCGAAAAATATAATTCTAAAAACAGCCACAAAGACTCAATTTATACTCCTTATTTTGGTTCTTATTTCATTAATGTATTGATAACTTAATTATTATATACATATACAGTATAAATGTATTCTAATATAACTTATTTGCATTTAAATCTATCATATTATTCATTTATTTTCGATTATGTGTTCATGAACATGTATTTTAGTATTTATTCAAAATTTTCTTTATAAAAAAAGTTAATGAACATGTTTGTAAACCGTTCGTTAATGTTTGTGAACATGTTTGATTATTAAATAAATAAACACGAATATCCTTATAAAATAAATAAATGAACATGAACAACCATCGTTCATTCAAGCTCGACTCGTTTACCCCTGCAAGAGGGGAAAAATGTCCAAGATTGCTTGAAAAGAATTTATGTTAAGTCGTAACAAAAGATTGAACTTTTTCTATCACAAGTAACTAGAAATGAAAGTGACAGTATAGTTTTCTTTTTCAAACTTATTGATAATCTTATTATTATTTTGTGAATATATCTGTAATAGAATGCAGTCCCGAATAATAGACTCGTTGTGAGCTTTGGGCCTTGTTCATGAAAACTCTTACTTGACAAAACAAATCTTAATTGGGCTTTTAAGAAACTAGATCAAACCCAATACACATATCAAATTGAAAGTTAAAATTTAAAAATATGAGACTATTGCTTGTTGGATGGTTATTTAATTTTAAAGTGAGTTTTAACATTCTTTCTTATGTGCAAAAAATAAAATTTAAATTAATGTGCGTTGAAGTTATAATTAAATTATGTTTGAAATGAGAATTATATATATGGTAGGCCGTAAGCTCTGCCCATTGCTTGCTCTCAGGAGCCAGCCCAACAAGTGTGTAATTAGTTTTTATTTACCATAATCATGGTAAAGAAAATATATCCCTTCATAAAAATAGATAGTTGGAGGCATATTCAAAAACAAGTGCAAAGGGAAAAAATATATATATATGTATATATATTATATATAATATAGGGGATCAAGAATTGGCGGAAATGATCAAACGTTGCTAAAACTTTCGTAATTTCATTCAAATTGGAAATTAATAAATCAATATAATTAATAGCAGGCAAAAAAAGAAACGAACGAAGCTTTCACAATGCAATTCAAACGATTTACTATTAATTCTCTCATAATAAATAAATAAATAAAGATTTTCACATTAATTAGGAAATTAAACACGTGATAAAAAAAAAAAAAAAAAACTCCCGCTAAAAATAAAAAATAACTGTATAAGATTATAACGAAATGGTTTGTGCATGCAACTTCTGCTGCTATTGCTATATATATCTCAAAGTCGATAATGAAAAGCCTCTCTTCTCATTTCAAACTCCATGATTAATTAGGGTTCTTGGATTATGGGCCAGATCAACGGTTTCCTTGATTGACTCCCACCTGATATCCTTGAGAATATTCTTTTATCAATGTCTTTCACTACTCTTGCAAAACCGTTTCCAAATCGTTGAACGATTTCATCTCATCTCCTAAATTCGTCGACGCCCATCTGAAGCAATCCAAGATTTCATTTTCAGCCAACTCCCAACCCTACTTTCTGGGTGTAAACACCCTATCGGAATATTTTCCCAATCGCTGTTCCAAGATTAGATTGAGTGATCGCATATTTCATACGAGGACACCAAGTTTCATCTGTGGAATCTAACGACTCAAAAACACACCACCTTTTTCTACCTTAAGAAGCTAAAGGTGTGTATAGGCTTTGCCGTGGTCCCATGGAATCTGGTGAGTTCTACATTAATAACAATGGCAATGGTTCTTGTTATGGAGTCTATTCATCTAGATCCAGAGCTTGGAGAAAAGTAAATTTCCCCCTGTCTGGAGATAGATTTGAGAAACAGGGCTGTATGTTGGTGGAGCTGTGTATTGGGATTGGATTGCAAAGGTTGAGAATCGCGATGTTCAATGTATTGTGTGCTTCGAGATGTTCAATGTCTAGAGATGGAGGGTTGAAGCTATTGGAGAGGGTTCTTAAGGATACTGATTGGATTTGTTTGGTTAAAGGATCGGATTTGTTTGGTTAGTCGTAATAATGAGCTGTGGAACTGTGTATTGGGATTGGGTTGCAAAGGTTGAGAATGTGTATTGGGATTGGGTTGTTGAGAATTGCGATGTTAATGTATTGTGTGCTTCGAAATGTTCAATGTATTGTGTGCTTCGATTCTAGAGATGGAGGGTTGAAGATATTGGAGAGGCCTAGGTTCTTAAGGATACTGGTCGGATTTGTTTGGTTAGTCGCAATGATGAGCTGTGAGCTGTGTGCATGGTTCGATAATGTGTTCAATAATATGCGGCAATAATGTGCGGAGAAATCGAGGGTTCTTAAGGATACTGATCGTATTTGTTTTTGAATAATGTGGGGAGAAATCGAGGGTTCTTAAGGATACCGATCGGATTTGTTTGGTTTGTCGCAGCTGTGTGGGTGATTATGTGGAGAAATCGAGGGTTCTTAAGGATATGATTGGATTTGTTTGGTTTGTGGCAATGATTGTTTGGTTTGTCGCAATGATGAGCTGCTGTGCGCAGCTGTGTGGGTGATTATGTGGAGAAATCGAGGGTTCTTAAGGATATGATCGGATTTGTTTGGTTTGTGGCAATGATTGTTTGGTTCAGCAATGATGAGCTGCTGTGCGTGGTGTTGGAACCGAAGGATCGCCGGCTCTATGCAATTAATTAATCGGTTTCATGCTAGATATAACAAACGCAGCGGAAAAAAAAAATACCTTTTGATCGATCTAGAAGAATAACGAGCCAAAGATCGATCTTTCGTAATCCTAGACCTCTTTGATCTTCTGATGTATTCCTACAGCCTTTCTCTTTGATCTTCTGATGTATTCCTACAGCCTTTCTCGAACGTTGCGTGGCCAACGATCCTTCGAGAAATCTCAGTTCTGCTCTCTGTCTCACTATCACGTGTTGTCTGTGATCTGTTTTTGTTTGAGGCGCTGAGAAAAAGAGCTATATATATAGGCTACACCAGGGACCTAGAGGAGGAATTGGGTTGGGCCTCCTGATGGGCTTAAGTATCCTGTGTTCAGCCCGAACACATAATTTAAACCCATCAATAATAATTCAGTCCACTAAAGAATTATTATTGAACTACCGTCCCAATCCCATATTTAATATGGGCTCCTTCTTATTATGTGTACATTTATCTCCCTGTGTTTAAGATATCGAATGTCCGTTAATTAAATAAGTTACTGACAACTTAATTAATTAACATCTAATTCCAAGAGTAGTACCACTCAACTTTATTATCATGTCGGATTAAATCCACCTGCAGGGTTTACATGATAATCCTTATGAGCTCCTCAAGGGGACATCATCATCCTAAATAATTAGGACACAGATTCCTTCTATAATCAACAGTACACCATATAGACAATACTGTTTCCCAATTCACCGAGTTTATTGATTTAATAAATAAATCTCACTCACTGGCAAATTAAAGAAACAAATATTGTGTATACGTGACAGTTATTATATAGGGATTCTCAAGGGGACATCATCATCCTAAATAATTAGGACACAAATTCCTTCTATAATCAACAGTACACCATATAGACAATACTGTTTCCCAATTCACCGAGTTTATTGATTTAATAAATAAATCTCACTCACTGGCAAATTAAAGAAACAAATATTGTGTATACGTGACAGTTATTATATAGGGATTAAGATATAGGGATTAAGAGAACGCACATCCATAATAACAGAGGTCTTGTTCTATTATATATAGTCAGTATAAAACGAACAACCTCAAATGGTCCTGCTCAATACACACAAAGTGTACTAGTGTAATTTTATAGTCAAGACAGACTAATACCAAACTACACTACAACCATTCCGATGATTTGTCCAAATTCATCTTGGTTGTGAGCTACTATTTACAATTTATAAGAGACTGATAACATGATATTCTGTGTGGCACCACACACCAAGTTATCTATAATATAAATTAATTGGACATTGCATAAACATATATAAAATGCAAACATATGACCAAAATGATTCTCATTCAATAAAAGATGTTTATACAAAAGCTAGGCTTACAGTATACATCCTAACACGTGGGTGGTTCAATAATGTGGAGAAATTGAAGGTTTGGATATGGAGATTAAATGATGGGGTTGTTGGAAGGAGTTTATGATGATTGGTGGTGTTCCAATGGGGTTTGGTTGAACGAGGCCTCTGTATTTTGTACAGGACATGATACATGTGGAGTGGGTTAGATTTGCGTTTTACAGCTTTACTAGGGGGATTTGAGGAATTTTGGGATACGAGGGGTTGACTACGAGAACTGTTGTTACTCAAAGATGAAAATTTCGATTTCGATGGAAATATCGTTATCTTAGTTTTATGAAAATATTGTGGAAATATCGGTACATAAATTTATCGACATTTTTTCGATATTTAACGATATTTACTCGACATTTCACCGATATTTACTAATATTTCCATGATATTTCACGGATTTTCATATAATTTGTACCATGAAACCAGGTATCGATTTTTACTCAAGGAGATTTTCATCACTCAAAGATGAAAATTTCGATTTCGATGGAAATATCGGTATCTTAGTTTTATGAAAATATCGGTACATAAATTTATCGACATTTTTTCGACATTCCACCGATATTTACCAATATTTTCATGATATTTCACGGATTTTCATATAATTTGTACCATGAAACCACCAATATCAAAATCGATACCGATAATCGATATTTTCCTAATATTTCACTTATTTTCCTATAAATTTTATCAATATTTCATCGATATTTCCTTGATATTTCACTTATTTTCCTACCAATTGTACTATAAAGTCATCGATATTTCATAGATATTTACCTGATATTTCACATATTTTCCTACAAATTGTACCATGAAGTCACCGATATTGAATATTTCCCTGATATTTCACCTATTTTCCTACCAATTGTACCATGAAGTCACTTTACAAATATTTTGACAAAATTTCTGGTTTCTTTACCGGTTATGTAGAAAAATGAAAAAATCGAAAATATATCAATTGCACCCCATTTTTTATCGATCACTTGAAAAAATAGAAATATTTGGGAAATATCGGAGATATTTCCGGATATTTTCATCGAAGGTGTTACTGAATTCTTTCCTGATGTGGATAGTCTTGTGCACTTTGACATGCTGAACTTGGCCACTACTTTCATCTCTTTTTTCTGGGATTTTATTCTTTAGTATGATTTAGTTTTCGTAATTGTTTTCTGCTACTTTGAAGAATTCTTGAATGAAAAAGTATGTTGTAGATTGCTTGGTTTGGTGATGAATCGTTCTGTTTTGAAATTTTGGGCTTTTTTTCCTTGGTTAAGATCAGAGTTTGTGAGTTGTGGGCTTTTTTTTCTGGGTTAAGATCAGAGTTCGTGAGTTGTAACTATGTTAGTCATGCACTACAATACCTTGCTTTTGTTGCTTGATAAATGGGTTGATTTTTTTGACTTCGTTTACCGTGATCGAGGTTGTTCTTAGGATGAGCTTCAGAGATTAATTTAGTGCCTTAACATTAGTGGATTCGATATCTTGCAAATGTTTAGTTTATGGATAAATATAATCTATGAACTCATTAGTTTCTAATTTGATTAAACTGCATTGTCAAACTGAATTGAGAGTAGTTAGAATCACGACAATTGTGGTTGTGGTTCTTTTTGCTATATGTGGAAATTTCCATGATATTTTATCTTAGATTCTATATTAATTGACATTCATAGTGATGATCAGAATTTACAAGTCTAAAGAACGGGCTAATTACGACAAATTGAAAGAATACTAGAGTTGGTGTGATCGAGTACTATATTACGTATTCTATAAACTTTTATATAGGGCAACTCTAATGACTATTAATTTATATAGGGCAACTCTAATGACTATTAATCTTGACCACTGACTAAACCCAAATCTCGTATGTTTGATTGGCTTACTTTTACAACATTTTGGCTTCTGCTTCTGCAAATCTATTTTGTATGTTTTGCCCCATGTACATATATACTTGATTCATACTCTTTTAACCCTTGTATTTTTTATTTTTTGAGAAAAGGTAAATTTGATAAAAGTAAAATTACAAGGGCAAAAGAGTGAGAACAAATTGCATGGAACAAAAAATTAATAAAACATGTGCACCAACCAAAACAGGGAGTGGGGCAAGATGAGAAATTTTCGGATGAAAGAATCAAAGAACAGACAGCAAACAGAAACAATTTCTAATTCTGTCCCAAATCACTTTTGAGTCTCCAAAAACCAAGATTAATAAAATAGATACTGAAGTTCAAACTTTCAAAATTAACACAAAGACAACAAAACTCAGTTCATTTAACCTCTTAGGTATAACATAGCCTAAAACCAAACAAAATTATCCATAAGGACGATAAAGAAAAAAGACGATGAGGTTTATCGCTTCTTGGAGACACCAACAGTCTTTCCCCTGCGACCAGTTGTCTTGGTGTGCTGTCCACGCACACGAAGGCCCCAGTAGTGACGGAGACCACGATGGTTTCTGTGAATAGCACAAAAAGGAACCATTAAATAAAATAAAACTTAGTAACTAGTTTCGTAACAAAGGCCAGGGATGTCAAAAAACAAACCTGATCTTCTTCAATCGCTCAAGATCATCCCTGAGCTTCATGTCCAGAGCATTGGATGTGACTTGGGAGAACTTGCCATCTTTGTAATCCTTCTTCCTGTTCAGAAACCAGTCGGGAATCTTGAACTGGCGAGGATTGGCCACAATGGTCATCAAACTGTCGATTTCAGCATTTGACAGTTCACCAGCCCTGAGTAAGATAAAATAGAAGTTCAGATTAATACCATGACGACATAGAGTTAAAAGAAAAGTAAAGGATTGCAGAAAGAAGATAATAATATCAAAAGTAGAACCACTTGTTTCATGGTGCAACTATTAATTTAGAATAAAAGAAAACTTTCATGGATGTAAGAAACAGGGAAAAAAAGTTGTAATTAAACAATCTTATAACAAATAGCTTCACAAGATAGTATGTGTAGAAGGAGCTGGAAACAAAACTCATACAGGAATGAGTTTTGAAGAAAATACAATACACAAATTAAACATCAACTTGTGAACATATAAAGCCACAATTAAATACGGTCAGCTCAAGAAACACAAATGCACTGCTACAAACATAATAACAACTCATCAATTAGACATTGCAAAATATCAAAATATAGCAAGCACCCGGAAAGTTCTTAACACTTGTTTTTCCCATAAGTTGGGTCCACATAGAAATAGTCAAGAAATACACGGTACTACTGGTAGCATAAAACATCTATGATCCATCAAAAAAGAGGCGAAATCATATAATCCCAAGTCAATCAATAAAGACTATCGTTCCCTATAATTAACATAAAGACTGCTATCTATCTACTGAATATAGAATGCATCATTAACTCCACCGCTAATTTAATCTACGAAAGTGAACATAACTATACAGGCATGTGTAAGCATTAACATGTATCGAGCGAAAGAATCATGTCCAAAGCTAATTTCTACCGTGCGCCGCCATATACAGCTAATAAATCACATAAAAACAAAAGGTTGAAAAAAAAAAGAAGAACAAAGCAAACAAAATAAAGAGGAGAAAAAGATTACCTCTTGTTCATGTCAATATCGGCTTTCTTGCAAATGATGTTGGCGAAACGGCGCCCAATACCCTTGATTGAGGTCATGGCAAACATGATTTTCTGTTTCCCATCTACATTAGTATTCTGCACACGCAGAATATGCTGGAACTCTTCGTTGGCTACCAGAGACTGCAACTCGAAATTTTCGACCAATCAGAAAAAATTAAACATAGATCAAAAGGCAATCGTAAGAATAAACAAGAACAGAGACTCGATGAAGAAGGCACCATTTTTAGGGCTTTGAATCGAGCAGCAGGAGGGTGTTCTGTTCTTCGACGGCTGCTCCGCTATAGATGCTGTGAGGAAGTGAAACCCTAAATCGTGGTTTATGATTTATAGTCGCTTCGACTCTGATATTTGCATTTTAGTCCAAACGTTTAGATGGAATTATAGTATTAGGCCCCATATTTTTGGTCGTCCACTTAACATACCGCAACTAAAGAAAATATAAGATTTTAGCCTAAACTATTAGATATTTAGCAGAAATCACCATTGGGAATTATTATTATTTTTCTTTTTTATGAAATAACTAAAGCATTTTATTAAATTTTGCATTATTTTCAAAATCCATAAAATTCACTACCATTTTTCAGGAACCTTTGATGTAAAGGATTTTTATTTATTGAAATTAAGTTTCTGATATTAATTTATTTTTAACCAAGACAATTATTTGTGTAAACAATCTTCTATTATTATTATTATTATTATTATTATTATTATTATAAGAAAATGCATGACCATTATAACATATTGCTAATGTTTGTCAATTCCTGTTCACCTGAGTTTGCACAGTGACCTAAATGTTTGTTTTCATTCCAATGTAATTTGAAATATGTAGTTGATGATTAAAATGTGGCACATATTTCGTGCCCTCCAAATGTCTAATCATCTATTGAATTGACATAATTTTATAATTTTTGATATGTGATGTTAATGTCCAATAATCTTATTGTAAATAAAAATTGATCTAAAGGTGATTGTTTAAATAATTACTTTATTTTTTCCTCCATTTATTTTAGGAGCAATTATTTTCATTTTCTTTGGATAAAATATAAAATGAAAATTATGTGGTGAATGGTGATTAATGGAATATGAAAATTTTCGTAAGTTTTGCATTGGGATTCAAAGAACACAAAACACCCATTGAAATTGTGAGTGTTTGTGAAGAAATCAGTCATATAAAGGTAAAAATACAATATTAAGTCCATCTATTTTAAAAAATATTTCATTTTTCTTTCCCATCTGTTCTTACATTTTCCATTTATTAGGAAACATATAATTGATGATTGATCCTACCGCGAATTACTAATAAAAAAGAGATTGTGACTCATTGTGGAGATAAGTTGGCTGCAAAACACGAGATTAAGGAAAACAAAATTATCCGTAAAATAAAGATAGTAGTAAAAATAACCTGAGTTTATGCCCTAGTAACATCAAAAATTTGCGCGACAGTTACATTAAAGTAGAAGCTAGATTAACCCTTTTGAGGCAAAGAGAAAATAATCATCATTCGAAGATCCATTCATTGAAAACCAAAAAGTCGAATTATTAAGGAGCAACTCATTTCTTCTTTCCAGCCTTTATCTGCAAAATACATTGAATGATTGATTAGTAAATGTAAGAAACTCGATGTAATTAACTCAGAGAAATTCAAGTTGCTATCAAGGCGATTCAACGGGGTTTACAACAATGAAAGAAACCTATACATAGAGGTAAGAGAAACCATACCTTCTTAACACCACGGATTTTCTTTGCCCTGTTCTTCCTTTCCTTCATCTGCTTCCTCGACTTCTCAATCTTGGTATCAAGACCATTCTGCATACGGAAATTCCACAGGTGAACACATATGTAGAATCATGGAAAGGAAATACGACGTACATGTAGCATGGGACTTTAGCATACAGCTTTAGGCTAAGGCTATCAGACAACACACTTTTCGAGCACAATGTGGATTGACTACTGAAAGGATACAGTTCAAGCACCCAGACAAACACAAAAGCCAGTGGCATTCTAACTTTATTTACATGATCATCACATCAATAAGAGAACAACAATGGAACATATAAGAGAACGATATTACAAATTACCAAGCATTATATTCAAATGTTGTGACAACCAACATGTGGATAGTGTCCGCATGATTATAGGACAACTCAACAGATTATGTGGCTGATATTTTCACACAAAAAACAACTGAGCATCAGACAACAAAAAACTTTGGCATCTAATTGATATTTATTAAGAAACCTCAAAGAACAAAATGCAAAATGGAAGCCAATCGAAGTAGCTACCAGAGAATATGTAAAAGAGTATCATACAAACACCAAATGTTACCAGAGATGCAAGTAATTAATAGGTCTTCCTATAAAAAAAAATCATAAACCAATTCACAAACAAATACAGTCGAGGATGGTAAAAATAAATTGATAAATTACCCTGATAAGCCTGTATTTGGGCTCGAATTTCTTTGCATTCTCAACAGAATCATAAATTAAGCCAAACCCAGTAGATTTGCCTCCACCAAAGTGGGTTCTGGACTTGAACACAGAGATGGCATTTGGATCTTTAACCTCGTACATCCTTGCCAACTTCTCCTTCAACTCAGCCTTCAAAAAATTGTGTAGGGAAAGAACAAAGTTAGATAAAAAGGCAAAGCAATCACACAATCCATAGTCATTCCTAGATATATCTATGAAACTTATACACCACTTCTCTATGTGCAACCCCCAAGTCTTCCAAACATGTAACACAATTTGAGTGCAGTTAAATACAATCCATCCATATATTGTTGTCTTACATAGTGGTCCAAGGAGTATACTTTGCCCAGAAAGAGCAAGAAAAACAATAAAAAAAAGATCCTGTAAACAAAATGTAAATTTGAGAGGTAACATGTTCTCATTAAGACTTCTAATAACTTAAATAGAAATTTTTTCCAATCCTTATTACATCCTTCTATTGTAATCAGTCTAAACTATGGAATTATAAGTTGTATTTTTCTCTCGTCAATGTATTGATACAATACTAAAGGGGGTAATACTTAAAAAATGATTTCCAATCCAACATGTTATTACAATTATATCTTCAGATAGAGTTCCGATAAAAAGACAAGGTTTCAATTCCACTCATATTGTTTAAGAATTAATTCAAAATGAAAGCGATGGATTTCAAATTTCTTATCAATCCAAAATACCACCAATGAATTTACTACAATGAATTTCAATTCCTCAATCCAAATAAAAACTAATAGTTTTGGTTAAGCATGAACATGCAGAGCATATACCTTTATTGAAATTGAGAAACTCAAATTCAATTAAAGTATCTATTAGTTTTGCATCATTCATAGAAGTAAATAGGAATGCACAAAGCTCCTAATATTATCAGGTCTTTAAATGAGATACATAACGCATCTCTTCAGTTTGAAAATTTTCTTAAATCCATGTACAGAACTAAATACACTTTTAAGCACACAAATGGTGTAAACTTTTTTGTTTAGGTAAATCATTAACATCCACGAGGTCACAAAATCATTATCAATTATACAAAACTATTATAGAACAAACAATTGAAAGTTGAAGAGATCAAACCTTAGAAACATTAGGCCTTCCTGGGTGCAACACATCAATGACCTACAAAACAGAAACACAGAAGAAATCAGAGCTTGATAACACTAGAATTTCGTATCGGTACCTTGATTTTTCCGATATATCGGTTATATATCGGCGATATTTTAGTCCTTGACTGTAACATCCTCGACCAAAACATACATGTCATTGGACATTCATTTCATGCATCATATGCATATCTTATTATTTATATGCTACTTGTGATCTTGCATTATTATATTTAACTTTTAAATATTGAATTATGAGTCAGTCTCTTGTACACCCGTCGCACAGTGCGACGGGATTGCGCACGGTCGTGTTCTGGGGCACGGTCGATCGTGCGCCACAACACAAAAAATCATATACTTATAACCCTAAATAACATACTTAGAGTTAAAAATCACATACTTGTGTAGCGAACGGTTGACCGTGCCCCAAGACACGACTGTGCATCATACCATGCGCTACAAATGCGTTGTATTATCGTGCACGATCGGACCGTGCCCCATAGCACGAGCAAAAATCTCATACTTAAAGCTGAAAATTACATACTTAAAGCGGAAAATGACATACTTGTATACTGTTGTGGCGCACGGTCGACCGTGCGCGGTCCCATCGCACTGTGCGACGGCCGCACGCAAGTTTTTGCATTGAATTATTTATACGCTCTTATGTAATTGGTGTTGAGATAACCCCATTATAATTGGTTGAGACTCTAATAATGTTTGAGTGCATAATAAATTTCCTATTAATGCTAAGATAGATTAAATAATAAACTAAGAAAATATAACAATTCCAAAATTTATTATATATATTTATCATATGTAGCACACACGTGTGTATATATATATATATGATTGCAAATGACTTAGTATGTATTATATGCAAGTGCTATTAATATATAAATATATAGGTATGCGTGTAAGCCAGTGGGCAAAGAATTGTCATGACACTTAACGTAATTTGACTATAATGTATAATAAAGTAATAATAATAATTAAAACTAAGAAAGCTTTGAAGCGAAGCTTTATAGAGGCGGTGGAATATGTAATACATAGCATTTTCAACCCTTTCGAAAACAGAGAGAAAATGAAAGAAGAGTAGAGGAAAAAGAAGAAAGAAAAGAAAAAAAAAAGGTTTGTGAATTTTGGGTTCGTTTCTTCATTTTTTTGCTTCAAATTTTGAGGAGGAGCTCGTGGTGACATACTCTTCGATTTGATTGGAGTGAATTCTCAAAGATTATCCCAAAAAGGTACAAAAAAATTAATGAATTAGATATATCTCAAGTTATCGTAATTTGTTGGATGTTTTGGTAATTTTAGAGGCTAAATTGGGGAAAACTTAAAACATGAAACTTATAGTCATATCTCTTAGCTAAACTCAGAAGAAAATTGTGGATGACTCGATTAAGTATTGAGTGAGATAATATCAAAAGAATAAAGGTTGCTAGAATTTAGTATTATATATGAAATAAAGCATACATGCATTGCATTTCATTGCATAATAAAAATAAATATTAAGGAGATGATTAGGCTAAATTGCATTGAATTCTACAAGAGCACGGGCTGTAGAATGGGAGGAGGAATTAGAGCGACAAACGGATTACTTATCTTAGTCAGGTGAGTATAAACCGTATATGTGATTTATATGCAATGTGATGTGATTTATATGCGACGTTTGCTATATGTGTTTTATAAGAAATGTGTATTTATATGAAATTATCATTGGATCAAATGATATATTGGTAAATGTATACGTGATAATATATTCAGATGATTGATATATTGCAATACAATTTACATGAAATTAAAAAGGTCTGTGACTGTCTTGCTATGGATCTGTATACAAAGTGGAGATCTTCGGGTCAAATTCATATTGGAGACCTACGAGTCTATATACACAGTAGAGACCTTCGGGTCATAATCATATTGGAGAATACACAGTGACATATTGAAAATCTCGGGATAGATCCAAGCTTGAGCAGTTCATAAAATAATAAATCGGATATAGTGGCATTTGCATATGTTTGATTATATTTTTGATTAATGTTAATGATGTTAATGATCGTTATCTGCTTATTATTTAATTAAGTTAATGGTCTATATTCATTGAGTTGCGACTCATAAAAATCGCATATATATATATATATATATATATATATATATTTATATTTTAGGTCAATAGCTCTTTTGACGTGAGTTGTATATATAGACACCACGTTATACCAGATCGGCCGGCTGATGCCTCGTGCAACCTCCTCTTCCTTCTTATTTTGCATTTTGGACCGCGTGTATCATGAATTATATTTAATATGACTTATGCTGAGATAATGGTTGCATGTTTTAATCTTATACGATATTAGTCCTTAAATAATGTTGTTATACTTATATGGATCAATGAAATGTTAGTATGATCTATCTACATGATAAATATTTTATTGTGAAATATACGTCATAGGGGTATAGGATGCTACAGTTACAGCCTTGTCCTGCCGCCATTATCCTGTAGAAGAAAAATATAATAACCAGATTTAAATCGATTCAATTTCAGCGGAACTACAAGCAATCATGATATACAAGCTTATACAATAGTAGAAATGAAAACACAAAGACAGAAGGCAAGAGTAGTTACGGTGTCGTTTAAGCAAATCGCCGTCGTGGGCCGCTGCTCTTCAGAAGTTCTGTTGTGCTTGTACCCTTCTGCTTGCGAGGCATTTCTACTATGAAAGAGGCCGAGGCTTTAACCCTAGGGTTTTGTAGTTAGAACTATCTCTCATGGTCCATGACCCAATAAGGCCCATATATATGGGCCGAAGTTTTTTTTTTCTTATACAAAATAATAGGCTTTAAATTATTGGCCCAAATTATACGTTTGACCGGCCCACATATTAATATTTACTGCATCTAAGACTACCCACATCGGTGCCAGGTCACCGACCTCATGTAGAAAAAGACAAAAAAAAAAAAAAAAAAAATTGAAAACAATTTCCAGCCAAGCAATCGGTTGGGAGAAGGGTTGAGATTTTAACCTTATCAACCAACCCCTCAATTTAGGTTACCCAGATCTTGACACATGTCATTTTCTTATTTGTTTAATTAGATTTTATATGTATAAAATGTATATTGTAAATATTGTGGATAATATGTATTTAATATATATATATATATATATATCAAAATTCGTATTTTTTAATTCTCTATAAATAGACACCAATATTGACATATTTGGAACACCATCTAAAATTCTCTATTTTCTCCTCTATTTTTGTATCATTCGTATTTTTGTATTATAATTATAGATTTAGAATATTAAATTATTTAATGTAATTTTTATACATTTTAAATATAATAAATATTGATTATAAAATATATGTAATTAATATATAATAAAATAATAATTATTATTTTAGGTTGGGTTGGGTTGGGTTGTGGATGTGGGTAAAAAAAGATAAAGTTAATTTGAGTTGTGGGTTGAATAGGTGGATGAGAGAGAAATTAATATTTTATTTTAGGTTGAGTTGAGAGAGGGTTGTGACTTGTGAGTGTGGGTAGTCTAAAGAAGTGGTTATTATTAATATATTAAATTATAATATTTTTTATTTTTGAGTTGATAATATCAGGATCAAATAACATTATTCTCATGCCAAATTGATTATATGAAATGCTAAATGATAATATAACATATTTCCATATGTATTTTTTCACTTACAAATAAATTAAACATAGAAGGCTCTTGAATTATGAATATCAAATATATATATATATATATATATATATATATATATATTCAAAACGAAAAAAAATGTTCATTTTATAAAAAAGTTAATACGCCACTTAACAAGCAAACAATAAGCCAATATCTCAAAATGTTATTGAAATATTTATTTATCTCGTCAAAGATTCATTAACATTTACTAATACAAGTACTAATATAAAATATATCATATTTTAATGAATATATGTAAATAATTATATTCAAATAGGATAAAAGTGTCAAAAATACAATTTTCATATCAAACGACTTCTAATATATGAGTAACACTTCTGTGCAACTGGTGCACCCAGTTGCACGGATACCTTTATGTTATAAATTTAGTACCTTTATATACAAATATCAGCACCTTTTAAAATGAATATGCATAAAGGTATTACATTTATAACATAAAGGTACTACATTTATAATATAAAGGTGTGGTGCAACTAGTGCACCAGTTGCACAGAAATTTTTGCTCTAATATATTATTATAGATAACCACGAGAATGTAGTTAAAATATTCCAACTAAATAAATAAAATAAAAGGATATGATTTATTTTTTATAGATTACCACTAACAAAGGAGATATCGACACTATCAAAATAAGATATATGCCATAAAAAATGCCTGCTGTTACTTTCATATTACCTTTTAAAAACATACTATTGAATTTGATTACTCTTGACTCCAAAAGTAGCGCGAAATAATTTCAATTAAATTTTTTATTAACCAAATTTAGTGATAATAATTTAACTAATAAAGCCAAACAGGATTAGCTGAATGACCATACAGAAAAGAGATTCATGTGAGTGTGACTTCACAAATCGAATCACTAATTATTGATCCTCTAAATTTTTATGGTCGGCACCTAATAAAACACCATAATGATTTTTAGTATAAATTACACACGTGATAGATGTTCTTATGTCTTCTTTTATCATTTTATATCGGGTTAATTACGTAAAATCCCCTTATGATTTGAAAATTCAGTGTAGAACCCTTTTGTATTTTAAAAATTGCGCGAAACTCTCTTATAATTTTCTAAATATAGCCCGAAATCCTCAATTCCATTAATGCTAACATAAGTGTTGTGCACACACTTTTCATGCGTTTTTTAATGTTTTTTTTTTTTCACTCTTTTGCTAAAAAAATGATATATATACTTTTTTTTATTTTACTATATTAAAAGACTAAATCTCTTGTGGGGTTTTCATGCAATTGCAACACTTCCTTCAAACTTACTTTGCTACTTAACATATATTTCTTTATTTACTACTCCCTCCGTCCCACAACACTTTGCACATTTTCCTTTTTAATCTGTCCCAAAACACTTTGCACACCAAAAAATGGTAAATTTTATCACAATTATTACCCTCCCAATACACACTTATTTACACACAATGCCATTACTTTTTCTCTCTCAACACTTTATTACTTTTTGTCTTTTTCTCACATAATTGACTCTTATACCCTTAATTAAAAAGTAAAGATTCATTTTTTCTTAAAAATTGTGCCCAATTTAGTGTGCGAAGTGTTCCGGGACGGAGGGAGTATTATTAATTTATTTTCAATTAATTTTTTATACAATGATAATTTTTATTTAGTTATTTATTTTATTGTTATTAATATTAACGGTTGTTACGTATGTTTCCTTTTACTTTTATTTTTTTAATTCTTTTATTTTTCAATATTAATTTTGATTTAGTTATTTATATTGTTGTTATTAATGTATTTATTTCTTTATTTTTATTATCTTAAGTTCATTTTTTTACAATGTTAATTTTTCATTTAATTATTTATTTTATTGTTATTAATGCTAACAGTTGATACATATATTTCTTTCTTTACTTTTTTTTTTTCAATTCATTTTTTTACAATGTTAATTTTTTTATTTAGTTATTTTTTATTGTTATTAATTAACCTATTGATGAAGATTAGATTCAAAAGATAAGACTCGATATTAATGTCGACTATTGATGAGGAGGATGTAGAAATACTCGATAGTATATTATTTTCATCTCAAATCAAACCCAAAGTATAATTAACGAAACCCTAAATATAATTAGTTTACTATTTTCTTCAAAAAAAAAATATTTGATGTCCATACGAAAAAATTAAAAATCCATTGAATTTCTTGGTGAAATCTAGATGATTAAAGGCGTGTACAATGATAAATTTTTCTATTGAGGTACATTTTGTTTTAGAATGAGAATCTGAAGTGAGTACAAGGTATGTTTCAAGTTTTTCGATATAATCATTTTATTATTTGTTTGTCTCTTACAAATTGTGAAATTGGTATGTTCCAAGTTTTCTTAAATATTTTATTATTTTTTGTTTGTTTTAACAAATTGGTATGTTAATTTTTTTTGGTATGATTAATTTTGTTTGTTATACCTAACAATTCTTAAGTATTGAGTCTTTTTTATTTTTATTTATTTTATATTTTCTTTAATATCGAGTCTTTTTTTTTAATCTAATCTTCATCAACAGATTAATTAATAACAATAAAAAATTAACATTGTAAAAATGAATTGAAAAAAAAAATAAAGCAAGAAATATATGTATCAACTGTTAGCATTAAAAAATGAAATTAATAACTAAATAAAAAAAATTAACATTATAAAAAATGAACTTACAAAAATAAAATTAAAGAAAAAAATATCATTAATAATAATAATATAAATAACTAAATCAAAATTAATATTGATGAAAAAAATGAATTGAAATAAACAAAAGTAAAAAAGAAACCTACATACCAACCATTAGTATTAATAACAAGAAATTAAATAATTAAATAAAAATTAATTGAAAATAAATAAATAAAAGCAAATAAAGAAATAAGTGTGAATGTAGCAAATAAAATTGAAGAAAATGTTTGCAATTGTAAGAAACCCCACAAGAGAATTAGTCTTTTAATATAATAAAAAAGGATAAATATGTCATTTAATAGCAAAAAAGTGAAAAAAAAAAAAAAACACCAAAAAACGCTTGAAGAGCACATGCACAACATTTATGTTAGCATTAATAGAATTGAGGATTTCGGGCTATATTTACAAAATCATAAGAGAGTTTCGTGCAATTTTTAAAGTACAGGGGGATTTCACATCAATTTTCCAAACCATAAGGGGATTTCGCACAATTAACCCATTTTATATCATAATTAATTTATATTTTATTTTTATTATATTTCAGTCACATATTTTAGTTTATTAATGTTGTTATATATAATACATGAAAAAAGAATGATGAATCAAGATGTAATAAATGATAGAGATTTTGTGTGCGCTTTGTTTTTGTTTTTTTTTTTGGTGATATCCCATGAGAATTTTTTATTTTTTTTTGTTGGTTTCTTAACTTCTATTATTTTTTTTATCATTTTGATCAACTACAATATATGATATGATGGTAAGATCTCAATTGGGTGCTGCAGTCTAATAAAAATGGCTGATTTTATATGTACGAGATACAGTTGTACGACTTGAATTTGAATTATACGAATTGATGTAATATAGAATAAGCTGATATGACATAAATGTTGATAGTATAAACTAGAGTAAGCGATATACGTAAAAAAACGTAAAAATGTCCAAATTTCACTATAAAGAATGAATATTAAATTGTGCTGAAAGGAACTTTTTACCATAAGGTCCACAAGATGCTAAAAACAAAACCGTCCCGTTTTCTCATCACATCTATTTCACATTTGCATAAAATAAAATACGAGTTTGAAATGCAGTACGAATCAAATATATGTAAATAAGTAAACATTTAACATGGCAAAATATCATTGGAAATCATTGACAAAGAGTAGTCTCTGCAGATCATATTTGCCAGCACCATTGCCAATTCTAAGGCATTTCATTATACATCATCATAAAACTTCAATCCAAGAAGAAAAATGGAGATAAAAAAATTAAAAAAAAGAAAAAAAAAACCCAGTCATTCTTTCTGCACTGATCCAACTCTCCATCTATTTTGCATCCGAATCAACAAGCAACGTCCAAAGCGCGTGCACATCCTCACACGAACACGACTTGACATCCTCGTACAACACATATATTCCTCGACCTAAAACAAGAAACACGAGCAAATCAAGAACAATGTACATACGGCATAAATCATGCAAGAAAATCAAAAGAAAGATTGAAATTACGCGTTCTTTTTGTGGCACGAAATCTTCCCCAGAAATTCTTGAAAGGAGAAAGAAGAGAATGAAACCAAGTGGCCATGAGAAGGAAGTTAGGTGAAAGGTTGGGAGGAAATAATTTAAAGGGGTTTAAGAGAAATTGAAGTGATCTGTAGTTTTGCCCATATAAGTGAAAATAGTGTTGAAGATCACTGTTTCATTAATGTTGTTTACTCCACTAATGTTGCAGCCAAACTTGTAATAAAACCTTTTCTTTTTGGTGTGATGTCATTGTCAGATTAATAGGTAGAGTTGAGGTTTAATTCTCTGTAGTCAATTGGCAAATCTAATACTCTATTACTTAACTTGATTTGTGTAATTTGTAATCATGCCCATCTTTTCCTTTAAGTCAACATAATATTTTTCTATTGCATGAATCTCATTCACAGCCAACTTTTCCTTTCCTTGAAAAGTTTTATCTCTATTACTTATTTTTAACTTTTTTCCGTTTCAGATATTATCGTGATACAACTAAAGTTTGAATAATACATTTTGACTCATGAAAATAGAACGATGTGATTTTGTTGATAAGACTGACGTAAATGCTAGAAAAGAATGGATGTCAAGTTGACGCTTAAAAAGAAAATTTTCTATCATAAGTCGCTAAAATGAATTTTTTTGGATGAATTACATTTAGCACCCTCAAATTTCTGTCAAATTACCCAGTCGACTTCCAACTTTATGAAAATTACAATGAGACCTCCGAATTATTTAAAAAAAAAAAACTCATGCAATATTTCAACCAATTACTATGGTAATATGATTTGAATTAGGTCTTTTTTCTTCTTTTTTTAATCAATATCATACGACACTAATATACTTTAAGTAATAATTTCTAATAAGTATATTTAAAGTTTGATCATTGATGACATTTGATTGAAAACTTCACACATCTTGAAGGATTGTTAATTTAAAAACATTTCAAGAATGGTAAGTGTACTTACACTTTCTTTTTTCACTGATATTTAAGAATATTATTATAATTATTTGGGCACAGAATTTTAATGATCAGTTCTTGATTTGATTCCTACTAGCTTATTTTTTAAGGTTTTCCAAACAAAGAAGTCTTTATATTGTCCCAGAAGGGTCTATTATTATCGCATTTAGATTTGTGATTTATTACTCAAATATGGGCAGTGGTTGTGGTGATAGCATTGCAAGTAAAGCTGATTTTAGTTATGAAATGACCCTTTCTAAAAATAAAATAGCTAAATTTAAAAAAATTGACCACTTATCATCCAAGTCCAGGTAGGCTTCTTCTGAAAGCCTCTTGTAAGATCAACCAATACAAGATATCACACAAATTAAGTTTTTTTCGTAAGAATTACGAGCCTGAAAATTCAAGTAGTATCCAATTTTTATAAATTTACAAATTCTGATGATTAAAATTCGAATTTACATCACACAATTTTTTTAATATTTATTTTTTTCCTTCCACACTTTCTAAGTTCTAGCTCATTAGAAAAAAAATGGTTTTTTCTCTAACAAGAAGCAGTGATGGGCTCGTTTTAGGACTTTAGATAAATTAAACAAAGTAATGTCTAACGTCGAGTGTTTTATTTTATTAGTATTGTCACACATTTATTTGTTATGTTAATTTTCTAAGGATTAATTGTTACTATTTTAAATGTAATGTATACAAATGAAACAAAAAACTTCATTAAAACCATGTATATTAAATAAAAAATTCATGAAAACCAAACAAGTTTTAGATGTCGGTAATTAGTGATTAATCTTTACTTAAATTGAAATAGTTCCGATGGTAATTATTGGAATAGACACAAAACCATGTACTGTTTGTAAAATAAACTGTGTGCCAATTATGTTTTTTAGTTGGTCCGATTATAATACTTTCCATTTCGTGCAAGTGTTTTATCAGTTACTCTTTTTTTGCTTCTTTCTCCCCTTTTTCCCAAAAGAAAAATACACTTATATGGAACATTTTACGGATATAATTAAATTTATAAAATGAACTCCAACTATTCACTATTTACACTAATTTTCACAACTCAATCTCTATTTTATAGATTATGAATTGATCTATTTCACTAAATTAAATCCGTAAGACGGTCTCACTCTTATTTTTTGTTTGCAGAAAAAGATAACTTGGAAATTAGAAAATTTTCTTTTGTATTGCAAAATCTTGTTTGTTTTTTTTTGAATAAAAAAAATATATACTTACAACACTTTCTCTACATTTTCAAGATGTTATCTAAATGTCTTGTCATAAAGCCTAAAAATGAGTATAGTCCTAAAACGAGGGAGACAGAGAATAAAAGGTGGGTTGTGTTAGCATGGCATTTTAATAGATAAAAACCAACTACAGTCTACATTTAATCTCTCCAAATTATGTATGTATAATCTTGGTATATGCTGTTGACTATTATGTTATTTCAAAAAATATTCTATGATTTTTCTTTTTTTAAGTTTACATGCAATGATGCACCTACACACGAGCAATGGCCCAAACTCAGGATTACAAGATAAAGACCAATTTATAGGGCCAGAGTCAAAGATGTAAGGCCCAATCTATATATCCACGACGAAAGCAGTTCTTACTTCTTACTCAGAGTCCATAATGATTAATTTTTGAAGAGTGATTTTATTCATGTCCACAATATTTCTCTTTCTAGTCATAGTCATGTTATATTAAAATAAATAGAAAGTAAATAAAAATGAAAAGATTAAAATGCCCTTATTTTTAAATAAAAGAAATATTTCTCCCTTCTTATACATCATCTTTTATTCTCCATATTTCCCAAACCCCAACTTAAAAAAAAAACTTTAACTAATCTTGATTTATGAAAAAAATAATCAAAGTGATAGATGAAATATATATTCGGAACGTATAATTAAAGATTTTTCATGCATTTTTATAGTTTAATATATTGTAGTTAAATATTTCGAAAATAGAGATGTTCATAATTTTTTTCTTTGTTGAAAACACGTTGTTCGACCAGTACATGTTGAACATCACACTATGTGTTCGATATCTACGGGTTAAATGCTTTTAAAGATGTTCGACCATAGGTAGAATACTAAATTGGTAATGTGTTTAAAATTTTATAATTTAAAGATATTTAAATATGAATGTGTTTAATAAATGAGGTGTGTTTAAGTAGGTGGTGGCGCTCTTTTAAATTATAATTTTATTGAATCACATAGTTTGATACGCTACCATTAATAAGTTCCATAGTCTCAGTGTTATAGATAATCATTAATTTCACTAAGAAATTACACACAGAGGCAACTCAAAAGAGCGTTTTATAGGCCCAAATTATACCGACATAAGCCCACGTTAGTAAAGGCCCATTTAAGACCGTCATAATATACTATACAAATCTTTGAAGCCATTCATCGAATTGAAATTGAAATCCCTAAAATGGGAAGAATTTCCTCAGCCGTGGAGATCCCTGAGCACCGCCGTACCATCGGCCACCGTGATAATGGCAGATACTCTCCCGATTCACGCCGTTACCATCGGAGAGACCTCAGTTACAGCCGCAGCCCAAGCCCCAGGCGCAACCGGAGCTTCAGCCGAAGCCGGAGCCGCAGTAGAAGCCCGATTAGCAACGGTTATAACAGGTACCATCGTTCTTCTCCGGACTACTCATACCCGAATATGGAAGAAACCCAAAAGCCCAGTGAAAGAAAGAATTTCAATTATGATAGTAGAAAACAACCCTACCTCGATCGAGATTATAAAAACGGACGGCACGCGGAGTCTGAGTCCGATGAAGAATTAAAAGGGTTAGCCTATGAAGAATACCGTAGGCTCAAGCGTCAGAAATTGAGAAAATCGCTCAAAGTTTGTATTTGGAATTGCACGCCTAGTCCTCCTAGGGATCCAAATGAAAAATCAGATGGAGAGTTGGAAGAGGTTTTTGGAGATGAAGATGAAAAGCAGAAGAAAGGATTGAGCTTGGACGCAAAAAAACCGAGAGAGAGACGATCTGAGTGGGAGTCTGAGGAATCAGAATCGGAATCAGAATCAGAATCAGATGATACTAGGTCAAGAAAGGGTAGTAAATCTCGTTCTAAGAGTAAGAATAGAAGATCGAAATCTATTTCAGAGAGTGATTCTGAATCTGATGATACTAGGTCAAGGAGGGGTAGAAAATCTGGTTCTAGGAAGAAAAGTAGGAGATCGAAATCAGTTTCAGAGAGTGATTCTGAATCTGATGATTCTAGGTCAAGGAGGGGTAGAAAATCTGGTTCTAAGAAGAAAAGTAGGAGATCGAAATCTGTTGCAGAGAGTGAAAGTGCATCTGGGGAGGAATCAGATGACAGGGATTCTGAGGAAGATAGGATTAGGAGAAGAAGGAAGAGTGGAAGGAAGAGCTCGAAAAGGAAGAGAAGCAAGAGAAGTGATAGGAGAAGAGCTAGTAGGAAGAAGAAGTTAACCAGCGAAAGTGAGACTGGAACTGAGGATTCCGATATGAGTGATCATGGGAAGTTGAAGAAGGGAAAACCGAGTTCATCTTCCAAAGTGAGCAAGGGGAAGAAAGAAATGGACAGTGAGGGTTCTGATTCAAAGGAGAATGGTTCTGATTTAGAAGCTGATGTCAAGGATGTTGCAGAGAAGGCAAATGAGGTCGCAATCAATGATGATATTAATGATGAGCTACTTAAATTTAAGGAAATGATTGAGTCACGAAAGAAACCCGAGTTGGATGATGATCCAGTGGTTGGCCCAATGCCTCTGCCTAGGGCAGAAGGTCATATTAGCTATGGTGGTGCACTTAGGCCTGGAGAAGGTGATGCTATTGCTCAGTATGTTCAGCAAGGGAAGCGTATTCCACGTAGAGGTGAAGTGGGTCTTTCAGCTGACGAGATATCTAAGTTTGAGAGTCTTGGTTATGTGATGAGTGGTAGTAGACATCAAAGGATGAATGCTATTCGTATCAGAAAAGAAAACCAGGTTTACAGTGCTGAGGACAAACGAGCATTGGCAATGTTTAATTATGAGGAGAAGGCCAAGCGGGAGCAGAAGGTCATGTCTGATTTGCAGAGGCTGGTGCAGCGTCATATCGGGCAAGAGTCTGACCCTTCTCATGATCCATTCAGTGGAAGGGCCGCCGAGGTTGCTGATGATTGATTCTCTGTAATATCATTCCTGTGTCAGTATCTTCATATGCTTTTCAGATTTTCTTTTTCATTTAGATAATGTATGGGTATACTATGTTCTTGTGTTGGAAGCATTTAATAGCAGATGTTATGCAGAAATTGTGTTCAAATCTTTGGATTTTGAGATATTTTAACCTGTCTTGATGTGTGATGTGATTGTACTCATGTTGGAACAACATCTGGTTCTCAGTCTTGGAGATCTTATGCCTATGCACATCGAACTTGTTATTGCCGATGCTCACAATATAACATTTTATAGGAGGGTACTGAAGTCATGTCACTAGAAGTCTATTTAAAGGTGCTTGGTGTATTAAACATCTGGATTGTACAAAGGTAGTCTATTGTACAATTTGACATGCAAAAGGTTTCTGTAAGGCTATTAGTTATTTTGTTCTATACATTCCTGTAGCTATATCTGATGAAACCTTGCCTGTGTATCCTGTTACACTATGTGCTTAGAAGCTTTATTGATCCATTGGGATCAGACCAACCTGATTGGATTTCATTAATTGCTTTGTGTTTGAATATCATTTGTTAATATCTATACTTAGCGTAATCCTCATTGATAATCCTGAACCTACTTTCTGATTCTGTTCTTCCATGCTTGTGCTCATTGGGTTTTATAGAATTCAATAAGTAAGATTAAAAGGGGAAGAGGAAGACCTAAATAGACTTGGAGAAACTATTAAATAGATATGTTAAACATGAATATAAATGAGGACTTGGGTCTCAATCGAGCACAATGTCAGGATATGATCCCATATAGCTGATCTCGGATGAAGGCTTAGTTTCCATTTGTTGCTGTTGTGTTCATTGGTTTCTTCAAGAAACTTTTAGTGTGTTTCAGATTAATTGGACTTTTTATTGTACATGAAATGGTTGCATTAGTTAGTGTTTGAAGAGTATCCATTATGTACTACGATTATGGTTGTGTACTTGGAGTTTTGGGATACATATGTATCGTTGAATTTCCTATAAATTTTCGTATACTATGTGCGCCATCTAGTCTTTGGAGCTTGAGGGTTGTAAATATTGTTAACAGTAATCTCAGAAGCTGTCATCAGTGCTTGATATGATTCTTCATGTTTGTCCATCATGAGCCCTTTTTGCCTTCTGCAGAACTTTTAGCCCACACGAATTATGTTAGAAAACGATGTGTGATTTGGTGCTCGATTTGACATATTACTTTTGTCTCCCTTGGATCCCTCCATAAAATTTTCTGTCTATGATTTCATGCATCATGATTGAATCTGGAGTAGCATTGTTTGGTCCATCACGAAAGGTATGTATAATCGTGCATAGAAAAGCCTCTTTCCATAGGAACTTCCGAGTGAAGCTTTTCACCCTTACAGATTAACTCATTGACATATTTCCTTGTGCATCTGCTTTGCTTTGTCCCTATATTAAGTAAATGTGTTGTATTGATGCTTCGGTGAATGCATTATAGAAACGCGTGATTGTGATTTGTGTTTCGTGTTTCATCTTGAAGCCATTAGTTGAGTTCTCATGTTGAAGTATTGGTTCCTTTTGTATCTGGTTTCCCTATTTGTGATATCAAATGGTACTCCTGCATTTTATTTTCTGTGATATCCTCTGTTTACCGTTGAGTTTATGATAAATTTAAAATGTTGGATTTGAAGAATAGAATGTAATTGATAATGTAAGTCATTGAGGTTGTGTTTGGATTGGGGGCTTTGAATCCATGAGAATATTTGGGGGAAGAAAAGAATTTCAAATAGCTGCTTACATAATATAGTATTCGAATCGGTGAAAATATTTCAATCTACAACAATCTCGTTCCTTTTTTTTTTTTTTTTTAAGAACTTCATTAAATCTAAAAACCATTTTACATAGAAATATTTGAATATAATTTATATGAAGTTGTTATTGTTTGAAGATCAATCCTTCAATCCAAAAGCTGTCCAATTAGCATGATTATAGATAAGATGATCGATCTCCTTCACCTTAGATGTAATAAATTATACTAAAAGTAGTTCATAGAAGTCATGATTTCACACATTAGTGTGTAATACACCATAGATTATCATCCAATGTGAAATATAATTAATACTAGGGGGTGCATATATTGTGATGGTAGTAGGTGGATGAGAAAGGGTTGCTAAGGGATGGTCATGTCCAAAATGTTATGGTACCCCATTTATTTATAGAAAATTGAAGATAAGAGTGTAATGATGAGTATCTTTCAAGCTAGCCATTGAAATAAATACCACATGGCATGTTGATGTGGCATCCCTCTCTCTCTCATGTGAGGGCAGCCTTCAATCTTGATTTTTCATAATCCCATAACTTCATCATAGTAGCTGTTGAAGGCCATAATTAGGTATTATGGGGTTTTCTGATTTTGAAGGGTTTGTAGGAAAAAAAAAAAAAAAAAAAAACGGAAGAACAAATTGAAGGAATGAAATATTGTGCTAAAACATTTCACTTTTTCTTGGTTAATTGACTTTGAAAAAGGTCCTCTTTTGAAAAACAATAATTTTCTACCTTAACTTTTAGGGTTTTTTTTTTCCCACTCAAATTGGAATGAATCTCTCATTGTACCAAAATAACTTAAAAAAACTAATTCAAAATGAGAGCGAACAATTACTTACTCACCAGAGCATGATTCAATCCAAACAATCCTAAAAATTCCTAGTATGAAGATCGAATTTATCTTCACATCATTTAATACCTAAATAACATTCAATGGTTTTAAGTCAATGAGTGAGAGACTTGATACGTAACGAGTCGAAATAGATGGATTTTGAAATCAATCATGTAGAAATGAATTGTAAGTTGAAACCAACTCAAATCACATAAAATTAGTTTAAAAGGCAATTCATGGATTTAAAATAAATATCAATCCAAACAATTGGTAATAAATACACTAACATCGATTTTAGTCCTAACACAACCCGAACACAATTGAAATCCATATAAATTATTCGATGTCAAAAAAAAAAAGTTATGAAATCCACATAAATTATTCGATGTCAAAAAAGATACTAGTGTTATGTCACAACTCAAATTGAAGAAACTTGATCACAAAAAACAAATTTGTTGAACAAACTTGATCACCAAGAAAACAAACAAATTTGTTGGTTACCAAGTCATCTATTTCTTTTTTGTTCTTTTCATAATCATTATGTAAACAAAGCAATTAATAATGCTTAAGAATGAAGACTTTAAATCCACATAATTATTCATTAAACACCCTTGTTGTGCATTAGCATGCAACCATCATTATGGGAGATTTATTATTGTTCAGCATGTCGGGGTTGCACCATGATCCATGAATTAATTTAATTACTAAGAAAGTGGATGCACAAAGTATTTAGGCATGTCCAACCATGAAGAATGGTCACCTCTTCATTTCAAATGATGTGCATTTATTTCCCTTCTTATTAATGATTCATTCTTTTTCTTTCTTTGAATCATTTCTTTGATTTATTTAAGAGGAAACTAAATTTTTTGTCTGAGAGTTTATTCAATGTATAAAAGAAGTTTCTCTCGACAAAGTTATTAGTATATTTATTGTCAATTAAGTATCACAAAAACTAAATAACTTATAAAATGGGACCTCAACATCCACAATACAAATTCATTTTAGTTAAATTATTTTATGAGTTATGGATTGTGAGAAATGATAGAAATATATGCTTCAAGCTTATATTCAGTATTTCCTTTCTCGTTTTTCTTTTTAGAATAATATTTTTGTATAGAGTAACACTTCCGTGCAACTGGTGCACAAAGTTGCACGGAAGACCTTTATGTTATAAATGTAGTACCTTTATATACAAATATTTGTACCTTTTAAAATGAACATGCATAAAGGTGTTACATTTATAACATAAAAGTATTACATTTATAACATAAAGGTGCGGATTGCACGGTGCAACTGGTGCACAGAAGTTTTTGCCTTTTGTGTATAAATATGTGAAATTATTGTATAATTCATGTGTAAGAAATGAATTTGTCCAATCCAAGTTAAAACAAATTAACCTACGCCAACCTGTTTTCAGATCACAATGCTATGACCCATTAAAGGTGGAATGGATCTAGATCTATAGTTACCCATTATCATGGCAATTGATAGTTTTAAAATTAAGTAAAAAAAAGGAAGAAAATAATTAATTTTCCAGCAATATAAATCTATTTGATTTTTTTTTTTGATTATTCATTTTTGCCATTAAATTCCTATTTTCATAAAATTTATTTCAAGTGATCAAATATATGATATATATTACATGTCAATTGTGAACATGTCTTAATATACTCACCGCTTCCTTTAAATCTTATATTTTAATATACTCACCACTTATGTGTAAAGATCATATCCCTTTAAATCTTGTGATTTGAAATTAATAATTGTATTGGATTTATAACATAAGAACGGTGGATACATTAATGTATGTTCATAGTGTATACAAGCACATGTCAATGGTAATGTGTCCACTATGGATAGAGAAACAAACAAACATATATATAACATAATTTTATCATTGTATACAATCGAAAATACATGTTTTTATTTATTTCCACTTCTTTTTAAAAATTCTCGATATACCTTTTAATTTGAATCAATATATCTCTCTCATTTTTTATTTTCAATCGTATGAGGATATCTTAAGATCATATATACATATGTCCAAATCTTTCAAACTCCTTTTAGATTGGAAAGAAAAAATCTAAGATTTTGCAAATTGGTAGGTCAAGTGTTCCCATTCTTGAAATATCATTTTTTTTTTTATCCCAACATAGTTTAATGTCCAAAGTGACCCCTAAAGGCCCTAATTTCTTCTTGGACATATCCCTATCCCCCACTTTAACACTAATTCCAAACAAGTGTCATACTAATTCCAAACAAGTGGATGAAAAATAAATACAAATCTTCTCAACCTATTGTAGCCCAAGATGGACCCCTACCCATATCATTTAAACTAGCTTTGTCCTTTTTTCTATAT
The DNA here is from genome assembly GCA_946896805.1 of Scutellaria galericulata. Taxonomy (NCBI): domain Eukaryota; kingdom Viridiplantae; phylum Streptophyta; class Magnoliopsida; order Lamiales; family Lamiaceae; genus Scutellaria; species Scutellaria galericulata. Next base: position 2,450,258 of record OX335792.1, on the reverse strand, counting down.
GTTTTTAATCTTGAAATTGAACAAATAATTCATAAAAAAATTATATGAGATTGTTTCATAAGTATAATTTCATGTGACGGAGGTCCATTATCCATAATTGAAACTCATCTTTTACAAATCCAACTTTTTTCTTGAGATTGACCATCTTATGAAATTAGATCTGTGAGATGATTTCATGATAATTCTTAAAAAAAAAAATGAAGAAAAAAAAAGGGCAGCTTGGCTTGTAATAAAAGATTTAAGTTATCATTCATTGGCATGGCATTGCCAAAATTACCTTTTCTCCATTAAATTAAGTAGCATTAGTTCTTAAGATATTATCTTTATACTTAGCCAATTTTTATATCATAAATCAACTTATTTTTTCACAATTAGTTGCCATTAAATGCATGATTGATGCTGACATGGTCTTGTTGTATATTTATCAGTGGTTGTTTGATCTATCCAGTTTTCAAAGCATAACACATTTGTAATTGAGCAGTGATCTATAGATACAGCTCATCCCACATTCATTTTCAGACCAAATAATTCCAATATTTATATACATGACATTGATGTAAAATAGAGCCATCCTTCTATAATAACAAGCCATCATCTCCAGCAAATTCTTGTTGTATAGTTTCTCATTTCATTCTTGATCAAAATCTCTTAGCCCTTCAATCATCCTCATTTGTCTCACAGAATGTTTGATCGTCCATTAGTGATCGTTACATCTCATGTTTCTTGACATAGCTTCATATCATCGAGGCAAATCAAACACCTTATCAATCTCTTGCCATTCTAAGCTTTCTTGAGTTTCTTAACATTGTCAAAAAAACAGAGAATTAATTAGAATGAAGGATTTCCCTTCTTGTTTCGGTGAAAGTGGTGTTCAAGTACTTTCTGATCATTCTTCGCAATCAACTATAAATCGAGTAGCTGCTCAAAATCTTGTCACTTGTGCTTATCATTGCCAAGCTCAAGCCTTTTCTGGCTTTATAACAGTTACTTGGATCAAGAACTTGATAGCTCAAGGACTAAGCATAGGAGTCGAAAACTCAACCAAAGAATCACTTGCAAAAGTTGACATCAAGCCATGGCTGTTTTCCAAGCGAAAAGGGGTAAAGAACTTGGTGTTTGAATCCACAAGAGTAGACATTTATTGGGACTTATCATCTGCCAAATTTGGCTCAAGCCCTGAGCCATTGGAGGGATTCTATCTAGCCATAGCCCTCAACCAAGATCTATGCTTGCTTCTCGGAGATTTGCACAACGAAGCCTATAAAAAGATCGATCCATCCCCCTTTGCTTCAATGGCAACTTTTGTTGCTAGAAAAGAACACATTTTTGGGAAGAGGTTGTATAGCTCTAAGGCGCAGTTTTGTGGGAAGGGACGTTTGCACGATATAAGAATCGAGTATGATCCGAGCGACAGATTAGGAAAGTGTCTGACGATCTTTATAGACAACAAGGCGACGTTGCAAGTGACTCACCTTAAGTGGAAGTTCAGAGGAAACCAAACAATCTTGGTTGATGGGGTCTCAGTTGAAGTGTATTGGGATGTTCATAGCTGGCTTTTTGGCGGTGTCGTTGGAAACGCTATCTTCTTGTTTTGGAGCCACGTCACTGGAGAGAAGCCTTGGATTAATCGGGCCCCATCGGAGAGCTTCAAAGGGTGGGAAAGATGTAAAGATACACCCTCACAATGTCATGGCTTTTCACTGGTTTTGTGTGCTTGGAAGAATGAATAGAGAGAGAGCTTCATTACTAATATATGTTGTATAGTTCTTATGATTTAAAATTTAGAGAAAATTCACAAGTGAAAAATCAAGAAATTATTCCCAACTATTTTCAGTTGTAAAATATAACCGCCAAATTCATTCACAAAATTTTCATTTCTTCCGTTCTCTCTCATCAAACCAAGAAGCTCCAAGATTCCTCCAATGGCAGCCACCGCCGGCGCGGTGCTATCTCTCATCTTGATCGGAGCATTACTCGCCACCGCCACCTCCGCTGCGTTAACCCCATCACTCCCACCTTCTCCTGACACATCAACCCTCATCGCCGCCATTCTCCACACTCTCGGCTTCCACGACCTGGCCAACGCCGCCGCCGCGGCCAACATCTCCGGCGCCGCCCCCACCACCATCTTCGCCCCCACTGACACCACACTCCTCACCTGCCCATCCTGCTCCGTTCCTCTCCTCCTCCAAGAACACACCATCCATGGCCTTTACCCTCTCCACTTCCTCCGGCGACTACCCTTCGGCACCAAAATCGAAACCCTAGCCGCCAACCGCTGCCTCACCGTCACCGCCTCCGCGAGAAAAGTCTTCATCAACGGAGTCGAGATCGCCAAGCCCGACTTCTTCAACAACGGCCTGATCATCGTCCACGGCCTCCAAGGCTTCGTCGCGCATCTATCTCCGATTTCCTGCACCGTCGAAAGCATGACCACGTTGTCCTTCCCCCAACAGCCGCCGCCCACGGCGGCGCTCCGATCGATGCTGAAAGACGCGATGACGTGGCTTCGCCTCAACGGTTACAGCGCGGTGGCTCTGGCAATGCGGGTCAACTACGCGGAGCTCTCGGGTCTCAAGTCGATGACTCTTTTCGCCATTGACGATGAATCGATGTTCCTCGACGGCGGCGGAGGCCACGTGTACCTGGCGGAGATGGGGTCTCATATCGTGGCCAATAGGGTTTTAACGGCGGCGGATCTGACCGGGCTGCCCAGGGGCACGGCGTTGCCGGCGATGACGCCTGGCCGGGATCTGGTGGTCACCGGCGCCGGAGACGGAGGGCCGTTCGCCCCTTTGATGATCAACTATGTGAAAGTGAGGAGATTTGATATGGTGGTTAATAAGAGGATTGCTGTTCATGCTGTGCCAATGCCTTTCCGCCACGTGGACATTCCGGTGTCTTTCCGCCGTGTGGATTTTCCGGTATGGTTTTCCGATCACAATTCGAGAAATTTGACTGAGGTTTAGTACAGAGTTTGCACTGTTTTTTAGTGTGGTAAATACAGAGATATATGCTTTGTTGCAGAGTTTAGCTTCAGGTGATAATGTTAGTGTTTTCTTTGCAAAGTAGAAAACAATTTTTTTTTTTTTTGTAGCATATCTTCATTTGTGATGATCAAATCTTAGTGTGTATCAATTGATAGAAAAACTCACCTCTTTTATTCAGACCATTTCAAGTTTGTATCATGCTACTTTTCATTGACCGGAGAGAATGGTATCAAAATTTTTACTCAATACTTGATTTAAGTATGATAATTGATAAATGAGAAAGCACATAAAATGTAGTCAATTCTTGATTACACATGATAGTTTGATAAGATATTCACTGCTATAAGCCAAGCACCATTTCACTGATCTAGTTTAGCATTTTGGCATACATGGTTCTAATTACAACTTCTAATGCTATCCATCAAATATTGTCACAACAAAAATTGATAAACAGAAAATGGTGTGGCCATCCAAGGCAGAATAGCTCAAGGTCATATAACTCTGCACTGCAACCACGGGGATGAACTATACAAAAACGAGTCTTATCCAATCAGTTGATCACACCACAACTTGAGGCAAACCAAGAAGCTCCCACTGTCCCAATTCAAGAATCTGATGTTCTCTTCCTCAAAACAGAAGAACCTGACATTCTTAATTCATAAAAAAATTTAGCAAACAAGTAATTCTCTAATGATCATTTTTCTTTCACAGCAAGAGATAAGCAACCAGACAAAAATGGTGGACTTTGCTTCAACAAAGCTTACCTTTACATAACAAAAGATTTTTAGAACAACAAGACATAAAGACACGAAGATCTTTAGCAACCCCGGATCAAACTCAACTACGAAGATATTAGGTTGAATAAACTCAAAACTATTGCAACAAGTTATAGCACAGTAACCTTGCATTCCATGACATGCATGGCCAATAAACTGCACAAACATCCGTTACGAAGAGCAGGCCTGAGAGAGCAGATTAAGTTTGACATTCAATAAATTCATGCATCTTCTCTTAGTAGAAGTTCCATATCATGCATCTAATAATACATAAGCCACCAGCAGATTAATCACATTAAGTCTCATCTACTTCTCTCCTATTCACGAACCATCACCAGATTAGTCATACTTTCAAGTGTCCTTTGCATATATTACCCCTCAGCCAACACCATCCCAAGAAGAGCCATACCTATCTCAACTTTTTGGAAACTAGATGTGTTTTAAGGACAATTTTGGCTTAGCCCCACTTATGTTTCTGTTTTAATATAGAGCCCAGAACTAAGAGGTCCATGGACATACCCAAGCACAATAAAAAAAATTAAACAAAAGATCATGTAAAATGATAACTGAAAGCCAATAAGATGAGCAAGACTAGATATAAATGAAAGACAAAATCTACAGGTATTAGAATAGTAGAACATTTTAAAAATACATAACGTGCTTGCTGGAATCTGATGCAGTGAAAAAAAAAAAAAAGAATTCTAATTCTTAAGATAGGATTCAAGGTAATAATCATAGGTCCACAAGTTTTCAATGTGCTTATCAAGTCAGCCAGTTCAGTATTAGTATGAAATCAATTTGATTTTTTTATATCAATTTATTATCTATCATCTTCCAAGGAAGTCATTATCATATTCACCAGCAAGAAGTATAAAGGAACTCAAAAACATTTGTTGTGGTTCCATTATCTGATAACTCATCATGTTCTGCATTAAACAAATAGGAGAGTAACCTAAAGATGCACCTTCAATCTTTTTATACCCATCAATGTAAAGAAAAGATATAAATCGAAACATTCAAACATACCAGTATAATATGCCTGCAAATACTTTGGACCGTGTAGATGCGGATCCTAACTGATGGAACCAGTTTCAAAATGAGGCAACAAAACAAAATGAAACCAATCATAGTTACACACAGTTAATGGAGTTCTAAATCTACAGAATTTTATTCATAAGTCACCTAATAATAAGTATTGACTGCAAGCACAGTTTAATGGAACATTGACTTTGGAAAGTTGATCCTCTAGCTCATTCACAAATCAAGAAAAGCAACTAACCAACTCCACAAGTGAATTACTCGAGAACCCAGACCCTCACTGTCATGTCCTTCTCAAGTCCTGCAGAAACAATCATATTCTCCAGGGGATGGCATGACACAGAGATAACAGTGTCTGTGTGGCCTTCAAGTTTCTGAACCAAATTTTTACCCTGTAAATCCCACAAGTACACACAATTATCCTCCGAACCGCTAACAATGTACTTCTCGCCGGTGACAGAAAATGTTGGCACTGTGCAGTATGTTCTGTTCACGTGACCGGTATATGTCTTCAAGAACTTCCCCGTTGAGTAGTTCCATAGCTTCTGCAATCAACAAAAAAGGGCAAATAGTGGAGCTTAAATAAGCCATCACCAGAACACAAAAACTCCCTATCTGTACCCTAGCAACAAATCATACTCTACCTCTCAAAGTGCCATCATCACTAGACAAATTACAGTGTTTCTCTCTGCCTCACCCTACTCTTAAACACTGTTTTTATAGTTAAAGTTAAAAACATTTTCCTCTCAAGCATCCATAATCGCTTGTGGACTTTAGCCAGATGTTCACAACAATGGATAAACCATCACCATTAACCTACACTATTACATAAGTTTTGAGTACTAAATAGCTACAATTAAATTGATGGGAATTGATCAAAAACATTCATTTCCTCTATCATCCAACAGTTCTTTCTTTTCGTATCAAAGTTCAAATATTGCAATAACAGGAAAATAGGGAAAGGGCAAGGTTAAACTTTGAACCCAATTCAGCTTGCATAACAGGAAAAAAAAAAAAAAAAAGGAAGAAGAAAGAAAACTTACAAGAGTATCATCAAGCGTAGCAACGAGAATGAACCTTCCATTAGGTGAAAATTTAGCACAGGATACAGCAGGGACCTTATCATCAATCAGCGTCTTCAGCAAAGTTCCAGTCGCTGTATCCCAAATCTTACAGGAACCATCATGACTCCCAGAAACGATCAAGGAACCATCCTTGTTATAATGCACCGACGTCACGGGCATCGTGTGCGCCCGGATCACCTGCACCGCCTTCCCCGTTTTCACATCCCAAACTCTAACCGTATCGTCAAAACCTCCGGACACAATTAAATTCGACTGTGGATTAAAGTTCACACAGAAGACTCTATCCGTGTGGCCTTTAAGCGTCTTCATGCACTCGCCGGCGCGTGCGTCCCAGATGCGGAGGGTCCGGTCGTCGGAGGCGGAGCAGAGGTATGTGGAGTCGGAGGACCAGGCAAGGTCGCTCACGCCCTCCGAATGGCCGATTAGGTGGGAGATTTGGGTTAGGGTTTCAGTGGAATAGACAATTAGTGTTTTGTCGAGCGAAGCGGAGGCGAATAACGCGCCGTTGTGGGAAAATTTCACGCACGATACGGCGAGGGCGTGGTTGGTTAGGATTTTCTTGAGACGGTAGGGGCGGTGCTCCGGTGCCGGGTGGCTGTTGGTGGTGGCGTTCGACATGGCTATCGGTGGAAGCTCTGTCTCATGTCATTTGACCATAGTCAATATAAAGCGCTTTTCATTTTTTATTTATTTATTTTAATTTGGAAACCACCTTTTATTTTGAGAAAAACTCGAGTTTCACAGTGTTTGGCATGGCCTGTATTTTATAAGATCGTCAAAATAAGTTGGATTCTTCAAAAAAAAAAAAGTATAATTGATGTTCAAATGACATGATATTTTTAAAATTTTATCACACACTTTTTTAGAAAACTCATAAATTCCTTAAAAAGATCTTAATCTCACATGAACACAATCTTTTTAAGAAGTTTTTAAACGTTATCAAACATTTTTAAAAAAAATTTAAACTCACAAAAATATTCTCGCACAAAATATGGTGAGTTTAATAGTTGATAAATAGTTATGACGTAGAATGACAATTGATACCTCAACAATCTAACATCCATGGAAATCTACATTTTGTCATAGAACAATCGATCACTACCCAAAAGTTAATGAAGCAATGTTGAATGCAGATTTCCGAGTATCTCCAAATATATTTCATGTTGTTGATGATATTAAAGATCGTGATAATTACTGTTTGTGGTTGAAGGTGTTGGAGCGGAAAATGATTTGTATGCATTAACTGATAAAGAGTGTACAAGAGATATATATACTCTGACTATGGGCCGTAGCCCTACAACAAGCATACAACACAGTAAGGCCTATGAACAAATACTACTAGGCTTTAACACGCCCCCGCAAAATGGAGGCTCCGTCGGGGAGTCCCAGCTTGGACCGAAGTCGGAGAAAAGCAGCAGATGCAAGAGGCTTCGTAAATGCGTCGGCAAACTGATCAGCAGCAGAGATATGATGAACTTTAAGCCGACCTTTTTGAATTAATTCTCGAACAAAAAAATAATCTAATGCCAAGTGTTTCATGCGAGAGTGAAAAATGGGATTCTTACACACAAAAGTCGCTCTAAGATTGTCACATAACAGGGAAGATGGTTGAGAAACTGACACACCAATTTCAAGTAGCAGGTTTTGTATCCAGACGGCTTCGGCAGAAGAGTTCACTATGGCCCTGTACTCCGCTTCAGTAGAGGAACGAGAATCACACTTTTGCTTAACGGATTTCCAGGAAATCAAATTGCAACCAAAGTAAACAGCATAACCAGTGGTCGACCGTCCATCATCCAAAGAACCTCCCCAATCAGCATCCGAAAAAATTGTAAGGATATAGAGGAAGAAACCAAGATCAAGTGTGCCCTTCAAGTACCGAAAAACCTGTTTGACCGCCTCCTAGTGAGGCGAACGAGGATTATGGAGAAACTGAGATAATCGATTTACTGCAAAGGATATATCCGGCCGAGTAAGTGAGAGATACTGCAGGAGACCAAGAGCTCGTCGATAAACCTTAGGATCGGGTAAAGGATCACCTTCATGAGCACTAAGTTTAAGAGAAGAAACCATGAGAGTAGAAACTGATTTTGCACCATCCATTTTGAACTGAGATAAGATATCTGCAATATAGCTCTACTGTGAAAGAAACATGCCCTTGCTAGTGGGAATTACTTCGACTCCAAGAAAATGATTGAGAGTGCCCAACTCCTTTAAAGAGAAACGATCGGCCAAGCGAGCTATGAAGGTGGCTAAAGCAGTGTGATCATTTCCTGTAACAATGATATCATCCACATACACAAGGAAATAGATAATGACACCCTTATTGCGGAAATGGAAAAGTGAAGTGTCAGCAACAGATCTACAAAATCCAAACTGTAAGAGAAAATCAGATAGAGCAATATACCACGCGCCTGTTTTAAACCATAGAGAGTTTTCCGGAGTCGACAAATATGATTGGGCCTGGAGAGGTCATAGTAACCACGAAGCTGATCCATATAAACCTCTTCAGATAGGGAGCCATTCAGAAATGCATTATTCACGTCAAGTTGCTGTATGGGCCAGTGAGCAGACAAAACAATAGACAGTATAAGTCGAACAGTAACAGGTTTGACAACAGGGCTAAAAGTTTCAAAATAATCACGCCCTGGTCGCTGAAGAAAACCTCACACAACAAGATGAGCTTTATAACGACTAACTGTGCCATCAAGATTTCTTTTAACACGAAAAACCCATTTACAGCTGATAGTAGGCCGACCATTACGCGGAACAAGCTCCCATGCATTATTTCTCATTAACGCATCATACTCCGCATCCATAGCAGCTTTCCAATTTGGATCCCGAAGTGCAGCTGCAACATTGACAGGTTCGATGATGGGTGGAATAGGATGAAGAGTAGTATGGTTGACGAAGCTTGGGTTGTAGTATCGGGGATTTGGTCGTTTACCACGAGTGGGACGAGAAGAGGTGTTAGGTGGGTCAACAGGAGGTGGAGTGTTATCGACAGGAGGCAGAGTAGGTTCAGGTTGGGGAGGGTTGGCCTCGGGTGCACCTTGTGCAATAGGAGGAGCGACATTAGAGGTTGGCGGCGAGTGAATGGTGAGAGGCCGAGAGTAGCGAGCAGAAAGGGGAGGAGGGCCAGTTTGTGTGAGAGTATGAGTATGAGATTTGTCACGAAAGGGAAAACAATGTTCAACAAATCTCACGTGGTGAGAGTAGTATAGATGACGAGTGGTAAGATCCATGCACTTGTAAGCAGAACGAGCCATGGAATAACCGAGGAAGAGGCACGAAGAGGAACGAGGTTCGAGTTTAGTGGACCTGTAAGGACGTAGCCACGAGAAACACAAACACCCAAAAGGTTTGAGTTTGGTGTAGGATGGGGAATGATGATAGAGGACCTCATATGGTGACTGATTTGCTAGGACAGAGGATGGAAGTCTGTTGATAAGATAAACTGATGTTTGAAAAACATAAGACTAGTATGACGTGGGTAAGGAGGCACGATGAAAGAGTGATAGACCGGTGTCAACGATATGACGGTGACGCCGTTCAGCCGTTCCATTATGTTCTGGTGTGTGTGGGGGTGTGGTGAAGTGGGAAATACCGAGAGTATTTAACAAGGGGATGAGTTTTTGGAATTCACCACCATTATCAGAAAATAAAGAAATGATGGAAAACCCAAAAAACTTGGCAACAAGCCGATGAAACTGAGTGAATATGGAGGCAACATCAGATTTGCGCTTAAGAGGATAGAGCCATATGTACTTGGTGTAATGATCAACAAAAATAACATAATACTTGAAACCATCAGTAGAATAATCAAAAGTGCCCCAAACATCAGTATAAACAAGATCAAATGGTTTACCACTCATCATAGAATTATCAGAAAAAGGCAGCTTGTGACTTTTGTTCACTAAACAGGACTCACAATAAAAGTTTGAGGGAAATTTAACAGTAGGAAACAATTTATTAAACAAAAATCTAGAGACACAGAAGGACGGATGCCCAAGACAGTGATGCAAGTCGGAGGGCGTCAGAGAAGTAGCATGAACACGTGGAGATGGCGTTGAAGGAAGTGTGTAGAGATTATTGTCTTTCCGCCCCCGAAGTAGAGGACTCCCCGTGGCTAGGTCCTTAACAAGAAAATGCGAGGGAAAAAATTCAACGGAAACACGGTTAGTTTGACAAAGCTGAGAAACGGAAATAAGATTGCAATTTAAGTTGGGGGCACATAAGACATGCGAGAGGGATAAATTTCGGGGTGTAGCTGGAATGATTGAAGAACCAACATGAGTTATGAGAAGTGTATTACCATTGCCGAGCTGTATTTCGTCCGGACTGCCATAATCAGAAAAGCTGTGAAGATGCGAAGTAGAGTTAGCAACATGATGTGATGCACCACTGTCAAAAATCCAAGAAGCTGCTGCATTAGACACAGAACCAGGAAGCGTGGTATTCACAACCGGCGGATTTTGCACCATAATATTCTGCTCGCGCAAAAAATTAGCCAATTTGTGACAAACCTTAGCAGTGTGGCCAGGGAATTGACAGTACTGACACACGGTTGTAGGCTGCCCATGAAAGTAGTTGTCCTAGGAGGACTGAGAATAAGAGCCGCGTCCTCCAGAGCGACCCCCGTGGCCACGATTACCACGACCGCCACGCTTGGATCCGTAAGAAGTATTTCCAGGTGGAACTGAGGAGGATGAAGCCTGCTTGGTTCATGTTTGATGAGCAGTGGGAACCAACGGCGGTGAATCAGAAGGGGTGGTGAGCAGTCGTTCGATGTCAAGCAGAATGTCTGAGAGATCGACCAAAGTGACTGCGGTTTCATGGACATGCAGAGCTGAATAAACGGAGCGATAATCATCACCAAGCTGTGTAATTATTGAAGCAACTAGATCAGAATCAGAAACGGGCTGTCCGGTGAGAGCAAGAGAATCAGCAATATCACTCATATCCTTTAAGTATTCAGTAATGGTTCGGCCCGTTCGGGTGCCTTTCGGATTTTGTGCTAATTTTTCTTTGAGGAACAAAATCCTACCAGGCGTAGTGCTGGCATAGGTATTGGACAGACGGGACCAGGCGTCGCAAGTGGACGCCGCCTTAGAGATGAGCGGTTGAATGCTATCGGAACAACTGCCGAGAAGTGCACTGACAATTACTTGATCCTGGCGGTACCAGACCAGATACTGAGGATTGACAGAGCCATCACTGTTATTCTTGGAGGGAGCAGATGTTGTACCATCAATATATCCGATCAAATCAAGGCCAATGAGGATGGATTGGACCTGTCGACTCCAGACGAAGAAATTTGACGACGTTAGTTTGATCGGAAAGTGGGTCGGCGCATTGAGCTGCACGACGGAGGGGACGCTGGCGTTGGAAGCCATGAGATCAGCGATTGAGAAACGAGAAAAAAAGGGTTTGGCAGCGGGTTGGAGAAAGAAGATCTTTTATGCTCTTGATACCATGTTGGAGCGGAAAATGATTTGTATGCATTAATTGATAAAGAGTGTACAAGAGATATATATACTCTGACTATGGGCCACAACCCTACAACAAGTGTACAACACAGTAAGACCTATGAACAAATACTACCGGACTTTAACAGAAGGGATGTAGTTGGGAGACTCGGCTTGTCTACGCTTCAAAAATAAATGTTACTTTTTCGATATTTTTATGTGTGAATTATTATGAAAATATTTACAGGGTGACATTTAAAATCGTCTATTGTCAATGACATCATGAAACTACTTTATATTGGTAAATAATGTGGCTCTTCTAGAAGTGTTAGATAAGTCTAGAATGTATGCACTATAGTTGAAAATCTATCCAACATCTTAAACAAAGACGAAATGTAGGTAAATCATAATTGATTACTGACCATTACAATTGAAGTTGTAGTTGATTATAATTTTGGATAGACTTACTTTAGTATGCCAGAATTCTCATATACATTTAAGTCACCCAAGAAATATGGTACACCATGGTGCATTATTTAGTAAATGACATATACTTCTAAATAGTCAACTTTTGTGCAAATTATTTGTAACCCTTCACTCCTGAAAAGAAAAAAAAAAAGATATTTTGCAATGAAATAAGAAGCCTAAAAAAAGGATGTGGAATGTGTGTTGGGAAATCTCCAAAGCTTATTTGCAATTATGATAGATGCAAAGATAAATTATGTAATAAACTTAAAAAAATGTTAATACTTTATGTAAATCAGAGTCTAGGCAGATATTTACATACGAATTTTGATTTACTGCACTCTCTCCTCTATAGAAGTGCGAATCTTGCTTTAGTGTAGCGTTGAGACTTGAGAGTTAGGGTTGATCTGATTGGACTGTAGCATCATCACATGTCAAATAATGGGGTTTGGGCATTTTCTAGTTTTGGTTGGTTGGGTTAAGTGTTTAAGGAATATAGGCTTACTAAAAAAAAGATATCGAATCAGAGATCTAATTCCATGAATTTATACTTTCCTTGATAGTTTTAAATAAAGTTGATTTTTTTTTTCCAGAATATGATGTTAGAATATTTTAAATATCTAGAAAAAAAAAGAGAAAACTCATCGTATTATCAACAATAAGATCTTATTTTACAAACTCCTTTAATAATAATCAAATACATCATTATAAATATTTTATAAACTATAAACACTTGTAAATTACATCATCTTATTTATCCGAACATATCAAATAACTTGCAACGTCTTCTAAACAATAAAGACTAGTGTTTGTGTGCACCAAATACATGAATCATGATCCGTGCAACTGAACGCGTGGGTAGGATCGAGTCGAGTCTGACCCAGGCACCCAGGTTTTTTTTTTTTTTTAAATTTATAACATAACCTTTATGTTTACCAAGTATAACTTTTATATTCAAATATCATAACCTTTAAGTAAAATTACTTAGACTTTTTTCAGTATAAAAAAAATAATTAAAAGTTATGTAGAATTTATATTAGAGTAAGTCTCTTGTGAGACGGTCTCACGAAATTTTAATACATTGCGTGAGACGGGTCAACCCATAACCCAATTACCCAAAACCCAAACCCTACAATTCACATGTTGTTTATGGGTGATGGGGCTCTGTCTCACGGAAACTATCTGTGAAACCGTCTCACTTAAATTTTTGTGTTTATATTAACTTAGTATAACATTTATGTTATATTATTATAACTTTTACATACATATATCTTAACATTTAAGTTATATTACTTAAACTTTTTTTCACTATAAAAATTCATATAGTATGACTTAACCTTTATGTTATAATAATTTAACATTTATGTTATATTAGTATAATTTTTATGTACAAATATCATAACATTTATGTATTTAAAGAATAACATAAAGTTATACTATTATAACGAAAATGTTATATTATTATGCATAAATATTATATTATTACAACATATAGATTTTGAAAGATATTACAAGTCTGTCACACAGTGTAAAAGTTATGCGAACATAACTAAAAAGATTAGGTTCGACAAACTAAAATGTTAGGTTCATCAAACTAAAAGGTTAGGTCAAATAACTGCGAAACTAGAATTTGATCACGTGAGGCACGCGTGGGACGTGTGAAATTCACCCAAGGTCGGGTCGACCCGGTTGCACAGATCCTAGATCCGTGCAGGTAGTGCACAAGAACATTTGTGAACAATAAAATACATCTTACAAGATATGAAAACCTATGAGATTTTTAAAATAAATGTATTCAAGCACACTCTTGGTCCATCCGTCGCTTGGTTAAATAAAAGGATGGAATTAAAGATACACGTTTATTACAAAGCACACCCCAATTTAAAAAAAAGTAAAATAAATAAATAATACCAATTTAACCCTTTAAAAAATAAAATAAAAACCCACTCACTCAGTTCGATCCGAATGATCGAACATACTTCTACGTGTTCGATCAACTAAAACTGAACATAACTAGTCGGATTTGATCGACTTTTTTGTTTTCTTGTACAATTTTCATACATTGTCATATATTTAACCAATCCATGAAATGTTCATTATGTTGGCATTTTATTCATCAATAAATTCAAAGAAAAAACCTAAAAAGAGAGAAGATAGGGTTTGAAAAAAAAAAAAAAAATTCCTAGAGGGTAATGTTGGCAATTTTTTTTTTCACAAATTAATTAATTATTTAAAATTATTACTGCAACCAAAAAATATAATTCCACCCAATCCCAATTTGATTGATTATTTGGTTTGTGCTTTTCTATGCGTTAAGTTATTACAATCTCAACTGGATTTTTTAATGATATTCTCAACATGAAGAAACATGAAATGAAATGAATTAGCACTTCATAAAAAAGAAAACAATTTATAAATCTAAAAATGAAAACTGTATTTCGGCTGAAAATCTGCAACATAAGTTCAATATTTCAAATAATAAAAATGAGAGAATTAATTTCAGTGGAAATGGAAATGAAAGCAAACAGGTCATTATTATATGAATTTATTCAAAGATGCAGCCATAAAACCTGAGATGCCCTGATTCACCTCTTTACTCCTCCATGTTTAACCATAGTTGAATAAACTTATCCAACACTTGAAACACAAAAAAATCTCATATTTAGATGTCTATGCAATAAGTATTGGGCACAGTTTACTACCTTATATCTACTATGCGACTATAGAGAGGAAGAATTGACCCGAATTCTTCGCCCTTAGTTTGCTTACACGCCACCTAATAACTTGGAATGAAGCCTGCTATGTAGCATACCTAGCATAAAAATGACCAGAAACACAATAATATCAATGAGAGTGGACAACCACTTATGAAAATGAGACGAGAGGCTTTGGAAACCGAGGCATTGTTTTGTGCAACGACTTCCACATGGGACTTTGTTAACAGATCTCTGAGCAATTTGAAACTACCAAACAGTTCACGATACGTAGGTGAGGATAGATATGAAGGGTTTATGGGAAAATAAGCGATAAATTAGGTATGATAAGTTTTGTATCATATCCAAATGGATCGTGGGAGAGACGATACCAGTATTGTGATTGCACCTGATTTTGCCCAGGCCTTTTGAAATCATCTTTCTACAAGTCATCCACCTCATCTGAACTTTCTCCAATAATTGGATTACTGGAACTTGGATAGTCGTCGTTACCACTGCTTTGGTCACTATTATAACTACTCTCTGTTGAGCTAGCAAACACATATCCATCAGATGTATGACTACTTGTCAATGAGGGTGAGTTGGTACCGATGTTTATATCACTGCTGGTCATTGGCTCTTCTATGAAACTGAGCTTCAGGGAGAAGAATCTCTGTTAAATGAAGTGGACCTCCACTATACACAGATTCACATATAGAACCAAACTGAGAAATTAATTACCTTCCTTCGGCAGGAAAGTCTGCAACCACACATAAATTAGGCCTCTCTTCTTGTAACTCGCCCAAAGACATGAAACTGCATATAATTTTGTGTTATCATTTTAGGATAGATAGAAATCAACTATGCAACAAATTAGGGATGTAACTGAACCAAACGTTTGGTAGTTTAAGTTTGGTTCGTCTCTTGATGAGCCGAGATTGAGCTTAGTTTGTCAAATATATTCATGACACGAGCTTTATAAGTATAAGGTTCTAAAACTTGACCCTTATTTTGGGACGGAGGGAGTAATATATTTACTAAACTATAAATATATTCAAACAAAAAGGTTTAGCCAATGTTGTAGTGTAAAAGCAAAATAATTTTCAAACTATTGCTTTTATATATATGAGGCAGCTCACAAGTCTACAGTCTAATCATGAACCTCTAACTTGCCAAATATCATCAAGCTTGAGTTTCAGTTTGATTTGTTTATCTCAACAAGCCTCGCTAGATAAGCCTAAATGAGATTATATAGACTCAAGCTCCGGATAGTTCACCAGAACCATAGTTTGGTTTGTTTACAACCCCTATGCAACATTAACATAAATCAACATGTACCTTGGAGTATAACATCGACGATACCAGTCATCATCGGAAGCTAGTCCCTCTCGATTTGATACATCCTGTTAAAAGGTCAACAAGAATTACTTGCTTAAAGCCAAAAGGAAGTGCTGGACCAAATTAAATATACATCGCAGGGAGCGGGAAGACTGAACCAAGGACGGAAGATGATAATGGGTAACACTCACAAGGTGCCTAAGGTTCCTGAAACGCCCTGCAAGAATTGCCGACAGCAACCGAGAAACTTCTGCCTGAATGATACAAAGTGTATTCAGATTAAGAATTCATCCTGTTCTTTTATAACTATTTAGCTTATATGCACTTTAATTTTAGACATAAATAATTTGATCCTTACTTCTCTCAAATGCATGCAATCCCGTAAAATCAAGACTTCCAGCAAGTTTCCACCTGCACTGCCACCAAGATTCCTAGAAGTAGAAAATCCAAATATGCATGAAAAGACGTGTAGACAAGATGCAGGTACTATCAAATAATCCTTCAATATCTAAAAGAACTAAGCATACCTAAGAAAGTCACCAGTGATTGAGTAGGATGTTGAAAAGTCAACATACTTCAATTTGCGGAACCCCTACATGGACAAAATATCCTAATGACTCCATTGGAGATTTATTAAGAATTGTTCTTGTTAAAAGAAAAAAGGAGAAGAAAATAAAAGAAAAGAAGCATCCATGGAGTAGCAATGAATCTTTCTATTGACATTCAAGCATACCTTGACAAGAACACGGACTTTAACGTCATGCAATTTAAATCCTCGGAGTGCCAAGGAGGATAAATATGGGCAATTAGTTACCAGTTCATTGCATGTTGGTAATTTTAAACTGTCATCTCTGCCTGTGAGGAAATAATATACATGAGCAGGACATCTTTTAACTGAAAAACATGGATGGGCTATAATGCACCTGTTTTTGATGATTCAAAATATAGACGTTCAATTTGACGACAAGATCTACTCACTGACTCCAGTGTTTGTCTCAGCTCCACATGACTATTAAAAAAATGAGTCATCACATCAGAATAACAAAAAATATTATATATATGTACTTAATTCTGCTATAACAAATACTTTTTGATTTTTTTCCTAAATGCGAACTCATCAATTCAATAGATACCAATTCAATTACCGGCTTACCAATTATGTTCAGGGGTTCGGCTCTGATCATTGACAGAGAACAGGTAAAAACATGCAAAAAACAGTCACAAATTTTCAACATAGTTACAAAAGTGATACTCACAGGCCAACAATTTCTAGATCGAGCAAAGAAGGGCAGGCTGATACTGCAGCTCCAAATGCTGTGTTGTCCATTCTTTCAATGTTATAAAGGTGTAACCTTCTCAATAGAGTCCTTAAAATGAGAAAGCAGCAAAGATGAGAAGGGATGACATACAGGGATGAGACTTGTAACAAGCACAAGATATACAGCCAACTATGGAATGGAAGAATCAAATGTTACCCTGGAGCACCACCATCGGAAATCAAAGGTGCCAAGCAAGACCTAGTAAGTATAAATGACTCTTTTCCCTGTCTAGACCTTTTATCGTTCCATGAAAAGCCTGATGTATCTGAGGAATTTCTTATAGAATAAACAAGTGCTTGGGACGAGCCCAATGATGCAACAGGAGGGCAGGGGACAACCCCAAGTTTAAGGGACCTACAAATTGTAAGATAATTAGCTTCTTTATACCACAGCAATTTATTTACATGCTAAAGGTAAACTATCACTGACTACACCCGTTCATATAGATACAAATACTTGAGCAATATAGCAATTCAAGATGCCAAGTTGCTCCCAGATAAAGCAGCACTCAATGAAAGAAAGCATTTAAAGAACAGGCTCAATTACTTATGTTAACACAAAAAATGAACTATGACAGTTGAAACCATATTACCTCCATACTTGAAAGCTGTAAATTTTATTACAGTACAGAAATTTGAAACTATAATACCTTATTCAACCAATCAGGAAGCATGCAAACAATCAAGATTCTGTTGGTAAACAGTCATGCACCAATCACATTATTCCAAAAAATTAGTAAGATAACCGAATATGAAGTATACTGCTTGAAATTAGACTTTGGTCCAAAAACTAACAAAATCAGAAAACTAAGTTGCAGCTCTGGACCAACTTTTCCAAACTAGAGCAGGCAGAGAATGTAGCAATATTATTACTTAACTCCCCACCCCCAGGCCCCACCTAACCTTGGCCAAAGAAAAAAATTAAGGGCAGAGATTATATTGAAAGGCAATACAAACTCAAGATAAAGTATAGCTCATAGACTTACCGCAGAACTTTTCCAGCTCTTTGAATCATTGTTGAAACCACCATATTATTGACCTTTGGCACTACTGTGGTCAAGTCAATATTGGAATAGCACATTGGGTCAGCAGCACACTTATTGAAGAAGGAGCATGTAGCAGCTGCATGACAAACACTCTGTGTATCGAGCAAAGAGAACACCTACACATAGAGCACATCCAAGGAACTCGAATCAGGAAACAATGGAAGTTTAATTACCATTCTTTCTAGAATTATGTTAACGTAAAGCTAAACATGTGTTCCACCCACAAAATAGTAGAAACATAAGAAAATGCATTTTAACAAGATCAATTCAGGGATGGAAAACTATTGTAAGTAAAAAAGCACAGATTATATCATCCTTGTCTATTCTTTAAGAACACACCGGTCATGCTGCAAGCACTAAGGTCGTTAAAAATAAAACAAAAACATCGAATTGCACTCGTTCCAGAATAAGAGCAAACTAAGGAAGAGAATTGTAAAATTCCACAATACATAATCTAATCAAACTGAAGCTATGAGCGAGATATCAAGCCGTTCAACAACATAAATTTCACCAACACCACCAATTCAGAAAATCAATAATAATGCAATACTTAGCGAGTACAAAATCGATATAAACAATATACAATTTAGAACACACAAGTTACAATTACTAATTTGTTGATAAACCAATATTTAGAATTACAAGTTAAATACATAGTCACAACAGAACACGCAGGATACAATTGATTAGAAACACAGTATTTAGATTGTAAATCTATCAGCAAGCTAACAATAACAAAGTACCTTAATAGTGAGATCAGATGGCAGTGCCCAAACGACAGCGTTGTGCATGGAAGCGCGCCTCCTCGCGGATCGATTGGCAGCTTCAGTGAGAGCCGAGCCGAGGCGGAGTGCGCGCTCAACGACATCATTTTTGTCGGAATCGAAAGGTCTGGATTCGATTATTCGGTCGATGGAGAGATCGAGCGCAATCGCAGAAGAATCGGGGAATTCGAGGAAGGATTCCAATAGCGCGTCCAATTGATCGGAATTGGAGCTTGGATTAGGGATCCTGGTAGGGTCGGATGAGGGAGAGCAGCAAGGGCGCTTGGGCTTGGGCTTGAGAGAGGTGGCATGGAGGAGAAGACTGCTATCCATCGGAATTGGTGAAGCCTGAAACTCTTCCTCCTTTCTATTTTGTTTTTGTCTTCGATGAGTGGAGTGAAGGCGGAGTGCGTGAGGTGAGAGAACTGAGTGACACGTGGGCTTTCGAATTTGTCTACGTGGAAGTGTGTAGTTCCACTTCCACCTTTAGAAATGAGATTCGATTTTTGTTCATAATAAATATGACACACATTGAAAAAATCAATACATAGTTAATTTTTTTTTTTTCCAAATTATGTCACATGTTAAAATATTTTTATGACCCACATATTGTGACATGTATTATATATCTTATGATATCAGGATAATACATGATGAAAATTAGGTGTGATTACGTCATCACGATTCGATTTATTGATTTTTCTTAATTGTTGTAATTTTGTGAACTGAATTGCTACTTTTGAATTATTAAAAATGTATTTCAAAATGTCGTTTTATCAACAAAAACAAATAGGCTATGCAAGCTTTCATCAAATAGTATTATACAAGATTATTAAATCACTAGGAATTCATTTGGATGGAGGAATTTGATGAGTGGTTTGAATTCTTAATAGTAAATCCATCAATGGTATTTAGATAGATAGAGACTTGAAATCATCAGTTTCATCTTAAACTAATTTTTTAGTAATACAAAAGTATTCTAAATCTCTACATCCAAACACAACTTTAAAAAAAAATTCTTAAAATTTCATCACAAATTCTTGAAATGAGAATTAAAACAATTATAAACTTGGTTTAAGTCCACCTAAATTCAAAATATATATTACAAGTGCTCTTCTACACTTGATGTATGCTTTCTTTACATGAAGATTACAATCAACTCATTCTATCAAACAACTTTCAAAAGCATCACATAGTAGCATGTTTAAAATATCAAGTGCATCGATGTATATTGTATGTGAAAAGAAATCAATTCGTATATTGTAAGCATTGTTAGTGCATGTTATCAAAAGATGAATTACAAATCCACTTTTAAGTACAATTAAAGAAAAGAAAATTGTATAGAAAACTGATCAATGATAGATTCTTGTTATTCATCAACAAGCAATTTTTAAACTTCAAGAACCACATCTATGGGTCTTGATCAATTATTTGTATAGTTGGATTGAGGAAAACCTCTATTCATTATACAAAACATGTCTCAATTAATGCTCACTGAATGATGTATCTTTAAAATGAAATAAGGTAAGCCGAGACGAGGAGAACATCTCTCTATAGGAGAGAACACGTCCCGACTAGTACTCACTAAATAATGACATATTGTCTCCAACGATGAAATGAGATCTTCTATACAACACTGCAAAATCCAGAAGCTCCAAAACTTTTAAAAGTAGAAAACCAGTATGCATATCTTATTGTTTTCCACTTGAAGAATTAAACAAATTAACAACCATGTTTCGAACTTGGATTGAACTTGTTTTTCAAGTAACAAAAAAACCTCATTACCCAAAACCCCCGCATGCAGTCTAATTGGCAAGAGACCCGACTTACACACATGCAAAGCATGCCGACCAAACGAGTGCATGTGGTTCATATTTGATGATCATCCACCATTGTGTATTATTTGATACATTCATTAAGTGTTTCATTATTTATAATGGGACTAACTTTAATAAAGAAACAACGTGAAATAGAGATTTAATTAAGTCTCTTCCAACTACCCACATTTCAACACAAAGTCTTTAACAAGATCAACTTCGTGTAATAATTTCGCACTCATGAAACTTCGACTTTAAAAAATTTCTATACATCACCATTATCTACTCATAATGTATGTTAATCTAATAAAAAAATTCCTTCAAAATTATAATTACAACCATCGAGAACTCCATCAAAATTGAGCCAACAACTACATAACTATATCAAATTTCTTACTATTCTCACATATATAATTGTTCAAGTATTTTAATTGTAAATATTAAAAATATTTTGAATCAATTTAATTCACATTTCGATCATAGCAAATACTCGATTTCCTTCAAACTGCCATATTTATGTGAAATGCAACGATAGTGTTATTGTTAGTTTCTTATAATTATGGCTCATAACTGTGGCCCATGTGAATTAATGGGTTTAGTAATAAATAAGGTAAATTCTTAAATGGTTAATTAAAATAAATATTATTAATTTAATACATTGATGGTATGTGCTTATAAATACAGATATGGTCCTCTCTCTCCCCATATGTTAAAATACGGCTCATTAAGAAACCTAAATAGAAAAAGGAGAAAAGAGTGCGTATCTTTTCTCACCATCAAAAAAAAAGTTACTGTAAGGGGGCAAGAGGAAGAAACCATATTCTTACCAAAAGGGTTACTCATCTTCATCAAAGATTTCATGGATCGATTCAGGTATTTATCAATCCTTATGGTAGATCATGAGAAAATCATGTTGTTCTAAGATCTATGGCATTAAAGTTATGGATTATGAATTGCATGAATTACCATCAGTTATATATATTGTGATAAGCTTGAGATTTTTCCAAAAATATATGTTGGAACTTTTTGATAGGATTGAGATTGCTCAAAAATTGTAAAATTTGGTGGATGAAATAGTTTTGAGTTTTTCTTGGGGTATGTGCTAAAATATGTAACCTTTGAACCCGCGTCATTTATCCTTTAAAATATTTTTTTAAATATATTTGAATTAGATGATTTGAATTTTGAAATACAAGATTTACCAAACAGTATTTCAAATAAACTCAAACTAATATGTTATACCACGCAAGTGTTTAAAATACATTCAAAACAAAAATAATGGTTTTCGAATCCATATTAATTCGTACACCGCCAATCAATTTATTATTATAAATTTGAAGTCAATTTTCAAATTCCTCAATCTAAATAATTTTATGATAAAATCATGGATGAGATTATAATATACATTCAGTAAATATTAAACACTCTTTTGAAAAATAAAAAAGTATAAAAATATATTTTGGGAAATTTCTACAATTTCACCTTTTCTCCTCGTCTTCCAACTTTCCCGTATTTGCCATGGCATTGGAAACCTTTGTAGAAAAATGATGAAAAGAAACGAGATGACGACTACTCAAAGGTTTAATTTGCTCTAATTTGGATTAGTTAATTTCGATAATCTCAATAAAAATGTTTTTCTTTTTGTAATTTTCCTATATTGCTCTGATTTCATGTTATAATATGTGCGTTTGGTGTTCAACGATTTTAAATCTAAGAATTTCGTTAAATCGTTGCAATTCAATTTCGTTGTAAATGATTGATCTGAAGTTCTGCAGTGGCGAGGCATGAGATATAGTGAGTTCTCTCTGTTTCATAACCGTATATGCACTCGTTCAAAAAATATATATACATTAATTAATTTTAATTACATATTATCAAATTCTCATTAGAGAGACCAATTTTTAAGAATTTTAAGGAAAACCAGCAGTGTACCTTCGCATTGCGCGTATTATTATATAACAAAATCATTTTTAATAAAATGACAATGCACCCGTGTATTGCACGAATTGTTATATTTTTAGTTAAATTATAATTTTAATTATTATACTAAAAGATTGTGTATATATTTTGAACTATGATCTTTTATGAAAAGAAAATCAAGTTTTAATTATTTGTAAACATTGTAATTAATTAATATATTCTTTTTGACAATGTATATAATTAATAATTTCTTTAACATGAAAACGAATACATTTAATAAGCACGTGAAACAAAAATAATGTCGTTTATTATATCTATTATACTTTATATAATTTATCTCATATAGCATTTATAAAATCATATAACATTTTATATACTTTATCTCATATTTTATGTGTTGTTATACACTTACATTGAAGATTTTATCAGATTTTTAGATATTTTTCCATATTTCTTTACGTCTTTTTTGTGTGTGTATTATGTTCCTAGTTTAATAAACATTATTGTCATCCATTTCATTACTTAGAAAAGCCCAATAAAAGAGAATTTTTTTTTTTCAAATTCTACCATCAAGACCCAATCTTATTAGGCCCATTCTTATTTAGGTTAAATTATCTCTTCATCTCCAACACATGTATTCACACACACACACACACACACACACACATATATATATATATATATATATATATATATATATATATATAACAATGGAAACAAAACCCTAACCCACCATCCCTTCTCTTTGTCGTTGCCTCCTCCTCCTCCGCCTTTCCTCGCTCCCCTTCATCTCTCTTATTCCTTTTTGCATATTAATAATATACACTATTTATTATAATTTGTGGTTTTTTTTAGTTGATATGTAGATGATGGAGTGAGAGTCGCCAACTTGGATTGTGAGGGATGTGTTGCGAAGTATTGAAAAACTCTCTATTCAGGCTCAAGTATATGGGTTCAAGTTACTAAAATGAAACAAAAATAATTTTTGTTTAATGTTGCAACTTCCATCTCTATTTTTCTTCTTATTTTGACATTTTGAGGCCCCATGAATTTTCTTCTTATTTTCAGCTTAATGCTCATCTCTATTATTTCTTTTCTTACTCAATTGTTCAATGTATATTCTAATCAACCACTTAAAACTTATATAATACAATGGCTTAAAGAGAAAACCTCATTCAAATGGCTTGAAGAGGAAGCCAAACTCAAAATTATTTAGACAATCAAAATAAAATTAAAAAGAAAAGAAATTATTTACACAGTAAACATTATGATGTGACATTTTTGAGCGGGAAAATGACAATTCTGAAATTATTTCCAACTTTCCTGCTATTAGTATAGTATAGATTCTTCATATATCTAAACACATTATTTACTTTTCTCTATTGACTATTGATATTAATTAATTTATTTGATTATCAATTGTTATAGAATATATAATATATTCATTATTTTTGCCTAATAAAGTATGAAGTGATGG
This sequence comes from Scutellaria galericulata, assembly GCA_946896805.1. Classification (NCBI taxonomy): domain Eukaryota; kingdom Viridiplantae; phylum Streptophyta; class Magnoliopsida; order Lamiales; family Lamiaceae; genus Scutellaria; species Scutellaria galericulata. Next base: position 2,426,063 of record OX335792.1, on the reverse strand, counting down.
CAAAGAATTATTAATTTTAATTATGTATTATATTATTATTATTTTATGAATTGTTAGTATTAAGTTACAATTATTGATAAGTTAGATGTTGATTTATAGTTTGTATCATAGTAAAGTAAATTTAATTATATTTAATAATCCTAATTTTATTTTTATCCTTCATAAATAATGGAAAGTTACTATGGAAAAATATCAGTATTAATAGTAAAAAGAGTTTCAAAATGAACATCATTTAGAGTTCACTTCTTAATCGAATGAACGATACATTAGTAAATAATTATTTAATAACATACCTAGAAAATGATGTATTTATAAATATTAGCAATGAAGGTATCGTGCAATGATTTCAAAATACGAAAAAGTACATCACAAATATTGTAATCGTGTTTAAATTATTATTTTTATGTTGATTTGTAATGTTAAAATGTAATAAAGTTATTGATTTTAGATGTTGTTATTTTATAATGTGATAACTAACTTAATCGAAATTTTATGATTTTATTTTTAAAACTGTTGTTATTCTATTATAAGTTGCACCCCTCGATAAAAATCATGGGTCCATCACTGTATGCACTCCTTGGTTTTGGTGTTAAGATCAATGGACAATGCTCACACAACTTTTTTCTAATAGAACATGTTTTATTTTGTAGTCATTTGTTCAATTTAAATAGAAGAGTTGTTTTTGCATGTTGGTTTTTGTTTCTATAAGGAATGTCATTTTAAGGTTTTAAGCAGGTCTGTGAACGAATTGAATTGAAATGGAAGCATTATTATTCAAAGTAGTTTGAATTGTTATCAAGTGTTAAAGAAGTATGTTTGAGCTTCTTTGATGAGCCGATCTTGAATTATAGCCAATCAAGTGGAAACTAAGTCTGTGCACGATCAATTTGAGTTTCCTACTATTGTTTTTAGTATTTGAAATTAACTTATTGAATTCAAGTTGAGGTTTGATTTTATCAAATGTAAAAAGAGGAGCACTCATGTACCCCAGGGGCACGGATCCTAGGATCCATGCCCCCAACCTGCCCGACCCGACCCGACAGAATATGGGTAAAGTATATATAAATTTTTTTTGTTTTAATTTACTTTTCCCTTTCCCTCAACAACTTTTCCTCAGCATAGCAGCAGTTTCATCGCCATTCTTCCTCCATTTCATCGCCGACGATTTCGTTGACAAATTTGTCAACGAAGCCCTAATATTCTGAGCCACCATACCACCATCGTTGCACAACACCACCACCCACCGAACTCTCCTCACAATTCATCAATCTGTACTAAATTTTTTCTTCTTTTCTTCCTAAAACCTCGGATTATATTTGTCTTGCACTCTATCAAACAATGTCGGAAGATTTGAGAACAGAACAATCAAACACAATTCTTGTATTGTCAAGTGAAGAAGATGAAGAAAATTCTGCAACATCTTTGTTTCTTAATCAAGTTATTCAAATAGTAAATGAAGGTAATTAACATTACTTTGATTCAATTCACTCTGTTTGTTTACTTTCCAGTGCATGTTTATTTCTGATTTTATTGTTTCAATTCGATTAACTACATTGCTCACTGTTATACAAAAAATTATGTCTGAGGTATTAGTAATATATTTTATAGGTATTACACATATTTCCTATATGGTATTACACAAATTTATGCTTCAATGATATGTAATTTTTGGAAAATATTTCTGAGGTATTACAGAATACTTCTATAAGTCTTATATAAATGTAATACATGTATTATATATATGAACTAATAGTATAAGATATAAATTCCACAGGTATTACAGAATTATATATTTACAACTGCAACTACTAATTATATGTTCTATAAGCATTACAAAATTACAAAAAATTTTAATCATATGTATAGAAATTACTAGATATACAAAAATAGATATACATGTGATATATACAATGTACTCAGAATGGCATGTATTAAATATTTGTTCTGTAGGTATTAGTATTATATTCTATAGGTATTACACATTACAGAAATTTAGATTTTAATGATATGTAATTTTTTGAACTAAAAGTATTATATATATATATATAAAATGTTAGTCATATAATGTTTTTAAGCTTACACACCAGTTTGAGAATTAAATATTCAGAAATAGATATGCATGTGATATGTACAATATACTCAGAATGACAGGTATTGAACATTTCTTCTGTAGGTATTATAAAACTTCTCTATAAATATTTCATGTATGAACTAATGGTATTAGATATACATCCACATGTATTACGTTTTTTACATACTTGAACTCCATGTATATAATACATGCATGCTATTATTAAAATACTTTACATCTATTAGTTATATGTTCTAAAAGTATTACAAAATTAAAGGTTTGAGTATATGAAATAAGAATTGTGGTATTATATATTTATTTTATAGGTATTATAAAACTGCTTTAATGGTATTACAATACTTCTCTTCCAGATGTCATGCCTGAGGAAATTGATGTACTTGGATTAACAACAAATACAAATATTGAAGGTAATACACTCTAATTTTAGCTGATTATGCTTTATATTGTTATGAAAATCCTTTAACATATTAATTTTATGATTGTTTAGTTTAATTTAGAATTTGAGTTTTGAGTTGTTATAGTACTTTTCAAAATAGTTTGCAGTTAATATGTTTTTGTTCTATAGGTATTACATATTTGTTCTAAAACATATATAATATTCTCTGTAGATGATATAAATGGCTCTTTAATTGGACTAACAAGACAGACAATTGATGAGATGTATGAACTTTATCGAAAGCATGCTCGTGCATTGGGGTTTTCCGTTCGTAAATCAACTACAAGATACTCTTCAGATGATAAACATATAGAGGTAGGGAAGAAGTTTGTATGCTCTTGTCAAGGATTAAATAAGCAGGTAATTAGTTCAACGACAAATAGAAAAAAATTTCCAATCACAAGAACAAACTGTAACGCTTTGATGAGAGTGAAGATGAATGATGAAGGCTCGTTCACATTTGTAGACCATGTAGTATTACATAATCATCCATTAACAAGATCAGATCTCAATCATCTTCATCGTTCGGAAAGAAAGATAGACGAGGTAAAAGGCAAGACAATCGAGCACATGGTGACTTCACAATCATCTTCATCGTTCGGAAAAAAAGATAGACAAGGCAAAAGGCAAGGCAATCGAGCACATGGTGACTTCAGGATTATCAGCAACAAATTCTTATAGATACATGGTAAACAATGCTGGTGGTGAGGAAGTACTTGGGCATACGAAGATGGATCATATGAACTTTGTTAATCGAATAAAGATGAAAGCAATAGAATCTGGGGACGCACAAAATTTGATTGACATGATACAAGAAGAACAAGCAAACGAAGAAGACTTTTTCTATAGGGTTCAGCTGGATGATGAAGGGAGGTTGAGTAATATTTTTTGGAGAGACTCCATGATGAAAGAAGATTATCAGATCTATGGGGATGTCATGGTATTTGATACAACCTACAGAACTAACAAATATAATCTCATTTGTTCGCCATTTGTTGGTATTAACAACCATCGAAGGAATGTCATGTTTGGTTGTGCATTTTTTGGCCGATGAAAAGATAAAAATATTTGAGTGGCTTTTTGAGGTATTCAAGAAGTCAATGGCATGGAAATGTCCTGTAACTATTTTCACAGACCAAGATCAAGCTATTGCAAATACAATACAAAAGGTATTATCTGTTCATGCTTATATAGTACCTTTACTGCTAATTACTGATACCTATATATAGTTTGTGGAATACATGTAATATAAATGAACAACACCCAAAGGCCATGGTGTACTTATAAGTTCAGATAACAAGATCTAAAACTTGATTCTAGTGCCACTAAGTTAAATTCAATTCTAATAGTACTCATAATCATGTCAAATGCGATACAAATGGTATTCTCTGTTCATGCTTATATAGTACATTTACTGTTAAATACTGATACCTATATATAGCTTGTGAAATACCTGTAATATAAATGAACAACACCCCAAGGCCATGGTACACTTATAAGTTCATTTAGCAAGATCTGAAACTTCATTGTAGTGCCACTAAGTTAAATTTCATTCTAATAGTACTCATAATCATGTCAGATGCAATACAAATGGTATTCTCTGTGCATGCTTATATAGTACATTTACTGCTAATTACTGATACCTATATATAGTGTATAGAATACCTGTAATGTGACTTACTGATACCTTAAGCATCACAATGCAGGTATTCCCTCAAACAAGACATCGTCTTTATCTGTGGCATCTGCACCAGAATGCAATTAGTAGATTTGCAGAGCTAAAGTCAGATAGGGCATTCAAAGAAACATTCAATAAGTGTTTATCAGGTTGTGTAGATGAGAATGAGTTTGAAATCTGTTGGAACACTATGATAACACAATATGGTTTGGAGAACCATTCGTGGTTTACAAGACTCTATGGATTAAAAGAAAAATGGTGTACAACATTAAATAAGGACTTCTTCTCAGCTGGAATGCTATCATCTCAAAGAAGTGAAAGTACAAATTCTGTCATTGGGTTCAATGTGAAAAAAACAACAAGTTTGACAAATTTTTACAAAATTTTCAAGGAGACAATGAAAAATTGGAGACTAAATGAGCAATATGATGAATTTCAGTCATCAAGAACAAATCTTGAATCCACATTACCAATGACGGGTATATTAAAACATGCTTCAAATGTCTACACTTTACATGTTTTCAGAGATTTTGAAGATGAATTCATTAAATGTATTTCAAGTACATCAACGGTGTTAATGATTGAAAATAGCACAATGGTTTATGATGTTTCATCGCATATTGATAATGGTCGTATGCATCAAGTTATATTTGATTGTGAGATGAAGCTGATAACATGTACATGTAAGAAATTCGAAGAATATGAAATTTTATGTTATCATTGTCTGAGAGTACTGCATGTAAACTCTGTACAAAGTATACCAGATACTTATATACAAAAGAGATGGACAAAGCTTGCTAAGTCAGATGTTTGGAATAGATTTACATGTCTGACAACGACAACTGAAAAGACAAGTGATAGTATTCCTTGGAGACATGATATGACACAAAAATATTACAATCTTGTATTGAAAAGTCAAGGAAATGAGGAAGCAAGAAGAATTCTTCAAGAAAGTTATAAAAGAGATCTTCTTGCAATAGAGAATCTGATATCTCCACCAGTTTCTACAAGTCAATCTCAAGCATCAACACAATCAAATGTTGTTCTTGATCCAGCACGTTCGGTTACAAAAGGACGACGACCAAAGATTAAAGGTCATTTTGAAAAGAATAAGAAGACCAAAGATTCTACTTCAAATTCAACAACAACAAAAGAGTTTGGCTCGAAGACACCTAATGTTAGATTGTTTTGATTTGATTCTATAATTGTAAATCCAGAATACTATTGATTTATAATAGTTTAAACTTTCTGATCATATATGTCTGAGGTATTAATAATATATTTTATAGGTATTACACATATTTCCTATATGGTATTACAGAAATTTATGCTTCAATGATATATAATTTTTGGAAAATATTTCTGAGGTATTACAGAATACTTCTATAAGTCTTATATAAATGTAATACATGTATTATATATATTAACTAATGGTATTAGATATAAATTCCATAGGTATTACATAATTATATATTTACAATTGCTACTACTAATTATATGTTACATAAGCATTACAAAATTACAAAAATTGTTAGTCATATGTATAGAAATTACTAGTTGAACAATAATGTTTTTAAGCTTACACAACATTTTCAGAACTAGATGTACAAAAATAGATATACATGTAATATATACAATGTACTCAGAATGACATGTATTAAATATTTGCTCTTTAGGTATTAGTATTATATTCTATAGGTATTACACATATTCACTATATGTAATTACAGAAATTTATGTTTTAATGATATGTAATTTTTGGAAGGTATTTCTGTGGTATTCTATAAGTGTTACATAAATGAACTAAAAGTATTATATATATGAAAAATGTTAGTCATGTAATGTTTTTAAGCTTACACACCATTTTCACAATTAAATATTCAGAATTATATATATGACAGATATTGAACATTTGTTCTGTAAGTATTAGAAACCTTCTCTAAAGGTATTACAATACTTCTCTTCCATATATCATGTCTGATGAAATTGATGTACTTATACAAATATTGAAGGTAATACACTCTGATTTATAACTGATTATGCTTTATATTGTTATGAAAATCCTTTTAACATATTAATAAATACATATGACACCTATAAGGTATTTTACTTATAATGAATTTCTATAATACCTGAAAGAAACATGTGTAATACCTGTATTGAATACATGTAATACCTATACAAGTAAAATATAGTACTTTTAATAGTTTCAAAACTATACATCCAATATATCGTATATATAACATCAAAAAATAGATTGTTCTCATTCCCAAAGGACCACCCACATAAACTATATAACATTGTTATCATCCCTAAAAATACCAAACATATAAAACATATAACATTGTTATGAAACCCTTATATCAGAACATATAAACTAAAAATGTTGTTAATATCCAACCCCTATTACATCAGTTTGACGCTTTCTTTGTACGCGTCTTGTACGTGTTTTGAATTGCACCTATTCTCTTCCTCAAACCTATCTTCTTTATTGCTTCCTTCTTCCTATCTTCAGCTATTTTCAACCTCAACTCAGGCTTCTTCTGATAAAACTTAAATACATTATCCAACACATTGTTCTTAACTTCATTAATGTTAGATAATACAATAGAAGCACAAAATTCAGCTCTGATAACTCGTCATATACCAGCCTAATGAAAAAAAGAAAAAAAATAATCAACACATATAATGATATAACAGAAATACAGAATAATAATTCAAAATACCTTTGTCAAGTTAGGAGAAAAATAAATAACACCATTAAAATGCTTAATGTGATGCATCATGTACACACCACAGTCCAAGTCCTTATTTGATGTTTGCCACTTAAATTGCACATTCTCAAATCTATAGTCTGTCATCTCTACTATCTTTTCATGTTTTTGTTCGGCTAAGAATTTCAACATTTGAGTTCTCTGAACATCATTCAAAAGCAAAATCATAAATAAATATACATGTGATATATACAAAGTACTCAGTTAATACCTTAAGGTTATAACCATAATACCTAAGATGTATATACTTGATACCTAATTATTAGAAATATATATATATATATATATATATTGATAAAATTACCAATATTTCAGCAGCTTTAAAAAATTCATCATCACCATCTTCATACTTTCTGTTATCTAAATACTGGAACTTCTTATCAACCATATTAAAGACAACATCATCATAATGATTTCCATAAACAAATGGTACAAAAATCTGCAATTTCCACCAATATAAAATAATATTAGAAATTTATAAACAACTACAATATAATAATCACATCAGTTACTAAAGAATGTTACCATTTCAACAGATTTTAAAAGATTGCTCTTGTTGGAAGCTAACCACAACTTCCAACTGTATCTCATTTCTCTTGCATTCTCTTCCACTGAACCAATATTATTCATTATCTTACCCAATGAATCCTAAAAAGAAAAAAACATTAAATAAACCACAAACATCCAGTGAACAAACAAAAATTACAAAGTATAAATTATTTATAACTTACACTGTGTTCCATGTTCATAATAAAACGACTTATTTTCTCTTCATCTTCTACATCATTATTCAGCATCAAAGACCAAGCAGTGATAACACTACCAAAAATCATAGTGTTTGGATATAATGATATCATGTCTTCCCTTGGCACAAAATGAAGATAATCTTTTCGAAACAAATCTTCTCTGTTAAAAAAAGAAACAAAAACACATAAATTAATAAATGATACTTCCTAGTTATACATATGATACATTAAATTTTGACATATGATACCTTAAAGTTACATATGTAATACATTTCAGGTATACGTATGATACTTTAAAGTTTCACATATGATACCTTAAAGGTATCTAAATGAAACCTTCGATGTATATATGCAGCATCTTAAACTTACACATATAATAAATTAAATAACACAACTTAAACTTACGCATTGTGACCAGGTGTCTTATCATCATAGAAACAGTAATCAATAATCTCTCTACGACGTTGATCAATTTCTTTCATAAACTTCTTTGAATGAAGAAGAAACTCTGAAACGTAGCCTACTTCAACCTCTATTTTCCAGAATTCAACACCATCATCTGCTTACTCTTTGAACCAACTGACAACGCAGCATCAACCAACTCTTTGCTTGAAGGAATGTATTTCTCAGATAAATTTACGTTCTCATCTAAATCATCTTGATTATGAGAAGTATAATTTTCTTCACATTCAGGAGGGTCTGGAGTTAGCAGCTCGAATGATGGCATTTCCGATGCCAATTTCTTCATCATTTTAAAATTCTCAACCACTTCATCAATATATTTATGAAGCTTCTCATCAGAAAAAAAAATTGTGAATCACTCATCTCTGGTGTTGAGCTAGCAGTGGATTTATTCAGAAATTTCTCCTTCATATTCAACATCTTGACCATGTGGTAATTCGAAATGATAGAAATATCTCTCTTATAACACAAAAAAACTTTCATGTAATTCTTGTAAAAACATATCAGACAGTTAAAATATACATGAAACTTTAAAATCACATATATGATACTTAAAAGATATGTATTAGATACCTGAAAAGAATACATTTGATACTTTAAAAAAGATGTTCCATGAATACCACACAGATATCACATATATGCATTGAAAAAAATGTAATACTTTAAGTATATAAAATCATGCTTACATCTTTTGCCATCTTCTTTATTTCTTCATCATCAGGCTCTCCTGTCGGGAGATCAAATTTGATGCATTTTCGTACTTCAGCAGTCTTTTTAGGAATCTACTCAAACATTTCAACCTCTTCTCCAATTTCTTCATCTACTTCTTTCCCTACCCCCTCTCCACCAACTTTACCCATCCTTGACAGTGGGTAAACATTCACAACAAGCTCACCATCTCCATAACTGCCAGCAGCAACCTCCTCCGAACATCTCTTTGCTAATTTCTCATCAGACCAGTGCTTTATAAAAGGCAATTTCCTGGGCTCTTCAACTCTTTGTCATATCACTCTTTGCAAATATAAAATTTGCAGCAAAATTACACAGCCACTAACATTCTTCAAATTATTTTCCTTAAAAGCCCTCACTGACTCACACAGTCTATCTAAAATAAATGAGCACCAATCTAACCTTGAAATCATATTAACATCAGCAAGAGACTTCACAACAATCATACTTACAAGCCTATTTGAAGAAGGTGTCAAAAAGGAACACATAGCATACAATACAGACAATCTCTTAAAATCATCCCCACCATCAACTAATTTTTTAAGTACATCCACCAACACCCTAAAAGGAACTCTAGAAGCAATTCCATACTCCTCACTAAGCCTATCATAAAGAGGAGAAGCTTCATCACTCTTAGTAAAAGTTTGTACACTACAACCTTCATTCCTAGGTATCATGAATACGTCGTAAACATCATCAGCTGTAACAGAAAAATGATGAAATTTATCTACATTGATCATCCTACTCGAACTGTTAAAATTTTTCACCAGCCAATTCAACATCTTCATATTACACTTGGTTATCTTTAAATGTAATAGACCCCCAAATCCTATACTCTTGACATCATCCTTCTGTTTCTTAGTCAATGATTCAACTAGTTCAACAAGACTATTTGGCCTACATTGACTGATAAAAGTACTGCCAATAAAGAAATAAAAAAACATATATTAAAACACTAACATAAATATATCTCATACATATCAGATATGTCAGATATAAATCTGATAAAAATATGATTCTGGTATTAGTAATATATTCTATAGGTATTACAAAGTTACATATATGGTATTACAGAATCTTATGCTAAAATTACACTTGAACTTGTGGTATTAAAATTTGTTCTATACGTGTTAGAAAACTTATCTACATGTACTTTATGTATAAACTAATGGTATTATATATACAATCCGCATGTGTTACAAAATTACATACCTTAACTGCATGTATAAAATACCTTTATGCTATTATAAAAACATTTTAAATCTACTACTAATATGTTTTAAAAGTATTACAAAATTAAAAGTTTGAATAAATGAATTTATAATTATTGTGTTATATATTTATTCTCTAGGTATTACAAAATTGTTCTAATAGTATTACAATATTATTCTTTCAGATGTCATGTCTGAGCACATTGATGTATTTGAGTATATATCTATCACTTTCAGTCTAATGAAATAAACATACCTTTGAGAATCCACCCTACCATCAATAGATTCATCACCCTCATGCTTCTTAATTGCTTTCTTTTGACCTCTTGTACGACTACAAAAAGATTATACATAAATTGTTCACTTAAAAAAAAATCAAAAGATTTAAAATTATAAACTTAAATACCTAGCAACAGCAAATGAATTCCCCTTAATTTTATCACCAGCAATAGAAACAATTTGTTTTTCACTTCAAAATAGAAAAAACAAAAAACAAAAATATTAGTATGTTTTTACTTCAATATACATATGATGCCTTAACTGCATATATATAATACCTCAAACAAGTTTATATGATACCTTAAGCTAATATATATGATACCTTAAATTAATATACATGATACCTTAAAGGTTTCAATCTGATACCTAAAAAAAATATTAATATGTGCATGACATACCTGTCAGCAACTTCCACCACCTTCTCCTTCTGGTTTCTTTTCTTTCCAGCAACTAATTCTTTTTTCATTTCAACCAAAATCTCATCCTTACTTCTTCTCTGCTTCCTAGTTTTATCCATGATCACCATAGCCTTCCTCTTTCCTCCAGCATAATTACTTTTCTCCATAATACTAATACAACAAAATAAAATTACAACACAATATTATGAATGATTTCATTACTTCTTCAACATCAACAAAAAAACACACATTAAAAACAGAACCATAACAACAAATAAAATCACACACAACACCTAAAACTCAACAAAATGCAAAACAACAAACTAATCATAAACTCACAGTAAAACAAGTATTCATGCAGAAAACTAAGAAAAAGAAACAAACAATTACAGAAAACAAAAACCCTAGAAGTAGAAAACGAAAACACACACATAAAAAACATGAAAAATCAAGTATACACCAAAACGAAAACAAAAATAACAACATTACAACACCTAAAAACACAATCTGTAAAAAAAACGACCATAAAACCAACAAAACTTACCACTATCTATACGAAACGATATACTCTAGAACTTCTTCGAAAATATAGATAAGGTCGAACACCTTAAGAATAGCTGAAGAAAACCGCTAAAGAAGCTGAAAAATCGAGCAGAAAACCGACGAAACCCGCGAAGAGAAAGCCAAAGAGACGAACAACAAAATTTAAAAAAAAAAACTGTATATATATCGACCCATATTATTCCCGGGTCGGGGCGCCGTGCCCCCGGGGCATAGAATTTTTTGTGATGTAAAAATATGTCAAAGCCTGTTTGTTATGATTTTTAGCCACTTGAGTCACTGTACGCGTATTTAAATGTATCCAGAAAATTTGAACCATTTTTGCCAGTATAAGTGTATTTAAAATATTTTTCAAAGATTGATAAAAAATAAGTTACAGTTTTTTTGCCACTTGTTAGCCATTCGTGCCACCATACATATATTTATGAATGTCCATAAAATTTGAACTACTTCTGTATACTTTATATTAGATGCGTCCAGCAAACTCGAACCACTTCTATCAGTGTATTTAAAATATTTTTTAAAATTTGATTAAAAACAAAGTTACTTCTTTTTTACCACTTTTTAAGTCACTTGTGCCACCATACGTGTATATGAAATCCAAAAAAAATTGTTTTTTTGCCACATTTTTAGCCACATGTGGTATATGGAATCTTGAACATTTGAACTACTTCTGCCGGTATATGTATATTTAAAATATTTTTCAAAAATAGAAAAAAAAACGTGTATTTAATAAAACATTTTTCAAAGATTGATAAAACACAAATGTGTATTTAAAATATTTTTCAAAAATTGGTAAAAAAAAAAAAAAAGTTACTGCTTTTTACCACTTTTTTAAGCCACTTGTGCCACCATAAGTGTATATGACGTGTATGTGAATCTCTAGAAAATTTGAACTACTTCAATTACTTTATTTAAATGTGTCCAGAAAATTTGAACAACTTTTATCGATGTATTTAAAATATTTTTAAAAATTTGATAAACAAAAGTTAATGCTTTGTACCATTTTTTTAGCCACTTGTGTCACTACGTGTATATGAAATCCAAACAAATTGAACTACTTCTGCTAGTACACGTGTATTTATAATATTTTTCAAAGATTGATAAAAAAAAAAAGTCGAGAATATTTGAACTACTTCTGTCAATATACATATATTTAAACTATTTTTCAAAGATTGATAAATAAAACAAATGTGTATTTAATAAAATATTTTTCAAAGATTGATAAAAAAAAAAATAGACGTGTATTCAAAATATTTTTCAAAAATTGATAAAAAATATATATATATTTACTGTTTTTTACCATATTTTTAGCCACTTGTGCCACCATACGTGAATATAAAATTCAGAAAATTTACTTTTTTGTGACAACTTTAGCCATTTGTGCCACCATACGTAACGTGTACATGAATCCAGAAAATGCGAACTACTTCTGTATTTATAATATTTTTCAAATATTGATAAAAAAAAAAAAAAGTTACTGTTTTTACCACATTTTTAGCCACGTGCCACCATACGTGTGTATAAAATCTAGAAATTTTTTTCCCCACATTTTTAGCCTCTTGTGCCACCATATGTAAATGAATCCAGAAAATGTGAACTACTTTTGTATTTATAATATTCTTAAAAATTTGATAAAAAAAATGAGTCCAGAAAATTTGAACTACTTCTGTCACCATATGTGTACATGAATCCAGAAAATGTAAACTACTTCTGTATTTATAATATTTTTCAAAGATTAATAAAAAAAAGTTACTGTTTTTACCACATTTTTAGCCACTTGTGCCACCATACGTGTATATAAAATCCAGAAATTTTACTTTTTTGGCACATTTTTAGTCACTTGCACCACCATACGTGTACGGTGTACATGAATCCAGAAAATGTGAACTACATGAATCCATGTGTGTGTATGTATATATAATACAAGTTGGATGGAGATCGTTTCAAAATTGCATTAACTTGTCTTAATTTATCGAAAATATAAATATATAGTGAAATAAAAATAAATTATAAATATAAATAAAAAGAAAATAAAAATGGATTTTGTCTTGAATTGAGAACTCAATCAAATTTTCAAACCTTAAATTGAGAAAAAAGGTTAAATTGAGCCCCTTATTGAAAAACTTTAAAATTTGGGTGTAGAATTGAGAATTAATCTATTAATTGGGTCTTGTTATGAAATTTATCCTATAAAAAAAAAAGAGTCCAGATTATTTAAAATATTTTTTAAAGAATGATTAAAAGAAAAGCAGTTCAAGCACAAAAACTCACGTCAAACTGTGTCATGTTTAAAGTATTTTTCAAAGATTGATAAAAAAACAGTCCAAGAAATTTGCTACTTCTGCTAATATATGTGTATTTAAAATATTTTTTAAAGATTGATAAAAAAAAAATTATTGCTTGTTGTAGTCTAGAAAATTTGAACCACTCCTACAAGTATATATGTGTATTTAAATGTGAGAAGAAGTCTAGAAAATTATTTTTTAAAGATTGATAAAAAAAATGATATGTTTGCTCAATTGAGCATTTGTCTACTTTTATCGGTATATATTTTTCAAACATTGATGAAAAAAAATAACAGTTATTGCTTCTTGTCATGTTTTTAACCACTCTACCACTGTATGTATAGTCTAGAAATTTTGAACGTTTTTAGCCGCCACTATACATGTAGTCTAGAAAAGTTGAACCACAGTTGAACCACTTCTGCCCGTACATGTGTATTTAAATACGAGAATAAATTTTGAAAATTTTAAAATATTTTTTAAAGAATGATAAAAAAAAAAAATTATGATATGTTTGCTCAATTAAGAATTTGTTATTGTATTTCAATATCTGTTGTGAATTTTCAAAAGGTTTGACTCTATTAACTCTATTATTCGATGTCGTATTTAATCATTGTCTACATACCATAATATATTTTTGACTCTATTAACTCTGTTATTCGATGTCGTATTTAATCATTATCTATATACCCATTCGATATCGTATTTAATCATTGCCATTGTCTACATACCCATTCGATGTCGTATTTAATCATTGTCTACATACCATAACGTGTTTTTTAGAGGTTGATGAACGTCTTGGTTGTGTGCCAACAATATAATCCAATTAGAGCTAATTTACGGTTTTAAAAACACTCTCCCTTTTGTATCCGGCAATTCATATGTTTTCAATCATTCCAAACATCAATTTTAAGTCCATAACAACTTTTGCAATGAAGAATTTGAATTATTTTATTTATCAAAATTATCAGATAAATTAGTAAAACAAAAAAAATAAAAAATTGTTTCATCTTTATTTGGGGTATAAAATTGCATTACTCTGTGAATAAATAAATAAGTTAAAGAAGATTAAAGTTTAATTGAATTAAATTCCTTCATTTGCATATTTGAGGATACTTCCATACTTAAATTCATTAACAAAATGTGTTTCTGGTGTGTGGAAAGTTGTTGATGGTCAAATGTGATGGTCTCAATTAAAATTTGATTTTTTTAGGTTCATATATGCACGGGACAACCACATGTAATAGGCTACTTCAAATTTGAACTACTTCTACCGTTATATATATTTAAAATATTTTTTAAAGATTTATAAAAATATATGTATATTTAAAATATTTTTCAAAGTTTGATAAAAAAAATTCAGAAAATTTATTTTTCAAAGATACATGTATATGAAGTCCAGATAAAAAAAATTATTTTTCAAAGATTGATAAAAAAAAAAAAAAATTCAAAGAAAAAAGATACTGCTTCTTCTTGCCACATCTTTAGCGGCTTGCACCACTAAATCGTTTAGTTTAGAAAAATAAAAATGGTTACTGCTTCTTGCCACATCTTTAGTAGTCTAGGCTTGCACCACTAAATCGTTTAGTCTAGAAAAGTAAGTCTAGAAAAGTAAAAATGGTTACCGCTTCTTGCCACATCTTTAGTAGTCTAGGTTTAGTCTAGAAAAGTAAAAGTGGTTACTACTTCTTGCCACATCTCGGCTTGCACCACTAAATCACCTAGGTTTAGTCTAGAAAAGTAAAAGTGGTTACTGCTTCATGCCACATATTTAGCGGCTTGCACCACTAAATCGTTTAGTTTAGGTTTAGTCTAGAAAAGTAAAAGTAAAAGTGGTTACTGCTCCTTGCCACATCTTTAGCGGCTTGCACCACTAAATCGTTTAGTCTACAAAAGTAAAAGTGGTTACTGCTTCTTGCACTATGCAGTATGTGTAGTCTAAAAAATGTACATGTATTAAATGTACATGTAGTCTAGAAAAATGTTAGATTGATTAAAAAGTGTACGTGTATTAAATGTGAGATAAAATGGAGAAAATTTTAAAATATTTTTTAAAGACTGATAAAAATAATTATGATATGTTTGCCTCAATTGAAGATTTGCTATTGTATTTCAATATCTATTAGGATATAATTATAATATGGATATCGACACAAAAATATTATTGAGAATATTATGAATCTTCTAAAGATTTGGTTTTATCAATTCTATTATTGAATGTAGTACTTACCGCGTTTTTGAGAGGTTGATGGACGTCTCGACCGTGTGCCAATAAGATATCTAATGAGCCGAGCAAGATATCTAATGAGCCGAGCTTGATAGACGTCTCGACCGTGTGCCAATAAGATATCTAATGAGAGCTGATTTAGAGTTTTGAGCAAAGTCCCCACAACACCCCTCCTTTTGTATCTATCAATTCATGTGTTTTGAACAATCAATTCAAAGTCCAATTTCAAGTCAATAACAAAATTTTCAAAGAACAATTTAGATTATTTTATTTATCAAAGTTATCAGATAAAATAGTAAAACAAAAAAAGAAATTGTTTCATCTTTGGGTATAAAATTGCTTTACACTATCAATATATTAATAAGTGAAAAGAAGATTAAAGTTAAATTGAATTACCTTCCTCCATTTACATATTTGAGGATACTTTCATGTTCAAATTCATTAACAATAGCGCGTTGCGCGTTTCTTGTCCGTGGAAAGTTGTTGATGGTCAAAATATGATATAATGGTCTTGTGGAAAGTTGTTGGTGGTCAAAACATTTTGGTGGTCAAAATATGATATAATGGTCTCGATTAAAATGACAGTCTATGCAAAGTTGTTGGTGGTCAAAATATAATATAATGGTCTTGATTAAAATAACGATTTTAACTTTGATGGTTTTAGTCCAAGCCAAACGCTCATTTGATTTTTCAGATTCATATATACACAACAGCTACGTAGTAGGTTACTAGAAGGCTTCTTTAACTTAAACCAAATTATCTTAGATTGCAACTTGGCTTCTTTTAACTTAAACCAAATTCTCTTAGATTGCAACTTCAATTCCATCCGCCAAATAAATAAATTAGTTAGCATCTTAATTATTCTTGTACATTAAACATGAAAAAAAGTTAATTTGGAGTATCTTAATTTTGGATTCCAGATATTTTTTGAAACATGATTACACCCTAAAAATTTGGGAATGGACCCGGCTATCCACACCCCAAGTTTTCTAAACACACCCCATTTTTTATTTTTTATTATTTAAAAAATTCAAAAAAAGGCAAAATTACAATTTTGCCCTTCTTAATAAAAAAAAAATCAAACTCCTCTCTCCTCTCCTCCGGTCTTCTACTTCTCCTTCTTCCTTTTTTTTTTTTTTTTCTTTTTTCATTCCTCAAACCTTGAATCCTTTAAAAAAAATCATTTTATGAGTTAACAAAGTATATAATAATCATGTGAAATCGTGTAAAAAGAACGAAAAAATAACAACAAATCTGACCCGTTCGACCCTGGTCTGTCGAACATAAAGAGGTGTGTTCGACCAATGATCGAACACATAAGGGTAAAGTTGTCTTTTTATTATTTCTTGAATTTTTTAAATCAAAAATAAAATAATTGGGATTTGTTTTGTGGATTTTGGGGCGGATAGCCGGACCTTCGGGAAATTTTCTGCATTTTCCCCTTTTCTCACCCATCTTCCAACTTTACCGTATTTTCTGCATTGGAAAAATGATGCAGAGAAACAAGGAGCACCACAGAGATGACGACCACTCAAAGGTTTTGCTCCGATTTGGATCATTTAATTTCGACAAATGACACTCTTTTTGTCATTTTCCACTATTGCTCTGATTTCATGTTATGACCTGCTTAATGATCCGTGCGTTTGGTGTTCGACGATTTTAAATCTAAGAATTTCGTTAAACAGCTGCAGTTCAATTTCGTTGTAAGTGATTGATTGGATTGTTTCCACGCGGCTGAAGCTCCTCGGAATCGAGACATGAGATACAGTGAGTTCTCCCTGTTTCAGTTTACTGTATATGCACTCCTTGGTTTCGGTGTAAATATCGATGAACAATGCTCACGCAACTTCTATCTAAACGAACATATTTTATTTTGTAGTCATTTGTTGAATTTAAACAGAAAAGTTGTTTCTGCGCGTTGGTTTCTGTTTTTATGATGAATTGCATTTTAAGCAGGGCTGTGAACGAATTGAACTGAATTCGAACCATTATTATTGAAGGTAGTCTGAATTGTTATCAAGAAATATGTTTGAGATTCTTTGATGAGTAGATCTTGAACAATAGTCAATCAAGTGGAAACTAATCGAGCACAAGCAGTTGGAGTTTCCTACTATTATTTTTAGCCTTAAATTAACTTATTGAGTTCAAGTTAAGTTTTGATTTTACCAAATGTAAAAACATGTTAAAGCCTGTTTGTCATGTTTGTCAAACGAGCTCACATAAGCTTTAACAGATGATCTTAAGGTGTTCTGACCTGGTCCTATATGCAATGAACTTATAATCATGGAATCAACTTGCTTAATCGAGTAGTTTGGTTTGATAATCTGCCCTAATATCAAGAGATTATCTGAGAAAGTTCTGGTTTCTGCCAAAATGAGTGAATTATTGGAAGGACCTTTAAAATAAACCACCCTTTGAAGGTTACAACATTTATAACTTGCCTAGTTTAATTCAAGATGAAAAAAAATTAAGAAACAAAAATTTTATTCGAGATGAAATGATAATAAAAAGAGACAAGAAATCCCTCAATGATGAGTTACAAATAGACTACAAAGCGCAACTCCAATCTCTGACAATAACTACAATATCAGAAACAAAAAAGCCTTGAAATAGTTGTGGTTTGAAACTCAAGATTAATGGATATTTAAGAAATGTTGCCCATGGAAAGATTAGAGCAAGTTGTTTCCTAGTATTACTTTATAAAATTCATGATTGATCAATAGATTTAGTTTTATCTTGAGGTTAATTTCTGGCAAGCTAGCTTTATTCAATTCAGTTAATGAATCATGTAGATCTGGCTATATATATTTGAATTATTTTTGAATTCATTTTTTAGTCAACTGAGCCAAATTACTTTTATGGGTTTCATGAGCGACCTTAAAGATTCAATATACATTTTTCTTGGCTGAATTGGTTCTAGGCATTCTTCAAATAAAACATCACAAAGTCCTAGACATTTGGAAAAAATCTTCAGAGAATTATTGCTAGTTTTAGTGAACAAGACTCATGTTTATGCTTGAAGAATTCCTGCATGCTGCAGTAACATGAAGAAGGTCTGATTGGATGTTATTGCAACTATGTTGTTGATACTAATGATATGGCTGTAAATATAAAATTGATTCATATGCTCTCACATGGAGTGATTTTGACATCACTGATCTCTACCCTATAGCCATCACGTAGAAGCTGCAGAAAACCTGATGATAGTTTCAAAATTTGATATTCATCCATGTGGTATTCATAGGTTTTACTGGCTTCTACTGGTAATGGAGAACATTATTAATGCCCAAGAAAATGTGACAGTATTTGGGAAATGATATTCTCAGCTTATTGGAAATTCTTCTATACCAATATGCACAATCATCTAAATGTATAGTTGATTGGAATGTCACACAAATTGAAATCATATAATTGTAGATTTTGTAGTTGCTGTTCTTATAATAAATTATTTCTTGTTTCCTTTTTGGCTTTTGGATTTAACAGCATTATGTTGTAGCTGTGGCATATGTTTACATGATCGAAAGGTTGAAGGACAAGGCAAGTCATGACATGGGCATTTCAATTGTCACCACAGTGAATGTAGCTCGTGAATCCAGCAGGCATGAATTGGCCAAGTAATTGATGAACCTACTGAAGGACGTCAGTGACAAGGTGTACGGATGCATATCTGTTATGCAATAGTTTCCTCCATTTTCTTTTGAGTAAATTGATTTCCCTATCTGATTTTTGTAAGTTTATTGTTCATACTTTAGCCTAGTAAATATCAGTTCTTTTCTTGAGCTCTTTGCTCTCTTTCCAGTTTCCATGTATTGCTTTTTGTTTTTTTTAAAAGATAATAATAGTTCTCATTTGGACTGATACTTCGACTATGAATGATTTTTCAAGCACCCTGACCCGTTTATTTTTGCTCCTTTTTAATTTATCAGGGTCTTGAGTTGGCGACTAGTCACCTTATATGTTGAATGAAAGTGGAGGATGATTATTCTGGAGCAAATACTGTATATGCTCTTAAGATTGAATTCTGCTGGCCTCACCTTGTTGGTGTGAAGAGTAGTAGTCTTTGTATTGAATGCTTGTAATCAAGTTAAGGTGTATGTGTGTGAAGTTGTTAGCATATGTTTTCTGAACTTGCGTCTTTCTCTGAGCTGCAAACTTAATGTTAAATCACATGGCAAAATTTTCACATTGAAGGTTATGTACTTTTGTTCACACGATCTCTCTCTCTCTCTCTCTCTCTCTCTCTCTCTCTCTCTCTCTCTCTCTCTCTCTCTCCCTCCCTCCCTCCCTCCCTCCTTTTGGGTTATTAGTTGCCAAATGAGCACTCTGTGATGAAGCTTATTTTTGGTCGTGACAAGGCTTATTTTGTGGACTTACTTGTGAGAGCTTCAAAAGGTTCTCACCATCAAGATGTATGGGAAGGTATGATGAACAATCATTCCCTACTCTTGCTTTCTCTTCTATGTTTATTGCCAAAATAATTCCTTAGTTATAATAGATAGCTTTGCTGGTTAGAATTAAATCGGTTTTTCTGTTTAGAATAAAATCAGCTATGATGCTTACTATTTTGCACTGATTTTTTCAGCTTATCTTTATAATTAATATGAGTACTATGATATTACTTTCGTACTTTGGAGAGAATGGGTTGAGTGAGTTTCTGTACTTATTTGTTCTTGTTCTGTTTCTCATTTCAAGATACAAGGAAAGCTTTATGTAGAGATGTGGAAAAGCAATCTATTATTCCTCAGCAACAGCCAGTTATCCAGAAGAATATGAATACCATTAGTTCTGATTTTCTCAATCAGACAAAATGTAATGCGTAAATTGTTCATGAATTGGAGGTTTTGATGTTTGACCCTTTTGGTTTCAGAGATATTAGTGGGGTTTAACCTTTCTGTCTCAGGCCTAGTATCCTAGCATACCTGTACAAATTGAAGTTCAGGATTCTTAATTTACTTTAGGACTGTAAACACTTACTTTTTTTGTTGTCAAATGATTTTAATAAAACTGACTTGAGACCACATAAATTATTATGTTTAGCTCCTATGTTGTGTGTCGATTAATTTTCTTTAAAATTTTGTTTCTACTGAAAATGTTGGAGGGGTCAATCAGGCTTATCCATTAGGTTTTAGTGGGCTTGTGAGATACGGTATCTAAGAGAAGTAGAGTGGGGACAAGTACAGATTATGGCACAAATCAAACAGTGGCAGGGTGGGATGAAGTTGCCCCACAGTCACCTGATTCTGCCCTTCACTATCTTCGATGCAGATAACGACCCAAATCACAGGTCATTGACCCGGATTGATTGGGGTACACAATTTGGATTGGTGAATTGGGTGAACTGTTTATCAGTAGTGAAGAGAGACTATTCTTTTCCTATTATTTTACCTTGCTAACCGCATATATTCTTGCAGAACTGATGGGTCGATGTGGTTTTATACGGAGATTAAGCTAATCATCGGAAACAGGTGCCTCTCTCTCTCTCTCTCTCTGATTTATGTGCATTGGTTGTTGCTTCTGTTGGTTTTACTGATTAGCAGCAAAAAAGAAAGAATAAAGGGATAAATGAATTTGAGCATGATTGGGTGTTGTGGGGATGTGGGTCCAATAACATATTTGATGTTGGCCGCTTTGACAACACAAGTGTTGGACAGATAGAGAGATTTAGATAGCCTTTGGACCATCTCTTGATAAAGGCATAGAGGCCAACATTGTTCGACATCCATATCAAACCCATCACATACCCTTTTTCTAACTTGATTTTTTTGTGATCCAGATTTGTTCTTGTAGGCTTAGTAGGTAATCCATCATCAGATCATACCGTCGATCAAGGCCACCCGATACCTTTCTTGATCGACTTTCTTCCCTTATCTTTGTTGGTACTAGGCTAGTGCCACTTTCTAATCCTTTTCCTGATTCTCAACTCTCTCGTAACATGCTGTCATATTATACTACTGATATATCTGTTGGTGGGATCCCTTTTTTGGCATTTTAAGATTCGTTTTTTCTTTTCGTGGAATTTACACATTCTAGATCTATTGAAAAGGGTGAATGGTGAAACCATAATCTTACTGCAGTTCACTGGTTATTAGTGGATTGAGATGATCAGATAGATTGGGTATGTGGGGACATCATTGAACCTCTTGATTTTTTCTAGTATTGGATTAAGTTTGGTTAAAGCCATTAGTTATCAGGTTTTCTTGATTCATGGGCCTTTAGTCTGCTTCTTCTTGTGATCAATGTTCATGTAACCATCATTATACTCCCATGTACCACAAACATGATTAATCCATTATTCATTATTCATCCGTCCCAAATTATTATATAATTTCTCTAAAACACTTTTACTTGAAATCCATGAACTTTTAGTATGCATTTTTTTGGAGAATACTATTTTTTGTCATTACTGTTTTTTCGAAGTAAATAAATAAGGATATAAAATGAAAGTTTACTCTATTGTTTGACTGTTCCAAATTGTAGCCACTTTCATTATTGGAAGGGTGGTATAATTTCTCTAAAGTACTCTTAAAATCCATGAAATTGTTGTAATGACTTTTGGAGAATATCAGTTTTGTCAATATTTTTTTTATCAAATTAAATAAACAAGGGTATAATTGGAAATGTGTGGATAAATTCGTTTCTTAATTTGTATAGAAAATAAAACTACACTATTTTTATAGGACGGATGGAGTATCATTGATTTCACTTTCAACATAAGGTAGACGACAAGTGGAATTCGGGTAAAAAGATGCATGAAAATGGAAAGTGTTAATTTCTCACTCTTTCTCAAAATATTAAAATTTTAACCTTTTTTTTTTTCTTGAACTTCTCATAAAATGGGTTAAGTTATTTTTACAACCTGAATCATGTACACATTTTCCGGTAGTTTGAATTAAATGAGTCGGGCTAATAAACTGAGTGTATAAGAAGACACTAGTTTATTAGCTAGACTAATTAATTGAATATTGTGGCCTTTTTTTTTTTAAGTCGTATATTGATTAAAACTGAAACTGATTAATGTCTAGATCCTAAATAACACATATTCGTTTTATATGAATCTTTTTTAATACTACGATTTACGTGTAGTAATTGTTATACCTTTATCCTGATAATGAGATAGGTAGGGGATTAAAATGAACATTAAAAAAGAGCCGACCCTAAAGAGGCCTTGAGATGAATCAACAATTTCACATGGTCGGTCAATTTGGGGTCACTTATGAGCAACTTTCGAAAGCGACCGTCTGTAAACAAGTTAATGATCGAGCATGATAGTGAAAAACCGACCACTAGAAGAACCTACCGATCAATCACCTGTACCCGTCTGGCAACAGCATGGTGGAGGCATGCCTTCTTACCCACTCTTACCTACTACCGTGCCTAAGCATGAAGTCAATCAAGTGAAGATGACAATCACATTAAATGCAAGCATAATTGTTTTCCTAAATGAAGGGATTACAACCCTCAAATCCTTGGAAATTCACACAACTATAAATAGAAGTGCATTTATTGTTAAAAAAAAAGGTTGACAATTGAATGCAAAGAAGCTCCCATATTAGTTCAAGCTGGAAAACCAACCGATTTCTCCATAATTCTCTTACTTAAACCTTTCAAAGAAAGACAACCTTATAAAGGAAGAAAGATAAATGGATGCCCGGGAGGCTCTTCACTAGCATTGATCCATTGTATATTTATATTTATCTCGTTTTAACCTCCTTAAACATAATTTATATTAATTGTTTGGCGATAATTATCATGCTTTTTATCTGTCAATAGTTGTGACACTAATTTTTTATTTTTTAAAGAGTGAAAAGTAGAAAACATTATTTCTAAAATTAAATATTAATGGGACCTAACTCTACTCAGAACTCCCGTCCCATTTAATGGACTAAAAAAATAGGATAAAAAGTAAAGGAAAAAAGGAAAGCAAATAAGAATATTATATTTAGTGATGAGACGATTGTCAATGCTATCTCAAATGAAGAAGGCTGGTTGGCTTCAGTCGTTTCACATTGAAACAACAATGAAACATTAATATGTCAACATTAAATGACGTATATCTTAATTATGCCATTAACAATGTAACAATGGTGAGTGCTTCTCACATCCTTGTCACTAGTTTTCCTTTTTTTTTTTTTTAACCAAATAAGAGGAAACTTATATAACGAAAGAACAAGAACAAAACATATCGAGAAGTAAAACAAACGAATAAGACTTCGACTCAGTAACGAGGACTGGAGAAATCCCAAACAACTCTAACTAAACGATGTGCCACTTTAGTATGTGCATCAAAAGAAACTATTGTCTATAAGATATTTATGACAGTAGTTCACAAAAAGTAATAATAATAATAATAATAATAATAATAATAATAATAATAATAATAATAATAATAATAATAATAAATAAAAGGTATCTCATATAGATGGACATATGAGTTGCGGAGTTAGAATAGACCGATTTGATCAATGTGCTTCTTAGGTAGAGCTTTTTAATGCTCATAAAAACTTTATGAGCTGTTATATCATTAACTTACATTTGTTTTTTAACCCATAAGATTATTTTGCCAATAAACGTGTATTTCAATTTGAATGTTTGATGTTGGAATATCCATAAGTAAAACACTACAACTACAAGCATGAGGTACTGTTTGTGATTGGCCCATGGAAAAAAAGTGTATTATTATATATAAATTGGGTAATCCTATAATACAATAGGCTACATTTAATTGGGTTAATAAATCAGGATATGAATAAACTATCCCGATATATCTCATGTTTACTTTGTTAGAGTAAAACGGAAAACACATCTTTAAACTTGGGACAATTTTGAATTTGTTAGACAAAGTGAGGTGATACTAATCCCTCGTCAACGACAAATTTAATTCTTTAAAATAACTTATATCGATTCACAATACCTATTAAATCGAAGTTAATCTCAAGTATTTCGAGTAAATGTTGCCCACATATAGTCAATAAAGTTTGCTTCACTTGATAGGACTATGTTGGCATCCATCTCTAGTTGTACAACTCACTTTAGATCTGCAAATAAGTGTTTGGTGATTAGGAGATATTTCTTGACGCCATCTAGAATATTCTATTTGAATTTCATCATGAAATTGGATTTATGATCTAAGTGCTTTCTTTCTAGTTCGTCCACTTTAACAGATCATCCTATATATATTCCTATTGCACTTGATTGCAAAATGCACGAGTGGTTCTTAGGAACTTGTCATTTGGACCATCATGCTTCTCCACGGTAAATCATTCAAATCAAACTCACTTTTTCTTAGTAATGAGTTTTAGATCACGTAAGTTGCGCGTGGAGATCAATTCAATTTTAAAAAAATAATAATATAAATACATTATATGTAACATTTTCGTATTAGAGTTCTAATTATAATGAGATTCTATAAAATTTTGAATTAGCTAGGATTCTAATATAAAATTGTGTAAGTATGAAAATCCTAAATTACTATTATAACCTTAAATAATAATTTTTGATAGGGATATATTCGATAATCCATATTTTATAAGAAATATCCACACTTTTATATAGGTAATAGATAGATATCTTCAAGTTGTTTTTTTTTTTTAAGACTAATAATATCTTAAGTTGGGATATGTACCAATTGTTAAACTAAATCTATGAGGTCAACTCGTTTTAGGAAAATGGTTAATGATTTCAAAGAGTAATCATTCTTTATGGAAATTTCGTTTTAGGAAAATGGTTAATGATTTCAAAGAGTAATCATTCTTGGTGGAAATCTTACGGTTCCCAAAAAAAAAAAAAAAAGTACAATTAGGATCCGAGTATTGAATATTTAAAGACGATGAGTCTAAATGAATTGTAAAATGAACTAATTATGATTGATAATCATCGAGTTTGAATGATTTTAAATCAGGTTCAGGTCAAGTAAAATTAACTCGAGTGATTTGATTTGGTCTCATTATATTCCGTAATTTTATTTATGAATTATCAAATTAATTACGTTTTCGTACAAATGTGATGCATTTTTCTAACATATCATATCAAGACTTTTCTCAGTAAAATGTTCCCCCAAAGAGTACGAGAATATAACCGCACACACTTTTAGTTTCGTTTTTCAGTCTGCTTAGCTTAATTAATTGATGGGTGTGCAAACATGTTATATGTTTCCAAATATTTATATAGAATATGACTAAATAAGGTTTTTTAGAAAGTTGATGGTGAGCCTAATTTAAGTACAAGACTAGTAACTTTATTTATTGCTTCAACAAACTAGCCATCTTTGTATATACAAAAAGTTATGCAAGAATATTTCATAAATATCTTTTTGAGATGAAGTACTGTTACTTACAACAAAAACTCATTTTCATTAGTAAATCTTTATTTCATGAATTATGTGTTGTTGATTGATCAGTCTCATACGACTAAATTTATGATCTGACAACCTCAAGATGAATCATACTCCTGCTCATAACCCAAATGGTTGGGACCATTTAAACAAAACTTGTAAAATAAGATCATTAAGCTTGTTATTAGGTAAGTAATATCTTAACTCAATTCTAGGATTGAGGTAACAAAGTGGAAGACAAGGGTTAGATCCAAATTAAAGTTACTATTGTTCACTTAATTGTAGTATTTAAAACTTATGAACTTATATGGTTAGGTTGCATGTGATCCCAAGTTTATGCATATGATAAAGAATTATCTTATAACCATTTATAATAATTTATTAATTATCTAGTTTATCTCTTTAATTACTTTCCTTTTTACACCCCTGAATTTATCATCATCCTGAGTTGTCTGTTTAATATAATAGGGGCAGTATGTAAAGGTTTAAGTTAAAAGTGACCATTTTGGATAAGAAAACTCTTTTACAGTTAAAAAGATAAATTTTATTTTATTTTTAACTAAAGTAACAATAACACATATCTCTTACGACGCACACAACCTTGAGAGATAATAACAAAGAAATTAAAGTGTGGTAGGATTTAAAGCATCTTAAGTGGAGGGGTATTTTGATCAAATTGTCCTTTTTATTTTTGGCAAGAAAATGGATGATTCCTTACCATTTTGCCATTTTGGGCCATATTCGATTATTATAAATTTCATTTACAAAGAATTTGTAACTTTTTCGATACGAGTCTTGTAGTTTAATTGATATCCCATTTTTTTTATAAAAATGCAAAATCAGATGATTAGAGTTCGAACCGGATCACCTAAGTTTTCTAGTTTTTTGTTTCAAACAAATTTCTTTTGGATACAAATGTTTTTGAAACAAGACTATTTCCAAATACATAAGATCCTATATTACACTTCATGTTACATTTTTTATTCTAAAATTCGTATATCGTATGGCATCACTAATTAACATGTTATTCTAACCTTTTTTGGGAGAGAGGGAGAGAAAGAGTATATAAACCAAGAGATCATTATTACTAAAATAAATTATATATTTCGAAATTGATTTACATGTACATTGTTATAGAACTCTTTCAAAGAGCACTTTAGCAATGTGAAAGTTGATGGTTCCTTGGTTACAATAAGCTACATAATAGAAACTCCTAGCAATTGTAAAAAAGTTTTGCTTAATTTCACAATCTAAATCATCCAAGGATTTAGTAAACACTAATTTCACCAATTCTTGCATCTCCGATTCTATCTCTAACGTCGTAATCCCTCTCATATTCGTCATACATCCATTCCCATCCTGTACACAAATTCACAACTCAACATTAGTAACAAAAAGAAAAAAAAAAAAAAAAAAACTTTAATAAAAACATTAGTACTAGAAAAAAAAAAAAAAAAAAACCGTTTATCAAGTAAAATAAAATACGAGTTTAAAAATATCATGAAAAAGTCAATATTCTATTGGATAAACAAGAGGATGGATTTTTTCTTGAAAAATTAAAATTTAAAAGTAAAGAGACAACATCCACCATTTGCTTTGGGCATAGTGTTTGTCTGCCACAGTGCATATGTTATGAATGTGATTGTAATTGAAGAAATGAGCCACAAAGATGGCTCCAAATTTGCCAATCGACAGTCTATCATATCTTGTGCAGTGTTTCAACTCAACTCAATTATTAACACATGAACCAACAATTTCTTTAATATTTAAAAAAAAAAAAAAAAAGGATTTCTAACCTTTCCACGTTGAAATAGTCGAAGCTTATTGCAGACACTCATAGTGGCTTTCAAGAGTTGCTCATATTTAGGATCTGACAATAATGTCTGCTCCGATAGGCAATGGTTGCGCCTCCCTTCGCTGCTTAGGTTTAGGGTTCGGACCAATAGCTCCGCTTCGCCTTCTCCAATTTCGCCTCCTTCTTGCCACATTTTTAGCCACTTGTGCCACTATAGTATACATGTATTTAAATGTTAGAGATCAAGTGTAGAAAATTTTAAACTATTTTTCAAAGATGGCTTCTTGCCACATTTTTAGCCAGTGTATTTAAATGTGTTTAGAAAATTTGAACCACTTCGACCACATTTTTAGGAAGTGCCATTGTAAGTGTATTTAAATGTGTAGAAAATTTGAACTACTTCTGCCACATTTTTAGGCAGCTGTGCCACTATAAGTGTATTTAAATGTGTTTAGAAAATTTGAACCACTTCTGCCACTGAATTTAAAATAATTTTTAAAGATTGATAAAAAAAAAAAAAAATTAATGTTTTTTTTGCCACTTTTTTAGCCACTTGTGCCATCATACGTGTATATGAAATACAGAAAATTTGAACTACTTCTGTGTATTTAAAGAAAAATTCAAAGATACGTGTATATTTTGTTTAGTTACTGCTTCTTGCACTATGTGTAGTCTAAAAAAATGTACGTGTATTAAATGTACATGTAGTCTGAAAAAATGTAAGATTGATTGCACCAACATGTAGTCTAGAAAAGTGCACGTGTATTGAATGTGAGATAAAATGAAGAAAATTTTAAAATATTTTTTAAAGTCTAATAAAAATAATTATGATATGTTTGCCTTAATTGAAGATTTGTTATTGTATTTCAATATATATTAGGATATAATTATAATATGGACATCAACATAAAAATATTATTGAGAATATTATGAATCTTCTAAAGATTTGGTTTTATCAATTCTGTTATTGGATGTAGTAGTTATTAATATTTTTCAAAGATTGATAAAAATATATGTATATTTAAAATATTTTTCAAATTTTGATAAAAATAATCCAGAAAATTTATTTTTCAAAGATACATGTATATGAAGTCCAGAAAAAAAAAAAAAAAGTTTCAAAGATTGATAAAAAAAACATAATATTTTCAAAGAAAAAAGTTACTGCTTCTTGCCACATTTTTAGCCGCTTGCACCACTACACGTGAAAAGTGTAAGATTGATAGAATAAAATAATCTGCCACATTTTAGCCGCTTACACCACTACATGTTTAGTTTAGAAAAGTGTAAGATTGATAAAATAAAATGGTCTAGAAAAGTGTAAGATTGATAAAATAAAATAGTTATGTAAAAAAAATGTACCGCTTGCACCACTACATGTTTAGTTTAGAAAAATGTAAGATTGATAAAATAAAATAGTTATCTAAAAAAAATGTATTTGTATTAAATGTACATGTAGTCTACAAAAATGTAAAATTGATAAAAAAAAAAAAAAAAAAACAGTTAGTGCTTCACCACTACATGTAGTCTAGAAAAGTGCATGTGTATTAAATGTGAGATAAAATGAAGAAAATTTTAAAATATTTTTTAAAGACCGATAACAATAATTATGATATGTTTGTCTCAATTGAAGATTTTTCATTGTATTTCAATATCTATTAGGATATAATTATGATATGAACATCGACACAAAAATATTATTGAGAATACTATGAATCTTCTAAAGATTTGTGTTTATCAATTCTGTTATTCGATATAGTATTTATTGCTACTTACCGCGTTTTTGAGGGGTTGATGGACGTCTCGACCGTGTGCTAATAAGATATCCAATGAGAGCTGATTTAGAGTTTTGAGCAAAGTCCCCACAACACTCCTCCTTTTGTATCTATCAATTCATGTGTTTTCAATCAATCGAAAGTCCAATTTCAAAGAACTTGGATTATTTTATTTATCAAAGTTATGAGATAAAATAGTAAATCAAAAAAAATTGTTTCATCTTTATTTGGGTATAAAATTGCTTTACACTGTCAATAAATTAATAAGTGAAAAGAAGATTAAAATTAAATTGAATTACCTTCCTCCATTTGCATATTTGAGGATACTTTCACGTTCAAATTCATTAACAAATGCGCGTTTCTTGTCTGTGGAAAGTTGTTGGTGGTCAAAATACGATGTAATGGTCTCGATTAAAATGACGGTTTTAGCCCAAGCCAAACGCTGATTTGATTTTTCAGGTTCATATATACACGCAACAGCTACGTAGTAGGCTTGTAGAAGCCTTCGTTCACTTAAACCAAATTCTCCAAGATTGCAACTTCGATACCATCTGCCAAATAAATAAATAAGTTAGCATCTCAATTATTCTTGTACATTAAAACAAAAAAAAAATGAAAATATCTTACTTTTGGATGTTTTTCCACTCCTGTTGATGTAACGCCTGACAATTACTATAGTCTAATTTTGCCAGTTCCAGATATTTATTATTGTTAACATACGGCATCCTGAAAATTAAGTAAAAAAAGAAAAATAAATAAATAAATCGATAAATTAAACCAAGTAGTAGAAGTGCAGTATGATTATTGGAAATAACGAGAACATTAATTAATTACCAACCTATACGTATATTCTATATTATAAGCTCCCAAAAATAATCTTGAAATACGTAAGCAAAATAAACTTCAATTCAACTTATGTATTTTCGAAGAGTACAAGTGTTAATTAAACTGATATAATTCGCACAAAAATTTGATAATGTCAGAGAACACTATACTAGCCTACGTGGACAACAATGTCTTGTTCCTATTTTTACTTTGCAAAGTAATTAACACAACAAATTTAGCTACAACTATTTCATCTTTTTTTTTTTTAATATTAAACGTTGTTTTTCCCTTTTAAATAAATATGGTTGCTGAATTCTCCATCCCTTTCATTAGATAAAGTTATTTGGAAAAAACAAAAGGTAAGAATATATATATGGGATGATTCTATTCTATAATATTTGGATAAGATTAAAAAAATAGAAAGAAAAAAAAAAGAAAAAAAAAAGGTTTTTTTTTTAATACCAAAGTGAATAATAAAGGGTTTTTATTATCTCAAATTGGTATAAAGGAAGGCAATTTGTGTACCGTAATTCACCATATGAATTATTGCAATAATCAGATAGATGGTCACGTGTGAGTATGAGGAAAAATACATGCATGCAAAAACGCATAATTTGCGGCTTTTTATTATATCCACTCCAAAATTGAAGTTTCCAATACAGATTTCCTACACTTATCACAGATTTCCGTACAAAACAAAGTTAACCCACTACTTCATTTGTACTCGTATCTTCCATTTATTCGGTGCCTTTTTTTAATTAATTAATTAATTCTCTCCCTTGCACCTAGACATCATTTATCTTCTAATTAAATTTATTTATTTATTACAGACATGTGACATGTACAGATACAATAACAAAAAACTAATATAATAAATAATTAAGAAGGGTATATAGGGATATACCTGTATAAAGTTTTACCAATCCAAACATCATCTTCACCACCATATTGTTCCAAGTAGAATCTGGTTTCAACTCGAGGTAAGCTAGCATACCAGGGCACATCTAGGGCATATCCCACCTGTACATTTTTCATTTAATTAACCTAACTAGATAGTATTCTATTTAGATTAGGAATGCAAAACGACAGTTAAGATTGATGAAAACGACAATCCTTTTGCTCATGAATTTAATTGGACCTCTTTGATTTGTCTTTTTCCTAAGAATATGTCTCTAGCATTGTCGCAACTGTTTTATGTCCTAACCATCTGATTTTTACCCCTTGCCTAAATAAAAGGCTACTCATGTCTCTCTTCATTCATTTTTTAATACAAAATGACAAGGAGAAATATAAAGAAGATGGCAATGAACTATAAATTTTTTATTGCATTAATTAATATGGTGTATGATATTATAATATATGAACATTTAGTGTACAGGTAGTGTATATCTTTGGATTTAAGCATGGTATGTGAGATTGGAATTTTCTTGATGGGGGGGCCATACTAATTATTATTGCTTATAATATTTTTCACTCTTTACTTTTTCCAAGAAATAAATAATGGCATACACATTTTCAAATAACTTTCTTTTTATTCTTTTAAATAATTTTTGAAATGATGATATAGTTAGAATAACAGTTGAAAGCTTCCTCACTTTTGAAAAAGTAAAGCAATTAAGAGGATTTAAAATGAAATACATACTAACCTCTCCTGGAAGATCCTTGGTAATAATCCACTTATCCAATAACTCGTTATTGGCTCGTTTTTCTTGCAAAAACTTAGATGAGAAGGTGGCAGCATCCTCAAGAATGCTTTCTTTAGGAAACATCAACTGAGATGCTCTGTACAGATTGTACATTCCAGTAACTGCCTGCGTGCTTTGTCCTTTGAAGCAGAAGAATTCTCCACCATTTTCAAAATGTTTGAAAACATCTGTAAAAATCTAATTAATTAACTACTTACTTATGTAATAAATAAAGTTTAATTAATTACCCGCTGAAACGTCGTAGCCATGCAACCTTAGAAGCCTGAATCCCATGGCTGTGTCATCAATATCTTGAACCACTGAATTTCTTGCCCAGCATATTCCTTTTTCTGTCCAATGCCTGGATTTGTTTTTTTCAAATTTATTTATTTATATAATGACATGTTACAAATTAATTAAATTCTTTCATATAGTACCTATGAACATAGGCAATACACTCATCAATTTCAGGCTGAAAATGTCTCGAAATCCCGAGCCTTTGAATCCTATCGACTGCCCAAAGATGCTCGAACAAGTCCACCGGATACACATTCGGAACTAAATCAATCACAAAAAATTAATTATTAATCATATACACATATTAAGCAAATAAAAATATAAATGAAAATAAAAATTACCTCCACCATTAAATTTGTGAACATATTTGGTCAAATATTTAAGACAATTATGATCTTTGGTTTGGTGGAGAGCAAAGGCAGTGGAGGATGGAGAGAAAAGGAAAGAGCCATCTTCACACTGTAATTTCAAAAGCTTTTGCCACGTCAGCTCTGGCATACCCTCCAAGCTATGTAGCAATGTTGTGGGCACTTGGTGCATTATGTCTTTCGGTATCCTAATTATTACACAACACATAATATTAATAATAATAATAATCAATATCTCACCTTTCCACTTTAATTCTCGACCTATCTTTATTTAAAAGATAATCTTCTTTTTCCCATTTATATATGTCACAACATATATAGTAATAATCATAGCCCATCACACTAGTCTACCTTTTCAGCTTTAGCTCTTTTCTCGCGTAAATCTCTTTCAATCCTCTCGAATCATTGGGAATATCGATACCGATCTTTTTCGCTATCTCGATCAACGACGGTAGCGCCACTTCGAACCCGATCGGCATGTGCTCCTCGTTTTCGTCTTCCAATTTGTAAATATTGGATTTTATAAATAAAATCCCTACAAAAATAAACATACACGTGGCATGTGCTGATCAGACCGACCCAAGATGAAATATAAAATTAAAAAAAAAAAAAAAAAAGAGGTTAAATTCTCGTAGTTCGGACCTTGGTGGGTTTTGTCGGGATGTATGTTCCAAGATTTCAAAGCGACAACACAAGCCAATGTGTTGATGATTCGATCGTAAATCGAAAAGGTACACATGTCGCCCCACGAGCCGTCGGAGAGTTGGTTTTTCGATATCCAATCGAGGCTCGAAGGGAACTGGGGCCCACCGGAGCCGCCAACGTCGGGTACCAGCGCCACCCATGCGGCGTCGTATGGGGACGAGGTTATCTCACCGTCGCCCATTGATTGGAGCATCGAACGGACCAGATTAACCAACTCCCTTGTCTTGTCTGACGTGGCCTCCTTCTATAAAAAGTAACCACATCATATATTTCATGAGAGAGAGAAAGAAAGAGATGATTAGTTAATTAATATGATGAAAAGAATACGCACATTAAGAGAATCTTTATCTGCCTCGTCTTCTTCCACAACTTCGTGCCACTTTATTACTGGCAAACCATTCTGAATCACATCTATGTATTCTGCTAAATTTGTTGTTAAACAAAAAAATTAATTACTTTTTACAAAAAAAGGGGGAGGGGGGGGGGGGGGGTATTTAATTTTAATTACCTTGTGTACGAGGTCGAGAGATTGCATTGCATTGGAGTGAAGAAGGGGAAATATTAATTACTGGTTTGAAAGATGGAAAAATATGACCTGCAATAATTGGTGTATGTTACATTATGATTCAAGAATTTTGAACATGATATACACTCCAAATCATAAGAAAACAAATTTCTATATCAAATTAAAAAAAAGGAAAAAGTGATTGAGGGCTCTTTTTAACCATTTAAAGAAAAAAAAAAAAAAAAAAAAAGGAAGAAAACAAAAAATGTGTCATCTTGAAAAAGTAATCACCGGCGAGAGGCGTGGTCGCCGGAGTGTAAAACGCCGGCGAGCGGGTGGCGGAGGAAGGGAGGAGGAAAGGCATGGTAGTGAGAGAATGGATGAGAGAGAAAGAGTATGAGAAGTGGTGATTGATGGATGAGAGAGGGAGAGAGAAGAAGGGTTTAAATGGAGAGGGAGGGAAAGGAAGGAGACAGAAAGGAGTTCCCAAGAGATTCCTTCGAATCAGTGCATGGGATCAATTTCCAATATTATCAAAATCAGGGTATTTCTAGTCTTTTCTTTTCATTAACCCTCCTTATATATACAACTTAATTTACTTTCTTCATCATCTTATTATTCTTTGCTATGGTTATACTGATGATATCTTTTATACGTGAAACACCGAGTATAGAAGATCAAATGTTATTTGAGAATTTTGTGTTGATTAAAGTTAGGTTTGTAAACGAATTGAACCGAATTGAATACTGACAAATTTTATTCGAATTCGAAAATTTTCAACACTATTCATATTCGTATTCGATCCGAGTTCAAATACTAGTTTTGGATTCTTATTCGATTCGTTTAAAAAATCCGAATATATTCGAATTCGTATTCAGTAACCTTTTTTTCGTTTGTTTTCCATAAATTCAATTAATATTCGATTCGATTCGAAAATATAATTCAGATATTCAATTCGAGTTTAAAATATTTAATTCGAGATTGGATATATGAAATAAATTAAAATGAAAAAATAAGTATATGTATATATATGTATATTTAAATATTTTGAATCGAATATATTCGAAATTATTCGAATCGAATACCGGTATTCTTATTCGTATTCGAAAATAATTCGAATATTAAAAAAAATTCATATTCGAATTCGAATTCGTATTTTTCGAATACGAATTGAATAATTTAGAATCGAATCTCGAATCGAGTCAGAAAATTCTTATTCTTTTGCATTCCTAGATTAAGGCAAAAACTTTTGTGCACCAATTGCACCGTGCAATCCATACCTTTATGTTATAAATGTAGTACCTTTATGTTATAAATGTAATATCTTTATGCATGTTCATTTTTAAATGTACGAATATTTGTACATAAAAGTACTATATATATAACATAAATGTATTTGTGCAACTCTGTGCACAGTTGCATAAAAGTGTTACTAAAGTGCAAATTTTAAGAATTTGTTGTATAGATAATTAAAAATAACATTGATCTAGTCAATAAAAGGCGGTAATTTGACAAAAGCATCGATCCTTGTTAAAATGCAGGGTGATCCCAAAACCATGTTAAGCATGATTCGTGTCATGGTTCGTGTTTCTAGTCAAAGATAAAATTTCGGTTTCAATAGAAATATCGGTATCTTAATTTCACATAAATATCGTAGAAATATCGATATCGTGGAAATATCAGTACAGATATTTATCAATATTTTTCTGATATTTAACGATATTTCCTCGATATTTACTGATATTTCCTTGATATTTCACCGATTTTTCTATAATTTGTCTCAGGAAACCATCGATATCGAAATCGATACTGATATTTATCGATATTTCAATGATATTTATCGATATTTCACCTATTTTCCTATAATTTGTATCATGAAGCCACCCATATAAAAATCGTTACCCATATTTATCCGATATTTTGACAAAATTTCTCATTTTTATATGAAAATATCGGAGATATATCGATTGCACCCCATTTTTATATCGATCACTTGAAAAAATGAAAATATCGTAGATATTTTCCGAATATTTTCATTATGTGTTAAGAGTGTATGGTTTGTGTCACACTGGAATCATTTAGGTACATGTTGTGTGAAAGTAAATGTTATAGATTAATAGTTAAATTAACTAATAAATTGATGAAATAATAAAAAGTTGAGCACTTGTAAAAATAATAATATTTGATTTGAAAATATGATTTTTGTTGGAGGTAGGGTACATGGTGAATCTAAATTTTTAAAGAAGTTAGTAATTATCTGAAATAGAATATTTTGTATCAATTCAACATTCACAAATTTAATACTCTAACACTTGTGTAAATAGTGGCTTGAGGCAAATGATTAACCTAAATTATTAAAGCAGGTATGTCATAAGTGTCTTTTTATCTATGATGTATTTAGAGATGATTAACGTAATTATATATTTATATATGATTCATCCCAAAATATAATTAGATTTTTTTTTTTTTTAGAGGTATCATATTTTAAAAAAAAATCAAAATTTATTGAACCTCAATAGAGGAGAGAAGTAAAGTGATCATAATTATTACATCCATATTTGAAAATTTATAGTCATATTATATTACATAGAGAAATAATAGTTTCGACCACTTTCATATGGTGTCCTATCTTTTCAAGTTATTAACCTAAGAAACTTTTTTTTTATATCATTTTTAATTTACAATACTAAAATACTCCTAAAAAGTGGTTAAAAAAATAATTCATATATTTTTAAGACGAATCAAAAAGTAGAAAATGGTTAATAAAAAAAATGTTTCTTTATATTAGGTTAAATAGATTTTCTTTATTTCAAATTTGGTAAAAGTTTTCTAACCCTATTATATATTGTAAGTTGTAACATGTACAAATAAAAATATATTGATATCAGATATTAAGTAGAGGATCTAGTCTAACATTAATCATCGTATAATTCTTGTGAGCTCGTTCAATAACTTATAAAATAAAGTTTGATTTGTGAAAAATAAATCATGATTATGAGTAATGGTATTTCATTATATAAAATTATATTTATGAGGTGGTTCTATATAATTGTTTTTGTATACTGATTGTATGCGCGAAGCTACCATATTTTAATCTTGATAGATAAATAAATAATATATGGTTTTATTATTCACATTTTTGGATGACGAGCAGTTTCTGCAATCTTCTTGCACTGTCACTACAACCAAAATTCAGCTTTTTTTGGTTGTGTAGTTTTTGGGATTTGGTCCAATTTAATGGATTATTTTTCCTTTTCTAGAGAGTTTCGGATTGGATTACTAATTCTTAGACTTTGTGGTACCCATTGTGGTTAAAATGGTTAATTCTGTTTCTTACTATTCTTATAAAAAGAGAATTCTTAGTACAATTAATATTTGATTGTTTTTATAGGGAAAATAATGCCTAACTATATGTATTCCTAATTTTTTTCCATACAAATCCAACATTCAAAGTTAGAAGTATACATTCATCTCAATGTTTAAACGAGACAATTAATTACATCTCTACCGTTTAGAGTTAGACAAAGTCTTGGGTGAGACCGTCTCACGGATCTCATTCCGTGAGACGGGTCGGATCGGGTCAAACATAAAATTATGTAATATTTTTGTGTGGGTTATGTAATATTTTTCTATATATTAGGTGATACTTTGATATTATATGATACATTTTGGATTTGGTCAGATTATAAGAAAATATGTAGTACTTTTATGTGTATTAGATAATATTTTTATGTATATCAGGTAATACTTTTGTATTATGGGATAATGACCTGAATTGGGTCGGGTCGGGTCTAAACAAAAAACACGCGGATCCTAGGCGCCCCATGTGCTCTTCTTCATTGTGCGTGAATTATGTAATATATAATATTTTTATGTGTATCATGTAATAATTTTGTATATATATCATATAATATTTTTGACCCGTCTCACGGATCTCATTCCATGAGACAGTCTCACACAAGACCTACTCGAAGAGTTAAGGTGTGCCTTCATCGTTCATTTTATTTTTGATAAATACAAGTCCAACATTCAAGTTGAAGTGTATATGTTGAATATGTCCATCATAATGGTTAAATGAAACTTAGATTGATTCGATTAATTTATTTTATAGATTATTTATTGGTACAGGTGAAAAATACACCTTTAACATGCAGGGCTATGTGCAGATCAATGTAAATAAGCTTCTACTGATTAGTTTGAGGTGTAAATAAGTTGTCGAGCTAAGTTTTGATCTATTCAGATGGATTCATTTAGTATATGTTCGATCTCAGATCGAGTTTTGGACAATTCAAGAACGATAAAATTATAATATATATGATCCATCAAGTAGAAGATCAGACAATGAAAATGACCCTAAATTTTGACAATTTTTCTTATTACATCACTCAGTATCCCAGGCTAAAATTCTTTAATCAAGAACTAAAAACAAATGACAGACCTTTAAAATGAGACATTTATATATCAATTCACAATTTGCGCCAACAAATTACGAAAGATTGATGTAAAAGTAGAATTGGTTAATTTCGCATCATTTGATAAACCAAAATTAAGCTTTTTAACCAAGATATAACTTTTATAAAATTGTTTCACGAATCTAAATATGTGACACGGGTCAATCCAGAACTTATAACCCACAAAATAGATAGATTGACTTATGATAATGAGTTCTAATTGTGATCAGAAACACTCTGTCTCACAAAATTATATATGTCAGACGATCCGATCATATTAACTTTTTACATTGTCCCTCAACAAACTAACAAGAATATCCGTACAAAAAAAAAGCATTCACTATCTTGCAGCTAAAAACGCCACATATGAAAACATTGAGTAGAATCATGTGTTTGTTTCTAAGAGGGATTTTGGAATCTTTTTATTTCATTGATGCTTTCTTGTTAACTGGCGTTATCTCATCGCTTTGGTAAGTGTAGTGACTAGAATCCAAGAAACACTTAGGAGGGATCTTAACTAAAATAAAAAAGAGTATTTTTTTTTTACACATGGAGTTATGAGTTGGATAGATCCTTTATTTAGTAACATGTTGTGTACAATCATGTAAGTTTCAGTCCTAATCACTAACTTTAGTGGTAATATATGAAATAAAAAATCTGATACAACATTTTCATGATCGTGACCATTAGTTAGAGGTTCAACTTTTGAATTGGTTTATCCAGCAATCCAGTTGATTTATATTTAGTCAGAATAATTTATATTTTTAACTATAAAATAATGATCTAATATATTAATATTTAATAAATCCTGAAAATAGTAGGAGGGGTGGGGTAGGCGGTGAATTTACGATTTTGTCACGATATAAAAAGGACAATTTCTTTTAAAATAATGAATATAAAAAAGTAAGAATAAATTACATATTATTCCATCCCGAATTAACCAAAACCGAAAATTATCTACAA
Organism: Scutellaria galericulata; assembly: GCA_946896805.1. NCBI lineage: Eukaryota > Viridiplantae > Streptophyta > Magnoliopsida > Lamiales > Lamiaceae > Scutellaria > Scutellaria galericulata. Next base: position 2,386,489 of record OX335792.1, on the reverse strand, counting down.
TTTGAGTGTATGGGCTAATGAGCTTGATTTTTATCGACTAAAGCAAGTTATTTGATTGGGTCAAATCCACAATAAGGCAAGTTATTGGGCCTGGAGTTAACCTAGGAATTGATATAGGCCCAATCAAACTTGAATCCCACAATAAGTAAAATGTGTTTGTTTACTTTATGTTAAAAAATGTGATTATTCTATTTAAATTATATCTGCTTTTTCCATAAAACATATATATATACACTGCATCTTTGAGTATGTAATGTAATGAAAACTTTTAGTTGATCTTAATTCTTACACGAATATGTTGAATATATGATTTATATTGGTTTGGCATACATATAACATGCTCATTTAATGTAGGCCCTTTATAAATTATACACTATTATCAGTGTCCTCGTGAAAAGATACAACTTATAAGATATCTATTTAGATGAAAAATAGAAATTAAATATAACTTGTTGTTACTTGTTTGCTTGTGAATAATTAATCTTTTCATTGGTCCCAATACACAAAGGCCAGTAATTGGGCTAAGCATACCCATTAAGTTAAAATAGGCCCAACTGAACTCTCCACATGCTTAGCACGTGACACCCCTTGCTGCACTCTATTGATACAACTGTCACAACCACCTCAAATCACTGCACAACACAACAATGGTTTCCTTTCGCTTTCCCTTCTCGTTTTCTCAGCCACCAAGGCCACCGCTCTCCGCCGCCGCCAATGCCTCCTCCCGCCCCTTCTCCGCCACCTCCGCCGCCGCCGCATTATCATTCGCCACCACTCTATCACTCGCCGGGGCTGGCATTGCTTTCTCCCACAACTCCGATAACCGTTTCCTCAAAAGCGCGCTGAATTTTTTGGCTTCCAACAAAAATGGCTTTTCCCCAATGTGGGGATCTCTTTCTCTCGCTGAAAATGTGTCGCCGGTGACTGAATCGAGGACAGGAGTGTCATTTCCTGCTGTTTTGGGGGATTCTCAGCGGCTCCTTGGAGTCGGATTGCGAAGAAAAGCTGTTCTAGGGTTGAAGAACATCGATGTCTATGCTTTTGGTACCAAATTCTTACCTTCATCGTTTATTTTATACTTAATCTCTTCTTTTCTGCATCTTTTATCAGTATTGTGAATGTGAATTTCATTTTTAAACACTGTGATATTCATTGTCTCTTAATTAATTTAGTATCCAAAGGGAATTGAATTTCTTCTTGATGTTTGTTATAATCTGATGGAAAATATTTGTTATTTTGGTTTATGTACTAGTCTAATTTAGGATTATGTTTATTTTCTTCTGTTCTATTTTTGCAAATTGGTATCAAAATGAATACTTGGCAATGTGTTTGTCTTTCAATCTAGGTGTATATGCTGATGATGTTGACGTAAAAAAGTTTCTTAGTGAAAAATACAGAGACATTTCTGCTTCAGAATTGAAGGGGAACGAAAGATTGAAGGATGATCTGATGGAGTGTGATGTTAGCATGACTATTAGGCTACAAATAGTGTATGGAAGATTGAGTATTAGTTCTGTGCGAAGTGCTTTTGAAGAGTCGATTGGTAGCAGATTACAGAAGGTCGGTGGATCAGATGCCAAAGAATTGCTACAAAGGTGAAACTACTACTATTTTCACTCAATTCTGTAGTTTATTGACTTTTGTGATCACAGGTTAATCATTCATTAGTAATAGCACCAAGCGATTTGATGTGCTTGACAGTCTTGATCCCAGTTTTTCAAATGATCAAAAATGGAAGTTATTTTGTTTTAGATTTTTTTTATATTTTTTTCCATTTCTTGAATACCTTGACTATAGTCTCTTTGTTATTTGTGTTGTCTGTCATTGCTCATTGCTCATTGCTCTGAGATTTAATGTGAAAGTTTTCAGTAAAGAAGAAGCGTATTATTGTGTTATGCTTTTAGGATCTAAGGAGTGAGTCAAGTTCGATGGTTGCATTATCATTGTTATGGGCTGACCAAGGTTGTTAATCTACAGGTTCACCTCCCAGTTCAAAGACGAATACAAAATACCTAAAGGATCCATCATTGATCTGTCTCGAGAACGGGGCTATGTTCTTCGCACAATTAGTAAGATATTTCTTCGATTGGCTTCTTTAATGTCGTCGACAACGTTGCATTGCTTTCTCTTATAATTTTCTGGCTTTAACTCTCATGTGATCACGTTATCATTTTCATTGTGAACCCATAAATCGTCATTAAAGATTTGGTATGGCTGAAAATCAATTGCAAATAGAGGATAGTACCTGGATGAATCTTGCATTTGATCACTGTAAATACCAATGATTGAGGGAGTTGATAGTTTCCAATCATTAATTAACTACTCTATAGAGAATGTAGCTATTCAAATTCGGGTTTAGAATCATATAGAGATTTTATTGTTGATAACTACTTGATAAGCTTGTTTTTCTGTGACTCGATAAAGTTTGGTTGAATAAAAATAAATGTAACTTGCGTTATTTGCATGAATGTAGTAAACGGTGAAGATGCAGGAAGCATTGAGAGCAAAGTATTGTGTAGATCGATCCTGGATCTATACATAGGTGATGAACCATTTGATCGAAAAGCCAAAGAAGATGTTGAGCTCAACTTGGCTTCTCTACTGGGGAATTAGGCACCAGCAATGTGTCAAGTTGTGTACCATCTTCCAAAATAAACAAGAGAAAATCTACTTTTATAACGCCAAAGATCATCTCATCTGTGATTGGGGATAAAGATGAGAAAATGTATGTTAATAACAGAGATTTGGTGGACAATTCATGGCTACGCTTTTTCTTGATTATTAATAATATTTATCCTCGATTCTGGGCTTTCCAGAATTAAGGTTTTTTTTCCTTTTCGCCATATTAAGTGTTCAACGGCCCAAATATACGATAACATGTATTAATCTAATATGTGTGACGTGTTTGATTTTCATGAAAATACCATTTATTTGGAGAGAAGAAAATACCCCAAATACCATTATCCAACAAGGTTGATTTTTATCTGAATTGAAAGCGTACATTTTTTTATTAATATATCTAATCCTAAAAAGTTGTATTCATCTTGAGACAAGCCCACATACCTAATTTTGACCAAAATTTGATAGCGTTGTTTTTTGACATTTTGTCCCCACACACACAAAAACGAACGTATCCTATTTTCAACTAAAAAAAAGTGTCCTATTTTTTTCAAAGCTCAACTCTTTTATTCTTTTGAGTAACATTCATGGCTCCAAAATACAATCGCGAAACCAAGTTTGGTTCTTACCCAGAAAATCCAATAATTTTACTTTTAGTCTAATTATTACCATAATTGAATAATGTTATTTTTACCACAAAATTTGGCTTTGTTTAATTACATTCATAACTCTTAGAGACAACTTCAAAACCCAATTACCCTATTCCTGAGTGAAAATTCAACAGTAATAATATTTTAATTCAATTTGACTTCAAAACTAGGAAGGGAAAAACTCGAGACAGATCGGAAGAGAAGTGTAGTTACATACATATAATATATCATTTCTATTGATCTAAAATCATAAAGAAAAAAAATTAAAGAAATAAAGTTGAGGTTGATTCCAGCTTATCCTACTCAGTCTCGAGGAAAATATAAGGTCAAGAGAAGATTGGAGATACGCCGAAAAAGGGAGAATTTTTCTATTATACAAAACTTTTGAGGCCGAATCTCAAGTCAAATTCAAAACATTATATATAAACACCTTCCTTAAAGGAAGTATTAATAAAAGGATATTATAATAATTAAATATGACGAAGAAGAATAGATAGAGATCCAAAATACAGGGATGGAGGCTTTAATAGTGTAGTTGTGCAGAAAAGTCCATACGTAAATAGAGGAGGAAAACAAGGCAACCAACCAACCAACAACTACATATGACATGACCCAAATATCAACAACCCCACCTCTTTAATTATTATTATATAAAAAAAATAATTATACACTTGAGTTGGGGCAAAAACTTCAAAATCAAGATGATATAGTATTTGCATATGATATAGGATATAAGGGCACAAGAAATAATGAAAGAATGTAACAACTCTGTATGATTTTGTGAGAGATTAGTCTATACAAACAACACATGTCTCGCATCCAAAGCAATGAGCAGATGAGTAAATGGGTAGCCAAAAGTTAATATAAATAAGTATCAAAATTGAAGCATATCACATCTATCTCTACTTTATGACCAATCTCAAGGGACTTTGTTTGATTCACCACTTCTCTCTTTTTCCATCCCCTCTCACTTCATTATAGCAGAAACCATAAATCTTTACCAAATTTTCAGTACTTGAGCTCCGGGAGTTGGCTAGGGCACGCGCTTAGAATTGAAGGCACATTCCTTCTACAAGCAGGGGACGACTTCTGGCTGGTTCCACCGGGAGAAGCCTCCGCCTCTTGGGACGACAGTGCTGAGGCAGCTGTTCCAACGTTTCTTTGGCCGACGACACCTGTATTTCTTGAGATCGACGAATTGGATGACAATCCAACCATTAGCGAAGAAGACGACGCTGGATCACTTTTCATGACCATCTTATGCCCCGGCAACGATGCAGCTGAAATCGGACTACTCCCAAAACTTAACTGTGTCTGGCCCTGGGAATTCTTCAGTTGAGGAATGGAGGAGGAATTATCACTTGGGATGGAAACTTGATTTGGGAAAATACTAGCAAGGTAAGAACCAGGAATGCTGTTGGAAGCTGAAGACTTAACTTGAGCTGTTCCATTGAGTAACTGATGCATCTGAGAATTCTGGACCTGAATCAACTGCTGCTGCTGAAGATTCGGGATTGTTACTGAAACACCCGAAGACAGAGGAGCGGATGACGTCTGAAAAGATTGGTTTCCCGGAAGAAAATTGATTGTTCGAGCTAGAGCATCAAATTTCGGAGGTCCCATTGTTGCAAGGGCCGACATCTCTTTGCAATCTGACTTCGATAAGCCAAATGACTGACCAGTGACGGACTTCCCTTCAGATGCCTGGAAATTCTTCGGATGCACCATCTGGTTACCGTTCCAAGACATTTCAGGAAGCATATGGAACATACCGGAGTTTTGCACCATGGATGAGAAATTAAGTGCTGGAGATGTCGAAGCACTTGAACCAAAAGAAAAGGCAAACGCTTGAGGGACGAGCTCGACTCTACCCTTAGAGCCCTGTTGACCCTGTTGAGGTGGATCAATATTCTTATTGCCAACAGCACCACCACCTACTGATACAGGCGGGAGCATAGCGAAGTTCATTGGTTGAGCAGACAACGAACACATCTGGGAATTACTAGGTTTCACAGAGTGAGACACCAAGCCATGAGCAACTGATGCGCCACTTTTCTCTGATTGCTGAGAATTCATAGCTGCTAAAGTAGGAAACTTATGGTCACCAGTTTTGCTGTTGGTCTGCTGCTGAGACTGTGGTTGTTTATGTGATGAAGAGTTTGTAGTTTGAGAAGATGATTGGTGGGGAGCATGAGGAATGGTTAACTGCTGTTGATTTTGGGCAACATTGAACACTGATGAAGAATACAGAGAAGGATTATAGAAGGGCATGGAAGGGGGTCCTCCTTTGAAAGGAGGCATAGCAATGTTTGCTGACATAGGAATTGGACAACCATTGTTCTGTAAAATTGCCATATATGCTTCATTGGAAGGAATTAATTGATGATTCAAGCTCATAGCAGCGGATGCAGTAGAAAATGGCAAGTTAACTGAAAGCCTCCCAGCTGAATTAGAGGGCAAAGATGCATTCCCAACTGATGAAGCAGATTGAGAAGATCCAGAAGAATTAGCCGGTGAAATCATTGTCATTTGATGGTGACCGAGTGGATAGATAAAACCAGGAGGATGCTACATTCATTAGGAAAACATCCATAAGCTTTGAAATTCAGCATAGTAGTTGTGATTCAATAACTAAAAGATAAAGAAGACACAACTTACCAAGAAATTAGAAGCTGAGGCCAGATGCGAAGCTTGTTGAAGCAAAGACTTCCCATTGGTTGTCGCATTGCCGTCGAAAGCCACAGCAGCATCAGAGCTTTTATCTTTTACACTGTCACCTGAAACAGATGTTGAGTTCTGACCTCCTTGAAAGTCTCCCAGCAATTGGTTTCCAGGAATAAAATTTTGTGTTGGTGGTAACATATACTTCGAGTTTGACGATTTGTTTCCATACAGGGTAGCAGGACCAGTTGACACGGACGACAGAGACTTATTAGTGAGTTCCTGGTGACTCTGAATGTTTTGGGCAAGGAATTGATGTGTCGCACATCTCTTTGGTCGAGACTGTGAGAATTTAAATTGAGGGGGCTGCACAATTTCCAAAGGGTATAAATCAGTAAAACAATCAAAAATCCAACTGATAAAAACAGATACTATGCTTGATTTTAAGACAAAAAAGGCCATGAAAAGGTATCAATCAAAAAAACAAACTGAAACGAATACAATGAAGATTGCTCTAAAAATCACCATGGAAAGTACCTGTACAATCATTGAAGATTTGGCACTTCCATTCATTGGCAAAACGGCTTGCAGAGGAGCCATATATCTGAATATGAAGTGACTTATTAGAAATGGGAACCAGCAGTTAAACAGAAGAATGAAACAACACATACCCCGGATGAGGAAGAACACCGGACCAGCTATTCATACCCATAGGGAAAGGTAACAAGGAGCTTGGAGCTGCAAAAGAACATCAGTCAAACAATTTCAGCTGAAAGAACCTAACATGTAAAATCACAAATACTCAAACGTCAAACTCGGGATTCAGAAGCTTCAATTTGGAGCATTACATTGATTTTTCTGCTCCTTTCGACCCTGCTGTTGTTGGGTAGTGTTGTTGCTCACACTTACGATATCATCATGCCTACGCTTCTCCACAATTTGACTACTGTTAACTGCTCCAATCTTTTCCACCTGCATTCCTACTGCAGCTGCCAAAGGGACATCTTTTGAAATAATTTCACGCTTCTGCATTTTAATTAGAAATAAACAGTTCAGGTCAATCAACAAAAGCAAAAAACCTACTCAAAGAAAAATGCACATAAATAGTCAACATATAAGCATGCCTTTTGAACAACTTGAGCCACATCTTCAGGATCAGTCCCTATATCAACCAATGCATCTCTTCCCGGTGATGGTGGCAAAGGAGGAAGAGCCTGTTCAAAGCGCATAATTAAGATTTTCACTAACAGAGAATCAATAAAGCCCAAATGAAAGAACAGTCTCTGCTATGTTCGTAACTCACCATTAAATCGATCTCCACCTTCGCTTCCTTATTACCCTCAGCAATAATTGCTTCATAATGCCTGCCCCACCCCACATAGATTATGTTAGACTCGTTATGACTTATGAAAATGGATTGTAGAGAGAGAGAGAGAGAGAGAGAGTTATAGACGAAAACGGAAACGAAAATTAGGGATGCTCACGCTTTTGTCACTGTCGGATCCTGAATATCACGAGCATTTACTTTAACGCATGATGGCGATTCGCTTTCTTTTGGAGACCCCACTTTTACTTTATTCACCAACCCATCTCCATCTACATTCACTGATTCTTGAGCTGGGTCATCCGGAAATTTCTCTCTCTCAATCCTCCTTTCTCTAATCTCTTTCACTGAGTCACCCAGAATTGTTTCAGCAATCACTTTTATTGATGGCTCATTTTGAAGTGAAAAGGCGCTATTCCCATCTTTACCACCATCAGCTTTTGACATCTTTAACTCTGTATTCCACCAAATCCACATTTTATGAAGAAACTTTTCGATTAACAATTGTTCAATAACACTCAAAAATTAACAGATCCGGAAAAGAAACCTCACACTTACCATCAGTGTTTATGCTATCTCTCTCAATTTTTTCTTGCCTTTGGGAAGGCTGAGATTGCGACTGAGATTGTTTCATCAGATCAAACAGAGCTTCAGCAACCTCAATCTCGATATCATCTTGAATCGTAGATGGCTTAGGATTTGATTCACCACCCAAAACCCGTGTTCTCCGTTCTACAGATTTCTGCAGAGTCAATACCCATCTCAGTAATGCCAATTCTAACAAAAATATTTTCAATCAAAAAGAAAACACGCAAAGAGGGCAAACCAATTTCTTCTTCATTGAAGCACCGGAAGACGACGGCGACGCGCCAGCTGAACCAATCAGACTCACCGTCCCCGTAGTCGGCGAAAATCTCCGGTGGCTGAAGTCCTCACCAAAGCCGCCACTGCCTGAATTACAGTACTCATGCAACCTCTTCGCTGAAGCTATTAAAAAATTGGATAAAAAAGGAAACTAAACATAATTAGAAACAGCAGAATCAATCAGAAAATAAAAAATATAGACCAGATATTCCTGAATAATGCATACAAGAGCGAGCTCTTCTGGGTATAGGCACACCGAACATTTCATCGGCGGCGGCTCTGAGAACCGGCGACGACCGGAGAGTACGGAATCCCCGACGGTTATTAGACGGAGAAGAAGTCGTTGGTGACAATTGATTCGTCCGATTCTGCTGTTGAATTCTTGTCTCCTCTGAATAGTACTCTTCATCACTCGAATCGGTACTCTCGTTCTCTCTGTAACTTTCAGCACCATCACTCCTCTGCTGCGCCGAAGACCTGTCGACTCTTCTCCTCTTCGAAAAATCTCGTTCTCGGTCCTTCTTGTGTACCTGCTCTCGATCTCCTAACCTCACGGTCTCCTGCAAATCCATCTGTCTATCCTGGTCTGCGAAAATACAAAATGGATTACCAAAAACACAGAATCGAGTAATTATCAAAATAATAACGCAATCCAAATCCGGAAAACAAAATTGAAGGATTTTCTAACCAGTTGAATCTCTGAGAGTAGTGATTCGTTGGCGTCTCGCCGGCAAACCGTTGACGGCAGAAATATTTGCTCTTCGTAAATCTCTGTTTCTCTCCATCACACTTAAATCTCTCCCCTTCAATTACATAATTCACCGGATTTCCACCATTTTCACCGGAACAAAGGAAATCGGAATTCAGAGCAGTGCAATCACAGTGGGAGAGATTCAGAGAAAACGAAACTGAATTTGTTGAAAACCTCTTCTCTCTCTAACCCCCTATTAATCTCCCCTTTTTGCTTTGTGTGCTCTCACCTCTCCTCTTCACTTTTTGTGCTCTCTCTCTCTCTCTCTCTCTCTCTCTCTCTCTCGTCTCATCTAAATTATAATCTGTAGTTTGTTGTCATTTTTAACTCTCACGCGAAACCTACTCCAGAGGCGGGTTGGACGGCATCGATTTCTCTCTCGCCCTGGAAGCGTCAGATACACCGTTAGATCAGGTCTGAATCCAACGGTCAAGATCAGCCGGTGCCAACATGGCACAACTGTCGCTTTCCTGATTATAATCAGCTGCTCCCGGGCCTCACTCTGCCACGTTGCTCATTTATTGTCTAATTTATTCTCCGCCTTTTTTTATTATTGCAATCTATAAATCTATTGCATTTCTTTATCTCTCTCTATATTAATTAATTCAAGGCTCCATTTTTTTCCACTTTCCAATGCCTTTTATTTAATTTTTTTGGGAGTTTCATATATAACTTTGGTATCTTTCTAATAAAAATTATTGCTTCACTTTTGACCAGAGAGATGAAAAACTCCACTCAACCCAACCCAACCGTAGGCTTCTTAGTTGGGTGGAATGTAAATCAAAGAATATATCCAAGTGAATTTAAAATAGAAAGAGATAAACGTATAGTTATCGATTTTTATTTAAAGAAAAAAATAAAATATTTACTAACTATTAAGTTATTGTCAAATCTCTTGATATTTCGCATTTTTTTATACAAAAAAGTGTTGTTGTGCTACATAATAGCCCAAAACCATAAATTACATAATTATAAATGAGTTGTTTTTTGTTTACCTTTTTTTGAATTGCTTTCCCTATGAAATATTTGTTTTACATATTAATTTTGGTTGTTTTTTATTTCTCATATTCATGTAAGTTTGAACAAATCAGGGATTGATTAACATTCAATATACATCATATCATGAAATGTGAAATATCATTTGTGAAATTGTGATGAGGAAGTCTACCTTTTTTTTTTTTTAATATGTAAGGTGATAAAGGTGCTTATCTAATATTAATTCACTCCTTAATTGATAAGAGTTGATTTTTATAAAAATGTTTTACAGATTTAATTTGTGAGGTGGATCAATTCATGGTCCATATTTTAATCTAAAAAAATTGATTTGATTTGTGAATAGTACAATCTTGCTTCACTAAATTATATATCTAGAATGGTCTCCTAAATTTCTGTGAATTCCAAATGGGTAGTATGATTTTTTCCTAAATAATAGGATTCAATTTTAATTGGTGCAGTGCATATCTCATAATTTATCTTCTCCATAGAAAATGGATTGGCAATTGGTGGTACCATAATCCGATTATTTTAGACAAAGTAAGAAATTTATAGTGGATAACTCAAATTAACTCATTACAGCTATTTTGTTTTCCATAATGTAATAAAACATGCATAATCTGGATATATAAATACAGGATTTATGACAATAATTATTTCAGATTAACCATATCCTAATTAATAGGTAAAAAAACGAATATAAGTAGATTACATAATCACCCCTCGAATTATATTAATTTTCACAATGAATGTAGGTACAAACTTATTTGGTTGTACGTGTGTATATCTCAATTTAACCAAAATTTTCAAAAATATCATTTATGTGAAACCAATTATCAAAACACAAAAACTATGGATCAACTCAAATTCATAAAATAAAGATTTACTTATATAAAATAGAGATTTACATATGTATTTATTTATTTATTTTTGCTGGAGTAGATAAGAAACCTGAATTATTAATGTGTAGTGGACTTGACTTTATTTGTCAAATTAGTCACATAAAAAGATAAAATTTCTCCACCGACTCTAATTTTTCATCTTCAATAAAGTTTGGCATGATGGTAAATTAGTTTCCATCACTCCACTTGTTCAAAACACCAATATTCTCCAAATCCCATACTATGCCCAATTAATAATAATAATAATAACAACAACAACAACAAATAGTTACAGTATACTCCTACGTAAAATTCAAAAATAAATTTCAAGTGTAATATATATTACTGAAATATGGATAATGCAGAGCATATTTCTTTTATAACTACTAATCAAGAATCTAATAAATGGGATGTCCCCTATTAAAAATGCATAGTTATGAAACCCCACACTACTAATCACTTAACCTAGCGTTTGAATAAAATAGTTTAAAATTTATATTATCAATTTTTTTTCTTTTGAAAACTAACATTACTCATACAACATTATGATTCTAAGATTTGCTCGGGAGTGATATTCATTTATCTTAAACTACTGAATTTCAAATCCTCAGTGACAGTCCATATAAAAGTACCACTATTTGATCTATTGCTTTGTGAAAAATATAATGTAAAAAAAAAAAAAAAACTATTTTTGCAATATAAATATTTGTTTTATATACTTCCCTTTTTTTTTTTAATTATGTAACATACCATAGAACTATGGTTCAACCCAATTGTTCATTTAACAAGAAAATAAATTGTTTTAATTAATTATGTTAATCTAAACGGACACAATATTGTATCCAATAATTTCATAATGAGTATGATATTTGTAGATCAACTCACAAATAAAATAATAGATATTGAAAGATGAAAAATAAATATATTAGTATTTTGCAACTTATTTTAAAAAGAAAAAATATCTTATTACTGGGTGACGCCTGTGTGGGTGTATGCGTCATTGGCAAAAAAGCAGTGACTGGCTTCCACAACATCTCACGTGTGGGGTTTAGTACACCGAATAGTACCTTCTGCTGCTAGAATTGTACACCGGCTAGTCACTTTCACACTGGGCCTACACCCTCTAGAATCAATACTTCCGACATGGCAGTCCCTCCAGCGGGTCCCACTTGTAGCTGATGTGGCATAACCAACTCCGGCGGAATCCGACAGTGGCGGTTTTCTTCCAGCTGCGGTCGGAGCGCCGATATTGGTGGGGCCCAGTCGGCGATATTTTTGCTTCTTTTTTTTTCCTTTTTTTATGGAAGAATTTGTAACCTAAATTTATTTAAGAGGAAATCTCTCATTGTACACTATTTTTAATATGATAGAAAAAAAATACACCAAAATATAGGATAATTTGAAAAGTACACTTAAATATAGGCAATGTTACCAAAATACCACAAATGTTGACCACTCTTCTTTTGAATAGTAAAAAGTGTACTTTATAGTTAAATCATGTTCAATCATGTTTTTGTGTTTGAAGCTATCATTTATTATTTTATTACTCCAGAAATCATAAACGAAATTAATATCCGTGGAATTCATGACTAAACGAAATTAATTGCACTAATTTTTACATTGACAATTAATGTTTACCCTAAATGAAATTAATTTTATTACTTTAATTTTGAGCTATTAAATGGAATTTATTGCCTTATTAAACTGAAGCAAAAACCCTAAAACCTTGAATGAAGTTGAAATACATTAATAAACGAATTTTTTTTACTAATAAACGAAATAATTGAACTACTAAACGAAATATAATGAACTGTTACACGAAATTTTTTGACCTGATGAATGAATTTCTTGGCTACGAAAATATGCACTATTAAACGAAAATGTTGTACTATTAAACGAAATATTTGAATTATTAAACGAAATTTGTTAACTATTACACGAAAATATTTGACTTTTAACAATTGAGCTGTGAATACCAATTAAATATTAACTATTACACGATATTTCAACAATGTCTAGTTTTTGAATATAAAACCTATTAAACCAATTTGTAAAAATTATTTGTTAAATTTGGACAATTTAAGAATATTTGTAACAATTAAAAAAAATTACAATTAGTAAATTTACTTTTTTAAAAAAAATTACAATTTACTTTCCAAAAAATTACAATTTATTATTTGTTCAATAATTTTATTAAACAAATTATTAATAAAATTAATGTACATTATTAACTTGTAATTTTGTTTAACAAATCTTATAAGATTTTCTTTACAATAAATGAGCCTCAACTAACATATCAATTCTAACTTTAATGAAATATGATTTATAATCTTAAAAAATTCTCAAATAAAGAAAAAAAAAACACAAAAGTGCCCTACTCCTTCTTTTCATCCGCCGAATTCACCCCCCTCCCCCCTCCATCTTTCACCTTCTTCCTTCTACCAAGTTTCAGTTTTACCCTCCATCAGTGAAAAAAAATTTCGTGGCGGCAGATTCGTGGAGACCACTCGGAGAAAAATTTGGGCAAATTCGTGGAAAGGCACCTACACTTCATTAAATCCATGGCTTCTCAATCAATCAACCAGGTTAGTTTCTCTTTTTTTCGTTGAAGGTGCTTGAATTTTGTTAAAGCACTTCTATTTTTTACGAATTTCGTTGAAGCCAATGTTGTATTGAAGGATGTTTATGAATGTTGAATTTCGTTTATGAAGTATTTGTCGAAGCATATGTGGAATGTTGATTGAATGTCGAAGCATATGTAGGTACCCAAAAAGTGTGGGATTTATGTATTGTTAAACATGTTTTTTTAGGCTATTACACGAAATTTATGTGATGTTAAACGATTAATTCAGTGAAATTTGTATAGTTAAACGATTATTTGTGGTTTTATGTGTTGTGAACTTGTTGCACGAAAATTGAAACTGTTAATGGAAATTTTTGAACTATTAAACGAAAAATGACACTGTTAATGTAAAAATTTGTACTATTAAACGAAAACATTGTTAAGTTAAACGAAAACTTTCAATAGTTACACGAAAATTCTGTACATTCGACTTATGTATGTATTAATCCAACGTAATATGGATGTATGTATTAATTTACCTTGTGGTACTTATTGTAGTCCGGTCGTGTGTTCATCCGAAGGGATCTTGTGGGTCACAAGCGTATATTAATGGATATTGTCGACTTAGTATATTGGATGACATTAGGCTTGAGTTGAATGAAGTTGGTATAGAGGGATTGCGGAGATTTAGGAAATCATGTTTCGGGCATTTCCTCTTGTGGTTCACTGATCACGAGTCATGCAAGGCGTTTCTTCACATCCTCATGACTCGTGAGGTGTCTAGGACTAGTGTAGACGAGGAGTATGAGAGATGGTTTTGCATTGGGTGAGATCGTCTTTGTCGGTTCTCTAGGAGGGAGTTTGCTCTTTGTACCGGCCTTCATTTTGGTGACTCAAACTTCGATCCGTCTGGCCGGCATACACTCCTAACGGTGGATTGCACGATAGAGTGTGTGCCGGACATCAGCGTGTGACTATTTTGGATATATGTCAGCGTTTTGTTAATGGCGAATTCCAGGGTAGTGTCGATGATAGCATTAAAGTGGCTAAGATACTTGTTCTGTACTGTATCGTACTAGGCGTCGATATTGGAAAGTCGAAGGTTGATAAGTGGGTTTGGGTTTTGGTGGAGGATGAGGAGTTGTGGGATAGCTTTCCATAGGGGAAGTTTTCTTTTCTTAACCTGTTGAGACATATGGACAATATCCCCACGGCTTGTCCAGCTCAGGGTAGACGACCCTTTACCTACCACTTCTACGGATTCTCGGCTGCTCTATTGGAGTACTTTTTAAATAAATTGTCTCAAAATTTTCTCTCATCAATTTATTCTCTGGAATCAAAAGTAATATAGTTTCGGTATTTTGCAGATATGGGCTTATGAGGCTATTCCGGTGACCGGCACACTCGTCGGCAAGATTATTGATCGGCACACACAGGGCATACCGAGGTGTTTGAGATGGTCAACAAAGAGGGCGCTGACTGATATCTCAGACATTCTTAGTAACGAGGTTCGACAATTTATTTATAGTTTAAGTACATAATCAGTTAATAAAGGACCTTGAATGTACATAATGTTTAATGAAACAAATATAATTCTATTTTTGTTTAGGTTGAATGTTGCACTACCCTGGAGCCGACTCGACAGGAGATGAGAAAATTGTTTTGGGCTCACATAGATCAGGACCTCTCGTCCGGTGTTTAGCCATCTGGGACTCGTCGTGCCAGGGCTCCGACAGCACAGGAGACGTCAAGACGTGCTTCCACTTCTCAGTCGGCTAAGGGAAAATCTAAACGAGTGTCGGTTCGTCACGTAACGGCGGATGAGGACTTCGCGGACACTCATCTAAACGAGTGTCTCTCAATGTATGTCTCAAATTCCTCAAGAGCGGCCAGTTGGTCTAGATCCAAAGTTGTCATGTCCTCCTCATTCAATTCAAAGTCATCTTGCACCTCGTTTGCGTCTGATCCACGTCCATCCTCCTCATGGTTCGAATCTACAAAACCAGGTACACATAGTTAATTCAAACGAATAATCGATAAAAAGAATTTGATATAATTAAACAACTTTACTGGATTATTACCACATTCACAGCCATGTATCTGTTCACACCTCCCAGAGTCTGGCCCTATTGGTTGCTGACGCACAGCGTAATGTGTTTCTTCTGGCTCCGTCCACACTCCTGGAGATCTATTCAAGTCAAACATGTCAAGACTCGAAGACAGACTATGATAATCTACATGACCAAATGACGATGGCAAATTCTCTGGATGTGCACTCGACCCTGATGTCCCAGTTTGTCTAATTCCATCCTCGAACGAGCCGATCCCATATTTTGCATAGAAGGTTTCATCGTGTTATAGCCCAATCGGAACATCAGGCATAACCAAATTGTTATCAAAATAAGTACTCCAGCTTGTGTAATCTGTAGCACACGAAGAAGGATTGACATTTTACATATCCGAGTAAAAGCTAACTCCAACATCCATCATTTTTAGTGAAACAAAAACCACCCGACTATTACTGTCCATGGACAATAATCGCATGACATCAGAATCATCATTTATCTTTATCTTTTTCAAAAATCCTTTAGTCTCAAATAACGTGTGGATCACATATCGTCAATCATTTTGATCAGCATGCACAACTCTATGGCTTGCGTCCTTGAGATCGTCATATCTGATTGTTTCAAGTTGAAGCACCCCTCGGAGACCACTTTTGTATTCTAACCCCTCCCAAAAACAATGATACCAGACCACTACAGAGATAGATTCCATTTGTTCGTTATCCTTCTCTGGAAAAAGAATAATTGTCATTTACTCGTTAAAGTATAATTAAATGAAAGCTCATTCGTGTAAAAACAATCTGGAAAATATTTAAATTCGTTTAATAATTACAAAAATTCGTTTAATAGGTATTAAATTTCGTTTAATAAATAATGGTGTAAATTCGTTTAATAATGGTAAATATTCATTTAATAAGTATAGAAACTCGTTTAATAGTTAGTAAAATTCGTTTAACAGTGTCAACATTCGTTTAATATGTATTAACTCGTCTAACAATTACAAAAATACGTTTAATAATGACTCATTTAATCATTAGTAAATTTCATCTAATAATGTCCTAACATGCTGTCGTTTAACAAGTTCATTTCACTAATTAATAGTAAACTATGAATACAAATGCATGAATTAAATTACTCAAAAATAAAAATCAAATTTTAGCAAAAAATTAACACTACATAACATATATCATATATAATGTACATTCATAGATGAAAAAGTTGCATTCCTTCTAGTAATAATATACATACCTGAATGAAGGAATGAATCGCCCCAAGCTCTCCCTTTCTTTCTTTTATCAAGTGTAAAAATGATAAGGAATGTGGGGGATATTCTTGTATTGTATTGGTGTCTTTAAAGAGGAGGGAAATGTATTGGTGTAAAGTTGTCATAAATTATCACATGTGAATCACTGAATCAATGACATGCATCAGCCATTGTTAAATTTTCACTATTCACACTTTATTGAATAATATTCACATGAAGACCATTGTTAAATGAATGGTTAGACAATGTTTATTTAATGAAACCCAAATGCCCAACAATTGAACAAATATTAAACGATTTCTTCAAACAAAAATAACAACTATTAAACGATTTGATTGTGTATATTGTGTATTTGTGTATTAATTATTTTATTTCATTCGAATAACAATTGTTATTTTTTCAAAATGCAAAACCCATATTTTAACTTTTAAGTATTCGTTTATTAAATGTTGTAACAAATTCGTTTAATATTGTTTAAAAATAAGCCAAAACTTTCGTTGAAAAAAAAATCCTGTAATAGTTCTTCAACGAATTCGTTTAATTGTATAAAATATTCGTTTAATAATACATTATTTTCGTTTAATAGTATATTGATTTTCGTTTAATAGTGTAGTGATTTTCGTTTAGCAGTTCAAAAAAATTCGTTTAATACTACACAAATCATTTGCATGCAATTATTTGAGAATATGACTCATTGCCATGATTTGACATCACTAACCAAACAATCACATCTCTACACTATTCACGTAGAGACTAGTCAAAAATGTGGTATTTTGGTAACATTCACTATATTTAAGTGTACTTTTCAAACTTAAACTTAATTATATTTTAGTATATTTTTTTCCAAACAATTTAAAAAGGGTGTACAGTGGGCCGGGGTCCCATTTATTTAATAAGTAAATCAGAGAATATTTCAACAAATTCAATGTGCAATTTTGTCAGAGATTATTTTGCAGGGGAAATAGCAAATTTAGGACAGTAACTTTACCCCATTCACCATATAGGGACAATATCTTTTCGGGCTTTGAAATTGAGACTGTATGTTTCAATTTGGGCGAATTTAGGACAATTTAGCCTGAATCGATGAATTTCTGGCTGAATTGCACGTGAAAGTCACATGAACCGGAGGAAGCGGGCTTAAAAGCCCGAAATTCACGTGACTTTCACGTGCAATTCAGCCCGAAATTCATCGATTCGGGCTGATTGTCCTAAATTCGCCCAAATTGAAACATACAGTCTCAATTTTAAAGCTCGAAAAGATATTGTCCCTATATGGTGAATGGGGTAAAGTTACTGTCCTAAATTTGCAATTTCCCCTTATTTTGCATATATGGATTGCGTGTATGTACACAAATTAGGATTATCTGCCAAGTGATGTATGATTTTTAAATGGATACAAAAATTCATATGAAATTATTATACTAATATAATTCAATAAATGGGATCTTAAGAACAAGATTGATTTTCATAGATTTATATATATATATATATATATATATATATATATATATAGTTGATTCATTTTATGAAATTAACCGGTTTTAAAAGAGACCGGGTCTTAAATGTGATAAATGATATTGCTATTTATTGACTTTAAAAAAATTGAAGGAAACTTCAAAATCTTTTAACCTGCAAATTCAGTGAGAGCTTTTAGTGCAACATGGTAGAATGCTGACGTGGATACAAGAGATTGGGTTTTTTTTATTTTTTTAGTTTTGTCCATTCCATAGTCAATATAGAATTATAATCTTTTTAAAAACCTAAAACTCATCAAAATTACATCATCCCATTTTACAATAAAAATGAAATGCATTTCTTTCAACACAAAGAAATAAGTTGTAAAAACACCTTATGTAGAGTTTTTTTTCTCAATAAGTTTACCAAACACCTCTTAGTTTCTAATGTTTAGCAAAAAAAAAAATCTAAGAACTTAGTAATATTTTTTTCCGCACATTTGAATAGGTACATCTCACCAATAATTTAAAAAAAAATTCTAATAGTTTGTTGTAAAGTAAAGTGTTGGATTGAAAGAAGTTCATATTACATGAATATAATATTGCAAGTATTTTAATTTCAGTGAATGTGAGAATATCAATACGAATTGAAATGTGGATTATGTGACTTGTGTTCGATCCTGTCCCACCACTCGATTAGGTAAAATAGGCGTAGATCTTTATTATAACGAATTGACAAAATCTCAAACCGGGTTGAGTGGACTAGCCCACTGAAATCTTTATTTCATTTTGAATAATATGCAATTCAATTACATTTAAAATAAGAAAACAATTTAAAAAAAACCATAAATTTTTCATTAAAATTTATTCATTTCTATAAATAAATAATTAATATGAATATTTTATACATCATTACTTGCATTAAACAGTGATCATTACTCCTCATTTCTCATCTGTACTTTCAAGGAATTAAAAAAAAAAACCCAACCCATCACTAATCCACCCTACAAGGGCCAAACTTTCTTAAGCTCGTCCTACCTAGAACATCTAATTACTTAACTCAATCAACCATTTTGTTTTGTTAGAACTCAATGAATCTTATAACTCTTATTTATTTTGACAATTTCTAGACCTTGAGTATAAATTCTAGATCGATTAGGATCGTACAAATATATTATGATATTATTAGGGCCAACTAAATTTAGATTCGGCCTAATTTCAACATCTCTAATATACTCACGTTGTTAAGTATTTAATCAATTTTTTGTTGAAATCTCAAAAACTAATAGAATTAAATTAATGGTAATTATTGAAAATTTAATATATTGGTAGAATACAAATAATTATGTATAATAATGAGTGAATGAGTGGGTCGCCTCGGATCTCGCGAGCAACAGCAACCCCACTTCCCCATGTTTCTACCCTTCTTATTTATTAGCTTAGGAAATATATGGACTCTATTTAATGCAACCATATAATTTATATATATTCCTTAAGTTTGGTATATAATTTTATTAGACGAATATTATTATTCACAAATCCAAATTCATTTTCATGAATTAATTTACAAATTATGGATTCCAGGTAAATTCCTTTCATTAAATTAAATTCATAAAATATTTTTAAAACAATCAGTCTTTATATAAGTTCATATATAACTTGTGTAAATATTTCAGTACTCTCCCAATTACATGACTACATGAGAGATGAGCAACTTACTTTTAAGGGGGAATTATACTTTAAATTAAATATATTTTTCATTCAAATTATTATGATTTGATTTTTTTTAGGTTAATTTCAGTTTTGATCTTATATGTAAAATCATTTTTATTTTTGGACAACCAAATATTCATTTTTCAATTTTGTTCCTATTTGTTTAATTTTTTTTTTTCTATTTTAGTCCTATACGTTTCAATTTTCAGTCAAGTTTTCCAATTTTAGTCCAGTTGTTTCAATTTTTTCCAATTTCAATTCAATTTTGATCAAATGGCCACCGGAAAATCTCACGTGACATCGGTGATTTTGGGAATTCCGACCAAAATTGGACTGAAATTGGAAAAAATTGAAACATACTGAACCAAAATTGGAAAATTGGACTTAAGTTGGAAAATTGAAAAACGTATGTTTTGTTATCAAAAAATGGAAAAGATCTTACATACAGGACCGAAATTAAAATTAACCATTTTTTTTAAAAAACATTGGATCGGTCTTTTTTTTTTATGAACTTTTAAATTTGATAAATCGTTAATCCTAACACATCTAAGCCATTTTTAATATATAAATTCGATACTTTTCGACACTCATTATTCTAGGTTTGGCTCATGCATTAGATAATGAAAAAGAATTTTATATATAAATAATAAATAAACTTAAATAGGTATGTATACACTCTTTTTAAGGAAAATTTGCAATCCCATAACAAAAGGAAATGAGAGCATGTCACATGACAGCCTATTATACTAAATGACAATGAAACATAAAATATTGGACCGAGTAATTTATGGAAAATACAAACCTTGTCCTCACTTTCACAAAAGAAAATGTTGGCCTAATATAATAAAGGAATATTGGCGATGCACACTTTGTAATAGTTAAATTCCTATATATGATAAGAATATTGCCCAATCTTAGTAATTATTATAATAGTATCGCACGTTGGAAAGGTATAAACATTCTACTAAATCTCATCCTTCCCATTTTGATTTTGAGGTTCAATGGGAAGAATTTTATATGAAATGATAGAAAATAAGAAAGTCGCCGAATCGGCTATTGTCCTACATTTAAAACTCAGTGCTATTATTCATTATGCTTATTTTTTCAAAATCCATTATACTTTTTTTGAACTTAAAAAATATCTTTATTGCATGTATTTTTATTTCTATTAAGTCATTTGGAGTCTTTTTCATTTATCAGATTCTGCTTACATAATGTTGAGAAACAAATAGTTTTTAAGAACGGATTATACTATAGTTTATATACAAAAATTACTTTTTCAGAAGCACGATTTTTTTTTTTCTTATTTTTGCAGACTTTCCTTAACCCACTTAAATCTTGTTTTTATTAGACTAATTTAATTCAAGATCTTTTTTTTTTTTTTTTTTTTACAGAATCCAAGTATGTTATTTCAAGGCCATATGTAAAATAATATATCTAGATCCACGACTTAAGTTTCAGGGTGAATTACATCCATCAATCATCAGATTTTGTTCACATTATGAAACATATTATAATATTTGTAGAAATTACAATTGAACTCAATAAAAATTTCCGCAAACAACTCCTTAAAACTTAGAGCAATATAAAGTAATATAACATTGATAAAGATGAATGAATTTGAAATAAATTACACAGAAAAAATCAATCGAAACATTACACATGAGTTTTATAGTTTTTTCATAGATAAAGAATTGATTGTCATTTTCAAAAATGTCGAGATCTATTTAGTTATTTATTCTTAATTTTAATTATTTTATCGTTTTCTAGGTAAGCGAATCAATTTTTTTTTAACATTATTCACCCACTAAAATGATAAAACCGACTATAATATACAATTATACACTATAAATAGGATGCATTATTCACTCACTAGAAGCTTGGAAGAAAAGATATATTTCTTTGCTATTTCCTTTTCATTCAAAAAAACTAAATGGCATGATTAATTAAATAAATAAATAATATTTCCACACAATATTAGTTCAAATTTCATAGTTAGGTTCTGGAATAACAACGTTGTAAATAAACACATAATTCTATATCCCAGTCACAGTTCAGAGTAGCTGAACATGTCAACATTGCAAAAGAGAATGTACAGTTATGAAGAACAATTCATAACTCTGTTAGAAGGCCCTCACAAGAACAAGTCTTCGAGCAAACATACATAAATGCATTTCTATGTACGACATACTAAACATGAATGCAAAACGAATCACAAAAGTAAGGAAAGCGTTTCTCAAAATTTCATTACAGCAGGGTGTGGGATCTCATTTACACGTTGAATCGATCTTCATACTGTCAGCACCTCCTGAGAGACAACAACAAAGGCGAGACGAACCTAGTGAATATGTGGAGCTCTCTAAACTAGAATGCGATACTTATTAACTGATCAAATATAGAGTATAAAATCCGGGCCCACCAAGCCCGAGTGAGCTGTATTTTGAGTAAATATTAGCAAGTAGTCACAATGAAAGAAGCTGTACCTTTTCTTTCTGTTTGTAAACTGAATCAATCTTCTTCATGTACTCATCAGTCATTTTCTGCAGATAGAGAATGTGAAGAAAAAATCAGTGACCTGGCAACAATTGAGTGAGCCAATAATGCTAACATACTTTCAAACATAAAGATAAGAATGGAGAATTTAATATTTGTAAGTAAAATAAAAGGCCAATAAACCAATGGGCTTTACAGAATAATTAGAATGATATTATCTTTGGAGCCATATATCTGTGGAGATATACTTGATTGAGGCCATGTTTGTTAATTATAATCTGATTAGAACCGAAGAAAGTGGAACTTCTAGTAGTTTCATGCTTTCAGTTTAGGTACCTGCAAATCGGCAGATAGGTCCTTCACATTGTCTTCTGAAAGCTTCTTCTCCTGCAAGATATTTCTGATTACATGAGAGAGAGAGAGAGAGAGAGAGAGAGAGAGAGTTCATTTTGCAAACCTTCTGAAGTTTGTCGTAGGACTTGATGGCATCTCTTCTTATATTCCTTATAGCAACCTACAAGAAGTAAGAGCACTCAACAATACCTGGTTCGAGAAATACATAAGAGAAATTTCAAAAAACGATGTAAAAGAAAGTAGCCATGGAAGCAGCTCTAAGATTCATCTCCCTCCCTTAAGGCATTTGTAGATGCCATGAAAACAAGACCATACCAACATTTATGATAGATGGTTCACATTACCCACACAAATCAAAGAGTAAGCATTTGCTGGTACAAATAGTTTACCTTGCTTTCTTCAGCCTGCTTAGCCACAACCTTTGACAACTCCTGAAATAACAAAGAGCATTCAGAAAAGAGAAGTGCAGGTGAGACTCAAGAATGAGTTTTATTGATATGTGTAGTCTCAAGCGCGTGTTAATAGGCAAAACTTTTATGAGATGATTCGCATTTGATCCAAGGACAACAATACCTTCCTCCTCTCTGATGTTAGTTGTGGAAGGGTCAATCTAATAACATCTCCATCATTGTTTGGAGTCAAACCAGTGTCGGAGTTGACAATTGCTTTCTCTATAGCCTTCAAACTGAAAACCAAAGACAATCCAAATGTGATTGATCACACAAAAAAGGAAGCATGTCACTATTAGTTGAAGAACATAAATTATTCCACACAAATTTTCATATCCTGACATCAGAATATTCTAATGAAGCAGACAATGGGAATAGAATTCATTATTTATTTCTGGTAATGCCACAACTGGGCCAGTCTACAATTAGACAAATTAAGAGCAAACCCAACATCTCATGGAAGTCCTGCCTAGGCCTAGCACATACGCTCCTATTTCTGCACCATCTATCTCTTACAAAAGAATACCTGAATTTAAATTTCTATTTGCACTAAGGTCAGATTACGAGTGTACCTGGATTTATCATAGGGTTGGACCAAAAGGGAGCTTGCATCAGGAGTACTGATCTGAGCTATACTCTTCAAAATGACCGGTGTTCCATAATACTCCACCTAAGTCAACGAGGCAAGGGAGAAAATGGAAAGAAAAAAAATATGTGGTTATGTACAGTACATGCTAACTCAACAAGCAACAAGAGCTATAATATGGAAAATTCATTTTTCACTTGCACGTTGCAGACATAGCAAAGAACAAGATTCCTAAGCAAAAGAAACTCTACAAGAAACAGAGAAATTTCTCAAAACAACAACAAACACAAAACAAAAGTAAAAAACACAGAACAATATTCATAGTTTGCAGTTAAACATTATTCCAGAACAATCCCTTGTCAACACTTTCATGAAGCTTGCATTGATATTTGATTAACATGCACATCCCATTAGGTAGTCATTAATGAAATTCATAGTGTTCAAGCATGCACAGGCATTACAAAACAACTGAAGAAAACATTGTTTGGACTAACCTATTATTGTCCACATGAACCAAAGAATCAGACAGAAGTTACTCAAGATTAATTACGCCGCCATTACTAAATCAGATGGATAAATACATCAACTACAAATAAATAAAAAAAGGCATGACTGCAGATGAAAGCTGAAGAAAGACATCACATAGTAACTCTA
The DNA here is from genome assembly GCA_946896805.1 of Scutellaria galericulata. Taxonomy (NCBI): domain Eukaryota; kingdom Viridiplantae; phylum Streptophyta; class Magnoliopsida; order Lamiales; family Lamiaceae; genus Scutellaria; species Scutellaria galericulata. The sequence goes on along the minus strand of OX335792.1, from coordinate 2,362,153 downwards.
AAAGATTCAAGAATGCACTATAAACTACCAAATATTGTCCCCTGATTCAATACTTCCAAAAAGGGATCGTGTATAAGAACACAGAAAATGCCTACTATACCTCGATTTTATCCAATATAGATGGGTTTGCTCGTCCCGTTCTAATCGAATTGAAACTGGTCTTCATACTTTCAATGGTCTTTTCCATCCTTTCTTTCTGAAAACCAATGAATCAAAAATCGCATTCTTATGAGAGTTTCGTAATCGTACACAAGTTAATCAGCAAGAAAAGCTTAAGTTTTATATTATTCAACAAACAATCAAACACTTACTGCATCTTCCTCAATCAGTGATTTCTCGGCTTCTATTTCTTCAATAGTCGCGCACCTCAACACTCCCATTCTGGTAATTGAACAACTCATTCAGTAACAAACAGCTTAAACAAATCACAACACACAACTAGCAAGTTAATTTATATGAACTCAAACTTGCCTTTTCTTCCATGTATGCTTAACAACCAAGGGCCTCCCTGACAAGCCTTTCACCGCCACCTGAAGCTTGACGTAATTCGCAGACGCACCCCAACAACCCACATTACCAAAATCTGCAATAAACCCAACCTTAACCCGGGCAAAGATAGAACAGAAAACACACACACAAGGGCAAGAAGAAAAACTGAAGCTTCTAGAAGACCTGGGAGTGAGAGGCGAGTGTTGGGGGCGTAGCAGACGGAGCGCATGTGAGATGCAGGCGAGAACGAGGTGGCCATGGAGACGCGACACAGGTGTTCGACAAAATGCTTCAGTGAAACTTAGCAGCTTCGGAGTAGGCTGGCTAGAGAGTGGAATTATGGATAAGAAGGATTTTTGCACTGGACATTCATCCACCAAATACGCTATTTTCTTTTTTGCCCATTAAATTATATGAAATCCCACTTCTACCCCTCCCATTAACCAATACAAAACTTGAATATCCTGTTTTACCCCTCTCCATAAGTTAATTCTTTTTTTCAATTCTCCACCCTTTCAAACTTTAATTCTCATAAAGAAAAAAGATGAGAATAAAATGTGTATAAATTTTTATATTTTCATGAAGTATGAAAATGACAAAAAAATTTGTGCAACTGGTCCACCCTATTCGTCACGTGCATCAACGTGCTTCCACGCATCTGGGTAGGTGCATCCAAACTCGTTTTTAGATTATGTACATTTATGTTATGTTAGTCGTATCTTTTAGGTTTTTAGTTGTACCTTAACATTTTATTCGACATTTATTAATACATTTCATATCTTTTAATTATGTTAGTCATACATTTTTAATTATATTAGTTGTATTATAATATATTACATAAAAATGTGATATTTATATATGAAGGTAGAACTAATATAATATAAATGTATAACTAATATATTATAAAGATCAGAGTAAAAAAAAAAAAAAAGTAAAAAAAAAAAAGGACACGAGCCGAGTCGGATTCAAACCGACCCAAATGTATAGATCTAAAATCCATCCAGCAGTTACTCAAAAGACTTACTCTATGAAATATGTGAGTAGATTAAAGTTTATAATCATTGAAGACCCAAATCACTAGATTTTAATGACTGTTTTTTTAGATACTAATCGACTTGTGGCTAGCTCATTCTTTATTGTTTTCCTTTGGTACGCATTTTTTTCATTTCCTTTTATAATATTCAATATCTATTGAAAAAGTGGATCTGAAACTAAAACTGCCAAGTAAATATTTTATGTGATCAAATATGCATGATTTTAAAATGTGGAGCTTAGAAGTGTGAGTGCCATCACTCACACATATTTGGTCTGAGTCAATATGAATCAAAATGGTCAACAATCATGCATTTTTTAAAATAGTTGTATAACTTATTTTCTTATGAAAAATGGAGCCTATAAACTCAACCAAAAGAAGAGAGGTACAATTCAACAATCACGTTTACATAGTAAAAATAACATGCATTCCCATAACAAAACTGTGAATTCATGCATATATTGTGACTGCACAAATCTTTGCCTTTTTTCCACCAAATCCCCCTTTATATAATGCCCCTTTTTCTTTTACATTTTTTGTCACTTTCTCTTTCACTCTTTGCCATGGATTTGCAAATAGAATTGGTCTTGTTTATGATCATTGCTATTTCTGGATTTTGCAATGCAACAGTCTACAAAGTTGGTGATACTCAAAGCTGGGCTGTTGGTGCCAACGTGGACTACAACAAATGGACTTCTTCTAAGACTTTTCGAGTTGGCGATATTCTTGGTATTTTCTTTTCATATTTCATTATTTTCTACTTTGTACTTCTGTTATATTTGATTTTCTTAAGATTTGTAGCGATTTGGTTAAATTTTCTAATGAATCCCGAGTTTGGTGGAAATTTCTATCCTTTTTTCACAAATTTCATAACTTGTTCGGTAATTTATTCAATTCTTTAAAGAACTAATGTAATGATAAAAATAAGTCATAATTATACAACTAGTCTATAACTTGATCAAATCTTGATTATCAAAATCAAGGGTTCAAGAGAGAAAATCATGGGTATATTTTATTATTTTGATTTTTATCTTTTACTTATATGCGAATATAGATTTAACGAAGACAATATATTGATCAAAAGTAATTAATGTGTTTTATTTACGCATAGTTTTTGAGTATGATGCCCAAGCTCACAATGTGCTTCAAGTGAGCCGAGCGGACTTCCACTCGTGCGACACGACGGCTCCAATCGCCACGTACGCCTCGGGCAACGACTCGATCGGGATCCACAGCCCGGGCCACTATTTCTACATCTGTGGATTTGTGGGCCACTGCCAGGCGGGCCAGAAGGTTGATATAAGGGTGTTGCCCATCACTGTAAGCCCAATTACAAGCCCAGATAAGGCCCGTAATGTCCCTATGGTCTCTTCTATTGAGCCTCTCGCCCCAAGCCCATCTTTTAGCAGTGGACATTCTCACATGTATTGCCATGGGCTCATCTCTTTCCATCTTGGGCTTTTGCTTATTATTATTTGGGCTTTTATTTGATGCATTTATTTTATTAAGTTTTTTTTTTAGACTTTAAAATTTGGGCCTTTGGATATTCGGTTTTAGTATTTATTATTATGATTATGATTATGATTAGAATGATGATTTGAACGTTGTCTTAAAATAATGATGACTGATTTAAATGCATTATTATTTATGTTTATTTGAGATGTTGAATTTTAAAAATTATTTTTAGAATTGTTTGATAATTATTCAGATTGAGATTGATGGAGCTATAGTTGAGCTCGAATAGTTTGTTCTAAACTTGTTCGCCTTTTATTTTTACTTTTCAAACTCGATTATATATCTATTCGATCGAGTTCAAATAAACTTATAACAAATGAGTGTGAATTGATTGTCCAGTAATTTGATTTGATTTTCAGCCACACCTATATATGATTTATAAATTGGAAATGTATGAATTCTAAAATCGTACACTACTTACATATATTCATGAAACCAATTACTAGATCGTTTTGTCAAATTGTATCACTAATTACAAATACTTTTTACTCAACTATATATTCAATCATTTTAAAACATCTGAGCCAGTTTTGTATGGTTCAGGTTGCTTATTGGATGTGTTTTTCCATAAAGTACATGCTAAGTACAAGATTTAACAAAAAAAAAAGGGAAATTTTCTGTTAACCCCTCTACTCTCACTAAATATCTTTACTAGACGTAAATAGAACATGAAATTTTAAATTTAAAACATAAATTTAAACTATATATATTTCTAGTGCTGATTTATAAGAACTAAAAGTCATTCCTATATATTAGTACTCAAGGATTCCGAATTCATTGTTATTTATTAAATGGCTATTTAAATTGATTCGTTTTTTAATGAATTTGAAATCCAACACTTTTTTTAAAAGTATGTTGCTATTTGAATTCTACCATATTTGAAGGATCCAGTTACAGGGCAGCACTTATGTGCCCCGGGGCACACCGTGGCCCCAACATTATCCATACTTTTTTTTTTTTTGCCTTTTCTTTTTAATCTTTTTGTTGTTCCTTTCTTTCTTTTTTATTCCTCTATTCCTTCTCAATTTCTTCATATAATTATATAATATCTTAAAGGTGCATATCTAATACTTTTATACTATAAACATTAATACCTTAAAGGTAAGCATGTAATACCTTAAAAGATGCATATGTAATACCTTTATACTATAAACATTAATACCTTAAAGGTAAGCATGTAATACCTTAAAAGATGCATATGTAATACCTTTATACTATAAGCATTGATATTTTAAAGGTAGGCATGGAATACCTTAAAATGTGCATATGTAATATTTTAAAGGTGCATATCTAATACCATATATTATAAGCATTAATACCTTAAAGGTAAGCATGCAATACCTTAAAAGGTGCATGTGTAATACCTTATACTATGAGCATTAATACCTTAAAGGTAATATGTAATACCTAAGAGTATACAATTGATAAAAGTATACAACTGATATCTTAAGAACATACAATTGATACCTTAAGAGTTGTCTTATACTATCAGCACTAATACCTTAAAAGTAAATATGTAAATAAGAAGAAGAAGAAGAAGAATGTACAAAACAAATAAACAGAATAACAAATCGATAAAAAAAAAAGATTAAGAAGAAGGAGAGAAAAAAAAAAGGAAAAAGAAGAAAGCAACACTATTTCTGCACTAATATCTTAAGAGTAAATGTGTAATACTTTAAGAGTAAACAACTGATTTCTTAAGAGTATACAACTAATACCTTCACTGAAAATCTTAAGATTTCAAATGTTTCATCATCTTCTTCCTCAAAATTTTTGCAAATCACGATTTCATCATATTTTTCATCAATCTTTTTGCAAATCATGATTTCATATTGTTTTAAATAATTTATTTTCAATGTTTTAAAATTACTCATAAATAAGAAGGGGAAAAAACCTCATAAATGATTTCACGGCAATTTGAAGAAAAATAAAAACAAAAGGATAGACAAGAAGAATAAGAAGAAAAATGTACTAAACAAATAAGAAGAATAACAAATCAATGAAAAAAGAGATTAAGAGGACGAAGGAGAAAGAAGAGAAAAAAAAAAGAGGAAAAAGAAGAAAAACATAATATCTTAAGGGTAGATATGTGATACCTGAAGAGTAAATGTATGATACCCGAAGAGTATATAATCAGGTTTGTGCGCTGCCACACCATATTACCGCGCGTGGACGCGCTTGAAAGCGGCCCACGCACCGGATCGGATTAGAGGTATGGATCTAAGATTTGTGCTCCTGGAGCATATAATTCTTGCGTGGTTATAAAGTCATAATATATTATATTTGGACTCTATTAAGAGTGTGATGAACTTAAGTAAGTAGTTATTAGAATCATAATTTCTTCTATCTTCATCTCCCACCATATCTATCCATGTACTCGTGTTATTAATTCTCAACACTTTCAAAAAAAAAAAATGAATGAGGAATGGATTGCGACATTAAAAGCTGGTGTAGGTGATTGTTATAAATGTATGGTTTGAAAAGAATTGATGAAAACATTAGCATTTCTACGTAATCTACAATGAGCATATATGCCTTTTGATTTGATTTGGTAATAAATTAATAGTTGTGCAAATGTTGTATTGTTACATTTTTGTTAGAGAGATTGAGAATTTAGGTTGGTTTGAGAGCCAATGGTATTGAATAAACGACAACCAACAGATTGATATTTGGTGAAAATGGAGTAACATGCTTTTTTAGATGGGTCAACTAATTTTCTGCTCCTCATTATTTATTTGTGCATCCATTTTTGTTCATCTTTCATTTAATTCACATTTTTTGATTTAATATATGAGAGAGAGAGAGAGATTTTGTGTGTGTGTGTGTATATATGAAGTGTGCAAAATATGATGCAACATCCTTACAGATAGAGAATTCAATACTCAACTTTCATCATTTTTTTTCAAATACTAACTTTTTCCCCCATATAAACATATCTCCACTTGTTTAAAATTTTATCTAGATTAAAACAATTTATTTGATTAGACTTGCTAATTTTATCAAATTTAAATTAATTTTAATCAATTACACCTGTATAATTGAAGACTTCCATAGGGAGAACAAAAAAGGAAACCTGAATGATTGAATCATATTTTATTAACTTTGTTTATTTTAGGAATTTGGATAGATTTTGATATACATTGATTTCAAAACCTAATATATTTTCAAATTTCATTAGTTTAATTTTTAGAAATTGGAACATACCTCCTCTCCTAACTCAAGTAGAAATTCTTCCAGAATATATGACACTCTCTCCAATCGCAAATAAGTGCTATTTTACAGATTAAATTTACTTTCAATTATTTTTATGTTTAGACTTTTACACAACTTAATTCTAAAAATATTTTTATTTTCACTGTTAGCTAGGGTTGTAAATGATATAATTTGAACCAAACGAACAATTGTTCAAGCTTATTTGAAATATTATCGAACTTTTAAATTTCTATTTGAACTTGTTTGATAATTAATTGAATCGAGTTTGAACGAGCTTTAGTTTAGCCGAATACGAGTTGAGGGTTGAGCTCGAGTAGCATATTTTATCTTTTTATAATAATTGAGCTCAAGTTCGAGCCGAACTTTAGATTTTATCAAACACAAAAGTATGTTCAAGTTTGTTTGACATATCTATCGAATCGAGCTCAAACAAAACTTCTAACAAACGATCTTGAATCGAGTATTGAATAGTTGATTGATTTTCAGCCCTACTGTTATCAGGAATTTGATAAAAACTTCTTTTTTTAATTAATTTGAGTTTCTTTTCAATATTATATTAAATCTTAAATTCCTTGATTAGGATTACATTTTTCAAATTTCAAAGTTCCTAGATATATAAGATAACCTTTAGAACGACACTAAATGGAGATAAATAACAGTATACCCCAGGAACATAATCGAGTTGGTAAGGTCTGTGGTGATATATGGAGAAATCCTCTAACAACGCAGGTTCAAACACCGCATAAACAGATATATCGTGGAAGTTTGTTTCGGGATTTGTATCATGTTGGCTCACTCTTATAAACACCTACCATTTGACACATCTCTCGATTTATATCATATCTCAATAAGGAGTCTATCGTCGGGTGGGGAAGTTATTCATCTCTCCAAATCAAATTAGTAAATAAGAAGTTAAGTTGGGATTAATTAAAAATAATAGTAGATGAGACATTAAATCTTAAGTAATATAGGAACAATCTCGCACGTGCAGTGCTTGCCCGGAAGACAAACAGTGTCGCCTGTGGATAGTAAATAAATCAGTGAAAACGCGTGTAATAAATTCTATAAAACCAACAAATTAAAAAATAAAATAAAAATCAAGTACAGCACAGCACATCGTAAGGAGAGTACTCCCTCTTACGGTGTATGTAAAACAAAACAACACAATATTATATAAAAACGAAATTCATCACCACTATATATATACACACACACTACAAGTGTGAACTGACCCCCTCTCACTCTCTCTCACTCACTCACTCACTCTGAGCAAGCATACTATGCGCAATTATCCGCTAACTGTGTGTGTTCTCAGCGCCATTAATGTGCTTCAGTAGTTAAGCGTGATCTCTCACTTTTTCACGGATTTTATCTCTGATTTCACCCTACTAGTACCTATATACCTCTAGCTGTAGCTCCTCTCTATATACAGTGTCATTTCCCCTCCAAATTGGGCAACAGATAATTTATTCCGGCAGCGATTCGTTCTCTATTCTGGTTTCTGATCGGAGGTCATGGAATTGAGCAAAGTGACATTGGAGATTTTCTCTAAGTTGGAGCAGAAATGGCTGCACCATTGCGAAGGCAAAAAAACGCGACTTCTCAGCCTTGACGGCGGAGGAACCACCGCCATTGTCGCATGCGCCGCCCTGGTCCATCTGGAGGACCAGATCCAGGAAAAAACCGGCGATTCTAACGCTCGAGTCGCTGATTTTTTCGATATCGTTGTCGGTACCGGAATCGGCGCTCTCCTCGCCGCAATGCTCGTCGCCGACGACGGCTCCGGCCGTCCGCTTTACTCCGCCAGAGACGCCGCTAAGTTCGTGACGGAGAATCAGACGAAGCTTTTTAAACCGAAAAGCTTCGGCGGCTTCCGCCGTCGCATGAGGTTTTCCGGTAGGAGCATGGATGGAGTGCTGCAGCAGGCATTCCGGAGAGACGACGGCAAAGTGCTAACCCTAAAGGACACGTGTAAGCCTCTCCTCGTTCCTTGCTTTGACCTAAACAGCTCGGCGCCGTTTGTTTTCTCCCGAGCCGACGCCTCCGAGTCGCCGAGCTTCGATTTCGAGCTGTGGAAAGTGATTCGCGCCACGTCAGCGACACCGCTGATGTTCAAGCCGTATAAGCTCTCATCCAGCGACGGCAAAACCTCCTGTTTGGCGGTGGACGGCGGACTTGTGATGAACAATCCCACCGCCGCCGCCGTCACTCACGTTCTGCACAACAAGCGTGACTTTCCGTCGGTCACCGGAGTTGATGACTTGTTGGTGCTCTCAATCGGCAATGGACAGTTAACTAGTCCGTCGGGGATGAAGCTCAGCCGTAACGGCGACTGCTCGACGTTGTCTATCGTCGGCATTGTCCTTGACGGCGTCTCCGAAACCGTTGATCAAATGCTAGGCAATGCCTTCTGTTGGAATCCAAACGACTACATAAGAATTCAGGTAATCTTAATTAATCTCCACCGTTGGATCATTAACAACTAATTAGATGAATAACGGAGTTGTTACTTGTTACTAACTTCCTGACGGCGTTATTTTGCAGGCTAACAGCGTAACGGAAACGGCGGACGAGGTGTTGGCAGGAAGAGCAGTCGAGGCCTTGCCGTTTGGCGGGAAACGGTTGTTGACGGAGACTAACGGACAGAGGATCGGAGGGTTTGTGCAACGGCTTGTTGCATCGGGAAGGAGTAGCCTGCCGCCGAGTCCGTGCAAGGAAACGGCCGTTAGTCCACTGGTTAACGGTCGTTAGCTTAATTTTATTTTTTCTTTTAGTGTTTATTTATTTTTTCGTTCAGTTTTATATTAGGCCATGTCAGATAACTGTCCCTCTTTGTCAACTTTTAATCAGAAGCAGTATATTTAAATAAGACTATATAATATAGGGATTGAGTGGCATATAATTAATTAATGGCTCATTTATGAACTGCTAATTAATGTAATTAACTTTGGTATGTTTAGATCTCATTAACTGAGGGATATTTTAAAGTTACAAAGTAATTCTCGTGTCTTTTTATGCAGTTTATACACAAAAGCATTTAAGACAAATATTGAGCAATTGAATGAAAGTATTTTACTTCTCTAAAAAACTGAAAAGAAAAGACAGTCTGTAATTAATTTTATTTTGTTTTAATTTTGTAGCATGACATTATTACAATGTAATTTCCTATATATCTTTATGATGTGACATTGATACACACCAATTTACAGTACTAAACTACGGGTAACAGTTTAAAGATTGTGATAAATTTAGGTATATTCAAAATCATAACCATTAGTGCAAAATAGTACATCTGATCAAGCTTTTAAAATTGTACATAACCCACAAACCTCCACAATTATAACTTATATGGTAAAATATGCTGTAAATAATATTAAAAAAGATCAGATTTAAAATTACTAAGAGATGAAACTCGAATATTTTATATAAATAAATAAGAAAAGAAAAAATAAAGAAGAAAAAGAGAAGGGCAAAGCAGAAGTAAAGATTGTAGTGTGTGGGGGTAAAATAGAGAAAGAAAGAGTAGTGATATAGTTAGTTACTATTGTTGGGGCATTATGATGAGGTTGTTCTTTCATCATTTAAGTGTTTTATTATAGTATCATAAATATCCTTTCCTGCTTCAACTTATATACTAACATACAAATTAACCTTGGAGAACAATAATTTTGTCCATTAATTCTATCTTTTTTTCGCATCCCTTTTTGTTATATGTCTCAATATATTTTTGTTACTTACTATATCAGGAATGCATTTGTTGATTTATGCATTTTAATATCATGTAATACATATGCTCGATCAAGGTTTGTGAACATATCGAGTCGAGTATAATTAGTATGCTTAAAAACTTGAGATTGAAAGTTATTCGAATAGCTCGAGCTCTACTCGATTATTTTCAAGGCAAATTTGATTATTTTTATGCTTTTTTTTTTCTTCCTTTCAACCTAGTGAACATGTACTACATTTCCTATTTTAATCATATTTTGATTTTGTTTTTCATTTCATAAATACGCATCAGATATATATATATATATATATATATATATAGTTATTATATTGCACATTACATGTGGTGGGATGTGTGTATATATCTAATATAAATAAATGGAATATTAAAACAGACTAAAAAGCTAGTGATCAGACAATATATAAGAGTTGGCCTACTGCCAAATTATAATAAATAAACCCAAGGGAAATAAGTTTTTTTTAGTACTCTATGATTGACTCATTATGTTTTAGTCATCTATCTTCATCTTTTGATTTTTAATCTTTTATATTTTAAAAATATCATTTTTTGTCCTTTTACTTGCAACAATAGGTAACTTTTTTTCTTTTTAGTTACAATTTATTTTCAGCACCAATTTTTTTTTTACTTCATTTAATATGTATATTTTAATATTAATATACATATAGCTGGTAATAAAAAATACGGACTATGTATATATTTAATTCGGTGTACGCATGTTATTATGTCTTTACCCTAGGCTTTTATGGTGGTGTTATTTTAAGACTGACCAAGTTAATTTTAATATGAGTTTGGTAGAATATATTTCCTTCTTCCATTTATTTAATTACTATAATGTAAGACATGAATAAATTACAGCTAAAACAAGTGTCCTTATTAGCTAGCATTAATCTTCTCTTATGTACAAAGCCAGATATAACCAAGCAAAACAAATATATCATTCCTGGTTAATTTCCTATTTAACTATGGCTTTTAAAGAATAACTTCCAAAAAAAAAGAAAAATGTAGGGACATTCATGTCAACAAATATATTGAAAACTGTCAAATAACAATAACTGATTAAATTGATTAATGTGAACAAAAATCTGATTTGATTTTAAAAAAAAAAAGGAAGAAGGAAAACTGAGCCCACAAATTATATAAGTGTACGAGTAGAAAACACGGTGGAGAGATGAAGATGGTGCACCTACTTATTAAATGTTCAGATGAAGGAGATATATTTTAGTAAAATATCTCAAATGAGTTTGTATATATATATAAATAAATTTTAGAATATTTATCAAAAATCGTTTAAAATAAAATATGTCAATCTAATTAGTTAATTGGAAAATCTCAAGTTTTATGTCATTTGAAAGTAAAGATAATAATTTCTTAAGTCACCAGTGGTAAAGTGCATGGGCATTAATGTGTGATTTTTACTTAATATATGTTGTTTAAGTTTTTCTTAAGGAAATTTATGCGATTTTGCTAAGAAAATACACATGTTAAATGTTGGTTAGATTATGGATATTATTGCAAACATAAGAAGCTAAGTGTATGAGTTGAAAAATGAAATTGCAAACCACTTAATGAATCAAAGAATGAAGCAAGTTGGAAAATTAGTATTAGTAGAAACACACAGTTGTGGAAGAAATTGCATATATTTTAATAAATAATTCAAATTGAGTAATTCTTATCATGTTGGAAAAATGAGGAGATCTACAACTTTGATATATGTTGACAAGGTTTTTCAATTCGAGTTCCAAATTATCAGGAAAATATAGCAAATTGACAGTTATGTAGGAATATATATATTCTAATAGGGTTCTAGTATTTTCGATATATCATTGTGTAGAAATCAAATTTGTTGGGTTGGAAAACGAACTCGAAGGACTAAAACTTTCAATAAGATGTGGTAGCCAAATTATGATTGTAAGAGAATTATGCAACATACACTCCGAAAATTGGTAAAGGTCATACCGACGTCAAATTTCAGTGCACATATTGATAGATTACGACTTGTCTATGTCAAATTTCAGTGCACATATTGATAGATTACGACTTGTCTATGGATATCGTAATTTCATTATGTCTACCTAAATTTGTTGTGAACCTATAACTAGGGATGTTATTAGTTTGAGTTATTACTCTAGATGGATATCTAATTCTAATTCAAGTTTACTATATTGAAGTTCCTATTCATTTATTGTTGATTTAATTGTTTAGTTTGACTATCTGATCAATAATTGTGTATGTTTGATATAATTAATTTGGTTCTTTTGTGAATAAATTAACTATTTATGTTGTGTAGATATACTAACATAATTAAAAATTCATTGTCTCGGAATAATGATTTATTCAATAATCATGATGAATCATATAATAAGACAAATTTTTTAATTTGATTTATTGAATTTATATCTTAAAGCAGAATCTAACAGAAGGATTACATTTTGATCATCTTGTGATAGTTGTATTAATTGATTTGACTGTTAGTAGAGTTTTAGTTGTTAATTAATCCACTCTTTAATTAAATCCTGACTGTCTAAATATAATTGCATCATCATAATTGTAGTACCTAGTCATGTTGATTATCATTTTCTATGAAATTGACTTGTGCTCACTATTTTCTGTAAATTATATATATCATACACTTATAAAATCTCCAATTCCATCAATTAAAAGAATCTCTAGTTGGTTTAACTTAAAAAAAAAAAAGGGCAAAAACAATATCATAATTTCACTGTTGAAGATCACCTGAAGTGACTAATTCACAAGATTTGGAGTTAGAGTCATGTATATATCCATGTTCTATTAATTGGACCACACCTTAATTTATGAAAAGGTGGTCCTAAATGAATCTGTCCCGTCAAAAATTAAATTAAAATTGAAGGCTTAATATTAATTAATAATATGAAGTTACTTTTTTTATTTTCCCTTTTTTATTTATACACTTATTAATTTGACTAATGTGATCCTTGAGAATATTGTGTGTACATTTTTACCCAATGGTGTAGCTTATGTACCGGTCAATAGGATGTTTACTTCAATTTAGTTCAACTTTTGAAATTTTTTGAAGTGAGGATTAAAGAATTATTGTGTTAAAATCACTCTTATTTTGAATTCATATATTTCATGTCCAACATTCTGGAATTAGAGAAAATGATTATGAAGAAATGTTAATTGTTGAAAAATACGTGAAATATCGAGCATTGATTGACGATTTCACATAGATAGATAAACAAGAACTCAAGTTTTTTTTTTCTTTTTTTTGCAAATCCTAATTTTTATGAAATTAAAATTGGTAAAAATAATTTTGTAAATTATATTGTTTAACTTCAAGTTCTTTTTTTTTTTTTTTAATTCATAATTTGTATTGTATGTTGTAAGTCGTAACGTTTTTGTAGTTTGTTTATACTTTATATTTTATATTTTATACTTTGTAATTTGTATTATAAATATTGTAATTTCTAAAGTTGCAACTTGTAAATTATAAGTTCTGATATTTAATTCATATTAATTTATATTTTGTAATTCTAACACTTATTCTGATTTGTTAACTCTAACAAATGTTATGTATATTATAAAATTTAAATCAAAAATTTTATTTTAATTATATTACATATTTAGCAATCAAACACTTTATGAGATCAACGACATTACATATTAAATAAATTGAGTATTACATATTTATGAAATCTTATATTTATATTATAAATCTAAATTATCAAACAAATTATATTTTCTAACTTTCAATCAACAACATTAATTGAATACGGGTTAGGAATATTTCAGATACATTAAAAATATTTCTTAAAATGTGTGAAAAATAGAAAGCATGTAAAAATTATGAATATAAATATATAATCTATATATGTGACTTATATTTGCATAAATATGTAATACTAATTCCAACAATGATAGGATCTGAAATTTGCTACTACGTATGTGATTGGACTATTCCATATAAACAAGGAGTGGATATTTGATCAATAATTGGATGTTAATTATAGCAAAGCATGTAAAAAAGTTATCCCACCAAAAATAGTAAAAATTAAGCTAGATTCCACCCTAACAAAACTCCAAAGAGATTCTTGGTTTGCCACATCTTTTCAATACATATAAATTCATTGTGAATGACAAGAATCAAAAAGCTTGTTTGGATGCTTGTCTTTTATTAGTAGCCTTTCTTCATGTTGTTTTCTCATCATTGCTTTTTTGTAAATGATGCTTTGGTTCTTCCTTTAATAAAGGTAATTAAATGGATCACATTCATAATAAACTTTAATCTCATTATTTTAACATGTCAAAAACTTTTTTTATATATATGACACATATATGATTTCATGAATCAATTTTATTTTATTTCATATAACAAATTTATCAGATCAGTGTAATATCTATCATCTGTGTGTGTGACATACACCATGAAAACGATGATATTGAATTCACAATGTATAACATCAAAGACGTCACCCCTTCACGATAAATGATTTTTTATTTTATTTTATTCTTTTCATATAACTCTTTAGATTAAAGAACTGATGCATTAACATTATTAATTTAATTTTTGGTGATGATTATAATATACTTGAAATTAGATGGAAACTTAACCCTTGAATGATGAGGGACTTGTATGTATGTAAATAATTGCTAACACTCTTCATTCTAGAAACAACATGTGTAGAATGAGAAATTAAAACGATTACCAAAAATCTAGTGACTTCATAAGGGGTAGTATAAAGAATAATATGATTGTGTGAACAATGCTCAATGTCTCCATGATCTCCCTTTAACAAGTGTCGCACATCAACCAAAACCATTTAAATTTGCTTAGGACCCAAGATTATGCTATAATTGAAAATTTATGTGGGACAAAAAAAGGAACCATTTTGATTAAGGTCCAAGTAATTCTTATTATATCAAGAATTCATCCCATGCCACCAAACAAAGCATTTTAGACACTTGTTTCCTTTGGTTAACATTTCTAATTCGATTTTGCTCAATTAGGTCTTAAATTAATCAATAAATCACCAAATTGACATACTAAGAAATTTGTATGTATATTATGTTAGGTTATGTATCTTAATCGTCTATTTCACGTCCACAAACACAGTGATCCAACGGATTTGTGCTTTGGGGGCTACGACCCAATTTTGAGTATAAATAACCCTTGATTAATCATTGTATTTGTCAACACACGAAAATTAGTATATCTCCTGACTTGGTAGTGCCCCCAAACGTAATCATTCTTGACGAATTAGGTCAACAAGTCATGGTTCTTTATTTTTCGTTCATATAAAATTCTTCATAATTGCGCTTAAAATCCTAACATATTACAATTTACACGCTAGTTATATGGACTGTTGGGATTTAACTATAATTTGAATCTTATCTCCGATCAGTATTGAACAAATGTGAATCAAATATAAAAATTTAATGATAAAACTTATTTTCTCCTTGTTTTATTGAAAGAATCCACTTTTCTATCGAAACTGATTGATCTAAATTAAAACACATTACAATCATTGCATTTTTTTAACTATTTTAATTGATACCATAAATTCAAATCATCTCGTTTTTAATTTGCATTTAAAATTACAATATTAATTAGGAGAGATTTGAATACATTATACAATGGGCTATATGACTGATTTAAGGGTTAATTACATAAAAATGCACGAACTTTGGGTTGAATTTCAATTGCAACATGAACTTTTGACTGTAACATAAAAAACGTTCAATTTAACTCTTGTTTCAATTGGGACACGTTTGGATATAATTATTGATAACATTGATGTTTCAATGTTTAAAAATAGAATTTTATAAAATTGATGCATATAAAATTTTATATGCATTATGTTATAATTTTATATGCATTAAAATTATATAAATTTTGTTGTATTTTAATTTAATAAAATTAAACATTTTACAATAAAATTATAAAATTCAACAAAATTTATATAATTTTAATGCATATAAAATTATAACATAATGCATATAATATATTATATGCATCAATCTTATAGAATTATATTTTTAAACATTGAAACATTAATGTTATCAATAATTATATCCAAACATGTCCCAATTGAAACAAGCATTAAATAGAACGTTTTTTATGTTACAGCCAAAAGTTCATGTTGCAATTGAAATTCAACCCAAAGTTCGTGCATTTTTATGTAATTCCTGATTTAATAAGGGGCAACTCGTTCCACAACGTGCATTGGAACCCAATTTGGTTTGTATAAATAAATTTAAAAAAAAAATCAATTAGAGTTGACCACTCGTGGCCTTTGGAGTCAAACAGTGGCCACTATAAGAGTCAAAATAGCAGATTATATATTTGGTCAAAATAACACCAAGGTTCTCTCTCCAATTAGGGTATTTAATTTATGTGTGTCGAATTATATTATTATATATCTCTTAAAATTTAGTGGCTATTAATTATTAGAAACTTCTCAAAAATAATTTATAAATCATCTCACGATTTGCTCGAATTACAACTATATAATAAGAGGGAACAAGTGTAATGTAATAAGTAAAATTATGGAATTATATAATATAGTGTTGTTGTCAAAACTAAAAATAATTTATTATGTCGAGTGCATTAACATTTAATTTCTTCGACATTAATGATGAGGGACTTGTAAAAGGACCCTTTCGCCCCTCCGAACCATTAAGTTGAACGCCAACACCTAGGGGTGGAAATCGGAACGGAATTTCCAATATCCACCGAATTCGATCCGAAAATTTCCAATTTTGGAACGAATATTTTTAATTCAAAATTCCGATTTCCGATTTTTCCGAAAAATTTCGGATCGGAATTGGAATTGGAATTAGTTTTAAAATTTTCGGAAATTCCGAAATCCGATCCGAAATATTTCAGAAATTTAATTTTCGAAAATTCCGATCCGATTCTATCAAGTGCACAACAATTCTTGGAATATAAAATGTAGAATAGAGACATTTAGAGAATCAAAGTCAGGACCTCTCACACCCAAAGCAAGAAACTTACCACTAGACCAATAGTTCATGTTGTAAATAATTCAAACATTTTCGTAATAAACAAAAGATAATATATTTTATCACTCAAAAGATTTCATATAAATTTTATAGTTTTATTTTATACTATATACTATAGTATATATTAAATATATTATATACTATATCCCTCATCTCTAAAACAATGTGAACTATGAGAATTAGAATCTGTTTTATGATTGAATCTGTTTTATTACTCTATAAATGATTTTTAGAATTTCCGAATTTCCGAAAAATTAAAAAAATTCGGAATTCCGAAATTTCCGAAAAATCGGAATTGAAATGGATTTTACAATTCCGAAAATTTCGGAATCGGAATTGATTTTTCAATTCCAAAAATTTTCGGAATTTTTCCGAAACACCCTATTTCCGATCCGATCCGTCCGATTTCCACCCCTACCAACAACTTCAAACATCCACTGTGGAAATCGAGAATTGAACCCTTTTTTATTTAATTTATTTATTATATTAATATTTTTGAGGAAGAGGCAAGGAACAAAATGGGAATCAGATAAATATGGGGCAAGATTGAGAGAGGGACACAAAATTTATGCACCACTTCCACCCATTTTGACTTGTCCCTAGATCACCCACACGTGCATTTCACTCTCTACTATGTGTTTTTCATTATTAATTATATATATATATATATATATATATATATATATATATAGATATATGTAACACTCATTTTTAATTTATATTTTATCAGTAATTAGAATCTTTTTTGAACTCAATTGGTATTTACAATCTCAAGAAGGATATTAGGAATGCAGATTTTATGCACATTTAATTAAAGTGCAATCTTCCCAATACAAAATTTATACTACTAGTTTAGTTTGTATTTTTCTTACAACTATCACTTGAATATGCGAAGTCAAAGTGCATTAATGATATTTATTGGTAAATAACATTAATTTATTCAGTAAAAAAAGTTTTAAGAAAAATCTTATAAGTAAATTAAGTATAATCCTTATTGTTTATTGTAATATTGTAGCAAATAAGGGAGACATGGATATTGCTGATTAATATAGTTATGCACTGAACTAAACAATCTCGACATAAAAGTATGCTGCAGCATGAGATGATGCATAACATAGTTACAATTTATCTTGAATCTAATTTATTGTTTGATTTTATTTAATATTTAAAAATTGACAAATAAGTAAATAATGATGCAGCTATGAAACGATGAACTGATATTAAATGTATGTCGAAACGCATCAATCATACTTTAGTTAATGAAAATAAAATGAATTTAGCAATATTCATACTTTAGGAAACTTGGACTTACTCTTTTTAATAAAATAAATAAAACTTAAAGCTAAATAATAATTGACAAATGGAAAGTATGTGTTGTGTCAAGTGCAACATAATTTTCAACAGTTAAATAATATATTAATTAAATTATATTGTATTTAATTGTTTAGATCAGAATATGGGACTCACCAAAACTATAAATATATATTTGCAGTATAAATAATATTTCAAAATCTTTCAAATTCATGCATAAAAGATTTGTAAGAAAAGTGTGCCTGCTTTTCTTACATTTAATTCAGTGCATTGCATTGGCTCTTCATCCCAAACTAAATCACTAGATGCCAAATCAACACCAATCGATTTACAAGCTGTCTTGCTGTTGTAAGATTGAGACAAAATGATATCAGGTCAAATCTATAATTTTATCTCAATTAAATTAAATTATATTAATATATTATAACTGCCTCGTGTTCCAAATAGTAAACATTCCATGTCAAACTTATTTTCATTTGTAAAGTTTTATTTAACTTAAGTGCGTGTTATTAAGTCAAAACCTGACTTTCCGGTATGATACTTAAGATTTTGTAACTGGTAGGTAATGATTTATTAGTATTAAAAGGTATGATATTTAGGATTTTGTAACTAGTAGGTTATGATTTATTAGTATTAAAATGGTAAAGTATGATCATTAATTAGTGCAGTAAGTTTTTCTAAGAAATTGTTTAAGATATATATACAGTTCTATTACCCTACTCACTGTGAACATATCTTAATGTATCAAAAATCTAGTATATCTATTAATTTCAGTTTTCATATAATGAGGGAATGTGACCATTACACATTATCGGTTGACATATTAAGAGTTGTCCAAAATGGACATATATATATATATATATAACGCCCTATGAACCGATTCATTTTGTTAAACCTAAATTTCCGAATGAACCATCACAAGAAAAAAAGGGGTTAATTATCTGAAAAATAATAACTGATTTAAAAAAAAAAATGAGAGAGTTTCTTAACCTCTGTTGGTTTAACAAAAAAATTGCATGCGCGATTTAAATAAATAAAAAACTTGGTTGAACATTGTGAAATTGCCATATTTGGCAGCTAACTTTTTGGAAATCTGAACACACCAACAATTCGTTTTTAACTAACCGAGTAAAAAAAACTACATATATAAGGTTATGTTATTTTGATCAATAGCGAACAATTTGCTTAAAATGACAATTCGAATAAAGATTATAAGTTTTCCAACAATTTATAAAAAAAAAAAAAAAAATTATTTACAACTAGTCCCAGTTTATTATTATTATTATTATTATTTTTTCAGTATGATTCTAGAGATTTCTAAAATTGCCAACCGTACAAAAGCATGTAAGTAGCTATACAGTATGTGACATGTTAAATGTTGAAAAAACACACTATTTTACATATCCAAATTTTGATGATATGCCAGCTATATGACATGGGCATCTCAATATCTATATCTAAATCTAAATCTTGTGTGCCCATTTGCCTCTATCAAGACAAATACAGTAATACACACACATATATAAAAATATCTCAAGATTTTAATTTCATTAATATTAGAAATTTGCATATCATGTGTGGGATCCTTTGCAATCAATGTACTCGAATAATCTGGTTTTTACTAGTGTTATGGTGGAAACATTTGGCATATGCACGTAATTCATCAATGCCTTTAAATAATTGAGTTAATTAAATTGAATTTTTAATAGTTGATTAGAGGTTTGATAGCAGCAAAAGAGACAAAGTTTTGTATAATACTTTCCTATATTGTTGGGATATTTCAGTAGTTATATTGATAAGACAAAAACAGTTTGCTTAGGGATGTCAGTACCTAATTTCCATACTGTCTATATGATCTTAAGTTAAAAGATCATGTAATGGTTTTCCAAGTGTTAAGAAAAACCAACAAGTTGAAGGGAGTATCTGCATTTGGAACAGATAGGATGCTGCAAGAAGGAGACAACAAGTTGTAGAAAACAACATGCTGAAAGCTGCACGAAGGAAGTAGAAAGCTGTCGGCAGATTACAAGAAGCAACAAGATGAAGAAAGCAGCAAACTAAAGGAAGCAACAAGCCAAAGGCAGCAAGAAGCAGCACTAGGAAGATCATGCAGTGTGAAGAAGAGCAAAAGCTAACTGATATCAAGTAGTCGTTGCATGAACTTCAGCCATTGACCCATACTGACTTGATAGCTCAGCAAGAATGTCAGAGAGGTTCAGAAGCAAATTGTGGACGCATTAAATGCACATGTCAGGAGCAATTCAGAAGCATTTAATGTGGCCACAGAGAAGATCTTGGAGATCAAAGCTTGAATTCAAAATGGAGAAGTGTTCCCCTTCAACGGATACTTCCCAAACGGATATATTATCAAAATCTATAAATAGAAGGTGTGGCTGACTGAAGACATTGCTGAACAGAGTCGAGAGAAAACTTAGATATATTCCAAAAGCTTCTCAAGCTTATTCATGTTCAGTCACTCAACCTTCCAAAAACAGTCAACCATATCATTGAAACCTTCAGAGATCGAGACTGCTTCACACCAGTTGAAGAAAACTTTTTATCTTTTAACCACTTGTGTTGTGTGTGCTAGGTTATTTTATGTGTACTTAGTTGAGATAATTGTATCCTTGCTAAGTGTGTAGTCTAGAAGTAGGCTACTTTCCCTTTGCGAGATTGTACCCTTTGTTGGTTGTGGCCTTGAACAAGAGTCAGGATTCTAGTAAGCGTAGTTTGATAGGAAGAGGTTCGTAAAGCGAGACTTGTAAATCGAACTGACCTAATGAAGTTCCTCCTTGTGAAGGAGTAGAGTTGACGTAGAAGGCTTACACCACCTTCGAACCACTATAAACCATAAGTGTTTATTGCTTTGATTTACTTATTGCATTGTTCTTATCTTGTTATAGCTATCTTACTACACATCATAAGCATCCTGCATAAAAAACATTGAAAAGAGCATACTTGAAAAGAAAACTGTTTTTCCAAAAGAAACTCTATCGTTGTTTATTCTGCTGCATATTGAGAAAGGTGGGTCAGAAACCTGAATCAAGTCAGATTGTTGTTTCTCTTAAGAATCAGGAACCTGTATCTCTGATAGTTTTTTAAAGATAAAAAATCGATAGAGGTTCATTCACCCCTCTCTGAACCTCTGACCACTTGGGACCAACAAAATTCTCCATCATATGTAATTTTTTTACAACTGGTCAATTTGATAGAATGGTCAAAAGATTGTTGCCCTTTCGATGTGGAAGATTTTACGAAGGGTGGGCTATACATTCCTCAAAAAATACACCAAAAAATTGTATTTTTATGTCTTTCATTTTTCAAAACATTGGAGTGTATTTAGTAAATTTTGGGGTGTATAATTTCACCATTTTATAAATTTAAATTATATATAATCTAAATCTAACTCAACTTAGATTGTGTAAAATATAGTTGATTAATGCCATCCTTTACATAGTAGTATAATATTGTTGAAACCACTTAAATCTTCAAGATTAGATTTGTGTCACACACATATATGTGTTCACCCACGAGCACATTAATTTATGAATGGTAATATGCTATTAACTGTAATTATTAATTATTTTACATATGTTCGACGAATTTATATGAAGAGATGTCGTGTTGATAACTTAAAATAGAACTCAATATTGAATTTTTTTTATGTATACGTGGATGTGGGTGAGGTGCTATATATCGAGGTTGGTTCGTAGTAAGTAATAATATAAATGTAATAATATATTGTGACCCAATTCAATTGCAATTTACCACTCATGGCTCACATATTTTGTCCATCATGCATATCAAAGTCATTTGTTCTTGTCTCAATTTAATAATCTACAGCTGGCATTTGGTTAAATGTTGCAGGGATATCTGATTCTATTGAATTTCTTTTTATTATTTTCTATTATAGGTATTAGTTTGTAAAAAGTACAATTATTAATTCTATAGGACTGTTTCGCATATATAATTTTGTAAGTTAGAGCCTCACGATCCACAACATCATCTAGTTTTTATAAAACATTCTCTATTTTGTGATTGTCAATACTCATATACTTGCAGGGATGGTACAAATTTATAGCAGACAATTAGCTTGGTGATAGTAGCTTTTATCTAGAGCATCCCAACATTATTGTAAAAA
Source organism: Scutellaria galericulata (assembly GCA_946896805.1). Lineage (NCBI taxonomy): Eukaryota > Viridiplantae > Streptophyta > Magnoliopsida > Lamiales > Lamiaceae > Scutellaria > Scutellaria galericulata. The sequence goes on along the minus strand of OX335792.1, from coordinate 2,339,701 downwards.
CAACATAATTCTTTAATGGTACCGTAAAAAGTTGTCTCAACAATTCTCAACTGTTATCTTTGCATTAAGTTAACACAAACTAAGTATTATTCTTCTTTTCTTTTAATGTTCATATATCCGTGGATATTTACTACCCAAATCATATAATATAAATTAAATGGCTCGCCACATATGGAACGAATACTCCAAAATAACTATAAAAAAAAATATTAGACTTTTAATCCATCATGAACATATCCATAAAATAACAACTATTATTACAAATTAAATATGTATCCGAATATCAACCCAAACACAATCTTAACGGATTTGTTAAAAACTAATTTCAAATCCATTAGAGCATATAGAGAATATGTCGATTAATTATACATTTTAGCACCGAACTAGATCTTCTATTTTAATTTGGGCAAAAACTTTTGTGCACAAGGTGCACGGATCCAAATCTGTGCACAACAATACTGTTATATTATATGAAGTAATACTGTTATATTATATGAGTGATACTGTTAATATGAAGTACTACTGTTATATTATATGAGTGATACTGTTATATTATATGAAGTAATACTGTTATATTATATGAGTGATACTGTTAATATGAAGTACTACTGTTATATTATATGAGTGATATTGTTATATTATATGAAGTAATACTGTTATATTATATGAAGTGATACTGTTATATTAATATAACAGTATCACTTCATATAATATAACAGTATTGTTGCACCTTGTGCACAGGAGTGTCACTCTTTAATTTGATGTTTCATCTTATATTTTATTATTTTTTATTTATGATATGTATAAATTGATGATGTCATCTTTTACACTTGACATATGTGGTTGTTATTTGGAAACATTATATAAAACATTAATGTGGAATAGATGATCGAATGTTTGTTTTAGCACACTTACTTGTTTAATAAAATACGACATGTTTGATTGCATAATTTTAAAACGTTTCCAATTCTTACATATATAGTAGATAAAATAGGATTATAATTTTCACTTTTTTTTTTAATAATGACTAAGATCTTAAAAATAAGTTATAAACTTTTTTATTCTCAACTTTTTCCAAATAGTATCTAACGGATTCTTGTATATTACTTTTAGTAACTTTATTAATAATTGCATGCATTGTATATATAGTGAATATATATGTGAAGAAGTAAACTATTATCTATACAATAATGAGACAAACCCATATTAATTAGAACTGAATTATCTTGTTAAATAATCATCCATTTCTAACAAATGCAATCATTTTGTGATCATTTTTTGGAATGTACCTTCATTAGCAATATTCAAGTAATGCCATTTAATTTCATCCATCAATCAATCACTATAGAATATTTTATAGAATATTATAAAAATTGATAAATTAATATAAGTCAAGTGCCCTGTATTTCATTTGTACTTTATGCTTGAGAATGGTGAACATAACACATGCAGGTACAACCTTCATAAATATGAGAGTAGAAAGAACCATATTACAAAATTTCAAGAACAAACAGCCAAGAAATGGTAGACAATAGACTGACTTTGACCTATTTAGATATTATTTAATTAATGTGACATAATAAAGTCCAGAAATATCACATCTCAAATTTTCCAGTGACCCCTACCGCTATGCAGGTGTGCCAATGAGTTTTTAATCCGTGGTTGTTGGGATGAGTTTACAATTTCTTTTTTATTTAAAATATTTTAGGTTTTATGCACAATTATTTTCGTAATGAAATAAGTTATCGAGAGAAAGATAATATAAGATTGCACATTTTTTTAAAAATAATTACAATATTATTAAAAAAAAGAGCGGAATCTCATATAGAAAAAAATTAGTGGGAAAAACCTATACAAGGATATGAGAGTAACAAACACAGAACTAAGAAAAATGGAAAGAAACTCATCTCAAAAAATTCAAGTACATAACATGAGCTATCGAATTAGGTGGACTAGACTACAATTTAAAGTTCACTCTCATCTTAGAAATAATATCAGTGTTTTGATTCCATTCGTGCTAGAGGTGCGACACCCGAAAAATGATCGATTTTAGTATAATCAAGACTCTTACCTAACGATTTCTAAAGTATCAAGGCACTGTTTCCGATCGTCTACCCGGGCCACAACAGACAAAGAATCTTAATTGCTTTTTCAAAATCTTTACAAGTAGATTTATAACAAATAAAATGGCAAGAAATTAATGACCTTAGCGATCCTATAACATTACGTATATCATATATTTGATGCAATATTTGGTGAATTTCAAATGATGGAGCATTCATTTTCCATGCACATACTTGTGTAGATGTGTGGGTGACCACATGCAAAAGTGATTTTAGTTATTAATTGAATTCAACCATCTATATATGCATTTCATCAATAAATATCTTTTATTTAAAATCCGTTTTCTTCTATTTTCAACCTAATGCCAAATCTTATTATACTCTTCTAGATAACACATTAGGATTTATGTGTTTTGAGGCGAGTAAATTTTGGAAATGTATATATTTTGTTAAAAAAATTAAGTAGATCACCACGCTTGATATGAAACTCAATGTTGGTTATTTTATGGAGCCAATTTCATTACAGACAATCAATAATTTGTGTTTTAATACATTTATTAAAACACAAATGACTAGTGAACAATCTGTATTAAAATTGACTTCATAAAAAACTCGACGAGAGGTTGAATACATTAAAAACACTAAAAAAAAGAGTTATATATTGTATATTGGTAGGAGTAATGAATGTGGGAGTATATAGTTAGGTAGTGGAAGATTATATAGGTGAAGTCGTATCAAATAAATAGAAGGCCCACCTATGTTTGGAAAGTACTTTGTTTATCATCATATGCTTCTTCTAATCTTCACCTTCGCCGACACCAATTTTCACGGACCTCCATCTCCTCTACTATGTACCCCTCCACATATTATATTTCACCATCCACACTAAAACTAATACTTGCACCGCCCCGTACGGATATATATATATATATTTTTTTTCTTTTCTTTTCTTTTTTAGCCAGAATAATTGTAATAAACCATTATTACCAATTATTTGATATATATGTACAAAATGAGATACACTGGCAAAATATCATGTCATCATGACTACAAAATATTACTATGATAGAATTACTAGTCACTCTCAAAAGTATTAAGTATTTACTAAAAACGAATTGATTTTATTTCAATGTATTAGGTTTTTCTATAATTTTTTGGGGTTAATATCAATTTTAGTCATGTACTGCATATAAGACATTTTCCGTATTTGACAATCAAATATCTGTTTTTCAATTTTGGTCCTCTATATTTTGATTTTTTTTAATTTCAGTCTTTTTATGTCAAAATTTTCAAAATTGTTGATATGGTCGTCGGAATTTGGATGCCACGTCAGAATTTTGAAAATTCCAACCAAAATGACTGAAATTGGAAAAAAATAAAATATAAAGGATCAAAATCGAAAAATGGATGTTTGACTGTCAAAAATGAAAAGTGTTTACATACAGGATCAAACTTGAAATATTATTCAATTTTTTTATTAACTTATAAGCATATTAATTTTATTTACTAATTGAGTAATTATTTTTTAATTATACGCGTACATCTTTTCCATCGTCCTCTTCATTTTCAGTTCATTAAAAAACCGGAGGATTCATGAACAACAAATTGAAATTTGTCACACATTTTGATTCGATATTGGTACTAGCTAGTAAATGAAATAAATTGCATTAAGGGGACCATGGATGAAAAAATAGTTGTATGAATAAATAAACAGGCTCTAAAATCACATTCATGATAAATACCAATCAACATTAATTTCATACTACAATAAAATATCATCTTCTTCTTAAATTCATTTTTATTAATCTCTACTCAGAACCCTACTAGTCTGATGAGGTCGGTTATGCTTCACTTTTGATAGCAACTTCACATCGAGCTCTTTTAATATTATAACTTAATTACTCAAAGAAGAACCGTCGATTTTTGTGGTGATCGTGTTGCATGTTGATGCTTATGATTCCTGAGATGGTGGAATCGAAGTGCAATGTGTTCACGACTTGGCAAGCAAGAACTCTTGTTTATCGTCAAACAATTGTTGATTGTGTTTTAATCGTGGATGAAAAAAACCTGAAGAAAGGTTTTGTGAATTATAACTATTAGCCCAAGTCCGATTTATTTTGTGGATAAATTTAATCTAAAACCTATTAAATACCTAAAAGTCTGTTTTCTGAATTTACAGAGGGTCTCACTTTCAATCAACACTAATAAGGTCTCTCAAATTAGCCCCATAACTTAAAAGGCAAGCAATTTTAGGGTTAATTTAACTTTATTTGGCAATTATATGACAATCGTGTCGAATATTGAGGAACTCCGACTAGTTAATTCAAGTGTCAAATCACCAAACATAACAATTCATAATACTGTTTTTCATAATTTAAAAAATTCTCAAATATAATCTAAAAAATTTAAATTAATATAATAATAATTACAATTTGAAATACAAAAATTACATAAAAGTCTGAATATAATTAAAAATTGTGGTGGGTTGACAATTAAATTTGTTTTTTTTTTTTGTCAGCCCAAACCGATCAGACAAAAGAGAATCCAAGCCCATTAATATAATCGCTACAATAGGTCTTGGGCCTTCCTACAAAGCTGTTAAATCCAGTAGGCCCAAATTCTCTGTGTCTACGATAAACTTGGTAGACTGATAGAAAATTTAACACAAGCCCCAAAAAGAAAAAAAAAAAAGCAATATCAACAAAATTACTAATTCAATTACCAATATATATATATAGATTTTCAAAGGTCCAATTGTAGAACAGTAGAAGTAGTAGATATAATGGTGTAACCCTATGCTCCATTCTGTGAAAATATTATATACAGAAGGGCTTTTTTTTATTTTTATTTATTTTATAGAATGAATTACTATGTAAAACTATAAAATTATATTTTTATCATTTTAAGATTTTTACTCTCTAAGAGCGTCTCCAACGCAGACGCAAAAGCTGAACTCACTCTCAAATTTTGATTTTTTCCATCTCCAATCCAGCCGCAATTTTGGACGCAAATCAGCCATTTTGAACAGTAAGTGGCAAAACAGTAAGTGGTTTGCCACTTACTGTTCACAACTCAAATTTTTTTTTAAAATTTTCTTTTATAATAATTTTCACTCATTTGATATTAATACACATATACTATATAATATTTCACTATGTAGATGCGTATTATACGAACTTTGAGATATCTTGATCGAATATTTTTGAAAAATAGTGTAATTATTAAATATAAGCACGAATTATAACTAATAATTGGAATATCATACAATATTTAATGCAAATTACAATGAAAGTTACTAAAACACATAAACATTACAATATGTTAAATTTAAACTAATATTACACGCCATGCTAAATTTACCAGAACAAAAACATAAACGAAATGCATTTAAACTTAATGAATGGGATCTCAATGCTTCGATTGTAGAAACGAGAGATGTGACAACTCCAGAGGTAGAAATGATAAGTAAAGAAAACTCTATATTTCAAGATTTTCTTCGTCGGCATAGAGAAATCAGAGATGCAGATGCTCATTACAAACTTCGAAATGCATTGATCGAGCATCTTTGGGAAAAATGGTCTAATTCGGAATATTAGTGATAATCATTATATAATTTATATTTTTATGTCATTATGTAATTTATTTGCATTGTATTGTATGACTAGATTTTTTCTTTAGTATATTAATATGTATTTGTGATGAATTTTATAATATAAGTTTGGTATTTTTTAATAAGATTTATAGTTTATAAATATTTATTTATAATTGAAATCAATTAAGTTAATTTTTTTTATGAACTTAATACACAAATATTTGATATTAAAGAAAATTCCAAAAAAAATAAAAAATATAGAGAATATTCCAATTTGAGTTTGAAGGGTTGGAGATGGTGGCAAATTTGGTGGCAAAAACAAGATTTGAGTCCAAACTTGAGTTTATGGGTTGGAGATGACCACAATGCTGTAAATGATCACACAAAACTATCTCAACGCCTGCATTGAATCCTTTTCTTTTCATTTTTATTATTTTTTATTTATTTTCTTATAACAGTAAGAAATATTATGCAGTATTCTTTTTTAGTGCAAAAATTATTACTATATTGAGATTTATGATAACTTTTTAAGTTTTGTAATTGAGATAATTGTTTTCTGTTGTTATGATTATAAAAAAAGTTCATGTTTGTAAAATTTTATAAGTTAAATTTCTGTAATTTTCAAATCATCAATGAAGTTATCGTGTATTGTAATATTGTATTTATTAAATTTTGAGTTAATAGTATATTTTTGGATCGTAGACAACATTTTGTGGGTGCGAGAAAGAAATAGAGAGTGGAAGTGGGAAGATGACTAGGTAAGTGTAGACTTCACTCAAAAAAAAATAAAAATTTGATAACTTGTAGAAATTATATTGTCATTTGGTTAACCAGAAAAATAACAAGTAGTATCTTAGAGAAATAAGAGTGAGTCAATAATAATAATAATAATAACAATAATAACAAAGGAGGGAGTAATATTTAAAATAAAAGATAATAAAAAAGAGATGATCCTAATGGAAATGGTTTAACATGGTGTATTAGGCGGGAGAGAAATGTTTAAAAAATTTAAATAGGCGCGTAGTGCACAAATATCCCTTCACTAAATTAATATTTGTCATTACAAAACTCAGGCAGCAAAACCACACTCCTCATTTTTATTTCCTAAAATACCCCTCAACCCCCACAAAACAAGTTTCTCCTCATCTTTTCTCCTATGGAGTACCAGAGCCAGAATTCCGGGCGGCGCCACCGCGAGCAATCGCCGTCGACCTCCTCCTCATCGCGTCGGAGCTTGAAGAGGAAGCTCGACGACGAGTACGATAACGACAGCGAAAGGATCGACGACCAATCGCCCCTGGATTTGCATCAAGATCTCGTGTGCGAAATTCGCACTCAAGTCGAGATTCTCGACTCCGCTTTCTCCTCCTCCGAGAAAGATCGCGAATCCGTCAAACTCGCGATTAACGCCCTCTCCGAGCTCGCCAAGAACGGTACTGAAATGGAAAAGAACCTTTTAGGCAACAACTAACAAGTGTATTTCCTTTCTTTTTCTAGGTGAATTTGTTAACTGCACGGTGGCGGTCATTTTGAGTGCGCATGTATTGGATTTTGAGTTTAGGGTTTTGATCTGTCGAGAAATGTTGCATGTGTGATTTTTGAGGACATGGTGAACTGAAGAAAAAAATGTTTTCTTCTTAGATTTTCGAACTAATTATCTGTTTTATGGCTGCGATAGACCTTGTTTGAGTGTGAATGTTTTATATATTTTTATTTATTTTTTATTTTTAACATTTTGAACTTAAGGTGCATGTGTGGTTGCAGAAGATGTAGTGAATGTGATAGTGGATTGTGCGGCGGTTCCGTCGCTGGTTAGGCATCTGCAAGCACCGCCGCTTGTGATGGAGGGAGACACCGATCCTATTCCTTACGAACACGAAGTGGAGAAGGCGAGTGCCTTCACTCTAGGGCTTCTTGCCATCAAGGTAATTGCATTGCACTACCGGAGAGTGCACGTCTTTATTTAATGTTTTCGCGGTTCTTTTTCTTACATAACTAGGAAACGCTAGAAAGTTATTCCTCAAATTAGTGGACATACCATGTAGCTGGAGCACGTTGATATAAAATCAGTTTGATATCTATATCCACTGAGTTCCATTTTGTTCTCCACTTATTCCTACTTAGTTTATCTTCTTCTTTTTGCAAGCTGGATAATCCTGGCATTTTCCAACGTACTGCTGTCTGAGAATCAATGTTAGATTGGTTTTGTGAACAAAATTTCATATTATTAAATCTGTTGCTTCTTTAAACAAGTAAAACTGCACGTGTCTAAAAATGATGAGTTACAATAGTTCCGAGCAATTAATACCTGCATTAATTGGAAACATCATCATTTCACTGATCATGATATGTTTCTCGGATATCTTGATAATTTTTGTGTCGTTTTCATACATGTTTAATTTTGTAAGATGACCCACAACTAGATAGATCCTCTCTCAATTACTTATCATGCTATTAATACAGTTGTATTGTTACATTTCTGCTACCAACTCTATTTCACAGCCAGAGCATCAGCAACTAATTGTCGACGAGGGAGCTCTACCACATCTCGTGGATCTGTTAAAGAGGCATAAAGATGGTCTAAACTCTAGGGCGGTGAATGGAGTCATTAAGAGAGCAGCTGATGCAATAACTAATCTTGCTCATGAGAATAGTAGCATCAAAACCCGTGTTAGGTTACATTTCTTCCTTGCACTTGTGTAATTGGGATAATTATGGATTTTTTGACTGTATTTAAAAAAATATATGTTATCAGGGTTGAGGGTGGTATCCCTCCACTTGTTGAGTTGCTTGGATTTGTCGACACAAAGGTGCAGAGAGCAGCAGCTGGAGCCCTTCGAACCCTTGCTTTTAAAAATGATGAGAACAAAAATCAGGTTTTTTGACTAAAGTATCTTATGAAGTGCCTGCTTATTTTATGCTCTTCTTTTTCTAAATCTTTAGATAATTGCAGATTGTGGAATGCAATGCTCTTCCTACTCTTATGCTGATGTTGCGATCCGAGGATGCTTCTGTACATTATGAAGCGGTTGGTTATCTCTCTGCACTTTACTATATCTTTGTGCTCATTTGTATTTCCATTTGCTGGTCTTATACAGCAAATTTATGATATTCTCATAGTAGTAATAATGCCAAAATCAGGTTGGCGTAATTGGAAATCTGGTCCACTCATCTCCAAACATTAAGAAAGAAGTTCTCGCTGCTGGAGCTTTGCAACCTGTCATTGAGTTACTTAGGTATGATTGGTGTATAATTTACAACTATTCATTTTTTCTGATCTCCATATTCATTTCATTTGAGGAACATATTAAGCGACAGCCCTTGGCCATTCTCTTTACTCCTTTTGTTGCATGCGATTGAATATTTTTTAATGTGAAAATCATTCCATGTTCGTCTTCCTATTGTAAGTTTTTGGTAAATATGATAACAGCTCCTGTTGTTCTGAGAGCCAAAGAGAAGCTGCTTTGCTGCTTGGGCAATTTGCGGCGGCAGATTCAGACTGTAAGGTTGAGCAAAAAATTACCAATGTTTAAATACTTAGGTGTTAATTGATTATAATATGATCTATAAAATTTTAATATTTGCTGACAAATCAATCTATGATGCTTTGACAGATGCATATTGTTCAAAGAGGTGCTGTACTACCTCTAATAGAAATGCTTCAGTCTACTGATACTCAATTGAAGGAAATGGCAGCCTTTGCATTAGGGAGGTTAGCTCAGGTAAATTGTCCATTTATATTGTTGTTGATCCATTATTTTCACACCATCAATTTTATTCTCTGAGCATTCTGCCACTTAGTTGTCGTCATCATCATCATCATCATCGTAATATATTTTATACTGTTGCAGGATACTCATAACCAAGCTGGTATAGCCCACAGTGGTGGAATTGTTCCATTACTGAAGTTTCTTGAATCCAAAAATGAATTTCTGCAACATAATGCTGCATTCGCTCTGTATGGGCTCGCAGATAATGAGGTGTTATTAAATTTTAAGATAATAGTGTAATTTTTATGTCAAGTTTTAGCTCCTTTTATTACTTTAACTTACTGGTGTCTTCTTGTTTTTTCTCTTCTTGTTCCTTGCTTTTCTATAGGATAATGTTGCAGATATTGTTAGGGTGGGGGGTGTACAGAAGCTTCAAGATGGTGAATTTATTGTTCAAGTACATCTCATCTACTTGATTTTTTATTTAGAGAAATACCATTATTGGGTTAATCAAGTGATTTATATCTTGTTACAAGTCAGTAATATATCCCTGTATATTGCTTTTGCTATAGCCTACTAGAGATTGTGTAGCCAAAACACTGAAAAGACTCGAAGAAAAGATTCATGGACGGGTGAGTTATGTTAAATAATGCAAAAAAGTAACCTTCCTAAAGTTTGTTCAGTTCAATGGCTTCTATGTTCAAATTTTGATTTAATGGTCATCAGCTATTGGGTTACAAATGGAAAAATGTCTGATGTGAAATAATGAAGAAAACAAAGTATCCATAAAGTAATTTTTTTTGGTTGTTGTGTTTAGCCTTTTTTGAATTCTTTTCTCAGGCTATGATTTATCGTGGATCTTGAACTTAATTGAACATTTCCCTGAACAGGTGTTGAGCCATTTATTGTACATGATGCGTGTGGGGGAGAAAAATGTTCAGTGGCGAGTGGCTCTGGCTCTGGCACATCTCTGTTCTCCAGATGACCAAAAAACCGTTTTCATTGATAAAAATGGTATACTACTTATCAAATCCATTGATGATAAGCCAGTGTTATGTTATGTGCCCTTGCACTAGGACCTTTTGCAATGCAGCTCTTGGTTCCTGACTGCAACTTGCCTTCCTCACCTACCACATATTCATGCAGGACTGACATTGCTCTTGGAGCTTCTGGAATCAACTAACCCAAAACAGCAAAGAGATAGTTCTATAGCTCTATGCAGGTTGGCTAATAAAGCCAGGTCACTTGCTCCTATGGATGCAGCTCCTCTTTCCCCTATACCTCAGGTGGCAAATTGCAGTCTTTTGTTTTCAAGGCTGCTACAGTTGGTCTATCATTGTGTTGTCTTACCATATTGCATTTTGTTGTTCACTTCATGATCAGTAGAAATGTCAAGGGCTTTTTTATGACCTAGACAAAAGAGATTCAGAAATTTATGTGCTGTTATATTTAAGAAAACAAATGCTCATGGCTATTGAAACCATGTTATGCAAAGTAGTAGATTTGAACATGCCATGTTTTAGTGGCCCTTGAATCTTGTTTCATGATAGTTTAAGTGAAGAAAATTAATATTGTGTAAGAGAAACCTATCTGCCTTTTTTGCAGGAAGACATGACTAAATATTAAGTTTAGCAGTTCTATCTTTCCTGTAGAAATTTTTTCTTCAGTTGTTCTTGCTAGGTTCCATAAAATCATTCAGTTTCTTTTTGTTGTTTGTACAGATAAGACCTTTCTTACTCTGAACTGACCTACAGGTTAAAAAAAACAAGTTGTTCTGAATTGAGCCTGAGTTAATAGTTATGAATTAAAATAGTTGTTGCATCTGCATTGACAACATTGATGTAGAAAGGAAATATTGTTATCATTTTTGTTTAACTGAATATATGTTCTCCTAATTGAGTTGTGGCGGTGAGGTTTGTGCTTGTGAAATTGCACAGGAATGCTGATTACCCTGTACTGGGACTATTTTATGATCTGTTGCAGTCATATGTATCAACACTCTGTTTTATTTATGTTATTTAATGGTGCTGCTATTGCAGTTGTGGCTTATCTAGTGTGACTTCAGTTTGTCCAATCTATGCCAAGTAACTAATGAGCAATTTTGCTGCAGGTGTATTTAGGTGAGCTATATGTAAATAATTCCACATTGTCAGATGTGGCATTTTTAGTTGAAGGTGGGAATCCTTCTACAGTTTCCTCAATGGTTTCCATGTCAATATTAATGCTGAAGAATATCATCTTAATATCTTATTGTATTCATGTTCTTTATCAGGAAAACGGTTCTATGCACACAGAATTTGTTTGCTTGCTTCCTCTGATGCTTTCCGGGCTATGTTTGATGGTGGTTACCGGGTGAGCATGCTTTGTTTTGAACTTTGTGTGGATAATTTGTCAAAGCTTTACTCCATTGTAGAATAGCCGATCAGAATATTTTTCACCCAACATATTTTGGGTCTGTCTTGTACTTTCTTTTCAGCTTTCTGCTTAAGAGTTACACCTCACAGAAATATAGGACTAATTTTAATAGATCCCACTCATGAATTTAGCTGTCATTTCTCTGGTGCATAACTCACTGTCATGATCTTCATAGGCAAACTTTTAATTTGCAATCCCATACACTAATAGTTGAGGATTATCTGATCCTTTTCCATCAGATAGGAATGGCTGTAACACAAAATGTACTAAGTAATCATCCCATTGATCCTTTATATGTACATGATGAATAAGTTTTCTTACAGTCTTGTGAAATTTTCATGTTTTGCTGACAATTGTGTTCTTTTCTGTCCTCTTAAGATTTTATTGAGAATAAGCTACAAGTGCTTGTGCTTCACTGGTTTTGTTAATATTTTAAAATAATTTTAGTTGAAATGTGCTGCAGGAAAGAGATGCTAAAGACATAGAGATTCCTAACATCAAATGGGATGTTTTTGAGTTGATGATGAGGTGAATATGCTTTGAAAATTCTATCCTCATTACAAATAAAATTACAATCCAATCCTCATTGTGATTCCAATTTCTCAACTCTGTTTATCTTGGTCTTAGATACATTTATACAGGATCCGTCGAGGTCAACTTAGATATTGCACAGGATCTTCTGAGAGCTGCCGATCAGTATCTCTTGGAGGGTCTAAAGCGTCTCTGTGAATATACCATTGCACAGGTAAGTTCTGATCACTAAGGTGGATATTGTTTGTCACAATCAATCTATTATATTCCTAATACTTGGTTATTTTCTTCAAGGATATATCTGCAGAAAACGTGTCTCTCATGTATGAGTTGTCAGAATCGTTTAATGCAACATCTTTAAAGCATTCTTGTATTATATTCATCCTAAAGAACTACGACCAATTTTGTACCTTTCCCTGGTATGTCTGCATCTTCTTTGTAATCTCTTTACTTGTTTGAACATGCTTGTGATAACTTATATGGGTGATGGATGCACGATACAGGTACTCTCAGTTGATCCAACGTATTTTACCAGAGACCCGTAATTACTTTGTAGAATTACTGACTAGACCAATCCATGCTGAATTAAGATAACAGGTGATTCAATAGAAGTTTTGATACTGATCTATTATTCAAGTAGTGATGCTGAAGAATGTACAGAAATCTGGCTGAACAATTTCTCCCCATTTTGGTGATAATGTCACTCTTGTTTTAACCCCCCCCCCCCCCCCCCATTTTTCCTTTTTTTAAATTTTCATTCTTTATTCAAATTATTGCTAAAGATATATTGTATTACTATAATACTATCATCTTCAATTTGGTGACAACATTTTCTTGTATTGTCGTTTACCCTTCAGTTCTTGTTATTCTTTTAACTTGTACATTGTTTTATTGTAATGGGTATACAGTACACTACTGAAATGATTATTCGATTAAAGGCATGATGATGTATGGGTATACAGTACACTACTGAAATGAGTAAACGATTTCAATACATAAATATAGCACATTCAAATAAATTGAAGTGGGAGATTAAAATATAATAGAGATTTAGTTTTCGTTACCAAGAAAACAAGTTGAGTTGATTGAAACTAGTGGCCAAATCCCTTTACTTAATTGATTGAAACAACACATCACATATTCAATGTCTCACTTAATAAGCAAGCACCTAGTTAGGTCAATGGATCCCATTCTCATCACCTATAATCTAGTAACAACCATTTTACAATGCAGTATGCACAATATATTTAATATGAAAATAAATAATTCAAGTAGAATAACAATGAAAGAATAATCCAATTCGACCTTTAAACTTGTCCAACATATGATATCGTACAGTATAATGGCTCAAAGCCCTAACTATCAAACAGGTAACCAACACAGAGAAAGAAAGTCGAAAACAATCTATATGATTTTACAACAAAGAAAGGAAGTCACGGAAGTTTTCACGGATAATACAACTGAACCTATCAGCCATCCAATGTGGCTCTTGTAAGACACAAAAAACCCACGAACAAGTTGTCATGTTCCCTTCTTGATTATGTTTGACTTTATCGTGGTATTCTTAAGCCGATTTCATCTAGCAATTGACTGAGCACACGCAGAGTCATCTTTGTTCGTCCAGCTCTCTTCCACTCCACATGTTTGAATGGAGCGTTCCAATATCCCACCATTTGCTTCTTTCTTGAACATGGAACAATATTTACCAAACGTCTGTACACTAACATGTAGTCGGAAATCTAGAGAAAAGAGAAACTTCATCTCCAACCTGTTCAATTCTGCAGTGCTTACGCCTCCCACTCTAGCGTAATATGCATTGTTGAAGAATCTGAAAAGGGTCATCAAGATTGCAGTTTATCATAACAAATAAACAAAGCACTGCTAAAACCATGACTTCAAAAATTAAGGCAGAGAAAGGTCACTTACGCATCATCCATAAATTTTGCAGCCACCATTATGCTGGTGATGAGAACACGGTGAATGTTGAGGGAAGTTAAGAACAAATCTCTCCTCTGGATGAATCTATCTATGTATATGTATGCGATGACAAAGCAGGAAGAACTGCAGCATGAGTACTTAAAGATTCGATCAATATATTGCTGAATGCTCAAAGAAGGTGCTCTTAAGCCATGAAATATGGTGATGACATCTTTGGTTTGTGAAGTTTCCAATATCCTTTCGTTTTTCTGAACAGATCTCTCCAGCAATGTTGAAACGAGGGTCAAAATTTGGGGCTTTCCTATACTGTCCTTTCTCGAGCCTTTTAGCCCCAATGCTACGTAGTCATTCGAGCATATGCCATCAGTTTCGGGGGCTAAAGTTCCCATTTTCAAGTACCCTTTGGAGCATACACCTCTTTATTCAAAAGGTCAAAGACTTGTTTCCAGCAATGCTGTAAATTATTGATAACAATCAGCACTAGATTCCAAAATTAATTAAACTACTTATTCAATAACCAAATTTTGATTAGATTTCTGTTTTAACCTTTTAAGTTCTGGAGTCATAAAAGGCACGAGTAAATAAATATTTGACAACTTTTTGCACACACAATGATGTTAATAAATTGGAATAACAATAGCACCTCCACATAGTTACTTGAGAAATACGGGAATTCAAGAAACAGACAAACTAACGAGGCTATCATTATCAAGAATTTCAAGGCACAATTGGAACCAGAATGTATGTAGCACAGTTCTAATTGGTTGTCGGTGTTGATTCTCTTGAAGGGTTCCAATATTCTTATTATTCTTATCCAGCTCGAGAACGGATACATATAATTTTTTAGCATCTGCGTGTGCCATAGTTTGTTGAGTTTAGTCTCTCCTTGATTATAACTCACAACTTCATTGCAAACAACTAGCTCTGTATAATCTCTAACTAATCTTCGTTTTCGCAATCAGATTTCAGATGAAAGACGAAACAACAATAATCTCCACAATCAAACAATCTTCTTCATAGAACTCAGAATCAAAGCTACATTCAATAAGTACACGTAAGGTAGCAAGAAACAACCAAAGAAATCCTGATAAATCATAATCTTTTACAAGCTCCCATTTCACTTTCCCACACCAAGAAAAGACATCCCACAAAAAACTTTATCCAAAGAAGACAACATGAAAACCTAACTAAGCAAATAAAGAACCCATAACTCAAAATTTCACAAACAATTGAGAGATAGATAAACCAAGAAAACAGGGCAAGAACAATGCATACCCTAAATTGTCGACAGATCTGAAGCTTGAATCTTCCCCATTAACGAGGATTTGCAGACTCCATTACTCATCACTTGATATTATATCTCACAAAATCACCTATACTAAAGGCGAAACCCCCCTTTTTTTGTGTACATGGAGTAGATTCAATCCTCGATGGAGAAGCAAGAGATATGCTAACCCTCTCTACAATTAGGTTGCCTTTTAGGTCACTTCACATGGAAAACAACACTGTCAACACCCACTTCTCTTATACTCCATTATCTCTCTCTATAAATTTATATATATAATTTGGTAGCTTCCCAACTATAAGAAGTAGAATAAATGTCGTGCTTTCTCTGTTTAAAGTAAGCCCACTTCACTTGAAATCTCTCTCTCTCTCTCTCTCTCTCTCTCTCTCTCTCTGTTGTGCGTGCTTGTGTGTGAGAGAGAGAAGAATAGGAGATCCCGAAATGCAGTGTCGGCAGTTCTCACAGCAAGCTGTGAAAGTTTTTCGATTATGTAAATATAGTGAGAATTATATCAAATATGATGATTACTATTTATTTCTATGTTTTAAAAATGTATTTTTTATTTTATATATATTATATATTGTAGGGCTAGAATCCAGAGACAACAACATACATCATCTTAACTCAACTATTACAGAAGATATAAGCTTAAAACAAACCAACTAAAGTCTCAATACAAAGAAGAAACAGAATAAAGAGATATCATCAAAAAACAGAGAAGGCCAACACAAAGGTCTGTGTTGTATATATACTCGGCTCAGTCCCCCGACTGTGTCTTTGTCCAGAATCACACGCAGCGACACCGTAGACTGGCGGCCGCTCCAAAGGGTTGCTTGAAGAACCCACACACACCCAAGCCAAATACCCAAAATACCCTAAGCCCTCAACAAAGAACAAAACTGCTTATCAACGCATGTATAACAGCTTTGTGGCACAAAGGTTTTAGCCTCTCTCAAAACCACCCTCAAGAATCACAGAGAAGAGGATAGGATAAGTAAGATGAACACACATCTTCGATAACCTTCCCCTCACGCTCAACTCCCATAAATACCTCTGGGAAACGGACCAGAAAAGGAAAGGGAACAAAACCATGGCGGATCGACGGGATTCGCCCAAGAATCAGGGAAGAGAAGAAGGAAGGAGCGCCGCGAGGAGAGAGAGAGTGAGGGTTAGGTTTAGCAGGGAAGAGGGCAAAAGGTATATATATATATATATCGCAACCAATGGTTAGGATTAGAAACCCAAAAATCAGCGGCCAAGATCAAACCGAAGGGGGGTATGGGCTGGGTTTGAGGTGGGCTTCCAGCATCCAACAATTGGGCTGCCAAGAAGGTGTCGGCCCAAAACCCAAAAGGCTGGCCCAACATCACATTCTCCACCTTGGGCCAAATTGTGGTGTCAAGTGGATATAAAGACTACGGGGGTCATCATCGCCGATCTCCTTTCCTGCAGAGACAGAAAATACACAAAGTTAAATTCATGTAAGCAAGAAAAGGAAAAAAAATCAGTCACACAGACTAAGAGGGTAAAGCAAGATATCATAAGGGTGGAACAAGTTTTAGAGCCTTAAGACAGGACCTAAACTTTTCCAAGGGTAAACATTTTGTACCCATATCTGCAGGGTTAAATTCAGAAGGAATCTTCTCAAGCCTAATTATCCATTTTTCAACGATATCATGAATGAAATGATACTTAACATCGATATGTTTTGTTCTATCGTGAAACACAGGGTTTTTACAGAGTTGGATCCCAGACTGGCTATCAGAAAAAACCACGACCTTCTTTTTCAAGAAATCAATTTCAGAAAGCAATCCCTTAAGCCAGATAGCTTCTTTTATGGCTTCAGTTGCAGCAATATATTCAGATTCAGTCGTAGATAAAGCTACAATATGCTGTAGTTGGGATTTCCATGATATACATGCACCACACAAAGTGAACACATAGGAAGTAGTAGATTTTCTGTTATCTTTATCATTTGCAAAATTAGAATCAACATAGCCACAGAGTTCTATTCCTTTATCAGATTTTTCAAATTTGATTCCAAGTTTAGCAGATCCTTTTAGATATCTTAATAACCATTTTACTGCCTCCCAATGAGGCATACCAGGGTTTGACATATAACGACTCATGCAGCTGACAACATAGGCAATATCAGGTCTTGTACTAACCATCAAATACATGACATATCCTATTGCACTAGCATATGGCACAGAAGACATCTCAGATATTTCAGGTTCAGTCTTAGGAGACTGTTCCTTACTTAACAGGAAATGAGCAGCAAGATGAACTGAAACGCTTTAGCATTTGTCATAGAGAACTTACCAAGGATCTTGTCCAAATAAGCAGATTGGTTTAAGGACAGAGTGCAGGTATCTCTATTTCTAACAATGTCCATACCCAAGATACGTTTTGCATCACCAAGAATTTTCATGTCAAAATTATCACTAAGGCATTTAGACACATAATTGACAGCTTTCAAGCAAGGACTGGCCAAGAGCATGTTATCCACATAGATCATAAGAAACACGGGAGTTTGAGCAGTGTCTTTGAAGTATAAACATGGATCATAAGAACTTCTTTTGAATTTCATGGACATCATACAAGCATCAAACTTTTTATTCCATTGTCTAGGTGATTGCTTAAGGCCATACAGAGATTTACTCAACAAACACACATAGTTAGGATGAGATTTGTCCACAAAGTATTCAGGTTGTTTCATATAAATTTTCTCATCCAAATCTCCATGCAAGAAAGCAGTTTTTACATCCAATTGTTTTAATTCCCAATTAAAATGAGTTATCAAAGCAAGCATTATTCTCATAGTGGTAAATTTAACAACAGGAGCAAAAATTTCAGTATAATCAATACCTTCTTTTTGAGTGAAACCTTTAGCTACAAGCCTAACTTTATATCTCACAGAATCAAATTCTTGTTTCACTTTGAACAGCCACTTACAATCAACAACAGAGCATGCATCAGGCTTAGGAACAAGAGACCAAGTTTGGTTATTATGTAGAGATTTAATCTCATCTTTCATAGCATTTAACCAAGCATCAGATTCTTTAGATTTTAGGGCTTCACTTACAGATTTAGGTTTATTACCATCTAGGTTTTCAAACACATTATACACATAGGAAGCAAGCTGGAAATCATCAAACCTTTTGGGAATCCTAGTTTGTCTTCTAGTTCTGTCCCTAGCTAGCTGATAGTCATTGAGATCATCATGCACAGGTTCAACAATTTCATCAACAACTTGACCAGGTTCATTATTAGCATTCTCATCATCAGAGTGTTCATTTTTAGGTTGTTCATTCAAAACATCAGATTACAAAGGCAAGACTGGTAGAATGGGTGGGGTCTCCACCTCAGTAGGAACATTCACAGAAGGAGCAAATAGACATGGATACTCATCTTTATTAAAGATAACATTTCTGCTAGTAATGGTTTTAAAACCTTATTCCCCTTTTAACCAACATCTATAACCTTTAACACCTTCTGGATAACCAAAGAAGACACACTTCACAGATCTAGGTTCAAGTTTATCCAATTTTTGATGCACAAAAGCAGAGCAACCAAACACTTTTAAATTAGATAGATCAACAGGTTTGCCACACCACAAAGTTTCAGGCAATTCCCCTTTCAAGGGCACAGAGGGAGACCTATTAATCACATAAGCAGCAGTTAAGACAGCTTCATCCAAAAAATGCTTAGATAAACCAGATGAGTTTAACATAGATCTTACTCTATCAAGCAGAGTCCTATTCATCCTTTCAGCAATACCATTCTGTTGTGGGGTATAAGCAACAGTCTTATGCCTTCTAATGCCATATTCAATACATAGAGAATCAAGATCATCATTACAAAATTCTGTCCCATTATCAGTTCTCAAGGTTTTCAATTTTTTACCAGTTTGAGTTTCAACAAGAGTTTTCCAGTTTTTAAACTTTTCAAACACATCAGATTTATTTTTCATAAGAAACACAAACACCTTCCTAGAGAAATCATCCACAATAGACAGAAAATACCTATTACCTCCATGAGTTGGCACAGGTGCAGGACCCCATACATCAGCATGCACATATTCAAGAATAGAAGAGCACTTAGAGGGGTTGGGGGGAGAGGAGACAGGAAAGCTAACTTTATGCTGTTTTCCAAATATGCAAGAATCACACAGAGGCATTTTTGTGATAATATCATTACTTAAGTAAGATTTTTTATGCAGAATCTCAAGCCCCTTTTCACTTATGTGCCCTAATCTTTTATGCCAAGTATCAGTCTTATCATGCTTCACAGAATTAGCATTCAGAATAGGTTCAGCGGAGCACACATATAAGTTTTGCATTCTAACAGCTTTGAAAGCACATATATCCCCTTTCATGATCATTTGATATCCCTTTCCCCAAATACCATGCAGACCACAGTCTTCAAGAATGGCAACAGATAGCAAGTTATTCTTCAAGTTAGGAACATGCCTTACTTTTTCAAGTTTTAAGTTGAAACCAGTTTTAGTTTTTAAACATATAGTTCCAATACCATTCACACAGCTCTTGCTATTATCAGCCATAGAGACATTACCATTATCAAGTTCCATATAGGAGCTAAACAAGTGTTTGTGAGGTGTCATGTGATGTGTGCATGTAGAATCCAGAATCCAATCATTATCACAAAGAGATGAAGTCACAGAGTTCACATAATCACTGGTAAGAAAAACATCACCAAGACTATCAGAAACATTATTAGCCTGACCATTGTTATTTTGACCATTGTTTTTATTTTCTTTTTTTGGTTCTGTGCACACATTAGCATAATGGTCGGGTTTACCACAATTATAACACTTCCTGTTTTTAAACTTGGGTTTAGGACCATCCTTTTTCTGAGGTTGACCATTATTCTGATTAGGATTAGGCTTACCTTGGTTGTTATTAAGAGGTTTATTTTGAGGATTAACCTTTTGTTTACCTTTCACATGGTTCACATCTCCTAAAGACCTATTTCCCTTATTGGCTTTTATATCCAATTCTTTACTTTTAAGGCCATTTATAACAGTGTCAAGAGTAACCTTATCCCTTCCATATTTTATGGCAGACTTCACATCATTATAAGAATCAGGTATAGCATTCAACAAAACAATAGGTATATACTCATCAATAGTGTTATCACCAGTAAGTTTAATATCTTGAATCAGCTTTGTGAAAACATCCAAATTTTCATCAATGTCCTTATGCACATCAAGCTTAAATCTGAAAAACTTTTCGAGCAAGAACATTTTTGAAGGCAAAGAAGTCTCAGTATAGAATTCCTCAAGTTTGTTCCACAAAGATTCAGCAGAGTCATGTTTCCCTAATTTTCTAATCACAGAATCAGATAGATTTAGAATAATCAGAGAATAAGCAAGTTCATCAGTTTCACTTTTAACTTCATCAGATACCTTTTCATCATAACTCTGGGTTATAGCCTTATAACATTTCTGTTGAACAAGTACACCTTTCATCTTTTGTTGCCATATAGAAAAATCTCTTTTCCCATCAAAAAGAGCAACATGATAAGCATTCATCTTGGGAAGCACAGAAGCAAAACAAAGAAGAGCACAGAGCACACAAAGATATATATCAAACAGAGCATAGTCTAGTCAACCCCTCAGCCCAGATTCCTAAATCACTGAGTGGACCAGACAAGGTGAGATTAATGGGGACCAGACAACAAAAAAAGAGATAAGCAGCGGAACAAGAGATTAAGAAAACACAGAGTTCTCAAAACACAGGCAGAGATAAGCCCTAGACTTATACCAGCACAGAAATCCAACAGACCCACAAAAGATCTCATAGGATCTTACCAAACATAAACAAGATAAGGATAGCGAAGTACCTGACCTTGGCAGCGCTCCGGATCGCCCCCAATGCTCTGATACCACTGTAGGGCTAGAATCCAGAGACAACAACATACATCATCTTAACTCAACTATTACAGAAGATATAAGCTTAAAACAAACCAACTAAAGTCTCAATACAAAGAAGAAACAGAATAAAGAGATATCACCAAAAAACAGAGAAGGCAAACACAAAGGTCTGTGTTGTATATATACTCGGCTCAGTCCCCCGACTGTGTCTTTGTCCAGAATCACACGCAGCGACACCGTAGACTTGCGGCAGCTCCAAAGGGTTGCTTGAAGAACCCACACACACCCAAGCCAAATACCCAAAATACCCTAAGCCCTCAACAAAGAACAAAACTGCTTATCAACGCATGTATAACAGCTTTGTGGCACAAAGGTTTTAGCCTCTCTCAAAACCACCCTCAAGAATCACAGAGAAGAGGATAGGATAAGTAAGATGAACACACAACTTCGATAACCTTCCCCTCACGCTCAACTCCCATAAATACCTCTGGGAAACGGACCAGAAAAGGAAAGGGAACAAAACCATGGCGGATCGACGGGATTCGCCCAAGAATCAGGGAAGAGAAGAAGGAAGGAGCGCCGCGAGGAGAGAGAGAGAGTGAGGGTTAGGTTTAGCAGGGAAGAGGGCAAAAGGTATATATATATATCGCAGCCAATGGTCAGGATTAGAAACCCAACAATTAGCGGCCAAGATCAAACCGAAGGGGGGTATGGACAAGGTTTGAGGTGGGCTTCCAGCATCCAACACTTGGGCTGCCAAGAAGGTATCGGCCCAAAACCCAAAAGGCTGGCCCAACATCACATATATATATATACATTGAAAAATAATACTCATTTAATTTTTCATAAATTAAGAAATATAAAAATTGAGCAAATACAACCTTAATTAATCAAAGAATTTATGATTCAATATTGGAAAAAGAATCAAAATAATTATATAAAAAGTATCATATTAAATCCCTAAATTCAACTAAGGAATATTAATAGCGATAATTTGAAAATATAATCATATAAAAATCTAAAATGATATTTAATTAGAAAATATAATCTGTATCCTAAAATAAAATAAAAATGCCACATTGATATAACACTCGAGCAAAAATACTCTCATAATTATAATTATTTTTAAATAAAAAAATCTCTCATATTAAAAATGCAGCAATCGCGAGTATCTGTGCACGATCACATGTGACGTATTCGTAAGATTGTGTGCAATTATACTCACCGATCATTGTGATACTTTTGAAAATAAAAATAAAATATTGAATAATAATTATAAATAGATGAGGCCAAAATCACACATTCAATACTTTTAGAACTTATCTCGAATTTAGCTGTTGCACTTCCACATCATCATAGCTCAGAAGAGAACAGTAGATGGATGGCAACTGGCAATAATTATTGAAGAAGAAAAAGGAATTATATTAATGGGATGATTAGATCCTCAATTATGTTGTCATCAAAGATCAAGTCATATTTGATTCTGATTCAAATGAACTAGTGTTAATTCCAAACCTAATTCATTGTTACTATAAATGTTATACATGATGGACATACTATACATGTTATACTATAAACCGAAATCCAACAGTTGACCTGGTTTTGGTTCCAAACTAAAACTGCGAACCGTGGTTCAATAATTCGGTTTCGCTTCGAACATATTTCGAACCGTCAAACTGGCGATTTAACTAGCGGTGCCGGTTTATCATTTTAAAAAAAATCATATTTTATATAAATAATATAATGTATTTATGTTATTTTACTCTTTAATTTGAAGTTGTATTGATTATTATTATTAATTTGTATTATAAGTTGTAGTTTTTTTAGGTATATGGTTCGTATTTGGTTGTATTTAAATTGAAATTTCTAATTTTTGAACTTGTAACTTATAAATTGTAATGTAGTATTGTTGTAATTTGTAAATGTAAATTCTATTTTTTTATTTTGTAATATATGTATAATTGTAATATTTATATGCAAATTTAATTCTAAAAAATTATATAAAAAAAAACCGACAGACCGTAACCGAAATTCCCACGATTCGGTTTCGGTTTGGCCATCCACGATTTTCCAAACCGACGGTTCCGAATTGGAATCGACAGTTCAAACCGTTTGAATACCTCTAGACATACATGTATACAAATGGATGCCAGATAGCAATGATTTTCATTTGTTGTACATATTTATTGATTCAATTGACCTTGAATTTTCTTTCTAAACTGATGTGTACATCAGTGAACTCATACAGCTAACAGTTATCCAACATGTGTCAACTAACAATAAATTCTTTACAATTTTGACAATAAATGATCTACTAAAACTTTGTAAACCTATAAAGGGACTAAATCATCTTGGGTCACTTGAACATTTAGAGAATATCAACAACAATTATTATTTGAGCCCTTCTTCTACCCAACCCTAGCCACCCTCTCTCTTCTTCAAGCATCTCACCATTTCCCTCTTCTCCCTTATCCTTAGCATCATGGGAGGATGAAAATGTCTCTTTACTTCCCTTTCAAGTGTTTTTATACCATTTTCTTTTAATTTCCTCCTAAAGTTTTTTTTTCTATTCGTGCAAGTGAATTTCTTGGACCTCAATCGGGAGATCGACTCTTTGTCAAAGATTAGATTTGAAAATGAAGTAAACATTTTGCGTGAAAGTTGTTATCCACATTATCTCGTATAATTCATTCAAGAGTAGGTCTTGTGTGAGACGGATTAAAAGTATTACATGATATATACAAAAGTATTACATGATACACATAAAAGTATTACATGATACTTGTATTATACATAAAAGTATTATCTAATACACGTATCATATAACACTTTTATGTGTATCATGTAATACTTTTGTATATATCATGTAATACTTTTAATCTGTCTCACGGTGAGACGGTCTCACACAAGACTTTGTGTTCATTCAAAGTGGTTTCAAAGAATTTTGAAAATTAATCTTTAAAATATCAAATGTCTTTTTCTATATTTTTATGGATGGTGTGAGCAGTCACTACTCTATTTAAGAATTTGTACTATCTATATCTTTTATTCTTTGTTTTCCTATTTTATTGAAATGTACGTATGGACCTTTTCGATTACTATATCCTACAACAACATGATTATCGTATTATTATTTAAAGTTATGAATTTGTTAGTTAAAAAAATTTTGTAACCACAATCATCAATACTTAGTTATTAAATATTCATCCCACTTAATTAATTATTCTTTTTCTTGCCAACCCCAATCATACATATAACCACCAAGATTCCCAATTTGATTCCTACTCATAAGTCATAATATATGCTATAGTCCATTTGACAATGATGTTGTTTCTCAACAACAAAAGGAAATTAAAGCAATGGCCACAAAGACCATCATTATAATGGGCCTACAATTCTGTACAAGATAAATAGTTGGGCCAAAAGCCCATTTCTGATTGGGCCTTTTCAACCGCAACTAAACCTTATCCAATATGAAATTTCCCAAAAACCCACAGCGGGAGATTCACTGCTCACTCTCTCTTTCCCCAAATTCAAAATTATGTTTCCTTTTTCTCCATTCAAACCTTCTCTGCTTTTATAAATTCACAGACTCTTACAGTTTTACTTATCGCCGCTCAGATCTCTTGCTCCGTTTCTCTGTCTGCTGTTGATCGGTAATCATCTTATTTATTGTTCTAGTTTTGTTGTAAGATTAATTGTGTAAATTTCTTCGTTGTTTGTCGATCTGTTAGTTCATATATTGCAGTATTAGGGATTTACTGAACCTGTTTTTGAATTTTGTGCTTTTTTGGGCGTTTTCGTGTTTTTGGTTGTTCATAGTGCGTGTTTAGTTTATTTGTTAAATCGTTTCTTTATTTTGTTTATCTTTTCATTTTATTTGTAAATATAAAGTCATAGTTTTAACTGCGCCTCTTTTAGGTTGTTTGACATGGAAATTCCCAATTTATCTGTGAAATTATGGCCTCCAATGCAAAGCACAAGGCTAAAGCTTGTCGAGAGAATGACTAAGAATCTTGTAACCCCCTCCATTTGGTCTAGAAAGTATGGTTTATTGAGTCAAGAAGAAGCTGAGCAGGATGCCAAGCAAATAGAAGCTGTGGCTTTCGCTGCAGCAAACCAACATTTCAGGAAGGAGCCTGATGGAGATGGGAGTTCAGCAGTGCAATTATATGCCAAGGAATCCAGTAGACTCATGATTGATGTTATCAAACGAGGCCCTGTTATGAAAGTAGATAGAGAACTTGGTACGCTAGACAAAATTAAAGAGTATGGTGGATCTACTTTTGATATATCAGGAGATCCGCGAAAAGAACTTAGTGCTGATGATGCTGAGAAACTGTTGAATCTTTTGAAGGAGCCTGGATGTAGATACACGAAGATATGTTTTAGCAATACTAGTTTTGGTCGCGATGCAGCTCTTGTTGCTCAGCCTATATTGTCATCGATTAAGAATCAATTAACTGAAGTAGACCTATCGGATTTTGTTGCTGGAAGGCCTGAGGAGGAAGCTCTTGAAGTCATGAATATTTTTGCATTAGCACTTGAAGGTTCTAACTTGCACTCTCTTGATTTGTCCAACAATGCTTTGGGTGAGAAGGGTATCAGGGCTTTTGATGCACTTTTTAAGTCCCAGTTTAATTTGGAGGAGCTGTATCTGATTAATGATGGCATCTCGGAAGAGGCTGCAAAGGCCGTCCAAGAGTTGATTCCTGCGACTGATAAACTTAGGGTCCTTCAGTTCCATAACAACATGACTGGAGACGAAGGGGCGATTTCTATATCTGAAATAGTGACTAATTCTCCGCTGTTGGAAGATTTCCGATGTTCATCTACGAGGGTGGGATCTGAGGGAGGCATTGCCCTAGCTAAAGCACTTGAAAAATGTAATCACTTAAAGAAGCTTGATTTGCGAGACAATATGTTTGGTGTTAATGCAGGATTGGCTTTGACCGAGGTGTTATCTGCGTTTTCTGGTCTATCTGAGATCTACCTCAGCTATTTGAATTTGGAGGATGAGGGGTCTATTGCTCTTGCCAATGCCCTCAAGGAGTCTGCTCCATCTCTAGAAGTCTTGGATTTGGCTGGAAATGAAATCACTCCTAAAGCTGGTCCTGTTCTAGCTTCCTGCATAGCTTCCAAACAGTTTCTTGCAAAGCTAAACTTGGGTGAGAATGAACTGAAGGATGAGGGTGCTATCTTGATTGCCAAGGCCCTCGAGGAGGGTCATGGTCAATTGTGTGAATTAGATATGAATACCAATTTAATAAGACGAGCTGGTGCCAGGTGCTTAGCCCAGGCTGTTGTTGGCAAACCGGGATTTAAGTTGCTAAACATCAATGGCAATTACATTTCCGATGAGGGGATTGATGAGGTGAAAGAACTATTCAAGAACTGCCCCAATGTTTTAGGACCATTGGATGAGAATGACCCTGAAGGAGAGGACTATGATGAAGAGGGGGACGAACAAGGTGGGGGCGATGAACATGAACTGGAATACAAACTTAAGGGCCTCGAGATCAAACAGGAAGAATGAGAAGCACACAATACTGATAGCTTAGCATCACCTTTTTCATGGGTTTTTAGGCTATTGTGTTGTTTGTATGAGTAGTCAGCAGATTATTTTGTCTTGACTAAATTAATCTCACTTTTGCCAGAGGTGCTTATTAGCTCTTTATATTTCATATAATTATGCATTACTTGATGTTGTTTCTGATTTCCTATGATTTGTGAAGAATGGATAAACACTTGTTATATAACTGAGATTGCAACTCCTACATTGCCAACTTTTATTAATTTATTTAAATTGTTTGTTAACAGCAGTGCAAAAGCCTTGAACTTTATTATTGTATTGCAACATTTGATTAGTATCAGCATATTATGTGCAGAATGTCTTGGCTGGTGATATATGCTGTTTTATCTGAGTCCACTGAATATGCAAGGTCAAAATAAGATGATTTATTTCAACTAAATATTTTTATTATTTCCAATTCTAACAACAAAGTGGCTGTAGTTTAGTGGTAAGAATTCCACGTTGTGGCCGTGGAGACCTGGGCTCGAATCCCAGCAGCCACACTAATGTTTTACATTTTTTTTGTAAATTTTTTTTTTTTCATAAATTTCCTTTTATACGCATTTAATGTTTTCCAACATCTTTGAATAATCTCAATATCCTAATGACCGTTATTAATCTACATAAATCCCTGGCATTTGAATTGAATATCTACTGATGCATTCAATTATATAACAAAAAAGTTAATTTTTTTATTTATAAATCAAATATTATGATTTTAATTGTGATACATACTATTTTTGGTCGTCTCATATTATTCTCTGATGTAAAACAAAATGGAAAATCGCAAAAAAATCATAGCCGTTGGATTATGAGAACGTAGCCGTTGCCACGGTTTATATTTTAAAAGTAAAAACCTCATCAGCTAATAAAGTCGCCTCCTACAAACTATCCGTTACAAATCCAACTCTCTCTTCCCTCCTCTCTCACTCTTCTTCACTTTCTCTCTCCAAATCCAGAGAAGCTCTAATGGCAACTTCATTGGAATCCCCATCCTCTGCTTCCCTGAACAAGGTATGCTGTTTCCTCTCTTTAAAACACTCTTTATTTAATATAATCTCCTGATTAAATATTGATAATCCAGTTTCGATTTTAACAGGGATCTCCGAACTTGATTTCTTCTTCTCCTCAAATGTTCAGTCCTTCTTCCGATAAGCGCTTTTGGAGCAAGCTTCGAAACCGCGTCGACGCTCACCTCGAGAATAGAAAGCCTGTTGACCAATCCGTTTCTGTGGAAATGGTGAAATTTAGCAGGACTTGATTAATTTCTCGATTTCGAAGCCCTAAAATGTGTTGAATTTTGGGGTTTGTGACTTTTATCGATTTTTTCATTTTCTATTTGTAGAACGGTGAGGCAATGGAGAAGGGGAGGAGATTGAAGGAGGACTCTATGCTTTTGCTCAGAGGGTTTGATTCGGTGGCTCAGTCTCTTTCACAGCTTTCTAACAATCTCGAAAATGCACTTCAGGTTACAAGAGCTTTATGAGTTAATTCCTACTCAGTTTCATGATTTGAGGAAATTTTGTTTTGGATTTTGTGTAGCATTCAATGTGATAACAAGTTTACTTCCAGATCACTAACTTGACAATGTCTGTGCCTTTTGAGTTTACGTATAAAACTAGGGCCGGAAATTCGAGTCATATAACTGTGTTTAGTTTCAATTTCGGGCTAAACTTGAAGTAGATCAAAAGTTATGTAACTGTGTTTAGTTTCAGGTAGATTTTGGGTTAAACTTAAAGTAATTCAAAAGTTATGTAAAATATAAGAAGACTTTATCTTATGAAAGTTTGGTACAATTGTGTTAGGTAAAAGTTAGTCTCCTTCACGTTGAGTTTGCTTTGTGTTTTATAGTCTTCTGGTCAGGGTTTGAGTTCTTTCTTGATGCAACATTTTTCAGGGAGCTAGAAATCTAGCTAAACCACCTACATTGACTGAAATATTACACGCCACACTTGAGAAAGCCAAAACCGAAGAAATTTCATCGGATGAAGAGAAGAAAGATGAGAAACAAGAAGAAGAAGATAATAGAGGGTTGAAGAGAAAGTTGGATCTCAAAGAATGCAGTGATGATCAAGGGGAAGAGGGTTCACATAAAGCCAAAGGAAAGGGCACAAATGAAATGGAGAAAATAAAAAAAGCAAAAAATGTAGGGTAACCCTTATCTGCATTTTACTTCAACTTTCATATTCTGTAATGATCTTGAGGTTGTTGTTGATTGATAGAGTTAATTAATGTTTGATATGTGTTATGAAGCTGGCAATTTCCATGGCGACCAAAGCGGCTACCATGGCTAGGGAATTGAGGTCGATTAGATCGGATTTGGGGTTTATGCAAGAGAGATGTGCATTGTTGGAAGAAGAGAACAAGAAACTTCGCAATGGATTAGGAGGTGATGGGATCCAATCAGATGACGATGATTTGGTGAGACTTCAATTGGAAGCACTTCTAGCAGAAAAGTCGAGGCTGGCGAGTGAAAACGCAAACTTAACAAGGGAAAACCAATGCCTACACCAGCTTGTGGAGTATCATCAGTTGACCTCACAAGATCTCTCAGCCTCTTATGAGAACTTACTGAGTGGTATGTGTCTCAACTTTTCATCTCCTCAAGAACCAGCTGATGAAGATAATATGCCTTTCAAAACACCACAAACTGATTTATTAGGATTCTCCAAATCATTGGATGAATTCTTTGATGAAGAACAAGAAGAGTAGTAAGGAGCAAACATTGGTTTGCACTTGTATTATTATTTATATATCTTGAAGACACTGTAATTCTATTTCTAATGAAGAAGCTATAATTAATATCTTAAGTTGATTCTTGATCAGTTGTTTGAAAAGAAATTTTAATTCTCTCATAGTCGCTTCAGATTCAATTTTGAGAGTTCAAGCAGTGAGTTAAAATAAAACATGTACACATCATTCAAGTTTGTTCATTCTTCCTTAGTTTGGATGGCCTTCCATTTTGAATGCAAGTGAGGTAATAAACATGTTGGGGTTTATTGCTCTAAATCTTGAATGCAAGTTTGTTGCACATTTGCCCAATACTTTCACAATTTGTTGCACTTGAAACTATTTGAAAATTGATAATCGTGTATGTTGGATGTTGTATTTTTTTCGTTATACTTTGTTCCACAAATTTACATCACTTGTTGCATTATCTTGTAGAAAACTGCTCAAAAGCTATTACTTGTCCACATTTAAATATGTGTATGTAAGATTTTAAGGGACAAACTAAATCACTAGTGTTCTTCTCACAAATCACTTCTCCTCTATCACTAGTCTTTTTTCTCTTTTGTGCATGTATCCTTCAAATGAATAAAAAAAATGATATTTATACCTAAATTCGAATTAATTTAACCGCTCCGGAAATATCGTCTCACGAAGCCACTAACACAGAGCGGTTACCCGTGTTGTAGATCGTGGGCTAGAGTGATATGAATCATCTCGCCATCATTCTCGTCGAAATGGAATATTCGAACTGAACTAATCTTCTCGGCTTTATAAATATATCTCGGAAGCCAAGACAGATCCGAGGGTCCCGAAATCTACTATAAGTATAGCGAAATATACTGATATTTATATCTCTAAAATATATCACAGGCAAATCTGTGCGAGATAATAATTTGCATTGTATTTGTATAGCAACATCTCGACTGCGTACACCGAAATGTTCATTTCGAATTGTTAGACATCTTGACCATATCAACTAGTTCAGATAGTCAAATATCACTAGTTTACCATTTCAAGTCATTATGCATTATAGCATTCTTGATTTTAAATAGAAAAATAATTCATTTACCAGATACTTTACGATGCACGCTATAATACATTTAACAATTTGATAAAGTTTCTATCAAAAATAAAAAATAAAAACAAAACAAAAACAAATTGATAGAGCTGTAATAATTAATCAAGAACACTATTATACAAATTTAGAGCAGGCCCCAGCAAGCAAAAGTGATAGCACCATACTCTCAATTACATATTAATATAATTGAATATGTGATTATGTAAAATTTCTATAATTAATAAATTTCAACTTTTTTCCAAATGGACTTATATCATAATAATATTGAATTCACAATTATTTATGTGGACCGGGTGCACGGGTTGGGAACCGTACAACTAGGTAGATCCGATTCGTTGGTACTTTTCATGCGTCCCAAGTCAGCGCTCAAACCTTAGTCTTGCGCGTCTAATTTTTAGTTATGTTTGCCTAACCTTTATGTTATGTTTGTATAAATGTTTATGCTAGTTTAACATTTTACAGTGTATATCATATTTATTATACCCTTTAAACTTTTATTTTATAAGAATATAACTTTAATATTATTCTTCAAGTAAAAGTTATAATATTTGTACATAAATGTTATACTAATATAACATAAATGTTATATAATTATGAATAAATGTTCAGCTATAGTACATGAATTTTTATATTGAAAAAAGTTTAAATAATATCACTTAAATGTTATGATATATATATATATATTATATTAATATAACATAAATATTATACTCATATAACATAAATGTTATTGCATATAAAAAAAATAATTTGGGCTCGGATTCGGACCGGATTGAACCTCACCCGACCCGCGTGCGTCCAGTTGCACGGATTTAGATACGTGCACCAGGTTCACAAAAACAATACACTATTGAATGATATGTCCCCTTTTACCATAAAATCAATTAAAATAGGTTGATCATTGATGTGATGAAAATATTATTTATATTTTATTAATAAAGATAAAATTATCATTTTTTATTATTATAGTAAAAAATAAAAAATTGTATATTATCTATTGCAATAAGAAAATAATTCGTCGTGATTACTAATCGTGGAAGAAAGGGATGTTATCTGAAAGCCATGAAGAGATGTATGGGTGGTTGACAACTTGACACTAGTGTCCGAATATTCAAACAGAGCTTCCCGCAATTCAATAATTCCTTTCTATTCGGATAAGAAATCTCACTCTCTTCACCACAACCATTAAACGCTAAATTTCCCCACCACCGCCACCGCCACCGCCGCCGCCGCACTCTTCCTACATCTATGGTAATATCTTCCTTCTCCCCCTCAACCTCCACTCACCTCTCTACCCACCTTTTCCTCTTCCGCCCCAAACCCACGCTACGACCTCCTCGCTCCCGCCCTTCGCAAAACCTTCTCTTCGCTCGGTCCGCCGCCGCCTCAGGCGGCGGCAAGAGTACTCTAATCTCGAGCTCTATTAACCAGAGTCCGCCCAGAAGTCTCTTCCCCGGCGGTTACAAGCGTCCGGAGATCAAGGTGCCGAATCTTATCCTCCGATTGAGCTCTGATGACGTGTTTATGGATGATAAGACTGTGCTCGACGTCATTGACGACGCCGTTTCGGATAGAGTTGGAATTGTAGTGCTTGCTGGTGGTGAAGGCACCGGCAAGAAGTTGTATGAGGCGGCTTGTTTGCTGAAATCTGTGATCAGAGACCGTGCTTACTTGTTGATTGATGAGCGCGTGGATATCGCTGCTGCGGTTAATGCAAGCGGCGTTGTGCTTTCGGATCAAGGTTTGTGTATCTGATTACTTCATTAAATTGAGATCAAATTTATCAGCTAACAATGCTATGTATTTATTGTATTCTGCAAGATCTGAGAAATAGGGCTCCTGATTTTGCATAATGTAAGACTGTTGTTTATACTTGTAATGTGTTTGGATCCATGGGAATTCAAATTCGTTCTAAAATCGATTCTGATTTGATTAGAGGTATTTCTAGTTACGAATCTAAAGGTGTAATTACCTGAATGAAGAAAACTACTACTTTAGGTTGTGTTTTCCTGCTTGTTTAGTGAGGAGGAAAATTCCAAGGATATGGTGGAGAGGTTTATGAAGCTAATTTTTGTTTTGCTAGTTTCCTTTTTGAATATTGTTTGTTATAAAGTAACTTCTGACATATGATGTACTGTTTTCTTCATTGATCTATTTTGTTATGCAATATAGTTCTTTTAATAATTTATAGTAGTCGAATCACATAAGGTATGAGTTCTGGCATTCAGTTTATATTTGTTGAGTTCCTCTTAGCTTTCAAATTTATTATCTTGGGCTTTTGGTTGATTTTTTGTATTTTCTAATACTTGATAGGTCTGCCTGCTATTGTGGCAAGGAATACAATGATGGATGCAAAAACTGATTCAGTGGTACTCCCTTTGGTGGCTAGAAATGTCCAAACTTATGATGCTGCAATCGATGCTTCTAACTCTGAGGGTGCCGATTTTCTTATTTTTACTGTAAATGGAGATGGAGATGCTCGTCCCGAGGAGCTGATAAGCTCTGTGTCAGGATGTATAAAAATTCCAATTTTTATCATGTCTGATTCTTCGAGGAATGACATATCCTCAATGATATCTTTGGATTCACTAAAATTAGGAGTTAGTGGTTTAGTTGTTTCGGTGGATGAATTGAACTTGTTGGGAGAAGATGCCTTGAGCAAGTTATTTTACAGCGAATATGCATCAAATAAGAAAGTGGATGATATAGGTCAAAGTATTGACAATCTCAAAATGTTAGATATGGGAAACGGATTTTTTGGGAAGAAGATGATTGATGGTTTATCCAGATTGGAAGAGAGACAACAACAGTTGATAGACAAGGAGAGATCGATTTTGCTTGAAGCTATTAATGCCATCCAAAATGCCACACCACTGGTGATCTTTTAATGCTAAAAGCTTTGGTAGTTACAGGTGTTCTTAGTTGGTATTCACTGTGCTACTTGTGTTTCCGCTACAGCTAACATGAAGTTTCAATCTTAAATGACAGATGGGGGATATCTCACTCCTCAAAGATGCTGTTTCTCAACTCGATGAGCCGTTTTCTATGGTTATAGTGGTAATTGTGTGCTGAACTTCAACCAATTCAGTTCCACGGATATAAATGGGTATTAGCTCTAAATTTCAATGCATTTTTTTGTTTAATAGTTGGATTTTGGTTCAATCTACCCTTGAGTCATTGCATATTTTTGAGAAATTTTTTATTCTATAAAATATAAATAACGTTTTAAACTTCTCATGAGAATTTTGGCTTTTAATATAACCCAATTAACAACCTTCCCTTCAGATAGATGAAGCTGAAGTCCATTGTCAAATGTAGACATGATTGATCTGATATTTGTAGGTTTGTATGGTCCAGGTGGCTTGCAAGTTTCATGTTTACGCAAATTGCAGATTTCACATTGAGAAAGGATACTGTGGACTTGTTTCTTGATCCCTGGCAATAAGATTGTATTCTTATCTGCAACTAGATAGAGTTTCCAGTTTTATGTGTTCCTCATAAGCTTTTGTTGTTGATTGCTTGCTCCATGCTTACTTGTGGTGGTTTTGCTAAAATTCTTGCTCAGCTTCCAAAGGATATTCCAAGTATTTTTTACATTTTGAAGAGTAGACTCGTGCTGGTAATTTGTTTCTTTCTGATCATCCATCTAAAGTCCAATGACTTTGAATGAGAAACCTGCTGAGGTTATTTCTGATATGTGAAGGATAGTTTTTTATGATAAGTAGGCCTACAATAGTTTCATAACAGTCCCCACTACGAAAAGAAGGAGAAAGTGTTCTCCTGTCCTTGGATATAAAGGTTCAGATAGTTTCATTGTTTCTCAAGTGTTCCTCATAGCTTTTTTCACAAGATCTTAATTGATTGGTAGAATTAGTAAGTGTTACCTTTTAGATTTTAGTTCTTCAATTCTTGTTTTCATGAGCTTGGTGTGAGTGCTTCTTGTAGATTGCGATCATTTTCTTTTTTCTAGATCACATAGGGAGCTCAGGTAAGATTCTCTCTTTCATTGATTCACCAGGGAGAATTCAACTCTGGAAAGTCGAGTGTCATCAATGCTCTTCTTGGGCAAAGATACTTGAAGGATGGGGTTGTTCCTACGACTAACGAAATCACCTTTCTACGCTACTCTGAGTCAGAATTTGGTGAGCAACGGTGTGAAAGACATCCTGATGGTCAATACATATGCTACATTCCTGCTCCGATTCTGAAAGAAGTGAGTGTGTTTTTAGCTTTCGCTGCATTTAATATCTACACTAAGATTCATTCAAGCAGTATGTTAGGGAAGTTAGCAGTGATATTAGGATTACTTCCAAATTTTGTACTTCACATTAGCTATTTATATTTTAAATAAAAAATTCTATGTTCCCTTAAATTTTTTTGTTTGTTTTTTACAATCCATTGAAACTGTGCCCTCGAAGTAGAATTTTTTGTAGAGTATATATCATGGGTTTGAGTATTGATCTTTTGGATATGAATTGTCATTATATAAAACACTACTTAAAACTCTTGATTTATGTCAATTATGATGTCTTCAAATCATACTTGCAATGCTGCATCACTCATAATTGTCGACCATTTCAAACCATTAACTGCTTAAACAACTTTCCCAAGAATGAACTTAATGGGGGTTTCTTTGTTTCTGGAAAAGGTAAGCCGTTATCATCTCCTCTGATTTTTGCTTTCCATGTCTTGAGGTGTGACTTGGTTTCTTAAAATCTAAATGCTTCCAAACCTGTCTATACTATCTGACTTAATATTGTTTCCTGTCCCCCTTCCAAGCAGATGATAATTGTTGATACTCCAGGAACAAATGTGATTCTTCAAAGGCAACAACGGCTGACTGAGGAGTTTGTGCCTCGTGCAGATTTGCTTCTTTTTGTCATGTCGGCTGACCGACCATTGACTGAGAGTGAGGTATGGTCTATTTTCCGTTTTCGGTTTAAGGATGCATAGTGTACTATTTTCAGGATCTATGAGGATTTAGAAAATTATAGCGACCGGATTAGTTGTGTTTCGCCTGTAAGACTCTTCATTCCTGCTGGGTATTGTTTGCTTTCTTTTGCTGTCTGAAATCAACAAAGCATACTATAAGATGCTTATAATATGTGTACAACAGCTACAGCTGAAGATAGTTTATAGTCATTGGGTAGTTCAGATATAGGTCATGCAGCCACTCTGACCAACGTTAACTTGTTTTGTTTTCTTTACTATGTCTAAATGGACTTCAATATCCATCTTTGGCGCTGTATATGAAATATCAAGCACTTTCGCTGCAGGAATATGTGTATTTCACCTCTATAACATCCCCTGTTGATGTCCTTCCATCCCACTCTCTTGCCTTCTTTAACTTGAGAAGCTAATCTTTTAGTGCCTCATACTTTCTGTCAGGTTGCTTTTCTTCGGTATATTCAGCAATGGAAGAAAAAAGTTGTTTTCGTGCTAAATAAGTCTGATCTGTATCGCAACACAGATGAGGTTGAAATCAATATCCATGGTTCTGTTATATATAGTGAAAAACATTTCTGTATTATTGGGCAGAAGGGAAGTTACCATTGAACTATGAGTAGAAATTTCTCTGATTAAGTTTCTAATGTCCATTGCAGCTAGAGGAGGCTATTTCATTTATCAAAGAGAACACTCAAAAGATGCTGAATGCTGAACATGTCACCTTGTACCCTGTATCCGCACGGAGTACACTTAAAGCAAAACTTTCTGCTTTAAGTGGTCTGGAAAAGCAGGAACATTTATTGAATTCTCCATATGCAGGGGGAAACAACTTTTCTGACCTTGAAAAGTACCTGTTTAGCTTTTTGGATTTATCAACAGATAATGGGATTGAAAGGATAAAGCTTAAGTTTGAAACTCCAGTTCAGATTGCTGAACAGTTACTTACTGCTTGTCAGAAGCTTGTCAGGGAGGAGTGCCAGCAAGCTGAGGAGGACTTGATAATTGTGAATAATCTTATAAGCAGTGTAAAAAAGTATTCATCGAAGATGGAAAGTGAGAGCATTTCTTGGAAGAGACAAATTTTGTCCCTGGTATAGTCCATGTGCACGGTACACCACATATCTCTTTTTCATGATTTATAATCTTCAGTAGCTTATGTTATTGTTGGTGGACACAAATGCAGATTGATAATACACAAGCGCGTGCAATCAAGCTCGCAGAATCTACTCTGCAATTATCAAACCTTGACCTTGTCGCTTCATATGTTCTTAGAGGAGGTAAATCTGCTCAAACGACAGTGACCTCAAGTCTTCGGGATGAAATAATTGACCCTGCTCTCTCACAAGCTAAAGTAAGTACGTGGTTCTATTGTTGTAATTGGACTTCAATTTTAATTACCAGTGGTGGGGTTATTATTATTATTTTTTAATTTTTTATTCTTATTTTTTCAAACCTACGAATTATACCACTAAATCCCTTCCCCGCTGTGCATCCTGCCTTCCTAGAGATGCAAGGTTTTGATCTTTGTTCTTGTGCTTTAAAGTAAGTCATGTACACTTACTATGTAGTAGTTTCTGGTTGGGAATGCAACCAAATAACGACGTTTAGTACCCGGTTGATTTTGATCGCGTTTGATTATCAGTTGGTGCAAGATTGTGTTCCTGCAAAGATTTCTTCCATCCACATTTAATTTTCCTTTTCTCAACTAGTTATGTCCCATAACGGCAGACTTATTAACAAATATTATTGAATGGTATAATACAAATTTTAAAACAAGATTTTGCTGCATTTCCTTTTATTAAGTGTGTGGATACATCAAAACTTCAAAGACTTCCTATTGCTAAATTTTTTCCTTTTCCATCAGTTACAGAAGCAAATTCTACTGTAGGAATAATAAGGCTCCAAAAAGACCATTGTTTATCATAGTCTTCACTTCTTCAAAAAATTTGTATGTTGAGTCATAATGTTTTTTTTCTTTTTGAACCCTGATAATTTTCCTACTGCCATTAGTTTATATTGCCTTTTATGTTATACATGGTGGAAATTTGATGAGCTATGGAATACATTTTTGTTTTGGAAAACTTCTTTGACATCCAGAAACTGCTTGAGGAGTATGCTACATGGTTACAATCAAGCAATTCTCGTGAAGGAAATCTGTATAAAGAATCATTTGAGAAACGATGGCCGTCAGTTTTTCCATCCATCCAGTCTCAATTGGAGGCCAGTGAGCTGCTAAGGACAAAACATGAACAAGGTGTAACAGTTATTGGGGATTTTAGCGCTGCTGCTGCTTCTAAACTGTTTGAGCAAGAGATTCGAGAAGCTGTGAGTTCTTGAGATGTTTTTCAGATAGTAAATAAGGCTTTATTTTGTTGATCTCATTTTGGCACCAAAACTGAGAGGCTAATCACATGTATTACATTGCTTTAGAAGTTTAAGATAAGGCTAGTTTCAGTTCAAAAGCTTATGCATGTTTCACATCTTCATTTTATTTTTATTATTATTATTATAATTTTTTTTTTTTTTTCTTAAATCAAGGATCCTTATCTTCATATTGGAGGCTAGCTCAATATTTGTTAAGTTTAATCTGAGGCATATTTGGCCTTTATTGCTGATGGGTAAGATATATGCTTTGAAGTTTGGAACCGAAGTCACGATGCACCTTTTCAATTATAATAGTCATTCCAGTGAGAATAATATCTTTGAGATGGGAGCATTACAGATGCTCTTGTATGAGTGCTTCCTTCTGTTCTCAAATTTTTGGTCAAGATACATTCTAAATTAAGAGAGCATGCATTGATAATATTTTGCTAAATTTGAAATCCATCAGCAAACTCTCTCTGGTAATTCTTGAAGGGTGCATTAAGTTTTCCTGTGTGTATTTGAGCATCAGTTTGTGGCAATGTAATAGTTTATTATTCTACAACCTTGGGCCATTCACATTTTTTCATCTTCAGTCAAGTTTCATTTGCTTGAAAAGTTGTATTGTTTTAATTGGGTGTGAGAATTTTATTTTTTCTCGGATCTAAATGACTTCATTTAAGTGACATAGTTGGAAGTCATTTAGCATGTTGGTTAGTTAATTTGGAACATATTTGGGGCAGCCTCGATCTGATTCAACTGGATTTCTGTTCTTCTATTTTCAGCTCTTGGGTACTTTTGGTGGTTTGGGAGCAGCTGGTCTATCTGCATCGCTTTTGACATCAGTTTTGCCTACCACTTTAGAAGATCTTCTTGCTTTGGGCCTTTGCTCTGCTGGCGGGTATGAAAATCGTTGTCTGCCTCTTCTTTCTGTTCATCAATATCCTTTATCTGCTCTCATAATACCTGGGGTTTGTTCTGTTTCAAAATTTTGCGTCTTAGAAAAATTGGCTGGAAATGCTTTTCCTAATCTGTATTTTTAATTTAAATTCTTGATGACTCTGGCTCACATCTTACATGCTGCTTTCACATCTTGTCGGAGCTTGGTTAAATGTGATCACTAATTTTTAAAACTTGAATTGAACTTCTAACTTCAAATTATAGGTTCATCAATTCGTTATCTTCAAGCTTAAAATACTTAATGAACTCCATAGTTATCTAGAAGTGCTATTGCAATTTAGGGTAAATTACAGAAACGACCCTTGAGGTTTGACCTATTTACAGAAAAAATCTTGTTTTGATCTGAAATCTTTCCTTGAGGTACTACAGAAACCCTCTTGAGGTTTGTATGTTTTCTTACAAATATCCCCCTCTACAGGATGCAATTTGTAAAATAAAAACAAATGTGAAAGTTGGTATTTTTTTATGCACAAATTTTATTGAGCTATTTGCATCCCTTGCAAACATTATGAAATCTATTCTTCCTTATGCTCAATCTTACATTGCAGATAAAAGATATTTGAGATGTTGAATCTAATAAGAAATTGGGTTTAAGATATTACATTTCTTTTTAGTTGTATGTCTGCATAATGTTTAAGATCAACGATCTCCTATTCCAATCTTTTATCTGATATATGATAGAGGCTTTGGCTTCAAGACTGGATATAAATGTCCATTGCTCTTTAACTTTCCTTTTCTGCTTTTGGTTTTCTCCAAGTTCTGATCTATATAATGTCTTTGTGATGATACTTAGCCTGTTGGCCATTTCAAATTTCCCGGCTCGGAGACAAGAAGTATTGAATAAAGTGAAAAGGACTGGTGATGCCTTAGCTCGTGAGCTCGATGATGCAATGCAAAAAGACCTCTTGGAGACTACCAACAGTATAACGAGCTTTGTAACACTTATCGGAAAGCCATATCAAGAAACAGCTCAAGACCGGGTAAATAAACTGATCGACACTTTAGATAAATTAACAGCAGTAGAGAAAAAACTCGAAACTTTACAAATCGAAATCCAAAACTTTCATGTGTCAAGGTAGCAGTAAACCTTTGTTTCTCATCCTGTAATTCTATGTTATGTCAAATGTTGTAGAGTTGTGTTTGTGTTTGATGAGGAATATCTGTGAAGATGACGATGTTCTTTTATATTTTGTAGCCAACACTTTGCTATCATTCTTTTTGAGTTATCAATTGAAACTGAAGTTTCCATTACATGTGTGTATTGTTACGTCTCTATTTTAAATGGTCACATTATTATATATAATTATTACCATAATCATGGAAAATTTCTACTATTTGTGGTATAAATGGCTGTTATACCTTAACAATTATGTTAAAAATAGTTGATAATATTTAAGTATGATATCAGCCATTGTAGGCCTGACATTTCTTCATGAGTTTTGGTAATGCAACTTTTCTTCATTCCCTTTTGGTTATCTTTACAAGCTGTGACATTGGAACAAGAAAAAGGTGCCACTAATTTGGTCAAAAAGGACCACATTTCTATTTTAGGTTTAAAAGTGGAACAAAATATGTTTTTCTAGAAAAAAAATAACTCAATGGGGTAGGCTCTTCAAAGATGGGAGTGAATAAGCAGTACTTGCACATGTATTTACTACTCATAATGTTTTGATTTGAAAACATAAAGAAAAAGTAAAGAATGAAGGGTATAATTATCATAATAAAATGGTGGGAATAAGCAATTTTAATGGCTTGAATTGTCAGATTGTGAGCTAGAGAATACATATTCTCATTAGCCTCTTAGCCTTTACTTTGATTTTGCATTAAAGCATCAAGTATGATAAATTTGCTAAAGTTATTCATTGGGATATGAATATATCTATATAATATTTTGACAGATGTCTAATATTGTATGTATGCATTGAATTTATTGACAAATGTCTCGTATTGTATGCATATATTGAATGTAAGAAAGTTTAAAATTGATAAACTAATCTTTTATCATTAATTATAGTTGAATCTAGTTGTTTCACTTTAAAGATTGCAACACCATTTGCAGAAATAACAAACAAGAAAAGTTGTTCAAACTTAATTAATTGGATCAATATATAATTTGCAGTACAATCTGTAACTTAAAATCCTCTAATTATTCACTTCAATAGCTTCTTTCAAGAATTTGAAATTGTTTTATTGATTTTATTCAGCTCCGAATTTGACATTTTAATTTCAAATTAAATGTAAAAAAATGATGGAGAAAAGATTCTCGCAATTGTGGGAAGAGTTTTAATAGATCTTGAGGTAGAATGATTCAGTTTGACTATGCTCAATTTGATATTCATCCAATATTCTTGTGATAATTATCAAAATAAAACATACTTAGTTGAACAACTATCAAAATCAAGTCTAAAGATTTCGACATGCTTCAATCAAAACATATAACATACTATCGATTTAATTGACAATTTAACTTAGAAAATCTATTTTGATTAATATTTCTATAAATAAACTAAAAAGATGATATATTTAACGTGGTGCAGTAAAAATAGCTATCAATATTTGTGTATCTACAAAGTCCCAAACATATAATTTAGCTCTAAGCCACTTAGTGATGCATAAAAATCAAAATGCACATATAAGATAGTCTTGATGGGGAATTTATTGTCGTTTTTTAATGGAGTCAATTTCAACGCAAATTACTAGTAATTTGTGTTGTAACAAAAATAACATTATATTTACGAGTCTTATTGCATTGTGATACTTGTAACTAACTCTATTTACCTTAGACCATTAAATGAAGTTATTTTAAAATTTCCATCATTAGATTAATAAAATAATAAAAATTTACTATCTACTTAGCAAGTAAAAGTTGAGAGATGCAACGGTACATCAAGTACACTACAGAATCATCCATAAGTCTTACTATCAAACTTGAATGAAATCATTCACGAATATAATTTTAGTGAGACAGATATTACCACAATTCATACACATTTTCATAAGTCAATTTCTAGAATGTAATTAAAGGGTATAAATTAATGAGTATCATAAAATAAGATTTGTAAAATAATTTCACAAGTGTTATAATCTTATATGTGTGTGAAAAGAAATCAATTGAGGTCCCAAAAATGATAGCCAATGAGCCCCTCTTATCCTCTTTTTGCTTCCTTCTCTAATTGCTCACACATTTACAACCCACCCATATTATATAATCATAATTGTATAATTTTTTTGAGGCTACATTCATCTAACAACGTTCAATATGTTTGAACAATTAAAGTATATTATTTGCTTCAAATCACTCTGAAGCAACTCCTTACTTTATAATATGTATATTTTCCTTAATTCATGTTATGGAAATACAGATAATATGACCAATATCATAAATACATATATACTGATAAGATAAATAGGATATCCTATATAGACTTTGGAATCAAATTAAATTAAATATTTTATAAAGGAGAGTAGAAGATAAAGAAAAAAAAAACAAAGTATTTTTAAAACTTTATGGTCTAAAATGTTGCAAATGTCAAAGTAAATTTTACTTTTCTTTATTTACATAGAATAAACCATTTATTAGATATAATTATTTCAGTAATTGTGATTAAGGTAGAGGGAAATTACATCGTGCTTTGGAGTTGCACTTCACTACTATAGAGGAAAATTCTCATCCATTCAATTGCTTTTTCTCTATTTGGAAAAAAATTATTTTATTCTTTTTCTCTTTTTGTGATCTGTGCTAATTTCTATACTCATTGATTGTTGATAAAAAGATTGTACGTTATCACTGTACTTAAAGAAAAAAAAACGTAACTCTTTCATATTTTTAATGAAAAAGTATTTTACAAGTATATTAGACTTTTTTTTTTTTTTGAATAATATACACTCATTTACTATGTTAAGCTAATAATTTTCATTTATAAATAGTATTGAGCCAGAATCTAGCTTATGGGAAGACAATACATGGTCCAAATTTTTGTTGTTTTGTTTTGAGATGAAATATTATTCTAAAAATGAAAATTTTATATCCCATATGAGGCAACAAATTATTACAAAACCTTAAATTGCATTTCTTCCATTTTGTACTAAATGTTTTTGGAGTATGTGCTGAGAACAGAGACTCAATCTGAAACTCAAAAATATAATCATATTCATTGTTTGGTAATTAACATAGAGACCCCCATATAAAAGGCCAATCACATAAGATAAGTGCAATTTATGCCCCAACATTTATGGAAATTAATCTGTCCTAACAACATGTACTCCTCCACTCTACTCACTAAGCAACAACTAAATATCTTTCTATACAATCATAATGATTTTATTCTCAACTTTATTAAAAAAAAAAGAAAGATGTTTCTTTAACCTAATTGGCTTCTTTTATTTTATGGGCTTTCTTGACATTTCTTGTATTTATGGAAATTAACACCCAAAAGATTTTCTTGATTTTTCTCCTCAGATATATTTTGTGGGGGCTCCAAGAAAATATCAATCTATGTCATGCATGTGAGCTCAGTGCCATTGGAGGTATATATATACAAGAGCATTTTCATGTGCTACACATGGAGAAAGTCATCTCATGTTGGAAAAAAAATGGCATCGATCACTTTAAGTTAGTTCTCGAGTGAAGTAACATATAACAAGTCAAGTTATTCGAATATAGTATCTGTGTCGATGGTTGTCGTTTTCGTTCACTCGAAAAAAAACCAAGTGTTGTAACCATGGTTTTTGTAGGGTAGGGTCCCTTTATTTTAAGGGGTTAAAGTAGGGTGATATTCAACATTCATTGACCTTTCTTTGACATTAATTGTTGTCACTATTAGCTAAGTTTAGCCTATATGAGAACTAGAAGATTATTAATTACCTTACAATGCTCATATGTACCTATAATAAGGACCACCATTGTCTTCTTCACATTAATACTTGATGATGACTTGTACACACTATAAGGAATCTAATAGTAATAATAGTTTATTTCACAAGAAAACGTCATATTCATTTTATCAATGCATGTTATGTTACGATTTGAAATTATCACTATAAACATGATCGATTTACGCTGTGAATGATATGTGAGACTGAAATACAACAAAGAATAAACAATGGAATGATGGGTTTATTGCTAATTAATTGTTGGTTTGCAAGTAAAGTAAAGGGTGCATGTATATGTATGAGTTAGTATCATATCATTTCATTCAACGTGTCATCTTTCTGAAAAAGAGAAATATTAGCATAGGGCATAGCCATAAATAATGCATTTAATTCAGCTTAGTCTCTTTTAAAAGTGTGGATTTTTTATACAAAACAATGTGCAACTAAGCCAAAAAGATTGACCTTAACAGGGGCAAGAAAGAACAAAGGAATCTTGGTTTCACTAATTCTGTTGATTTTTAAATATGTATTCAAACTTTATAGTATGT
The DNA here is from genome assembly GCA_946896805.1 of Scutellaria galericulata. NCBI lineage: Eukaryota > Viridiplantae > Streptophyta > Magnoliopsida > Lamiales > Lamiaceae > Scutellaria > Scutellaria galericulata. Next base: position 2,295,203 of record OX335792.1, on the reverse strand, counting down.
ATAATCAGCCTATGAAAACAAAGAGGACAACATCAACTAGGATGGAGATGTAAGAGCTTCACCAAAAATCTACTTTATTTGGGGTTAGAACAATCTCACCACTTTGTACTGAAGATAAGACTCTAATCGTGCCAATTCTGAAAGCATATTATATTATTTTTATTACAAGATATTAATATTGCATATCATACATTCATTTCATTAATGTGTTCATCGATAACCACGTGATAAAACAGAAAATACAATAGAGGCATTGGATTGTGCAACTTTTGCCTTCAAAATAAGTGGGATAATGAACTTAGGTTTTGAAAAAAATAAGTTGAAATGAAGTGGAAAGGCACAAAAGAAAGAAAGATGAGAAGAATAATAAATGTGTAGCAAGAAAGAGGATGTTAAGAAGAAGAAGTAAATCCTCTGTTTCTGCTCACTTGTAGTTGTGGTTTAGAAACAGAGTGCCTAATTTTGGTTGTTTCTAGAAATTCCTAATCAACATTATTCCATTTAATTTATATTATAATCTGGGTGGGTGTATTTTACTTTCTCTAATTCTTCCTTGTTTTTATCCTAATATTTATGTGTCATTATCAATTACATAATTCCATGAGAAAATTAGTGTTTTTAGCACTCTAATTTTGTTTTCTTACATTTTCAATTTTTTTTTTTTTATTTTAGCCATATGATTTTAAAATAAAATAAAATAATAATAATAACAATACAATTTTCTATTTTTATTTATTGACAATTTGTTTTCTTTTGTTTTGTTATTGATGAATTAGTGTTAATTTTACTTATTAATTAATTTTTATATTTATTTAATTTTTTTATTTTGTTATAATATATAGTTTGAATATCAAGTAAACTAACATATCACTTAGATCTATTATTACAAGTAACCGGACTAATAATCCAAAGTCTTTTTAATTATAAGACTAAAATAAAAAAGTAGATAAAAATGACAAATTATGTCAAAACAAAGTTAGAGGACTAAAAATCGTTTTCTTTTATCCCTGATTACAATTATCTACCATTAACATATTTTTAATGAACTTAGAACTCAACACCTCAATTTCTTGAACATAAATTCTTTTTGTCAAAACCTAGTACCTACGGCTATGAAAAGGATACCTAACTTCATTTCGAGTGATATTTCATCTTATATTTCTATATTTTTAACACTCACTCGATATATTATTTTGGTACGACCCACTTCTCACATCATGTAATGGAAACCCAATAAAATAATATTTCACCTTATATTTCAATATTTTTAACACATGCTCGGTATATTAGTCTAGTGTGACACTTCCTACCTCATGCAATAGAACCTAATAAAATGATATTTCATTTATTTTTAACACAGACTCGATATATTAGTTCCGGTGTGGCCCACCCCCACCTCATGCAATGGAGACCCCTTCATCGGACACTTTTTGCACCTATAAATACACCCCTAAACCTTCCACTCCTCTTTCATGCAATTCTCTCCTCCCTTTTCTTTAATACCTCAAAATCTTAATCCAAAAACACACACACAACTTGTCATCAACTCTCCAAAATCCCAACTCCCCTGTTTTTGCCACACAAAACAAGAAGAAAACATGTCCACAACTTCAACCGTTTGTCGAGGCTTGCAATCTTGCTTGGAGCCCCTTTTACTGGAGCCACGAGTTCTAATGCACCAACTACAATTACTTCCATCCAAACAGAGCCTATTTTCCGAAAACCCCACCAACTTCCCCATTGACATCACCTTGATGCAATCCATGACAAACCCTTCCAACCATCTCCGCAAAAATATGGAAGAGCCGGACAAAGCTTACGTGCACCCTCTCGCCGAGCGCTCGAGCCATTGTCTGAGCTCAAAGAGCCTGGAAATGTGCACTGAGAGCTTGGGAAGCGAGACAGGAAGTATCATTGATTCCAGCATGGACCAATCCACTCATCAACTGCATCAAAAACAGACCAAAACACGACAAGAGATCAAGAAAGTGAAGCAGAGCAGCAGCTTTCCACCCCCATTGACCTCCATTAGAGGAAGCCAAGGTGTCCATGTTCAGACTCATCGCGAGGGGGGTAGATTGGTCATTAAGGCCTTCAGCTTCTCGTTGAGCAGCACGCTCTTCCAGACAGAGCGCAGAGACGGGAGGCTGAGGCTGTCTCTGGTGAAAGCAGGGGAAAGAGAGAGAGAGAATGATCAGAATGAAGAAGAAGAAGAAGAACAAGAAGAAGAAGAAGAAGAAGAAGAAGAGGAGGAGGAGGAGGATTGTGTGGATGAAGATTGTGATGAGCATAGTGAAGATGGAGATGATTTGAAGAGGGGTTTTAAAGCAGAGGATTTGAAGAGCGGTGGAGGGAAACTTGGCTGTAAAATTGGCGGCGGTGGTGGCAGGTGCAATGGTGATAGGAGAAAAAGGCTTCCATGTTTGCAATATTGTGTGGCTATTTCTTGAAGTATTTGTTTAGACATTGGAATTAAGACGCTTTGGTTTTCCTCAAAGTGGTTGTTATTATGGTTAGAGATGTTTTTATTATTATGATTATTAGTGTATGAGATTTTTCTGCCTTAGTGACAGTTAATATAGTTATTAATTAAGCAGTCCCTTGTGAGAAAATTTTGTGTTATTTATTTATTTATTATTGTTGTTGTTGTTGTGTAAAATTAGAAGAGATTAATTTAGAGAACATGAAGTAGGTAAAATAGTCCCAACTGCCCAGAGGGGGGAACAAGAACAAGTTGATGATGACGATGATCATCAATGAATTTTTCAAATTATAAAAGTGTCATCACTGTCATGTGTGGTCACATTCTATCCAGCCCAATAGAATAAAAATCAAATGAATTTCTTTATTATAATTTTCAATCAAATATAATCTGTTTTTGCTCATCTTAATCATTGAGGTTGTACTTGAGAGATGCACCAAATTTACCCCTTTTAAAGAAATTTTTTGTTCACAATTTTTTTTTTAATTATAAAAGATGCTGAAATCCATTTCTCAGATCTAAATATTGTTTAATATCTTGTAATGATTTTCTTCGATTAAAAAAAAATTGTAAATTAAAAAGTGGAGAAAAAGGAGTAAATGAAAAGGGTGGTTATATAGTACGGAAGGTGTACGTAGGGGTGGAGTGGTTACCATCAGAGTTGGTCCCTCCAAACCATGCATGTGGACTCATGTGCTTTTGCTCTCTATTTTTTATTTTAATATTAATAATATATATTGATGAAATTAGTATGGTTTTTGATGGAAAATTAATCATACCAAATCCTAGTGAAATGTTTTAAATTAATCCTAAACTACTTGTATGTATATATAGCGTGAAATATAATTGAAAACAAATCTGTATGGTTCTGAATTTTGTAGTATTATATTATAGAGGAGGTTGAGGTTTGGAATAGTTCCCCATCCTTATATAAAAAGGGTGGAGCTAAAAGCACAACACCAAGTGCTAAGGGAACAACACCATATTAGTGTATTGATGTTAATACACTAATATGGTGTTGTTCCCTTAGCACTTGGTTTTGTGCCTTTAGCAACACTCTATAAAAACGCACCACAATTATTACGTTTGGTAAATGGAATCTTCCTAACTATAGATATTGGCTTTATTTATTTATATGTTTATTTTTTCAAAGAAAGTTTTACTTTTTAATTTCTATAATGGTTAAGAAAATTATAAAAGTTGATGATTAATTTGTAGAGGTATGATTTACGCCTTAACCCATGAAAATCCGTACCGTCGGTAGTTTTAGAAGTATTTATTTTATGATATGCATTAATTAAATGATACCATGTCATTATAAGTTACAACTCTACATACTGACATACATATAATGTAATACACGTTGCAATATTTACTTTATATTAAAAGATTAGTCTCGAACTTAACATTTATTCTAAGACAATTGTACTATTCAATGTATCTAAGAGTTTGATATTTAATATCACAGTTCATATAAGAGATTATTTTTTTACCATAAAGGATAATTTTATTATTTTTCTATCATAAATGATGGTTTTGTTATTTTTCTACCCAAATTCAGAAAATTTGATAAATTTAATCATCTGATAAAAGTTAAAAAAAAAAAAAAAAGACAATTATTCATGGGAAGTCAACAAGCTAGCTCACTCATTTCAGGATGCTGAGATCAACATGCTGATCAGACAAGATGCTCAACATGTTACCTTAGCAGGTGTCTTAGACAACATGTTGACTCACTCGTTTTGGGGTGTTGAGATCAATATACTAACTAGACATGATACTCAACACACATTTTCTCAACAAATGCTCAGGATATTATCTCAACATTTTGAGATAACATGTGTTGAACATCTTGTTTGATAAACATATTGCTCTTAGCACCTTGAAATGAGTGAGTCAGCTTGTTGACTTCCCATAGACAATTGTTTTTTTTTTTTAATCAAAAGAATAAATTTATCAATTTTTTTTTTTTTGAATTGTGGTAGAAAAGTAACAAAATCATCATTTGTGGTAAAAAAATAATCTCTTATATAAATTGTGGTAATTGTGGTAAGAAAAAAGTTAGCCTCAAGCATGGCTTAATGGTAAATGAGGGATTGCTAATTGTTAGTCACGCTGAAGGCTAGTAGATTGAGTTCGATTTTAGAGAAAATCAATAGATCCTAATTTCATCACAATTTACATAATAACAATTTAAATGGTAAACCTCAACTTCTTCTCATGATTTATATAATAACAATTTCAATAGTAAACCCCAACATCATCCCACGATTTATATGATACAAGTATACAACAGATCTTCGTGGTTATCCTGAATCTAATCAAATGTTAATCTAAAATTGAGTCAATAAATTATTAAAAAATAAATTAAAAGGGGGGGGGGGGGGGGGGGGTGTACATGTGTACTAGGTGTGGAAAGGTTACTAGGTTGGGAGATTCCACGGAATCTTGGAAATGGCCAATAGACATATTTTTGGATAAGATACCAATACCATACATTCTTGGAAAAAAGGAAGACTATTCCCCACCGTGACTCTCTCCTTCCATGCAATCGCTTTTATGTGTGTTTTATTTTATACATATATATTTAGTATGGATTGATGACTAATTTCCTCCACGTGATCGTAGGTTTTTTAATTGGGTGAGATATAAATCAAGAATAACATTTGAGTAATGAATATTTATAGAAAAGAGTCAATAAAATATACGGAAAAAACCTTCACAAATTTTCAATGAAAAATATGTCTTACGCCAAATTTGAACTTATATAACCAGAAGATTTTTCCTTATAATATCACCACATACCTTACCAACTTGACTGTGTCTCTAACACTATATTTTGAACTTATAGAATCCTCTATTATGGTCCTTTTACAAAATTAATGCTATCTATAATACATATTATCACACACATATTATATATATACACACACACGTGTGTGTGTGTGTGAAATATAAAATTAACAGTGAAAACATCAAATTTTTCGATTTTAAAAAAGGGGTTGTAAAATATTTGTGCGTTTCATCTAAATATCTAAAAGAACCATCATATGTCATATTTATAAATAACATCACAAACCAATGTATAATATGTATTAAAAATATTGAAATAAAAAATAAAAAAAACAAATTGTAATGAAAGATCCTGATAAAATGATTTTCGCATGGTTGTTAAATTGTTTTATTTGAAGTTGGGTTTGGAAGTAATCATGATGTGCTTCCCATATGAGGGTATGGACCATTTAACATACCTTCTATCAATCTAAAAACTTAGCAAATGGCAAATCCAATCTAGCTAGCGTGCCTATTTATTGTTCTATACCTAATGTGGTAGAATAATTTTATTCTTTCTGTATGTAATAAAGTGATAGCAAATAATACCTTTAAAGTCTTCCAATTTTATATACCAATATTTTAAAGGATCTATATAAATCAATACTATATATTCCATGACAAGTTTCATTTTCATTGAACACGATTGACACTAATAATTAATCAATGTTTATGAAGCTTTAATTCAAATCGTATATTTTAATATTTATTTCATTTTGCAATTATAAATATCACATGTACAGTGCAACATTGATCATCACCATGGTGTGTTGATTAGGAAATTAATAAACAATATGAAATCAACATTAATATGATGAGGGACAAAGCATCCTATTTGATGGAGTTTAAAAACTTAATAGTTGAAAATAATATATATGCATGTTATAACATCAGCAAATTTCCAAATTAACCCTTTGCAACCCAACAAAAAGTTAGGGGTTCGTATTTGTGAAGTTTTGAAAGTTTGTGGGATAAAAGTTAAATTGTATGATAGTTGAGGGGTGAAAATAAAATAGCCCCTAGGAAATGGCATCAGCAACGTCATTATATGCAACGTGTCGCCTCTTTAATGGTCAATATCTCCACATCAAATTATTCGCTAAGACATGGTCCAAAGTTATAACTAACTAATATTGTGGTTTGGTTCTTAAAAAAAAAAAAAAACTAACGGAAATAAGAAGAAGAAGCTTAGAATGTATGTAGAATCTATTTTTAGAAAGAGTTCTTGCAAATACAATTTATAAACTTATTATACATGATTTAGAAGTAAAATTTGGCTAATTAATTATTTCAAATATTATGAGATTTTAACTTTAAAAAATAAAAAAATAATATGTTTCTCAAATTAGAGTTTGGTAGTTCGATTTTAAAGAATTTAGGCAATGAATTGAAAGAATTTTGCTATTATGTAAAGGATATCAAGAATTTATGATTCTGTTTTGTTTGGAAGATATTGGGCAAATTTGATGAAACATACAAAAATTGGTGAGCTCCAATGTCATTCAATTAGGAAATTGCCCTATTTTTATTTTTTTAAAAGACGAAATAAAATAATTTAAGATCAGATTTAAACGGAAAGTGGCAAGAAAATTGAGCCAAAATTGCAAAATGAAAATTCGTTGGGTTTTATGTTGTAAATGAATATATACACACACACACACACACATAATTAATTGTGTAATTAAGTTCACTTATTTAATGCCGACCATATATACTTTTCTTATAAAAAAAAGACAAATAAGAAAATGGCAAATACGATCCATACATTTATGTGATTCTTCAATGGACCAATTACAATTTACAATTTACAATGGTCCCGTCCCTTTATAATAAATGTTCCCTTTTTAAATAATAAAAAGGTCCAAAAATAAAGAACAAAAAATAAAAAATAAAAAATAAAAGCCAAAAACAGTGGGGTAAAAAGACTAGTAGGTGAAGAAGCTGAGACCATGAAATATAATAGTTCATACAACAGTATCAAATTAAATTTATATATACCAATATAAGCTTTAATGTTGTGTTTTCATGGATGAAGTAATTTGTTAAAAAATATAGTTTTTGTTTGTATGGTCATATTTAATTACAATAATAGTCTCTTATATAAAAATATTATACATCAACTAACCATATAATAAACTAGGGTATGAACAGTGAAGAGTCCAAAAAGTTGGTATTTGGAAGATCGTTGACAGTTTAAACCAATAATTTATTAACCTATAAATCAGATATTAACTTATGAAAATAAGTTTGAGTCGTGGATAGTGAAATTTCTCTTACAAAGAATTATATTCATGAAATTTGTATACAAGTTTTTGAGGGGTTTGAATTGAAACAAATGCATCCTACACAAAATATTGCAATAAATCTGCCCACCCAACTCTAGACACAAACAAAAATCTCATTATTCCAAAAGGAGATAATATAATAAAACTTATTCCTTTTGCAATTTTTTATAGTCATACGTTGCATTGGACCCATTCTTAATTTCTTTCATATCACAAAATATACATCCATCATTTAATTTTATATTTTAAATTTTTATGTCATTGTCTTTGTGTGGATAAAGTAGCTAGATCGGTATTATCTAAAAGTTATATAACAAAAATATTAATGTAATAAATACTCACATATTTGATATGTTTTCATGAATGTCACATGCAATTTATTTTGAGATAGGTACTTGATTATATGTGTAATAGACAGCTACAAATTGAATCCACATAGACTTCAAAATGATTAGAAATGAGATTTTTATAATATATTGTCTAGTTAGGTCTTTTTGGACTTATAGATTAGCCAATCAATTGTTGGATAAATCCAATATATTCGACTTCCACGTATTCTAAATGTGTATAATTGTTCCACTAAATTTAAATTATGGACTTAGATGAATATTATAATAATCATGGTTTTTTTTTTTTAATGTTTAGATACCATTAAGTGATTTTCAATTTGTTGAGTGATCAAATTAAAAATAAAGAAAAATTATTATTATAAGCTAGAGTTATGGTTCCCAAATATCAGTATTCTCATCCTATGTTTTTTTGTTTTTTTTTGTTTTTTCAATGGATAGTGAAGAAAGGGTGAAACTGATTTTTGCTAACCCATACAAGTTAGAAACACAAATTAACTCATGAATTCTGTGTGATTAAAGGATGCTATTTTGCTTAATTAATTTCTAACACCAACAACTTTTTATATGTTCTAGACTTTGATTTTATGACTTCATTTTAAATGCATAACATCTTTGGTTGATTTAGAATAACAACGTGTTGAGAAATAATTTTTTTTATATGGTAAAATAACAAGTACTATAAATGAAAATAGTATTTTTTTTGCATAGCACTTGTATTTATGTTCCAATAATATAAATAACTATTTCATAGTTGAGAATTTAAACAATATCTAACATATCATAATATGTAAAACCATAATTTGAGTTGAAATAATGTCATCCATCAACTTAATTTGAGGCAAACATTTTCGCACATCAATGCCCTTTGGACTCATTTATTTCGTCCACTAATTATACACAATAGTTTCTAAGCTAGGTGTGTGTGGTGTGTGTGGTGTGTGTGTATATATATATAACCATAACAAATACAAAATATATATATAACCAAAATCAACCCCCTTTTATTTATACTAAAAGGGAATATACATTACTACGTGTCTTTCTACGATAATACCTACTATTATGTATTGTTTTTCAATAAATTATGATCCTATAAATATATATATATATATATATATATATATTTTTTTTTTTTTCTTTTTCCTTTCACAAGATCAGGCGCATTTTACCTGTTTAATTATAAAAGACTTTTTTTTGTTTTTGAAAAACTCAAAAATATCAAAATTACGTCTATATATGTTATATATATATGTATGTATATATGAGGTACTTTTATTTTTCAAATATTAAAAGATTTGGTTAAATTTTATTTTTTTTGAAAGAAAAGATTTGGTATTTAAAATATTTAAAAATTTAAAAAATATTGTGATTTTATCAAGAATTGATCCTAAATTTTGATGTTGTTGATTTATTACTCGTGCTGAGTTTTCATGCGAGTGTCTTACACGGCACCAACCAATCAAGATTCTCACTGCCACGCTGGCAATTCGAAGTCCTACTCATCTCTCTCACACACAAACACACAAATACAGCACCATTTCTTTGTGGTGTACTTCCAATCTAATTCTCCATTTTTGTTTTTATTTATATCGCTGATCTCAAATTCCACGTGTGCTATATATCCTTTGAATAATAATGAAATACTGTTACATATTGAATCTTTTTTCCACAATATTTGGATAATGGCCATGTCTTTGTCTAATATGTCATCAATCTAATCCAATTTCTTTCATAATTTGTTGTGATTATAATTGGTCTTTTACTTTTTATTTTTTATTTTAATGAATCTTCTCCGAAAGGAAGGATGATATAAATACTAGAAAATTTATACGATCAAAATTCGAGCTTTAATAATTATAATCTGCATCAAATGGGGTAATTTTTAAGTTAAGTTATAAGACTTGTTGTGTAATTATTATCATCCTTTATCTCCTCAAGTTTATTAATTTCCATTTCTTCTCAGAGTAAGCTTTATCAATTTCATAGCTACCAGAAAATTACAAGCGAGACATGCCTTAGCAACGAAAATAGAATTATTATTATTATTATTATTATTAAATTGATATTCTAAAGATGTTAGATTGACGGTTGGTTGACAAGAGCTATACACAATTTAAAATTTAATTCAACATTTTTAAAAAATATTTTACAATAGCAAGTTAGCAACACAACTAAAATTAATATTCACAAGATACTATAGCTATACTATATAATTTAAAATAAGTCAACTATGATAGCTCAATAAAATAGCATAGTGCTTGAACATATATGGAAATCGAAAATATTAAAAAGCCCATCGTGGATGATTCTTAATATGTCTACTGATGATGTGTGATGATCTCATTTCTTTAAACGATAAAATATGAAATTAATAGATATGTTAGATTTCTGATACATTAGCAGTCCATGATGAGTAGAGTAACAAGAAATATGAGATCATCTTCAACACATATTTTCATAAATGGTGAAAAAAGGAGGAAAAATGGGAAGATTTAGATATATGGCAGTTGGGATCTTCTCCTGCATTTCTTTTACAAACCAAGCGGACATTAATATTACACTTCTCAATCACATTATTAAAAAAATTATATTTAATAAAATATCATTTTTAAAATCCTTCCTTTTTAGTTTCATTCACTGATAAATCGGTGAATGAGTGTGTTCATCTATAAACACATAACTCTCTTTCATTTTCTTATTCATGTGGGTGGACGAGTCCACCAAACTTTCTAATTGATATACTTTCTTCGAATTGTCACAATTCTAGTAATGAATGAATTTTCTTTCGTTAAAAAAAATAATAATAATAAAATAAAATACCATTTTCAAATGACGTGATTATGCCATTTATTAGAATTTTTTAAAATTTAAAATTTAAAATTAATAATATTCATTAACAAATGAATTAAAACAAAAACAAATATACCCCTCAAAAAAATTTAAATTTAGTTATAAATCAAAAGTTTTGAAAATTAGTCAAGAAAATTTCAAAATTATAATCTTAACTTTTATCCAAAAATTATTTAATATACAAAATTAAAGAGTAATATCTAAATAATTTAAATTTACTTTATAGAAATTATTTACATTAATCCAAAAATTCAACTAAATTTAAAAATAATTAAAATAAACAAAAAAATATTAATAAACAGAATCTCAACATTTACAAATTAAGATCTAACAAATTTGAATAGATACCCAAATTGTAATCAAAACCTAAAAATCATTTAAATAATATTAACAGCCAATCAAAATTCAGAAAACATTTAAGTAAAATCATGACCAAATAAATATGAAATTACATTTAGTATAAGGAAATTCACATCCCCGTTAGCAACTATATTCCAACTCTAAATAACCTCCACGAACAAAAGGAGCAAAAACAAGAGATGACAAAACAACATTAATTATATACTTTAATTGGAAACCAAACAACCTTCATATCTCAGTAGAAATTATAGAAGAAATATTGTTGAATCTCCTCATAAAATTAGTTAAAATATTTCGTCTTCCTTTCAAAATCTTAGAGATCCTTAATAATTTGAAAATCTTAATATGAAATTTTGTTTTAGTATATATATTTTAATTATTTTTATATTAAATTGACAACATGTATAATTATTAATGTTAGTTTGACTGGTAAAATGTGACAACTTAAATGTATAGACTGATCATATACCATGAACATGATGAAATCTAAGAAGGTATATTGCAACTTTCACAAAATTTAATTTATCATGATCTTTATCAAATAATAATTTATATACAAAAACTCCTGTGCACCAGGTGCACGGATCTTATATCTGTGCAATCCGGGTCGATATGACCCGAATCCATGAGTTATTTATTTATTTATTTTTTCCAAATTTTTGTCTTGACCTTTATGTTATAAGTGTGTGAATTTTACGTTATAAATGTGTGACCTTTATGTACAACTATCCCTACCTTTATGCACTATAACTTAGGAAAAAATGAAGATTTTCAACACAATTTGTACTATGTACCTTTATGTGATATTAATGTGACTTTTATGTTATATCATGTCACTTTTATGTACAAATATTCTGACTTTTATGCATCTTTATATATTATATAAATGTCAGAATATTTGTACATAAATGTGACATAAATATAATATAAAAATCTCATTGATATCACATAAAGGTGTACAATTCAAATTATATTGAAAATCTTCATTTTTTTTCTAAGTTACAGTACACAAATGTCATGATAGTTGTACATAAATGTCACACATTTATAATATAAAAGTTATACATTTACAACATAAAGGTCACAACCTGAAGCAAAAAAAAAAAACAAAATTTAAAAACACGCGGATCCGGGTCAAAAACTGGGTCGACCCGAATTGCATGTACACCAAGTGCACACACGACCAACTCTAATTTATATGTCTTAGTTTTTAACAAAAATAAATAAATTAGACTCTATTTGTATGAAATGATTTGAAGGAAGATTTGAAATTTTTAGTAGTTAAATCATCAACAGTGTTTGAATATACAGATGTGGGTTTAATTAAAGTTTATGATTACTTTCATTTTAAAATAATTTTTGAATAATACGAGTGGATTTAAAATTAAGTCGGATTCAAATATATTTAAAATTCATTAATTTGAAATATTGTATTTCAAATCGTTGAGAAAATGTAGTGGATGATGACATCCTGGACAATACGTCATTTTAGAAAAGTAGAAGAAGAAGGAGAAGAAGCACGTTCTTACAAAACATTTTTCGAAAATCTAGTCTATGCTGTCGGGAATCTTGTCAATTGTCTCCTTCTAATTATTTTATTATTGAATTCCTTCACAAACTTCTTCAACTTCTGTCGATCTCTCATTCGTCTATTTTTTATTTTACAAAATCTAACACTGAAATTTAGACTTTTTTTTTTTTTTTGGGTTTTCCAGTACAAGATGCAATTCTGAATTTCCAATCAGATTATTCAAAGGATTCCAAATCAATTCTTAACTAAAACTTTGTTTAATCTTGATTTAATAAACGTGGAATTTGAACATATCCACTTTGACACCTCTCACTTGCAAATATAATTTTATTAAAAAATACAAATGTTTTTGTGCACTAGGTGCATGAATCTTAGATTTTGTGCAATTGAGACGATCTGATTCGAGAGTGCATTTCACGCGCACCCCACACATACAAATCCCAGCACAAATCTTAGTTTTGTAGTTATATTGGTCTAATTAACTTTTTAGTTTCTCAAATCTAATATTTTAGTTGTGTTCGCATAATCTTTTGTAGTGTATGACAAACCTATAATACCTTTCAAAACCTTTATGTTGTAATAATATAACATTTATGCATAATAATTTAACCTTTTCGTTATAATAATATAATCTTATATTATTCTTTAAGTATATAAATGTTATGATATTTGCACATAAATGTTATACTAATATAACATAAAAATTAAATTATTATAACATAAAAGTTAAGTCATACTATATGAATTTTTATAGTGAAAAAAGTTTAGATAATATCACTTAAAGGTTATGATATATGTTTGTAAAAGTTTTACTAATATAACATAAAAGTTATATTAGGTTAACATATAAATTATGTCAAAAAAAAAAAAAAGAGAGCGTGGATCCGGGCCAGACCTGATCCGACCCTACCCGTATGCGCTCAATTGTATGAATCATGATTCATACTTGGTGCACACAAACTCTACTCATTAAAAAATGTGACACATGACCACGTGTATAATCATACACAGTGGCACAAATATAGTTGTGTATGATCATGTGTATTTATATTCGGATCATGAATGAAATTTCTAAATAAAAAATTAATTTTGAAGGATCTTTTTGCTCAAATAGCATGTTAAGACATTTTTGTAAATGTTATTTTATAAACAAACAAATAGATCCGAACATGCTTTTACAATACGTTAATTAAATCTAAGTATTGATTTGAGTTCAATCATAATTTAAATTAAGTAAAGAATGAAACTAGATGAGTATTCGCTCTATTATAACAACTTCAAGAAATTCAATATTGTGATTGGATTAAATGATGCATTAAGAATTTGAAATTATTAATAATAAATACATTGATAATGTTTGGATTCGAAATTCTAACACTTTTATTTTGAATTAAATTTTAACAATTTGATGGATTTTGAATGCACTCTAAATTGTGTTGATTTGAAATACATAAATTACAAATCTTGTATTTCAAATTACAAAATCTAAACAACGGATTTTGAATATGGATGTGATTGATTTAATTTTATTCATCTAAATTGCTATAGAAAAGAACAATCTATCACCGCAAATAATTTATAAAAAAAGCCCTCTTTTATTTTCAAACCGGTAAGGATTAAAAATCAAAACTAGTAGTACATATTAAAAAGGAAAAAAGACATTGAATACCTTCAGAAATGTAAATATATAAAATTTAAAACTATAACAATTTTTGTCAAAAGGGTTTGAAAATTTCAGAATATTTATTAAAATTAAGTGAAGTGACAAAAGCTTGTGTAAAATTACAAATAGGGTGGGTAGTGCCTTTTGCAGAAAAAAAGATGTCCACCTATTCTTTACTATTTATGTTCTTCAATTTTTAACTTTTTTTTAAAATAGAAATATATAACTTTTGAGGCTGCTCCTCTCCACACCTAAAGAGCCTCATCGTCTAAAGGTTTTGTGACCTACTTTCCTCCATATATAATTTTTTTTTAAATAAAAAACAATTCCACCTTCATATTTCTTACATTAGAGCAGAAACGTGACCAACTTAACAATAAGCTATTGTATTAAACTAAAGAACAACATCTAACCAATACAAGCTATTTATGAAATCTAAAATTAGGTATTTGCCGACTATCATTAACTACAAAACCTTTTAAACTATAAATAAGATTCTTGTGAGACCGTCTCACAAATTTTTATTGTCTTGCGTGAGACGGTCAACTCATAACCCAATCACCCACAACCAAAACCCTACAATTCACATGTTATTTGTGGATGATGTGACTCTGTCTCACGGTAATTATCCATAAGACTGTTTCACATGAGTTTTTATGTTAAACTATTACAAACAGATATATGCGAAAACTGTGCAGAATCACGATTTTGTACAATAATATTGTGATCAGCTGCTCGATTGCCTTCTCTCTGGATGTAAGAAATTTTGTGGTTGAAATTCTTCTTAAAATCAATAATCTTTGAAATGATGTATTGATACTTTTAACTTTTCTTATACTTTTGCTGCAAAACTTGAATAATAATGAGAGCATATAATCAATTCTCTATTTCATGATTTTTTTTTTCAAAATAAGGCTTATTTTCTTTAAATTTTATGAATATATATATATATATATATATATATATATATATATATATATATATATTCTTTTTCTCGTTTTTTGTGTTTTTGTTCAAAGAACCAATTTTTCTTGTTCACCCAGGCTAAAGAATGTCAAATCCAGCTCTAACAGCTCATATACATATCTCAACATATGTTAATGCATTCATTACTGAAGTAAAAAACTTATGATAAAATATTTTTATTATCATCATGCTTTTTATTAACTCTCTAAAAGCCGAGCATATATATCTATTATCTATATAAAAGTGCGGATATTTCTTATAAAATATGGATTGTCGAATATATCTCTATTAAAGAGTATTATTTAAGGTTATTATAGTAATTTAAGTTTTCATATTTAAATAATTTTATATTAGAATCCTAGCTAATTCAAAATTTTATTGAATTCTATTATAATTAGAACTCTAATATAAAAATGTTATATATAAAATATTTGTATTATTATTATTATTATTTTTAATTTGTATTGATCTTCACGTGCAACGCACGTGATCTAAAACTCGTTCTTTCAAATGAAAAAAACAAATTAATTTAATCTCATCTCTCAATCTAACTTTCCCATAAACGCTATATCTTATAATAAAATATAAGAGACAGTATCTATAATCAATTTCCATGTACACATAAATATATGTGTGCATTTATAATAGTGTATATACACATGAATATATGTTTGTTTGGTTTGATGAATTTTCTACCATCATTCATATAACAATTTTCTTTTTTACCTTAAAAGGATTAAAAACATATTTTTCTACTGCAATTTAGAAAATTGGACAAATTTGCATATAAGTACAACTCTGATAAAAGTAAAAAAAGGTTTTATCGATCATATCATGTAACATCTATGAATTATATCATGTAACCATATATGAATCATATCATATAACCCCTATATAAATCATATCATGTAACCCTATAAGAAACATGAAGGTTATACAATATAATCCATAAAAGGTTACACGATATGATTATCGTGGAACCCTTTATATGAATCATGTCATATAATTCTATGAAAAATCACAAAAGGTTACACAATATAATCATATCGTGTAACTCTATAGTCAGCTTCCACGATATCTGCTCACACAATCATTATTGCTAACGGTTATTTGAGTCTTTTTCCAAAATTGTTTTAGAAAAATATATCCATTATCCACGGCATATTGTGGTAAAAAAAATTATATAAGGATTTATATCATATAGAGATATTTTCCCCATATTTTTTTATGTTTGTTCTATCTATGATATATGAGTGAGTCTTGCGTAAAACCATTTCACGGATTGCGTTCTTGAGATGAGGCAGGTCGGGTCGGTCAACATGTAGGTAATATTTTTCTTCTGATTATGTAATACTTTTGTTTGTATCATGTAATACTTTTATAATAGTGATAAATAAAGTAATGTAATATTTTTGTGTGCATTAAATATTACTTTTATGTGTATCATGTAATATTTGTGAAAAATTATAATTTTGACAAGTAATATTATGTAGTATACGTAGATCATACAAAATTATTACCTAATATATAAAAAAATATTAATTAATACACATAAACGTATTACATGTTGCAAGACTCACGCGTGAAGGAGAAGAGCAAACAACGCTGTTGGGATCCATGTGTTTTTAATGACTCGATCCAACCCAACCCGCCTCATGTATCTTATAATACAAAAGTATTATCTAATATATAAGAAATTATTATTATACATCCAAAAGTATTACATATTTTCTTATAATCCGATCCGACCCAACTCAGATCGCCTCATGTATCCTATAATATAAAAAATATTACATATTATATTGAAAAACATTACCTTATATACACAAAAATATCAGATATTTTCTTTTTATAGTTCAATCCGATTCTTACTAAATAGGATACGTGAAACCATTTTACACAAGACTTGAACATGACATATTTGAGCAGGTATAATATCGACAATAATATCAATTGTCAAATCAATTCATAATTCCGGATCCAACGCGGTGTGACACAAAAAATCAACCGTTGGGGTTCGAAAGAGAGAGGACCCAACAAACTGGTTGAACGAATCTCTGTGTCTTCTTCGATTCAACAAAGGTAGTGAGAAACTTAGAACTATTTTGGACCTTATTGGGTACATATTTAGCCATTTATGCCACAGATTGAGAGGTCCCAATAACTAGTTTTCGAATTCCCATTGGTCCATTATTCTGACTGAATATCCCTGAAAATCCTGTGAAAGAATCCCACTTCCACATGCACAATTATTACTCATTCTACTCTATATACATCTATCTTGTTCCTTGTCTATCAACTTCACATCACACATGTATTTGGGTCGAGTTCGGGTACGGATTAATTCGAATTCACATATTTTTACTTTTTTTTTTTTGTTCTGACTTCTATATTATGTTGTCATACATTTATATTATATTAGTCATACATTTATGTACAGATATCATATTTTTTATTTAATACTTTTAATTCTAAAAAAACTCTAATTTCACCACAATTTATATATGTTTACCTTTATGTGATAATACTCATACATTTATGTGATATTACTTATGTTTTTATATTAATATAATCATACATTTATGTAATATATAAAGGTACAACTAACATAACTAAAAAGTATATCTAACATAACTAAAATGAATGATTGTTATAACTAAAAGGAATGCTTGTTATAACTAAAATGAATGAAAAATTAATATATATGTCTAAAAAAAATAGTAAAGTACAGCTAACCTTATAAAAGGTATAACTAATATAACTAAAAATTATGACTAACACTACTAAAATTTATAATTAACATAACATAAAAGTCTGGCACCTAGGAGTATGTTTGGACGGATTTAGTCCACGACCTTGTGGTGCGTGTGAGCACATACGGGCCTGTGGCGGGCCGGGTCGACCTAAGTGCTTGGATTTGGGGTTCGTGCACCAAGTGCACAAAAGTTTTTATCTAAGATAAACACTTTTGTACACTCGTTGCACAGTTCTGAAACCGTGCACTCGTCTCCCGCGCGCAGCCACACGCCTTAATGTTGCACACAATTTCGCCCAAATTCAATCACAAATGTTATACCTTTTATGTAGTATTAAGCATACCTTTATGTTATGTTAGTCATACATTTTAGATTTTTACATGTACCTTAACATATTTTCAGACAGCTATTAATATCTTTCATACCTTTTAGTTATATTAGTCATACATTTAGTTATGTTAGTCATACCTTTTAATTATGTTAGTTGTATCTTTATATATTATATAAATGTATAACAATAACAATAACAATAACAATAATAACAATAACAATAATAATAATAATAATAATAATAATAATAATAATAATAATAATAATAATAATAATAATAATAACAACAATAATAATAACAATAACAACAACAATAATAACAATAACAACAATAACAATAATAACAATAATAACAACAACAACAACAATAATAATAATAATAATAATAATAATAATAATAATAATAATAATAATAATAATAATAATAAAAGGTAGCATTTGAGGTTCTTGTGGTGTTAACTTTTGTTTCAAAAGTCTACTTATTTGTCTAGTACATTTGTAATATCATCAGTCCTTTTTTTGCCCCTTTTCTTTCTAAACAATCTATTAAGTGTGTACACATAAAATAGTTATAGAAAACGATATGAGTATTAATACAAATGTTTTGTTTTAATTACGTTTTAAGCCCCGTAATTTTATGGCTGGGACTATTTATACTCCATTTTCTAAAACACATCCAAACTTTCTTTTATTTTAATTAAAAAAATTCATTACCCATCATTTTCTAAACACATCCAAACTTTCTTTTATTTTAATTAAAAAAATTCATTACCCTTTAACAATAAAAAATAAAATGGAAAACCCTCCCATTCCCCTCCTTCCTCCCGTGGCTTCTCTCTCTCCTATTTAATTGTTTCTCTTAAATATTTAAGAAATAAAATAACAATATAATAGAATTGTTAACTATATATGTGAAAATCATATGAAAATCGTGTAAAAAACTGTAAAAATTGATCAAATCTTACCGTCCCTTTTGATTCTAGTTGGCTGGACATATATAAATGTTCTTTATTACGTTATTTTTAATTTAGCAAAAAGTTAAGAGAGAAAACAAGAAAAATAGAAAAGAAAAGGAGAGACAAGAGGGAAAGATAAAAAAATAGAAGAGTTTCAATATACATATATTTGTATATTCATAAGAATAAAATTGGAATTTTAGTTTTATTTTTTTACTTAAAAATATCAAAAATGGGGTGTGTTTGACTTTAGATAGGTTGGGGAGTGAATAGTCCCCACGCTAATTTTATTTTTATCGTAAATTCCTGATGATTAACTTGTCAAGTCTATTTTGTTAGTTTAGAACTTATATTAAATTTAAAGTTAAAATTTGTTGTGTGATTCAATTTTTATTTTACATTTTGTTCGAATAAATATTATTTTAAATTGAAAACTCCAAATCCCTTATACCAAACTGATCCGTGTACTCGAATCTTCAAATCAAACTAATTTTCCAATTCGGTTTGGAGAGGCTTCAGTTCAGTTTCAGAAAATTCTATTTGGAAATCTCCAAAGTTCAGTTGGTTTCAGAGATTTACTAATCTCCAAACCACCCCGGACTATGCTCAGAATTTTCCCAATTAATCTCAAGAAAGTAATTCGATTTAAATCCTCCAAATTTAATAATTTTCTTTATCAAATGTTCATGTTATGTAGTCCTCTTAAGCTCTCCCACAACGCATTTACATACGTAATACTCAGTAATTGAATATACGATGCAATCCAACAGATGAAACATCATCTTCTATAGCTAAGTTGTATCAATTCTTTAACTACAGTAGTGGGCTATGATGCTCTTATCAGGATTATGCCCATCAATAGCCTAAAATATTTTCTTTTAACTTCATTCCTCTTACAGTTGGCAATCAAAAGCTTTAACTATTTATGTAAACTAGCTGCAATCCCACAACCACTACCATTAATCCTCAAATAGGGATGCAAGAATAAGAATTTTCTGATTCAATTCGAAATTATTCGATTCGTATTCAAAAAATTCGAATTCGAATATGAATTTTTTTTAATATTCGAATTATTTTCGAATATGAATAAGAATACCGGTGTATTCGATTCGAACAATTTCGAATATATTCGATTCGAAATATTTAAATATACATATATATATATATATATATATACTTATTTTTTCATTTTAATTTATTTCATATATCCAATCTCGAATCGAATATCTAAATTATATTTTCGAATCGAATCGAATATTAATTGAATTTATGGAAAACAAAAGAAAAAAAGGTTACTATACGAATTCAAATATATTCAAATTTTTTAAACGAATCGAATAAGAATCCAAAACTAGTATTCGAACTCGAATCAAATACGAATAGTGTTGAAAATTTTCAAATTCGAATAAAATTTGTTAGTATTCGATTCGGTTCGATTCGTTTACAACCCTATCCTCAAACTTCAACATGTTCTTTCAACAACAAGAATGATACAAATGCCAATTTTACTAGGCTGGGGAAATAAAAACACTTCTAAACTAATCAGATAGTCAATATTCTGCATTGTGAACATGGGCCTTCGACCAAAGATCGAGCTGTAAATTTTGGGCTTGACGCCATGTGCCTATCTTTCTAATCGAAATCCGGCTCTCTTCTTTCTCCATTCAGAGTTCTGATGCTCTGCATAAAACTATCATCAACTTTAGCCAACAGCAGTAGCATATTGCCTTAAAATTCAAAATTGAAAATTTCGAGAACTTTAAAATCGTGTAAGCATGATAATATGATCCGATTTAATTTACCAGAGAACTGCCAATCTAAGTTGAGACATTCTTCCTTGCAGCATAAGCCCGGTATGCTGCCAACCCAACGAAAGTAGCAGCAGCTCCAACTGTGGTTTTAACAAAATCAAGTCACAACGAGTGATTAACATGCAGTAAACACCACAACTTCAACGTAAATAATATGGACCATCATCTTATCTTATGCAGTGCACATATATGATCCATATATCAAGAGTGGATTGACTACAAGAGTTGTGCTCACCGACACAGGTTATGTGAGTAGTGCCTACTAGCTTTGCATGTTGACTCTAGTTGCTCCAAAGGCATATTTTGAATTTATGTACATGGAAATTACTCCATACACCGCTCAACAAGGAAATAAAAAATAAAAAATTGTGCCACAAGGTTCATTATTACCTAATGTTCAGTCTAAGCCCATATCTAGAAATTACTGTTAAGAGTACCTGAGATACACATGAGAGAGTACCTGAGATACACATGAGAGCACGATTAACAAGGTGGCGGTATCGCTTCTCTCTGCGTCCGACATCAGTTTCAGGTATGCCCAGATGAGGGTGCTCAGCTGCACTTATGATTCTAGAGAACACATTATTCATATCTCTTTCTTTCACACTTATAGGAATAGGTGCATCGATCCCCATACCCATGCAAATCTAGAACAGGTATAGGATAAACTTTGATCAGACCATTAGTTAATCCTTCCCAAATTGGTTCATGATTTTCTCTTATGAAGTGTTTTTTTCTCTTTTTGTGTATGTGTGCGCTTTTTTACAAAATCAGTTCGTATCTCTTAATACAAGTTTCAGAAGTGAATAATATAGGGGCGGAGAAACATGAGTACCTTCACTGAATCTTCTTCAGTTCTTGAACTCGAATGATCATTCTTTGCCGCAATCAGGAGACAAGGCATCCCAAACCCACTTTCTTCCCCTTGCCTAGCCACATATGAAAGTAAATCCATTGCTCCTTTAAGTGAAGATTCGCTTGAGCTAAGGAAACAGAAAACGCAAATCAGTCAAACCATATGAATGAGGAGGAGCCATATTATCTAATCCATGTTTACCCACTGAAAACAAAACAAATAATAAACAATCGTTTAAATGGTGTGATTATAGAAATTAAGAAAAAGACCCTGAGAAAATGCTAATACAAGCGTGCCAAAGCATTCTGACCTGTCATAAACAAAAACAGCTACATCACAATCAGCCAAGGCTTCCTTATTGGATAAAATTTTCTTAACTGCATCTTCTGGAATCTCACGAAGTATCAGAGTTTTCTTATTACCCTGCAATTAAAACAGGCAGAGGAGAAACATTCACTTCGTTACAAAATATCATTTAATTCCACTTGCTCGAAATATCTCTCTTTGCAGTTAATACTCACCACTTGATGGTTAACAACATTCACAACATATTTTTCCATAGTTGTTGGGGTGTAGTTTTCAGAAAACGGCCTGTAAATAGGAGAAATAGCAAAATTCTCATTCACAATGAAATGTCTGAAGGTAATAAAATTTGGTTCATAAAGTTATAAAACAGAACCTACACAATATCATCAATATGAAGATCTGGATAAAGACAATTGTTGAGATCTTTTTACACTGATAAAATATTCTTATGCATATATAGTATAAGAACCACACCTTCCCAGCAGTGACGTTAATAATGCAGTCTTTCCAGCTTTTTTAGGTCCAAAAACAAAGCACTGGAAAACATTTCGTGCTGTTTGTTGCTTCTTCCTATCTACTGATCTTCTCCTCGTAATGTGGAGGGCTGATGCTGCATTGCAGTTATGACCAATGTATATCAAGTTGGCTACACTTTCAGCTGGATCCAGTAATGTCATAAGAGCCCACTGCAATACAAACTCGACATGAAAGCGAAGCAACAAAAGAATATCAGAAATGTCAGAGGTAGACTCTAGTTAAGTTATGCTTTTTGTTCAGGGACAAAGTGGTGGGAAAAAAATTCAAATTCGAGACAATTTTATTGATGATGAGGAGCCTCCTAACTAAGCCCACCACTAACACCATAAGGAAATCCCATCATTCAAGAACTAGAAAGAAAATAATACATATATCAACAACCAAAATAAAGAAAGCTGAGTGTGAAAACCTTTGCAATTTATGCATCTTACAAAAGAAAATGGATTCCTTTGGTAATTAAGCTTAATTTTCATTCTGGAACTCTACTATATAGGAAACTTGGATATCTTATATTGGAATAATGGTTCATTTGTTTAAAAACACACACACATGCACATCTTGTCGAGACAAGCAACCCCGCCACCCACCTCTGACAGAAATCCAGAAAGAGACAGTCCACGCAGTGGAGTTCTCTCGACTGCATCGTTATATGGAGCTTCATCCCATGGACTATATTTACAATACAGAAACCAAGTCAACTAACAGAGGGAGTGATGAAGAAATTGGTGATGATTAACACAGAGGGAATGACGAATTTCAAACAAGATAGACTGCTTGCTAATCAATGTTCCAGATAATATTCAGAATATGCTGGAAAATCCACAATTGCATATGAAACTATAGAGATAAAAGTATTTCAGAGGATGGTCAAAGTTATTACTTCATTCTGGGCAGTCACGGAAAGCAACAAGACAACTCAATCAACCATAAAAGTTTAATTCAATGCCAATTTGTCCAGAGAAACAGAGGACTAAAGTATAATTGCATAAGAAAACACTTTGATAAACAAATCATCCGCCCATATAGAAAATCAATCTCATACACACACGATCCATCACCAAAAAGAGCAGAATAATACATACTTCCTAACTTTTTCAAAGCCAAGCAAAGTTATTACAGCTAAACAACAAGAAAGCAAGCAACTTGAGGTCTTAATATTTTATTTGATACCTGTCTGGGGCAGTTGAAAATAGATCTTCAAGTTCACTATCACGAAGAACTCCATCCTATAAAAGCACAAAGGTTATATGGACACAAGAATAGGTAAAATAATTTTGAAAAGAAATTCTGAAGCATTGTATATGAAAAAGTCTAATAACAATACTTAGTGATACAAAAGTATCATGGTCTAACTTGTAAAATTTAACTTGTACCCCATTTGCTAGCGTAATTTTCGACTATTTATACAAGGATTCAAAACACTTGGTTTATATACATTCTAATGGAAATACATGTACAATATCTTCCATCATAAGTTCCTTTCTTATAATCCTTATCACTACTTATTACCAGTGGATGATGTAGCTTGAGCTTTTTTCAACGACAGGTATTGATGTGCCAGAAACAACATTATATTCAAATATTGTTTCAGACTTTCAGTTCAACTAATCATTTTCTGTTTTCTATCACAGTAGATTCTTTGTAATGAATCCTATATTTACATAAAGGTTCTGCCAACATAGTCTACAAATGCTCTATGACTGTCATCCAGCGATATTATGTGTATTGTATATTGAGAACATGGTATGAATAGGAATTGAATATTGAGAGCACAACAGACATCACAATTAAACATCCTTAGGTGACAGAAGTTTATTGATTAGACATAGAACCATTATGATCATCGCAGTAAATGCCCACCCTAAACAGCTATAAGATAGTAACAGAACACCATACTTTATCATCATCAAATGTGCTGAAGATTCCCTTCAAAAACTCCACTGCTTCACTGGTCAACTCAACACTCTGCAAGAGCACATGCCATTTTGAGATTTAAGCAGATACACTTAGTGATTGTATAGAAGTATTAGAAGGAAACAACACTTTAATACATGTACATCCATACAAAAATAGACGTCAATTATGTTACAATTAAGGCTAAAATCATGAATAGGTGTTTAAGTACATATGCTTCCACTCAACATTGTAATTAAAATATTGAAATCATATACGATGTCATCTCTCATGATGGTTCTCATTTTGCTGGGACCAAAATGATCTTATTTCAGTTATTTGTATGAACTTTCTCTTCCTGTTATTGATCTAATCACTAACCAAAAATCTCAAATCATAACATTAACACAATCCTTTCGAAATCTAAAGTCATTCTAAAAATTATTCCATTTTCTAATGCAACAGCTTTTTGTTTACACACACACAAATATTTATATAATTTCCCGACGTACATATCACACGTCATTTATCTCTCCTTTTAGACAATATATCTTAAAGCCTCGTGCAACAGTTGAAAATAATTATTTATCCTGAATCCCATAATTATTAATCGAAATCAACACTATTTAAAATAAGAGTAGACAAAATCAAAATCCCTTCGTAAAAGGAGACTTTCTGTTGTTAGAGTAACATTATGAAATATCAATTATTAAAATAATATCAAAAACTGAAGAAACTGTTTGCAAACCTGATCTGGAGCCTTTTTACTAGGAATTGACAAATAATCATCCCTAAGTTTGAGCTCATCATTGTATCCAAATTTTCTCAAAACAGTCCAGGTGGTTTCGATTCGACCTTTCTCTATAAATAGAGCATGAAGAAAAAGAAAGCCTGTTAAGGTAAGACCAAGTTCATTAACTCCTTCAGGCAACTTCTCTTTTACCACACTCTTAACACCCACTATTTCAGAAGGTTGCAAAGGAGCACTGAAACACTTAACCTGCTCACATGCAACCAAAGTTAGAGGTAAAATAAAATTTGAATCTGCATTATACAAGAAACTTAGATGGACTTCAACAAATAAAAGGAAATCTCTTTTCTTTAGTAGTTGAACAAAAACCGGTTGTACCTGAAATTCATTTAGCTCTTTATCATTGAGGGCACCATCCATATCAAGATCACAAAGAATAAATATCCTCTTCAGAGCTCTAATGCATCGAGGTCTTAAAGCTTGGGTTTCTTGATCAAACAATGGAGCCGTTGGGTGAAGGACAGCCTTTTGAGCAAAGTAGAATACTTCTTGAATCTGCAACAATATATAACCATTGCAATCAATTATGTTGGAAAATGAAAAATGAAAAATCAAATAAATGATAAAGAAAGATTCAATCATTATGTCAAACCTGAAGCATGGTAGCTGCGGAACATTCAATGCAAGTCTCAATCTCCCGAAATTGGTGCATAAGTGGCATCATTTCAACACTCAAATTGTATTCCTCATCACGCCTATCTAGCTTGCAACCAGCCACAATTACTGGAGCTTTGATCTGAGCAATCACAATTGATAAAACATATTCAAGTCAACATACAATAATGACTAACACCAATAATCTGAGTAAATCAATTTCCTGAACAGATGTAAGTTGCAAATGTGAAACAGAAATCCCTAGCTCATCAAGTTCAGTCATGTCAGCCAGCAAATCATCAATAAATCATCAAAAAGTACTGAAAAGTGAGTTTGACTACTAAAAATGAAGTAATCTCTAAAATGTCATACGACCTAGAATATGTGACTTGTTTAACCAAGTTGGAGAACCTATTCTAATCATCTAGCTTTTAACACGACAACGCAACAAGGCTAGTTCGTTAGTTAGTTAATAACTATTTAATAGTCAAGCTAACTCATATTTCAATTAATTCAATTTAGTTCCAAGATTAGTTATCCAATCCCCACATTTAATAAAATCCGAGCATTAACAATGATATGTTTGGCACCACTTGATTCTTTCTACATACTTGAAAGAGTGTGGCATCTGCATTAACAGCAAGTACAACAGAGTTGCTTTAAATTGAAGAACCTCTAAGCCAATGATTTTGGTCAATCAATGTATGATCCCATTGTATATGAAGATTTAAAGAAATGAATAGTATAATCATAAATCCATGGTGTAACATACTAATTTAGCTTAGACCTCTAATCTCCGGAGCTCGGGAAGCCAGAATGTACTGAGGCGATTAAGCGTCGAAGGCTGATCGCATGCATATGTCAACACTACGGCATCAGCACGCTTTAACTCTTCAGCAAGCTTCCCCCTATTCTCCAAACTGCATCCACACACTGATGCATCAGAAAAAGGAAATTCGAAACACACACACACACACAAATCGAGATGAAACATGCGTCAATCGTGCACCTTGTTGAGGTGTCGATGATGATGATGGGGACATTATCGGGATAATAATCGGCTGGGAGACGAGTGGGAGGGAGAACGAGAGGGACTTCCGGCCGAAAGGTCTCGGCCGCCACCGCCGCGATGAGGCTGGATTTTCCGGTGGCTCGGTCGCCGACGACGACGATTCGAACGCCGGTGCGGGCGATGGCGCCGGAGATTGTACCGCCAGTTGGCATCGATCGACTGTATCGCATGCGTTGAGTTCGTTTGATTCGGTGAGATTTGTGCGTTTGATTAAGGCCAAGTCAAATTGTAAAACAATGAATTTATAGAAAGTGTGGCTATCATTACTTTTTTTCTTCAAGATAAGTAACACAAATAATAATTATGTCCATCAATAATTTTTTAATCACGAGGAGTTGAAGCAAGTGAATAAAAATAGAAAACTTACATGATTTATGTTGGAATCTAGTCATTATAATCTATATTTTTACAAAAATGAGATATTATTTGAGTTATAAAGATCGTAGTTTGTTCATTAATAATTAATTTCGCATAAATCAATTACCACATGACTATTAGATTCGATTTAAACCGATCAAACCAAAAAAAAAAAATGGTTAAATAACAAATCGAATCAAATTATTTCAATTTTAACCGATTTTTTGGTCTGATTCAGTTTCAATTTTGGTTTTAGTCTTTTTTTCCCCAAAAGCTGAATAAATAAATAAATTTAGGATTCATTTGGATACATGAATTTTAGGGTATTTGGCCAAATGTGTATTTGAAATCCTATCTTTTCATTTGAACTAATTTTTGAGTCTTTCAAGTGAATTTCAAATTCACTCCAATTTAAATGGATTTGAAATCCATTTATTTTTTTATCTTAAATTTCAAATCACTCAATCCAAACACAAATTACCCATTAATTTCAAATCTTAAATTTCAAAACTCTCTATTTAAATGCATGTGTTTGGATAGAGTGATTTAAAACCTGTTAATTTGAAATCCATCCAAATGACTCAAAATCCTCTATGCGCCGACATATGCCCCCACACGTCCTAAAGAGGGCGCAACACACTTAGTTTATTTTCTGCATTTTTTTGGAAAAAATGTATGCATACCCTTTAGTTATAACTTTTATACATTTTTCTTATAACATTCATACTTTTACATTTTTATAGACATACATTAATACCTTTTATATTTTTTAGTAATGTAATCATATATTTTAGTTATGTTAGTTGCATCTTTATATATTACATAGATGTATGATTATATTAACATAAAGATATAAGTAATATCACATAAAGTTATATATATATATACAAATTATGCTTAAATTCTTTTTTTTAAGTTAAAATATTACATAAATGTAAATATATTTGTACATAAATATCATACTAATATAATATAAATATCACACTAATACAACATAAAGGTAACACATGAATAAAAAAAAGATAGATCCTGATCGACCCGATTGCCCTGTACACCAATTGTACAGAAAACCTACGTTTCAAAATGAAAGTGATGAATTTTAAATTTATATCTATTCAATCACCATATATGGATTTGCTATCATAAATTTTAAATTTGTATCCAAAATAAATTTTCAGTAGCATCGATTATTTTGATTCTAAAATGGGCCCAAGTCCACTTCCATAAAGCCCACTCCCACTTGTGG
The DNA here is from genome assembly GCA_946896805.1 of Scutellaria galericulata. Classification (NCBI taxonomy): domain Eukaryota; kingdom Viridiplantae; phylum Streptophyta; class Magnoliopsida; order Lamiales; family Lamiaceae; genus Scutellaria; species Scutellaria galericulata. The sequence goes on along the minus strand of OX335792.1, from coordinate 2,266,359 downwards.
GCTGGGCTCTCTTCGAGTCTTCGATAATATCCGTTTTCTTTTACACACACTAATTTAATTATACTCGTTAAAATGCTGCGCCGCGTCCTTCGAGCATCCTCCTCCGCCGCCCGCCGTTTCTCGACCGAGCAGGCGGTTGTGGCGGTTCCGGCGCAGGAGGCGCTATCAAGAGAGGAAACAGACGCCTCCGGAAATAGGTCAACCACCGCCGGCACCGGCCGAGACACGCTAGGGCGGCGGCTGTTTGCTCTGGTGTACTCGAAGCGGAGCGCCGTCATAGCTATACGGAAGTGGAAGGAGGAGGGGCGTGAAGTGCGAAAGTACGAACTCAATCGCATTGTTCGTGAGCTCCGCAAGCTCAAGCGCTATAGACATGCTCTCGAGGTTTTACACTTGCATATTATTCTTTTTTTATTTTTTATTTTTGTTGGTAACTATGCTGTGTGCTATCTGTTTCTGTTTAATTCAATCTAATAGAAGCTCTAGAAATTGTAATTAGAGGAAATGCAATCATGATTCATGAAGAAGTATTTGCATTTTTCGAAAATTAAATTAAAAACTATTATAATCCACGGGGAAAGAAAGAGAGAAGGAATTTAGCTATGAAGTTTGAAATGTTTGTTTTTTTGGTGCTAGGATGTTGGGTAGTAGCTGCTCTATATTTAGTAAGAATTATCTGAGAATTAGGTTCTTCTTGCTATAATAAAGGTTGAGGAGAAGGGAATCTGTTCTTTATTCATCCTATGGTAGTATGGTTTCTAATTATTTCAGTATAAGTTAGAAAGAGTCGGCCCTTTCTAATAAGTTAGTTCGTTAAGCTAAAAGAGTCGGCTTGAGGGATTTTTGGTTGGGGAATTGACGGCGTTGAAGTGTCAAATGGAGTCAAGCTATGCACGAGATTGGAGTTATTACTTAGTATCATTGGATTTGGATTGATATGACTTATTAGGCGTAGTCATGTATATTGTCTCTTGTACTTTACTTTATTTGCTTTGTAATCACTTTTGTCCAGATTATTATTCTTGGCTGCTGCTATGGACATTGAGGAGAAAGAGAGCCTTTTGCTATTCGGATGTTTTCAAATATAGTAAACTGCAACTATAATTGTGTTGTGTGCTGTATTTTGTTGTTAATGGAAACTAGACTTCTGACCTTTTACTGTTGTGGGAGTTTGTTTGATTTAAAATGGTTAAAATCTAGTGCCATGCAATCTTTCATGCAAGTAAAAAACTCGTTCTTTCACTGAAACACTCTCTCTAAGGTTCATGCAACATGCTTTCACTTTTCTTGTGTAGTTAAAATTTGCTCCTCCGGCTGTTGCTGCTGCTATACTTAGCATTGTCAGAGTTGATCGTTCTTAGAACTATGACTGCTAGAGTGCTATCTGAGCAATATCGGCAAACTGGTTTTTTGCATGTGTTCATAAGTGGGTTTTAAGAGCGCCATAAGCAATAATCCCTCTTGGCTTTTGGTCTAAATTTATGATGCTATCTGTTCTCATTTACAGGTTTGTGAATGGATGAGGACACAGGAAGATATGAAGCTAGTGTCTGGGGATTATGCAGTCCACTTGGATTTGATTGCAAAAATTCGTGGTTTAAACAGCGCTGATAAGTTTTTCGTAGATCTCCCTGAAAGTATGAGGGACCATGCAACTTGCAGTGCCCTTCTCCACATCTACGTCCAGCACAAGGAGACGGAAAAGGCTGAGGCACTGATGGAGAGAATGTCGGAGTGTGATTTATTGAAGTCTCCACTTCCATACAACCACATGCTTTCTCTATATGTCTCCACAGAGCAGTTGGAAAAGGTTCCAAAAATAATTAAAGAGCTCAAGAAGAATACTTCTCCGGATATTGTCACGTATAATCTATGGTTGGCTGCATGTGCCTCACAAAATGCTATTGAAGCTGCTGAAAAGGTATTCTTGGAACTAAACAAGGCCAAAATCACACCAGAATGGATGACATACAGCACATTGGCCAACATGTACATCAAGAATTCACTCCCTGAAAAAGCAAAGGTCGCATTAAAGGATATGGAGGAAAAAGTCTCAAGAAAAGTCCGAGTGGGTTATTCATCACTGATCAGTTTGCATACATCTCTGGGGAATAAGAATGATGTTCACGGAATTTGGAAGAAGATGAAGTCCACTTACCGTAAGCTGAGTGATGCTGAGTATACCTGCATGATTACTTCCTTACTAAAGCTTAAGAAACTTGAAGAAGCCGAGGAGCTATACAATGAATGGGAATCCGTTTCCCCAACCAAGGATTCGAGGGTTTCGAATTTGCTTCTTGCTGCCTACATCACTAACAATCAAATGGAAACAGCAGAGACCTTTTACGATCGGATGGTGGCAAAAGGTATAATACCAGGGTATACAACTTGGGAGCTTCTTACTTATGGTTATTTGAAACAAAAACAGGTAGACAAAGTTCTCGATTGTTTCAAGAAAACTATTCGTAGTGTTAGAAAATGGGACCCAGATGAAAAGTTGGTGAAAGAAGTATTCACAATTGTTGAAGAGTTTGGCGATGTTGAGGGTGCAGAGCGGTTGCTAGTAACTCTTCGCCGTGCTGGTTATGTAAATACAGAGATCTATAATGCTCTTCTTCGGACTTATGAAAAAGCTGGTAAAATGCCACTTGTGGTGGCTGAGAGGATGAAGAAGGACAATGTAGAGTTGGATGACGAAACCAAGAGACTAGTACAGGTAACGAGCAAAATGTGTGTTGGCGAAATTCCTAGTGAAACTTGAGATGAGGATCATTTGCCTGATTATGAATCTCTCTCTCTCTCTCTCTCTCTCTCTCTAAGTGGAAAGTTGGTTTTGTAGAGGACTTGGGTGGATTCTAAATGGAAAAATGACTAGTCTATGTTTGATTATGTTTTGGACGTTTGGGGGGATTTTGTGTGGGAGGATAAAGAGATGATAAGAGTAGTGTTTGTTTCGTGTTTTGACTTTTGAGAAGGGATACTTTTTTTTACTCTAGTACTCACTTATCTCACTATATTGGAAAGTGGTATCATGTAATGTTAGTCAACTTTTTCATGGTAGAAATTACTTTTAATGTATAAAAAATAAAATGAAACTATATTTATATTTCTGTAGTATTAAAACTCGAACATGTATTAATCATGAAATGTGGAAGGTAGTTTTTTTTTTTTTTTTTTTGGGTGATATATTGGGCTTCTTATGTACTCAATTTAAATGTGAAGTATTATTATTTTGCTTGAAAGTACTAATATTTTTTGTTGGAGTTGGCTTCATATTTTCCTGGTGTTGCCATTGGAGGAGACTTAATGGAGTTTAATCCTTTGGAGGAGACTTGATAAATTGAGTTTAATCCTTGATGGAGAATTAATGGTCCTAAATGAGGGAAAGAATCTTGATCTCAAGTCTCAACCCCTCCCCTCCAATTTAAGAGTAGTGGGGATTTGGACAATAATAACTAGAAAATTTAATTGAACAATTGTCAACTCAATTTGTATATTTGAAATTATGAAAATACCACTTAAACTACATGATTTAGGATATGCATGGAATATTAAATATCAATATCAAGTTTGATATTAAATATACACATCAACTTCTATGTATGTATATCACATATATGTAACCACAATTAGCATATGCAAAATGATCTAGGTGATACTTTGCATGTAAAATAAATTTTGCTATCTACAAACAGAAAAAAAAAAAAAAAAAAAAATTCACACACACACACACATACATATACACACAACACACACATACATATATATATATATATATATATATATATATATATATATATATATATATATGAAAGGTAGATGTTATACCAGATAAATGTGAGACCATTTTTTGTCCAATGAGAACATTGAGAAGTGACTAAAAGGTGGTTGACCTAGTTGGTGCCAAAAAATAAAATAAAATTATTGTCACAGACCTGGGTATTTATTGTGTCAAAGATTATTGAAGTAGTGAATCTCCGATAACAGACCTTTCTAAAACAAACTGTTTAAGGTGGGTTAGGTGTTGAATTTGGTTAAACCAAAGAAATTATTACTCCTCCGTCCCGGGATAATTTGCACACTTTCCTTTTTGGGATGTCCCGGGATAATTTACACACCCCAAAAAAGAAAAGTAATTTGCACACTTTCCTTTAATTTTTGTTGACTTTTTAACTCAAAAAAACAACACATTTTCTTATTTCACATGCCGAGATAGGTGTGCAAATTATTTCGGAACGGAGGGAGTATATCTTAAAAATGGATACATTTAGTTGTGTACGCACAATACTAAAAGATAAATTTAAAAAAAAATCTTATATAAAACTATTTTATGAATATATATTTGTTAAACATAGACTCATTATTTATTTCACAAGTTTATCCTTATTTTATAAGTTGACCCGTCTCACGTAATTAAAACAGTTAGACAGTCTCAAAATCATATTCAAGATAAATATAAGGTAAAAACAGAACATTTAAGCGTGATTACATGAATGTAATTAACTCATTTTATTTTCATAATGTCATTTCATTTACTCGTACATTGTATTACAATATGATCTCAATACATCAATAATATCAAATTATTTATTCAACCTTTGATATTATAAATAAAGATGAAATATCATCTGTAATAACAGATCCATAATATAATTAATATTTAAGAACACATAAATATTAATATTTTAAAATTTAATTATTAATTAAAAATCCAACGTATAATACCCTGAAAATTTTGAAATGGAAATGTTATCACAAAATATTTTAGTACAAAATTAATTTAATTGGTAATGTGGAGTAATTACCACCAAAAAATCGTACTTTTTCCAAGATGTATAGGTTGGGTTGGTGTGATTAGTTACGAAGAAAATAATGTTATCCCCTGGCTTATGTTGCTGAATTTAATAATTTAATAATATGTACGGACGATATATCTCCAATTATATTTAAATTTGTGTCCTTTTAGGTGAATGCCAAATATAATATTCATCGTTTATCTGATAACTACCATTATAAAAGTTGGGGAAATAAATTTGTAATCCTTTAATTTTGTCTTCTTAATTTTTTTAAATCTATTTACATTTTTATTTTAATTGTATAATTTTGAAATATTTGATTTGTAGTTTGGTTACGTGTAATAACTGATAAATGTGACATGTTTACTACACATACAAAATACATATTATGAACGAATATTTTTCTAAAATAATTACAAAATTTTAGTGATAAATAAAAATATATTAATTATTCATCGGTAGCAAAAGAAAGAAGTCACTAATTTATTTCAAAATAACTTCATTTCAAAAAATAAAAAAATAGATAAATATATTATTATTATTATTATTATTATTATTTCTTGATTTCTAAAATAATTCAACACTTCAAATAGACATCATATCATTACATAAGTTTGGATGTGAAGTAAACAACAGTACTAGGTCACTACGATCAATTATAATATATTATAAAACTAAAAATCATAAGTTTCAAAAATTATAGAAGTAAAATAAAAAATGGATAAATAAATGACTACAAATCTAAAAAATTAGAGAATCAAAACGTCATTTCCCTATTATTAATAGTTAATTTTCTATAGATTAAGGATACTCGATGGTTCAATCCTTTCTCATCCATATTATCCTAATTTGTTAAAAGATTGACCAATTGAACTTTTCTAGGAAAAGAAAAAATAATGTATTACAATTTACATATATATACACACAAACACTTATGTATGCAATATATACAAACATTTAGTTCATTTATATATTCATATACAAATATTTATGTACATATATACAAACGAAGTAACGGTTAATAATATAGCTGACATATTTATTATATGTAGCTCTACAAAATCGAATACTATGTTTAACATATTTGATCGAATGTGATATTTACAAAACTGTATATATGGACTGTACATTATTAAATGTAGTATTGAACAACATTACTTTGAATTAAGTTAATTAATATTTAAACAACCCTTACTTTTTTTGGTAGTCCATAGGAGCACAGGTGGAAGAAAAATAGTAGTTTTTGTGAATTATTATTATTTTTTCAATTAATAAAAAGAGTTTGGTGCTATTTGGGGCAACGAAACCTTACGTGAAGAATAACTGCAACAACCTGCGAAGCAGAGGAGGGGTTCACCCAACCCAACCCAACCTATCCACGTACCACCTTGTAATAATCTTCATTTGTGAATTTACTATTTTGACCCTGGTCAACCTCATAAGAATTCTTTTTCTTTATGTTAAAAGAGAGAAAATGTTATTGTCCTAATTATATATGAGCATATTAAATTTATTGGAACTAGCAAGGGAGTAAAATTAGAAATGGAAAATATGTTGACCAACTTTAGTGCTGAAAAAGAAATTATGTTTTTCGAAATTTAAATTGAGAGTTGACTGAAATTGATTTATTTTCAGTTATGAATATATCACTAAGATTAGATTGTAAAGATCAAACCACAATCAATTATGTTTTGAATACGAGGACGAGAAGGTTAAAAAATTTAATGATTTGATTTTGTTTGCAAATATATACTTCGCATTCAAAAAATAATTATTTATTATACTTGTATAATTGGATTCATGTTCTGATTATTATCAAGTAAATTTATAATCAAAATTCTTTAAAAAGACTAGATCAGTTATATATCAATCATGATATGTAATTTTCAAATTCATTGAATAAATTGCGTATAGGGTCGTCAAGATTTTTGCCACATATTCAAGATTATGTTTTGCATCCATAAAGTAATGATTTTATCTCTATAAATTAGATTATAATCCATAAAAACGTCAAAATTATTAAACCAGAATCTGACCCAAAACTGAAAGTAACTGAATGTAATTAATGTATTTAAACCTGTTTTATTATTATTATTCAATTTCTTTTAGTTAAATGCAGAATGAGACAAAAAGTAGATCGCTACTACTACACAATAACAGTGCAAGACGAGACGGTCTTTCAAACACTACAATGGGGAAAAAATTACACCTCGTTGGCACACGTATACATAAATGTTCATGTATATTTGTAAACTAACAATGAATCGACATTCGATGTATTTTTTGTTTCAAATACATTCGATGTCTTTTACAGCAATGTCATAACATCTGGTCTCTATGTAATTAAGGTACACAATCAAGGACATGATGATAATTAATAATTGCAAATCCATAATCAGTTCTTAATTATGATGTAATCCCCACGCCCCCACCCACCCCACCCCCACCCCACGTAAATATATATATAAGTAGTTACGTTGTAGGTTCAAAGTTGGAACCGTGAATGCCCTCAAAAATCTATTCTCCCAACTACAAATTACTCACACTTTCTCTCTCTAGATTCTTGAATTATTGGGTGTTACATGGCGCAGAATGGTTACGATGGACTCGAGAATGGAGTTCTGCCGTGGCATCGTCTCGGACATGCACCGATCAGCCACGTCGACAAGCAAGCTAAGGTGGAATATTCCCTATGCATTATCGTTTGTACATAAATGACTAGGGAAAGTGTTGGTGTGAGAATGTACAAGTCTTTAATGCGTGTCTTTCTTCTTGCAGGAACAGTTTGGAGTCCTGGTGCAGCAAGGGCGTCCACACGGGATCAAATCTCCGTCTCTAGCAGAAATCAAGTCTCCGGTGATGGTACGTAATTATTTCACTAGTATTAAGTTAATTTATTTTCCGTTGGCCGTGAGTGGCGGCGAAGAGGTGGAGATAGGGTGGTGGTATGTTTGAGGATTAGTTGCAAATTAAATCATCTTTATTTTTGTAGAGGAAGCATTCTCATAAAATAATAAAAGGGGGAGTTTAGGTGATCAAATTTTATGTTGTCTCGTTTTTTTATTTACTCCATCTGATTTATATGTATAGAATGATATCATAATTATACATGCGACTTATATAAATTAAGTGTAATACGAGACTTAAAAAGTTTATATATATATATATATATATATATATATATCTTTAATTAATAGTCATTATCATATAATAATCTCTTATGATCCATTTATTTCATAAAAAAATAAAATTATTTAAATTATACTACTAATCAAATATAACTTTTTTAATTATCTATAACTCTAATTCCCCTAGTTATAGCTTATAGAAAAATTTAATTGGTTATGTGATTGCCTAATTATAATCATAGATTTTTATTATGATAACTCTCTCATCAATAAGAAAAACTCCCTATAAAACTCGAAAAAGTTCCCAAAATTATTTATTAAATTAAAATAATTTTTAGAAGATAATTGCTAATTTAATTTATTTTACCAATTTTAAAATTTATGTAAATAGTCATAAATTTGTAGTTTATCTAACTACATTGAAATATATATACATTTGGATTAAATCGTCTCTTTAAAGGTAAACTCGTGTTTGAATCAATATCAAAAATTATGTTTTCAGACAGTAAATACAGCCTATAAATTAATAACTAATTAACATATTTAATTAATACTCCCTCCATTCCTAATTAAGTGACGTCCTACAGCTCTACACATAAATTAAGAATAATTTTATTTTCTTAATATACCCCTCATTAATTAAGTTTTTTTTTTACCATAATTATTATTGGTGCATGTCTCTATTGAAAACATGGGTACTATACAATGTATTTAATTTAGACATTAATTAATCATAGGGGTATATATGGAAATAATGCACAAAACGTCAATTAAATAGAAAAAATTTTAAAGTTTCAAAAGTCACTTAAAAAGGAATGGAGGGAGTATTATTCTACACAATCTCGATGTTATTATTAATTTACACCAGATATTAATTGTGTGTATTTGTCCTCATTACTATCATACAGTTTCAAGGACAGACGAGATCTAGCGATAAAGCCCATAGAACAAGAAATCAGATCAATTGGGCTACTAGTGGGCCTGGAATGCAGGCCATATTTTTGGGCCCAAACAAAAAATCATGTGGCACAGGAGTATTTATTCCTCGAGGACAAGGGACTGACTCGCAATTCAGCACTAAGCCAGGTAACATACTTATCAATTTCCTTCAATTCATCATTTCAAAAAAAAAAAAAAAATATATATATATATATATAATTTAAAATATATCATTTAATATATATATAATTTTGATCAGTGAGACGGAATTAATTTAGATATTTTGAATATTGATGACCCATTTTTATTTAATAATAAGATAAGTCGTAAAATAGTCTTATACTAAATTTGTTTGTAGATAAAAAAGTTAATTTTTTTTTTTTTATCATTTTAGAAGATATTAATATTTTGTATTTTATATGAAAAAGAAAATAATATAATATTTTACATATATAGATTCTTTTAACTGTGCATAATTGTTTGTACTATTATTATTGTTGATTTAATTAGTTAATGTCCATATATGAATATTATTTAATTAAAGTAACAATCATTTAATCTTTAGAATAAAAATAATGCGAAAGATATTTTATTTTAAAGAGAAGAATAATTCTAGAAGAAAAGAAGCAAGCTGCACATAGCCTTATGTTTTGGCTGCTCTTTTCTCAATCATTAATATTTAGTATCCTATCAGAAAAGAGTGTTTAGATATTGCTGATTATGAAAATACATTACTATACATTTGATAAAATAAAATTCAAAATTTAATATATTTAATAGAGAATCTTGATTGTTTTTTTTTTTTTTTAATCTTTCTTTCCAGCTTTCTCTCCAGTTTTACTGCCTGCTCGAGTTATTGAGGCACTCAATCTTAACGTGCATGAACTTGGCCAACAAATAAAGCCCGTATCAGGTTTTTATTTTTATTTTTATAATATATCTATATTATTTTTTAATTATATTTTATATTGACAAAACTGGATTTTTTTCGCAGAACAAAACAAAAATATTGTGAAAAAAATGGATGAAAAGTTGGAGAAGAATCTGGAAGATGACGTATCTTTTTCGCCGGAGATTTTGCTTCCAGAAGAATGGACCTATTAGGCTCTTAAAAATAACAGGGATTTTCTATTGCATAATTTATTTCGTATTTATTTTATCAATACATGCTTGTGTATAAGTTATAACATTATTATACACACATTGCATGTATTTATAAAGTAACATATGAGATAAAATATTATATAACAATAGATAATCCAATAGCTGGAAAAGAGAAGAATAATAAGAATTTGCTCAAATAGTAGCTGGAAACTAGAAATAAGTTCTATAATCTATTGTTTGCTAGCTCATGATAAATTTTTATCATATGATGATACAATAGTCTGAATAATTAGTGCGACATAAAGTTTGAGGGATTATTATTTCATTGGTATATGACCAAAATATATTCAATTTATCTCTTCTTTCATATGGGAAGTTTGACCTTTATCTGTCAATTTTTGTTAATTGTTCAAAAACGAGCTATAGAGTTTTGGATAATATATAATACCCATTAAAATGAAGTCGAAATTTACAATCCTTCCATCGATCATCAAATCATATTGTCATAATTTCACCAAAGAAATACTTAATTTGTTTATTATTATTTTTGTTAATTATTATTTTTTACTAAATTTTTGAATTTTCAAAAATTAAAAGATAAAATTGTTAGCTCGAAAAATTAATGACCATGATTGTCAGACACGATAAGTTACTGAGTAAAAAAAATAATAAACTCATATTTAGTTGTATTTTTATTTTTATTGAACTTTAGGTTTGTTGGAATGCACATTGTTAATCATGCATACGAATAAATGCGTAGTTTGAAATATCTCAAATATTCGCTTTAAACACTTAATTAAAATTATTCATCCAATTAATATTTTCAATTTTTATAAATTATCATCATAATTTTCATAAAGATTAGAATCAGTCAATCAGATTTATAGTACTGGAACAGCTCAATCATGCAGTTCTCGAATAATTCAAAGAAAAGCTCAGGATTTTAAAATTCATAACATTCTGATATATACATGCAGTGATAAATTATTAGTCTGTTTGTGCGATTCACAACCTTACTATTTTATTTTTCAAATGTCATTTTTTAGTTTTTGTTTTTTGTAATACTAATATTTTTCAAAAATTGAATCCTATTTTCATTAACTAACCGTTTATTGGGTGGGGTCTCGAGGGTCTAGTCCACTGATTCATACAGCACAAAAGAGACCAACCAAAAAATATTAAATGTCATTTTTCTCTTGAGTACTACCAAGTCTCTCGCATGAGACCGTTTTACGAATCTCTTCATGAAAGACGGAGTTCCATATAATTCGGTCAACAAAAATATAAAACAAACAATGTCTACAATAATAACTAAAAATTTAATAACTGCAAAATTTACAAAACTTCTTTATATACAACATTGATTGATACATAAATAAAATTATGAATATAATTAATATTAATACATAAATATAAAACTAAGAAACAACAACAATAAATAATTGGACCATAATTTTTAAATTTCATTAGTTTCCTAGGATTTATTTTTTCGTAGATCTAATTTTCGGATTGTGGTCTTATTATTTATAGCATAGTAATAAAATTTTACAACTTTAACATTATTATAAGATTTTTGAAACAAATTTTAGCTTTAAAAATAATTATCAGATTTTTTGAAAATAAATTTCAAATTTCTCAAGCAATTTGTGGGTTAGTTATATCTTTATTTTATTTCAATTAAATTTTTTAAAATTACCCAAAATTGTTATTACTATTAAATTTTGTTTGTTGATTTTATATTTGTTTTGACTATTAATATTATATTTTGACTAATCTTTTTACAAAAAAACTACCCTTCACAATATTATAATTAAATTAAAAAAATTTTATCTTAAAGCATTAAAAATTCCATATTTGATAAATTAAAAATAATCTACATAAAAAAAAATTAAAACAATGTAAATTATAATAATTAAAAATAATAATAAATACATTTTTTTTAGTTAGATTTCTTTAAATATATATACAACGCACCAGAGATACTGTGTTTGGCGCACGGTCAGCGCGCATGGCCGTGCGCGCGCTGAATTGTTTTTTTTTTTTTTTGCATTAATTGTTTAATATTTCATAATTTTAGTCTTTAGATTTCTTATAAATTTTTTAAGATTTTTAACAAAGTAAAAACGATCCCAAGAATTCAAAATAAAAGAGTGCAGAGACGTGTTACAAACCCCTCAATGTAAATATCGAACACCTTTGTTTAAAAGAAATTTTTAGATATATTACAACTCAATATGTTACTACCATGAATGATGAATCATACTATAATATTGAAAACTTGAAGTTAAAATATTACAACTTTTTCATCTTTGTATAAAATAAATTGAAGAAGAAGAAAAAAAAATTGAAAGAGCTTGAGTTTCATTCTAAGATTGAAAGTGTAACTTCCAAACTTAGAATGAAATTATCTACGTATCCTTGTCAAACCGAAGGAATCAAAGCTCACGTAGTTCTCTAACTCTTACATAAACTTACTTTCATTCGTCGATGTTGGTTCCGACGGATGAGGATGTGTTTGAATCGTATCCATACATGTCATCTCCATCATCGTCTAAATACGACAAATTAAGATGTTGTTGACGGTTATTTGCTCTCACTAAATTTTCAAGGAGAGTAATGTTTTGTACATTCTCTTTTCTCAAATTGAATCTTCTTGAATTCAACATGTGACCTCCTTTGCTAAATGCATGTTCGACGGCAACGGTTGAGGCGAGACTTGTGAAAATCTCTATAGCAATAATCGTTAGAATATGATAAATGGTGGTCCTTCTTGACCACCACTTCAATAAATCCATAGGGTTTTCAAATAAAATTTGTTCAAAAGTAGCACCTAAATATGAATCTAATTCTTGATAAGGGTTGGAACCTCTAGCTTGTTTTGTGTTCTAATATCATAAAAATTGTAAAATTGACTAAGACCGTAGCCGCAAGAAAACTAGATGAAGATGTCGAATACTACTACCTACTACAGTTTGATTACCTACATCATCACTAGAATCACCAAACATTACTTTATATTCTTTAAACAATTCGTATAAGTTTTGTTTAACTCTACCAACAACTTCAATAGGATTAAGAACATAATCAAATAAATTATATTCTCCTAATATCATGCATGGGAACAATGCATTATAATACATTTTTAATAATTCTTCTAAGCCATCTTTTCTAATTTTAGGATCTAATAACTTAGCATATAAAAATATATCGGGTATCTCATGAAAATATTATATCCATTTCGTTTTCATGACTATAATTGTATTACCTAAAATATCACATGTTGAATATTCATTCAAAATAAGAGCAATTTTTACACAATGATCTAAAGCTAATGGAGAAGTAGGATAATAACAACCAAATAATTCTCTAGTTGGCTCTTCAAAAAAATTTAAAAGTTGAATTAAATTAAAACATGCAACCCATGAATTTTCAAATAAAATGATGTCATCATGTGGATTTTCTAGTTAAAATTCACAAAATATTTGTCTATACTCATAAGAATCTTGAAGCATGTAATATGTAGAATTCCAATGATGTTGCACATCTACTACAAATTTTTTAACTTCTATTCCGTATACCACTAGCATTATCAAATCCAATGGAAAATATTTTTCTTGGTATACCATAATCATTTAAAACATGTCTAATTTTTTGTGCAATGTGTATAGCCGAATGTCTTTCATCAAAATCAATATATGCGATTAAACGTTTTTGTATATTTTATGCATCATCTATCCAATGACAAATAATACCCATATAAACATGCATCTTATAAGAATCCTTCCAAATATCACTACATATAGAAAGTTTTTGTTTTAAAATTTTAAATTCTTCAATTAATTTAAATTTATACTCTCCTACTATTTTTTCTATATCTCGTGTAATGATGTTTCTATATATTTTTCTACTCGCCGGTTGTAAGTAAGTGCTAGTGTATTTTTCAAAAGCATCATCACAAGGAAATTGAAATGAAAGATGTTTTTCGCCAATTAATTCAACTACGCCTCTTCTATGGTTCAATTGACTAAATTTAAAAGTAAGAGAATCCATACCTCCACCTTGAGAATAACCGGTAAATCCCCGAAATTGCTTTTGACCTCGATCAATGCCCACATTTTCAGAATGTTTTTTCAACACATGATTGTTGAATGTCTCATAGCCTCCTCCATGCTTGAATTTGTACATTTTTGCACAATGGTTGCACGTGACTATATAGTCAATGTTGCTATTTGGTACTTTCTCCTTAAAATAAAAGGAGAAAATATCACTCCGAAGCGTAGAAGGTGCTTGAGGAGTAGTGTTGCGTGTTGTATTGTCACTTTCTTGTGTTTCTCTCGGCACGTCCTCTTATTCTTCGGCAAAGGCGGCGGCGATATTAGGGCCTAATGTGGCCTCCAAATCATCTTGATTATATTGAGTCGAAAAAGACTCAATATAATCATCATCATTGTGGAAAGATTGTAGTGGTGGCATTGATATCGGACTCTTTCCTTTTCCATGAGATGAACCGGCGGAAGAAGAACCTCTTCGAGACATTTTTTTTGAATAGAAATGAAATAAAATTGAAGAACAACAAAAAAAAAAAATTATGGATTGAAATTGATCAAAGATGGAAAGTGTGAGTTTGAGAGAGTTAAATTGAGAGAGAGATTGAATCAAGAATGATCAATGCAAATCACAAATGGAATGAGAGTATTTATAGATTTCAATGAAAAAAAATTATCTGCCTGGTTGGAACCGCTGATTCCGGTTCGATTGAATCGGCGGTTTTGTTTAATCACGACCTTTGATCGAATTTGAATCTCAAATCGGCGGTTCGAACCATCGGTTCGTCCAATGATTATTTAATCTGAGCCGTTGATCAACGACTCTATCATCATTGTCGTACACGTGTCGCGATGTCAGATTTAAAAAAAATAATAATATAGGCGAACCGTTGGTTCGGCTGTTCGAAATCTCCGGAACCGAAACCGAACCGTGGAACCACGGTTCACGGTTCCGGTTCGAACCGAAATCGGGTTAACGATTTGCCGAACCGTTGACTGGCGGTTCCGAACCGGCCCGGTTCCGATTTTTCAAACAGGGTAGTCATCTCTAATTTTAATAAAGTAATAAAATCATTTTTTAAGTAATTAAATGTATATATTTAAGTAAATCTACTAATACATTTACATTATGTGGTTAATACCTTTACGTGGTACAAGTAATACCCTTATATATTTTTTTTTTCATATAATACCTTATGTAAATAGTATAATATTTTTATGTGTTACAAATGTTACCTTTATGTAATACGACCGGTTCCTTTAAGTTATATAATCCATATTTTTTTCGTAATTTTCTGTAAATAATTATTATGTTTAATCTTGTTGATATAATAGATTTTTAATTCTTAAAATATTTGTAACAAAATAATTTATTACACACAAATTTGGGAGAAAGATGAAGAAAAGAATAAAAAGAATAGGAAAAGACTGTGGTACGAATAGATGAGAAAAGAAGTAAAAAAGAAGAAGAGAAAAGTGCAGTATGAATCAGAGGAGAAGAGAAGCAGAAGAGAAGAAGAGGAAGAAAAGAGAAGATGTAGAATAAGTGTGAGAGAAAAGAAGAATAAGGAAGAAGATGAAGTTGGGTGGTATGAATGTGCAGAGGAGAAATGAAGCAAAAGAGAAAAAGATGAAGAAGAGGAGAAGATGTTGAATAAGCATGAGAGAAAAGAAGATTAAGGAAGAAGATGAAGTTGGGTGGAAGAGACAGCAGCCGGGTTTTGCATCAATATATATATATATGTGTGTGTGTGTGGGGTCAGGGTTAGGCAGTCCAGTTGCACGGATTTAGATCCGAGTAACTGATGTGTGAGAGACCTACTCGTATCAACAAACAAATTAAATAAAATATGTAAAATTTTATAAGAAAAAATTGCTATTGTTTTGTTTAATTTATGATATAGCCGCGATATTTTTTGATTTTCATCCAATTTTGTACTACGAGTGAATTGATAGTTATATCGATATTGATATTTTGCGAGGAGTGAGTCTCATGTGAGACCGTCTCACAGATCATTTTACGTGAGATGGGTCAACCTATAATCCACATTTCACAATTCACATACAAATTTATGGATATGGGTTTGATTTGTGGGTAAAAAGGATCCGTCTCATGGAAGCTATCCGTGAGACCGTCTCACGTAAGCTTTTGTGTTTTGCGAGATAGATATTTTGCAATATTTCACGATATATCCATGATACTCAGGAAAAAAATCATTACCCCCAATATCCATATCTCAATATCAAAATTTTCTATTTAATCGCGATATTTTCACCCTTGGTTGTTTATATCCGTAGCATAATTTATGTTTTATATTTTTTATATTTTATATTGTTTTCATGTTTCTCGTTGTAATTCTCTAAATTTAAATGTAAATTCAATTTTTGAAAAACAAAAGATTCATTACTATTGTAGGATTTTGGTAGATTTTTTTATAAGCTTAGGGCTAGACTATTTACAAAACAAATCAGATTTGGGCTAAAAAAAGCCATCATATACAACAAGTTAGATTTAGACCTGATATCCATACTATATATTAAAACAAGAAAGTTGACAAAAATTACAAGAATGCCACTTTCCTGCCTAAAAATGTCATGTCAATAAAAAAAATAGTAAATCTTACTTGATAAGCTATTCTTTAATAATAATTAAAAAAAAAGATCAATCTTGCTCTACAAGCTATTTTATAATCTATATAAAGATAAGAAATGAAGAGAGAGATGCATTGATTTCTCAAATCTATGCAAAATTAAAGAATGGAGAAAAAAATAGTGATTTTTCAACAAAAGATAGATGTATAGAGAATGGAAAAAAAAAAAAAACAAGATTTGCAAAGAATGAAGGAAAAAAAGAAAAAACCGTAAATATATTTATTTTTTAAAATCTATATAAAACTAAAAAAAAAGGAAAGAATACAAGATTTGCAAAACATTCAAAGGTAGAAAAATTCTTCCAAATCTTATTGTTTGAAGAAAAAAAGAACAATAAAAAATCATAAATATAATGATTTCCCATATCTATATACAAGATTTGCTAAACATTTAAAGGTAAAAAAGTTCTTTCAGATTTTATTGTCTCATATCTTCATCTAAGGAAATCTCACCAAATTGTCTTTGTACATTGAACACAAATTGAACAAATAATTTTGTGAGAGAGAAATGAAGAAATGACATAAGAAAACTATATGTACAATTAAAAAATATAAAAGGAAAGATTAATTATTATGATTGAAGGAAATATTATTGTATATAATAATTTTAATTTGACAAAAATATAAAATCAACAAATAAAATAAAAATGTTTAAAAATAAAATTAACAATTAAAATTATTAAAGTGATATGACAATTTGTGCAACACACATGAGTAATATGAAAAATCATTTGTATATAGTACATGTGTTAAATTAAAATAATAAAATATGTTATGAATAACCTATTAATTTATACAACTTCATTATATTATTACAATTTATAAATATTAATATAATAAATAATAAATCGCGTGGGTTGACTGCTAGTCTACACTTCAAGTCAAGAAGCCTAGGCTGCCTGGCTTGGAATTACCTATTCCCACCCCAATTATATTCATCATTTAAACTGAAATTTTTTATGTTCTAAACTGTTTTACCTAATTCTTAACTTATTATACTAATATTATACATAATAAAATTTAATATATAGTTAGTTATTCATTTTTTAATTTGACCAATTAGAATCCCTATTAAATTGGCAATCAATTTATTACTAGCAATTAGCACCAAAGCGTGAAAAAAATCATCTATTGTGTAGATAGGTGTTATACTAATTTTATGATACAACGCATTTTCTTCATTTTAATTTATCTATTATTTAAAATTGTTTCACGCAATTTATAAAATAATTGACAGTTGTATAAAAGCGATTACTATATCTATTTTAAAGATTTTAAAATATGGGGTTTGCAATATTAAAATTATAATGATTTATAAAAATGATAATCTAGTACCAAAACAAAATAATTAAAATAAATCACCAGCTAATTTGGAAGAAAAAATAATGTTCTTAATCAAAAACTGCATATAAATAGAAACAATTTTTCTTTTTCTTTTTTAAAAATAAAAAACAAGAATAATTATTTTGAAAGAGAAAAAATACTTGTACTATAAATTTAAGAGACCACAGAGAAAAAATACTTGTACTATAAATTTAAGAGCTGGTCTCTTGTATAACTATCTCATGTCTTACGGGACCGCGCATGGTCGTGCCTTAAGACATGGTCAACCGTACGCGATAAATGCGTGACAAAAAAAACACATACTTATAGTTCTAAAAGACATATTTATAGTTGAAAATTACATACTTGTGTCACGCATGGTCGACTGTGTCTCGAGGCACGACCATACACCACACATGTCTCTATGTTGTCGCGCATGGTTGGACCACGTCCGAGGGCACAACCGTGTGTAAGGAAAAAAAATCACATATTTAGGATTGAAAAAATATATGTATACATTGTTGTGGCGCATGGTCGATCATGCCCCAGGACACGATCGTGCACAGTCTCATCACACACTAGACGGTTGCATTTGAGTTTTTGTATAAATATAAAGTTTATGTTTCTTAACTCGGTTGACCTACTATAACAGATTGATATGTTTATGAGTTGGTTTGAATGTTTCGTAAGACAAACTTGATAAGAAAAAAAAAACATGATTTTTTTGTATAATTGTGATATCATGTGATACATTAGTGATATTTCTCGATTTTCATCCAATTTTGTATTATGGATGAACCGAAAGCGATATCGATATTTTGCGATATCTCGTGATATAAATCATTACCCTAATATCATAACGCTATATCCAAATTTGCGATATATCCACAATATATCAATGATATTTCACGATATTGTCATCCTTAGTTGCATCTTTTCTTTATTAATATTTTTTTTATAAAAGTTATTCTCTTTATTAACATTAAAATTGGAAATATAGCTGTCCTAATATCATATTACCAAAACCTTACGTCGTTGCACTTCTTTATTAATATTTTTTTTTTATAAAAGTTATTCTCTTTATTAACATTAAAATTGAAAATATAGCTGTCCTAATATCATATTACCAAAATCTTACGTCGTTGCACAACCACATCTTGTCTATTAATTGTTGCAGGAGTCTAATTTGCAGTAATGCAGACGATTAATATATGGATAACTATAAAGTCTATAATTGTACTTATTATATAAATATAAAGTAACCTAAAAATTTATATGTGACATTAATTTTATGAATAATATTTGTTAAACACCTTCATTACCATTTTACCAACAAAATTCATTTTCTTAAAAAAAATAATCCTATATTAATTGTGTAATCTAACTTGTAGATTGAACTCTTTCATGAAATTAAATTTGCAAAACGGTCTCACAAGAGTTTCAATCAAGTAATAAACATTAAAAACACATGTTGTATATAGAATTTTTTTCACTTAAACTATATATATATATATATATATATATATATATATAAAACTATTATATATATATATATTCCTTCTATTTTAATTATTATTGATGGGTTATATAATTTATTATTCTTAGTTATTACTAATTATTTTAATTATCCATTTAAAAATGATATAAATTAATTTATAGTATAACAATTATTATGTGAATTATATTATAATTGACCAACAATTGTTGATCCTTAAATCAAAATTTGTGTTTAATCAATCAAATCAAGTTGATGTATTCTGAATACTTTCTTATATATTTAGAATTTTATCTTATATTTCATGATTTTTAATATCGATAGAGTCTTAATTATAAGTGTTCTTTTATACAAATCATGTCTAGCTAAATAGGTCCCCAACCAGCTTACAAATCCTTGATTAAATAACAATTTAAAAAATAAGGATATTTCAAACTGTCCACTATACTAACACACAAAGAAATTTATATATCGCAAATTCTCCTGTGCATCAGGTATACAGATATAAGATTCATACAATTTAGGTTGATCCAACCCGGATCCACGAGATTTTAATTTTTTCTTATTTTTTGTAATTCATGTGTTACTTTTATGTTATATTTGCATGACATTTATGTTATATAAGTATGACCATTATGTACCGTAACTTAGAAAAA
Source organism: Scutellaria galericulata (assembly GCA_946896805.1). Taxonomy (NCBI): domain Eukaryota; kingdom Viridiplantae; phylum Streptophyta; class Magnoliopsida; order Lamiales; family Lamiaceae; genus Scutellaria; species Scutellaria galericulata. Next base: position 2,246,221 of record OX335792.1, on the reverse strand, counting down.
AAAGAAGGAAGAATTTCAGCGTTTTTTTGGATCAAAATACATTTATATGACATTACTCATACTTTTATATGATGTTAGTTGCACCTTTATATCTATTACCTATATAAAAGTGTGAATATTTCTTACAAAATATGGATTGCCGAATATATCCCTATCAAAGAGTATTATTTAAAGTTATAATAATAATTTAAGTTTTCATATTTAAATAATTTTATATTAGAATCCTATCTAACTCAAAATCTTATAAAATCTTATTATAATTAGAATTCTAATATAAAAGTGTTATATATAAGGCCAAATAACCAAAAAATTCCAAACCATTTTGAGTTTTTGCTATTTTAGCCAATTCTTTAAGAGTTGTCAATTTAGCCATATTATAGCTAATTAGTTGTAATTTTAGCCAAATATCAATTTTAGTCAAAATTAAATTGTATATGTCCTACATGGCGGACACATGGATAAAGAAATCATTTACACCTCATCAAAAATGAAAAAAAAAAATATAAAATTATTAGTTTTCTTGTATACAAAATTTCTGAATATTTTTAAATATCCCATAAAATAGACACCAAAATAGACGGTTAGGATAATTGCAAAAAATAATAATAATAAGAAAAAATAAGAAGAGTTTTGTAAAGAAAAACAAACTAAAATAAAAGTGGGATGATTGAAAATGATTGTTCTTATCTACTCATTAATGAAATTGGATATTTTTTTAGAATATGTGAATTAAAATAAACTATGGAATTTATATGAAAATTTTTATTTTGAAATCAAACTAAAAAGTGGTGGGAGAATTGCATATGATATAATAGGTATAACTATGTATAAGTTTGCAGAAATAAAAAATAAAAAATATATATATTTGTTTTTACAAATGCAACGTATAATTCAACAACTAAATAATAATAATAATAATTGTATTATATTAATGTTAAATTGGAGGATATATATTGTAAACCATATATATATAATATTCTTTTATAAATAATATTCAAACTTATATACTTTTATTAAATTTTTTTAAATTTTATGTAATACACGACCTATAAGTTCTTTTATATATAAAAAGAATTTCTCTTGTATTTCACTATTTTCAATAGATTATTAAATTTTCTTCTATACAAACCGTGTCTAATAAATAATGTATTCGGTTTGGCAAGGTGCCCAACTAGCTGAAAAATTATTTGATCAAATCAAAATTTTAAAAAACATAAGGAATAAAAAAGTCCACTCTAGAAAAACATATAGGAAATCCAATTAAAGACATTAATCAACAAATTTGGCTATAAATAGACATGAACACATCAGATCTAATATAATCAAAATCCTCTGGACATATTCAATCTATTATCCAAGTCCAGAAAATGTCTCAAATTCATGTAATATCAAGATCGACTATCAGTGTTGAATCAACAGCTCGAGTCAGCTTAACGCCATGGGATCTGGAGCACCTCTTTATTGACTACACTCAAATAGGCCTTCTCTACTTCAAGCCGGCTCCGCCCGATGAAGCCGCCGTCATCATCAAATCCGGTGCAGCTTCCTTAGTCGATCACCTGAAAGCATCTCTCCGAAGCACCCTTCATTTTTTCCCGATTCTGACCGGCCGCCTCACGACCACCACATCCGACAACGGCGCCACCACTTGCTTCTTCATAGAAGTTAATTCCGACAAAGAAAACGGAGCACTCTTCCTTCACGCAGCCGTCAACGACGACAATCAGCTAACCGTTGCAGATATACTCACCGCAACTTATGTTCCGAAAATCGTTCGCTCTTTTTGCCCACTCAACGGAGTTCGAAATTTCGAGGGCATTACTAGGCCGTTACTTGCTGTACAAGTAACAGAGTTAGTTGATGGACTAATCATCGGGTGTAGTATCAACCACTTGTTAGTCGACGGAACTTCGTTCTGGCATTTCCTCAACTCTTGGGCTGAGATATCCCGTGGCGATGCTACTATTTCCAAACCACCTTTTCTCAATCGGGATCGGGTCAATCTTGATTTGACCGGATCCAACAGCATCGCCATTGCTGCTGAACTTATCAAGCTCGATCATGATCAAAGTCAATCCTCACCGTTGAAAGAAAGAGTGTTTCATTTCAGCAAAGAAAGTATAGGAAAGCTGAAGGCAAGAGCTAATGAAGAAATGGTGGGAAGCAGTGAAGGCAAAATCACGTCTCTCCAAGCAGTCATAGCCCACATATGGCGCTCCATCATACGGTGCCGTTTTGATAAGAGCACGGCAACAGGTCAGGAAACGAGCTTTGAGATAGCATTGGGCGCGAGACAGAGAGTGAATCCACCTCTTCCACAAGAATACTTTGGAAATGCAGTTTTTACAAAGAGAGTAACTCTGGAAGCTTCGAAAATGCTGGAAAACGGGCTGGGCTGGGCCGCGTGGCAGATCAACAGAATTGTGGCTTCTAGTAACCAGCCTAATAAGGTGAATGAATTGTACGTGGAGTGGACAAAGAATCCTACTTTTCTGCAACCTGTTGGGCTTCCCAGTAATTACTTTATCAACATAAGTTCTCCAAGTTTTAACGTTTACGGTAACAATTTCGGATGGGGAAAACCGTTGGGGATGAGAAGCGGAGGAGCAAAGAGTTATGACGGAATCATAACGGTGTCAGAAGGATTGGAAGAAGGGAGTATGGAGATGGAAGTATGTTTGTTTCCACAAACATTGTCTGCATTGGTGGAGGATACAGAGTTCATGGAGTTCATTACATCTAATGTTGGAAGATGTAGTTTGTAGTGTTTGTATCTTATGGCGATAATTCAAAAGGAATAAAAATCGTGTGGACCTTATGGATTAAAATGAATGAAAATGTTAGAAATTAGGGTTTTTGGATGTGAATTGGGGATTTGGATTTTTAAATTTTTTCTTTATGATATATATATATTTTTTTTGCATTTAAATGACATGGAAAGTGATTTAATATTTATGAGATATATATATATATATATAAATATATATATATATATATATATATTTTCACTTAAATGATATGGCAGTGATTTGGTAATTTAGGTTGTGAAATAATGTAAAAATGAAGTTCACATGTGAAAAATAACAGTCACATAAGCATAAGTTCTATAAAATGTTGAAATTGGGGGCGAGTGTTGTGTACTTGCCCGAAATTCGAGATTCCGGCGAAAATCAGACCAGAATTGTACAAATTTTGAGATAAGAGGACTAAAATTGATGATTGGAAAATAAAATGATTAAAAACGAACAACGTCCTTAGGAGGATGAAAAATGAAATTTTCCCAATTTTTTTTACTCCAGCATCAGCAGAAATTAACATTCAAGTAGCATTGGACCAATATTGGGAAAACATGATTGTTAGAATATCAAAATTAGACTATGTAAATTTAATGGTAAAATTATATATTGCTCAAATTACAGGAGGAATATGGAGAGATGAGAATACCACATGAGATCTTCTATTACACTTGATGTTATATCTCCTATTCCAAAATAATCACCATACGTCAAGTGTATTCGATGACATCACTATTTAACACATGTCATATAATAAATGCTATGAAACGTGAGATGTAACACTAAATGTAATATAGGATCCAATCCGTAATTCGCATAAGAAAACAAATGACAGTCAAATTCTAATATCTTTTAGATTCAGCTTAACATGTATAAACAATGAAAATTTGTACCAAAATAGATCGATTCAAATTTCAACAAAAATGTATTGAATCAAAAGATCTCTTTGCATAATATGTATTTCTAGGAATATCAACTGATGGATATACATTATCCAGCCAAAAAATCAAAGTCATAATTTTTTTTCAAGCTTTCAATATAATAGACATAACAATACATATTTTATCAAAATAATAAATAAAACCTCATTCATCTTCCTTTACAAATGCAACATATATTTAAATAAATATATTAATCATATTGTCTTATATTTAATGTTAAATTAAGCAAATGTGTATTGTAAAAATCATAATTATGTATTTTCTTATATAAATAAAAATATTTAAAATTTTCTGATTTTACTAAATTTAATTTATTTTTAAAAAAATCTAGTGTATTACACAACCCTTTACTGACCTAAATAAATAAAAAAATTGACCATTGAAACTTGCAAACATGATAGATCTTGAGACATTGAAGAAAATCAAATCTAACTAATAAGGTAGTGATTCTTAGTATCGATATCCTTAATGTCTTTGAAATCGAAAAAAATATGGTTGCTTAGATTTGGATATAGGGTGAGCAAGTCGAGAGTGTAGGAGCAGGGTGTAGGGAATGGAGATTAGGGATTTTGAATTTTAGAAAGTAAAAAGGAATATTTAAAAGAATGATCACTTTTGTGCCACATATATAACAATCTTACAATATTAGTTTCTCATAATAAATTTTTTTTATGAATGAAATATAAGGTTAGTAATAAAATAGCCATTATTACTAATTAATGACTTTAAATAGACAAAATGCTATTCTAATTAATGAAATTCTTTTGGCTTAATTGCGAAAACAATCCAAATGTTTACAATTTTTTTTTTTTCAATTTTAGCTAATTGTTTTCAATTTTAATCAATATATGATTTTGGTCAAAATTAGATTATTTTGGATGATGTGGATGTGATGTAGATAATATACAAGTGATACATAATTGAAAATTAACCAAACGTTAGTAATCACGGGTTAACATAATTTAACCTAAACAAAAGGAGAAAAAATGATGACCCCCTTGGCGCCATCCCTTTTGCAATTTCCAGTCAAATTTCTAAACAAGGATGTCGATTATGAGGCTCATCATATCTTGCAGTTATTGTTTAAATATTTACCACTATTGTTAATATATGGTTGTGTTGTTTTCCATTTCTCGAATGAATATTTAATATACAAACTTTGCTATGATGGATTGGCAATGGCAAGTGAAAATATATATATATATATATATATATATATATATATATATATATATATATATTTGTTTAAGTTAAAGTGGATTGACTCAGGATTTAGGTTTGATTAATTTTAAATGATGTATTATTTACATATTATCTTTGTGGTATCCACATCACCATATACACCATTTAATTTTGACTAAATAACCATGAATTGGCTAAAATTGAAATCAATTGATCAATTCATAGTTAAAATTGATACTTTTAAAACAATTGACTAAAATAAAAATAAAAACATAAAGTTTTGGATTATTATTTTTTGCAATTAAGTCAATTCTTTTATAATAGCTATTATAACTATTATAATAAAGTTCTTTAAAGATAGCTAATTTAACTAATTAATGACCTTAAATATAAGGTTGATAATAATATATAAATTTTGAATAAATTTGTCAAAATAATAGACTTTTGATATATAGGAATTATATATGTGAAATTTGTTTAATTTAAGAATTTGGAAAAGAAAAAAACTAAAATAAAGGTGGGATGATTGAAAAAGATTGTTCAATTAAAATAAAATGTGAAATAAAATAAACTATGAAATTTGTATAAAAAATTTTGATTTTCAATTTTTTTTCATCATATAATTGAAAATAAAATTTGAGAGTCATTCTATATTTATTATAATCAAACTAAAAAGTGGTGGGAGAGTTGCATATAATATAATAGGTATAGCTATATATTATTTCGCAAAAATGAAAAGTAAAAAACTATCTACTTTATTTTTGAAAATGCAACATATATTTCGACAATTAAATAATACATAACTATATTATATTAATATTAAATTAGAGGGTATACATTATAAACCCCTGCCCCACACACACACACACACACACACATATATATATATATATATATATATATATATAATTATATTCTTTTATAAAGAATATTTAAATTTGTCTATTTTTACTAATTTTTTTAAATTCCGTGTAATTCACGTTAAAAAAAATTATTTTGTTTTTATGAAATATTCCTTTCTAGTGCGCATACTAGTGCACATGAGTGTCAATTTTTATATGAAAATAATGCAAAAACTACAATATTTTTTTGTGTACTGTTAAAGATATGTTTAATGTAGCTTGTACTATCATATTACATACCAAATGTTAGAAGGATATAGTTGGGCAAAAATCGTATCTCTTAACTAAATAAGAACAAATTTACTAACTTGATAAAAAAATGTTTATAATTAGAGATGGAATGAGGTTCCAGGGATTAAAAAAAAAAAAAAAAAAAGTCCACTATAGAAAACACAAAGGAAATCTAATTAAAGACAATATTCAACAAATTTGGTTATAACCACGTTTTGGTTATAAATATAACCAGAATCCTCTAGTCATATTCAATCAATTATCCAAGCCCAGAAAATGTCTGAAATTCTTGTAATATCTGTTTAAGTGATAAAATTATCCTCTAGTCTGTGTTAAAATAGAAAAACTAGTTTAAGTGATAAAATTTTGATTCCATAAAAAAAACATTTGTTTCGAATGGTAATTACTTGAATTGAACTCTTATAAAACTGTGTCATTGATTGAAATCAACAAACAACCCACATTCCATAATTCTCAAATGAAATTTTAGAAATGGATTTTGTTGGTAATGCAGTTCTGTTTAACGAATATTGTTCATATGATTATTGTCTCATATAAAATCTTCAATTATTATTTTAAATAACAGTATGATTAGTAATTATATATCATTCATATATTAAGCATCTGCATACTAGACTCCCACAACAATTATAGATAAGATGTGGGCGTGCAGCCACGTGTAATTAAAGAGAAGATGCCATTATTATCTGACTAAAGTATTTTGGTGATATCTTTAGCTTAGGATATCATGTATCCGGACAGCTATAATTTCAATTTTTAATATTAATAAAAAAATAACTTAAAAATGGTATTAGCAAAAAAAGATTGCAATAATTTGTAAAGAGAAAATTAAGGGTTAATTTTAATTTTGGTCTTATATGTAAGACACTTTCCATTTTTAATACAACCAAATATCTATTTTCCACATCAGTAATTTCCAACGGTTACGTTAGCAGTTTTGAAAATTTTGACCTAAAATGACTGAAATTGGATAAAATTAAAATATAGAGGACCAAAATTTGAAACAAATATTTGTTTGTAAAAAAATGGAGAATGTCTTACATACATGATCAAAATTGAAATTATCCGAAAAATTAAATTATGTGTCAGAAAAATACATGACCTTAAAAACTATTCAAATTGCATTCCTGGAAACTTCAGAACTTCAATATTGCAATCAAATAAAAAAAAAAATTATAAATTACAAAATAAAAAAAATCAATATTTTAAGTTACACAAACTAAATATAACCAACTGAACTTTCCTAATTTGGTAAGTTAGACAAACTGTTAATGTAATTTTAATCTGCTTTCTTCTATTCTTGAGACTGGTACATCACCAAGGGAAAAGTCTTCATCCTTGATAAAAATATAAGTCATGCCAACAAAATTTGGTAACAAAATTCTGAGGTGAAGAGTGTAAGATTGCTTATCCAAAGTGATTGGATTTTTATTTAATATTCGGACACAAGAGTGTGAAGTTGTGAACCACATCATCATCTTATTTTCTTCACTTTAATTTGGTTGGTGGGACCCTCCTCTAAATGAGAGACTTGGATTATCCACCACATATTTTTTGCATGAGAAAACATATCACAAAGAAATGGAGGTAGCTCGCATCAGAGGACAATGGCCACTGCATTTGCTTCATCCTCTCTCATCTTCATCTCCTCTCTCTCTCCTCTCCCACGCCTCTCTCTCTCCTCAACCTCCCACCACTCTCTCTCCATTTCCCCATCTTCTCTTTCTCTCTCAACGTGCAGGATTAATCCTAAAAGGGCTGCTTCATCATCATCATCATCACTTCTCTCAGCAGCAACATTCACAGTGAAAGCAGAGAAGAAGAATGTGCTGATTGTGAACACTAACAGCGGCGGCCATGCCGTCATCGGATTCTACTTCGCAAAGGAGCTCCTCGCCGCCGGCCACGGTGTCACCATCTTCACCGTCGGCGATGAGGCCTCCGACAAGATGAAGAAGCCACCCTTCAACCGGTTTTCAGTTAAGATATTTGTCATCGACATGATTTATAGCAACAATTGAACATGTGTTTCTAAATAAAATTAGAGGGACTAATTTGCAGGAAATAGTGAGTGGTGGCGGCACGACGGTGTGGGGCGAGCCGGCTGACATCGGAAAAGCATTGGATGGAGCTGCTTTTGATGTGGTTCTGGATAACAATGGCAAGGATTTGGATGCTGTCAGGTTAGCATCATCTCATGAATATATATATATATATATATATATATATCACATGAATCAAATGACATTCATATCACATATCAAATACAGTGAATACAAAATAAAACTTAAAGTGTAACAAAAGATTGATCAGACCAATAATAATATCAATATTTGTAACCTGTTAACAGGCCAGTAGCAGATTGGGGAAAGAGCATTGGTGTAAAGCAATTTCTATTCATCAGCAGTGCAGGGATTTACAAGGCAACAGATGAACCTCCTCATGTTGAAGGGGTATGTTTATTTCCTCACTTCTCTAACACCAACACTTGCACCCGAATTCGATATATACTAAGATGTTGATCATACAGGATGCTGTCAAAGCTGATGCTGGTCATGTTGTGGTTGAGAAATACCTCTCAGAGACTTTTGACAACTGGGCTTCGTTTCGTCCTCAATACATGATTGGCTCTGGCAATAACAAGGACTGTGAGGAATGGTTCTTTGACCGTAAGTACTATATACACAATCTTGATAACATCATCTCTTGTTGGCTTATTCCTCCATAATTTAATTTCGAAAAACCACATAGTCTTGTAGCTCAAGTGGTATCCCACTTTTATAAAGATGTCAGATTGTGATGACCAGAGTTTGAATCTGGATTACGCAAGTTTTCTAGTCTTAATTCTAGAACAACTCATTAGGCTGGCTCTACATTGATACTTGACAGGTATAGTTCGAGGCAGACCGATCCTGATTCCTGGCTCGGGGATGCAACTAACCAACATCTCCCATGTAAGAGACTTATCATCCATGCTCACTTTGGCTGTCGAGAAGCCAGATGCTGCAAAAGGGACCATCTTCAACTGTGTCAGTGATCGTGCTGTCACTCTAGACGGGATGGCAAAGCTCTGTGCTCAGGCTGCTGGACTGTCTGTTGAGATACTGCATTATGATCCCAAAGCATTGGGCATCGATGCAAAGAAAGCATTTCCCTTTCGAAACATGGTATTCTATACTTTTCTTGCAACCAATTAAGCATATATGTCTCATAGATGAAGAGTTTTTATTTCGAATTATTGTTAAATTTTGCAGCATTTCTATGCGGAGCCACGGGCTGCGAAGGAGGTACTGGGATGGAGTAGTACGACGAATTTGGGGGTGGATTTGAAAGAGCGGTTTGATGAGTATGTGAAGATTGGAAGAGACAAGAAACAGATTAAATTCGAGTTAGATGACAAGATTTTAGAAGCACTTAAAGTGCCTGTTGCAGTATAATTGTTGTGCTAAATGCAAGATTTTGTTGTAAGCATGCATGGAAGTGATCGACTGCCATTTTTGTTGTGCATTTAAATCACACACAACACACAAACATTTATAATCATTAAGTTTTATTTTGGAATAAAGATTTTTTTTGGGTCCTCTAACTTATCGGAATTTTGGTTTTAGTCCTATATGTTAATCCATTTCTAATTATACATTAAAATGAGTATTTGCAATAATAAAATATTGTCGTAAAAACATTGATAATTGTCGTAAAAACATTTTGTGACAACATTTTAGCTTTTTGTTACAATTTATTGTTAATTTATATTAGCATTTTTTGTGACACCTAGACTTTTCATGACAGCTTTTGTTGACGCAATTTTTTTTATCACAAATACTTATTTTTCTTGTAGTGTTGCAAGATATTTTGGATTTTTAGTCTTATGATCACCTATTGTGAATAAACTCATTAGCAAGTGATGTAGCATGATTAGAGCTGTCAAAATAGTTTAGGTTCGTTGGACTGATTCGACTTGTCATCAAAACAATGAGTTGGATTGTGTAATTAGACTCTCACAAAAAGACAAGTCTAAGTGGATTTGGTCAGCAGTATGTTGGGCTTTTGGTGAGTTGACCCACGAGCCAGTGGACTGGTCCGCTCTTTTTTTTTTTCATGAAAATATAAATTAATGAGAAATGAATAATAATTATAAATTATTTTACTTAATGCAATTAATGATTTATAAAAATTGATATGAATCATTTATTTATCGAAACTAAAAAACTTTAATTAAAGAACAAATTTTTGAAAATTATTTTAATATATTATATGTAATTAAAAGCATGTATGTCTTAGTAAAGTGTGTATATATATATATATATATATATATATATATATATATTTGTTTTTTTTTTTTTTTTTTTCCTTCTAAAAAATAATATAACTGAGGTGGGTCAGCCCACCTAACCACGTCCTATTAATGGTTGAGAGTTTGACGTCCCGTCACAATTAAGATTGATAGAAGGATGAGGAGATAAGAGCATCCTCAACAATGTCATTTGTTTCCGTTGATAACATGTCAAGTCATATTTATTGTACCACACTTCAATTTATAGGTTGAAAAAAAAAACACATGAATTATGAAAAAAATGGTAAAAAAAATGAAAAAGCAAGAAGTAATCAGTTCTGTAATGAGCGCCCTATCGTCTAAGGTGCCTATCCGCAATTACACAATGAAGAAAAACACATTCTTACAAAAAAAACATTTTTTTATATCCCCATAAAAAATACAATTATCTTTATTATTAATGTCACATAAGTGTTAATAATATCCACAATAACACTATTGTTGATGCTCTAAGACTGATTAAACGTCATAGTTTCGTCGAAAACTGTAATTAATAAAGAAAAAGCAAGCAAGCATAATTAATAATTGATGTAGGGCAGTTTCGCAGGTGGTATTCTAGTCATAACTTTCTCTAGAGAACTCCAATTCATGCGCCGTTTGCGGACTTGGACAACCAACTCAATTATCTTTCCAAAAATGTATTATGACCTTTCAAATTCTAAGTATTCAGATAGTTACAAACCTTCAAAGTTGACGGTTGTGAAGTTAATTTGCAAAGAAGTTTGAAAATTTTGAATCTTTTGATTTTTCATTTCCATTGAGTCATTAATGTTTTGTAGCCTATAAATATCTCCTGCTCTTAAGTTGTGTGGCAGAATATTGTATTGAAGTTTTTATGAGTCAAGTTTGAGAAAACATTTCTCATTATCTTGCAATTCTCTACTTAGAATTCTCTACTTAGAAGTCGAATTTAACATTCATTCTCAATTCATTCATTTTCCTTGTTTCCAAGCCTCATCAATAATCAACATCAAGATGAAACTAAGTCCGTGAAATCTGTATCCTCCACCAATGCATATTAGTGTTTGCTCCTCCGCTTCTCACCCCCACCGGCTTTCCCCATCGGAAATCGTTATCGCAAACGTTAAATCTTGGAGAATTTATGAGGATGAAGTAATTACTGGTAAGCCCATCAGATTGCAGAAAAGTAGGATTCTTTACCCACTCCATATAAAATTCCTTCACCTTATTAGGCTGGTTACTAGAAGCCACCATTCTGTTAATCTCCCACGCGGCCCAGCCCAGCCCGTTTTCCAGCATTTTCGAAGCTTCTAGAACCACTCTCCCTGGAAAACTGCATTTCCAAAATACTCTTCTGGAAGAGGTGGATTCAATCTCTGTCTCGCGCACAATGGTATCTCGAATGTGGTTACTTGGATCAGTTGCGGTGCTCATATCAAAACGGCACTGTATGATTGACCGCCATATGTGGGCTATGACTGCTTGGAAAGACGAGAATTTTCCTTCACTTCCCACCATTTCTTCATTAGCTCTTGCCTTCAGCTTTGCTATACTTTCTTTGCTGAAACGAAACACTATTTCTTTCAACGGTGAGGATTGAATTTGAACCTGATTGTTGTGATGATGAAGCTTGATATGTTCAGCAGCAATGGGAATGCTATTGGATCGGGTCAAATCAAGATTGACCCGATCTCGATTAAGAAAAGGGGGTTTGGAAATAGTAGCATCGCCACGGGATATCTCAACCCAAGAGTTGAAGAAATGCCAGAACGAAGTCCCGTCCACCAACAAGTGGTTGATACTACACCCGACAAACAGTCCGTCAACTAACTCCGTTACTTGTATAGCAAGTAGCGGCCTAGCAACACCCTCGAAATTTTTAACTCCGTTAAGTGGGAAAAAGGAGCGGACGACTTCGGGGAAATAGGTTGCGTTGAGTATATCTGCAACGGTGAGCTGTTTGTCGTCGTTGACGGATGCATGAACGAAGAGTGCTCCGTTTTCGTTGTCTAAATTAACTTCTATGAAGAAGCAAGTGGCTGCGCCGCCATCTGATGTGGTGGTCGTGAAGAAATGAAGGGTGCGTTGGAGAGATGCTTTGAGGTGATCGATTAAGGAAGCCCCGCCGGATTTGGTGATGACGGCGGCTTCATCGGCTGGAGTCGGCTTGGAGTAGAGAAGGCCTATTTGATTTCTTTAGGGATTTTTGAGGATTTGGATTTTGGGGATTTGATTTCTTAGAGATTTTTGAAAGGAAAAGTTGTTTTTGATTTTGCATTTTTTCTTTTAATATTTTGTGTATTTTGATTTTGCATTTTTTCAATTAATCTTATAATTTATGATTAAATTTTTATTTTAAGTGTAATTAATGACATGATAACTGATTTGGTATTTTGGATGGAAAATAAATAAAAAATAATTGTTATGTGTGAAAAAATACGCCACACCAAAGGAAGTTCACTACTTGTTCAAATTGGGGGTAAGTGTGACTCACTCACTGAAAATTGATCGCGCAATTGAGATTGCAACGAAAAAAGGAAATTGATGATTAGAAATTAATAAAACAAAAAACGGACTTTTTTAGGACATGATCAAAAATGAAATTTTCCTCATTTAACTGTGTAACATAGAATTTCAAAATTAAATAGAAAATCGATTGAGAGAAAACAAAAGATTGAGAGAACATAGATAAAAGAAAGAATTAGGAAAAGAGAATCGAGATAACCGTGATGTGAGAGAAGATAGATGGACAAGAGAATCGACATGTGCAATTAAGAATATGAGAGAAATTTGTTTTCTACAAATCTCAAGAAGAGATGATAAATATGATAGATGAGATATCTAAATGAGGAATTTGGATAAATTAATATTTTGTTTTGACATAATTAGACATTGGATACAAAAATAGACACACATAAGTGCCAAGTGGGCACTGGACCAGTGGGCCTTCAGAGATTTTCTTAAACAGAATAGGGGTATTTTTTGTTTTTTGTATTTTGTATTTTTTATTTTAAAAAAAAAAGAAAAAAATATGTATATTAATTAGTTTTAATCTTATGTTATCAAATTCTTATTGGAGACACCAATTTTTGTGAATTTTACGGTAAATTACTTTGTTTCATTAATTATTGATTTTATTTAAGTTTATTTGATTATAAATTATTGAGTATATAATATATTCATTATTTTGGTTTAATGAAGTATGAAGTTATTGTTAAAAATTGTTAATTTTAATTAATATTATTATATGATTGATTATTTAACCATTGTCTTATGAATTATTAAATTTGATCAGTTACTGTTGTTTATAGTTTAAGTATTCAATTATAGTTTGTATACTAGCTAGTTAATTTAATCTGATGCTATCTTATAATTTAAATTTTGTTTAAATTTTTTTAGTTGATCTGACCCCCAAGTAAAAATCATGAACCTGTCACTAGATAGAAACATAGACGGAGGCCAAGGGGTAATGGGCCACCTAAAATTTGAAAAATTATTACAGGTATATTAGTAATTTCACTATTTAAATAAAAAAAATAGAATTACACAATTTACACCACCCCTCGGCCAGCATAGTTTTTTTGCATTTTTCTCATTACTTTTATTTCACCTAGCATATAAACTTCTTAGCATTCTTTTTAGACTTTTTGTTTCTTTCTCTCCCAGTGTCTTTCCATCTAATTTCAACACAAAATAATGTCTTTATTTAATTTTTTTGCTTTCTCTTTTATTCATTTTTGTAGATTTATTATACCTTAAATTAATGATTAGATGGAAAAGATTGATGAATGATTTTGCATTTTATTTACCAATTCTTTAGTTATACTTGTAGTTATGGAAAATAATTCATTTCCGGTCAAACTTATGTTTGTTGAATGGTTTAGTTATTTTTTTCTTAATTAAATTACTACTACCTCCGTCCCATAAAACTTTGCACTCTTATTTGTACATTGTTTTTAAAAAAAAATTGAATGATTGTTTTATAAATGAGGGTATAAGGGTCAATTCTACTTTTTCTAATGTAGGGATTAGTTTGAATGTTTGTGAAAAAGTAATGGCATTGTGTGTAAATACGTGTGTATTGTGAGGGTAAGAATTGTGATAAAATTTGTCATTTTTTGGTGTGCAAAGTGTTTGAGGACAGACTAAAAAGGAAAGTGTGCAAAGTGTTAAGGGATTGAGAGAGTATATAATATATAGGTTTCTTTTGAAAAAGAAAAGGAAATCAAAATATTCTTTAAAATTAGTAACTTTTGTATTCTAATAATGATAATCAATATTTAAATTTCGGTGAAGATACAAATAGAATCTATCAAGCATTGAGTAAATGAAGAAAGTAAGATGAAATTTTGTAATTCAAGTGTTGATGAATGTTATTATTTAATAATGTAATATATTAAGTTTATCAAAATTATGATAAATTTATGTTGTTGGTTTAAAATTAGACAAAGTTTTGAGTGAGACCATCTCACAGATTCGATTTCGTGAGATGGGTCGGGTCGAACATACGGATTTATGTAATACTTTTGTGTGTATTATGTAATACTTTTATGTATATTAGGTAATACTTCGTATTATAGGATGCGTTTTGAGTTGAGTTGGACTATAAGAAAATATGTAATACTTTTATGTGTATCATGTAATAATTTTCTATATATCATGTAATACTTTTGTATTATAGGATACATGATTTGAATTTGATCGGGTCGGGTAACTCAAAAACGCGCGGATCCTAGGTTGTCCAAGCACTCTTATCTCTCGTGCAACATGTAATATTTTTTTATTATGTATATATATTGCATAATATAATACAAAAGTATTACTTGATATATAGAAAAATATTATCTAATACACATAAAAATATTACATAATTTATTATGTCTAACCCGATCTACCCCGTTTTACGAAATGACCCGGTTCACGAAATGAGATCCGTAAGACGATCTCGCACAAGATCTACTCTTAAAATTATTATATTTTTTTACTAATTAACGTGGATCCCCTAAATTGAAATTTTGATTCCGTTACTGAGTAGAAATATGTGTTTCCAATGTAAAGAGATTGGATAATTACCAACCATAATATCACAACATCAAATAGTTCTTAAGTGACAACTTACTGAAGCTCACTAGATCAAGAAAGTATAACATCAAATAATCAATAATTCAAGATTGATAGAAGTATGAGCATATATGATTGGTTAAACTTTTCAGTTTTTTCAAAAACTGAAATAGATGATTATTGAGATTTAGATGTCAGATAAAAAGAAGAAATAAGATTGAATCGCGGAGAATGGCTTTCCTATAGATAATACTGCGGGGATTAAAACTTTCAAGAGACAACAATGCCTTTGATTCTTCTAAGTTAATTGGAAAAAAGTAAAGTGAATAATACAAGGATATCTGGTGCATTATATAGAATTTTTGTGATATAACTCTTCCAAAGGGATGTAACTATCTGGAAAGATTTTAATTCCTTTCAAATTATGAGCTTAGGATACGTCACTACAAACTACATCTTCCAACATTAGATGTAATGAAGTCCATGAACTCTGCATCCTCCACCAATGCAGACAATGCTTGTGGAAACAAACATACTTCTATCTCCATACTCCCTTCTTCCAATCCTTCTGACACCGTTATGATTCCGTCATAACTCTTTGCTCCTCCGCTTCTCATCCCCAACGGTTTTCCCCATCCGAAATTGTTACCGTAAAAACTAGGATTCTTTATCCACTTAGTGTAAAATTCCTTCACTTTATTAGGCTGGTAAGTAGCAGCCACCATTCTGTTAATCTGCCACGCGGCCCGGCCCAGCCCGTTTTCCAGCATTTTCGAAGCTTCCAGAGTTACTATCCCTGGAAAAACTGCATTTCCAAAATAATCTTCTGGAAGAGGTGGATTCAATCTCTGTCTCGCGCCCAATGCTATCTCAAAGCTCGTTTCCTGACCTGTTGCCGTGCTCTTATCAAAACGGCACCGTATGATGGAGCGCCATATGTGGGCTATGACTGCTTGGAGAGACGTGATTTTGCCTTCACTGCTTCCCACCATTTCTTCATTAGCTCTTGCCTTCAGCTTTCCTATACTTTCTTTGCTGAAACGAAACACTCTTTCTTTCAACCGTGAGGATTGAGTTTGATCACGATCGAGCTTGACAAGTTCAGCAGCAATGGCGATGCTGTTGGATCCGGTCAAATCAAGATTGACCCGATCCCGATTGAGAAAAGGTGGTTTGGAAATAGTAGCATCGCCACGGGATATCTCAGCCCAAGAGTTGAGGAAATGCCACATGGAAGTCCCGTCCGCTAATAAGTGGTTGATACTACATGATTAGTCCGTCAACTAACTCCGTTACTTGTACAGCAAGTAACGACCTAGTAATGCCCTCGAAATTTCGAACTCCATTAAGTGGGCAAAAAGAGCGAACGGTTTCGGGGACATAAGTTGCGGTGAGTATATCTGCAACGGTGAGCTGATTGTCGTCGTTGACGGCTGCATGAAGGAAGAGTGCTCCATTTTCTTTGTCAGAGTTAACTTCTATGAAGAAGCAAGTGGTGGCGCCGTTGTCGGATGTGGTGGTCATGAGGCGGCCGGCCAGAATCGGGAAAAAATGAAGCGTGCGTCGGAGAGATGCTTTCAGGTGATCGACTAAGGAAGCTGCGCCGGATTTTATGATGACGGCGGCTTCATCGGCTGGAGCCGGCTTGAAGTAGAGAAGGCCTATTTGATTGTAGTCAAGAAAGAGGAGCTCCAGATCCCATGGCATTAAGCTGACTCGAGCCGTTGATTCAACACTGATAGTCGATCTTGATATTACATGAATTTGAGACATTTTCTGGGTTTGGATAATAGATTGAATATGTCAATAGGATTTTGATTATATTAGATCTGATGTGTTCATGTCTATTTATAGCCAAATTTGTTGATTAATGACTTTAATTGGATTTCCTTTATGTTTTTCTGGAGTGGACTTTTTATTCCTTATCTTTTTAAAAAGAGTAACACTTCCGTGCAACTGGTGCACAGAGTTGCACGGAAGACCTTTATGTTATAAATGTAGCATCTTTATGTACAAATATTTGTACCTTTTAAAATGAACATGCATAAAGGTGTTATATTTATAACATAAAGATACTACATTTATAACATAAATGTGCGGATTGCACGATACACCAGTTACACGGAAGTTTTTGCCTTTTAAAATTTTTGATTTGATCAAATAATTTTTCAGCTAGTTGGCACCTTGCCAAACCGAATACATTATTTATCAGACACGGTTTGTATAGAAGAAAAATTAATAATCTATTGAAAATAGTGAAATAGAAGAGAAATTCTTTATATATAGAAAAAAAACTTATAGGTCGTGTATTACATGAAATTTAAATATTTTTAATAAAAGTATATAAGTTTAAATATTATTTATAAAAGAATATTATATATATATATATATATATATATATATGTGGTTTACAATATATATCCTCCAATTTAACATTAATATAATATAGTTATTATTATTTAATTGTTGAATTATACGTTGCATTTGTAAAAACAAATATATATATATATATATATATTTTTTTTTCCTGCAAAATTATATATAGCTATACCTATTATATCATATGCAACTCTCCCCTACTTTTTAGTTTGATTTTAATAAGTATAGAACAAACCTCAAATTTTATTTTCAATTACAGTAAAACCTCTATAAATTAATAAACTCTCTAAAATAATAAAATCTTCCGGTCCCGACTTGGGCCTTTGTAAAAAATCATCAAATTCGATAAGATAATAAGATAATAATTTTTCGGAAAATCCCTTTATAAATATTAGGTCCCATTAAAACTCTAAATTAATAATTCATAAATATTACAATTATAAATATTATGGTAATTTGCTAAAATATGAATCTATTGTTACTTGATTTTTCTTAAAGTTGGCTGAAAGGTACTCCAATGATCTCTTGAGAGTGTTTGATATTGTACCTTAACTAACTTTCAAATGATATTTTTCATCAACCCACTCTTGTAAATCTTTTTGAGTGCATGTGGGATGGTCTCTCTTATACTCACATAATGCTTTACGCATTTGATCATTCATGGATGATTTTGCGATGCCTTTTAGATGAGAAGACATGGTTGGGTGTTATGAATTATTTTATTTCCATATTGAGATTTATATAGTATATGTTTCATTCATCATGTATGAATATATTTAATTGGCTATAATAGTTATTTAAGTGCAACGAATTAATGTAAACATGTATATTTAAGTAATTCCAATGAATTGATAATGCGTCCATGAATATAATAGTTAATTGTATACAATGAATTGATATTATACATGAATATATTTAATTAGTTACAAAGAATTGGTTGATGCATGAATATAATCAATGAAACATGAAACATGTATATGAATTCATTTATTTTCAATACATATGTACTAAATTTGTTGAATTTAAAAAGTCTCTCTTTTAATTAATAAAATATTAATTTATCGATATATTAATATCTCTCTAAATTAATAAAATTTCATGGTCCCAAGGTTATTAATTTATAGAGGTTTTATTGTATATGATTATTATTTGAAAATAAAATTTCTCATATAAATTTCATAGTTTATTTTAATTCACATATTCTAAAAAAATATCCAATTTCATTAATGAATAGATATGAACAATCATTTTCAATCATCCCACTTTTACTTTAGTTTTTTTTTTCTTTACAAAACTCTTCTTTTTTTTTTTTTTTTTTTTGCAATTATCCTAACTGTCTATTTTATGGGATATTTAAAAATATTCAGAAAATTTGAATACAAGAAAACTAATAATTAACATGTCATGGTATTGAAAGTAATGAAATAAATAGAAATCTTATATAAAAGAATGGTTATTTATACATATAAAATAATGGTTATTTATATCTATAATAAATAAAATTTTAAAGCTAATTAATATGGTAATTATTTATATTAAAATTTAATGTTGATAATAAACAATACTAAATAATATACGAATTTTAGCTAAAATTGTAAAAATAACACATTCTTGACTTTAAAATAAAAATCATTTATAGATTTGAAATTTGTAAGTTTAATTACAAAGTTTAGATAAAAATATAAATAAATAAATAAATAAACTAAAATAAAGGTGGATTTTTTTAATTTGATTATTCAAAATTTTCAAACTCTTCAAACTTATTAATTAATTGATGTAATTGAATTTATTGCAAATATATGTTTTAAAATAAGCTATGAATTTATTATTTTGTTTTACTTTGGGAAAATTTGACTTTCATTGTTTTATCATTTAATTGAAAAAAAAATTGAGGGTTATTCTAAATTTCAATAATAAAATCTAAGTAAAATAATTGTGGTAGGTCGGATAAATAATATAATAGACATAAAAATACATATTTTATCGAAAAAATAGATAAAACCTCATTCATGTTCCTTTACAAATACAACATATATTTAAAAATATATTAATCAGATCATACTATATTTAATGCTAAATTAAGTAATGTGTATTGGAAAAATCATAATTATATTTTTTCTTACATAAATAATATTATTTAAATTATTCTAATTGTACTAGATTTAAAACAAAATTTAATCTTATGTACTACACAACTCTTGAGATATTGAAGAAATAAAAAAATACTAGCAAGTATGACAGCTCTTGAGATATTGAAGAAAATGAAATCTAGCTAACAAGGTAGGGAGTAGCAGCGACGAGCAACATAAATGAAATGTGGTGGTTGTGTAGATTTGGAAATAGGGTGGACAAGGTATGGAGACTAAGCAGCGGCGAGCAACTGTATCCTAAGGTTTTTTAAATATGAAATAAGATTGTTTAGATTTGGAATAGGATGGGCAAGTTAGGAGTGAAGGCTTAGGGTGGGATTGGAGATTAGGGATTTTGAATTTCAGAAAGTAAAAAGAAATTATATGATATTATTTTAGAGTTTTTCATAATTTTTTTTTTATATCAATAAAACAATGATCACTTTTATGTTGCATCACAAGTTTACAATATTTCTCATAATAATTTTTTTTTATAAATGAAATTTATAGCTAATAAAATTTAAAATAGTTATTATAACTAATTAATGGCTTTAAATATAAGGTTGATAATAAGTATTATTGAATAATATATGAATTTTGAATAAATTTATCAAAATAACATATGCTAGACTTCTAAATTTTTTTTTTTTTATATATATATATGTAACTAGGGTAAATTACATAATACAAGCCAAACTATGGTCATTTTTCCACTTTGTTACCCGAACTTTCAAAGTTTACTGTAAAACAGCTCAACTTTGTTTTTTTACCAAACGACCGTCACACCGCAGGTGGAATATCTTGGGAATATTCCGTCCCGTGCCATCGGTGTCATAAAAAATGGAGGGTATTTTGGTCATTTCCCGTGTATTCTCATTTTAATGATTTGTCAAAGGGCAAAATGGGTATTTAATTTATCAAATTAAATTAAATAAAAAATATAAATCAAATTAAATTAAATTAAATAACTAAAACCCCCAAATCGCCCCCCAAAATTAAATTAAATAGCTAAAACCCGATCCCGATTAAGAAAATATGGTTTGGAAATAGTAGCATCACCACGGGATATCTCAGCCCAAGAGTTGAAGAAATGCCACGTGGAAGTTTCGTCCATTACTGAGTGGTTCATACTACACCCAAGGAACAGTCCGTCAACTAACTCCGCTACTTGTATAGCAAGTAACGGCCTAGTAATGCCCTCAATATTTTTAACTTCGTTAAGTGGGAAAAAAGAGCAAATGATTTCTGGGACATATGTTGCGTTGAGTATAGCTGCAACAGTGAGCTGATTGTTGTCGTTGACGGCTGCATGAATGAAGAGTGCTTTGTTTCCATTTTCATTGTTGGAATTAACTTCTATGAAGAAGCAAGTGGCTGCGCCGCTGTCGGATGTGGTGGTCTCAAGGCGGCCGGTGAGAATCGGGAAGAAATGAAGGGTGCGTTGGAGAGATGTTTTCAAGTGGTCGATTAAGGAAGTCGCGCCAGATTTGGCGATGACGGCTCCCTCGTCAGCTAGAGCCGGCTTCGAGTAGAGAAGACCGAGTTGAGTGTATTCAAAAAAAAGGTGATCCAGATCCCATGGCGTTAAGCTGACTCGAACCGTTGATTCAGCACCATAGTTAGCAGTAACGGTTGCAGTCACAGTTGCGGACACCATCGTTAAGGTTACATTGCAATTTCACGGATATTTCGCGACTGTAACGGACAATTTAAAAAAAACTCAAAAATTTCTAGAACAAGATATTAAAAGGTCTATGACTGTCTTGAGTGGCATACTAGCAAAGGTCTGTGATTGTCTTGCTATGGATCTGTATACAAAGTGGAGACATTCGGGTCAAATTCATATTGGAGACCTACGGGTCTATATACACAGTGGAGACCTACGGGTCTAAATCATATTGGAGACCTACGGGTCAAATTCATATTGGAGACCTACGGGTCTATATACACAATGGCATATTGGAAATCCCGGGACAGATCCAAGCTTGAGCAGTTCACAGAATAATAAACCGGACATAGTGGCATTTGCATATGTTTATGATCAATGTTAATGACTGTTATTGGCTTATTGTGTAATTAAATAACGGTCTATATTTACTGAGTTGCGACTCATAAAAATCGCATATATACATTGTTTTAGGTTCAATAGCTATTTTGAGGTGGTTTGTATATATAGACGCCACGCTATACCAGGTCGGTCGGCTGATGCCTCGTGCAACCTTCTCCTCCTCCTCATTTTGCATTTTGGAACACATGTATCATGATTTATATTTAATATGACATATGCTGAGATATTGGTTGTCTGTTTTAATCTTATATGATATCAGTCATATAATAATATTTTTATACTTATATGAATTAATGAAATGTCAGTATGACCTGTCTACAAGATGAATATTTTATGGTTAAATATACGTCAGAGGGGTATAGGGTGTCACAACTTGTGCCCAAGACATGCCACTATCATGTTGAGCATCCCCTGTTCGAGCACTTTTATCATCATGCATCTGACCACCATCATCCTCATCGTTGCCACCACCATCATCCCCATCGCTGTCACTGCTATCATCTCTAGTATAATCAGTATCCCTGGGTAATGCACTGTTTTTTCCTTTGTTTTTTGTTGAAGGTTGTGACATATTACTCTTACCGACACGTCTTTGAGTATGACCTTCAGCTTCTGATTCATCTCCATGAGTATCTTCATCTAACCATTGCATGTCATCATGTGATAATGCAGACGGTTCATTCTCTCGAGTCCATTCATCCAAGATATCATGTTCATCGAACACATGATTAAGATCAATGGGACTATAATAATCATCATCTTCCCCTTTATACATCAAGTTCCTCACTCTTAGTCGCATATTGTAGTGGACAAAAACTAACTTATGCAACTTAGCAACAGCTAATCGATTGCGGATCTTCGTATGAATCAATGACCACGTACTCCAGTTTCTCTCACAACCAGATGATGAACATGTTTGACTTAGAACTTTGACTGCAATTTTCTCAGATGAGGAACATTTTCACCATAGTTTAACCATCATTCAGCTGACATAAATATAAAATTATAACATAATTTTTTGTTAGTAAGGTTATTTAATTTTAGTTCAAAACATAAGAAGATAGTAAACCTGGAAGTGTTGTTTTCACGGCTCTTTCTACAAGTGCAGATCCAAACTCTCCATATTTATCAACAAACAACTTAACCTAAAATAATGAATAGATATATTATCTAAAGTGCAGAAATATATATAACTTTTAATAATATACAAGATGATATACCTCATTCATTGCTTGTGCTTGTGCATCCAAGTTTGGTTCAAGTCTTCTAATTACTGTTTTCAAACCTTTTCTGACCTCATCGGTATATACGCAAGTGCCAGAATATTGAAGCAATGGGTTCAAAAAATATGCTCATATAAATTTTCAAAAATTAATAAATGAATGAATTTAAATATATTAAAAAATATGATGTAATATTTAAATAAAGCCGTAGATTACCTGTAGCATGCAAATGTTGATGTAATTGTTTGTACCACCTCTCATCTATCACATCCCAATAAATTTGTCAATTAACAGCCTCTTTTATTGCTAGTTTCGCCCTGTCCATTGCTTCATAAACAATAGCTAATGTTGGTTTCTTATCTTGATCCACAAGTTTGAGCACCTTTACTAATGGTTCCATCACCAAAGAAATTTCTCGTGCTCTCTTCCAAAATTTGGCATCCATTATGATAGATGAAACATTTTCAGCATCCTTTCTTCTTTTCGAACTTGTTGTAACACCCCCTTCTAGTAGGGTAATTATTTCTACTAAATTATGTTTAACTTTCCAACTAAATAAAAATATGTCATCAGGATTCATAAAATTTTCTTTTAGTTTTTTATTCTTCTTAAAACAACGGAAACAATTTGGTTAAGAAACATATCAGAGTTTTAAAATGATCTAAAACATCCAAAAAGAATTAAATTGTTTGTGTAAAACATTCGTCAAAAATTAAATCAAGAGTCTTCTTATCATGCAAATTTAGAAACTCTAAAAATCTTAAACCAATTCTGATGTCGTCACCACCAATCACGTTTCAGCGCTGCTACCCCTTGCATCATATCTTACCTTTGCCTTTATCTGCAATATGAGGTAATACTATAAGCAAAAATGTTTAGCAAGTACATCACCTATCTCACGAAACATTTTTCTTTGTAACTTAATAGAAAACAAGTATATCACTAATAAAAAAAATAATATACTCTTGTACTTGAAAATAATATACTATGGACCCAGACATGGTACCAATGCGTGCAACTCCGAAGAATCCGGGGTAGTTAGCCACCGAATCCAAACGGAGCAATTCAATACTCATAGGGCAGCCTCGGGGCCCTTAACTTCTCTGGTGGGTGTCTCGGTGCCCGGTACCAGTCTCTTAAAATGTAGAAAGTAAAACCATATATATATATATATATATATAGACTCTATCTCAAAATACTTTTCTCACTTTTCGTAGAACAAAAATACTTGCATCTTGTACCAGATCAAACATATGGAATCGCCACACTTAACAAAACATCTCTTCATATTCACATAACTCATAAATAAAAACTCACGAAGCATTTAACTTAGCAACTCGTTATAGCATACTCACATAAAACATAAATAAACATTCATGTAATTTTGCATAATCATTAAACAATTAAAACAAAGCTACTCATACTGCAGGTGAGAGATGTACTTACCTGAAGTTTCCAAATTTTAAAATATCTCAAGACTCTTAAACGCTTCTAAGTTATCTCAAGCAAATCTAAAACATAATCGTTTGATGACTTGATATCAGAATTAATTAATTTAAAACGTACTAAATTCATAGAATTTTGGTAAACTTTATCAATATTGTTACATTGCTAGATTAATGTCTCTATCGTAGAAATTACAATGCACCTCTATCGTAGACATCCGCTTCTATTGCACTGAATAATTTTAAAACTATTTTACTTGATTAATATCATACCAGACATTCAAAACTAGGTTGCAAAACAATCAACTATATAATAGTGAACTAGTGAATTAATTTCATTAACTACAACTCAAAAGATTAATTATTTTTATTCGAATTATACAATCTAATTAACCTCTAATTTCAAAACATGAAATAAAGAAAATTCGTAAACTAAACATGTTGTTTAACAGGATACTCCCTACCATCCAATCAACTATTTAAATTCTTCAATTAAGCAATTGACATAACTATGGACCAATTTGATTCATTATTTAATATACTCAACACAAATATATAACCGAACCATTTAATTAACATAATAATTTAAATCCCAAACTTCTTTACAAACTGTACCAGTAGTTTCTCTCATTTTTCTATAATATTGTAAGGATATGAAACTCTCTTATGTAGCTTTATTTTGATGAACCGAAAGTATCAATCGGAATAAAATGAAACTATGTTTGTAATATCCATTTCTTTATTTAATGTTGTTCTTATATAAGTTTTATTTAATTAAATTTCTATCCTCCACTAACATCAATCTCCCTGAATTAAATACATCATAGAAAAGAATTAAAGAAATAAATTTTAAACCAAATAATTTGATCTTATTATAATAGTTATCAGCGCACTTGATTAATGTTTCTTTCTAAAATAATTCATGACACATAATACATGGAAGATTTACAATTCTACACACTAATTTCTCTTTTTGATCCAATATTCCATACAAAAGTCAAATTATGCAAACTGGAAATAGGCACGTATTTTACAATTGTACATTGATTAATTAGATTTATTAATTACTTACAAAAATAAATTATGGAAGAAGAGGTCGTAAACGTTTACCTGTGGTTCTTCGAGACTTTGCGTTATGGTTGATATATAAATATTCTATTTTTTTCTTTTTTCAACTATTAGCGTATTCAATCACCAATTGAGATAACTACGTTATTTATAGATAGGGTTTTGAACTCCCCTCTACTTAGGGGATAGACTCCCCTATATTTTAGGAGTTAAATAAAACGTGGATTATAGTATTTCTCAACCACCTAGTTTATTTATTTATTTATTTTTCTTTCCTTTGGGAAACGAGGTCCCCTAATATATCTCAACAACTTAATTCTTTATCTCCATAAATAAATTTAAATTCTAAAATCCTATATCTAATTTAACATGGTTATAAGTTTACTAATTATTTAAGACTTCTAAACGCCTCACATAACTAATTCACTATAATTTAGTATGAGGTCATGATAAAAAAAAATCTATTATTTATAAAAGAGATTTAATTAGAAATTTGGGGTATTACAATCTTGTATTATTGAATGTTTCCCACTCATTGGTTGTACACATTCTCTTCAACGAAACACTATGCCGAAAAAGACTTTCAATGACAATAAATTATGTTGCAAATCTGGTAATCCCTGGCCTCAGCAACTCTCTGTTTTCTATGTATGATCTCGTGAGATTAACAAGTTTGTCACTATTATAAATTAAACTTGTGATCTGTCTCGCCAACAGCATACCCATTGCTACTCAACTCATCAAGCTTCCTCATCACAACAATCATGTTCAGGTTCAATCCTCACCGTTGAAAGACAAAGTGTTTGTTTTCAGCAAAGAAAGTATAGCAAAGCTGAAGGCAAGAGCTAATGAGGAAATGGTGGGAAGTGAAGGCGAAATCTCGTCTCTCCAAGCACTCATTGCCCATTTATGGCGATCCATCATACGGTGCCGTTTTGATACGAGCACCGCAACAGATCAGGAAACGACGTTTGAGATAGCATTGGGCGCGAGACAGAGATTGAATCCACCTCTTCCAGAAGATTATTTTGGAAATGCAGAGATCGAAGCTGACATTCAAAATGAAGAAGTGTCTTCCTTCAACGGATACTTTCCTTCAATGGATATATTCTCAAGATCTATAAATAGAAGGTGTGGCTGACTGAAGAAAATTGTTGAGCAGAGTGGAGAGGAAAATCAGACATATTCCAAAACTTCTCAAGTTTATCCATGTTCAGCCACTCAATCTTTTAGGAGCAGTCAACAATAGAAATAGACCTTCAAAGATCAAGACTGTTGCGCACCAGTTGAAGAACATTTTATTTTCTCAACCACTGTGTTGTGTGTGCTAGGTTGTTTTTTGTGTAACTTAGTTGAGATGATTAGATCTTTGATAAGTGTGTAGTCTAGAAATAGATTACTTACCATTTGTGGGTTGTGGCCTTGAACAAGAATCTGGAACTCTAGTAGGCGTAATTTGTTATGAAGAAGTTTGTAAAACGAGGTTTGTAATTCGAACTGACCTAACAAAGTTCCTCCTTGAGTAGGAGTAGAGTGGACATAGAAGGCTTACACCACCTTCGAACCACTATAAACCTTGTGTGTTTATATGCTTTATTTTATATGGTTTACATTCTATGCATATCTATCTTGTTGTATACATCATAAGCATCTTGCATAAAAGAATTATGCTAAAACCATACTTGCAAAAGAAAACTGGTTTCCAAAAAGAACTATATCAAGTTTATTCTGCTGCATTGCATTCTGATATCGGGTCAGTAACCTGATTGAGCCTAGGGCCAGGTTGTTGATTCGAGACAGGTTACTGTCTTCTCTGTTGAGACATGAACCTGTTATACAGAAAAAGTTTTTAAAGAGTTTGCAAAATCGATAAAGGTTCATTCATCCCCCTCTAAACCTCAGACTTCTTGGGACGTTTGGGACCAACAACAACAACAACAACAACAACAACAACAACAACAACAACAATAATAATAATAATAATAATAATAATAATAATAGTTTTGTGTTTGTTAGTTTTAATTTATGAATAATTAAGAAGTGATTTATTATACTTACTAATATGTTTCGTTCATATTTTTGGTCTTTATATTTTAGAATTTGTAAATAATTTTCTGCATTGTTTTTAGATGGATTTGTTCAAAAAAAATTACCTTTATTACAAAATTTAGTTTATATTTTAAAATATTTAGCTTCCAAATTATTTTTACATTTTAAAATAATAATTTTTAGATTTTTGAAACCATGTTTCAGATTATTTTAGAACAAATTCTAGTTTTTTAAAACAACTTTTAGATTAATTATATCTCTTTATTTGAAATAATTTTGAATAAATTAATAAATATTTTTATTATTTTGATAAGCTATTTTTATTCAATTTATTGATATTTATATCTTTCAAAATTAATATTACAGATATATTTGAATTAATTTTTAAATTTTATTTGTTGATATTAAATTGTTAAACCTTGTTATGATTATTAATTTAAATTTTATTATTTTTTTGATATTTTTATAATAGTTTTCAACCTTTTAAAAATTTTATAACACCTCGTAAAATTATTTTTCGATTTTAAAACTATTTTCTACATTTATATATTAAAATTTTAAACTTATTTTCCTAATTTTTAATTTTTGACATAATGTTGAAATTTCATTATTTTTAAATTTTAATCACATCAATAAAATATAATCATATCCTTAAAGTATATGATTACCAAAGTGAATATGTATGAAATTATGCTAGCGTATGGTGCTAAGCTTCTCTACAATTTATAAATGTGGACAAATCTTGTTTAGTACTTTTCTTACTCTTTTTTATTTCCTAAAAAATGTATTGAGGAAATTTAAAATTAGGATGCAATGAAGTGAATTATATTGGAATATGGCCTACAATTGAATTTTTAAATATTATAAATAATAGGGCCCACAATTGAATTTTTAAATATTATTATCATAACATTTTCTTGTAAATGAAAAAAAAATGCATGATTACATATAAAATATTGTTTTTTAGAACCTACAAAATCAAGAAGAAAATATTTATACAATCATCAATTTGATGTGACATTTTTAGGAAGGAAAGTGGCAAATTAGTAAAATTAGTCAACTTCTCTCATTTTATATATAGTAAGTATAGATATATATATATATATATATATACACACACACACATTATTATAGGGCCCGTGTAGTACATGGATTTTAAGAAAATAAATTTAAATTAGATGATTTTAAATATTATATATATTAAAAAATATGATTGTGTTATACCTATCATCAACCATAATATAATCTATACTAGCAGTACACCCGTGCAATGAGCGATTTGTCATATAAACAGTAAATTTATACATATTATATATATATATATAATATAAGTATAAAAAAATAAACAATAAACAATGATCATGCATAAAAAACAACAATGAATTAAGTAGTTAGATAACATGAATAATATACATTAAATATATCAATTATGTCATAGATACATAATAATTATTTGTTAAAACCACATAAAAATATATAAAAAATGAAGTAAAAATAAAATATAAGGAAACGATTAAGTAAGAAAATAGATTAGATATAAAAATATTTTAATATTAATTCTACATTCAACAGCCGCCTCCAACCACCGTCTACACTCTATCTAAATTTTGTTTCATTTATATGATAACCAAGTCCACAATTTCATCTTATTGATCTCATGATCTTTGATCTATAGAAGTAAGCAAATCTTTTGTCTATAGTGTGTTTTGGAAGTAAGCATATATGTTGTTCATCCTCCCATTAAATACGCAAAAAACAGCAGTCATGTCAGCGATACTCAACCTCTCTTCTCCTTTACTTCTCCATTTCTTACATGTATTTTTTCTATCTTTCTTTTATCTTTCTTATGTATTTTTCCTATCTTTCTTTTATCTTTGTTTTGTAGTGTTGTTCCTCATCAGATGATTGTTGTATTTGGATAATGAAGCTAATGACAATTAGATTAATGTTGTCAATATCTCATTAAATCTGAAAAAAAAAATTATTTCTTCTTCCATATCTGATTCTTCTCTTGATATTTCATTTTCTTCTCGCATCTCTATTCTTCTTTTGATATTTTTATCCTCCATGAATTGTTTTCTTATTTTCAACTTTTATGATGTGAAATTAGATCTGTTAAATGTCTCACATCTCTGATTCTTCTTTTGATATTTGCAAAAACTTATTTTCTTCTCTCATCACTATTCTTCTTTTGATATTTTTATCATCCATGAATTGTTTTCTTATTTTCAAGTTTTATGATGTGAAATGAGATCTGTTGAATGACTCTCATCTCTAATTCTTCTTTTGATATTTGAAAAAACGTCTTTTCTTCTCTCATCTCTATTCTTCTTTTGATATTTGAAAAAAACGTCTTTTCTTCTCTCATCTCTATTCTTCTTTTGATATTTTTATCCTTCATGAATTGTTCTCTTATTAACATTTGATGTGAAATGAGATATGTTGAATGACTTTGCTTATATAATGTGATGTCTTACAGGGAAGCCAGATTCAGGCTTGGAAAAAAAGTCAGATTCAAGCTTGGAAAAGAAGGCAAAACTAATGACATGACATTTTTAAGCGGAAAAGTGGCACTCCTGTAATTTTGGCCAACTTTCCTGCTTTAATATAAGTATAGATATATATAAGCAGGATAATCTGCTAAAAATAGCTATAAGATCCCCATTTTAACCTTCTATTTTAGGAAATTATATTTATTACTTTTGACATTTCATTTATTGTATAGAAACTTAAAAAAAATTGTATTATTACTTTTCACATTGCATTTAAAAGTATGTTAATATTTTTCACCAAATATTTAAAATATAATAACTATTTCATTTCAAATTCATTTATACTAACGACACTCTTTCGTTACAAGTTATAATATACTGATGGCTGTAGGAGTCTAACTATGCACATGATTTAAAGATGATGCCATCTTATAATACTATGCACATGATTTAAAGATGACATTACTATTCATACTATTAAAATTACAGATATAAAAGTCAATTTCCACCTAAAAATATATAAATTGATTGTAAAAACTCGTATGAGATATTTCATATAAATATATTATGTGAGACCGAGCTTTATATCGTGATTGATATTGATCATATTGTATAGATTGATCTGTTTAATTTAATGATCTATATAATTTATGTGACTCATATAAGACATACACTAAATTGATTTATGGTACATTTATTATTGGGTGATACAATATTATGATTAGCCAACAATATTTGTTGACTTTTAAAATATGTGTTTTTATAATTGTTTGATAATAATCCAATAGAACTGAGTTTAACTAGTGTATTTGAATTAATGTTTGCTTTTTACATTTTCATTTATCAAGCTTGAATTAAGATGAAATTGAGGCGTATGTCTCATCATCAGATAGTAAAAATATGTTCAAACTAAGTATTTGAGTTTATTAAATTTGAGCAGAATATCATGCATTAAACATTGATAACCAATTAAATTGAACTAATTAAGTTTCAATAAAACTTGACTATAACTTTAAAACTTGTATATCTTATCATTTTCATTTATCAAGATGAACCAAATTTAAACGAGGCGCGTGTCTTATCATGCATGTTCAAAATATTGCACATTCTGTGTATTAAATTTGAACATAAGAGATAAGTGTCATATCGATCAGGCAAGTTGCATCAAATAATGTGACAATATTTTATAATTATTCTAGGTTGAGTAGGTGTTGTGTAAGACCTTCTCACTTATCTCATTTCGTGAAATGGTGCGAATTGGGTTCGACATAATAAATTATGTAATACTTCTAAAATAATATTTAAATAAGATTAGAATGTTTATATTATAAAATCATTAAAATATTTGTGAAGGAAATTGAAGAAAAGTGATAGTAGGTACCTTAGCAAGAATTGCTCTAGAGAAGACTTTGCTATCAGCCTCAGTTGCCTTTGTAAGCCATATATGATGTCTATCTACATATGCTTTTCCAGGTAACCTTCAATATATAACAGAATAACGTGATTTATTTATTTTTTAATTTCCCAGATTGCCTAATTAATTAATTATATATATATATATATAATATGAAAAAAGAATGATGATGAATATTCTTGGAATCATATCAACTGAACAATATTTTCTCATTAATTCTCAGTAACTTACATCTTTAATAACAGGGGATATTGGTGATCCTCATCATCTTAAGTGTTTTTCTTTTTAATTTTCACTGCATCTTGGCTAAAGTTTGATTGTAACATTTTATACATGCAAATTCTCCAGTGCATCAGGTAATTCAGGTAGATCTGACCCCGGATCCACAAATTTTTCATTTTTTTTTTTATATGTTATCTTTATGTTATATTTGTATGATTGTTATCGTGTGGCCGTGCGCGCACCTGATTAAATACTCTTCAAATATCACACATTTACTCTTCAGGTATCACATATCTACTCTTAAGGTATTATGCAGAAACAGTATTGTTTTCTTCCTTTTTTTTTTTTTTTTTCTTCTTTCTCCTTCTTCTTCTTAGTCTAACTATTTTCTTATTGATTTGTTATTCTTTTTATTTGTTTAGTACATTCTTCTTCTTATTCTTCTTGTATATCTTCTTGTTTCTTATTCTTTTTCAAATTGCCATGAAATATTTAAGGTATTATATAATTACCTAATAGGTATTTGTATATGTTACTCTTAGAGGTATTATATAAATACATTTCAGGTATTATACAAATATATCACACATATTTCCTTCGAGTATTACATAAACACCTTGTAGGTATTTGTATATGTTACTTTCAGGTATTATACAAATATCTTTTAATTATCACACATATTACTTTCAAGTATTACATAAATACCTTATAGGTAATTTGTATATGTTACTATAAAGTATGCCATAAATACTTTTGAGGTATTATACAAAATACACATATTACTTTCAAATATTATATAAATATCTTATAGGTTTTTATATATGTTATTCTCAGGTATTATATAACCACCTTTTAGGTATTACACAAATTAAGTATCTTTTAAATATCACATATATTACTTTCAGGTATTATATAAATACCTTATATGTTTTTGTATATGTTATTCTCAAATATTATATAAATTCCTTTCAGATATTACACAAATGAACTTATAATATCATACATATTTCTTCCAGGCATTACATAAATACTCTATAGATAATTCTCAGGTATTACATAAATACCCATTTGATGGAATATTCATTTCACCTTTTCACTCTACAATTCAACCCAAAATTTCTTCCTCAATAAACCACAATCCATCTCCACCCAAAAAAACACTCCTTTCACTTAAAAAAAGAATTCATTTCAAGAAAACCAAAGCAACCAAAGCAGCTCCAAATTCAACAAAACAATTAGATTAAATTGAAGCAACAATCCCCAAACACTAACTTAATTAAGAACACTTGCTCTTCATCTCCACATAATTCCAGCCCAACTCTCACATTCAACAAAAAAACCCTTTACCATCTTAAATTTGAAGAAAACACAAAATCTTACAAGCTTCGACTCCCAAACCACGTTCTTGTTCGCAGAAACCTCGAAAGCAGCCAAAAATAAGATAGCCCATCAAATAATTTACCACTTCACATTCATAGAGTGTTTTGATTGCAAGACAAAATAACCCTAGGTTTAAGGAAGAAAAGAACCCAAAATATTTTATAGATTGTGGAGCTGTGAGGAGAATTGGGAAAAGAATTGTCAAATTTGTCGAAGCGGCGGCGATGGCGGTGGTGCCGTGGCGAAGGATCTTAGGGCTTCATCGACAAATTTGTCAACGAAGCCGGCGGCGACAGCGGTGGTGCAATGTCGGAGGAGGGTTGTGTTGAGGGGAAGAATTTGGTGTGATGAGGGAAAGGATTTGCACAACTGAAGGGATCGCGATTTGCACAAGGAAAGGAAGGAAAAAGAGAGGGAGAGAGGGGGTGAAGTAGGCAGAAAGAAGAAGAAAAGAAAGGGAAGAAAAAAAAATAGAGATATATATGGGGCGCGGAGGCACAAGAGAATCGCTCTAATTTCTTTTTTAGATGTCAATTTTTATGGGATTATGGTACAATATTTTATAGCTGGCGTTCACGTGTGGTACCGTGGTTCGTCATTATTCAAATAAAAGAAAGAATATGCCATATATTATTCCTTATTCCTTTAGCACATTGTTGGCATTGTTGCCATGATCTATTCTTCCATTATTGAATTTAAAAATGTAGCTGTCCCAAGAAACGATTCTAATTCGCATGAAATAAGATCATCTCCAACCCACAAACTCAAATTTGGACTCAAATTTTATTTTTGTCACCATCTCCAATCTTTCAAACTCAAATTTGAATATTCTCTTACAATATCAAATATTTGTGTATTTAAGTTCATAAAAAAAAAAAAAATTTAACTTAATTGATTTCAATTATAAATAAATATTTATAAATTATAAATCTTATTTAAAATACCAAACTTATATTATAAAATTCATCACAAATACATATTAATATACTAAAGAAAAAATCTAGTCATACAACACAATGCAAATAAATTACATAATGACAGAAAAATATAAATTATGTGTTTTAGTAACTTTCATTGTAATTTGCATTAAATATTGTATGATATTCCAATTATATTTCTATTAGTAATAATTCGTGCTTATATTTAATAATTACATTATTTTTCAAAAGTATTCGATCAAGATATCTCAAAGTTCGTAATACACATCTACATAGTAAAATATTATATAGTATATGTGTGTATTAATATCAAATAGGTGAAAATTATTATAAAAGAAAATTAAAAAAAATTGAGTTGTGAACTTACTGTTCAAAGTAGCAAATTTGAGTTGTGATTTGCGGCTGGATTGGAGACCCACAAACTCTAAATTTGGGTTTGAGTCCCAATTTGAGTAATGTGTTGGAGATGCCCTAAATCATTAAAAATAAATTTGAATAAATTAAGAAAAAAATTGGCTATAAATAGTCACGTTCACATCAGATCCAATATAATCAAAATCCTCCAGACATATAGTACCGATATTCAATCAATTATCCAAACCCTGAAAATGTCTGAAATTCATGTAATTTCGAAATCTACGATCAGCGTTGAATCAACGGCTCGAGTCAGCTTAACGCCGTGGGATCTGGAGCTCCTCTTTGTTGAATACAGTCAAAAAGGCCTTCTCTACTCCAAGCCGACTCAAGCCGATGAAGCCGCCGTCATCGCCAAATCCGGCGCGGCTTCCTTAATCAATCACCTCAAAGCATCTCTCCAACGCACCCTTCAGTTCTTCCCGCTCCTCGCCGGCCGCCTCACGACCACGACGTCCGACGGCGGCGCCGCCACTTGCTTCTTCATAGAAGGTAATTCCGGCAACGAAAACGGAGCACTCTTCGTGCATGCAGCCGTCAACGACGACAATCGGCTCACCGTTGCAGATATACTCAACGCAACTTACGTCCCCGAAATTGTTCGCTCCTTTTTCCCAATTAACGGAGTTAAAAATTTCGAGGGCGTTACTAGGCCGTTACTTGCTGTACAAGTAACGGAGTTAGTTGACGGACTGTTCATCGGGTGTAGTATCAACCACTTGGTAGTCGACGGAACTTCGTTCTGTCATTTCTTCAACTCCTGGGCTGAGATATCCCGTGGCGATGCTACCATTTCCAAACCACCTTTTCTCGATCGAGATCGGGTCAATCTTGATTTGACCGGGTCAAACAGCATCGCCATTGCTGCTGAACTTATCAAGCTCGATCATCACAACGATCATGATCAAACTGAATCCTCACCGTTGAAAGAAAGAGTCTTCCTCTTCACCAAAGAGAACATAGATAAACTCAAAGCAAGAGCTAATGAAGAAATGGTGGAAAGTGGAGGAAAAATCTCATCTCTCCAAGCACTAATAGCTCACGTATGGCGATCCATAATACGGTGCCGTTTTGACAAGAGCACGGCTAGCGATGAAGAAACGACGACGTTCGATATCCCGATGGGCGCGAGGCAGAGGCTGGACCCACCTCTTCCAGAAGAGTACTTCGGAAACGCGGTTTTCCCGGGGAACGTGACTGTGCGGGCCCGGGAAATGCTGGAGAACGGGCTGGGCTGGGCCGGGTGGCAGATAAACAGAATGGTGGCTGGAAATAGCGGGGAGGGTGAAGCGAAGGAGCTTTATCTGAGGTGGATAAAGAATCCGAATTTCAATGAATTCAAAGCCCCTCCAATTAATTTTTATATTCTTATAAATTCTCCGAGGTTCAACATTTATGAGAACGATCTGGGGTGGGGGAAACCGGTGGCGGCGAGAAGCGGCGAGGCCAATATATTTGACGGAAGGATAACGATTTTCAGGAGAGTGGAAGAAGGGAGCGTGGAGATTGAGGCCTGCTTGTCGCCGGAAACTTTGACGGCGTTGGTGGAGGATGCTGAGTTCATGGAATATATCGCCTGAGATGTTGTTTCAGTGCATGTGATGCTACTTCTATCGTTTTCTATTTTGTTTTACATTTTATTCCCAAATTAATTTTTAATAAATAAATAAGGAATTGTATGTGACCACGTTGAGGATTTTGGATGAGTGTATCCTATTTTACTTTCTATAATTCGACCATTATTATTGGGTTGTTTTAATTCAACATTGTGAAGTAAGATTTTTATTTTTTTTCAATAAAATGTGTGGGAAATGTTGTTATCCCTAGTTTTATGAGATGTAAATTTGAAAGGACTATAAAAATTGAGGAGTAAAGAGCATGCAATTAAGATTTGATTCTAGTTTACTAAAAATAATTTGGCTATGTAACCACGCAATTAGAGAACAATTTTAGTGAATTTTATTTAACTTTAATTTTAAACTCTATCCAAATAGAAGGAATAAGAAGATATTTGAAATTTATAAAAGTAAATTTATGGACGATGTATAAATATATGAGGTTTTGAAATCCATCATCTTTATTTTAAACTAATTTTTAAACAGTATTGGTGGATTTCACCTGAATTGTGTGGATTTGAAATTTATTTACTTTAAATTTTGGATTTCAAATCATTATATTCAAAGAAATCTTGAGAAATATTGAATATATGTCATTCATTTTTCAAGTTTTACATTCTACGCTAAATAACATGTAATATTTAGAAACGGGTTGCATGTAAATTATATCGAATTAATCTAAAATCAAACCGAATAAATATAGTCTTTTAAATAAAATAATGTTTTCAAATTAATAGCGTGTCGACTTTGAAAATCATCGAATTAATCTAAAATCAAACCGAATAAATATAGTCTTTTAAATAAAATAATGTTTTTGGATTAATAGCGTGTCAGACTTTGAAAATCAGAGTTTAGTTGATTCAATTTGGACATAAATTTGATTGAAGTATTAATTTGAACGTAAAATAAATAGAATAAAGAAAAAAAATAGTGTATTTTGTTAAGAGGTGGCAAACATTAGAGGCATTAGCATTGTATGAATGAACAAGTGTCCCACCGACTAAGGACGCGTCACTAATAATGACGTGCTCTTGTCACTTATTCCATACCCAACCGATTTACAATATAAATAATCCAAATCATAAACCACTGTACAAATATTATAGTAATATATATATATATATATATATATATATATATATATTTAGATTTGATCGGGCAATGCGCTTCTTTAAATTTTTTTTTTTAACTTTTAATATTTCATATTAATTTTTTTCTCACGCTACCATTTCATATACGAAATTCGCATCTTATACATAGACTCAACCCAAAATCAACATATACAATTTGCATCCACATATCAATATAGATCTTGTTCCCAATTCTCATCTCACAAATGTTACACCATGAAAATTTACTTATCATTAAAAGTCATTTGTTAAAAATTGCAAAATATAAATTGGTTAACAAATATGATAAATTCTCAATCAATCCTCAAGATCAATCCTATTGTAGATCATAATTAAAGAAAAGAACGAAAAATATTTAATTGGTCAATTCTCAAGAAAAATCCTAATCAACCTTCCAGAAATCCTCAAAATGAATAATAAAAATTGAATGAAATCTTCAAAATAATAATAAAAATGGAAATATGAATTAAGTAACAAAGAGAATAAATTCTCAACAAATCCTTAAAATCAACAAATCATATCTTCAAACTCAATCAAACTCAACAAATCCTCAAAATCAACAAATCATATCCTTCAACTCAATCATCAATTTTCAAAAAGTCTTCAATCAATCCTCAAAATCCCCAAGTCTCTTTATTTACTTATTTTGTGTCTTCAAATATAATGGATTTACACATGTGAATTTTTTTTAAAACAAATCAGTACCATAATTTTTTAAATGTAAAAACTTTCAGAAAAGATGAGAAAATATTATATCATTCCAAGGGTGTGATACAATTTTTCCTGTTATGTACATTAATGCCACAAACACGATAAACTCTTGCTTTTGAAATTATTTTTTCCTTTGATGATTTATACAAAAAAAAAAAAAAAAAAGTATGTGAAGATATTGATGAGGATGTGAAAATATTGATGAGGGGTTATGTTTATATGTGAAATGAGAATTTCGTATGTGAAGTGGTAGGGTGCAAAAAAAATTATGTGTATAATAACATAAAATATTAAAAATTTCATTGATTATGTTTTAGAATTTCTTGAGGATTGATTACTTCAATATTATTCATTGTTTCCTTTAATTGATTAATTGGATATTTTTATTGTTTTCTTTGGGATGGGAATTGAGAAGTGGTAGGGTGAGAAAAAATTATGTGTATAATAATATAAAATATTAAAAAATATATTGATTATGAGAATTAGGAAGAAGATCTATGTTGATATGTGGATGCAAATTGTATAGGTTGATAATGGGTTAGGTTTATGTAAGATGAGAATTTCGTATGTGGAGTGGCAGCGTGAGAAAAGAAATGATATGAGATATTAAAAATAAAAAAAAAGAAATATTAAAGAAGTGTACATCGTTTTTCGTACCTGATCAAATCAATATATATATATATATATATATATATATATATTAATTAGTAATAACCATTTCATTTATTAAAAAGAAAACGTTATTATATATATATATATATATATATATATATATATATATATATATATATATATATATATGGGTTCGTATCGCATCGGTCATGAAGATCGTGCCACCTGAATCTTGTGGCTCGTGCCTTGAGGATCATGCGGGTCATGTGTTGGTTGTGTACATGGGTATCCCATGTAGTGTGGGTTATGTTACGTGAGTGTCCGTGTGTTTGTACGGATTGTATAATAAGAACACATATGCATCATATTTATGTGTTATATGATGGTTATGGGTTATGTTACGTGAGTCGTCCGTGTGTTTGTACGGATTGTATAATAAGAACACATATGCATCATATTTATGTGTTATATGATGGTTATGATCTATTTCATTAAGTATATTTCAATCAATTTGATTGAAATATTATTTTGTTATGTTATGATTAATGTAAATTTTTTCATATCTTATTTAACTACTCTTTTGTTCTCCTTCTTATTTGTGAATTAAGGTTTTATATCAAGATATGATGACTTTTTAAACTTACTAATTGATTAAACGAATTATATAAGTTATATCAAAATGTTTTAAAAACCAGCAAATCTTTCCAACTTTTTTTAAAAATTAAAGTCTGAATTTATAGTTGAATATACATATGCAGTCTTTCTCAAATCACGTTATTTCCATTCAGTTATTAATTGCTTTTTCAAGTTCAACCTCATATATATCAACTTGAAATTCTCAAACCTAAACTCAAATTCATTTTCACGTATTAAAGTTGTATCTGGTCAAATATTATCCATCACAAACAATTCATAACTTAAAAAAGTGATGTTTGATGTGTTTATGAGTGGATAAATGGGTAGGATATCCCATTAGGAGGTACTCGATCCCGATTAATATAAACATACCCAATTATCGAAACTCACTTTTAACTTCATTTGTAATACGTACAAACTATCAGAACGTGCTCAAATTCAATAGAATTTGTACTATCTTTAAATAGGTAATTTCGTAAAGTATTTAATTGAGTTTAGGAAAATCCTGAATTTGTCGTAGAGTTGAATAGTAAAATGTTTAACTAAGAAATAAAGTGTTTAACTGAGGAATAATAATATAGTTAAATACCCATAAACTACCTAAACCTGCTGAAACTCAATAAAATTTGTAATATCGATCCTTCTATAGATATTTCGTAAAGTGATTAACTAAGTTTAAGAAACTCCTAAATTTTATCGTAGAATTGAATAGTAAAGAAAATATGTTTCTTCTGAGATTTTATAAAGTAATTGTACTTTATGTAGTTGAGCTAGGCAATAATATTTATGAAAGCTTAAGTGATTGTCAAATGATAGGTTTAAATCATTTTACAAATAAAATAATAATATCAATAACATTTTGATCTTGATAAAATGTAGCTTGAACATTGCATTTCAAGTGGGTCTAAGCCATCCTGAGGGATATAATTACGAGTGAAATGTTGATGTAGTGCCGCCAACCATTTATAAAGCAACCGCATAGATTAATTATAAAAAAAAAAGGTGTAGTATAGAGATCTGGTCAAATTATCAAATCAATTTCAAAAATTGTGAAAATTATAATTAAATTATTCAATGACTAAATTTTTTAAACATGTCTTCCTTAAATTTAAAGTATGAAAATATAATATGATATCAACAGATTCAAATCAACTTATTCAAAAAAAAAAGGTCAAACCAATCGAAATTTTGCATGGAGTTTTAAATGTTTTAATAATTAGAGAATTTGATTATAATTATTCACAAATATTTGAAATTTACTTGAAATTTGATTTACATTTTGAAAAAAAAAAATTAATCCACAATAAAAAAAAAGGAGATAGATAGATAAGATAAAAGGATGATGTTACACACATTACAAAGTTTACTAAACACATCTTATTTTTTAAAGTGGTGAAAAATAAAAAATTGGGACGTGTTTAATATATTTGGGTGCGTTTAGCCCAACTCGATATGAAAAGCCCGCTCAGATGAATTTTGAAAAAAAATAGCATAACTGGAAAAGAAATTTCCTTCTCCTTCTCCTCTCAATCCAACGTTTGTTTCTCTGACAAATTTGCAGCAATAATGGAAGAAGGCGAAGGAAGCTCGGAGATGGAGTTTACGAATATCGATACCGCTTCTGAAACACTCGATAGCTCCGTCATTTTCCACCTTGTCACCGACATACTCGGCTTCATTCTCTTCATGCATCAGCAAATCCCCTCGTAATTCCCTCAATTTCCACGAAATCTATCAAATTACGCCCCTGATTTCTCATTTTTTGGTCGATCTTCTCGTTGTTGCAGGGTACTTCAGGACATCACCCAGGAATTCGATGAATTGCGCGGCGAGTTCAAGGAATTGGTAACCAATTTCAATTTTTTTTAAATTTCTCCTCCCCCAATTTTGTTCGGATTGGATAAATTTAGTACTGAATAGGAAGTTGAGCTCGCAAAAAGCGAAGTGAAGGCGGTATCGACGAGGAGGAAGCAAGTTGCGAGGAAAAGAGAAGTGAAAATGGGGGTAAGAAGATTGGAAAAATTGATGGGTTGTGTTTCTAATCTCAAAATTGCACTTCAGTTGATGATTGCTGAAGTTCCTAATTTCGAGAAAATTTCTCTGGTTCTTGGACCGAGTCCTCTGAGGCCTTTGCACACATACGAATTGAGTTTTTCACACGGAAGGGCTGCTTCGGAGGATTTTAGTCGAAGTAAAGTTGCAGATACTCTTTCCAGAAAGGTTGTGGTTGATTATGGTAGTGGCATTTGTATTTTTCTCTGAAATGTGAGGTCTTTGATTAGTTCTTGTTTCTGTTTCCTTGTTTGATAGGCAATACGAATGATGATATCGAAGGGTGTTGGGTCGGATTCATATGCTGGTAATTGAGAAGTAGTATTGCTTGTGTCTTCAAGTGCTGGACAAGTAATGGAATGATTCTGTATATGACTTTTGGTTAGTGATGTTTTTTTAGGTCCTACAAAATTGTTTCTTTTGGTGAAAACTTCCTCTTACCTGAATTTGCCTTTGCACTTTCTTCCCAAGCGTGAATTTCGGCAAAATAGGAAGGTAAAAGAGTTCATACTTATCATTTCATTTTTGGTGTTTCCTTTTGATGATTCCCATGTGGAAATTGCCTTACTTG
The DNA here is from genome assembly GCA_946896805.1 of Scutellaria galericulata. Classification (NCBI taxonomy): domain Eukaryota; kingdom Viridiplantae; phylum Streptophyta; class Magnoliopsida; order Lamiales; family Lamiaceae; genus Scutellaria; species Scutellaria galericulata. Next base: position 2,204,245 of record OX335792.1, on the reverse strand, counting down.
TAGTCGTTTAGATGTTTAGACAGCATTATTGCGTAATCTACTTGATTCAGATTTCTTAATTCATTATCTTTAATTGTTGTTTATTGATTTGTTTTCATGAGTTGCCATGTTTAGGATTGAGGGGCTGTATTTTGTGTATTAGGCCGTAGGCATTGTTCTGCTATAAGATAGCTGGAGCTATTCCTTTAGCCTATGCTGTATATTGATGGTACAAGTTGAGCTGTAATGCTGCAAAGTCACCTAAAAATCTTTTAACAGCATCTCGTTGAGAATACAAGGGAAGCTTGTTTTATAGTCCTATGGAGAGCTTTGATATCACATTTTCTACACTTTAATTGATATTAATAGCATATCATTTGATATTATATGTTGCAGACGAAGCCTTTTAGATTAAGATTTAGGTGCAGAAACCAAGATCCGGAAATGAAAGCTCATCCTGATGATGACTCCGCTAGCTCTGTTGGATTGGTGGACTCTACTTCAAAAGATTTGATGTGGTATTGAATGATTCAAAGATTTAATTGCAGTTGTTTTATGCTTAACTGCTATTGATTTAGATCTGTATCTTTTTATTAATGACCTGAAATATGACTTGTCTTCTGCATTTAGCTTCTACATCCTTATTGGAGTTTTCATTCCTTTGAAACTGTAATGATGATTCATTGTGTGAATGTGATTTGAGATTATAGCTCTACATCCTTGTTGTTTGCAGCATATCATGCATTTCACATTCTGCTTCCTTGACCTCTACTTCATATCCCTGGTGCATTTATGACTGCTTGATAAGTTTCAGTAATTCTTTGACATCAGGATTTTCTTATTGAAAATGTGACAATATTTGATTATACAATGCACTCCCCAAAAAACCTCACATACTTGTTTTTGACTGTGTATAGCATTCAAAACTTTCAACTCTGAAGATGCATTGCTTTGCATCCAATACATCATCTAAGTTTTGAATTTGTTACGAGTCATCTTTCTCCTCATAGTTTTTCTTGTTTCCCTTCCTCCTAACATGAGTAAACATAGAATACAGATAACACATAGTAACATCAGGAGGCCTATTGTAATACAACATTTAAGCAACTGGTCATTAAAAGGATGTTGATCATTCTATTTGCCATCCTAGACAGTAGACACATCTTTCTATTGTAGGATGCAGATGTTGCGTGGTAACTGTTTGAAAACTAGCTATATGAGGCGAGAGATCCATATAAGTAACAAAAGTTCATGAACGTGGCAGGTTTCAGTGTCGTCACACAATCAAGGGCTTGGCTTCAAGGGTGTCGGCTCCAGAAGATTGATGTCTCTACTGAAAGGTGATTCAAGCTATGGTTTATGAAGCAGCGCCACTGTACCCTTTTGGTCTCTGCAACTTCAGATTTCACAGCATTACTATCAGCTTCCATGGTATTCGGACTGGTTGGGGGAAGAGAAGGAAGAAGCTTGATTCCATGGGAAAAAAGGAGGATGAGGAGAAGGAAGAAGATAATTCTTACACTAACTGCATACACCAGGTTTGAGATTAGATATTGAAATTGAAAATACTTTGGAAAGTACATTGTAATAGGACATATTCTTCATCTTTTTCATGACACTCTATCACCCCTCTTTTTTTCTGTGCTTATATGGTCCGTACCTAAGAATGTTGGTAACCTTTTAACCTGACATAAATCTAATCTGGATATCTGGATCCCCTATTGTTCAAAATTATGGAAATTTTAGGTTGAGGCAAGCTTTCATCTGGTTGTCCTTAAGCCGATACTACAAATCACAAGGAACGACTTTTTGGTATCAATTCGTGAAAGCCATTATCTTTTTGGTTCGAATTTACACTTCCCAAACCTGAGTTGCGATCCAGTGGTTTGGATTCGTGTTCGATTATTGATGTTGATACATGGTTGGTATCAACTATGAAGATTTTCATAGCTGCTATAAGCATTAAAACTAGCCAAACACCATTGTAGTGCACCAAATAGTAAGTGCACTTTAGCAGCTTCTTAAGCCAGCTAGAGCTATAGCCAAAATGCCACCATAGGAGAGCCCAACTCTTCAAGTTATATTTGGTCAAATTCATCAAACCTGTAATCCTCCAATCAACTACTTTATCTCTACACCATTTCATATCAAAACATATATAATTGCGATTCTCTTTTACAAGATCGTTTCATGGAGATTGATTTGTGAAGTGGAACACCGTTTATAAATTCAAATATAGGTGATTCACATGAAATGAATTGGATGGATTCCATCTTGCAAAATGTGATTCATTTGTGCTTTCATAATTTTAATCTAATATTTTGATTAACATAGAGAGTTCTGTCAAAATAGTTTTACAATTAATTTTAATATACCAAATATTTGAAAAAATATTCATATAATTTAAATTCTAATATCTTGAAACAAAATTATAATTCTTGTTTTCATATTTAAAATAAATCAATTTTTAAAAATATAATTATATTTTTTACTTTTAATATTTAAAACAAATTAAAAAATAACTTTATAATTTAAATTTCAATATTTTAAAATAAACTATATTTTGAGAGAGTATTCTAGAAAATTAAAGGGTTTAAAATGTCATTTACAGTTTGATGGAGAATGTGGACCAAAAACATTATTGGTAAATAAAGTCAAAAAACTTTATAGATAAATTTATTTTATTTTTTTAACCTAAAAGTTGATCTTTTATTCCCCAAGTTTTTATTTTGGAGGCCAATAAAAGAACTTATTCGGAAAATTAATAATTATTGACCAATTAGGTCTTCAAACGACGCCGCCCTTTGAAAACCTGTAAATGCTCAGCTCTCAATCATCACCGGCGATCACTTCTGACACTTCTATTTCTTACTCCTTCCTCCCCGCCGCCACTCTCCGCCGTCGCCTGTCGGCGCCGTCGTGAAAATGAAGTTCCAAATCGAAGATGTAACTGTATTCTTCCCGTACGACAACATCTACCCTGAGCAGTACTCCTACATGGTTGAACTCAAACGCGCTCTCGACGCCAAAGGCCACTGCCTCCTCGAAATGCCGACAGGCACCGGGAAAACCATCGCTCTTCTCTCCCTAATCACGAGTTACGCGATGTCAAAACCCTCCAATCCAGTGAAGCTTCTCTACTGCACCCGCACAGTACACGAAATGGAGAAAACCCTAGCCGAATTGAAGTTCCTGCACGATTATCAGGTCAAGCATTTGGGGCCCGCGGCGAGGATTCTTGCTTTGGGGCTTTCGTCGAGGAAGAACTTGTGCGTCAATCCCCGGGTTGTGTCGGCGGAGAATCGGGATTCGGTTGATGCTGCTTGTAGGAAGCTTACAGCGAGCTGGGTTAGGGCAATGGCGGTTGAGAATCCCAATGTTCCGACGTGTGAGTTTTTCGAGAATTATGAGAAGGCTGCATCTGATGCTGTGTTGCCTCCTGGAGTTTATACTTTGCAGGTTTTTCCTTACTGATTTCTTCACTGATTTTTCTTGGATCGAACTGCTGGAAACTTAATGTCTTTCAACTGTTTTAATAGAAACTGGAAAAATTGATTTTGACTTTTGTTTAATCTTATAATTGCTGAAGGACTTGAGGGTATTTGGGAAACAAAAAGGGTGGTGCCCATATTTCTTAGCTCGGCATATGGTGCAATTTGCAAATGTGGTGGTATATAGCTACCAGTACCTGCTTGACCCCAAAGTTGCAGGAATCATATCAAAGGAGATGCAGAGAGAGTCGGTTGTGGTGTTTGATGAGGCCCATAATATTGACAATGTGTGTATTGAGGCACTAAGTGTTAGTGTAAGAACACAGACACTAGAAGGGGCAACAAGAAACCTGAATAGGATGTCCCAGGAGATTGAGAGGTTTGTTCTTTTGTTACTTTGTTTGATAACTCCATCTCATTGTATACTCAAGTTTGTTGCCACATACCTTAGATGGTTCTGCCTCTTCAACTTTTGTTATATATGTCTGATGCAAGTTATATTATCTCCCGTGAAAAAAATCTATTTTTGTTGAGATTCTATAGTTATCTCTCTGAAATGTCCTACAGTTTATTCCTGTGCTTGCTGGAAATGTCTTTCCAGGCCTGGATTTGTTATTGTGGTTGGAAAGTTCATAACTGGAGGTGCAAAAAAAAATCTGGTCGTTTACACTACAGTTTCTTTTTCAGAGATTTTGTTTAGATCAGTTTAACTTTCAGGAGCTTCATCAAGGAAAAAGAATGAAAGTATTCTGATTACATACTGTTTTTGTTGGCTCACAGAAATTGATAGGTTTTACCTAGTAATTTAGATTTAGATGTTTGTTGAAAAGTATACACACATTTCGATTTTTTAGTTTTTTTTTTAAGTTTGTATGTTTGTTTTTCTTTTTTTTTTGTCCAGCTCATGCTCAAGAGGCGTGCACCTTGGGTGCCGGATCACCCTTGCGCCTCTAACAACTATTTTGGGTTATGCTACTTGACTATGAATAATCAAAAAGGTTAAATGTGTAATACCCATATATCAACCTGTCTAGTGAATCCAAAACTCAACCTGATTGCCACCCCTAGTTTATTAGATCCTGAGTAGAAATGTTTGAATGCTTTGCCCTTAGTCTTGCTTCCATTCCACTTTGTGTGTGGATGGCATTTCATGTCCCTCCTCCGCATGGCATCCAATGTTCCTATGTTCGAGAGGATGATCTAGTCCTCCTAATTCTAGTTTGAACTGTCCCTTTTTACTTGCCCTAATCCAGTATGGTGAGAACTTACTTATTTATCACTTTGTTCTGCTACAGTGTGCTTAGCTCATTTGACACTACCACAAAGTATAGGTGAATTAGTTGCTTAAAGTTGTGATGACTTAACATTTTGCATTTATCTTTTTGCATAAGTAACCATGTTAAGAATTATGACACAATAGTTACGGTACTAGACTGTTACTTATATAGAACCAACAGTCTTTTTGAAGGATTCTGATTGGCCTTCAAAACAGTCCGACTTTTTGCTGCAAAATTTTCTATCAAGGACGTCTTTTTTTTCATAGTTTTTGCAGAATGGTTTTTGTGTTATGCCTCCTAAAAGTGTGTGATGATCCTTCTTGTTTAGGAGGGAGAAATCAAAAACAAAAAAACTAGCAATTATAGTTCTTTCATCGTAACTCTATTTTAACATGGTAGGAAGGTTAAAGGCCACCGATGCAGGTCGATTGCGTGCAGAATACAACCGCCTTGTTGACGGTTTGGCTCAAAGGGGGAACCTTCCCAGTATGTCTAATTGATTCATGATTTAACCAAACATTCAACTCTCTCCATGATTGAATCTCAAGAGCAACTCTTTTCTATTCTTGCAGTTGGTGATGCCTGGTTAGCAAATCCTGCCTTGCCTAATGACATATTAAAGGAAGCAGTGCCTGGAAATATAAGGCGTGCAGAACATTTCTTGTCTGCTTTGCGTAGACTGGTACAGTATCTTAAGGACCGACTTCAAACTGAAAATGTCGAGAAGGAGGGACCTGTTACATTTGTTGCTTCCATTAATGCACAACTTGGAATTGACCAGAAAATGCTAAAGTTTTGCTACGACCGGCTTCACTCCCTTATGTTAACCTTGGAGATTACTGACACAGATGAATTTTTACACATTCAAACAGTTTGTGATCTGGCAACCCTGGTTGGGACTTACACTCGAGGATTTTCTATTATAATAGAACCCTTTGATGAAAGGATGCCGCATATTCCTGACCCTGTACTCCAGGTACTTGAGTGCTTTTTTTTTTTCTTCATTAATGAGACTAAACATGTTGTGCTGTCATTTTAATTGCCTCCCCTTATATATTTGAAAAAAAAGTTACATTCAGGTGGTAGCAGCTTTGAGATCTTTAGCAGTAATTATTTGCTTGCGGACAGCTATGTAACTGTACTAATATACTGCTGTTAGATGTAGGTGATTGACTACACACTGAATGATGTCTTTTCTTCTCCTGAATCTGATTGTAGGATCCTTACTGTATATCCATCTCTCTCTAGTGATTTATGGCTTAGTTTCTCATGAATCTTATTTGGTGTTCAGCTTTGTTGCCATGATGCTTCTCTTGCCATAAAGCCTGTCTTTGAACGGTTCCAATCTGTTGTTATTACTTCTGGGACTCTGAGCCCTATTGATCTCTATCCCCGTCTTCTCAATTTTAATCCTGTTGTTAGTCGAAGCTTTACAATGTCCTTAACAAGGGATTGCATATGCCCAATGGTTCTCACTCGTGGAAGGTAAGTATTTTTATTTTGTTCTTATCTTCTAAGAAAGACTATTCATCAATATAATCTTATTTACTCCTGCACCTAAATGTGCTCAGGCAGTTGTACCAACTCTTCCTCTTGTGCCTTGTTTTATTTCAGTGATCAGCTTCCTGTGAGCACAAAATATGATCTGAGAAGTGACCCTGGTGTGGAGAAAAATTATGGCAAACTTTTGCTTGAAATGGTTTCTGTCGTTCCAGATGGAGTTGTGTGCTTCTTTGTCAGTTATTCTTACATGGATGGAATTGTTAATAGTTGGCATGAACTGGGAATTCTGAAGGTATATATTCTTATAACACTTTCCTGGTAATTCAAGTATAGGTTTATAATTGACTGACAACACCTACCTTTTGGCTGTGTTTTACATGGGTTTCATTTTGGATATGTTACAGGAGATAATGCAACATAAACTTGTCTTCATAGAGACTCAGGACGTTGTTGAAACTACACTGGCACTGGACAATTATCGTAGAGCTTGTGATTGTGGAAGAGGTGCTGTCTTTTTCTCAGTTGCCAGGTAACTTTTATATGTTATGCCCTGCAGTTTAATTCTAGAACCTGTACCCTGGGAGGATCTTCATTTAGTTGTGATTTAAAGGTCAATTGTAGTTGGAGGACAAGAAGCAATTCGGTGCATGAAAACCAGGAATCAACATCATTGCAGAACTTATATTCATGTGCTACATACTGACAAATGAACATTGGCAATGAATCCCATTGCTATACCATCAATTAGAGAGGTTTGCGACTTGGTAGGATTGATAAAATGAAACTATTGTAGTAGTTTTTGTCTGTGTAGATAGCCATCAAAAGTATAGAGTCCTTCAGTTTTTTGGCCGTACCTAAAATATCCTAAAGTGTAGTGAACTGGGCTCACATGCAGCTGGAGCACATATTTAAGCTGAATTTTCTGCTTATTTTCAGACATGTCTTTGACGTGTTATGTAGGCATTTTGTTTTTGTTTACATTTTTTCCCCTTTATATATATAGCATGACCCTTACCAAACTTTTTTGCAGGGGAAAAGTGGCTGAAGGTATAGATTTTGATAGACATTATGGCAGACTTGTAATCATGTTTGGTGTTCCTTTCCAGTATACATTGAGCAGGTTAGCTGCTACGACCTTACTGGTGGCAGAAGAGTTTTTCTTTCTAATCATATCATAGGCCTTGATTGTATCATGTAATATGTCATTGCATGATTGTACATATTTTTCATAACTAGATTGAGCAAGTTCATTCTCAAATTGACCCACCTCAATCTGTGTCTTGAGTAATCTGTTTTGCATGTTGAGACATTATTTCTTATGCTAAGACCGTGTAAAATGCACGATTATTTACTGTTATGTCTCAATGTTTGCCTTTGAGCTAAACTAGTTTGTGTTTGTCTGCTGAAGTCTAGTCTTATTTCACACATTGAGCCCTAAATGTTGTGGTTGCAGAATATTAATAGCAAGATTGGAGTATTTAAGAGAGACTTTCCAAATTAAAGAGGGCGATTTTTTGACATTCGATGCTTTGGTACATTCAGCAACCCATTTATTTAGAAAAGAAAATCAAGTACTATGTTTATACTCTTAACACATTTTGTGTATTGTATACCCAGAGACAAGCTGCTCAATGTGTGGGACGAGTCATCCGATCAAAGGCAGATTACGGGATGATGATTTTTGCTGACAAGAGGTCTGTATTCTTGTTTCTGATCCCCAAAAAAAGAAATATAGCCATCTGGAAAAACCTTACTAGATATTGCTGGGGAGAAATATCGTGAACTATTATATAATCTACTAAATGCTACAACTACTTTTGAAGATTCTACTTGGAACTTATATGTAGTGACCATAGTTCATAGCTTTTTATGAGCATAATTTTACAGTTTTACAGGGCATTTAATATCTGTCTCTCAATTCTTGTGTTTAGATATAGTCGCCATGACAAGCGCTCGAAGCTGCCTAGTTGGATACTCTCACATCTACGGGATGCTCACCTGAACTTGAGTACTGACATGGCTGTGCATATTGCAAGAGAGGTAACTTGAAGGAATTCCATCTTATGGAAATTATTAGCTTGAAAAATCTTTATAGTATTTGGGAAATCTAATTATAATCTCAGGCTGAGTTTTATAATCGAAGCACTACCACCAAGCATATTTCCATATCCTAGTTCGTATGATCTGAAATATACAATTTTGATTTGGTGATGTGTGCAGTTCTTGAGGAGGATGGCTCAGCCATATGATAAGACTGGTGCAATGGGTAAAAAAACGCTTCTCTCACAAGAAGACTTGGAGAAGGTGGTCAATGGAGTTGGAGAAATGTTGTTCTGATAAGTTTTTCTGCACTTCCCATCTCTATTCAAATTATCATCCTCAATTGTTGTAGAAAAATGGATGATTCCAAATTTTGTTTGACATTAAATATTTTGGTTGAAGTTATATTTCGGATATACATTACTATATTATAAACACCTGAGAATACTTTAAGATAAAATAATAATAACAATATTTATCATTCTACTAAATCATAAGATACTTTTTATTTTTTATTTTTAATTAGTTAGGGGAGTGGAGGGGACATAGACCATAAAAACCATAAAACTTGGATCATTCAGGTTCTAACTCTGATCATTCAAATCTGCATCTTTATAAAGATCGGGTACCACTCGAGCTACAAGGCTCGTGGTCTAAATCATAAGATACTTAAAAAAATACTTTTAGTTTGGATTGATGCTAGGATTTGATAAGAGAACATATTAAATATTTTCTTTTTCCATTTTCTAAACTTCTTGGCTACCTTGTTGATGTTGGTCATTTTTACACTAATTGACCTAAAATATGGGTTAGAATGACATATTTTGGCTGTGACAAAATAAGCTAGTTTGTTCTGCCATTCTTGTTATAGTTGTTGCAGTGGAATGGAAATAATGAGTATGGTCCTTTTGCCATTCTTGTTACAGTCGTTGGAGTGGAATGGAAATAATGAGTATGGTCCTTTTTCACTGGACATTGGAGAACAATTGTTTGCAATAAATTGTCATTAGAGGAATACAATTTGTGACATGAGTCTTATCATCCACAGCTCAAACTCATTTTCACAGGTTAATTTATGTGTGAGTTGGTCCTACACAAGGGATTTACACTAAATTATGATTTATTCAAAATCTAGTTATTCCAAAATAATTACTTACTTTGCATGGGGTGATCAGAAATCAGAATTAATCCATCATTGCTGTAGAATTATTCTGTTTATGGTTCTTTTCACCTCCACAATGCTTGGCTTTCTGCCTTTCACATTCTCCATCACCTGAAAAAAAAGATTCACCAGATATGATATTGATCATCAAGTATACTGCATTATATAAAATTTAAAAAAGAAATCTTGGAAATAAATAAAATCATACCTTAGCTCTCAACTCAGCAGCAAAAATCCCATTATTGATTGATGATTGCACTGTGATCATTTGTATCCCTAACTCTCCAAGAAGCTGCATCACATCTAGCAACAATCCTTCCTTATGCAAGCATTGAATCTCCACCAATGCATCATTCTCTATAATCGACACCTCCACTTGCGTCTCTGCCTTCCCCACCAGAGATTCCACGTTCTTGGGCTTCCACCCACCACCATCCGCCGCTACCCTCCTCCGTTTCTTCTCTGCTTCCGTGCAGTGTGGTTGCGACTCCAGTTCTTGGATTCTCTTCCTCATCTGCTTCAAGTACTCTATGGTATCGCCAAGAATGGAAGCTTTGTCCATTTTTGTGACAAAGGGGACCATGGATCTCAGAACGACGAAGCGTTCATTGAGTTTTTCGCGGCGGCGGCGCTCTGCCAACATGTGGTTGCCATTGAGGTCGTCGGAGGGAGTCCCCCGTCGTGCGGTGGGATCACGTAGCTTGGTGTGGAGGAGAGGGACGGTGAAGAGGATGTACTTGAGGGCCCACTGGGAGGAATATTTGTCGAGGTGGAATTTGTGGCGGTTGGTGGCACGGGAAGGAGTGGAGCTCCACCCGGAGAAGGCGGAGGTGGCGGTGGACACGGAGGTGGAGGAAGAGTACTTGGACAGTGGGTTGTGTTGGTTTTGGAGGATGTTTAAGACTGTTTGAGAATAGTGGGTATCCTCTTCTGCTGCTACACCACCTGCATCTATGGAAATCAAGCACTTTTAGGATTAGGGTTGTTTGCAATTGATTTATTTTTCAAGAAGGTGTTTTGGATTTAAAGATTGTTGAAGAATTGTTTAAAAATTCTACCAATAATTAAGAATTTAGAATTTAGATTAAACATTTAAATTTAGAAATTGTTGCGATACTTGAATCATTAGTAGCCACTGATGTTTTATTAGGATAACATGACTTTGCATTTAACATTTGTTGTTAAATTTAATATATCAATCCTTGATTTTTATGTTGTTGGTAAATTGAATTTAGAAACCCTACATATTAAATTGTTTATCAATTAGAATAAATTATGTTCATATCTTTAATTGGATTTGGGTTAACGTAAGGGACAATTTGTCTACTTGTTATTTAAGGCTAGAGATTTTTGGATGGAATATAACACAAGGAAAAAAAAACAAACAAAAACAAACTTTATCCCCAAATATTGTATACCCCACTAACATTGATTTAAACCTCACGGGTAGATTTTTGTCTCATGAATAGATAAGATTGGTAACTATCGTGTACTTGCATGGCATGGTCTTGAACATTGATATCCAATTTACCATAAATTTTATAGATGACAAATAACAAATATGGTGAATTACATTAAAAATACATACAAACTTTTGATCAAATTTTAATCACATATAAACTTTTATTTAAACCAAAGTTAATCACGAACTATTTTTTAAAATTACAACATCAACTCCATTTTCTGACATCTAATTACGAGACTACCACCATCATTGAACATGTATTAACGAGGCCATTGAAAATCCACCATCAATTTTAGGATCCAGTGCTACCAACTTCGTAAATCGAGGGGTGGAAGTTAGGTTTATCACATCTTCCACTTTAAATTTATAATGATAGCAATGACATATGACAAAGTTGGTAACAAATTTAAGACGGTCTCATAAATGCACATCCAATGATGATGGTGGTGTTGTAATTGGATGTCGTAGAATGAAGTCAGTATTGTAATTTAAAAAAAATCAGAATTTACGACTGACACTGTCACAAATAAAAATTCACAATGTAATTAAAATTTGAAACAAAGTTCCTAATTTTTCATGTAATTTACTCTCGTAGTAGAATAATAAGGTATTAAAAAGATCATCACCTGACGAATGCGGCGGTTGAAGTTTTATGTTTACCGGATCTTTCAACGGCCACCTGCGTGTCGACCCGGCCCGTTCCAAGCTTCCATTCCAGCGATTCTCAGGTGACTTTGAAGGCCGGCTCACGGCGAGGAGGTGGACATCGGAGTTGAGATTATTGGAGCAGTCGTCCGGTGAACTGAGCCTGATGTCCTGATCGGAGACATCAAGCTGCATGGGCTCAGTTGCTGCAGCTTCATTAGTTGCAGATAAAACTGTGTTCTGATGAGGCTCCGAGTTGGACTCCGACTCCACCTCCTCTTCCTCTTCCGCCACCACGTGGCAGTCCTCCAATGGCGGCGGAGGTGGTAGCGCCGCCAAGGCCGGAGAAGAGAGAGGCGGGGTGGAAGAGGCCGTTGGAGGATTGGAAGTGGAGTGCTCGGTTAAAGCTGGCCTTGGATTTGGATTTGAATTTTCACAGTCTGTGAAGAAGCTTTTCACACGCTGGATCAATTCAATGTCTTCTTGAATCTGCACATAAAACACACCTTATTTATATATAAATAAATAAATAAATATATATATATATATATATATATTTTTTTTTTTTTACTACTTTTTTTATGAATATATCTTTACTCATTAATGGATAATTTTTTTTTTTTTTTAATGAGTTTGGAAGGAGTGGAGGGAAGGGGAATAATAAAGATAAGAAAACTTGTGTGATCTATGTTTGAACCTCAATATTTACACTTGTATAAAAGTGGGATACTACTTGAGTTACAAAACTCGTGGTTGATGGATAAAAATATTGAAATTCCATCGATTGGGATTTAAAAAAAAAAAATTGGTGATTTGGGCCAATTCTTTTCAATTTTTGGTGGGTCACTAAAAATATGTTTTGATAGTCTCGACTATGGAACTATGGAAGTAAAATTATGGTCCGGATCATCTAGTTCATTTTCTGGTTCCATCCATCCGGACCCATTACTTAGTCTTTAATATATGAATGAGATTTTTATCAATCAAAATTGATTAATTGGATAAAAAAAACTTATTTTTTAGCTATATAAAATTTGTTTCCTTATTATAAAGAAGTATACATTATATTTATGTGTATAAATCCTCATTATATGCATATTTGAAACATCCAAAGGGATTTTGAGATAAAGTTAAGATCAATATATATTTAATGTAATATGGCCTTTTTTGCCGCTATGGATGTCAAGTTTATTTTATTTGCCACTTTTTATCAAAACATTTTTTCTAATTACTTTTAGCTTTAAAGTTTAATATGTTGTGTTTTTGTTTTCTCAAGTGACCTCGATTTTTATGTCAATCATTCTTCATTATACAAATACATGAAATGAAGAATGGCTGGTAATACAATAACTCTTGTCAATCTCATTTCATTTCAACCGGACAAGAAATGAAGTTTTTGGTAAGGATATTTTTTGGTAATAATGACTAAAAGAAAGTTTTTTTTTTTCTTCTTTTGGTGGGTACGAAGGATCCAATGATTTGGTCTTGCTACATACTGTCACTGTGGTTAAAGATTAAAAATTCCTAACTTAAGTACAAAGAGTATTCTCTATTTCCCAATCATGTCTAGTCTCAATGTTCCACTAGTCAGATCATCACCAATTACGTACAATGCAGAGTCATCTTTGTCCCCAATTGAGTGCAAATCAACTAAAGGGTGTTTTCGTATTAGGAGAATACCTTTATTGAAAGGTCCCCAGCCCAATTTACCCAATTTCATATAATGTTGTACAATTCTACCCACCAATATAAAGTATTATTCCCAAATACCTACCAATATAAAATATAGTTTCCAAATACCCAAAAACAAATTTGGTACGGATTCTCAGAAAAATCTATAATATTTGTCAGTAGATATATCAGATAGATATTTTCGTTAAACCCACAAAAATAAGGGTTTAACGAAAATTAAACCCTAATTTTCGTTAAACCCAACGAAAACCCTAATTGTCGTTAAAGCCTACTTTTTACGATTAAGGTTTAATTTTCGTTAATTCCTTATTTTTTGGGATTAACGAAAATTAAACCCTAATTTTCGTTAATCCCTACTTTTTAGGGTTTAACGAATTCAACCCCTTAACACTAATTTTCGTTAAATGCATAAAAAGTGGAAACTATAACTATGATCTGCACTTTATTGCCATTATATAAAGGCCAACTCCATGCCCACCAATTTCTTGCAAAAGGCAATATCCATAGTTAGAGAGAGAGAGAGAGAGGGGTATTTCAACTCGTACTTAACGAAAATTCTGTCACCAAAATTATAGTTTCCACTTTTTATGCATTTAACGAAAATTAGTGTTAAGTACGAGTTTATTAGGGTTTAACGAAAATTAAACCATAATTTTCGCTAAACACTAATTTATTAGAGTTTAACGAAAATTAGGGTTTAATTTTTGTTAAACCCTAAACAATTAGGGTTTAACGAAAATATCCAGATCAAAAATATATGATGTATGTACTGACAATATATTTTTGGGTATTTGGGGGCAATATTTTATATTGATGGGTATTTGGGGTAATACTTTATATTGAAGGGTAGAATTGTTTATATGTTATATATAATTGGGTATTTGAGGGTATTTTCTCTAAAAGGTGTGCTTTATGTAGTAGAGGAAATAGTGTCAGATACCATAATTAATATAGAGAATAATTTTTCTACCACATAATATAATTTTATTAATTTTTTATAATAAAAGTTGCGATTTATCAAAAATATATTTCCCCCTTGCATGTGGAATAGTAACTAAAATTGAGGGTAAAAATGTCATTTGAATAGATTTGTGGTAAAAAAAACATATGTAGTTTATATTAAGTGGTAGAAATTTTTTTTACTATATCTAATATGGTAGAATGGTCACTGGATGGATATGGATACGCTGGTTGGAACAAAATGAGAAAACCCATGATATTGAAATAGAGAATCTCAATCAAGTCTTTTTTACTATTATATTATGAGGATTTGTGAAAAGGTTTTAAGAATTACCCTCTCTGTTGTTCCAAGTTCAACGACGCCGTTCAGTAGAGGAATACACAGCACTGTCTGAAAATTGAAAAAAAAAAAGAAAAGAAATGAAAAGCCCAACATCAATAATAGCTCTTGAGAGGACTAAATAAAAAGTATTTTCAAGAATTAGAGAGTAAGAAGTAATGGAGATTGAAGTAGACTTACTTGTATTCTAGCACTCTTGTTATAGAAGTTGCATGTGTTTGGAAATGGAAAAGAAAGAACAATACATCAGTCTTTTGAGTATGAAAAGTTGCATATACTAAACATGCAATCCTTTCAAGTGTTAGTGTTATCTCTTGTTCTTTTTCCCCTCTCTCTCTCTCTCTCTCTCTCTATATATATATATATATATATATATATATATATATATATATATATATATAGTGATGATATCATATTATATAACTGATAAATATATTTGAAATGAGATACAAATTTATATATGATAAGAAGTGGAGGATCTCATCACCGCGTACCATATACACTAAATTTCACAAATTCAAAAAAATAGAAAAGTATAGCTAAACAAAAATAATCATAAACATTACTTTCTCTTATCTCATTTAAGTGTCACTTAAAAGTTTTATTTAAAATTAAAAAACACAAAAATTTGACTAATATACCCTTATTTAATCAATGATATTTTATGATACAATTTTTTTATACATAATCAATCAAACTAATAAAAAAGAACAAAAGGGTTCCTATTAAATTTCTAATTCTAGCTATAAAATTACATGCCATGTTGGAAATTTTAGCAGATTTTTGAGGTATGATAATTTTGGATTAAAGTTGCATAAAACTCTAAAAAGACAAATAATTGAAAGTAAGATTGAACTTCTAAAACAACATTTAAATAAGATCAGAATGTTTATATTATAAAATCATTAAAATATTTGTGAAGGAAATTGAAGAAAAGTGATAGTAGGTACCTTAGCAAGAATTGCTCTAGAGAAGACTTTGCTATCAGCCTCAGTTGCCTTTGTAAGCCATATATGATGTCTATCTACATATGCTTTTCCAGGTAACCTTCAATATATAACAGAATAACGTGATTTATTTATTTTTTAATTTCCCAGATTGCCTAATTAATTAATTAATTATATATATATATATATATATATATATATATATATATATATAATGAAAAAAGAATGATGATGAATATTCTTGGAATCATATCAACTGAACAATATTTTCTCATTAATTCTCAGTAACTTACATCTTTAATAACAGGGGATATTGGTGATCCTCATCATCTTAAGTTATATTTGCATGACTTTTATGTCATATTATATTAGTATGACTTTTATTTACAAATATCATAAACTTTATATATTGTAACTTAGAAAAAAATAGAATGAATTTCAACGTATTTTTTGGATCAAAATACATTTATGTGATATTAATTATACCTTTATGTAATGTTAGTTGCACCTTTATATATTACCTAAATATAATGATATTTGTACATAAAAGTGACATGAATATAACATGAAGGTTATATGAATATCACATAAATTAAGTTACATATGTACAAATTGTGCTGAAATTCTTCTTTTTTCTTCCTAAGTTACAGTACATAAATGTAATGATATTTGTACATAAAAGTGACATGAATATAACATATATGTGATATTAATATATCATAAAGGTAACACATAAAAAAAAAAGACCACAAACGTGCGAGGATTTGAGTCAGGTCGACCCAATTATATGAATTTAGATCCATTCAACTGGTGTATAGAAGAGAGACCAACTCTTTTATACATGGTAGGATACCTGAAGTTTAAAGTAGTTTTTATTTTATTTTATTTTTTATCTTTTTTTAGACTTCCGTAATATTTTCTTTGTATAAAATGTTATATTTAAGTCTTGAATGTAACATTTTATAAAGATTAGTTTGAAACTTGCACCTCCTGGTTAAGATTCACAATACTCACCAACTAAATAAATCCATATACCTTTATATTAATTAGATATATATTTTAAATAGAGGGTCATATTGTCACTCACGCATTTCAAGCCTTTTTTGTGTTTTTATTATAAACTATTCACTTTATTTTATATAATATAATTTTGAATATATATATATATATATATATATATTAGTATAAAATAAGAAGTACATATTTATATTAATACTATTATAGTAAGTGATATATAAATTTAATGTATATGATAAATAATGAAAAATTATATATATTTATATTATAAGAAAAATTATTATATAACTTTTATAGTCATATGTATTTTTCAAGATAATTATTATATAACATAATAGATTTTTTTACTTGATGTATAAATTAATTATCTGGGAATATTCATATAAATGTAGTGCATCTATTATACGACTAATATAATTAATGTACAATAGATATTGTATTTGTTACTTAATAAATGTTACCTAAAAGTGTGGTATGAAAAGTGGTATATATTTAAAAGTATTAATTAAAATATGTTTTTCTTAAGTGTTAAACATCTCCAACACTTCTGTATAAACAACCAGATGTGTTTCTTCCCTAGTAATTCTGTAAAACCTTAGCGCTAATTTTTTGTAACTGCCAATTTTGCAATAGGTTAATGCATGTCAAAACCTGCAGTATTTTTTTTTTCTTTTTCAAAATATTAAATAAAGAAAATAAATAATAATAATAAATATTATGGAACATTTTATTTTATTACAACAAATAGTGCAGACTACTGAAGATAAACGACAGTTTTTACATTAAAACAATGCAAAATTTACAAGAAAATACCAAATAGTACCGGAAATATCCTAAAGTGTTACGCGTAAAACAACATCGAACATTTGCGAATAATTACACACAACAATTTTTAGGGAACTTTTCACATATATATTTGTGAAAAGTTTTGGTAACCTTTTCAAATATGTTTATAGTTAACGCATCTTCAACACGTATAAATAATTTTCGGACCTTCCAATCGAATCTTGTCATTTTCATGGAAAGCAAGTACACATGATGATATATAGAGTAGTATTATATCAATGCATTTTATTAAAATAACCACCCACTTATAAAGAGTATTAATTATTAATGTCCCCCA
Source organism: Scutellaria galericulata (assembly GCA_946896805.1). NCBI lineage: Eukaryota > Viridiplantae > Streptophyta > Magnoliopsida > Lamiales > Lamiaceae > Scutellaria > Scutellaria galericulata. The sequence goes on along the minus strand of OX335792.1, from coordinate 2,186,604 downwards.
ACTTTCATTTTCAATTCCCTCATTTAGTTTACTTGGATTTTTATGCATCTATCACAAATCCTATAAAACCACAAGGATTTAAAAGCTGAGTTGTCAACTAACGTAATTAACCGAACAACGTAACTGAATTATGAAAGTCTACAATCACATTCTCTACTATGTATCATATTTCAATCACATATTCCATTTCATCATTATACACGTGTCACATTTATAATGAATTTGAGTAGTGAATACATAATGGATCCTATTTTTTACGGGTACAAGTTATAAATATTACTATATAATATATATTTATATAAATAAAACTCATTACTGTCCATTGATATAAAAAAAAAACATTTAGTTTTATACATTTAAAGGTTAGATGACATAAAAGTCCTTAGGTTGGACCACAATGCCAACATAACCAAAATTACACGCCACAACATTATACTTGAAATATATTTCATGACATATATGTAATATGTCACTATATTACGCAATACTTGGTTAAATGCGGTTGGTGGAAAAGAGGTTTAGGACTTGGAAGTTTTTTAGTCAATAAATAAAAAAAATGTAGGTAAAAGAAAAGATTTTATTATCTCAAATCACTATTTGAACATATTTTTATTGGAAAGTTCTTCAATTTCTTCTGCTAATTTATATATTGTCAATTTTTTTTTATCTCCAATTATATATATTTTAATTTTGATTTTCTAATTATCACTTGTCGATTCGTATCTTTATGGACAATATAAATGAAACTTTACATCAGCAATTCCGATGTCCATTAAGGTAAAAATCAAAATTTCGAGCAAAATTATATGAAAATTGGAATAAAGTATGTTAAAAAACAAATATTAGAATACATATATGACAAGGGTGAGGCTATACACACCCCATAACTACTTAAACACACCTTAAAAATTAAGTTTTATACTTTTCAATTTAAAAAAATTGGAGTATGTTTAGTAAGTTGTGAATTGTATATACTCTCGTCCATATAAAAATATGTGACAAAAAGATGGCCTAAAACCTGAATTCAAGAAAACTGATTTATCACGATAGTGTGTGCATGTGGGTTTAATGCATATGAGCTAATTACCATGAAAATTAAAGAAGATGAAGAAAAAGGTATTTAAACATAATAAAATAAAACTTATATAATTCATACCCGACTCCAAGAGGGAAAGAGAAGGAAACACACATCAAATAGAACCACTCGGACTCAGTCAAGTCCTCCGGCGACAACGAGGCGGAGGGCCGCCGTGGCTGGTGGTGGCTGCCTTCTCCGGCCGACAACGCCTCATATAATTCCCTAAGCTGCTGGCTCCTCTGCAGTGCCGCCTCCTCCGCCGCCACTTCTGTCGGTTGCACAGTTTTTCTAGTCTTTATTGCTCCGTTATAATACCCATCACCCCACACAAGAACCCTTCATCAAACAATTCTAAAAATATTTAAAACAAATCATGCAATATGTATCATGAAAGAATATATATGTATGTATAGTTACCGTTGTTGAGGGCATAGCTGCCAGAAAAGGCAGTAAGTCCAGTGTACAGTTTGAACCGCTGCCTTTAACATGGTTTGAAGGCGAGCATTGAACGGTTCCGCCATTTTAATTTTATTTCTTTTTTTTAAATAAAACTATTTTAGGTGATGATGCCAAATATATATAGGATGAACCTTTTTTTCATCAGTATATTAATGGCTGAATGCATCATGCATCGTCAATTTCTAAGAAGACCCATATCATATCTTAGTATCTATGACAAAAGGATAAAACAAACCCCACACAAAAGTTGTCCATATTTGGTAAAATATATATATATATATATTTTTTTTTAAGTTGTTGCAAATTAATAAAGATAGAAGAGGCCAAGTTTGTGTGGGTTCTCATTTAATTGGAAAAGGAAATAAGTAATCAAAGTAAAGACTTGGGTTGGATGTGGAAGGGTAAGTGCAGAAATTGACTGGTTGGTACCTAAATTATCGTACTTCTTTGTTGGTTGCGTGATGCAGCAAATTAATGCATTTGCCCCATTTTTTGAATTTTTTTGAAGAAGCTAAAATTAAGGATTCCTAGACTACTGTGCCACAAAACATATATTTATGGACAATTTTACCACATTATATAAAAATGTGATAAAACTACCACAATTTTTTATTGCTCTTGAGCTGATGGGATTGGAATACTATTTGGGTTAACTAACAACCAAATCTCATTAATTAAATAAGATTTAAAAAAATACTTGCATGAATTCAGATTTAAATGACTAGTACTATTAAACGAAAATATTGCCATAAGTAGATCCTGGATTCGTGTAATGTTGTTACATTTTTCCATTTAAGGTCAGAAATTCGTTTAATAGTATGTAGTGTTACAAAAAGTAGTGTAAATTGAGCAATTTTCGTTTAATGCCTGTAACAATTTGTAATGTTTAGACTTTTCAATTGTTACACGAATTTTGTATTTTGAAAAGACATTATTATATGCATTAAACGAAAATTTGCACTAGTTTTTTAAATGAATTGTTAAACTAATTTGTTAAAAAGAATTGTTAAAAAAAATTTGTTAAACGTTTAACTTATTAAACGAATTTCAGTTTAACTTAAAAAAATGTTAAAGGAATTTTTTAAACGAAAAATGTGAAACGAATTTGACTTAAAAAACGAATGTTAAACGAATTTGACTTATTAAAAAAATGTTAAACGAATTTGACTTATTAAACGAATTTCAGTTTTTTGTTTAAAGGCTTAGTGGTTTTCTATTAAACGAAAACTTGTTTTTCGTTTAATAGTGTATTTGGTTTGAACTTGTTTTTCGTTTAATAGTGTATTTGTCTTAGTGTATTTCGTTTAAAGGCTTTTCTTTCTGCCAATTTCGTTTAATAGTGTATTTTGGCTACATCTGATCCTTTTCTTAGAACCTTAGAATTACAACACAGCCGTCGTTTAAGTTCATTTCTTCCATTTTTTTCGTTTAAACACAACAATTGCCAATACTCTTCATTTTCTTTTCGAACTGCAAGCCACAATTTAATTTGAGGTGGGGTTGAAATTCGTGGAAATAAGGAGAAAATTGGGGTAGCCTGTTTTCGTGGAATTGGGCAGACGAAGAAATTGGGGAAATTTTTGTGGAATCGGACATATTTTCGACTAAGAAGAAGAACAATCCATGGAGAACCAGGTTAGTTTCCTAAATCCATGAATTTCGTTGCAGTATGTTTCATTTTGTCGAAATTTGGGTTATGTATGCATTTAATTTCGAAATTTGGGGTGTAATATCGATAAATTTGGGGGTGTTTTGTTTAGCATGTTTTGTATATAGATAAATCTTCATCTTCGAGTAATTGGGTTTGATTTAAATGAAAATTTGTATTTGTATAATGTTGATATTGATAAATTCGTATAATGTTGATATTAGGTTCGAAATTTGGGGTGTAATATTGATAAATTCGTTTAATGTTTGTTTATGAACTGCCATTTAAATAAATATATGTTTAATTGGGTTTGTGTTTGTATAGTTAAATGAAATTGGTTTGTATAGTTAAACAAAATGAAATCGTAGTTGGGTTGTATAGTTAAACGAAATTCGGGTTGAGTTTGTATAGTTAAAATGAATTTTTGTTGCTTGCATAGTTAAACGAAAATATGGATTTTTATAGTTAAACGAAAAATTTGGTTTGTTTTCTATAGTTAAACGAAAAATTTGGCTAAATGAGTTAAACGAAAATTGATATAAATTGTTTGAATTTTGGTGCTAAACTGTATGAAAATTTATTTGTGCTTAGTTTTTTTTTCCAATATTTATTTTTTCTTTCTTTGCTTTTTTAATGTATTTGGGAATTAGTTAATATTATTCTAGCCATTAATATATTATAAATAAGACATACGTAGTTATATATAGTAATTTACAATTCGTGTACACATTTTAGTTGAATCGTGTATGGGTGCGAATGGATCTTCAGGGTCGGTCGTCTTATATCAACGGATACACTCGTCTCAGTATATTGAATGACATAAGGATAGAGTTAAACAAAGTCGGTATGACGTGTATGAGGCAATTTAGACGATCATGTTTCGGCCATTTTATTTTGTGGTTCACTGATACTGAGTTATGCAAGGCCTTTCTCCATATTCTGATGTGTCGTGAGGTTTCTCGAATTAGTGGCGATGAGGAGTACGAAAGATTCTTTCGTATCGGGTGAGACCGTATTTGTCGGTTCTCGAGGAAGGAGTTCGCTCTTATCACGGGTCTGCATTTTGAAGACTCAGACTTCGATTCCCATGCACAACATACACCACCTGAAGGTGGATTATATTAGAGAGTGGTAGCCAAGCATGCATTTGTCATTGGTTTGCATATACGCCACCGATTTGTAGATGGGGAGTGGTGTAATAGTATTGATGATACAATTAAGATCGCTAAGATTCTCAACTGCTTTACCAGTGAGTATCTTTTTATAAATATAGATTCATCCTAGCATTAACTTATTTGACAGCTTGAATACTAACATTATAACTTTATTGTCCAGATATGGGCTTACAAGGCCATTCTTGTGACTGGCACGATTGTCGGTCGTCCACTGAACAATGTGCCGCAACAAATACCAAGATTGTTGAAGTGGTCTACTCAGAGGGCCATAGATGATATCACTAATATTATAGAGCAACATGTATGAAATTATCTTTTTTTTTTTCAATATAGGAATACAGATGATATTAGTCAAAATATTATTCCTAACCGTAAATTATTTGAATGCTTTGTTTTAGGTTGATTGTTTCGAGACTCTTGAGCTGAGTCCCGAGGAGTGACGACAGATTTACTGGCAAGGAATAAATCAGGACCTCTCATTCGGTGTTCAGCTTCGGTCAACTCGGCGTAGAGTGAGGGCTCTAGCGGAACCAGGTCCTTCGACACGAGCTCCCACTTCTCGATCCATCCGATCGACTACACGTCAGTGTACACGTGGGACGAGCCGTCGTAGCATGCATTCGTCAGCTGGTCCTGATTCATATGTCCCTGAAGAGCTTATTTTTCGCTCTAACGAGCCAGAGTATGATCCAGATAATAGCATAGTGTCGGACCCTGCATATCAGCATACTTCGCCACCGCAACATAGTTATGATTATGATGTTTCTCATTCTGATCCAGGAATGAACGATCATGGTAGCGTGTATGAGCAAATCTTTGAACGGTTAACTACGATGCAGACTCACTTTGTTGGTAGGTTTGATGGGATCGAGCAGGCTATTAGAGATGAGAGTGATTGTTTGGAGCGTCGGATCCCCTCACTTATTGAGGATCAGCTCAGATCATATTTTGGCACTCATTACGCGTCTCGGTCATCCGAGCAGTGGGCGACTTGGCCTGAGGAGGACCATCATCGCTTTGCTTCTCGTGCATCGGACTTCGATCATTCGGATCAGCATCCCACTTATTCTGAGCACACTTCTTCTGAGCCATACGTTCCGCAACCTGCCTCTTATCAGTATGCACCTGACCCATTTGCTCTGCAGTCCTCTACTTATGATCCTTATTATCCGGTGACTGTTGCGGACCCGATCACGATTATTATTCCTTATCAATGGAGTGATTACGGTCGTGACCCTTCTAGAGATGTCGGTACATCATTCGAGATGAACACACCACCACCGACATCCACATTTCAGACAGAGTTTGGTGATCCAGACTTTGTTACAGGCTCGACATCTGGCACAGTCGGACATGACATTCCTGAAACAAGTACTGGAATGCGTGCAGTTCGACGAAGAGATCGGTCTACCGAACTCTTGCCCTTCGAGTATCAAGTGCTCGATGACGATCTCGATCCAGAAAATGAGAGTCAAGCCAGGCGAAGGAAGAAGAAACATTGCTTCGTGTGTGGTTTGATAGAACATACCAAAAGAAAATATCCAATTTATTTGGCATCGAATGTGTGAAAGGATTAATAGATAGTCATTTATGTTTGATGTTGAAACATTTTTTAACTCTTAATGTTGTACGAAGCGTATGTATTAACATCTATATATTCAACTTGTCATTTATTCAATTGAGATGTATTAACATATATTTAGGTTGAATAATGTTGCACTATTAAACGAATTCATCTTTCAAATTTGCAAATTTTCGTTAAATACTTCATGTGAAATGTAAACGAATTCATGTTCCATTATTAAACGAAATCATGTTTCAAAATAAAAAATTTCGTTTACTAGTTTTAAAATCTGCAAATTTTCATTTAATAGTTGTAAAATTTGCAAGTTTATGTATTAAATATTTGCATGTCTTAAATAATTTTAAATGAATTGTAACAATAAGTGCATAAATTTTTGTGATAATAAGTGCATCAATTAAATGAATTTTTCTTTTCACACATTAATCGAATTTAAGTGCACTTATATTCATACACTTATATTCGAATGTTGAAAATTTATGCTTATGCACTCATGCACTTATTAAACGAATTTTGTTAAACGAATTGTAATATAAGTGCATGAATTAAACGAAATTTTCGTTTAATAAGTGCATAAGCATAAATTTTCGTTTAATATGGCCACTTTTCTTTTAATAGTGGTAGGAATTTTGCACTATTAAACGAAAATTTGCCTAAACCTTATAATTTGCTAATTTTCGTTTAATAGTGCAAATTGAGCAGCATATTCGTTTAATAGTATGAATTTCCAAATTTTCGTTTAATTCCGTTTAAGTGATTTGATTGTTAGTTGACCCAATCAATTTTAAATCCCATCAGCTCACTATTCACATAAGGACCGGTCAAAAAATATGTTATTTTTGTCACTTTGTTATATTTTGTGGTATTATGGTCAACTCACTATATTTTGTGATAAAATTGTCCACACTTATATGTTGTGTAGTACAGGTGGTTATTTCCCCTTAAAATTAATCCTTTATTATAACTTTATTATATTTGGATTCGATATGACATTTGTCAAGTCCGGTTTCATGTTTGTCTTCGGAGTTGTATAATTTTAAGTCCACCTTATTTATTCCAAACAAGATCCTTTATTTCATTTTAGTATTTTATCTGGTGTTTTAAAATAATCATCTCATGTCAAAATATCAAATTGAAATAGAGCATCAAATTCTTATTTATTTCAATCCACATCCCTTATGTACAGTGACGGACCCATGTAGGCCCGAAGGGGGTACTGAGCCCCCTGAAATTTTCCAAAAAATATAAGGATATTTCAGTAATTTCATGTTTTAATTAAAAATAAATAAATAAATATTAATTTTCATGATTTAGTTTAACATTCTCATTCATTCACCTATCTCTTCTTAACTTTTATTTGTATTTGTTTGTAAATATTTTTATCATTAGTTAAGTATTTTCTTACTCAATCCCCCTTTATAAATTAATTTAAGCACAAAATTTATCTTATTATTTTGTTTAATTTAACTAAAATTTGTTTTGTCTTTTATCGTTAGATTTTATCAATTTATTTATCTCGTTTGTTGCCAACTATATACTATTGAGTATTGAGGGTTTCCATTTTTACTTTATCAAAAAACTTCAGTGATTTAAGATAATTTCTTTGAGTTTGATAAAGTTTTTCAATTGATATTGTGTGAGCATTTTAGTATTAAAAATAAATTAGAAAATGTAGATATGTGTTCTTCTTCTTCATCTTTTTTTTTTTTCCTTTCACAAAGTCTACACAAATCTAATTTTAAGGATCTCTTTTACATTATTTACTTCTCTCTCTCTCTCTCTCTCTCTCTCTCTCTTAATTCATTTTTCATCTAATTCCAATGTATACTGTGTTAGCAATGAAAATATCATGCATCAATTTCAAAATACGAAAAATATAAGAAAAATGTTGTAATGTGTTAAGTTTAATTTTTTTTTTTTTTTTTACATTGATGTTGTCATGTTGGGTTATAATTAAGTTACTAATTTGGATGCTATTATAATTTTATAAAATATTATATTAACTCTATCAAAATTTTGATAAATTTATATTTTTAATTTAAAATTATTGTATTTTTTTTATTAGTCGACTCACCCCTGGATTGAAATCCTGGGTCCGTCACTGCTTATGTAGTTTACATTCTCTCACAAACCTCAACAAAATATTCATTATTAAAATAATTGTTCGCAATAAATAATACATCTATGTTTACATTTTATATTTTTTTAATGTAATGTGACATCTTAACTATAAGGTTAACTATCCAACAGTATATCACCACAAATACAAGATTTTCGAAATTCAAACGTGAAAATTTCACATTTACTAAGTTTCTTTTTGTATTTCCATTTTTAATACATATCATGTATGAAGACCATGGTGAAATAACTCTCATTTTTCTGCAGTGCACTTGATATATCAATAAACCTATAGTTACGTATTTTTACGTGCTATTCAGATAAATGAAGAAATGAACTAAAACACCATGTTCTTTTCTAATTAAAAAAAAAAAAATTAACATTTCACCGATTTTTGAGTCATCGAAATTTTACCTTTCTAATTTTTCTATTATTATTGGCAATCTATTTCATTAAATTAAATTCACTAAAAATAAGTTCATTGAATTAAAGATACATAAATGGGTTAATATAATAATAATAATAATAATAATAATAATAATAATAATAATAATAATAATAAAGGAGTTAATAATAATATTTTTATTATTTTCAATATAAAAAATTTCCTGTGATTATAATTTGAAAGGTGGGTGTGTTGTTTGTATCTACATGAGAAAGGAGAAAAAAAACTGGCAGCTACAGTTTATTGAAACATTAATTATGATTCATTGGAATATGGCTCCGTGTCTCAGAATATGACCTTGATGGAATGAAATTAGGTGTGAATGAAATAAACTCAAGAATGAAATGGTGATAGGAAATGAATTGTATAAAAATACTGATTCCTGTTATTGATATCACAAAGGAATAGAAAATGAATGAAATAATCATTATAATTATATTTTATGATTGATAACTATAAATAAAATGTATAATATTAAACCAATCTTTATTTGACCAAATTACCTTCCACTATAATTTTATTTAATATTCATATTCAATATATCACTCAAAATTAAAATATTTGGCATATTTAAATTTAAAAATAATTATTTTTACAGAAAATTAATCATTGTACTAATATTAAAATATATTTATAGTTTTTAAATAACCTATTATCTATACTAATATTCATTTATCTTATTTATATGTATTTACAAATATATATATATATATATATAGATAAATCTTATATCAGAATTAAAATTGTATTATTAAAATTATATTCATATTATTTTATTATGTTTTTAAGATTTTATATTTATTAATTTTTTTCCTATTTTTCCTATTTTTATTTTATATTTATTTTAAATTATTAGTTATTATTTTATATTTTTATAAATAATTTAATATTATTTACGCAATTTTATATAATAATTCAACTTTAGGAAGTTAATTTGTGAAAACATATAATAAATAATGATAATTGTCAAAATTAATTAAAAAAACGTTCATTTTCTTCGAGACATGAATACGTAATACCATGAGGGTAGGAAGGAATGGTCATTCCTTCATCCATGGTAATACCAATTCATGCGGGAATCATCATTCCCACTTATAAAACATATCAATCAAAGGAATATGAATGAAGGTAAGAATGACGATTTCATTCTCACCCTATTCCATTGTACCAATCATGCCGTTAGATATGTTACTTTATTCAATTTGTGAACATATTAAGGTATGCATAATGTGTCACAAATTTAATACAATCAATAATTTTAAATCACAATATCCATAAATTGGCATGCTAACTTATTTTTAGTTTTTTTTTTTTTTTTTTTGGTTTTATATAATATGTGTAAGATTAATTTTGTAAATTAAGCATTCAATTGATGATAGAACTATTTGTTTGCAAAATTTGTTAGTTTATGACCTTGTTATCCATATTTTGTTAATAGTTTAGAAAGATCTTTTAATATAAGGTGTTATTACATTTTTAAAATCTAAAAAAAAAATTCATATTTGTAATTTTTGTGTCAAATGGGTTAGGTCTTGTAGACCCTCGAAGGTTTCGATCGTTCAGGTCAAAAAGTTTGTCACGAAATAAAATTGGATTGGTATCGAAACTATTATTATTGTGTCTCAAGTCAACTTGCCAACCCAAAACTAGGGTTGAGCAATTGGTCGCTTTGGCCGAAAAACGAACCGAACCGCAAAAAACCAAAAACCAAAATTTGTTTTTTTTTTTTTCAAAATCAAACCGAATTGATTTACTCACAACAACCAAACCAAACCAAATCCCTCGACTCAGTTCGAATTTTCAAATTTTAAGTGTAATTTGACGATTCAGTCTAAAACTGAACTGAGCCGAAGCGAATCACTCGATTCGGTTTGGTTTTTCGGTTCCAAATCGATTTTGCTCACCCCTACCCAAAACTCAGACTTGATTGCCACCTCTTATTATATTCATTCAGTATATGTTTGAAAATTTTTATTTATAAAAATAAAAGTTTTATATTATCTATGAATTGTTATTCCATTCATTCTAATTACTTAAGCTACATAATTAAAATAAAGTAATGATGCATTATATAGACATCATTTATAAATTTCTACAAATTAATATAAAGCAAAACCAATCCATTACTTTACATGCATGGGATCTAATGTAGGGGTAATTCTACTATACACCGTTGTATTAATACACCGGTTTTTTTTACTGCGGTAACTTCTGTGTAAGGTAACTTTTCTGAGTTGGGCGGACTGCAATGGTTTTGGACCTTCTAACACTCATTTGACATCCTAAGTTAACATAGACCCTATTTTGTTTGCATTTGATTTTGCTTGCATTTAATCATTGTAAATTAATCATGTATGTATGTATGTATCAATCGAAATCAATGGAAATCAAATCGAAATTAATGTATGTAACAATAATATTTGTTAATGGTTGATACAATGGTTGTCGAATGATTAATACACAAAACAAACAATCAAATGGGTTGATTACTTTGTGGTAATCCAAATAATGATAGACAATAGAGATACAATCGTGGTATGAAGTGGATGCAATACAGAAGCGTGAAATTTTAATGATGAGATTCCATGACAAATATCCAAACATATTGAATATGGATCTCAAATGATTCGTAATAACGAAATGCATAATACGAAGATGTTCGATTGCGGTTTTATGGTTGCAGATTAATGTTATATACGATTAATGAAAAATGTAGATTTAGACTATATTGTCCAAGCTCTTTTGGTTGTTGGGGGGAATTCTTAGTTTTTACTGCAGTAACTTCTCAAGACAGGTAAAAAAGGTAAAAAGTAAATAAAGGGTCAGGATGCAATCAATCAAGATTTAATGGGTGAAAACACCGGTGTATTAATACAACGGTGTACTATAGAAGGACCCCTGATGTAGATACTTAAAGTATTAGATGGCAACGAATGGGAGTTGGTGATCAATCACTTCTCAATTAATAATCAGTTTGTATCAAGTGATGGCTTCTTCTCATCTCAACCGAATGCCAACGCTGATTTTATTTAATTTAATCTTCCAAATATTATTGGTCTGTTTCACATTTTATTACAGTTTTTGTCTAGTAAAATAAGAAAAAGAAATGTTTGGATGAAATTGTTTACGAGTTGCATTATATGAGACAGAATATGATTCAATTAATATCATTTTATTATTAAATTGAAATGAATCATGTATTGTATATACATCCATCTTACAAGTCAAAATTCAGTGTGTATACACTGTGTATCAATACACTTGAAATTTCAACCATTAGATTAAAGTATCTTAATGAAATTTCAACCATTAGATCAAAATTTTAAAATGATTGGTTACCTACTACTACTACTACTACTAATAATAATAATAATAATAATAATAATAATAATAATAATAATAATAATAATAATAATAATAATAATAATAATTGTTGAGTATAAATCAAAATGTATATTATATTCATTTAATTACTACATAGCAAATTGTACTATTGTATATAAACCAATTGTAGCAGACCATGTTATGTTTCTTTTTTCCTATTTATGGAAACCATATATATAATGTTTCCTTCATCATCTATTCAAATATAAATCATTTATTTTTCAACAAAAGCATGGTAATAATCTAAGACTCTAAAATTACAATTTGTAAAAATTAAAATTTATGCATCACACATGACGTATACTAGTATAGTACATACTAAATGAGAACCCAAGATTGAAACATGTATGCCAACTTATGGTGCAACTTTTATCCTCCTAACAATAAATTAATCATAATTATTAAATTGTTCATAATTTATTAATCTATTACACTAATTTAGCTTTTAATTAATATAAAAAAACTATCTAACCCCTTTAATTTCTTACACAATAACAATAATAATTGGAAATTAGATTCTCTGAATACATGCATGCATCTATCATTTAAAACATTTATTCATAAAAAAATTGTATAACTATGTTAATTAAAATCGTACGTAATAATTTATTATTCTTGAAATTATAATATGTTTATTATTTAGAATTAACTATGAGATTCACATTTTTGTTTATTGTATGTATACTTTTTTACACAATTTATAAAATTATTCATTTTTGGAGAATCGTCTCGTGTCATACACGGGTACAAACCCAGATAAATATATTTTACGTTATGTTAAAATATTAGATATACATGTATGGTTGGAATTAAATTTAATTCTAATAAATATATAATAGATAGTGCAATTCATATAATAAATAATGGAGTTTCATTTCTTGGGCAGCAACAATGGAGTTTCAAGTTTGAAGATTTGATTCTTCTAAAAAGTAACATCCGAAATTTGTTTTTATAACTGGTAGAAATAGAAAAATATGAAATACAAATGGTCACATGAATAAAAATGAAGGGTGTTGACATAAGTGAAATGAAGTAATTAACTCATGTACAACTTATAAGTAATTGACTCATGTACAACTCATATAAAAGCTAAACAAAGACATATTAGCAATCTATAATAATGGGTCAAATTTTAGGTGTATCAATACATCAATGTACTGTAGAACTACCTTAAATTTAAAAAAAAAAATAAAGAATGAGAAATGTTCCCATCTAAGAAATGGTTCCCCCCCCCCCCCCCAATTTGTTTGTTTTTTAAGAAAATCACTTGAAATTTTGAAGAATATACAAAACTAATGAACGCTTATAAATTCCCCTTTAGAATAACTCAAACTCAATTAATTAGGTTGTAATTGTACAATATACCCAGTATTATTTATGATTTATAGTTGCAGAACACAATTTAAAATATAAGACAGCATATCATAAATATATAAAATAAACTTTTATTGAAAGACTGTTGTAAAAATAAAAAATCGAACGATTCTTTCTCGAAAATTTTCTATAATTTCATCCCTTTTGGAGTTTTTTTAGCATGAATGCATATATTTTAATATATTTATACTATTCTTTAACTACATTATAATTATATTATTTTAAATTTTAAGACCGTACAACACACAGCGACAAAAACTATAATGATATAATTTTTATGGACACGTAATTTTTAATAATAAAATTAAAATATGTAGGGAAATCATCCTGATGAAGCTAATGAAATTAGATATTGTACTAGGCTACTAGCGTTGGGGAACTAATAAATTTGAATAAAGTAAGCCGGTGTACATAAAATTAGGCCTATCTTATGTCAAACCTACTTTAAATGATACAGTAATATCTTTAGTCTGATAAAGATAAAAAGGGCCTATATCTCATCCCAAAATATAACAATTGCTTTATAAGACGAACGGCCCACACATTTTAGAATTAAAATTTTAATATTTTTGGGTTGGGGGAGAAGCCATGGGCTTCGTGAACCCCTCTATTGGATCAAGAATTTGAATTTGAGTACTGTCTGTGTGTGTATATATATATTGAGATGACATTTGATTTGATACACATAAAATATGAAATTTTATTTAAAAAAACAAAACACTAGTGTATGTTGATTAATGTTTAAAAACAATATCACTGTTCATTCTTAAAAAAATAAAAAAATATTATAAACTTATAAGCACTTTTAGCAAAAAAAATATAAATATATATATATATATATATATATATATATATATTTTAAGGATTTCGAGATATTTTCTGAAATAAAATTTAAGAGAGCTTTTGAGATAATAATTTAATGACAAGATGTTGTCGTAAATTGTTTTTTGTGACTGATGCAGATTTTCAGGCACCTATGCACTTATGTCAACTTTACATTGAAAACTGATTTCCCTTGAGCATAATTAGAATACATGGCATATATAACTGGAAAGCACTGATCGAGTGATTCACGGTCAAATTCATTTCCTTTCATTCATTTCGTTGGTCCTTGGCCTGCATCAACGACAACTATCAATATGTTTGTCACACCCCCTTTTGAAAGTTTATAAATATCAAAGTTTACATAGCGGGCGTTCAGCAGGAGAGAAAATAACATACATTTTAAAAGCAAGATAGAAATAAACAAGCGATAAAAAGAGTTTGATTAACATCCATAATAGAAATCTTCACGTTGTTTAGACTCGCGTTATACGTAAACGAAACCATCGACGAAAAGCCGAAAAAGACATTTGAAATCTAAGCAGCGGAGAAACTTTTGCAGGATCTTTACAATAAACGATTTGGCTTTACAAAAAGAGAAACAAACATTGTTTGAAAATCTAAAAGATAGGAATAATTAAAAATGTTTCTCGATACGACATCTCTCTCTTTACGCCTTCTTATTTTCGTTATTGCCTGAAGTGTGAATACACACGGGGTGAGTGCCTGAAATACATTCATGGAGATACTTTCTATAATTAACGTTTATTAAACAGAAGAGATAAATAAGCATACATAATCACAACAGTTAAGCACAACACATAAACTCGTGGCACGCGGCTATAGATATGTACGGGTTTTTCCCGTCTTATCCTATAAACAAATTTTATCCCATTAATGTAGCTACATGATCAAAATCCCAATTCAATAGTTTGCGACAAAGCCGTCATAGCATTCGTCATTCATTCATTTGCATGCACACACACAACACCACAACACACTTAAGGAAATTAAACATAACTTAGTATTTAAGGAATATTAAACGTAACCCAGCAGCGCCCCCACCCCCAATACCATCTCTGGCAACCGCGGCCGGCGACGCCGCGTCGCCGACGAACCACACACGCACACAACCAACACACCCGGGGCGCGCACACACACACACAACACACATACACACAACCAACACTCGTGCATACACACACACCCGGTTGCGCACTCACGGCGGCGATGAGGCGGCACGCCGGCTCGAACTTCGCATTGGTCGGACTTGACTACAACATTTACGGCGGTGCATACGGTGGAGGGGGCAGAGAATAGCCGGGTAAGAAGAGGGAGGGACAAGAGAGAAGAAGAAAGGGGGAGAAGAAATGGGGTTTTGGTCGAGCTTTCCGCCGCCCGTTCCGGCGAAGGCAGCGACGGACGTCTGATACGAGATCGCATCTGGAACGGGCTCGACGAGAACTTCAAGATAAGGTAAGATTCAGCTGGATCGGGGAGGAAGAAGTGCCGGTGGCGGCCGGCCGGCCGTTCGAGAGAGAGAGGGAAAGAGGGTGTTACTTTTTTAAATGTGATCCAAAATCTATCTCTTGGGTGTTCCAAAGTCCCTTTTAAGTGTTCATCATTTTGGGCCACGGGCCATGAGATGGGCTATCCATATTACAATATCTTTGGGCTTACACATACGATATCACTTATCATATTTTAACCTAAGGTTCGATTATAATATTACGCATTATTTCATTCTGAAACGCACATAATAAAAACAAGCAATTCGGGGTTAAACTGTTTAATTAATCCGATTATGTATAAAATTATCCTAGGTGTTACAATGTTCCTAATAACATTTTATTGCATTAATAAACTTTTTTTGTTGTGGTAGTATATAAACTTAACCTAATAATAAAACTTTTTTGTTGCAGTGATATACAAACTTAGCCTAATAATAAAAAAAATTTGTTGTAGTGGTATGCAAACTTAGCCTAATAGCAAATTAATCTTTCAACTTGTATAGTATAATGCCCCTATATGTTAGTCATTTAAATTATATGTGATAATAATTAAATATATAACATGCCCCCTATAGCTAAGCCAATATAAATCATGCATAGTATTTTCTCATTAGATCATTACTTACTGTTTGAAAAAATCGTCGATAGTCATAACAATTTAATATGTTCCTCAATCTCATGATTGTTATTTATGTGCCCACAAAAGAATAAGACAAAAAATAATGAAAACATTTAACAATTTTCATTAATGAAAGAGCCAAAAAAAAGTGTGGGTTGGACACAAACCTAACCAGATCACATCATAATATAACCAATAGTATTGATGTATCGTGGTTTTTATGAAAAAATTCAACTAAATTTCTTCATGAGCTGCAACAATGGCTGAAATATAGGTAGGTGGTAGATGGTAGGTGGAGTCAACTCAACTTTGTTCATTCATGGGGTTTTCCTTATCTCTTCAAACATAGTTTGTATTTTACCACTTCTGTTTATTTGCTCCAATTCCACCACCTTCTAGACGTACAACCATTCATCTAAACTTGTGGTTCATTAATTACTTGTGATATGTGGTAAATATATGTCGTGTGGATTGCATCAAGTATAGTATCTATACTGTATGTATATACAATCACAACTTATATACATATAGAGAGAATTACATGCAAAAATCAATATAAAGTATATTAATTTTTTGCACTTTGCAATGTAAACGTTTTTTTTTTTTTTTCAATTTTTGAAAATATAAATTAAATGCCAATTTTGCCCTTAAGAAGAGTACGTGCAAGCTGGGCTCAAATTTCCGTCTTTTTTTTTTTTTTTCAATTTTTGAATATATAATTAAATGCCAATTTTGCCCTTAAGAAGAGTACGTGCAAGTCACGTGATCCAATTTGCTGGAAAAGGTATCAGAAAACTGATTTAATTTAGTATACAATTTGATGAAATTCAGAACTTAAAGTTGCAATTGGATAAGAAAAAAAAAAGTAAGTTAAGGTTGCAAAATGAAAAATTAAATCACGTGTGAGTCACGTGATCTCAACTAAGCCGGAAAAATAACAGGTGAACTAATTTAGTGTGTATTTTGATATATTCCAAAACTTCAAGTTGTAATTGGATAAAAGAAAAGGTTTAAATCGTATAGTTAAAATAACCAATATTTTAGGTTGATTTTGTCATTTAATTTAGACACATGACAATAGTAAAAATAACCAATATTTTAGGTTGAATTTGTCATTTAATTTAGACACATGACAAGCATAACGATTCTTCAAATTATTTATATTTTTTAAATTTATTTTAATTCAAAAAATAAATAATTTGCACAAAAATAGAAGAAAAACTAAAACAATGATGGACAGCATCTGTTAAACTTGAGTTTCTTTTTGCAAACGCATGTTTTATAAACACTGTAGCATTTATTTGGAAAAGTTTGACTTGTATTATTTTAAAATATAACCTTTATTTCATAATAAGTGTCATTTTGAAATTTTTGTCATAGATTAAGTAATTTAAAAATTAGACAAACATATTTTTAACTAATCAAGAAATTTATAATTTAAGATTGAAAATTAAGAGAATCAAGTTAATTCCTTAAAAGGTATCATATTAAATTCCTATTTCTTTGTAGGGAATAGTAATAAGGATAATTTGTAAATAAAATTGTACAAAAGTCTAAAATGACTTAATATGAAGCAAAATTTAAACTTTAGAACAACACTTATTATAAAACAGGGAGTACATGAAAATATAAGAGTTAATCACATAAAAAAATCTTGAACTTTGGATCAAATTTCCATAACAATGTAAACTTTTATTTATAACAATATTAGACATAAATTATGATATTTTTTCAATTACAATATCGAGTAATGTGTAGAAGGCTCATGTCGTGTGGGAGCACAATGTCCACGCACCTTATATATATATATATATATATATATATATATATATATATATATATATATATATATATATGCGTGTGTGTGTCATATACACGTGTGTCTGATGAAAGTAGAATTTCTTTTTTTGTTGGAACAAATTTCACCAAATGAAGTTATATTTGTGAAGTGAAATGGAATATTACATCAAAAAAAAAAGTTGGTTTTTCTGTCGAAAATGTTTTAATTCTCCGCAGAAAGTTGCTTGAATCAGAAAAAAAATATTATATGAAAGTTAATATCATACCTAAAAAAAAAGACAAAATAATTAAACATGGAATGAAAGATGTTCAGAAAGCATAACATGATAAGAAAAGATGGTCATTTTCTAATGATTCTTTTTCTTTACTTGTAAACACCAGCGAACTTTCGATTCAAAGTCTTAAAGTTTTACTCATGGAAACTGGAAATGAGTAGCTAGTCACTCGAAATACATATGAGAGTAAAAAAGAAATTTTGTTAAGTAAAGTTTGGCATAATGCAAAATAATTACTTGTTTTGAAAGAAAATAGAATTTAATTATTTTGGTGTATAAAAAGTATAAGAGTAGCAGGTTTTATGTGAGACAGTTTCACGTGAGACCTTATGTATGACGGAGTTCATATGAATCAATAAAAACAAATCAATTCATTCAGTAAGGTCATGTCGGTCTTATAAGATCATTTAAAATTTTGTCTCACTTAATATTTTATTTGAGACAGTGTCATCTAAGTTTTTGCAAAAAAATAAAATACTCTTTATAAAAACAAAGTTTTATTTTTCTCCACACAATGAAAGACCTGCATTATATGTCGATAGCTTCACGTACTCGAGACTATAAATATCATGAACATATATATGAAGCTTTGTTGGATATCTGATAGATTTTTCTCTTGAATACTTAGTCTCAAACTTATATATGTTTTTTTTATTAGGAAGAGATGAAGAACTCCCACACCAAATTGTAGATC
The DNA here is from genome assembly GCA_946896805.1 of Scutellaria galericulata. Lineage (NCBI taxonomy): Eukaryota > Viridiplantae > Streptophyta > Magnoliopsida > Lamiales > Lamiaceae > Scutellaria > Scutellaria galericulata. The sequence goes on along the minus strand of OX335792.1, from coordinate 2,167,620 downwards.
TCTTGATTGGATGAGATGTAAATCAAGTGATATGTCCAAGTGATAGACACTTATGGAGAGAGCCAACATTATACAAACACAAACCCAAACATGCGCAATAGTTCAATAAAAATATAACCCCACATGAAATTTGAACCTGTATTGTCGAAAAATATAGTGAGAGATATTTTTTGTTTTAAGGAGCAAAATTGATTTATTTTTATTTTTTAAAGGTGTGTATTTTCAATTTTTGTGTAATCCAAAGAGCTATTTGAGATAATGAGAAAAACACGCTACAGTAAAGAAAACGCGTCATTGAACACGAGTATGTTTAAAGAAAATGCATAACTCATGAATTAGATTTTTTTTTTTTTTTTTTTTTTTAAACAATGGACGTGATGGCATGAGATCTTTATCAATTTTTTAAAATATAAATTATACATAAATTCAAAATTCAATTCATGTCAGGATGCGTTACCTAATTACACAAGTTATAGTAAAAGCAAACACTAAAATAAAAAATAAAAAAATAAAAGTGGAAGTGTGAAAGCAATAGGGTTGGGTTTTTAAAATCCGTGCTACGGATAAAAGCAGTCGTACGATTGTGCCCCCCACACCGTTGGAATCCCTCTCCACATCATCTCCTAATTCACCCACTTATTTTTGTCTTCCAAACATGTCTTATTCCACTCACTCACATAGTCACGACGAACCAGATCTCCTGTCCTGTACCACGTGTATACCACATTTCAAAACACATTAATTTTCAAATTAAAAACGGTTACAAATTATAAGTTTTTTTTAATATCAAAACTACGTAGTTTTAGTATGACACACAAATGATATAGAGATTTTGGTGCAAAGGATCTGGTCTGATAGTCACGGTCCTAATTTTGTTAGGGCATATGTTAGTACCTCATTGATGTTACACCAAGAAAATTGTGTTTTTGATATCGAGACCCGTCATTACAATCTCAAATTTTATGTAAGATTGTCTCATGGGCACACATGCAGTACGCGCACTGCATGTCTGCAACATATTATACACATTATTATAATTATACATCATTTAAAATTGATTAAATTCAGACTCAATTTTATAAATGTCACACATGATAAGATATGTAAATTATAGTAGTTATTGTCATCATACATATTATTCACACAGTATTTGTGGATAATTTAGATTTATAATAAATGATTTCACATGATATTAATATGTCATGATTAAAAATATTTATATTTTACAGTAAAATGTATGTCTTTTACTACCATAGTTTTGATAAGCAATGCAAATTGACCAAAATGAATCATATTAACCAAATCATGGCATTTACAATTTTAATAGAACTTACCAATATATCAAAATTATATGGCAAAAAGAAATTGTAATTTATTTGCTAGTGTCTATAATATATGGGGAATTAGGGCCAATATCCATCATTTCATGCACACTTCACCAAAGATAGCATGGATTTAATTAGTGGGGTGGACTATTATTATGGGTTCCAACTTATTATTACCACTTTTGTTTGAGTGATTTCATAGTATCTAATGTCAACTTGCCAATTTTGTATGACTCATACTTGCAACAAAGATATTTATAAGAGCATTGGAACCATTTATTAGGTCAGGAAATCAAGCAAGATGGAATTGCTAAAAATTGAATATATAGTTAGGAATACCAAAAGAAATTAAAAAATATATTTAAAAAGGGAATGTGTGGTAATAATTTGTAGACATTTATGCTTTCACTTCAATTGGTTTATTTGTTTCCCTTTTATGGGTTTTTAATTCCTCTCTTGGAGATTGTTTACTCCTCAAAATTCTTGATGTTTACTGATCTACTAGATTGTGAGTGGATTGTTTTTATGGGGTAGATGTAAGAAAAATCACAATATTTAGTTGAATTGTCATTTTAATTAAATTTTTTATTATTAGTTAAAATAATATAATTTTATTTATGTACGCAGTAAATTTTTTAATCTTGGTCAGTTTTGAAAAAACAATAATAATTGTACATCCGTTTAAAAAAATGAAATAAAAAATTCTTGAAGTTTCGAGGTTGAACTTGTGAAATTATCGTATTTGACAGCTAACATGTCTAGGCAATTGGACACGTCAACAACTTTTTTTCTTTCAAAAATGACTGAGGACAAAAAATATATTACAAATATATAAGATTATGTTATTTTAATCAATAGTTAAAAATTTAGTTTAAATAGAAGTTGTGATTTTTTCCCTAAATTAACTTTTTTTTTTATTATTCTTTTTTACTTGGATTGGAAGATCAATGCCCTATTCTATACTAGATCTAGAAAACATGACGTCATCCATATCAATGTCCTATTTGGATCTCCATTGCTAGTCAAGAACTCACTATTCTAATTGCATGAGAACTTTTGCACACTGATATCATGTTTTTTTCCTCATTTATTGGCCAGCTTGCACTCTCTTATAAACTAAAATAACATATACCTTCAACAATAAAAATTATACTCCCTCCGTCCCACAAAGATAAGTCTGGTTCTATTTTCACACAGATTAAGAAATTTTTTGAAGTTCCAGTTATACCCTTATCATGCATTAATTGTTCAAAGAATTAATTCTAGGGATAGCAACCCAATTTACCACAAAAAATATAAATTATAACCAAAAATACCACCAAAAATAAGAGTTGACATTTTTTTACCATAAAATATAAAAGTGGGATACTTTCTACCATAAAATTGAAAATCATGTCCAAAAATACCACATTTTTTGATTGACTTTTGATGAGCACATTAATTACCCCCTAACTACCTCCAATCAATGTCGGTCAAAGGAATCTAATTGGTCAAAAAAGCATTTCTCTCAACCCCACCCCCACCCCCAAACCCTTGGATTTGAAACACAGCCCAGCAGCCGCGATTTCTTCCCCAAAATTCCCAAAAAAAAAACTGAAAAATTTACCAAAAAATTCACATTTAAATCTTCAATTTATTTGTGCAATTTGACGTTTAACACGAAGATGTCACACCAAGAAGGAGAGGTTAGTGATTTAATCCCTCAAATTTTTAGAAATTTCTTGCAATGAAGAGCTTGAATTGGTTGAAATTTGTTGAAATTTGGTTGAATTTGATGAAATTTGTCTTAATACTTCGAAATTGTTGAGTATTAGTTGAACAAACGGAGGGTTAAACGTCGATTTTAAATCCCGTTGATCCCTAAATTTTGTAGGGATTATGTTTAATTTTTTTTAATATATGCTTAAATTAATGTTTGGAATGGTTAGTATGGGTTTAATTTTTCAAATGATAGGGTTAACTTGCCTGAATATGAGCTTGAATTAATGTTTGGAAAGGTTAAAAGGCATTATCCACGCTTGACAGTCTAATTTTCGAATTTTTTGAGTGTTGAACGTGATTATATGGAATAATCACGTTTAACACAATAATTATTGTGGCAAACGTGAATATCGAAATTCACGTTTAGGCGCGGCGCGCATTCCTCGACAGGCGGGCGACGGGGGGCGCGCGCGCGCGGGCAATATTCACGTTTACGGGCGACGGGCGCGGGGCGCGCGCGCGCGCGACGGGCAATGGGCGCGGGGCGCAAGCGCGCGGGTAATAGTCACGTTTACGGGCGACAGGCGCGGGGCGCGAGCGCGCGGGCAATAGTCACGTTTACGGGCGACGGGCGCGGGGCGCGCGCGCGCGCGACGGGCAACGGGCGCGGGGCGCGAGCGCGCGGGCAATATTCACGTTTACGGGCGACGGGCGCGGGGTGCGCGCGACGGGCTCGGGCAAAATTCACGTTTACGGGCGCTGGGCGCGCGCGCGCGCGCGACAGGCGGGCGACGGGCAAAATTTCCCGTCACTCGTCGTTCCGCGCCCGTCGATGTGGATAATAGTATATTCACTTTTTTTTAATTTATTGTAAATAGTATTATTAATATTTATATTATTATTGTTAATATTTATATTATTATTTAATAATAATTTTTTAGGTCTATTATTGTAAGATCACATAACGTATCTATGATCTTGAGACTGTATTTTTCCGAGAACTAACTGTTATCAAACATCACATAATCTTATTTATACGTATAAACCTCCCTTAATATGTCCCCCATTTTACCCTGCCCCGTCCCCCGCGATATAATTTTAGTTATCCCATTTTAATAATTTATTTATTTTGTTCATCACCAAATTGTTTTATTTAGTGGTTTAATTAATTTGGTTATAGATTAAATTTAATTTTAAGAAACAGGATTCGACATTATTTAGGTCCAAAACCAAACAGGATTCTTTTTTTTTGTAAATTAATTCTATAATGTGTACTATCAATATATGTGTTAATGTAATAATTACACATGATCAAATTTTTTCTGGTTTTCAGGTCGCTTGGGTGCGTGAGGATTTTCAAAGAAAGCAGGCATACATTAACTCGTATACTCGAGTTAGAGTACTAGGCTATATTAGGGCAATATTACTGAAGACCCATACTGAGTGCGTGACTGATTTTGAGTGGAGCTGTTTCGGCCATTTCTTGCGCTGGGAGACCGATCGTGACAGTTGCAAGATCTTCCTGCACGATCTTATATCACGTGAGGTGCGTGGGCCCCATTCCCCTGCGGGAGAGGTATGGTTTCATGTTGGGCGAGACCGTCGTCTATGTCGGTTCTCACGGAAGGAGTTCGCACTTGTGACGGGTTTAAGGTTCGGCGACTCTGATTTCAGGCCGACTGCTCGGGGGACACCACAACATTTGGATGGTCTATTTTATCGAGTACGTGACAGCCAGGATAGGATTACGGTGTCCGCTCTTCTGAGGAGATTTAGAGCGGAGGAGTTCATTGCCCGACAGGATGACACGATTAAGATTGCGAAGATCATTGTCCTCTACAACATTTTACTTGGAGTCGACCCAGCCACCACTTCAGTAGACCCTTGGGTTTGGGACTTGGTGGAGGACGAGGAGCGATGGGAGGCATTTCCATGGGGTAAGATTTCATATCTTCACCTCCTGAACAAAATCAATCAACTACCATCTGAGTTGCCAGAGCCAACTGCAAATAGACCCCCGGCATACCACTTTTACGGATTTTCGTTAGCCTTAATGGTAAGTATTAATTGTCATTTTGATTGTTTTATATTCTGACAGAATATAACAATTCATTTATAACATGAAACGTTTATTCAACTTTATAGATATTGTCTTTCGAGGCGATTCCATACACCGGTGTATATGCTGGACGACGTCTTTCAAAGTCTCACAAGGTGTTGCCAAGGCTGTTGAGGTGGTCAACAAAGATTCCACTTGCCGACGTCTCCAGGGAGCTAGATCAGGAGGTATGTTGATTTTAGATTTTCGTACACCCTTAAGTCTCGTATTCTTTATATATACTGTTAATAAGACATATGCTTGATTAATTTGTATCCCTTAAATGTACGTATTGCAGGGTCTGGAGTGTTATGAGAGCCTCCGCGTTGAGCGTCGGGAGGTAAGAATGCCGTACTTGCAGAACATCAATCAGGATCTCGCCGAGGGTGTTCAGCTGCCAGGGACGAGACGGGGTCGTCCGAGGGCTTCAAGGACTATGGTATCAGAAGCCATTATTGTTCCCCCACGAGCACCGAGGACTACGAGGTCGAGGCGGTCAATATTATCTTTAGGGGAGAGTTCTCGACAAGATGGCCGGCGACACATGTCTCCCGTAGATCGTCTTACTAATGTCGAGGACTTGTAGCAGATGGCTGATGAGGATGAGGAACGAGTACATCAGTATGTTGAAGTCCCTGTTTCGGATATGCATGAGATTCTGAAGACCGAGTGATTATGGACTTTCTCTCTCCCCGACAGAGGGTCATCCCGCACATGAGGATCAGTTTGAGGATTTCGGTGGTCCTCAGTTGCTGAGAGATCCCCCCACACGAGACAGGGAGATGAGCAGGGAGTTGGTGCGATTTTTGACGAGTTGAAGAACATGTTCCGCACTGGGTTCGAGGAGATGAACACAAGCCTGATGGGCCTAAGGAATTATGTTGGTGATCAGTTCTCTGAGATGCGATCATACATCGATGACAGACTGCAGGGGATGGAGTTGGAGATTCCAGACATGATCCAGTCTGGGATCGCGGAGTACTACAACCATGTGCCCTCCTATCATGAGCAGTTCTACCCACCAGACGAGCATTATTATCCGCCCGATCCTACACCTGGCTGTCATGAGACCTCGTATCCTCCTCCGGGGCAGTGTTTCGGGCAGGATTTGTCCACACATGACGGTGGTCCCCCTGAGTTCACGCCCGTTGCACCCCTGCCAGATGTGACCCTCAGGTACGCTTATCCCCGATTCATTTCGATTTGGGTACTTCTACAGGTGGAGGTGCCCTTGTGCCCTGCACACCGAACGATATTGCAGGGGGGTCAGAATATTCCAGCTCTTCAGCTTGTATCCCTCGGACGAGTGCTGACATCCGCAATGTGAGGCATAGAGCTCCGAGCAAATATGTCCTGAGCCCGTTCATAAGGGATGAAGGACGACCAAGAAGGGAGGCAAAGGACGAGGAGTTCGAGATATACATGGCGTCCGGGTCTAATGCCGAACAGTAAGTCTCCTTTATTTTTGATTCACTCGATAATATCCTACTGCTAATGAATTATATATTAATTAATGTTAATGTTCATACTTCAGGCTTAATGTGGGGATTGGCTACTCAGTTGGTCCGGATTTCTTCTGTACATTCGTGGCCCCGGGTGTGGACGTCAACTATCAGGTGTGTTTTCTTGTCACAATTTACATGTGTGTACGTCCTTCATGTTGTTGTTGTCCTAGTCACAACAAGGTGCGAGTTTATTGATAATTTATCCTTTTGATACAGCCAATTGATGCATATTTCGGTATTCTCCAGTCAAATGCGAAGTTCGTCAATGTTAAACGCGATTGCGAGTTGGCTGGCAAAATTCTGATTGTGGACACACATTTTTTGTACTGACCCCTGGTCTACTTATTGTTATACAATATGTGGCCTCTAGTATTTTCTTACAATTAATGTTTCGCGCAGGAAAAATGCAAGGCAATATTCGAGGAGGCACACGCTGGGGAACCCGAACATATACAAAATGACATCGGCGTAAAAAATGAGAACTTCCCAGCTGCATCTCTGGACATGTTGATGCCCTACGTACGAGGTACACATCCTAGATGGGGCCGCATCAGACCCTGGTGGAGGGACGTGGACAGTGTATGTGTAATTTAACATTGTATTAATTACTTATAATGTATTATGTAATGCTTTTCTTACAATTATTTGACCGATAACACTTTATGCTTAATGTGTGTTGCAGATACTCACCGTGATCAACATCAACGAACATTGGATTGCCGTTGAGATTCAGCTCAACCAAGGTCGTGTCATAATATTTGACAGCATGTTGCACACATACAACCCCTCAAGGGAACGACGTCGGTTAGCTCAGACACTTCCTCTAAGACGCGTTCTACCACCTCTATTTGAGTACGCATCCTTCAATGACAGAAGAAAGGAGGAGGGTTATGCCCCTATTCTAATTCCCCCTCAGTATCAGTTGGTTTCCGGAGATGAGGCCAGGTGTTATGTACAGAAGGACGACAGTTCTTGCGCCATATTTGCATTGATGTCCATTGAGTGTTGTCTGACTCGTATTTGGCCTAGATCCTATTTGAGCGAGGGTGTAGACAGGATTAGGCGACGGATGGGTCTGGACATCTACAGATGGAGCACTGATGGAAACACAGTTTCAAATGAGTTTTTCAGCTCTTACTGACATATTGGTTGACATATTTGATTTCCGATTTTGAGACAGTTCAATTGAACATCTTGTGAGAATGCTTAATTCCATTACGGACATATATATAATTCCCTGTTAGTTTAAAACTTTACCACATCTTTTGATTTATTCAGCGCTACAATTCAAAATTGAACAATGTCAAATAAGGTTGAAATCTAACATGTAGATCCACAACTATCAGTGTTACGTTTTGGTACAAACAGTTACAAACATAATTATCAATTTATTAAAAATACTAGCTATCTTCCTCAGCATTGCTTTGATATAGAGGACACTTCCTTTTTGTATGTTCTGTTGAACGACACAAACTGCATCTACGAGGTCTTCTTGTCCTCACTTGTTCTACGGGGTCCTCTTGTTCTGCAGATATGGTCACGAGCTTTTCGGGGCATCTTGATATCTTGTGACCTGATCCGCAGCAAAGACCACATGGCCCTGTCCTTCTTCGCCCTGAAGTCTCACCCGTTGATGGAATTCGTTTACCTTTCGGACGACCAGCTTGTTTTGGTTTGTCAGGGGCCCGACATAGTACATTACGAACATCGTCCCCCACGTTCCAATGTTGTGCTTCGGGCACAGGGGTAACGACACCGGCCCATATTCCTCTCAAGGAGTTCGTCGTATAGTACGGAGAAACGTATTCAGTCACTGTTTGGTTCGCGAAACTGTAGACGAAACATTTTTGGGGGTGTTTAGTAGTGTCAAATGAGCATGTCGAATTGATGCAATTTATAAATAATATCTTATACTGAAGTACATACTTTATGGCGGCACAAACGTGCGAGCATGGTATCAAGTCCATCTGGAACATGTTGCACGAGCACTGCTTCGAATGTAGATCAACGATGAAAATTTTCGAACGGTCCGTGACTTTGAATTTGTGGCAGCCAAGTTGATCCACATTCATAAGTCGGCCAAGCTTTATGTATTCAATTAGTCGATCGTGCATGACTATAGTCAGGATTTCATCTCTATCTTCAGCCGCTGTTCTTCGTTCGTAAAACCACTTCTCAACTATCTTTCGTGCACCCTCTAAAAATGAGCAAACGGGGAGCCTCATCACCCAAAGGAGGCGAGCGTTCCATGTCTCCGCAGCATTCGACGTCATGAAGTTAAATCTTCGCACCGGGCAGTGCACGCGCGACCATCTACTCGGTTTTGCTTTGTTTAAAGAATTGAGTGCACCTTGAACCTGTAATGAATTTAGATTGTTGATGTACCTGGAAAAAAATGTGATTTAATTCGCACAATTTTGTAGGTGTATAAAGGAATGTATTTACATATTTCAGTATATTTGGATTGTAACATACCTCTCGAACTCGTCGGGATCGTAGCAATAGGCAGCTCTCTTGAAAAGTCCAACCAGGTGTGCTCCATACCTTGCTAAATTTTGTTGAATATGATAGCAACACAACCCTTGTGTGGCTTCTGGGTACGCCTCTTTGATCGCATTCTCAATGCTAAGGTGTTGATCAGATACAATAAGCAGCTGATCTGGGCATCCAAACGCGGCACAAACTCTTTTCAAGAACCATGTCCAAGATTCATCATTTTCAACGTTTCCTACTCCAATTGCGAGCGGAAATATTTGATCGTTTCCATCCTGAGTGACAGCAACAAATCCAATTCCCTTATACAAACCTTTCAAGTGGCACCCGTCAACCACAATTACCGGCCGTGAATATCTGACAAATCCTGTGATTGAGGCGGCCAATGCATAAAACACGTATTTGAATTTTCCATTCGAATCTGTTTCCAAGTCTGTATGGCTACCCGGATTGGTGTCCTCTAACACCTGCAAGTAAGATGGAAGATTCCAAAATGATTTCTTCGGATCACCGTAGGCGAGGAACATTGCATGCCGTTTTGCCTTAAAAGCGGACTTATAGCTGAATGTCAAACCATGTCGCCGGGTCATTTCATCCATCATCCCCCTGGGCCCGATATTCGATTTTTCCTTACGAAGTGTGTCCGCGTAATATTCACCGACCAATTTAGAAGGAAGTCGACGTGGAGACCTACGGTTCAGATCCGAAGTACAACTATGCTGCAAAACACTCTTTGAGATCTTCCAAATCCCATATTTCGCGGATGCATGTATCGCGAAAGGACAGTCTTCATGTGGGTAATTAACAAACCATCTGTGCCTGTCAGAATGATGCACATGATACTCTACTTGATTTTCCAGATGATGAAACCCAACAGCATTCTGCAACTCATCCTTGCTGCAAAAGGTGGATCCTTTTTGCAAAATGTGTGTTACTTGCTCATCCCCCAATAATTGTCCTGCTGTGGGCAGCTCGATTTCCCAGATCTCGGGGATAGACCATTCTGGTCTCAAAATGTATGCACAGAATTGCTCATACTCCTCTCGTTGTTCAGCGTCCAAAGAATTTTCCTGATCAGTATTTAATTCGAAGTCATCCCCTGCATGGTCCGAACCTACAGACAGATACATATAATCAAATCTAATGCAATCTCAAATTCAATAATTTTAAAAATAAATGAAACAATAATTTAAGTGTACGATACCACTTCGACCATCTTCTTCATCACAAGATGTTCGTTGACAAGTCGTTTGAGCAAATCCTCCACGTGGTTGCACCGTTTCGGGTTCGAAACTTCCAGGTGCACTGTTTAAGTCGAGTCTGCCACCGAAGTCATTTCGATCATGCTCTGGTGGTGAAGGATCCCACTGCATTCCCGAAGAACTCGCAGAACGAGCAATGTCATTTTCATTGGGTATTCCCCATCTTGCTTGAAAACCCTCGTCGGATTGGAGTCCAAGGGGAACAGAACTAAAATAAAGATTATTGTCGGTGTACACATACGAGGGGGGATCCGTATAGGTTGAAGAAAACGGTATAGTAATTTCACCAGACCGTTCACGTTGCTCATCCGTAGTGACATGGCCCCCCAGATGTTCAGAATAAGACGATCCAACTGTAGGGGGTGTATTTTCAGGGTCCGGCGACACGACAACATCAGATTGTCCAACGTTCATACTCGTTAGAGTAACAAACACAACAAGAACCCCATCAATAATTGACAATATTCGTTGCAAAACTGTTGTAGTCTTTATTTTTATCTTCCTCATCCTTCTTCCATCATCGATTAGTGAGTGAATCAAATAACCCCATTGCGTCATGTCGGCACCCACAACTTCATGAATGGAGGACATTAAACCAAATAGGGTTCTTTCACGAAGGTGAATGACCTCTTCGAAACCGTTGGTGTATTCTAAACCTTCCCAGTAGCCACCGTACCATACAATAACTTCAATAGTCATTTTTTTGTGGATACTGCAAACAAAAAAAACACCGAAAATATAGTGTCATGTGAGTATTATGAAACACATAATAAATAACAAATAAAATAAAAAAACAATAAAACTTGATTTTCCACTAGTAAAACAATAATTACTAAATATCGTACAAAATAAAAAATAAATCTACTATCCTACAGTTACTATTTCGCTAATCAATTATTTAAAAAATGCAATGATAAAATAATGCAATGATAAAATATAAGATCTCATTTTAATATATCTAAAATATCTAAAAAAAATGCAATGAACAAAAATTATCTAAAATCAATTATTTTTTCCACTGAACTTAATATTTTATCAATTATTTAAAAAAATAATGCAATGGTAAAATATAAGATCTCATTTTAATATATCTAAAATATCTTAAAAAAATGCAATGATAAAAAATTATCTAAAATCAATTATTTTTCCATTGAACTTAATATTTTATCAATTATTTAAAAAAAAAAAAGCAATGATAAAATATAAGATCTCATTTTAATTTATCTAAAATATCTATAAAAAAAAATGCAATGATAAAAAATTATATAAAATCAATTATTTTTCCACTAAACTTAATATTTTATCAATTATTTAAAAAAAATGCAATGATAAAATATAAGATCTCATTTTAATATATTTTTAAACAATAATATGGTTTACCTTAGCATATGGACTAAATTGATTTTATTTATTTTTAAATCCAGACTGTAATAATATCATATATCTGAGCACATTAATCGAAAGCATGTGTAGCTCAGTTGGTAAAGTGCTTGGCCCTTAACCTAGTGGTCGTGGGTTTGAGCCCCACAGTGGGTGTTAATTTTTTTGGGCGGCTTGGGTGCTGGGCGCGCGCGCGCGCCACGACGGGTGACGGGCCCAGGCACAGGCATGCGTAAACGGAAATTTAAGCGTGCTGGGCGTGCGCGCAACCTCGCCCGCACGACGGGTGACGGGCCGCATGCGTAAACGGGAATTTAAGCGTGCTGAGCGCGCGCGCAACCTCGCCCGCACGACGGGTGACGGGCCGCAGGCACAGGCATGCGCAAACGTGAATTAAGCCCAGCACCCGATACCGCGTGCTGGGCGCGCGCGCAACCTCGCCCGCACGACGGGTGACGGGCCTCAGGCACAAGCATGCGCAAACGTGAATTAAGCCCAGCACCCGATACCCATTGCGCGAGCGCATGCACATAAACGTGAATTTTCAAAAAATCACGTTTAACACAAAAAATTCGAAATTTATAGTAATATTCACATTTAAGTCGATGAAGTATGTATTTATACTGTTTATCGTGATTTATGTATTTATACTGTTTAACGTGATTTTCCGAAAAATCACTTTTAACACTCTAAATTTCGAATTTATTTATAAATTTCAAAATTTATATTGTTAAACGTGTTTTTCAAAAAAATCACGTTTAACAATATAAATTCGAAATTTAGAGTGTCAAACGTCCGTGATGTCCATGCATTCAAACAAATTAACCATATCAAATGCAATATTAAACCCGTTTAACCATGACAAACATGAATTCAAGCATATATTAAAACAAATTAAACCGAATCCGTAATAATCTAAGTTTAATGAATTGAGTGCGATGACATTAACCCTCTGTTTGTTCAACTAATACTCAAAAAATTGGGTTAGAAACATACCTTTTCTTACTTCGACGATAATTGTTCCAATCTTCCAAGTGCCAAAATGTCGAAATTTTTTTAAAGTGTATCTTTAGAGAAAATATTGTTTTATCTCTGTCTGAATTATCAACCTATATATACACGGAATTCACAGGAAAATTACATGTGAATTCACAGTATAAAGTGAATTCACAGTAAATAATGAGAAGAAAAAAACAAAAACATAACTGTGTAATTGTGACGACTAGGATTTAACGAAGCATAATTTGATAACTAAATATTTAAATCTCTAATTATTTGATTTATTTTATGTGCGTTTCATAAAATTTAATTGTAAACACGTTTTAATCTAAAGTTCCATATTCTTGAAAATTTTGCCATAAAAAGGAGCGACGATAAAATAATTCGTAAGTGGGACAAGATGAACGAGAATGAAAAATCGAGCAAAACGCCGAAAGAATGACTCAAATCGGAGTTCGGATGATATCTAAAATTAATTAATATCATAAGAATGTTTAGTATAAAGTTTAAGGTTAATGACAAGATTAATGAAATAATATAAATAACAAAATTATAAACTAAGGTAAAAGCATACACTAAGTGATAACCTAAGGTAAGTCAGGATAATCATCTCCATCTTCTCTCTAAGTTTTCCGGCAGGCGGCCGGCCGGAACGCCGCCGTCACCGCCGCCGGCGACCACCGTCGCCGGATTTCTTTCCGAACAAAGCATATCGAACCTTATACCACTTTGAAGCTCTCGCCGAGCCCGTTCCAACCCCGGGCTCGGAATTGTCATCAGCCGCCGCGTTCGCCGGAAATTCGCCGGAGAAAATTCTGTTTTCGTGTTTTCTCTCTCTAAAACCCACCTCTTTCTCTCTCTTCGTATCTCGGCCATCCGACCACCGATCGAGGCGATTCTTGAACCTAGATTGTAGTTCTCGCCGAGCCCGTCTCGCATCTGAGCTCGGATCATCGATCAGCCGGTTAGATCTCCTGCATGCAGCGGGTCAAAGTTTCTGCGTTTTTGGATTTTCTCTCTCCTCTTCTCTCTCTTCGAACCTCTCTCTTTCTCTGCTGCTATCTCTCGCCTTTCTCTCTGATCGGATGTCGGGGCGGCGCATGCAGCGCCGCCGTGTGTGTGTGTGGCTAGCCGGCGCAAGGAGCGCCGGCGAAGTGTGCGTGAGTAGCCGGCGGCAGTGGCCGCCGGAGAAGTGAGTATATGCATGTGTGGAAAGGCTGTGTTTGGTGATGTTTGGGCGGCGCTTCCAGCGCCGCTGTGTGCTATGGTGGCCGGCGCGAGGAGCGCCGGCGTATGATGGTGGTTACGGTGGTGGTGGCCGGCGACACGGTGTCGCCGGCGGTAGCATGCAGTGGCGGTGGTGGAGGGGCAGTGGGTTGGTTGGGGTTGGGGTGGATTTTGGGAATTTGATTATCTCCAGGGACCTTCTTGCAATTTCTTAAGTTTTGCTTATTTACTTTTGATCCCCTATCTTTTGGATGGTGCAGTTTCGTCCTAAATTCTTCTGGGAATTATAATTCCACCCCCAGAATTTCAGAATCCTCGTTTTAACCCCAAAACTTCTCTGTAATTACAGTTTTACCCTCAACATCCTCAAAACCCTAAAATACTTCGTTTTAACTCGTTACTTATCCGATTTAACTCTTTCTTTCGCCTATAGAACCGTAATCGAACCCACTTCGTCATGTGATCAAGTTCTAAGCCTTTCGAATCGTTTTTATTTCCATCATCGTTTCTTTTCGAAAGAGTTCTTTTAATTAATTTACGTAATAATTATAAAACGAAACTAATTGAACACGTTTGCATGTGTAGGCAATCGCATTTAGGAGCGCACGTGTTTTTAAAGATCGCATCACGCGAAGAAAAGCACCACCTTTTTAGGTGGGGGTAACTTCTGAACTTAACGACTTTTATTTTTACGTATTTACTGTATCTTAATATGCTGATAATATGTCAACGCGTTAAAATTAATATTGTTACATCTGTGATCGCATGTTATGATTTGCCTGATTTTACGTGCTATGTATTTAAATGATCATGCATAGAATGTTAAATGTCATACGAGGACAGGAGTCCACGTTCATCACGGAGGGACTCATGGTCCGTAAAAAACTTCACGGAGGGACTCATGGTCCGTAAAAAACTTCACGGAGGGATTGGTGTTCCGTAAAAGGCACCCCCGGTCTTAAAAACCGGTTGCGGGGTAAGACGGGTGATACCCGCACCTAAGGAAAAAGTATGTGCAATGCATTTTACTATGTGCTGTGTTTACTTGCTGTGCTAATTAACTGTTTTATGTAATTCATATGTCAATTAATCCTAAATACAGAAATTACTCCCACGAGTGTATTCAAACGCACTCACCCCTATCTGTACTCACCCTACAGGGAACAATGAAAGATGAGTTTTGCAGCGAGAGGGGTGCCGTATCCAGTGTCCCTCCTTTTAATTATTTTGGAAAGACTATGATGAACAACACTTTATAAGTTCTTATATATTTTGTAACACCGATGTAATTATTTAGAAGGATCCTGTTAATCTTCCGCTGATAGTTTAAACGTTATCTTTCGGCGATGCGCCGATGTTTTGAAATTACGTAAAGGTTTTGTATGTTTTCCAGTTATCCCTGTTTTGGTGACATAGGGTTATATTTTGAAACAGTTGTCATCTTTAAAATGTATTTTTTTTGTCCGTGATTTTATTCTAAAAAAAGTATGTCTCTTTCCTTTTTTTCTCCCTGCACGCCCACGAGCAACTCTGATATTTAAAATAAAACTAAGTATGAAAACAGGGCGTGACAGTAATAGTAACTCATAGTCCTTAAAATGGTAGATATACACTGCATGGACAAATGCAATGAACAAAATAATAAATAATGAGAACAAAAAAAATAAAAAATTTGGTGTAATAGTGGCATGACCAAATTAATACTTGCAACCCTATTACTACACGTGTCCTCCCCTCTTATCTATCTCTTATCTATTGTTCCAAAAAAAAAAACAAAATTACTGAGGAAATGAAATATACTACACGTGCCCTTTCCAAATAAAATATATTAATTGGCATATCCTTCAAGTTGACTTTGACAAAAATTGTGGTAGAAAGTGGCACACTATTATATTTTGTGGTATAAAGGTTCATACTATTATATTTCATGGTAATTGAGATTAATGATTATACTTTTCATGGTAAATCTCATACTTTCCTCTTAATTCTACTCCAATTTTGAAGTTTCATTAATTGAAACAAAAATTGTTCACACTTATAATATTGCATTAATGATATTGTTTGTTTCAAGATACATTTTTCTACTTTCAAGGAAGAGAGACAACTAAAAAAATTTAGAAGAGAGGAAACTAAAAAATTTAAACAAAAATTGCAACTCAAATTTAGAAGAGAGGCAACTAAATTTTTTCAACAAAATTTGAAACTCAAATTCTACTCCAATTTAAATGTTCGCATATTTTGAGCTAAATAATTCATGGAGTATTAGTTTTTTTTCACATTTTAACAATGAACATGAATTAAAATGAGCATTTATTGATTAGTGTAGTGGTAATTCAATTTAATCATTAATGAAAATGTGGAAATATGAAACGATTATGGGAATTTGTCAAATATAAACAAATGAAGACCACACAATCAATGCAACTTTTTTTTTTCTAAAGAATAAATAAGGGCATATATGGAATTACAAGTTAAAAAACCACACTAATATAGTAACAAGTCTATCTTTGTGGGACGGATGAAAATAGTATACAGGCCTATCTTTGTGGGACGGAGGGAGTATAAAAATTCACCTAAGAGGTTTCACAGATTAATTTCAATGAGATAAAGTATGTTATCTACAACTAAACCTATTTATTCAATCTCATTTGTCGATTGTGGATTAATCCGTCTCATAAAATAATAAATATTGAAATTTATGACTTGATGATGGTTGGATACAATACAAACATGGAGAAGATTTATTCTAACATAACTTCCATCAAGAAGTTAATTCATTTCAAAACATTAACAGAAAAAGAGTTTTTGATCCTCTACATATACTTTATTGAATTTTTCATGTTCTATCTTTCAATTTTTGTTTTTAATCCTCTATGTTTTAAAAAAATTCATTCGTCGGTCCTCCTGCCTGCTAAATAGGTAAAAATCTTTTTATATTTTCTTAAATTACATTTTTCACCATTGACCATGTTTGATTAAATTATGAAATGGATTCAAAGATTTGTGAAAATTACAGTCAAACTATGAAAAAATTAAAAAAACTCACGAAACGTTTCTACTGATTTCCAACTGAGTAGTTTGATTTGAAATTACACAATTATATATCATACATATATTATCCTACTTTAAGTTTTACGGTATACATATGTTGAAAATTAGATTGTTGTAGGGGTTAATTTATAATAAAAAATAAAAATAAAAGACATTTACTTATTGTAGCAAAAAATGATGGATAGAGGTTGAAAATCCAATTAGATAAATTTAAAGGATAAATTCAAGCTGATACATCCTGCTATTGAAATATGGCAATTTAGAAAGAAAAAAAATAAAATCCCTGAGACATATATCGATTGGAATAAGCTGTAATTTTATGGTTAGTCCTCTCAATTAAAAAAGACAAGGAAAAAAAAACAGTGATTTTGCCTCTATCATAAATCAATTCATATTTCTTTGCTGATATGAATGTCTCACATTATATTGCATCTTCACGAGAAAAAGTAACCTCTCAAATATAAACACGTCATATTTCTTTTCAAGTGACGACTATGTCTATTTTAAAAGGAAAAAAGAAAAAGCACGTGATATAAAAATTTGAAGATATTCAAATTGAAGTTTGGATGTGAAATAAAATCATTCTTATAAATTTGAAGAACTTTAATTTGTATGATTTCTGAATAAATTTTACATAAGTTGACGCAATGAACTTTAATTAATAAATAATTAAATTTAAAGGTAATTAAAATGTAACATGTATATAAATTATTGAAACCTAATTTATAATAAATAACAAAAACTATAATAGCTAGTTGAATATCTTTGAGACCAAATTGATATTTTGAAATTAAAGAAAAAAAATTAATGAAAACTATTTTCCTAGGATAAAAAAAAAAAAAAAAAAAGTGGTTGTTTAACAGAAGGTATAAAATGACATGAACTAATGTTGCACAAAGGATCGATCTAAAATCATATTTATTTTGTTAATATCCAAAAATTACAATCACGATAAAAATGTGATTTAACTGACATTAAATTTATTTTAACATATAAATTGTTTATAGCTCATGTTATGTCCATTATACATACAAGTTATGCACCACAAGAGTCTCTTATATTAATAATATTTCATACTTAATTATGAAAATCACTCCTCAAATCTTGTCTATATGTAAAAGTATCCCTTTACATTTAAAATATGAGTTGGTCTCTTGTGAGACCGTCTCACATGCGACGGGATTCAAATCTATCTTTTACAGGTATAAGTATGTGTTTTATATGTATGTTTTTTACGGTATAAGATGAGTTATTCAAATATGTCTTTTACGGCTATAAGTATATCTTTTTGTGCTATAAGTGCAACCGTTGCACGTTGCGATTGTTGCACATGAGTTTTTGCGTTAAAATATAGTCAATTCTTGAGGTATAGTTTGTCACATTAAACACAATTTTCTGATAAATTAAAAAATAAAGCATTGATTATATACTAATAATTCAGAAATAGAGATGATTATAGTTTTTAAATAGGTGACCAAACACATGAAATTTTCTAAAGTAACCCTAAAGCAATTAAATTTTGTCCAACCACTCAAATTTTATTATAATTTAGATATTAATACATTGAAATAAAAAAAAAAAAATCAATCTCAAAGTTCTAGGTTTTCTAGTGGAACATATGGCATCGCGTTAGTTCAAGAACACTCTTTCTTTCACTCCCACATACACATCTATATATAGATATATACATAAATGTTGTATAAAACATCTTTAAAATATAATTTCATGAAATGTATGTTTATCCACAACTGAAATTTTGTTTTCACAAATCAAGTTTTGTATATATATTTACTCGTTTTACAAAATTAGATCATATAAGAGTTGTACTCAACTCATAAATGTATGTCCTAAAGCAAGCAGGTTTCCATCAAATTCAAGAAGATATAAACCTCCACTAATACTATCAAATCATATAGTGGAGTGGTAAAAAGGCAGTTACATCACAAAGGTTATAAACGAAGAGCACTAGTGGCCAACAACCTAAAATAATATTTCATCGTTAATATCTATTGGCAGAATACATCATACATCTCTAATCCTCTCATCATGTTTTGATCATTTTGCCCACTCAACATTATTGGAATCATTTTAATTTTTGACTTCTAAATTTATTAATTCGTAGCTTCTTAAATTAATCATGTTTCAACATACTCAAATTGGTGCACATGTCTTCTGCCTTTTCTTTTCTTTTTTAATCTATATATTTGGTATCTTGATTTTGTTTTTAATCCCGTGTTTCTGACGCGTTCCATTATATTTATTTAATTATTAATTAAATCCCCAATCAAGAAGCTGTAATCACACTATAATTTTTTTTTTTTTTTTTTTCTAATTTGAGTGGTGAAAAATATATATTCTGTTTTGAGATTATATAAGATATGATTGTGTATTAAGTTATTGGAAACGATATCAAGACTTCATGTATTTGTTGGTTTTCAATTATAGACAAAAAATTTGTGATTTATCTATTTAAGACTTAATTTAATCTTATTTTTCAATTTGACACTTTAAATTAGATCGGGAATTGTCAGAAACAAAATTTTCATTTATTTATTGATTCTCAAATATTTTAGACATAAGTTTTGATATTTCTCAATTCGAGCCCAAAATCTATCTTATTTAATTATATCTCAATTTGACCCTTTAGATTAATTTTTTTTTTTCAATTCAAGCATAAAAACGGATGACAATAACAGAGATCATGAATTCCATTTTCGCTTCTTTTCTTTTTTCTCATAAAATTATGTATTGTTAAAATACTCCAATCTCTCTAATATTCATGTGAGAGAAGAATAATATCTCTCTCACCAATTTCTTTGAGTCAAGTCCTAGTTTCTTTTATTCGAATTTCCTCTTCTTAAAATAAATAAAAAAATAAAAAAAGGAAAGAAAAATAAAACTGGAATAATTGATTTTCATTTGGATATGCGGAATTGAAAAATGAAAAGAAAATGAAACTAATGGCCGCTCAGTGTATTATGATTTCTATACTTCAATTGAGAAAATTCATTTTAATTTAAAGACTAAAATTGAGAAATAAGATTAAATTGAATTCTAAATTGAGAAATCTTAAAATTTGGGTCTAAATAGGATAACCAATCATGGCCGTCTTGTTGTGATTTTTTCTAAATTATGTGGAAAATGTTGGTTTTTGTAAAATTTGGTGTAGGTATTAATTTATAAGGGGTAATTGTGCGAAATTCTCCTATAGTTTGGAAAATTGGCGTGAAATTCTCTTGTGCTTTAAAAATTGAGCGAAACTGATTTTCTAAATGTAGTTCGAAATCTCCAACTCCATTAATGTTAACGGAAGTGTCATGCATGCGCTCATCATGCATTTTTTTGTGTTTTTTTATTAACATTATGCTATAAAGTTACATATTTGTCTTTTTTTACTATATTAAAAAACAAATTCTCTCGTGGGAAGTTTCTTGCAATTGCAAACACTTCTTCCAAACTTATTTTCTATATTAACACATTTTTTTTTATTAAATTTTGTTTTTTTTCCAATTAATTATTTTACTATGTTAATTTTTTATTTAGTTTTTTTTATTAATACTAACGGTTGGTTGGTACGTATGTTTCTTTTTTACTTTTGTTTATTTAAATTAATTTTTTTTCAATATTGATTTTTATTTCGTTATTTGTATTATTATTATTAATGATTTTTCTTTCTTTACGGTTGATACATATATTTCTTTCTTTAAATTTATTTTTTTAGTTTATTTTTTTACAATGTTAATTTTTAATTTAGTTATTTTTTTATTTATTAATTCAACTATTGATGAAGATATATTAAAAAGATCTTCCTCAATATTAAGGAAAATATAAAATTATTAAAAATAAAAAAGACTCAATACTTAAGAATTCTTAGGTATAACAAACAAAATTAATCATACCATGAAACAACTAACATACCAATTTATCAGAAACAAACAAAAAATAATAAAACTTATACATGAAAACTTGGAACATATCAATTTGTAAGAGACAAACAAAAATAAAAAATATTATATCAAAAAACTTTGAACATACCTTGTACTCGCTTTAGGTTCTCATTCTAAAATAAAATATTGTACATCAATAACAAAATTTCTCAATGTTCATGTCATTAATCATCTAGATTTCTCCGAGAAATTCAATGGATTTTTTATTTTTTTTGTATGGATATCGAATTTAAAAAAAAAACTGTAATCTAATTATGTTTAGGGTATCATTAATTACACTTTGAGGTTAATTTAAGGTGAAAATAACATACTATCAAATATTTCTACATCCTCATCATCAATAGTTGACATTAATAACAATAAAATATAAAACTATATAAAATATTAACATTGTAAAAAATTAAACTGAAAAAATCAAAACCAAATAAAGAAACATACGTAGCAACCATTGTTATTAATAACTAAACAATGAACGGAAGAAAACAAAAGTAAAAAAGAAACATACATACCAATGGTTATCATTAATAACTATAAAATAAATAACTAAATAAAAAAAATTCATTGAAAAAAAAACAAAAAATAAAAGGGGTTAATATAGAAAATAAGCTTGAAGTGTTTGCAATTGCAAGAAACCTCCCACAAGCGAATTAGTCTTTTAATATAGTCAAAAAAGAGTAAATATGTCATTTTATAGTAACAAAAAATTAAAAAAATACAAAAAAAGCATGCAAAGCGCGTGCATAGCACTTCTGTTTACAATAGCAGAGTTAGGGATTTCGGGTCATATTTAGAAAATCACAAGGGGGTTTTGCACAATTTTTTTTAAAGCATATGGAGGTTTATTTTCCAAACCACAAAGGAATTTCGTACAATTATCCCAATTTATAAGGTAGAATTTTGGTGAATGAAATTCTTTAATATCAATCTTAAAATAAATAATATTTGGGATTTTGATCTCTAAAATCCGTTCAAAACAAGCATATCCTTCCGACTTTATCTACTTAATTGTATATTAGATGCTCAAAACAAACATACCCTTCCAGCTTTATCTACTTAATTGTATATTAAATTCTTTTTATTTTACTTTACTAAAAGTGAGATTCGTTTAAGATCGTTTTATGGATATCCTTTATGACAACATTCCACAATCAAAATCCACATGGCTTTGTGAAAATAAATTTGATTTGTGGGTTGTGTGGCATTCATCTCACAAATGTGTATGTAACGCCCCATTTTGAAAGCATGTAAATATCAGAGTTTAACGTGTTGGGCGTGTAGTAAGAAATAAAATAAGCATACCTTTTGAAAGCGAGAATAAAACAATGATAAAAAAAAGGATTGAGATAACATCCACGACAAGATCTTTACATCATTTTGAAAGCATGTAAATATCAGAGTTTAACGTGTTGGGCGTGTAGTAAGAAATAAAATAAGCATACCTTTTGAAAGCGAGAATAAAACAATGATAAAAAAAAGGATTGAGATAACATCCACGACAAGATCTTTACATCATTTTAAATTCGCGTTATTACATAAACAAAACAATTGGAAATAAGCAGAAAAAAAGACAT
Source organism: Scutellaria galericulata (assembly GCA_946896805.1). Classification (NCBI taxonomy): domain Eukaryota; kingdom Viridiplantae; phylum Streptophyta; class Magnoliopsida; order Lamiales; family Lamiaceae; genus Scutellaria; species Scutellaria galericulata. The sequence continues at coordinate 2,145,061 of OX335792.1, read as the reverse complement.
TTGAAAACAATGCAGCGGAAATCTATTACAGGATCCATAATAAACGGTTAAGCTTTACAAAACAGAAAACTGAACATTGTTTGGAAAATCTAATGTCACGCCCCGTTTTCATATAAAGTTTATTACGCGGTTAGAAATTATTATTATTATTATTATTTTTAATGACAGAGAATAAGCGCAACATTTTTATAGGGCGTCCAGCAAAATTCCTAAACTGTTGAGGTTTTAAACAATCAAAGATCTAGAGAGCAACCCTTGAAAATACGAAAGGTTTATAACATAGCAGCGGAGAAAACATTCTTGTTTAGATCAAAACATATAAACACTGTTGCGTACATAACTAAGGATTCAGAAACACCGATTATACATATACACTCTTAAATACATACAAAAGTAACAGGCATTTCTGTTCTTTCCTCCTCGCTCCCAGAATTTTCTGTAAAATAAATCATAAAAGGGGTAAGTGCCAAAAGAACACTTAGTAGGGTTGATTTGTACGGTGAACGGGGGACACGTATTGTTTCTTACATAATATACATATAATACACAGTGTGGACTCCCGAGTAGTCCCAATGCAACTCTGGATAAGTTTCCGAAGAATACCTATCAGGGCCCCAAGCCGACCCCATTTGGGTTTTTACACCCCTTTCATATTGGGTTTCCGTAGAATATCCCCTTGTTGGGTTTCCAAAAAGGAATACCCCACTTGGCGTGCAAGCGCATGCGCAGTTAAATTGTCACATAATAGTTCTCACATAACACACAGTGCACATTGGTCACGTTCACGTTGGCCACATAATTCACATAACACATAAATACAGAAATCTTTTGACATATATTGGCTTTCATTGAAAACCCCTTTGATGCGGGAATTATCCCAACTTTTCATCATATAAATCCAGTCGCGTTTGTGTCACTTGAAATCAATAGCTTTCAAAACCATATAATTTACTCGAATACAGTTCACGCAGGGAAAACGTTTCACTTGAAATCGACATCACATAATAACAGAATTTAAACCACATAGTCACATTGTTTTTTCGTAAAGCCGTACAATTTTAATCGTAAATAAGATTTTACCCCCACCTCGGGTGCTCGATAGCGTTGATCAAAAGTTCTCGATTTTATCCTTATTCCTGCCCCTCGCGTGTACTCCCTACAGAGTATAGAAACGAGACTTATCATCTGATTTAAATGCTTAAAACCAATAAAATCTCTAAAAGAAAAGACTCCTGAGAAGTTCTGGGGTCAGTTTGCTATTGTTCGTAAGTCCAGGGTCCTTTTTGTATATCTTATAAAGTTCAGGGACCACTTTGTCATTTCCATAAATTGAGGGCCTAAGTGTTATTCATCATAAATCTAAGGTTTACAAATTAGTCCCTGAGTTCAATCAAATTCTCAAAATTACCCCCCAAAACCAAATCCCCTCCCCTGCTACCTCCTCTGCCCCCTGCCGCACACTGCCGGCGACACCGCGTCGCCGGCGACTACCAACCCAACACACACACGCGCACAACACACACACACACATATATATACACAGACGCATACACACACAACGGCGACGGGGTAGGAAGAGGAAGAGAGAGGGACGGCCATACGGGGTGGAGACGGGGACCGGGTCAAAAACCGAGCCCGTACTTATGATGAGGTTGACAAACTCTAGCAATTAATTAATCAATTTACCTTGCCGGAAACTCGTCGCCGGCGGCGATTGAAAGAAACAGAGAAGAGAAGCTGCTGGGATGGAGAAGCGAGAGAGAGATATGTGTGAGGAGAGAGGAATAGAGAATCTTTCCTAATTTCTTATTTTTTTCTTTTTCCTCACTTGTCAAGCTTAGGTGTAACACCCCCCTTTCCCTCACTTGCCAAGTGTAATTACCCCAAGCAAGAGGTGTCTCTTGGACACAATTTTATTTAATATACTTTGTTTAAACTTAATAATAACATTAAGATTTTGAGGAAAGAAAAAAAAATAAAAAAAAATTACGTGATACTACATCTAAATATGGAAATAATTAAAATATTTTCTTGATATGACATCCCTCTCTTCACGCATTCTCGTTTTCATTTATATCTGTAGTGTGAATACACACGGGGTGAGTGTTTGGAATACACTCGTGTGGATACTTTCTAAAATGAACATTTTAAAAGCACAGAGATAACCAAACGTTCATAATCACAACAGTTAAGCACAACACATAAACTCGTGGCACGTGGCTATAGATAGGTGTGGGTTTCCCCATCTTATCCTATAAACGGTTTTTATCCCTTTTGATGTTGCTACAGGATCGAAATCTCCATTCAGTAGTTTGTGGCAGAGCTGCCATAATAATCGTCAGGCGTTTATTGCATGCACACATATATATGTCACAACACATAAACACAACACACTTAGGCAAATTAATCGTAACTTAGCATTAAAAAAATATTTCGTTGATCATGAATTCACATAGCTTAGCAATTAAGAAACATTTCGTTGATCATGGGTTCACATCGCATTCATTTGTTCAATCAGCATTCATAGTATTTTTCATAGCTTAAACATTCATATAAAAGCGGAAAGTAAAGAGTTTGATTCAGAAATTACCCTCACCTTGTTTGGTGGTGACCTACGTGAAGCTCGATGTTCTAAAGTCTATGTTCGCTTGTTCGTTCATCTCGAAACCTACACATATAGAAAGAGGTTTAGATTTCTAATTATGCTATAAGGTTCAAGATTAACTTAGAAATCTCGAGAGAGAGAAGAAATGATAAAGGAAAGGGAGCGAAATGGGAGCTTTCGAAATCATCAAAAGTGTTGAAACGATCATGAAAGCTTAAATCTTGATCATTGGGTTTAAAGGGATCGTTTTGGGCTTAAACGGAGGTAAAATGAGCTTAAAATAGAGTTTTTTTAAGCATAAGGACATTTTTGTAAATTTTGGAATATTGACTTTGACCAAATGGGTCAATTTGTAAAAACGTAATTTTTAAAAACTTTTGGGGTCCTTTTGATATATTTAAAAACTTTTGATGTCAAAACATAATTTTCAGAAGCTTTAGGGTTAAAACATAAAGCTCAAAAAGTTTTGGGGGCTAAAAAGAAATTTTCAGAAATTTCAAGGATCAAAGCATGATTTTCAAAACTTGGAGGGCTAGATGGTAAAAGATCCTAAAAACTAGGGTTTGCATGGAGGTCTCTGGGTTGTTTGGAATTTGCAGAGGAGCCCCTCCTCTCCCAAACCACAACCCCCACCAGCCGTCCCTACCTCTCCCACCGCCGATCTGCCACTGCTGGCGACAACCTGTCGCCGGCGACATCACCAATATGGCGTCGCTACGCACGACGCCACCACACACACCACCACAAGCAAACACACACAAACACACCAGCCACACACTCACGCACTCCCGTCGCCGCACACGGCAGCGACCCCAACGACAACGCGCCGACGCACCACAAACGCCGGCTCACCCGGAAGACGGCGGCGGACTCACATCGAGAAGGAGAAAGAAACAGAGCCAAGGGGATGAGAGAGAGGGAGGGGGAAGAGAGAAGAAGAAGGGGGAGAAAGAAAGGGTTAGCCGCACCTTTCGCCGGCGATTGGCGGCGGCAGATGGATGATCCGAGCTCGGATCTGGAATGGGCTCGGCGAGGCTGTCATTTTGGTGTAAAACTCGATCAAAACGGAAAAGGTAGGGGACGGCAACGGCGGCACGACGACGATCGACCGGTCAGAAGAGAGGGAGAGAGAGTTACTTTGTCCAACAATGTGCAAAACTATCCTGTTCAAAATCAATATTTATGTGCTCTCCTTTTGGGCTCATGGGTCTCGAGATAGGGTTATTCATTTACGAAAACCGTGAGTTTTAACATGTGATATCATTTATTATTATTTTTTTAAACCTAAGGTTTGATTATAATTCACGCATTTATTTCGTTCTGAAACGCACATAATAAAACAACAAACAATTAAGGGTAAATTATTTTATTAATTCAATTATGCATAGATTTATCCTAAATGTTACAGTATATATCCGTGAAATTGTGTCATATGAAGTTTTTGTATATTATAAGTATTTGTTTCATATATAATAGTAGTTTTCTACATTTTATCAGAAAATTTCATACCTAATCTTCTTTATAGGTTGGGATTTTGAAAAGAAGTATACTAATAATACTTTGCATTAGTTATACAATATATAATTGATGAAGTGAAATACAACCAGACTAAATATTATTTTATAATACCAAATATAATATTAAAATAGAATTTGAGATTGAAATAGAAAAATAAAAAACAGAGTACGTACCCGACTTGTTCGGATGTAGTGAATGTTGAGTCATCCAATATAATGTAATATCTATAAAATGCCAAGAATTTCTATTATAATAGTTATTAATATTATATTTTTGAGCGCCAATTAATATTAATATATTGATACAACAAATTAAAAAACTTTTGATCCTGTCTCCCAGTGGATGATGAAAAAGAAAGAAGTCACAATCTCATGAAATGACTAGGCGTAATCGATTAGTTAAAACTAGGTATTTTGTTTCATTTATTTGATTAATAATGTAATATTTCGTGTTAAGTCTTTTTTCTCTGTCGAAAAGCAATTTTAATTGGCATAGGTGTCTAATTTGTGTTGTTTTACTACGTTTTAGTGTGAATTCCAAGCATTATTATTTAAAGCTTACTCATCATTTTTGTTAAAACATCAAATAGCTTGAAGGAATTTTGTTCAATCCGTGTTCGAATTGAATAGGAATTTTAAAAGTTGAAATAAATTTAGAGTTATAATTTAACTTTGAAAAATGTCATTTTAACATATGATTCATACATTTTGTCTTGATATTTAGAGGTAATTTGTGTTTTCGATTTTTTTAACACATATTGAGTTAGGGTAGCAATTTGGATATTTCTTAAAGTATTAGTAGAAATCGAAAAAACTTTTTGGTTTAAACACCTGAAGTGGAAAAAATGTTAGTTAAAAACTAAACTATCTGTTTTGATCAACTTTTGATCATGTTTTTAATCGCATTTCATTTAATGAAAATGAGAATAAGCTATAAGTTTAATATATTTATTATTTCAAAATCAATTTACAATTATCGAAATATCTATTTATATTACCTATATAAAAGTGTGGATGTTTCTTACAAAATATGGATTACCGAATATATCCCTATCAAAGATTATTATTTAAAGTTATAATAGTAATTTAAATTTTCATATTTAAATAATTTTATAATAGAATCCTAGCTAATTCAAAATTTTATAGAATCCTATTATAATTAGAATTCTAATATAAAAGTGTGATATATAAGATATTTGTATTATTATTTCTTTCCATAATTTCAATTGATATCCACATGTGTTGCACGTGATCTAAAACTCGTTAATACTAAACAATAACACTTACAAACACTTGTCCTAATTAGCTTAACATGATCAACCCCATTCTTATTTTATTTACCAATTAGGTTGACTTAAATCACATCCTTTTCACACTTCATTATACCGATCTTAATCGGGTGTGATAGGGACTTTGTAAAGTTGTTAAAGATAAGTGATGGGTTGATGGTAACCATTTCTTATAGTGCCCAAGTAGACCCACAAATTCAAAGTACATTTTGTACTATTTCCAAATATTACTCTCTCAAAATTTAAAATAAAATTTCACCTAAAAATAATTAATTTCCTAGTTGCTAGGCTATAGTTTGTGAAATTTTAAAAAACACTTTTGGCCCAATTCATAATAAACCACATACTGCAACTAAAACGATTAAATCTATCTCAAGTACCTACAATCGAGAATAGATCTAGAATTTTATTTAAGGGGTGATTTTTTTCAAATCAAAATATAAAATAGACCAAATCCTAAAACTTATATACTAGACTAATTGTTACAATGTAAGCGAGACAAACTCTTATAAATTAATGATAAAAATGAAAAATATTAGAAAATATTACATATACGCCCTCCTTAAATCCGTCCCTACAACAGATGCATCATAACTAGACGAAGAACACCTCTTTCTAATGACCCTATATTTAGCTTCATCTAATTGCATTGATCGTGCTCGATCAAAAGAACCACTCATGTTGATCTTGACCATGCATGGGTGAGTTGATTGATACCAAAATTCAAGAAACATTTGGGTAATCTAGCTAGGCAAGAATCATGAAATGAATTGTAGAAGAACCTTAGCAAGATCTTCCTAATCAACTCTCCACTCAAAATTAGCAGAAACAGATAAGATCAACCTCTAACATTGGTTGGGATTAAACAAATGATCCAATCTCATAAATTGGCCAAGCATGCATGATCATGGACTGGTTGACTAGTTTACATAGCCATTATGGCTCGTATGTACTCTATAGTCTCTATTTTTGTTTAACTAGACGAATTTATATATTTATTTTAATGTGATCTCTGGCAAAACCAGAGTTTTTTTTTTTTTATTGTTTTAATTTCCTGAATTTTAAGGAGATTGTTTTTCTAGTGTTGTGATTGAAAAATAATAATTATTGGAATAATTTTTTTTTTGTGAAATTTTTTGTTATGAATTCGGAAGGAGAGTAACACGCAATTGTAATAAAATGAATGGATATGTATATATGCACATATATGATACCTTATTAGCAATGAAACATAAAATGAGATGAAATATTTAATTAAGTACATATATAGGATATGATATTCAAATTGAAATAAACTCGTAGAGTAACTTGTTAAATTGGCACATAAGAACACTAGTTATAGTATTAAATAGGTGGTAGAAACCCCCACAAAAATCTTGTCCAACATTTTACATTACATGACATTAATTGAGGTCCAATTAATTGGAAAAAAAAATCACATTTAATTTCCCACACTTATATCTGAGGCTGTCGTGCTAGACAAGCGTATTCCACTACACTCACCATTACCAAACCACAATTTACTAAAGACCAAATCCCATGGATTTATTTATTCCAACATTATCATTATATTTCTTATTTTAATTCTCCCAATTATATTATAACTAAATTTATAAAACCATGATTTGATGGTTGATATAGGCCTAGGAGATAAGATATATTAATAATAATTTTTAATCATCTTATCAATTAAATATATCCTTATATATTTTAGTTGTACAAGTTTATAAAGCGAAATAATTTGAATTTTGATAACTGATGTAGATGATACTGATTGATTTTATAAATATATATGAATTAGAACGAAATGACTTGTTTATGAACTTAAACATAAACATCTCTTGTATACCTAAATACTTTATTTTTAATTTATTTTTTCAATGTTTCTCCTTTTGGCAAACCAATTGATGTAATGAAAAGACAACCCCCCACCCCCACCCCCTTATACCACCCCCCTTAGTGATGAAGTAATCACATCCCTTACTATATATATAATACTAGAAACTCTCATTCAAATGTCCATCAAGCTAGGAAACTCAAAACTCAATGTGCCTTGCAAAAAAGAGAGGCACAAAATATATTCCAAGGTTTTTCTCTTGTTTGTGATTTCTAAATACATACAAGAATGATTGCTAGTAGTGCAAATGAAAGTAAGATCATGAGCATTGATAAGGATGTTGCACAAAAGGGAAATGGATTTTTTTCATTTTCCTTTAGGGGTTTTGTTGCATCTCTTAAGGAAATGTCATCAACATGGAACAAAAATGATCAAAGAAGAGTTATTCACAGCACCAAGGTTGGAATTGCTTTGGTTCTTGTTTCACTTTTGTATATGATCAACACTATGTTCGAACAAGTGAGAGAGAACGCCATGTGGGCTATCATGACCGTTGTTGTTATGTTCGAATTCTATGCAGGTATTTATCTCTCTCTACCTTCTTTCTCTAGCGCGCGCTCTCTCTCTCTCATTTTTCGTTCAATAACTATATGTTTTCCAATTTCGATCTCATAATTATTATGATTTTCAATTCAGTCCTATAATTTAAGAACATGTCTGATTTCAGTTCAATTTGGCAGTCATGTCCATCGCACGTACCATTTTCCAGAGAAAATTGAATTTTCCGACCAGAATTGGACTGAAATCAAACATAATCTTAAATTGTGGGACTAGATTGAAAATCGTAATATTTATGAGACAAAAATTGGGAGATTTATAAGACGGAAAATGATTTTAACCATACATACACACGATAGATTGTAATTAATTAAAAGCATGCAATAAAATTCATGAAATGCTAAATTATAATTAATATGTGACAGGTGCTACATTGAGCAAAGGCATAAACAGAGGAGTAGGAACATTACTAGGTGGAGGATTGGGGTGTTTGGCTGCAATTTTTGCTGCTGAAATTGGAGGAATTGGCAAACCACTCATCATTGCTTTCTCACTCTTCATTTTTGGTGTGTTTTCCTATCTTTCTTTATTTTTTTTATTTATTAATTCATAAATTTTTAACTTGATATACTTCATGACCACATGTTTCATGTATAAGCTTATATATATGGGAAGCATGTTTGTCATTCTTCATGAATGGTAAAATAGTGTTTTACTTCATATATTAATGCTGCGAGAATATTCTAGAAAACCTTATTCGAAGTATAAAACTCGAATTCGAATAGTGTGTTAGTTTTTATATATTATTAATATATTTTACTCTTGTATGTTTTAATTTGATTTGGCACAACCCCACTAATCATATAAAAAATATAATCTTCTTGCTACGTGATCACTCGTACGGTACAACTTTATGACTTCAAGACAATTTTCAAATTTGGCAATTTTTATTTTATTTTAATTTCAAGAAACTTGATCTGTTAAGCATGCAAGTAGTATTCCAATTAATTAAATTATTGATCATATATATTCTTAATGGATGTTATTTATTGTTATAAGGTGGAGGTGCAACATACTTTAGGATGGTGCCAAAAATAAAGAAGAGATATGACTATGGATTCATGATATTTATCCTAACCTTCAATCTGGTGGCGGTTTCCGGCGTCCGGGCGGAGAAGGTGGCGGAGGTGGCGCGGGACCGCCTCGCCGCCATCGGCATGGGCTTTGCTGTCTGCATATTTGTTAACTTGCTCATCTTTCCTATTTGGTCTAGTGATGAACTTCATAACAACACTGCATCCAAGTTTCATAATCTTGCCACTAGTATTCAAGGTATTTTTATTTTATTTTTTTCTAATTATTTAAGAGTTATACCCCACTAATGAGCTAGTGGAAATATAAGATTTTTAAAATACATAGTTACGTAATTTTAAATTGTTCATGACTTGTATAGTTGTATTAAAGCTAAATATTTTAAAATGAAGTCTATAACATTTTTTTTCTATGTATTATAGGATGCTTGGATGAATATTTCAAATTGGGAAGTGACAAGGAAAATCAAGGGTCAGATGGCAGTGCCTATATTCAAGCTTGCAAGTCAGTGCTTAACTCCAAATCAACTGAAGAATCCCTGGTAAATTCATACATTATACTTAAATAAAATAGCTAATAAAATCGATAAAATTACTATCAAAATCAAAATCTTTTAAATGGTTCGTAAGGTCTTACGAAAGAGTGACTCGACAAGATCATGTTATATTAATATTGAATTAATTTGGCAGGCAAATTTTGCAAAATGGGAACCTTGGCATGGAAATTTTGGACTACAGTATCCATGGGAAAAATACTTGGAAATTGGAGAGCATCAAAGAGAACTTGCTGCAACAATTCTTTCTTTGAAAGGGTGTCTTCAATCCCCAAAACAGGTATAATAATATTAACAAAATAAATAATTTATTTATAATTTTATATTTATTTATTTTTGAATTTTTTTTTTTTTTTTTTTTTTAAATCAGCCAGCAGCAGTGACGAGGCAGATACTGAAGGAAGCTTGTGAGCATTTCAGCTTATCAATTGGATGGGCATTGAAAGAGGTTGGAGAAGGCATTAGGAAAATGGAGAAAATCCCAACAAAACCATTAATAAATTCAAAATTACAGTCTGTGAAATTACAAATAAGCCCTCGGTTCTCCTCTTGCAAGATGGAAGTTATTGAAACTGATGAGAATCTTGCTATTACCAGCTTCAATTTCTTGTTGTTGGAGATTGTGGACAAGGTTGAAATTCTGGCAAAAAAGGCGGAAGAATTAGGGGAATTGGCAAATTTTGAAGCCAGAAAGATGGATGTATAGTACCACTATTTGGGACTGTACATAAATACTTGAGATAATATTTTTGTATACTGTATACATCATTTACTTGCCACATGTTTATATAACAATCTTCTAACTATAATAAAACATCTATTATCTTATTTTCTAAATTAATATATGTGCAATATTAAGTTGATGAATAGGAATCTTGTGACACTGTCTGATTGATATAATCATTTTTATTTTGGGAAAATGACTCGTTCTACCACCAAACATATAATATTATACCATTTCTACCATCAAATTTTGGGATTTTAATTTATGGTCGATTTAATAGGTAACACGTTATTCAAATAAATGTAATCCAATGATCCAGATTTAAAAAAAGCCAAATGTTTTGAAATACTACAAAATCAAATAAAAAAGATTTTTTACTACACTATAATTTTCTTACTTTTCCACCATAATTTTGGTGAAATGTCAAAAATAACCATGACTCACATGTAGAATAATGTAAAAAAATGATGTAATGATGATAAATTTGTTTTTTCACTACTAGATTTATGTTTTATAAATAAAGATAAATTTGTCATTTTATTGGATTACGTAGAAAAATATATTATTTATCTGTATGATAGAAAAGTAAACTATTATATTAATTGTGGTAGAGACTATGATATCCATTAAAAGAATTTAATCTAATAGTTCTTTAGATTTATATTCCAATTTAATCGTTAGCAAGAGACAAACAAGTACAGGTCACAGAAGCAAGCAAACAAACGGTGGAGCATCCAATAAACTGAAGCAGGCATTTATGCGAACACCTTGCCTTCATCCAGAGAACAAGAACCCAAGAATGGCTTTTCTCCCAAAACCAAATCTTGCGATACTATCATCAATCCTATTGCTCTCTCTCTGCCGCATCTCAGCCGGTAAACCAAACACCGGCGTCGAAAGCGTGCTATGCAATAGCGGGACCTACTCAAAAGGCGACCCTTTTACGATCAGTCTAGCCTCTGTTCTTGATGAGTTGCAGAGCTCCACCCCCTCTCGCCATGGCTATGATTTCCGCAATATTTCTCCGTACCCGAATGCGTTCGCCTATGGCCACGCCGCCTGCAACAAGAATCTGACGAGCTCCGACTGCGCCGACTGCCTCGCCGCCGCCAGAACCGCCATGCTTGGGAGCTGCGATGGCCGGATTGGGGCGCGATCCGTGCTCTATGATTGTTCGATTAGGTATGAGCAGTACCCTTTTGATGATTAGGGTGAAAAGGGGACCTAGTTGCTGCCTATTTACACTTGTGTTTATCTTCATGTGTTCATGTTTAGGGTTTAACAAGAGTTGAAGCTCGATTTATTATTAACTCTATGTTTTATCATTGTGAGCTTTTAATTTTAGCTGGATTTTTGTTATCGGCCAAATTTTAAAAAAAGGTAAAAAATATTTGCCAAAAAAATTTACTTCCATTTTAGCTAAATTTTCAACAATACTTTTTAAGGGTAAAAACCATTTCCCAATCTTCAATGTACTTGATTTTACATTTTTTTGTTAAAAAATTTGAAATATTGCACATTGTTGTATGATATGGTATCGAACAAATCTTAATCATACACGTGTCTGCAATGATGCAATCAAAGGTTAGGATTCATCTAATACTGTAAAATGCATCAAATTTAAAACTGATACGGCAAAGTGAGACATTTCAAAATTTTTACAAAAAAAATGTAAAATCAGTATAGTATAAATGGGAAAATGTTTTTAAACCTACTTTTAATGAAGCGTGTGGCTCTTGTAAGGACACGATGGACATAATCTGTGGATCACGAGCCACGTGAGTTCAGTCGCTCGTGTAGGTTTGTGAGTGCAAATGTAACAGTACTTCGTGTGGCACGAGCCACACAAGCTCGTTTGGATTGAATTAAAGTCGAAAATCATGAATGCATCCTAAAATTAAGTCCTGATCGTTTGATAAGAAACAAGTTCAATTTAAACTGACTCCAAAGAAGAGTTCAACCCAATGCTTTAATTATGTCCTAGTTGATCCTGATTCGACTTAAATTAGGTTCTTGATTGGACAATTCAAAAGTCGGAGAAGGGTTTTTACTAGTTCAACACCGGACTAAACGGGAGAAGGGATTTTACTAGCTCAACACCGGACTAAACGGTTGTTCGACTCGACTCACTGCGATTACAAATTTACAACCTTTAACTGCAGATAAAGAAAAAGAAAACATATGTATGTGCATATCAATTCCAAGGAATAGTGAATCAGCCTTGTTTTATATTTTTCCTCAATTTTTCTTTCTCCAAGTACAATTTTCTTTGTACAGAAAAATTCTTCACAACCCACAGAATACAAGAATAGGAAGAACAAGCTTTACATTTGTGTTTATACCTGGCAAATCGTATGGTAAGTGATCTATATCATCTATCCAAAACTACCTATAAAGATCTCTCTAACTACCCTGAAATAAATCATCACTCACAAAAATAGGAATCCGTCTCTCTCGATCGCAAATCCGCGATCACCCGTATGTATTTCCGCTATGTTTGAGGAACACTGCATAGAGAAGTTCGTTCCAAGAATCAGGCACCCCGGGCAGGCACCAATGACTGCAGTCTTGACGATGGAGAGGAGCCGGCCCCACTTTCGGCCCTAAATAATACAACGAAGAGTGCCCGTCTTTTCTCCGAGACGACATGACAGTCACATTCAACAGTTCTACATTTCCGGCTCTCAGATGTTCCGATAACCCATTAACAACGGTTTTGTACTCTATATATTTTCCAGATGACATCGGCAATGTGTTCAAATCGGGTATCGTTTCAAGGTGACAGCTACCACCCGTCTTCCAATCGCCACCTCTGTTTAATAGCATAAAAAATAATCACATTGCAATCAAACTTGTTTAATCCCATAATTTGTCAATGAAGTTAGATATACCTGAAATGCACTGGCGCGTATGCTCGAAAGATCACTTGAGTCTTCGATAAATTCACTTCACGGCTTATCCACTCCGTCAAAGTGTTGATCGACCTTTGAAAGGCGTTCTCAACACTCATATCCATCTTAATTTCCGACCCTTCTTGGAAGTAACATCCCCTGATACACCCACAAGATATTTTGATCTCACAATTGAACAAAGAAACAAATCGGAATAGTGAGTACAAGAAATTAAAGTCTATACCCTCGGATTGTCTTCTCGTAATTCCACCAATGGCCCGTATTGAAAATCAGTACATCAGCGTCCTTCCACTGAGCCGAGCTCCAATCCATTGTATCGAGCTTCAACGTCATTTTCACATTCGGAGGGGCCCGCCTAGGTGCTCGGCTTTGCAATACTAGATACGGGGCTCTGTAGTACTCGATGGTGCAGTTGAAATAGCTAAAGTTGAAAAGTAAAGAGCCAGAGTGCTTGGTGATGGGGCTCCCATTCACTTCATATATTGAAGTCTTATTGGGAATGATTGAAGATAGCATGCAAAGTAGAGATTCCCATTGGTTTCTTCCAATCGAATCTCCTACAAACACGAGCCGTTTATCTCGCAGTTTTTCCAGCATAGTTTTTGCATCGAATCTGATAAGAAGAACAAGATACAAAACAGAAATGGTATTATTGAAGAGCAGTTTTCTAAACATGCATAAAAGGAATTTACTTGGACATAATTCATTCAATTGCTACTTTAACCTAACTTAGTGCATATGGATTGTTGGTCTGGTTTACTGATCGTAGAATCTCATCGACAGAGCTAGTCGGGGTAGATGGGTTTCAGTCGAGAAATTAATCCCACACAACAAAACGCACATAGTTCACTAAGTTTGTGCTCTTTACTTTAAGTTCAATACAATTCTCTTAGGTTGTGTTTGAATAGAGAGATTTGAAATTCAGGATTATATTTCAAATCCACTCAAGTTAGAGTTGATTCAACCTCCATATTGCTCGAAAATTAGTTCAAAATGAAAGTGACGATTTTCAAATTCATATCAATTCAAACACAACCAATGGATTTACTCTTATGAATTTCAAATCTCTCCTCAAACACCTTCATCCAAACACAACCTTAATATCTGACAAAACTTTAACAAAACCTTCACATCTTGTTCTACATATTTGGTCCATTTTGAGGCAAAAGATTCTATCCTAGCAATAACCACAAACTGCAAGATACCATAGCCAGAAGAAATTAAAGGAAATACACCATTACTTTCACTAAAATTGCCACAGCTATTAGACTAGCACTACAAATTCTCAGTACAACAAATTTCCTGCACTGTTTCGTCAATGAAATATATGTTCTCTCCCAATCAATCCAACATTAGAAACACCCCAAGAAGAGTCAAAAATCCTTCATTCTCAGAACCAGTATCTCCCAATTAACTTAGCAAAACACAAGAACTCAACCAAGAAAAACCTCCAATAATAACCCACAATTCTTTATGTCAATTCAACTGTTAACAGCAGATATAAAGCAACAATAACCACAATACATGAAACCAACACACACACACACACACAGACCTGGGCAAGTTGCAATCTTGAGGCTGCCAACGCCACTTGGTGTAGAAATGATCAGGCCTGCCATTTTCATTGCATCGAAAGCCCTGATCCAAGAACATGCAATCTTGTGCCTGGTAAAGAGGATAGCTCTCATCCCACACCCAATTGCCATGAAATATGTCACAATCTGCACTATCCACTTCAAGAAAGCCCCTCATCTTCACCAATTCAGGTAAAGAATCATTGGCCTTGAACCAATTTCTCGGCAACGAGTGCCCATGTAAACCACTCACCGTAACTCTGTAATCCAACCAGAAGAGGCAGAATATCAAGCACAGACTCAGCGCAAAACACCCAAAAACAGTATGAGCAGGTTCTTGAAGCTTCAAGAACTTGAGTTTCTTGAGGAAATCCAAGTGGGTCATTTCTCGCTCATCCCTTTACTCCAACACAGGATTTCTAACAAGAAAACAAGGGTGTACGAAGATGATGAGAGAGAGAGAGAGAGAGAGGACAGGTGTGGACCAAGTGGATCGAGTGTTGATTAATTAATTGAGGGGATGTGCAAATTTGTTCATACTCTCGAGTTCACATCAAATAGTAGAGCGAGATAGACGCTCTAGAGAGAGGGGAAAGAAGAGATAGGAGAATGGTGGAGGTGGGGCCTACTTCTAAGACAAACATTCATGGCAATGCGGCTTTGCACATTCCACTCCCCACTGCACTTCGTTATTTCCTTTTTACCCCTTTTTTTTTTCTTTTTGTGTGTGTGTGTGTGTGTGTGTATTTCCACTGCTTTGAAATCGAGTATTGGATCAAAATATTTATCAAATTTTTGTGGGTTTTCGAACGGTTAATTTAAACTGCAAATGGGGTTTCTTTAAAATTGGATTAATTTTAAAGAGCAAAACGTGGGTAGAAAAGTGTGAGAGAGAAGAGCCCGACAACAACATTTGACTACCCTTGTAACACGTGAAATTCTTCAATGGTTAAAGAAATTCTTATTAAGATCTAAAATATGCTTTAAAATTAAAAGTAAATTCGTGGAAATTATGGGATTAAATTCCTCTCTGTCCTTTTCATGGGTTTAGGTTTTTTTTCTTTGGTTTATTCTTTTTAAGATATAAGAAAAATCAATAAAATGAGCTACCCCACCACATCTACATATTCGATTTATATTAAGATTCTTTGACAAATGGCCGAAATTATGGAAGATTTTGGAAGAGACGGCAATACTGATAAGATTTTTAAGGAAAAAAATTATATAAATAATACAATATTAATGTGAAACAAAACGTATGCGACAACTTAATAAACGAATCAACTTTTTCTTATAAGGAAGTCTCAACTTATACAATAATGTTTTCTGATTTGGAAAAAAAAAAAAACTTCACAATTTTATTTTATTTTTGAAGAAAATGTTTGGACCCCATATTGGGGCCATATACTCCAAACTACAAATGACTCTTTCGAGAAGACCGATTAATTATATCCTACAGTAAATTGGTATTATTTGTTAAAACAAAAACAAAAAGCTGGTCTTGAAACTAAATCACCACCGTCTGTTCTCACTTCTCAAGTACTGGTAGTCTAATTCCCTTATTTCTTATTCATTGTGCTTTTCTTTTTTCTCTTTTAATCTACTTTTAAGTTTGTGTTTAGTTAATTTAAGTATATGTCTAAATAATCCGATTTCGAGGTTTAATTCAATGATATTACTTCAAGATCATATCTCAAAAGATCGTAAAATATTTTGTGTCTTCCTGAAAAGTCAATTCATATTGTTAGAGTCCAACATAATTCATAACAACCTCATTTGTCATTTAATTATATGGGAATCAATCATTTGACATTTTTATTCGCAAATAAAGTTGCTTTTATATATATATATATATATATATATATATATATATATATATATATATATATATATATATATTCATTCATTCACCTACTTCATCACTATTGTGCTTCTTTCCAGCTAAATGTGTCATATCTCTTGTTAAATTACCAACATCTTCTATTTTTAAAATTGAGTCATGATTCAATCTTAATTAAATGTGTTTCAGAGGTTAAATCTTATTTTCAATTATTTATGGTTTTAGCTACGATCTCACCTTACCACGAAACTTGTAACTAAAATGATATCCACCTTTAAAAAATGCAGATTGTGATGACCAAGTTCAAATTCGAATCACATAAATTTTATAATCTTTATTTTATCTCTTCCACCCTCTGTAATTAAAGGAGAAGAGAAAGAAAAAAATATTAACTGGAGAGAGGAGTAATTTTATCCAATTTTGTGTTTTTGGATCAATGATAATTTTTAAAACTGAGCTTAAATGAGATTGGAGGAAATATCATTTCAGACACAATAATCTTTCTATTCGAATCACACCAAATCTTCCATCACTTTTCCTTTTTTATTCAAGAATAACATTCTTAAATAATCTTTCCATAAATTTAATTTTATGTGATGAGTCCATGTATATAAGATTTCCAGTGTTAAAGAGGAGAAGGAGAATCAATAGGGAAAATTTCACATATAAATTTATAAAAATAAATATGATTTGTATATGTTGGAAAAATATTGGAAAATGGCAAGAAAACAGAACCGAAGGAAACTGAATTTGGCGAGGGAAAACCGAGGCCTGTGTAACCACAATTTCCTTAAAACAGATTCGTCCCACTCCGAAGTGCTCGAGTGCTCAAAGGACGTCTGTTTCCCAATTTCTTTAAAACAAATTCGTCCCACTCCGAAGTGCTCGAGTGCTCAAAGGACGTCTGTTTCCCAGGATACAACCTGTGTAACCACAATTTTCTTAAAACAGATTCGTCCTGTGTAACTACAATCTCCCTAAACACTTTGCAAACGGCGAACTGGAATAACGTCTAATCGGTTTCAATATGACTCGGAAAACTGGATGAAGGACCTTAAACACTTTGCAAACGACGAACTGGAATAACGCCTAATCGGTTTCAATATGACTCGGAAAACTGGATGAAGGACATACAACCTGTGTAACCACAATTTTCTTAAACGGTTTCAATATGACTCGGAAAACTGGATGAAGGACATACAACCTGTGTAACCACAATTTTCTTAAAACAGATTCGTCCTGTGTAACTACAATTTCCTTAAACACTTTGCAAACGGCAAACTGGAATAACGTCTAATCGGTTTCAATATGACTCGGAAAACTGGATGAAGGACCTTAAACACTTTGCAAACGGCGAACTGGAATAACGCCTAATCGGTTTCAATATGACTCGAACTGGAATAACGCCTAATCGGTTTCAATATGACACCGGAATAATGCCTAATCGGTTTCAATATGACTCGAACTGGAATAACGTCTAATCGGTTTCAATATGACTCGAAAAACTGGATGAAGGACTGGAAACAGGAGCAGTACAGTCGAGCTGAAATCGTCTAATCGGTTTCAATATGACTCGGAAAACTGGATGAAGGACCTTAAACACTTTGCAAACGGCGAACTGGAATAACGCCTAATCGGTTTCAATATGACTCGAACTGGAATAACGCCTAATCGGTTTCAATATGACACTGGAATAATGCCTAATCGGTTTCAATATGACTCGAACTGGAATAACGCCTAATCGGTTTCAATATGACTCGAAAAACTGGATGAAGGACTGGAAACAGGAGCAGTACAGTCGAGCTGAAACTTGGTGGCTTTTATAGCCACAGGCACACGAGTTCCATGGGTCCGAAGTTAAATCAAAATTTGATTTGCACCCCCGCGCGCGAGAGAGCCTTTTGCCAACATTACTAATCCCACACTATAGTGAAAAACCATATATAGTGGAAAATTTTCTGTTGTTTTTCCAATGTGGGACAACTCACATTCCCAATTTCCAAGCCTAAGCAAGGATCCAAACATACAACTTTAAGATTCAATTTCTCACTCACCCTTTATATTTTTTGGGCGTACAATATCTCGCCACAAACCTCTTACGGAGGTGAACACATTCCAACTTTACTTCGTCACAATCAGGTTTGGGACCCATGTGCAATTAATGCCCAAAGTAAGGCAAAATTTCTGAAATTTTAATCCAAATTTTCCAACAGTATTAATTGTCCATCTCACTGATTTAAATTCTAAGTGAATTAATTATTGATTATCTGAATGTGGACAAATAACTGTTCACTTAATTATTTAATCCACTGTACGTGGCTGATATAACATTATAGCGAAAACGTGGCAGGACACATATTTGACTTTTATGGAAACATTAATTTGATGTAATGCACCAATTTCATTTCTGATTATAGAAAACAAAACAAATCCAATCCATATCATATCTTACACAGCTTTGCTATTTCCACCGAAAGTCTAATCAGATGACATACTATGATCCAAATGAGTTGCGACTTTCATACTTTGATTACAAATCCAAATAATATATGTTACCTAATCGAATCATAATTACTGTTAGAGTTTAATTTTTAAACTCTTATTTTATTTTGTATTTCTCACAAGACATAATATTTAATATTTTATCCAAAATAAATTAATATTTCAATTGATTTGTTTGGAGTAATTTTAAGAGATTTGTTTTTTCTCTAACGATGTTTTCTCGCAGGTATTTAGGGGGAGAAAATTAAATATGGTTTTGAGCAGAAAAGCCAAAAAGGGGAGATTGTTAGTGTTATATTTTAACACTAATTAATTTTGCCTTTTCTTTGATATTTTGTTCCATATTTAATACTAGTATATTTATGTATTTGATAGTATATTTTATACTTAAAGATACTTAATATATTGGATAGATTTGTTTGTTGAGATTTTGTAGGGATAATGATCTTAGAAGGAAAGATTTGAAGAAGTCTTTTAATAATATAATTCCTACAAAATAGGGGATTTGTTTCTTGCTTTCTTATTCTCTTTTGCAGACGTGGAATTTATCAAGTAAAGAGGCTGATCAAAGACGTGCTAAAAACAGAAGAGAAGACGTGCCAAAAGCAGAAGTGGAAGACGTGCAAGAAGATGGAGAAAGAAGAGAAGTGGAGTTATGGAGAGTGTGGAAGATGGATGAAGATCATGGATCATGAAGATCATGGATAGATCATGAACAAGAAGCACGATCTGCTGGAGTCTATAAATAGCACAATCCAGGCTGCAGATCAGGTGCACTTTCCAGAGAAATCCAAGAGCAAAGCAAGAGCATAGTGAGAGAGAGATTCAAGGACAGTTTCAAAGCAACAGAGTGTTGGAACATTAGGGACAACATGAGAAGACATGCCAAAAGCAGAAGTGGAAGACGTGCAAGAAGATGGAGAAAGAAGAGAAGTGGAGTTATGGAGAGTGTGGAAGATGGATGAAGATCATGGATCATGAAGATCATGGATAGATCATGAACAAGAAGCACGATCTGCTGGAGTCTATAAATAGCACAATCCAGGCTGCAGATCAGGTGCACTTTCCAGAGAAATCCAAGAGCAAAGCAAGAGCATAGTGAGAGAGAGATTCAAGGATAGTTTCAAAGCAACAGAGTGTTGGAACATTAGGGACAACATTTTGTTTAATAGAGTCTTTCCTTTGATAGATTCTAGGTTTGTTGCTTTGTAAACCCTATAGAGTGTTTTAACATTCTTTGAGAGTCGGGAGATTATTTTAGAGTGTTTGAGAGTTTCAAAGAGATTCTTTCAAAAGATCTCTTTGTGATTGTTTTGTAATTACTCTTGTAGTAATAAATCTTTTTGCCCTGCTGGCGTTCCACGAGTATCTTTATATACTCGTGGATATATCTTCCTGTCCTTGTTCGTTCGTTTATTTATTCCGCTGCAAATTCTGATTGTTCTAAGTGTATGAATGTTTTGGTAAATGTTGTGACATCTGGAACAACATTATCAATCTGTTCGTTTTGTTTTTAAGTCTTGCAGGATATTCTGACCCACCAATCCTTTCAATTACAATTGAGAAAAAATGGGTGAAATGTTGTATCTTAATATATAATGTTTTTCAATATCTTAAATAAATAAAAAACAAACTAAATATATAAAGTTCTGTTCATTTAACCAATAGTGAAAAGTTTGGTTAAAATGATAATTCGAGTAAAGGTTATGATTTTTCTGGACTCTTATCTTTGTATCTTGATTAATCTAAGGCTCCATCTACATTTAGATGGGGAGATTTGAGGAGAAGTTTAAAATTTCAGGCAATAAATCTACAATGGTATTTAGATGGATACGAATTTGAAATTTATCGCTATCGTTTTGAAATAATTTTTAAGCAATATTGATGATTTTCAAATCCATCCTGCGTTAAATGCATTTGAAATTCATTCATTTCAAATCACTATATCCAAACAGACCGAGTCTAATAAAAATTCATAATAGAGTGATTCAATCTTACAGCATTACTACCCTACCCACCGTGGGCAAATTAAGATATGTCGACTGATTGTCAAAAATCTGGAATGCCTATTAATTTCACTTTATGTATAATAAGGGGATGAGATCAATACACGTCATGAGCATATTAAGAATTGCCCACAGTTGTGAGCATATTAAGAATTGCCCACAATTGGTATTTTGTCATTTCCTTTCAATCTTATGTGAAAAGGAACAGTTTGATATATCCTGTTTGTTTCCTTATCATGAATCACTTGTAAGTTGTAGGGACACAAATAATTTCATGTATTATGCCATGTTCTAATCAACTCGTTAAAAACGACTAAAATTAAATGATGATACATGAACAATAATCAACAACACGTTCATTTATTAAATTTTAAATGCAAATGAAGTAAATATTTTGTTAAGAAATATATTAAAAATTAGTTTACAAAAGTAAATGTATTAATCAGTTATAATGCATCAAAAATAAGGTCAAATGTATAACATTAATAAGGACTATTATAGAATATGCATTTTTAAGTAGAATTTGGTGCAAACTTTGAAAGATGAAAGTAGTGCAAGGTGTTGGAGATACTTAGTGATGCCACAAATGAATTTTGTTGATAATTCACCAAATGAAATACACAAGATTTAGTACCTATCATAGATCAACGACAGATATATGTGTAAATCAACGATAGAAACTACACCAGATATATATTTTTGCAAATGCTGAGACTGAAACACGAATATTACAACACTGTCAGCAAACAAACAATTAGTCCGTAGTTGACATATCTACAAACTAAGCCTTTATACCACTATGTAAGATCGGCTTTATAGATCTTATATCACCATTTTGTTCAGACAACGCATCATTTATACTCAAACATAACAAATCTTTGTTAAACAAACAAAACTGAGTAAGCCCATTTGCGATATCACTCACTTTTATGTGCAAACAAAACTGAGTCACAAACAGTACAAACAAAAAGTAACACAAGCAGCGATACTTCCTAGAATCCAAAACGTATCTAACCTGTTTTCATATCTCATCTTCTCCTCTTTAAGCTCGCTTTGAACCTTTGAGTACAGGTAGCAAGACTCGAGGGCCTTACTGTAATTCTTGCTCCTAGGACAGCTCAGCGCTTCTTTCAGAACGAGCAAACTGTTTCGACCATTGACATGAGAACCTTCCATGTCTCCAAGCTGCATGCTTAGCTCCGACAGTTTGAGAGTAGTGTGGGAGCTTTCATCCTCTGTGAGCACGACTTTGAATTTCATGATGAGGATGCATTCGACCACTTGACATGGCAGAATGTCTTTAGCAGGTAGAACTGAACCGAAACGTATCAAGAAATCCTTGTCAGTAGGCCAATGTCTCTGTCCTCCTATAGGGCTCCAACTTGATAAGTTAGCCGCTTTTTTCGTTTTTCGGTTGACTAGAATCCAACTAAGCCTGATGCCATCGCGGAGCTCTTGCCAGAGTTTCCCATCTTTCCTCTCTCTCTCCATGGACCATATTGGGGGCAAGCCATCGGATACTGAAAGCAAAATTTCGTCTGTTGGATCATCGTCTCTTGCAGAATATGCAAGAAGGTCAATACGAAATGGGCAGTTATAAAACCAACTATTAGAACCGTTTGCATTTGGGATACCCCATAGGACTTTTGAACAGATTGTTTTATCTTTGTATCTGATATCTACAATAGAGACAAAATCCGATGGTGAAATGTTTTCTACTTCATCTTCATCGCCGTAATATTCAGCTTCAGTCCATTCTCGAGGATAGTCGTAGTAGTCATTCCAATGAAATTCCGGGACCTCCTTGTTTACAATGAGTGGAAAACAATCAGCATAAAATTTTTTGAACCCACCAACCGATGATATCATATTTTTGACATCATCGTCATTAGTTGAAGGCCACATCGAAGAACATACGTTTTCCCACAGCCTCTCTTCTTTAGATATAGAACAGAATGATGAACAAGCACAGGCTGCACTTGCTAAAGTAGCACCATCAAGACGTCTAAGTATATCGTAGCAAAGATCACTGCTCAATGATGCCATACTTCCAATTGATGAAACCGACATTCTTATAATTTTCTTACCATCTGAAGCAGGAAAAAAAATTATCAGTAAATATAAAGAACATGGGATATTCAATGATGTTATTAAGGCTCTCAATAAACACAATATTTCCTATCAACTTAATTTAGTGACCTGAGCCAAAGACCCGACTACCTCTTTGTCAAGTCAGACAGTTCTGTAATGTTACAAGCATACAGAAGATTAACAAGGTATTTATTTCCGCATTTGAACCTTTCACCCTTCATCCATACTTAAGTATCAGATACGGCGAAGTCCTAAGCTTACTTTTTTACATTGGCCATTTCTGCTTATATCAATACATCATTATCGTCTTACAAGGCTTAGCTGTCTGAGCTTGCTATGGAAACATGTTGGGAAATTTTTTAATTTTGACTAACAACTTCAGCACGTTGCAAAACTGTTCCCTAAGAATGAAAAGTAATAAGAAATGTTTGGAGGTTAAATTTTATACTTTCAGAACTACAAATACATATAAAGAGTCTGCAATTGCACATGAACCACCATCAGTTCCAACTCTGCAAACCAATCATTAAATAAGAATATATCATCATGGAAACCAATGACCCATTATCCTCCTGGCAATCCATAAGGACAGAGAATTCCCCCTAAAACTCATTTAACATTACTAAACGAAAAGAAATTGAGTAATTCAATAACAAGAGCTGATTTTGGTAAGTTCTTCATTTAAAAACGAAGATAGAACACCAAGATTTGACAATGAATTATATGATGCATTTTATCAACAAATGCGTGATTCTAAAGCCATATGACAGAGACAAGAAGTTAAACAAGACTTCCAATTGTGAAGATTGTAAAAGAAGTTCAAAACTTGATATATAGCTGACAAAACAAGAAAAGATCCTCAGCTCTCCAATGTATATTAAGCTTGCTTTGATTAAAGCAATCAGCATTCTCATCTTCATCACGTGTTAAATTAACAATATGATAACATAAATACTAAGATCCCAAACTGACAAGAATTTCCATTTCAAACCAGAACATATAAACCGAGTAAAAGATGTATACGCACATAGGATATGTATCAGCAGCAGATTCTATAAATTTCTCAGCAATACCTAATCTTAGGGCTCCATTTGGACACAGAGCACATTCGTGTAATACTTATTTTCATTTAATTCCATATTCTAACAACAAAACAAAATGCAATTTACCAGAACACGGTCCATTTTCCTGAGCAAAAGCTAGCTAATTAAGATCCTAAGAAACCAAAATATCATAATTCTGCGACGAAAAAGGAATACTACACATGTTCCCATTGCAACAATTCAAAGCCACATCCAAAAATAAAAAATCTTAAAAAGGGGATTTCTCACATACAAAATCGGATCATCCAAAACATTCATACGCGAATTTGCCCAATGCCAGGAAAACAGAAGCACATTAGTATAATCAAAGAGCGAAGCGTGAAATGCATACAGGCCATAAAAGAGGAAATTGAAAGCAGAGAGAAGGAATTAAGGAAACACACCTCAGAGCAGAAAAAAAACCCTAATTCCTAATTCGCCTTTAGGTCCAGCTTATAACGAGAAGCTTATGAAGGAGAAATGGGGAAAGGGACGAGGAATAATGTGTGTAGGTTGAGGATAAAGATAGGTCACGGGTGTCGCTTTCTAAATCTCCATTATTTTTCAGAAAGATCTTGTGCTTTGTCTCCGGGCCCGAATTGATTGATCGGATATTTGATATATGAAAGTGGAATGCTCTCTCCTCTCTCTCTCTCTCTCTCTCTCTCTCGTGGGAATTGTGAAATTTCACCTGTACTGTAAGAAAAGTTAAAAGATGGGCATTTGAGAGGAGTCGATGAACGCTTATCTCCGACACGTAAGGC
Organism: Scutellaria galericulata; assembly: GCA_946896805.1. NCBI lineage: Eukaryota > Viridiplantae > Streptophyta > Magnoliopsida > Lamiales > Lamiaceae > Scutellaria > Scutellaria galericulata. The sequence goes on along the minus strand of OX335792.1, from coordinate 2,120,115 downwards.
TTCTAGAAGATATTAAAGTGGACCCCACCGACGAGCTTTACGATGACGATTAATCATAATTTGCGGTACGCTGGACCAAAAATATTGAGCGGCTGATTGATTTTGTGGGATTTTTTAGGGGCCTAGTCAATATTTTAATACTAAAAATATAAAAAATTCTAAAAAATTTATATAAATAATTAATTCTTTTAGGATTTTTGGGAGGCTAAGACTATGTTTATCTATGACCATGATCATCCACAACCAATTAATAAATAAATCATTTCTCTCTCCTTCACATATACATTCTACTCTACAATCAAATCTCATTTTTTTCATAGTTTATCCATGACCACCCACAACCACAACCAACCTTTAATAAATTATTTCTTTTATAATTTAACAATTATATCTATAATTAATTTTTATTATATTTTAAATATTTAAGAAATATATACAATTATTTAATATTAAAAAAATCGTAATTATAATTAAAAAATTTGGGAATACAAGTTAAAATAAATTACAACATCCAATAAAAAAATTAAAATTACAAGAATTGAAATACAAAAGAAAATAAATAAATCGAGCTACAAATACATGCATAAATTACAACAAAACAAAAGATGCAAATTACATATTTAATTAATAGTGCCGAATTTTTAATAGTGGAGAAAATTGAGAATTCTGATAATACTGAGAAAATTGGGAATCAATAGTATTAAAAAATGAATCAATATTTTGATCATTTTGAGAATTTGGATGGTTTGGGGAGTAGTGAGAATAATTGGGCTGATTAGGATCCATGTAGAAAATGAGAAAAATTAAGAGATTTGACACAAGTTAGAAGAGAAAAGAGATTTGGCACAAATTAGAAGAGAAAAGAGAGTGTATGAGATTGTGATCCAAAATATATCAATATTGGTATTTATTTATAAAGAATTTTATTTTATGAATTTTGGTGTATAATTTTTTTGTTTTTAAGTGGATAAATCAAAATCTGAAATTATATAAATAAAATACACTCGACGAATCATACGATGACACGTGTCATCACAATTGATTAAAAAAATCCTCATGACCATGATCATCTCACGCCCTTGGTCATGGAAATACAAGCCTTTTTTTTTTTTTTTTTTTTGTCCTCTTCTGATGACCTGGGCGGTGCCCAAGCCGATAAACATGGTCTAAAGCCTCTTGGTGTGGCATGAGGCTCCGCCCCTGGCGGTGTGATAAAGGCACCACCCTCTTTTTCGATGACATTTCAGGATATGGTGTCCTTAGAAAGTGGTGTGGTGTCTTTAGACTATATTTATCCATATCCAACCATACCCAAAACTAATTAGTAATAAACAATTCATTTCTCTCTCCTCCACATAAACATTCTACATCACAACCCAATCTCATCTTTTTCATATTTTATTAATAACCACCCACAACCACAACCAACCTTTAATAAATTATTTATTTTATAATTTAACAATTATATCTATAATTAATTTTTATTATATTTTAAATATTTAAGAAATATATACAATTATTTGATATTAAAAAATCGTAATTATAATTAAAAAAATTACCATACAATTAAAATAAATTACAACATCCAATAACAAAATTAGAGTTACAAGAATTGAAATACAAAAGAAAATAAATAAATCGAGTTACAAATACAAGCATAAATTACAACAAAACAAAAGATGCTAATTACATATTTAATTAATAGTAGGAGATTTGACACAAATTAAAAGTGAAAAGATATTTGGCACAAGTTAGAAGAGAAAATAGAGTGTATGGGATTGTGATCCAAAATATATCATAGAGAATTTTATTTTATGAATTTTGGTGTATAATTTTTTTTAAGTGGATAAATTAAAATCTACAATTATCTAAATAAAATATATTCGACGAATCATACGATGACATGTGTCATCATAATTGATTAAAGAAAATGTCATGACCATGATCATGAAATAAACTTGGTCATGAATATTAATTACATTTTCCTTTTTTTTTTAATTTTTTTTTGTCATCTTCCTATGACCTGGGCATGAAAATGACCGATAAACATGGTCTTAGCACACCCCTTAAACTTTACCTATATATGAACTGTTAGAGAAAAAAATTAAACGAAAATGTAATTTAAACAGTTTTTTTTTTTCTAAGTTTCACTCTTTCATGTATTAATTTAATCCTCTATAATTTGATAAAATATCTTTTGAAAATATTATGGATTGTTATTCGATTTGTATTCATTACATAAAAAATACACGATCAACTGAGTTGGTAATTTATTTTGTTACTTTCCTTAATAGTTATAGTTAGAAACATTTAGACATATTTAAGTAAATAATAATAATAATAATAATAATAATAATAATAATAATAATAATAATAATAATAATAATAATAATAATAATAATAATAATAATAATAATAGTCCGAACAAAAACGTAACAAGATTTTTTTTTCGGTAAAAAAGGACCTTATAGGATATAAGTAAATAAATAATGACAATAGTTGGAGTTCTTTAAGAAAAAGAAGACTTAAATTTCGCTAGCCAAAAAAAAAAAAAAAGTTGGATCATGTTTTAATTTTTTTAAATATAATTTTAACCTGACCCAAGACGCATTTTTCAAAGAAAAGAAGGTTTATTTTTTTTATAACTTAGAAAAAAAATTAGAATTCCAAACATCTATAAATTAAAAAGTATTTCCACATATTATTATACATATACAAATTTAATTATTTATGTTTCTATTTTTTATAACAAAAACATAAAATATTACCTACCCGCAAACCTAGAAAATTATATAAAATCACACAATATTTATTTTTCATAAAAATTTATATGAAATCATCTCATAAATATAAATACTTGAAATGTCGTAAAACTACTCATAATTTAAACCTATTTTCATAAATAAATTACTATTTTTATAAGTTATATGTTGATTTCAAACCTATTTTCATAAATAAATTTCTAATTTGTTAGTTATACGTTGATCCATCTCAACAAAAATCATATATTTTAATTTTAATTTTTAATTAGTACATTATATGGCTCAATTTGTGAATGAAGTTATGTAAAGAAAATATATTTTTTAATGATTAAAAAAAAGGGGGGGAATTTCGTTTTAAAAAAAAGGGCTGGTCTGAAACCAAAACTAAGGGACACTCATTTTATCACGTAAAGTGTTTCCATGACCACATCCTTCTTCGTTGGGTCTCAAGTACTATAAGGACATGTACTCTCAGTACTTTCTAATTTATTGTTGACATGTTGTAATAAATTTTATATATTTATAAAATACAAAGTCAAAAAGGACTTTGTGAAAACTATCAAAATTAGAACTTAAATGTCTGATTAAATAGCAAACTAGTGTTAGCGTTCATTTCCGGTAAGTATCATCCAATCAAAGCCAAAGGAAAATATGATTTCATACCTGATAATTTAATGAAATAATTAAATTATTGTATCTCTATCTACAATGACAAAACACCTAATTGGCATTTTATTTTATTTTATTTATTTAGATTGGTATGCAATACCATAAAACAATGGAATTCTGCAAGAAATTAAACCTAGTCATCCGCCTTATCCGAAGCATGAAAGAACACATTAATGATAAGCACTATGACATTAGAAATGAATCAGAGTATTTTTATCATCAAATGATTTTTTTTTTTAATGTGTATTATTACTAACATTCATGTCTTTACGTATTAATCAAGTAGAAATAAATTGGGGGCCTCATTTGAATTCATCCAGACTTATGAATATAAGAAAAACCAATTGAGTAAGGTTCTCGTGGTACCATTAATCATATGTTACAAAGTTAATTCATAAAATAGATCAACTCATAACTCATAAAATAAAAATTGATTTATAAATCTAGATTTAAATTGTTAGTAATGAGATTTTACATCACCTCATTTCATCCTTAAGATGGTGAATATAATTTTTTTTATGAAAATCATTATATCTTCAAATTAGTCAAAAATTGAAAAAAAAAAAAATATATATATATATATATTATTGGTTCATTTTATAGGGCAAATTAAGTACTTCACATGCCCCTCCATATGATGATGTGATCTAAGTTGCAACGATCAAAATATAAAAATAATTGGAGTCACCAAATTATATACATATATACATACTATACAAAACTACACACTATATAGATAAGGATGGATTTAAGAGGAGGCCGCTTGAACATATAAAAATGTTCATTTTGTATTTTATTTCCTTATGTTTTTCATCTATATCAATAATTATAAAAGTTCAACTCTCACACATTGTAAAATTTTGTCACTTACTATATAATTGCCCCCCAGCCTATTTTATGTTATAATATGAAAAAAATTTGTCCACTCAATATGAAAGGACTATTACCCTACCAACCATGAGCACATGTTAATATGTCCACCATTAATTTGTTAAAAATCTACATAATCATTAAATTCAAATCACAATATTAGGAAGGATGTGATCTTTACACATAAGCGGTGGAAATTTTAAGACCAACCCACTGTGGGTAGAGGGGGTAGGGGAACATTATTTCTCAAAACAAAACCCTAGATATTATTGAGAAATAACTTCACATAGATATTATAAGAACACGGGTCAATTATTCTACCCACCGTGGACACACATTAATATATTCATCAATGATATGTCAAATCCAACACAATTATTTATTTCAAATCACAATATTTAAAAGAATGAGAACATCGAATATTTTAAAACCCATCCACATTGAATAGGGGAGCGGTGTTTAATGAGAAGTTATCTATTAAGTTAGGTGGCGTTTTAAATGAAATGGTGGCACATAATTGCTAGTTCCAACATATTTGTTGATAATATTAACTGCATGATGCGCAAGTCACATAAATATATAGCTACAAAAACTGCACAAAAAGTTGTGAGTCATGAGTTGACCCATATCACGTAATCGAGTAATCGAGTTCTTGACAGTCTCGTAACAGTACTACTTTAACTCAAATATTAATCTCAAACTATAACACAATTTCTCCATAAAATAGGATTTCGCAACAATGCCTACCCAAAGATCTCTCTGAAAGTTAAACTAGGATAAGATCATGAACCAATATAAGCATATCATATATCAAACCACAATACATGCAAAAGTAACACATGATTTGAATTACGATGAACTTGAGATGGATCATAAATTTTTTGGCGATCTTTACCTGTAAACGTTGCACAGATCATATTCAAGTCCTCTAATGCATTCAATTCTTAATACAGATGTTTACATAACAAAATGCCGCAAAAAAATAGATGATAGGCCCGATATTTAGCGTCCTCTACCACGTCCGCGCCCACGTCCACGGCCCCTACCACGCCCCAGAGGTTTTCCTAGATTGGTTGAGAATTCAATGTCAGAATTTAGAAATCAATATCGAGTATAAAGAGCAAACAAAGATTTATTGAGTGTTTACATACCTGCAGTTGGCTTTTTGGGCTTGACCCTAGGTGTCTCCTCTACTAGCAATGTCTCAAGATTTAAGCTGTCCGGAAGTATGTAATAACGAATATTGTTACCCCTTACACTCAGGTGATCCATAGTCACTGGATTCTTTCCCTTTAGAGTGAGCTTTACGCTCTTCAAATGCGTATTCATACTGATATCAACACCTATCAAGAACAAACTAGTGTCAAAAATTGATGTTCAATAGCTATTTTTTTTAACCTGTAAATCAATTTTTTGAGTTCTATGATCATCTTTTCTCCATATAATTATTAGTCCCCTGATGATGAGCCCTACCACAGTGAAACAACAATACACTCCCACCCTTCATACAAGTACTGGAGAACAAATATTTTCATTGAATGTTAAATACATCTCGATTATGAACATTCAAGAGTTCAGTAATGCACATCAACTTACTAAATTAGCTTTAGCATGTCCAGCAGGAATAAGTTGGTGCAACAGTTCCATGATGGGAAATCCTACCTCTCAACGCATCTAATGCAAGGACTTCTAGTGTACATCCATTATTATGGACAACCCAAGATTTATCCATGGAATAAATGCCAGTCATTTCATAAATTAGACACTAAAGAAAGCGATTGTTTAAAAACATCAATAATCAAAACTGTAGAAAAACATGAAATTAGGGGCCCTGTGAAGATTATATCTTGATATACAATTTTTATACAAAACAAAACTCTATCCCAATGTATTTCCTTCTCATAATGCCAAATTATCAAGAGTCGATTTAGATCAAGAATTTTACAAAAAAATTGCTTTACAAAATAAAGCATAACGAATCTCAAACCCCTCATGCTCACTTCAAAACAGAAGACATGACTACAATCATCTTTGCTCTAGATATGTCGTGCTTCAACAAGTCGATTCCAAGTAATTACAAAGCTTACAAATGAGAACTCAAGATTCACAGTCAATATGTGTTAGGAGGCGGTGTTAGGAGGCGCAACTCTTTTATTTCAGATATGTGTTTCTTTTATTTTTGTGTTGTTTTGTTAAGTCATAGCGGCGTTGTTTTAAGTCTTAGTGATACGCTGTCGTTTTGAGTGAAGAATGTAACGAATTTGCGGGATTTAATCCCACGCATATGCATTGTGAGAAATAACAAAAATCAGATATTTTCCTCTCAAATCTAGAACTTTCTCTCTCTATTCGAATCACTCTGCACGTTTGTGACAAGTGGTATCCAGAGCCAAGCTGCGCAAACTCTGTATCCATGGCGGTTAAGACTCACGGCCAACGCATTGAGGCACTTGAGTCACAAGTGAATGAATTGCTGGCTGGGCAAGCTACAGTGTTACAAGCACAGTCTCAGTTGGAATCGCGACTCGAATCGAAGCTGGATAGTTTGGGCGAGATGTTGAAGGCTCAAATACTGAATATTATGAAGGAGCAGCAGCATACTTCGAACGAAAAAGTAAAGGAAACTACCGATCCTTATACTCCACCTATGTCCGGTGGATCTAGCTCTGGAAGTGGTGTTCATGTCAATCGAGAAAGAAATGAAGCTGGAGTGTTATCACCGTTGCCGATGAATCGAGTGAATGGAAACCAGAATCAATTTCTTAGCAAATTGCCGAGGCTTGAATTCCCTAAATTCAATGGTGATAATCCTCGTATGTGGCTGAGGAAGTGTTACAGGTACTTTTCTTACTACGATATGCCGGATTATGATAAGTTGAGCATGGTAACTATGAATTTGGAAGGAGTAGCGGATAATTGGTTTGTTGAATACGTGGATGAGAGGTGGAATTTGTCTTGGGAAGAGTTTGTTAGGATGGTTATCGATCGATTTCTAAGTCCCTCAGGAGGAAGCCTAATAGCTCAATTCAACAAGCTAAGGCAAACTGGATTTGTGCAAACCTATATTAATGAATTTGAGGAGATGAAATCATTGATGAAGGAACACAATAGAGGATTCACTAGTGAGTATTTTGTGGAGAGTTTTATTGGAGGACTCAAGGATGAGATTGGAAAGATGGTTGCAATTCAGAGGCCTACATCTTTGTTGGCAGCAACACAATTAGCTATTCAACATGAAGATATAGTGCAGTTGCTTACTAAGGACCAAAGAACTATGTCTACGTTCACTTCCAATCCATCAACTGTAGCTGATGAGGTTGAAAGTGGTCAGTTGAAACCAAAAATTCCACCAATCAAAAGGCTAACACCTGAAGAAATGAAGGCTAGAAGAGAGAATAACCTTTGCTTTAATTGTGATGAAGTGTTCCACATTGGACATAAATGTAAGAGGTTGTACTTAATTTTAGCAGAAGGAGATGATGATATTTCTGTGGAGATCACGGCCAAGTTTCCGGAGTTGTTGTCTTGAGGACAAAACTTTGAAGGGAGAGGAGTAATGTTAGGAGGCGCAGCTCTTTTATTTCAGATATGTGTTTCTTTTATTTTGTGTTGTTTTGTTAAGTCATAGCGGCGTTGTTTTAAGTCTTAGTGATACGCTGTCGTTTTGAGTGAAGAATGTAACGAATTTGTGGGATTTAATCCCACGCATATGCATTGTGAGAAATAACAAAAATCAGATATTTTCCTCTCAAATCTAGAACTTTCTCTCTCTATTCGAATCACTCTGCACGTTTGTGACAATATGTTTGAACCAAAATGCCACAAATATCATCGAATGCTTGGAAGCTAATGAGCTAGTCAACCAAGATGCACAAAGAAGCAGAAAATCATAGTGTAAAATAAAATTAACCATCTCACCCCTATTAAATAAAGAACCCTACCCTTCAGAATTTCTCACCCCCAAATTTTTATTACTCTAATGAAAACAACTGCCATTTCTCCAATAGCAAACAAACCCAGTTCGCAGCCAAATCATTACAAATCTTGAACGAAAACTAAAATATAATCCAAATAAATACATAATTCACGCGTGAAACTTGAAGAAGGTAAATAATCAAAATTCGAGGTACTGTGACAGAGACGAACCGGTAATGGTGCCGTGCACAACGGTGCCGTTTTTGAGCTCAATCGACACAGTCTCGTTGTTCAATTTCATCAAAAACCTGCTCGAATCACAATAATAAATTCAAATTAAACTTTATTCGACTTAAAAGCATAGTTTGAACGGTAGTTAGAGAAACGATGAAGAGAAACAAGCGGCAAAACTCCGAACAAACCTGACGAGCTTCATTGTCGCGAGCGGAAGTCGCCGGAAAATTAGGGTTTTCTGCAAGCAACAAAAAGAGAGAGCGTTCTGCAGAAGGGGGAGGGTTTTAGCAGTGGTCGATGGCGCCTACACCAAATTCTTCAAGATCTGGTTGCACTTATATTTGGGCCTAGTTTTGGGCCAACTGGACTAACACACTAAAATGTGGCTTCTATTTCTTTAATGGCCCTAGGCCCAATAAGTAATATGGCTTTTAGCTAGGGAGTCTCATGCCCAATATACCCAATTTGATATAAGATGATAATAATTTCACTCACCAATATAATATATTATCCTCAAATACCCATCAATATAACATATTGTCCCCAAATACCTAATTTTGGTTTTGTCCTCATACACATGTATACTAATTATTTTATCTTTTTCCTTTTCTTTTACTATTCATTTACTTTGATATTTGATATTTAATATATGATATACCGTATTATCACATATTTTTTAAAATTTTGAATATTTTCGTTAAACCCTAAAAAATGAGGGTTTAACGAAAATTAAACCATAATTTTCTAAGAAAATCATGGAACCTAATTCGTTAAACGATGGAACCTAATCATGGAAAATCAAACCATGGAAATTCATTAAATCATGGAACCTAATCACGAAAATCAAACCATAATTCGTTAAACCATAAAATAAGGGTTTAACAAAAATTATACTTAATTTTCCTTAAAGCCCTAAACATAGGGGTTTAACGAAAATTAGGTTTAATTTTCGTTAAACCCTTATTTTTTAGGGTTTGACGAAAATATCCAAATTTTCAAAAAAATGTGATAATACGGTTATAATACGGTATATCATATATCAAATATTAAAGTACAGTAAATGAATAGTAAAAGAAAAGGATAAAATAATTAATACACAAAGTACACATGTGAGGACAAAACCAAAATTGAGTATTTGGGGACAATATATTATATTGATGGGTATTTGGGGACAATATATTATATTGATGGGTATTTGGGGGTAATATGTTATATTGGTGAGTAGAATTGTTATCATCTTATATCAAATTGGGTATCACAAAAAATTGTATGCACCAGGGGCACAGATCTTAGATCCGTGCCCCCAACCCGCATCGACCCGACCCGTTCATTAAATATATATATATATATATATATGTGTCTTTTTTTTAAAATTAATTTATATACTAGGGCACAACAACGTCTCTCTCCCTCTTCCTCTTCTCCACTTCTTCCTCTCTCTCTTTCTCCTCCTCTTCGTCTTCTTCTTGTTGATTTCACCGTCATTTGTTGTTGTCCTCTTCTTCATCATGGATACATCTCTCATTTTTCTTCTTCTTCAAATCTCCAATTCCTAATTTCTTCAAAACAATATTTTTTTTTCCTTTTTAACATTTGCAGGTGACTCCAGATGTTCATTTTCAGAAGGATTTAGGCTTGGATAGCTTGGACACTGTGGAGATTGTAATGGCTCTCGAGGAAGAATTTAAGCTGGAAATTGGCTGATAAAATTGGCTCGTGTCCTCTTGCAATCAAATATATTCATAACCATCCAATGGCTAGTTAAGTTACCCAGTGTGTGGTGTATTGGTTTTTCATCTCTCAAATGCAATTAGACATTTATCCAATCATTACTTGACTGTGTGATGTTGTAGGGATTTAACCCCTAGAATTAAATTGAAATTTATTAAATGTTTGTGGTTGTATTTAGAGTTGGAATAGTTTATGTTTTTTCCAGTAGATGCATTGTTAGAGCTTTTCTTTCACATTTGTCGAGAGAAGTGAGTGATGATGATGATGAACAAATTAATTTTTGTATACATGTTTCTGTGTTTCTGAATTTTTGTATATATGTATCAGATGAAGACCCTTAAAGTATCACATGTGCATCACATGTATTTATATAAGTATTTTAGTTATATACTTTAAAAGTTATTTGTTGTGATTTTCTTATGCAAAAGGAAAAAATGGGTGTTGCTATTGATAGGTGTTTTTCTTATATTGTTAATGTTATTGTACTCTGAATAGATATTTTTATATGTTAAAGGTGTTATGCTCTTATATTTTTTAGGTATGATTTTGTGTGAATATCCTTTAAAATATCGCATGAATAGTTTGAAGGTATTACATGTGTCCATTTAAGATATCATAAGATTATTTGAAAAGTATTACACGCATATATATAGGATGTTATTCTAAGATATCAAGTGAATACCCATAAGGTATCATATGTGTTACTTTAATATATCACATGTGTTACCTTAAATGTATTAAAAGTAATTTATTATGATTTTGTTTTCTTATGCAAAAGGAAAATGTGTTTGGTTCTGTTTATTTGACCATACTCTTATTGATTTAATGTATGACATTTGATACCTTCGAGGTATCTGTTGAATACCTTTCAGGTATTATTTGAGTATATTTCAGGTATCACATGTATACTATTGAAGTATCTGCTGAATACCTTTTAGGTATCACATGTATACCTTCGAGGTATTTACTGTATATTTTTTAGGTATCAACTATCTATATTCAATGTATTAGTTGAATACCTTTAAGTATTTTGATAAATACTTATATTATGATAGTATTATGACTGATAGCCATGTTTTTATTTTATTTTGCAGGAAATACATAAAGTTTTTCTTTGTTATAAGAGATATTTCAATTGTTTCCAATTACCATATGACGAAGATGCTAAAGATAAAGAATAAAATCAAAAGAAATAAGCTTGGAGCTCAAGTCCAGAAATGTTTGAGTCGTCACAAAAGTTCTTTTCCGATAAGAAGCTTCCGAAATGCCATCATTTGATTATAAACAATGTTTTTAGTTTCTATGTTTGTGTAATTGGATTGAAACAATCTTTTTAATTTTATGTTCTGGGAATTGGTCAATTGGGGTTGACAACAATGTTTATGTTTTATACATTTGGTGATTTTGGGATGATAACAGTGATTTTGGTGATAATACCTTTAAGGTATTATCTAGATACCTTTAAGATATCACATATCTATATATATATATATATATATATATATATAATAACAATTACCCCCTAAAAATAGAAATGCTAAAAAATTTCCCGCTCATTTTCACTTTCTAATATTAGAAATATCATTAATTATTAATTAGTTTATTTTATATGATATTAATTGAATTTATTGTAAATTTCCAAAAATATTGATTTTGTATATGAATATATATGGTATATAAACCTTATTATAATAGATGAAGTAAAATATATACATGGTATGTGTAAATCGTAATATATGAAGTAAAAATATACATGGTATGTAAATCATAATATATGAAGTAAAATTAAAAATTCAAGTTTTTAATATACATAGATAATTAAATGACAACTTCAATAGTGTAATATACTTGAAATTCAAAGAATAATTTATTTAGACCAATGAAATAATACATTCCACAATACTAATTTGAAAAAGAATAATAATAATTAAAATATTGTGCGTAGCTAATGAAAAATGAATTAAAAATAAAATAATAATAATTTAATCTTAATGGATTTAATCTAAATTATAATATATTGAGTCAACTAAACAAATCCATGCTGACATATAAATTCCATGTATCTGCCGAATTATATGTATACAAACGCTTTCTCAACTACAAGACCATATTGAATTTTACAAGTCTCGGTACTTAAAATTTCATAAAAGTATGTAGTGTATTTTATGTTATGCAAAAAAATATTGAATCTGTTATCACCATAACACAAATAATCAAATTTAAATTATGTAATTTATTATTTTTCGATTAATTTATCAGATATGAATATTTTTTGTACAATTCTTTTTACTATCTAATGATCATCATGATTAGATATATATCTGTTTATAATTTGATTTATATTTCAACATTACGTTGTTTAAATATCTATTCCAAATATGTATATATTTTAAATATATATGACTAATCTTGATTTAAGTATATTATTTTTATAATTAACATAAAATATAATAAATTTAAAATCTTATAAATCTTTATGAATATAATGCATCAAGTGATATAATCCTTTAAAATGATAAATCTTTGCATAGTTAATCTATATTTTTCAATATTTGTAAAAATTAATATATGAGTATTGAAATTGGATGTTTTTATGTAATACATTAGGTACTACAAAGAAATTTCGAAATCAAAATCTTCAAAATATGGAAAAACGATTTCCAATTTTAATTCATAAAGAAATTTAAAGTATCTTATAGAATCATACATAATTGTATTTTTTATATCTTTAAAATGTATTAACACTTTGTTGATAATCGATAAAGGTAAACAAATATGTTTGGTAATCAAATGATATACGACTTTGATATAATTAATTATATAGTAATTATGGTAATACTTACCATATCATAACAATTATCTTATTAAAAGTGGAAATGAAACTATTTTCTTGCTCATGTCAACTATTTAAAAGTAGAAATGCAATAGTTTATTATTTTTAATAAGAATTATAAATTAAAAATGATCTAAATATTTGATCAATCTCGAATATAAAATTTACAAAAATTTGATCGAAATATTTTTATATGTTTTTTAACTTTACTTTATCAAATTATTTATCAAGTTATCTGGACACATCAACAAAGATAAAGTCAAAGTTTACCCAATGATGATAACTACACAATGTATCAAATGTTATTTTTGTTTTAAAATTACCAAACAATTTAGTTAAAGTTGTAATTAAAGTAAATATAGTAATTTTTCCAACAATTAACCCTATAATATATGATGTTCTTTCTAAATAAAAAGTACAAATTTAAAATTTATCTTAATTTTTTTTTGTATTGGCTTTTTTTAACTTATCATTTACACCTTTTCGTTTTAAATAATGTACAAAATTCAAGAAAGTTGATCTATATTTTTGTTCAAAAAACTTCTGTAATTGAGAAATTTTGATTTTTATGGCATTAAACAAATTAATATAATTTTTTTTAAAGTATGTTAAATTTAAATTTTTTATTTTTGAATAATATTCAATAATATCTCCATTTTATATACTCATTATGAATATCTTATTGAACATATATTTACATTTTTTTTTTCCAAACCAATTGTGACAAGTACAATTGATAAAATCAGCTTAGCTAACCTACCCACCTTGGACACATGTGATCATCGTTGATGTCAAAAATCTAACACAACTATTAATTTTATATCCCAAATTTTAAAGGAATGAAATATTTATACAACAGTGGTGGACATATTATGATATGTTCATGGTGGGCATGTGAGCATTATCTTTGATAAAGTAGTTTGACAACGTATGATGAACATAAGAAATATTTATAATTCGTAAATCACATATGCAATAAATTAAATTGAAATAACTCTGAATAACTATATTGTTTTATCATGAACATTTTTTTGTTCATAAAATTACAACATTTATAAATTTATATGCCCATGCATTATATGGGTACCAATTGACATTAAATTTTTTCTTAGATTACATTTTACATCAGTTTGGAAATATTTAAATTTTATGATCGCGCGTCACATGGTTAACAAATGAGACTAAAATTACTCTAAAAAAATTATTATTTTCGTATTCAACATTTTCACATTAAAATGATAAAATTTATATATGTCCGTGCATCGCACGGGACCTATACTAGTTTAACTAGATAATGATATTGTTAAAGAGTAAAACATAAGGAGATTAATCAGATAATTACATATAAAAAGTTCTTTTTGTTATAGGCTAATACGCGAAAGTATCTGTTGATTGCAATTAAAGGTATTAATGTTTATAGCAAAGGTATTACATATACACATTTAAAGTATTACACTAATACATTTAATGTATTGCATATTTAACTATCTATATACTTACATTTCAAGGTATTGAATTCATACTCTTAAGGTAACCTTAAAGGTATTATATAGATACATTTGAGGTATCACATACATACCTTTGAGGTATTGCATATTAATATTTGAGTTATTTAATAAATATTGTTAAACTATTATATAGATACATTTAAGGTATAACATTTTGAGCAACATAATGAATCATTCAAATAATACCTTTAAGATATTACTTATGCACTTTTAAGGTATTACACTAATACCTTAAAGGTACCACATATTCACATATATAATATTATTTACTTACATTTAAAGAGAATGGATACTTGTCTTAAAGGTATTACATAAGTCTCTTTAAAGTATTTACCTTTGTGTTATTAGATACTTACATATATAAATATATTAAAACTGGTTAAAAACATAAAAATACATAGTCAGAAAGTGTAAAACATAATAATATTAATTACATAAGTTAATGGTATTCTAGAATTACAATTTCAGAATTCATCTAAAATAATCTAGGATTTGTAGTTTTAAAACCAAACTCCTTTAGTGTTGTTGAATTTGAACTGGATCACACATTTACTCTTCAGGTATTGGTATCACACATTTACTCTTCAAGTATCATATGATATCACACATTTATTCTTCAGGTATCACATATCCACCCTTAAGGTATTATGTAGAAACAATGTTGTTTTCTTCATTTTCATCTTTTTTTTTCTTCTTCTTTCTCCTTCTTCTTCTTACTCTCTTTTCTTATTGATTTGTTATTTTTCTTATTTGTTTAATACATTCTTCTTTTTATTATTCTTGTATATCTTCTTGTTCTTATTCTTCTTCAAATTACCATGAAATCATTGAAGGTATTACATAATTACCTAATAAGTATTTGTATATGTTACTCTCAGGGTATTACATAAATACATTTTAAGTATCTTTTAAGTAGCACACATATTTCCTTCAAGTATTACATAAACACCTTATAGGTATTTGTATATGTTACTTTCAAGTATTACATAAGTATCTTTTAAGTATCACATATATTAATTTTCAGGTATTACATAAATACCTTATAGATATTTGTATATATTATTCTCATGTATTACATAAATACCTTTTAGGTATTACACAAAGTAGTTTTTAAGTATCACACATATTACTTTTAGGTATTACTTTATAAGTTTTTGTATATATTACTCTCAGGTATAATATAAATACATATCAAGTATTACACAAATAACTTATAGTATAATATATATTTCTTTGAGGTATTACATAAATATTTTATAGGTATCTCAGGTATTATATAAATACCCATTTGATGGAATCTTCATTTCACCTTTTCATTCTGCAATTCAACCCAAAAGAAGAGCTGCCATAACATGCCTAACTTCTGTACCTCGAAAATCATTCATTAAAATGATATACCTCCCACCCTTTAATCTCTTGTTCATTTTTTCTCTGTTTTCCCCACAATCATTAACTAATGATAATAGCCATTCAAAATTAGGATCTCATCCTTCTGCATCAGCGTCATCTATGGTTATGAGCAGCTCAACATCGTAATGGATCAAAGCCCAAATTTCAAAATGTTTCTTAATTAATGGATCACGGTAAGCATTTCTGAGAAGAGTAAACTTATCTATACCAAATAATGGTATGACTTGCAGTTGAGTTGATTCTTAGTGGTCAGGTATTGGTGATGAAGTAGAAGCAGTATATGTATTGTCGATGTCCGTTCCCTCTGTTGCTATTTTCAGGTCATGAAGAAAACATTCAGAAATGGATGGTTCTGCAAGTGATGGAGATGGAGATGGAGATGCGCTTCTGGGGGAGGATTCGGGGGCGAAAAGGAAGAGTAATGGGAACGAAAGGAGTAGAGAGAAAGAGACGAGAAATGGTGTCTTCGACATTGTCAATTGAAAATGGAAGGAGATGAAGGATTGATGCAGAAACAGAGGGCAAATCTGTGATTCTGTACAAGCAGATTTGGAGGGGTTTCTGACAAAATATGAAGGTGAGTGAAAAAATGAAAAAGGGGAAAATAGAAATGGGGAAAGAAGCAGAAATGGCAATGGTGAAGAAGAATGTGGAGGTGTTGGGTGCAGACGGTGAAGAAGAGAGATGGAGGTCTTTTATGATGGAGATGAAATGGGTGGGGTCAACATGCTCGTTTCTAATTGGTCATTCGAGCCGGGGCGGGTTGGGGGCACGGATCCTAGGATACGTGCCCCCGGGGCACAAGAGAGTCACCCATTGGGTATTTGGGGGTATTTATTACTTGGTAAAAGGATAAGGGTATGTTTGGATAGGAATGTGTCCATCCGGATTTGGAATGGGCAAAATTTCAATCTTTATTTGTTATAAAATGTTGGAGAAGTATTCTTATCTATACCATACTTTTTTACAACTCCCAATAAAAACATCTATTTTTTCTACAATTCCTAAAAAAAAAAAAAATCAAAATTTTCTACAATTCTCAATGTGATGAAGACCTTATATAATCTCAAAACAAATACAAAATTTTTAAAATCTACCTTTTAGCAAAATCCATTTAAATCTTAAATGCAAACCTACAAAATCACCTCCACCCCAATCCAAACACACCATAAGGTTTTGACTACATGTACCACAAAAATTACTTACCACATTATATATTTATTTAATACACCATTAATTTTTGAACGTTTTACTTAATCTATACTATATATAAAATGAAAGAAGTTGGCAAATTTTACAGATTTGCCATTTTCCCTCCCAAACTATCAATCAATAGAAAAAAAGAGAAAAAAAAAATTAAATAAGTTTTAAGTATCTTATAGAATAAGTTTCACATAAATCTTACACAATAAACTATCACAATAAACTATCTTATAATTTATATATAGGAGTAGATATGAAACAAAAGAAGTTATCTTAAATGATATGATTATATTTTAATGATATAATTAAATTTTGAAAATAATGAAATTTAAACATTGTCAAAAATTAAAATTTTGAAAATTAGTTTATAATTTTAATATATAAATGTGGAAAATAGTTTTAAAATCTAAATTTCATTTTATGAAGGGTTGTAAAATGTTTAAAAGTTTGAAACTATTATAAAAATATTAAAATAATAATAAAATCTGAAATTAATAATAATAATTTCAGATTTTATTAATACTAACAATCTTAAATCAACAAATAAAATTTAAAAATTAATTCAAATATATATGTAATATTAATTGTGTAAGATATAAAAATCAATAAATTGAATAAATTTTTTTAAATAAAAATAATAAAAATATTTGATAAATTTTATTCAAAATTATTTCAAATAAATAGATATAATTAATCTAAAAATTGTTTTATAAAACTATAATATGTTCCAAAAAAATCTGAAAAATGGTTTCAAAAATCTAAGAAATATTGTTTTAAAATTTAAAATCAATTTGAAACCTAAATGTATAAATATAAACTAAATTTTTTTGAAATAAATATAATGCTTTTTGAACAAATCCATCTAAAAACAATGTAGAAAATTATTTATAAATTCTAAAAATAATTATAAGATACAAAGGAATGAAAATATGAACAAAACATATTAATAAATATAATTAATCACTTCTTAATTATTCAGAAATTAAAACTCACAAACACAAAACTATTATTATATTATGTTCAATTTTATTTTCATATTTAATTGTTGAATATTGATGTTATCAATAAAAAATATTGATTTTTACAAATTTCAAAATAATAAGATGCTATAGATAACCTTTTAATATAATAACTTCATTATATCATTACAAATCATATATATTGTTATAATACATAATAACCGTGCATCGCACGGGTGTACTACTAGTTTACTAAATCCACCACCATCTTTTATGATGGGACTCAGCCATTTTAGCTAACATTAATTCCTATTGAAATGAAGAGAGAATATTTTTTTCTCATCCTTTATCTCATTGAATTTGACATCCTTCATCCACCACCTTTTAATTTTAAGTCTTGTATATTTTAAAAAAATATTCATTTTTTGGTTAATTTATCTGTACAACAAGTAAATGTCTACTATTTTTATTTTTTTATTTCAAATTAACCCCTTCAACAATTAAATTTTCAACATTTGACCTTAAAATTTAAAAATGAGTAATTTCAAATCAAATTACTCATGAAATCGGTCAAAACATTTTGTGATTTTTTTAAATTTTTTTAATAATTAAAGGATTTGATTGTAATTTTCACAAATTTTTGGGTTTATTTGATAATCTAATCAAACCTTAATGGTCAAAATATAATTTATCAAAAAATGAAAAAAAATTACTTGTTGTAGTAGGTCGGTGGACAAAAAAAGAATTTTTTTTTTAACATAAATATATAATTAAAAAACAAATGGTAAAAAAATAAAGAATGAAAAACCAAAAGTAAACTTAGAGGATTAAAAACCTCTTTCTTCCGAGAAGTTGAAGAAAAGTAGAGAATCTTAGCTAGAATATTTAAGCATTGGTGATGTCAACAAATTTGGCAGAGTTTAAGGATAAGATGAAATCAAAAGTCTACATTGCAAATTTGCAATGCTCTACAATGTTCATGCCCAAAATAGGCCTAATAACTCAAGAGTTTGTCCTTTAATCATCTACTTACGTCACCTTCGATCATCTGCACTGACTTCTACAACCATTCTCTGCATTTAGCTACATGTTTCCATCCCATAAAATATATTATTATTTTCGTCCTAAAATTATAATTCACTTTCTTTTATATCTCTATTTATGCTCGTTGAATTAAGCATTTATATTGATCATTCTTCGGCTAACAACATTAAATGAGAAATAATAGGAATTTCAAAATGCTATAAATACATTTCTTGATCTAAAAATGCGTTATCTTAGTAATATCAGAGCCTAAATTTCATATAGCCACGTGTCTCGAATCAATAAAATATTTGATAAATATCAAATACTTCTTCAATGGTATTAATATCCATCAACATGCAAAATTGCAAATGTTATTCATTCTCAAGTTCAAAAAATGTCGCCTAAACCTTTCTTTCTCTTCCTTCTCTTCTCTCTCTTCTCTCAAACTGCATCCCTAGCTTTCTTAGCACCCATCACAAAAGACTTTGCCACTCACAAATATATGCTGTCAATTTACTTAAGTACCCCTCCCCAACCCACTAATTTAGTTCTTGACCTTGGAGCTTCATTCACTTTGATGAAATGTACGTACAACTCTTCTTCCTCAACGTACAATTCCATTAGTTTGTTCAGTTCTAAGGACTCACGCTTGATGAACTCGCTAACTCGGAAACCACAATTGATGAGTCAACCCGTGGTCGACTCACTTTCCATGCCACAAACCGACGGCCTCAACCCGGGTCAACTGGGTTTGATTCCCCGGTTCGTGTTTTCATGCAGCGAACCGTCTTCACTCAAAGGCCTCGTTAAAGGTACCATTGGTTTCGCCGGTCTAGGCCGGTCCAATCTGTCAATCCAAGCGCAGGTTAGCAATTATTCATCTGAAAACGACGTTTTTGCGCTGTGCTTGTCCGGTTCACCGTCGGCTCCTGGTGTGGCCTTCTTCGGTTCAACTGGACCGTATCATTTTATTCCCGAAATTGACCTCTCGAAATATCTTAATTACACTCCACTCCTCATGAACCCTGTTGGGAGCACGGAAATACGGTACTCCGATCCATCCAACGAGTATTTTATTGGTTTGACCGCCATAAAAGTCAACGGGAAAGCGATAGTGTTCCATTCGCAGCTTCTAAATATTACTGAGAAGGGATATGGTGGGACCAAGCTGAGCACGGTTACTCCCTACACCGTGCTACAGAGTACAATTTTCACGGCTTTGACCGAGGCCTTTGTGAACGAATCAGCTGCCGTCAACCTCACGGTAACGGAGCCGGTAACGCCGTTCAAGGTATGTTACAATGCGGACGATGTCACAAGTACGCACGTAGGACCCACTGTTCCCACCGTTGATTTTGTGTTGCAAGATGGTGTGATCTGGAGAATGCTCGGATCGAATTCGATGGTCAGGATTTATCGTGATGGTGTGGATCTGTGGTGTTTGGGATTTCTCGACGGTGGGGCCCATCCAAAATCAACGGTTGTGATTGGAGGGCATCAGATGGAAGACAACTTGTTGCAGTTTGATCTCGAGTCTAAAAGATTGGGGTTTACTTCTTCGATTTTGGTTCATGATACAATGTGTGGCAACTTCAATTTTACCAATAATGGTAATTTGAAATAGGTGTAAGAGAAGCATTAATTAGCAATATAGGTGGTAATTAATCGAGCTTAGAATTTATTCGGGAAAAAAAAAGTCGAGCTTTATTAAATATTTGTAATGAAACTACAGGAATTTAGGATGCATGCATATGTTTGTTCGTTTCATCGTAAGACTGAAATTATGGGTGTGTTACAATTTAAATGAGTTGGTTAAATTATATAAAAAGAATATTTTTATGGAAAAATGCTAGTATATATTGCATTTGTTTTTCTTTGTCTCCCTACTTTAATTTAATCTCTACATTTTTGCCTTGTACTTTATAGCATATAGAAAGACTCGACATGAGAGAATGGAGAGACTTGATTTTTCTTTTTCAATCCAAATAGATTTCATAAGTCCCACAAATTATTGATGAGAAGCACACAAAACAATTCCCGACAAAACCAATGCAAAAACTGAGTGCAAAAATGAGAATTTGATCTTAAATTTAAGAGTAACACTTCCGTGCAACTGGTGCACAGAATTACACGAAAGACCTTTATGTTATAAATGTAGTACCTTTATGTACAAATATTTGTACCTTTTAAAATGAACATGCATAAAAGTGTTACATTTATAACATAAAGGTACTACATTTATAACATAAATGTGCGGATTGCACGGTACACCAGTTGCACGGAAGTTTTTGCCTAAATTTAAATGTCATCAAATCTTAATTTTTTTCACCAAATATATATATATATATATATATATATATATATATATATTAATTTTCAAGAAATCAAATATTGATGCTAGATTCTTTACAACAGTTATTATACACCGCTTAGTATTAGGATACAGATCACCAAATCATGATTGTATAAAGAGAATCTGTGTCAAGAAAATCAGATTGTATAAAGAGAATCTGTGTCAAGAAAATCAGATACTTGGGATAATTTGCATTGAGTGGTTTAGGCAAATGTTTGCCAATTTGCAAAGTTGCAGTTAATATTAGAATTTTGCAGATAATGCAAATTTCATGGAATTCTATTTGAGAAGTAGTGTACCCTGTACTCCCAACTCTCGTATCTTTAAATATTAATATTAATATTTTTACATGTAACAAGTAATAGTTTAAGTAATATTTTTCATTAAAATATATATTTTAATTATATAAATAAATACCTAATGATTAAATAATTAATACCTTATAAACATATAATATAACTAATATATTTTACCAAAACATATATTTTAGTAATATAAATGATATTTGTAAAGTACAACTCGGAAGCGGTCCTAACTTGCTCAAAACCGGTTTGGAAGAGGTCGAACCGGGCGCTGCAAGCTGCTGTTCTGAACCAAATCTTTTCTGTTTTTTTCAGTTACAAAACCTGGGCAACAAATTAGGGTTTGGCACATAAACCGATTTTGCAACAGAAATTCCCTCCAATCCAATAATCGTTTCTTGAAATTGAGTGAGGGCTATTGTTCTATATATATAGAGGAGTATTACTATATTATCAGTTGTAGTTCATAATTGTTTCGTGAAAATCAGAGAAATAAGTGAGATTTGGGTGTTAGGGTTAGCTAATGACCCTAATCTATGAGAGATTTTTGTATTCTGTTTTCTCCTTCATGAAATGGTGGAAATCTTCGATTCTTGTTCTGACTGAACCATTTTGCCTGTTGATTTTGTTTCTCATTTGCATTCGATTAATCTTTGAAGCTACTTAATTCAAGTTCATAATTAGGTTCTTTCTTGGTATTTTTGCACTATGAATATCATCTGTGATTGACAACGTCAATAAATGTATGAGCTGACATATTTATGAATACTTTTGATGTGTGCTTATTATAACTATATATTCAAACTATTGATATTATAAATCATTGATATTTTTTTCCAATTTTTAAATTCCTCAATATTGCATATCAATATTTAAATATTTTTAATATTCAATTTAAGTTGTAGTACAAATTCAAAATATCAATATGGATATAAATGTAAATATTTTGAATTTAAGAAAATATGAAATGTTGATATTGGAAAATTTTATGAAAATTGATAAAAATTAAAAGTTGTATACATATAATTTTTTATATTTTCTAATATTTAAAACATCTCAATATATTCTTGATATTTCCATAAAAATAATTATGATAGTGAAGATAAATATATATTTTTCTCAATATTTATAAAATATCAAAGATATTAATCTATTTATAGT
The DNA here is from genome assembly GCA_946896805.1 of Scutellaria galericulata. NCBI lineage: Eukaryota > Viridiplantae > Streptophyta > Magnoliopsida > Lamiales > Lamiaceae > Scutellaria > Scutellaria galericulata. The sequence continues at coordinate 2,097,179 of OX335792.1, read as the reverse complement.
ACTAGACCACCATTCTAATGGATAGTGAAGATGTATATGGTTGATTATAAATGAATCATACTATGTCTATTTATAGTACTAGACCACCACGACAAGCTTTATAAAACTCTTCTCCAAGTTCCTACCTCCTTAGAACTTCTAAATTAGTTCTAAAAAATCATACATATAATTTTTACGTGGTATATGGATTCTCTATAAAACTCTAGGTACAAACTTTACAATTTTATAATCTAGAACATCATACATATATACTTCTTACATACTATATGAATTCTCTATAAAACTCTATATATGTACAAAGTTTACAACTTTCTAGAGAATCATATATATAAGTTGGGTTTTTTTGTGGGCCAAGTATCAACTAAATGTGGACTTTAATATGGGTGAACCACATAACCCAACTAATATTTGCAAAATTCGACCTAAGTACTTCCAAATGTGTGACATTATTCTAGCATAATACCTCATTTATCCCAAGTTTTGGGCAGAACCCAGTAATGATTATTCCTAGATCTGCAAGGACATTTCTGCATCTCACCAAAATTGGGCTCTACTTCTGCAACTATGAACTACCAAAACCACTCTCAATCCAAATTGAATTAACTAACTTTTAATTTAAGAACATCTTCTATCTTCTATAGTATATACTACTAACACATGAGAAACATAAGTAGCAATGTGTCATTCAGAATTTAAATGAAAAACAAAAACATCAATATGACAACATTATGAAATACGCACAAGGACTAATAATTGTCTTGTGGATCTCATTCACAGAAGCAATCTTCATGCTTCTCGAAATAGTGGGGGAAAAAACAACTCTTATCATATTAATTAGGATAACTAGTGAAAAAAAAAAAACAATAAATTTCAAGCTCATGTCAATCAAACTATATTAATGGATTTGAACATGAATCCCTCAGAACTAAGAGATTATTGATTACACAAACAACCTAATCCTATATGACATCAAATGTTTTAATAGCATCCACAATAATAGGCGTGTCGAGGGTCTCACATGCCGTCTCTCCAATTTTAAAACATATCATTTTTAAAAGGTCTTTCCAACTAAACTACACAATTATATTTAAAAGATTCCCTTTTTTACCACCAAGTGTATTTTTGTGCCCAAACTACCCCAAATCTTATAAAAATACTATTATATTCTTATTTTATTGCAGTTGATTAAACTTTAATCCCAAAAAAATATTAATATACCCTCACTTATACCCTTACTTTATTACTGCACATGTACAATGTTGGTGTTATTTAAAAAAAAAAAAAACACATACAAAAACACCTTAAAAAAAACATACACATTATAACTTACTCACATTAGTTAACAACGTTTTATTTTAATGATTCAAACCCACATAAACATTGTTCTGGGTACTCTTAACATGATTCTTTCACCAATTTGTGGGCCAATCACATTTTGCAGCTAGGAATATTTGACCCATCAATAAACGAAAAAGATAAAAATAAGGGTAAATTGCCGGAAAATCACGAAATTTACTTAATTTTTAATTTTAATGAATATTAGTAAATATAACATGAATTTTCATATTTTTTTGTAATTTCAACCAACAAGCAGATTTCGAGTTTGTTTATTTTGACAATAACTTCCACCATTTAAAAATTATTATCATCTTATATGTTAAGTTATTGTTTTATTTTGAAACATTAAAAGTTATTTCCAAAATAAACATATTTAGAATTTACATGCTTAAAATTGCAAAGAAAAATGAAAGTTCATGTTATATTTGCTATTATTTAAAAAGTTGATTAAATTTACAAATATAGTAAAATTCATGATTTTTCCGGCAATTAACCTTAAAATTAAAACTTAAAATTAAAGGATAAGAAAATCCTTTTATTCCTAATAAATATATAAATAGAATTAAAAAATTCTCCTTATCCCACCATAGCCCACAAACTGCGGATAACACAAATAATCAAAATAGATAAAAATAGAGGGATTAAAAAAAAAAAAAAAACTTTTTTTAATCAAACAAAATTGCAAAAATTCTCGTTATCCAACATAGCCCACAAACTGTGCAGAACACCATAAACTCCATTTCCAAATTTCATTTACAATACAAAATTTCGAAGATACGAAAATGGCGGCAGCTTCCCAATTAACCATTTTGGCACCAAAGCCTCGCGCCCTCCAAGCTTTCAGAGCCAGTGCTTCCATTAATGCTGCCCCTTTCACCAGCTTCAAGAAGCAATTAATGGGACTCGCCGCCGGAATCCTGACAGCTTCGGCGGTGGCCGCCGCCGTTCCTTTGGAGGCCGACGCCACCCGGATTGAGTACTACGCCACCGTCGCCGATCCTCCCTGTGAGCTCAACTTTGTGCGTTCCGGACTTGGATACTGCGATGTGCTAGTTGGAGATGGAGTGGAGGTTCCTTTTGCCGAGCTTATTAATGTCAGTTTGAAATAGTTTTTGCCCTAATTTTATGCCCAATTTTTGATTTATTCAAGATGGTGATTCGATATTAAATTGAAAGCTACAATGATGTATTCAATATACTATACTATGCTCCTGCTATATATGGTTCAATTGTATTGATGATTTGAAGAGTGTGTAGAAGGTTATAAATGTTTTGCCATTTTCTATCTTGCATAGGAGCAGAGTATTGAAGAATTATATGATGAATTTTGGCAATGTAGGTTCATTACACAGCAAGATTTGCTGATGGGATAGTGTTTGATAGTACTCATAAACGAGGCAGGCCTCTTACGATGCGTCTTGGCATGGGGAAGGTAATTTACTCGTAATTTCTCGTATTCACAATTAGTGACAAGTAGAAGTTGATGTATATTAGGTAATATTTTTGATCAGATGATTGAGTTTCAGTTGAAGGGATGCAGTTCTTGATTGTTTGTTCATTTCTTCGTTGTTTGCTGGCTTATAGTGGTCATCTTAAGCCACTCATGATATGAAGAGAAGTTCTAAGTTAATGATTGAAAATCTTAATTGGCTAATGGTATATGATTCATTCTTATTTCTATTGTCCCTTTGAATTCTATTTTCTTTACAATGTGGAGTATATAAGACTGCAAAATGATATGTACTCACCAGAGTCATGGGTGTTTTCTCTATCTTAGGTCATTAAAGGATTGGATCAGGGCATCTTGGGTGGTGGAGGTGTACCACCTATGCATGTTGGTAAGTCGTGAAATTTTCAATATTCTTGATTATCAAATTATCAGATTAATTTTCGACATTTTCTCAGGTGGGAAGAGAAAGCTTCAAATCCCTCCGCTTTTGGCATATGGACCCGAACCAGCTGGCTGCTTTTCAGGTCGAAATCCTATTTCTCAAACATGATCCATTCTTTGCGAAAAAATAAATAAAATGAAATACTTGATTCTTGTTTTTTGTTTAAGGAGTGATATATGTGTAGGATTTTTTATTCTTTCATGATCTCAGGCTGAACAAAAAATTATTTTCTTGTTGTGATCATCTAACATTCAACATATTTACATTCTTCACTCAGGGGATTGTAACATACCTGCAAATGCAACACTTGTATATGACGTCAATTTTGTCAACGTATATAAAGGAAACAGGCCGAGATAAAGGGTTGAAGATTTTATGAAAAAATGTATAGAGAAACCCAAGCACTACATGAAGTGAGTTTCATTTCGTATATCTCTGTATTTTTTTCATTTCCACTTAGATTTCCCCCTTATATGCATGAAATCCATATCACTTCAAACATCATAGAATTGCTTGAAATTTTGGGACAGATATTTTCCTAGAATACTGCCTATCTTAACAGTTCAATGATGTTTGTACATACATTACGAGAACTTTTATCCTCGTTCCATCTCCTACTACTCTCAATTTCATGATGCAGGATAAGTTAGGGATGAAATTACAGGCCACCACTTATTGATCTTGCTACTCGGGCCCCTCAGCATGCACATTGTAGTGCTCATAATAACGAAGCCTATTGGTACGCAATCCTACTTGATCAAAAGAGAGAAAGATATCAGCAGTTTAAGCATACTCTGAAGTTTCTTTCCATCCACAAGATACTTGTGTTTACTTCCCTACATCTAAGGGTTATCTTATTATACATTTTGTATGATGTTCGAGTGTATTAGTCATCGTTGTTAATAGTAGTTTAATTTATACCTACTCTAGTCATTACTTTCTTTGATTTGAATACTCTTTTGGTACTCACTTGGATGAGTAATGCCCAGGACAACGACAATATAGACAACGCTATACACGTAACATATATTGTATATGCTATTATGTGGGTGATTTAGCTTTTCATTGACTTGGTTATTGATATGTGAGTAGAGAAAAAATGTCGTTTTAGGCTAATATATGGTATGATGCTTATAGAATTCTTTAGGCAGGTTTCTGGTATGTGTTTTATTTTTGTGTATTATCTGCAATGAGAAGCTAGAGTATATTGGGATTGAATTACTGAAATATGGATACATTGTCATTGCTCTTCCATATTCTAACCCCCAATAACATACATCTGCGAGTTGGTCTTGTGTGCACTTGGTGTACATGCAATCCGGGTCGACCCGGTTTTTGACCCGGATCCGCGTGTTTTTGAATTTTCCTTTTTTTTTTTTTTTTTTGCTTCAAGTTGTGACCTTTATGTTGTAAATGTATGACCTTTATGTACAACTATCATGACCTTTAGAGACTGTAACTTAGAAAAAAAATGAAGATTTTCAGTATAATTTGAACTTTACACATTTATGTGATATCAATGCGACATTTATGTTATATTATGTCATCTTTATGTACAAATATTCTGACATTTATATAATATATAAAGATGCATAAAGGTCAGAATATCTGTACATAAAGGTGACATAATATAACATAAAAGGTCACATTAATATCACATAAAGGTACATAGTGCAAATTGTGTTAAAAATCTTCATTTTTTTCCTAAGTTACAATGCATAAAGGTAGAGACAGTTGTACATAAAGGTCACACATTTATAACGTAAAGGTCATACATTTATAACATAAAGGTCAGGACAAAAATCTGGAGAAAAAAAAAAAACTCGCGGATCCGGGTCGGATCGACCCGGATTGCACGGATCTTAGATCCGTGCACCTGGTGCACAGGAGTGTTTGCCTACATCTGCTGATACTTTTCTTTCTCTCTGCCATTTCTGTTTTTTTTTTTTTTAATGAGGCATATGGATGATGCTAAATTGCTTATATATCAATTTTGAGTTCGATCAGCATAGTCTTTCGATAACATTATTTTGAAACTAACTAATCATAAATAAAATATTTTGAGATGTATAGTTATGAAGAATTTGATGGGTGCGTCAAGTTTCCAAGGCTATGTTTGGAACAAGATTCACGTGAAAAAGTTTTGGACTTCAATTAACATTTTAATATATATTTGTTTCCACCATTAAATATGGATTACAAAATATGGACAAAATCATTATTACCTATATTATAGACATCTAATCATTATCAAGTACATTTTTTTTACAATAAAATATACATTAATTTAATTTTACACAATAAAATATCACATCAAGTCACATTTTCCATCTACAATATAAGTTGTGATTTATTACCTTTGTTCAAAGGAAGATTGAATGGACCAAGCTATCCTTTTTTTTATAAGGCAAAAACTTTACGGATCCAAATCTGTGCACAATAATACTATTATATAAATTTATGTTTCTAATAATTTTTCATAAAATTTAGTTAATTATATAAATATCATTTAAATTCGGAAATACTATAATATTCTACTGTAGTCACTATATTAATAAATTTTGATATTAGTTAATATAATCATTAAAGTTGATATTATGATATATCATTCGTACTTATATTAAAATTTTAATTTGATATAATTTTAAAATTTTAATTTGATATAATTTGCAATCCTAATTTGATAAGTAGCTATACCGTAAAACCTCTATAAAATAATACTCGATAAATTAATAATCTCAATAAAACTAATAATTTGTCCGGTCCCAACTTGGGACCAGTTCAAATTTGGACATCAATCAATTAAATAATAAGATAATATTTTTTTTTGAAAATCCTAATGTATATTTAAGGTCCCGACGAAACTATAAATTAATAATTATTAAAAAAATTTCACATACAATATATATGTTATCCACCTAAACATTCTAAGACAATTTAATAAAATATGAATCCACTGACTTGCTTTTTGTTGAACTTCAAATCTGCATTGATCTCATCTTTAAATCTCCCAATTGCACCCAAGAGTTGCGACGTTGTCTTCTCGTATTGCAATAAAAAGTTATGAAGAGTTGTTGTCGCTTGGAATGCTTCTTTTCGAGTGACCGGTTGCAAAGCTATTGAATCATCATCCGCTTCATCATCTACCGGATTTTTGAATGACATCAGCCATTATTTCTTCTAAACTTTGAACTTCGTAACATTCTTTGAATAGTAATTAAAACTTGTGTTTTAATTTTATTGTCATCAATAACTAATGTATATTGTAAGTGGATTACACAGCCCCGAAATTTTGAAGATCAGTTATGTATATACGTTAAAACCTCTCTAAATTAATAAAGTATTAATTTATCGATTATATAATATCTCTCTAAATTAATAAAATTCTCTAGTCCCAATAATATTAATTTATAGAGGTTTTACTGTAATTAGATTAAGATTATTAATTTTAATTGTATTCGAATTCTAATTTGATGGGGAAACGAATAAAATTAGTCTATAGAAAAAACTCAGAACATGAGAGAAAAAAATAATTAAATAGCACTTCTAAATTCTCCATTGTTTTGTGGTTCCGTTGAAAGCAGAAAGAAATTCGAATTCGGAGGAGATATATATATATATATATATATATATATATATATATATATATATATATATATTTTTTTTTTTTTTTTTTTTTTTTTTTTTTTTGGTTTTTCTAATATCCATAATAGTTTCTTAAAATCTGAAAACATCTTGTAACACCTTCATCTTCCATAATTTTGTGTCTTTTGAATAAAAATAGGAAGATGTCAAGTTCAAGTGCAAAGATGACATGGCTGAGGAGCAGCGAAGGGGAAACGTTTGTGGTGAAGGAAGAGGTAATCGCAGCCCAATCTCAGTCTATAAAGCACATGATCGAGGATGGTTGTGCTGACGACATCATCCCTCTGCCTAACGTCACTTCCGACATCCTCGTCAAGCTCATTGAATACAGCAATCGTCATGCCACGTCACCCGAGGACAGGGAGCAACTGAAGGCTTTCGACAAAAAGTTTATGGAGGTCGAGCAGAAAACCCTTTTTGACCTAATCATGGTACTAATTCTACATTCTGATCTTCGTCTTAATTTGTTTCAAGTAGCTAGGGTTTAGTTTTTCTTTATTGAATTAAATTTTTTTGTGTTCCAGGCTGCAAATTACTTGGACATGAAGGAGCTACTTGATCTTGGTTGCCAAACTGTAGCAGATATGATGAAGGATAAAAGTCCCGAGCTAATTCGACAGATTTTCAACATACAAAAACGAGGAGGAAGAGGAGATTCGAAGGCAGCATGTTTGGGCTTTTGAGTAGATGCTATTTTCTGATTAATATCTTATTAATTACTACTGTTTACTATAGTTTAGATTTGCTTTTTTTTTTTCCTTCTTTTTTTTTTTTTTCAATTAGGATTTATCAATTTATTAGTATAACCGGATCATTTCTCTTTTTTGACGTTTATATTTTCATTATTCTTTTTGGGGAAAATGTTTTACTTAATTATTTTTAAGATATTAATATTGGTGGCTTTTTCTCAGTTTTGTCCATATTTTTGTGCAGACAGCCATATACATATATTCAAATTGATGAACACTTAGAAAAGTAGTAATTAGTATTTAGTAATATCATGGTGACCTCTACTCTCATAATTTCTATGGATTACCTAATAAATACATGTGGGCAGAACAAAATGAAAGAAATTTTTGGCAAAATAAACATTTTAAATGCGTGATTTTTTTAAAATTAAATTCAAAATGTCATGATTAAATTGCATGTTTAGAAAGTGTGGTTTTTTTTTTTTTTTTTTTTTAACTAAATTCAAAAAATTATTATTACTTACAATTTTGAAATAGGTGGTGATGGATTTAAAGATTGTAATTCATAAATTTCGACACTACATTTTATCTACTATAATAAGGGTCACCTTGACCCGTGATCCATGGCCTATTGGCCTGGATATAGTGGAATATAGTGGATCGACCCGTTCTCGGGATGGGACTGGTTTGACGTTGAATTTGTAAACAAAAACACACACATAAAATTATATAAAGCTCGTATGTTTAATTGATGTTCTTGCACCATAATTTGCTGCATGATGGAATTAAATAAGAATCAACTAGGGTTGATGAAAAAGAAGATCAAGCAGATTTTGAAGACATGTTGAAAGAAGCCTAAGAAGAGAATAAAACTTTAAATCCAAAAAACATACCATAAAATCTTAGCAACACATTGACCCAACAACATTGTTTAAGATATCAGAATGAAAGCATTTATGCAGAACAGCAGAAGTGAGTGTTGCATACCCTTTGAATCACACCAAAAGAGTGCCTTCCATCACAGTAATGGCTTTCCCTCGAAGCAATACCCTCTGATTCTTCTCATCAAAGTGAAGATTTAGCACCCCACTTCTCGGTGATGCCTGATTCAAAAGCATAAATTAGCATTTTGAGGCTATCAATCTAGTATTCAAGAATGTGTTGAATGTGTGTATCGAGAGAGGGAGCTTATTCTAACTTGATATGCGATGAAATCATTCTTTCTGAGCTTCTTGCTCCAGTAGGGCACCAAGGCACAATGCGCACTTCCACATACAGGATCCTATATAAACATGGAAAAAATTGATCATTCTGATATAAAGATAATAAAGAATGCTTCGAAAACCTTGATCGTTGTCACATGTAGTATAATTCTGCTTATTCCTAAATTTCCAGCCCTAGACAAACCAACATGTATCAAGCAGATTATAATGTTCTCCTAATTCAATAAGCATAGCTGAGAAGCAATGAAGATGAGCATTGAATTCCCAGGCTACACAGAACGACAATCCAAAAGATGTAGTAAGGAGACAATTCGAAACTCTTCATTATTTATGGTTGTATTGTATTTTGAGTGTTCATGCTCAATAACTTGCATATCATTGCAGGAATGAGGTAGATGAAGCAGTTAATTTTATACCCTATGAATTTTCATCAAGCAGAGAATCTCTTCAACTATCGCACATGTATGTCCTCAAGTACTGGAAATGAACTTACATAGATGGACTATGGAGATGAAAATGTTTACGATAACTCAGCATATTACCTCATTTACCCCAAGTTTTGGGCAGAAAAAACGACTAAAAAAATCAAATCCTGAGCCTGTGGGAGCAAGCCCGGTAATGATTATTCCTCTTCCAGGGCATTTTTCTATCTCAGAAAAATTGGGCTCTACTTCTGCAACTGCCTCCCCAGATGGGAGCACAACCTGCCAAAACCACACCAGATATACACTCAATCAAAATCGAATCTATCTTTTCATAAAGACATATATTCTCTCACCTCTTTACTGCTTGAATTATAACTTCTACAGATATTATCTGAGTTTTAATTTCAAGATCTTTTATATTATGTACCACTAACAGATGAGAATCATAAGTAGCTATATATCATTCAGAATTGCAACGAAAAACAAAAATATCAACATTCAACAATGTGGAATACGCACAAGGAAGTCATCACCAGTAGTTGTCTTGTGGATCTCATTCACAGAAGCAATGTTCAGGCTTTTAGAAATGGTTGAATTAATCTCGGCAGCACCTTCATATTCCTTTATTGGGACAACTGGAAAATCCAGTTCAATAAAGAAGCTACGATCAAGTTTACTATTACCATTAATCTGAGAGTTGGATGAATCTGACACTTGAGTTTCTGGTACTCTTTTTGCCGTTAAATTCCCAGAGAGTGTTAAGAAATCAATTGAATTAGATTTCACTAAACCATATGCAAAGAGAAAATGAGATGCAGCTAAAGTTGCATGTCCACATAGTTTCACCTGCAAACCAACAACAGTCAACAATCTGATCTGGTATTCACATTTATAATCAAACAGGAAGCACTATCTAAGGCAAATCAACACAATTACACCAGCAAACAAACAACACTTAACAATCTGATCTTGTATTAATATATATAATCAACCAAATTAGGCACTTAACAATGTTGATCACTGGCATCAGTTTAAGTCCTTTACAGGAACATTTGACTTCTAATCAACCAAATTAAGAATTTCTTTAGTAAAAATTAGTTCAGAATGATAGCAATTGATTTCGAGTCCATATCAATTCAAATAATAACAACCGATTTCCAACTATGAATTTTCAAATTCATTCTCAAGTCTTTCAATCGAAACTAAACCTAAGAGTCCATTTGGAGGACGGATTTGACGAGGGATTTGAAATTCCTAGTAGTAAATTCATTGATGATGTTTGGATAGATATGGATTTAAAATTTTGAAATCCATCACTTTCCTTTTGCAATATGAGTGGATTTTGAATCCACTTCAATTTGAATGGATTTAAAATCTACTCATTTCAAATCTCTCGACCCAAATGGAGCCTAGGAAAATATTGATTACACAAACAACCTAATCCTCTGTGGTATCGAATTGTTCTAACGCAATTTTTGGACCAATCATATTTGCAGGTAGAAATAACTGATGCCATTAATAAACAGAAACACATTTCAAACTCAGCACACCTCATCAAAAAGTCGAGTAAATGAAGCTGAACAACTCACTGCCAGACAATTCGAAGTGTACACACCACTCAATAATCATAAAATTTGCAGATCAACAACGCTAAAAATCCTCAAATAGTTAATTAATCTGAAAACAGGAAGTGAGATTGTGAACCTCAGCGACAGGAGTGAACCAGCGAAGGAGGAACAAGGGGACAGGTGACTCGGCCGAATCAGTGAGCCGAGTCAAGTAGCAAGTTTCGGATATGTTGAACTCACGCGCCACCGCTTGCAGCCAGTCCTCATCTCTCTCCTCCTCAAGCAGGCACACCGCCGCCGGATTCCCCTTGAACGCCGAGTCGGTGAACGCATCAACCTGTTTATATGAATCAAACGACTTCGAATATCACACAATCGAAGGTGTTTGTGAGCATTAATGAAGAGATTCTCACCACGCAGTATCTCACGGGCTTCTTCTCCATGGTCAGTCAACTTCGAGGAATGAAGCAGGGACAACAACTTCCCACTCAAAGTAAAATAGAATTTTGATTTGATTATTTATAATCCTTATGAAATTCATTTGCCAAGTGATTAAGCCTGACATGTAGACTGTAATTAAAATAATAAAGATTAATTAGAGTAGATAACAAATCATCCGTTGTCGTCCAGCGGTTAGGATATCTGGCTTTCACCCAGGAGACCCGGGTTCGATTCCCGGCAACGGAATTGTTTTTATTTTTTTTTTTCAATTTTTTATTTTATTCATTTGTATAATGTATGAGGAATGAATGATGATGACTTTAATAAGTTCATTTGATACAAATTTGAATTATTATTGCATAACAATAACTGTTTTTTGATTAGTCTTTATTTTAATCTCACTCGAAGATCCATTATAAATAGAAAATACAGGTGGAAAAGATTAGAATCTCAACATATTTTCTCTAATAAAAACGGTTAATTGATTCAAGTAGCGATGAAGTTAATGAATTGGTGGTCAAAAATGAAGACAAATTATTATTCTTAAAAAACAAAAAAAAAACATGTAACTTCAATAGAATAGGTCCAAGAAATAATGTACTGCTTACTTTTTGCTACAATTTATCTATTGAAGCGTAATTACAAACTTTTTTCTGCAATAAAAATAGTACTTTCACTATATTTATGTAAAGGTGACAATTGGTCCAAATTTTTTTTTACTATGATCAAAATTAACTGCTGTGTATAATGTTGTTGCAATAATCGGGGAAAAAGAGAGAATTAATTGATTTTGATTTTTGATATAGAGATTTTTGTCTCATCACCAAAATACAACCAAACATTAATTTATTTTTATTTCTCAAAGCACATACTACATGAACATACATCCCAAAAAAAACATAACAAAAATAATTTGAATCCGATAAATTGGTTCACAAGTCTTATTCAGAAACAAAACACAAATTAGGTAACTTTTAATTTAGACCAAAATAGTGCCTTCCATCACTGCAACAGCTTTTCCCCTAATCAACACTCTTTGATTCTCCTCATCCAGATGTACATGAACAACTCCACTCCTTATTGATGCCTAATTCAAGAAAGAAACTTCGTTCAAACTCGAACTCGATTAATATAAAATATCATTTTTACAAAGATCAAACATTTCGAGTTCTATTTAAATAGAATAAAAAACCAAATAAATCATTCAACTCAAGAGAGCATACAGCATATGCCACATAATCATTCTTTCCAAGCCTTTGGGTCCAGTATGGTGCTAAGGCACAGTGTGAGCTTCCACAGACATGATCCTGGAAAGAGTCAAAGAAATGATGAAGTCTCAAAACATCTCATAAACGAGCGTTTCATCAGGTGTAGCATCTATAAATACGTGAAAGTACCTCATCGACTCCGAGATTAGGGCAAAAGAAACGAGTATAGAAATCGAACTCAGAATGTGAAGGCGCTGGTCCGGTTATAATGATCCCTCTAACACCGCGATATTTTCGTATAGAATCAATTTGAGGCTCTACCTCTTGAACAGCTTCTCCAGATGGAAGAACAACCTGATACAAACAAATATTTGTTAATGTCATTTTCATATAAGAAAATATATTTTTTACCTACTAATATAAGAAAATTGTTTTTTATCCACTTTTCATCAAAAATATCTAAATATCCTAAGAAAATGACTAAAAAGATGTTTCCTTGTATTTATTTGTTAAATTGAAGGGTATTTTAGGAACAGACATAAAAATAGTCTAATAGAATAAAAAAAAATTAAATGCCCAAAATAACAAAACATTAAATATAACCAAAGTTAACGTTTTTACTCTTAATGAAATGGATCCACCTCTAAGGGAATCAAGTAAAGTAAGATGGGGTGATAGTTTTTGTCCAAAACATAATATTTTGACTATTAAAACATTTTGTTATGAAATAACTAATAAATTTTTTGTTATCTTTACGTGGTTATTTAGACCCATTTCAACTTTTTTTTTTTTAATCTAAAAAACACAAAAGCATGGCTAAAATACGGACAAGGAGATAGTCCTCGCGGATTGTCTTCTTGACTTGTAGAACAGGAGCACCATTCAAGAGCTTCTTGATTGCTGAAACCTCGGCATTGTCGAACTCCGCCAACGGCAGCATCGGAAGGTTGATCTCCGTCGAGAATGATCCAGGAATGTTGGATTCCGGTATTCGCCGGCCAACTAGGGTACCGGACAAGGTTGATAACTCCACTCTTTCACACTTGGGCATAACACAGGACAGAATGTAATAGGATGATGCTAAAGTTGCATGTCCACAGATTGAAATCTGCAAATTAGCTTATTTGTATTACATCATTAATTAATATATGTGTAACATTAAATGTAATCCACAATTAGAATGCGAGTTTTCTTGAATCTGGTTAGTATTATTAAATAAACAGTTAGTAGTTGTGATTAAATGTACTAAATGTCTATAAGATTCTTTTTGAAATATTACTTATATGCGTTGCCATGGAAGTCATGTATTTACAATAAATGAAAAATCTGGTATATAAAATAATTTATATTTTGTAAAGCGACAATTATTTTGAAATGAATGAAGTATTAAAAAAAGTAAGACATGATGACCTCATCACCATCCCGAGTGAACCATCGTAGCTGGAACTTAGCAACTGCACCTCCATTCTCCGCCGCCTGATCGCCATCAGAACCATCGGTTTCTAATCGAGTCAAGTAACTCGTAACGGCTTGATTGAAATCACGAGCCACATTTCCAAGCCACTTCAAATCCTTCTCCTCCTCTAGCAAACAAACCACCGTCGGATTTCCCTTGAACGCCGTCTCTGTAAACGTATCAACCTATTTCAATTTTCACCATCAAACTCTTAATACATTATCAGATATAATAGAGATTAACTTATATTAGAGAATGTGAAAAAAAAAAAAAAAAAAGATTAACATGCATACCAAACAATACTTTACTAGCTTTCTTGCCATAGGAGACATTTTTTAGAAAGCTAGGCCTCTAAAACAGATGATGACTACTATAACGATGTGAATTTAAGTATAGTAGTAGGGATTTAATTAATTAGGAGGAGGCAAATATTGTGATTATATAGGGGCAAAGTTGAGTGTCTTTAATTATTGGAAGGAATATTTGAAATTGGCTTAGAAATGAACTGATACATTCTGAGACGGCAATTACATTGTCAACCATTTGAGTGTAGGAATCTACCGCCGGAACTTCAATCAAGAAATTCCAAGTTTTTCTAGTAAACATAAAATATGGGAATAATGGGAGCTTGTTAATTAACATACCACTCTTAAGTAAAAAAAATTGGTTGCTAAAATACCACATTTCATATAAGGAATGACACCATTAATTATGATAGTTTTTCTACTTTTCTACCACAAATCAGTATTGTGTCGGATGTTACACGATATGTGCATGTCGTGTAAATCTATAAAAATCATAGTTACACAATATTTTTTTCTCTCGGTGAAATTAAATAATGTGTGTATTTTTTAGGATCACATATGATCGTGTAAAGTCAGAGTGTGCGGTGATTTTTTTTTTCTTTTTATTAGAAGAACAATTTTGTTCATTTTCTTGATTTTTGGTAGAAAAGTAATAGGACTACACATTGTGGTAGAAAAATAATTCACTATTTGGTTTTGTGTTACTTAGGATATTATTCCTTAAGAAAAATGGTAATTTAAAATTATTAATGTCGATAATAGATAATTATGTAGTTTAGAATTTGGATCTTTCTACATCAAATAAAAATATCGTTGGTTAAGTAACAAAACAACTAGCTTTTGTGGAAAAGAAAAGGGTCGTGGTTGGTGAAAATTAGTTTTTGGGGTCTGAAGGCTTTGAATTCACTGTTATCCTCATAATATAATAGTCTATTATTATTTTCTAAGTTTTAAATTCAAAAGAAATATATAGTTGATTATAATAAAATTAATAAATTTGATATCTAAACAATTAGGTGAACTAAAATGTGGAAGCCGAACAAAAGAATTAGGAAATGTTCTCCTTCTTTCCCTCTTTTCACATTTATACAACATTGTATGCAACATAGTTTTTAGACAACTCTGTTGTTTTAGGAATTATAAATTAATATTGACATATTTTACTATGTCCAAACTAACAAATTGTTGTATTAATGTGACAAAGTGAGGGAGGAGGAAAGAAGAATAGTTCAAAATAATAAAGATTCCGAAATCATATCAATTCAAACATCACCAATGAAATACTAATTTACCATCTCAAATATGTGCATACATTATGAGAACACTTTCATCCTTAAATCCAAATACCACTTAAGAGGTGTATTTAAAAGTTTCAGAACATATTGGGACTTGTTTTGTAATTAAATCAAATTTCAAGAGTAGATTTGGAATTATCCTTAAAAGAAGCACAATTTGAAGTGCATTCACTTGAACAGAAAATGACTAAATTAAGCAAGTTGAGAAGATATGTCCAATGACATCACTTGAAATATACAAATAAATAATTTACATATTGGTCCTGAATAAGCAAGTAAATCCCTAAAATAGTTGCCTGTGAAGAAATGAGGCATTTCTGCACAACAAACCTATCTAGCCTGGGATCAATCAGCAAGCAATTATTACAATGGTGGATGAATGGCACCATTGCCAGATCTTTAAACCTAGTCCAAGATAATTCACAGGTTGTTGTAATAGTACATAGAGAGATACAATACAAGGCGAAACGGATCACCAGAACCCTTCTTTCGCCATTTTGAGGAAGTTGCAAAGTGTGATGTTTGGGAGATCCACAGAGCCCGACTGCTTCTTCCTTATCCTCGTCATTTTCAGGGTCTCACCACCTTTCGGTTGGGTGACTGTGGTCGAAACCAGATTATAGAACTGTGGAAATGCACCCATGTTAAGGCATTTTAAAGAAACCAGATTATATAACTGTGGAAATGCACCAATGTTAAGACATTTTAAAGAATCGGGAAAAGACAGCAAAATATTCGTTGAGAAAATAATACAATTTCCTCAGGACGTGGAATCGATGTTTGAAATAATATTGGAAGACATATACCTCACAAATGCCATGCAATAGTAACCGATGAAAAGGATCTTGAACATGCATCACTAGAACATTTGTATTCCCATTGTCCTTGACAAATGACCGTACACATTCCTGAAAGAAAATATTTCAACAGTTCAGAGTCGGAAATAGATCAAGAAATCTTTGACGAACATAGCTACTAGTGGACTGTGGTTGTAAGACAAGGCTAATAAAACATGAGATGTAAGTTTGTTATGTGTGTATCTGTGTGTGTGTGTGAGAGAGAGAGAGAGAGAGAGAGAGAGAGAGAGAAACGGAAGGGAGATTATGTAGAGCAAACTATTTTTTTTTATTTCTTTTTTCGCATAAAGTTGCTGTTATTGGGGAATAGATGCTTAAAAGAATGGTGAAAGATTGAGACAGTAAAATGTGTTTTACGTTCCTTGAACCTACAAAACATTTACGTCCAAATCTTCACTCAAATTATAATAAAGATATGAAAAGATAGATACATACTGTACCCAATGAACAAATAGCATCAAATTAGGAGGGAAACTCAAATCCTGTTTCAAATATTATGCCCTAGCTTCTTGGTTGCATAAAATGGACTACAACAATTAAATAGCATGCAAAGATAATGATAAGTATCCATCCATTAGTATGAGTGCCTCATATCCACTTAAGCAATTGAAATAGTCAGGATATGTGGACATATTACATCTCATCAAGCAAATAATGAGTACCTCATATCCACTGATCAAATCAGAAAGGTAACAACGGCGAAGTGCCTCCCTCGTTCTACTATCTACACGGTGCCAAGCATTCACGACTGCGACTTTGTCGGCATCTTGACGTTCTCCCTGCTTTGATGATGAGTTTTCATGCGATTCTATGATAGAGGCCTATCAAATTCAAAGGGGCAAGACATAACAGAGTGAGAGCATGTCAACTAAGAGATGTTTCAAACTGAAAAGAGAAGAAAAACATCCCATTTGATATGAAAATAAAATGAGACAACCTCCTTATCCATGTCAATACTTCTGAAGTTATCCCACTCCCCCATATCCATCATGCAAAATGCTGAACGAGGTACATCATCACCTGCAAATCAAATGATTAACTTAGCAACCTCACATATGCACATCCAAGAAATTCAGTTCCCCACAAGCATTTCTAGTGTGTTCTAACAACTCAATAGAGTTCATAGATAGAATGATACACTTCCATATATAAGAATAAACTGACCCCAAGGTGGTGGAGCAAACAATCCTCTAATTTCCTCAGCATTCAACCGAGGAACAAGCTCCATCAACAAGCGATCATTTAACCATCTGCGAGACCTTCGGTTGCTAACCTAAAGAATAAAAAATGCACTTGACCATGTGTCATCACTCATCAAGCACCATATTCATTATTAGGCAACGATTTTTCACACCAAAACTTTCATAACGGCCTCAGGTCTTACTATTCACTCACCAAAGAGGTGAAATACTAAATCAGTGTCAATTATAATGAACAAGTTGCACAATTGAACTTGTACAACTAACATGAGAACAAGGTTCATTGGATTGAAATCAGAATTCTTCGGTTAATCGCCAAGCATTGTTAGCTATACTTAAACACAACCTGTTTCATAAACTTAATTCTTCAGATTCAGATGAAGAACTTACAAATGCACAAATTTCCAGCTCTTTCTAACACATAAAAGTAAACTAAATTAAGCTCTCTAAACAACAGAGGCATCAGAAATTACCTTTCCAGCTAAGCTCTCAAGGAAATCAATCTTTTTCTCAATTTCCAACCCACGAGATTTCACATTTCCATCTGCAACCATGTTCAAAACAAAAATCACCGGTTTATTCAATACCAAAAAAAAAAAAAAAAAGGAAAAAAAAATTAATAACACAGGTTGATATCGAATCACTATATAAATTTTTAAAAAAATATATTTAAAAACCATACCAAGAAAATTAAAATTACAGTGAAAATCGAACCTTTGGGATCGTCAAAGAGGGAAGTGTACATGATAAGATCTTGCTCCGTCAGCAAAATTTCAGGGGTCGCCATGAGTGCTTCTGATGTATTGAAATGAGATTGATTTATTTATTTCTTGCGGTTGAGTTGAAGAAGAGAGATTGAGAGATGATGAAGATGGATTTTTGCTGAATCTACAAAGTCGAGGTTTTGAAGGCGATGACCAAACACGGCCTTAAGGCCTATAGACGTAGAGAACAAGGAATATGCTTTCTGGATTTTCCTTCTTTTTTTTTTTTTTCTAAAACAAAGGTAATAAAAGATTTTATGACGTCATTTATCTGAAATTAGCAAGGCGTGGTCAATATTAGACCAAGTCCATTTTTTCCTTTTCTGCTACTTCCCAATATTTGCCAACATATATTTATTACTTTTGGGTCTTTTTCTTTTTAGCATATATGTAATTAAACTAGTGGAAAAATAAAACACAAAATGGGAATAATATAACTATACAAATATTTTATATGGCATAAATAATAAATAAGAGTATACACATAAATATATTTTTTTAAACCTAGTCCCAAAATTATGTTTAATTAATGTGGAGATAAAAACTTCGACCTCTCAAATGTTCGTATATAAAATTATATTTTAGTTAAAAATATGGAAAAAAGATTAGGCATATATGAAATTTAAATTTAAACTGTACAAAATCGAATTGATCTACTCGGGCCTATTAGGCCTGGTAGATATATGCGTTAAGAAGCCCAAACGTTTTAAATTATTCAAGTGTTGGCCATAAAGAACCCATGTCTTAGTGGACCCCTTTAGAAAATCATATGTTTCATATCCACTATTAAGCTTCCACCTACCCAAAGTGAGATGTTTCTATAATATTCATTATTCAGCCTCTTTGGGATTTTTTTAGTTTTTTTTATTTTAGATAAAATACTTTTGCTAGAATTATGCGTAGAAAGTTTAAAAAATGGAATGCGAAAATTAACATAATTCATTTATATAAGAATATGTAAAATATTAATAAATTCACAGTAAGTTGATTAGCACTTAGCAGCATCACACAATGTGAAATATTAATAAATTTGAATAAGACTTGGAAAAAGTAAACTAACCTTTTTATGAAAACTTGTTTTGAGTAGTTATTCTTTCAAATTGGTAAATAATTAAAACAAAATATATTGTACTTTAACTCTTTATAACTTGAAAAAACTTCATTAAACACCTTGATCTTGAATTTTTTTTTGGCATGATTGGTATGATGGAATGAGGTGGGAATTGAATAATCATTCATTCCTTCATTTCTATTCCTTTAACTAGTAGTACACTCGCGCGATGCGCGGTTTATTATGTATTATAACAATATATACGATTTGCAATAATATAATGAAGTTGTGTTATATTAAAAGGTTATTCATGACATCTTATTATTTCGAAATTTATAAAAATCCATATTTTTTTATTGATAACATCAATATTCAACAATTAAATATGAAAATAAAATTGAACATAATATAATAATAGTTTTGTGTTTGTGAGTTTTAATTTATGAATAATTAAGAAGTGATTAATAATTATACTTACTATATGTTTTGTTCATATTTTCATTCATCTATATCTTATAATTATTTTCAGAATTTATAAATAATTTTCTGTATTCTTTTTTAGATGGATTTGTTCAAAAAGCATTATATTTATTCCAAAAAAATTTAGTTTATATTTATAAATTTAGGTTTCAAATTAATTTTAAATTTGAAAACAATATTTCTTAGATTTTTTTAAACCATCTTTCAGATTTTTTTGGAACATATTATAGTTTTGTAAAACAATTTTTAGATTAATTATATCTATTTATTTGAAATAATTTTGAATAAATTTTATCAAATATTTTTATTATTTTTATTTAAAATTTTTTATTCAATTTATTGATTTTTATATCTTACACAATTAATATTACATATATATTTGAATTACTTTTTAAATTTTATTTGTTGATTTAAGATTGTTAGACTTATTCTCACAACCTTATAATAATAATAATAATAATAATAATAATAATAATAATTATTATTATTATTATTATTATTATTATTATTAATTTCAGATTTATTATTATTTTAATATTTTTAAAATAGTTTCAAACTTTTAAACATTTTACAGCCCTTCATAAAATAAATTTAGATTTTAAAACTATTTTCCACATTTATATATTAAAATTATAAACTAATTTTCAAATTTTTTTATTTTTTACAATGTTTAAATTTCATTATTTTCAAATTTTAATTATATCATTAAATTATAATCATATCATTTAAGATAGCTTCTTTTATTTTATCTCTACTCCTATATATAAATTATAAGATAGCTTATTGTGTAAGATATATGTGAAGCTTATTCTATAAGACACTTAAAAGTTATTTAGTTTTTTTTGTTTTTTTCTATTGGTTGATAATTTGGGAGGGAAAATGACAAATCTGAAATTATCATCAACTTATTTGTTTTTATATATAGATAGATTAGTATAGTTTGTAAGTGGGAATCACCATTCCCCCAATAATTGTTATTACCATGGATATGAGATTCGTCATTCTTTTCTACCCACATAGTATATATTCATGTCTACAAGAGAATGAACTATATTTATTAATTTTGATAATTTCTTCATTATTTTATTTATTTTCTTACAAGTTAATTTTCCAAAGTTAAGTTATTATAAAAAAAAATTGTGTAATAATATTAAATTATTTAAAAATAATATAAAAAAATATCGAATAAATAATAAAATTAGTATAAAAATAATAAATGAATGTAAAAGTCTTTGAAACATAATAATAATATGAGTATAATATTAATAATACAAATAACCTTTTTTTTAGTATAAGATTTATCTAATTCTTTTTAAATATATACAAATAAGATAAAATGAATATTATGATAAATAATAACTAATTAAAATATTTTTTTGATAATATTAATAATATTATTTTAATAACATAAAATCATATAAAATAATCAATAAAAATTATCATAAATATAATGTAATTAACTATGTAAGAATATGTAAATAATACAAAATTAGTAAACTTTTAAAAAAATTAAAAATATAATATTTAAATATAATATATTTTAATATCAGTGCAATGATTAATTTTTCCATAATTTTTTTAAATTAATTAAATATACTAAGTAATTTAAATTTGAGTGATAAATGAAACAAAATATTAAAATAAAATTATAGTTGATGGTAATTTGGTCAATTAAAAATTGATTTAATATTTTATTTATAGTTATATATTATGAAATATAATTATAATGATTATTTCATTCATTTTCTATTCATTTGTGATACCAATCATATGAATAAATATTTTTATACCATTCTTTTCCATCATCGTTTCATTCTTAATTTCATTTTCATTTAGTTACATTCCACCATACCAATCATGCTTAACACCTCATAAATAAGGATTAAAAATGTATTCATTGACAACTAATATACAAACAATACAGTGTTTAATATGGTTTGGAATTTGGATACAGAGTCCAATATGTTATTAAAGGAGAAATGTTTGATACTTATTATGAACTTAAACTTTAAGGTAAAAAAAGAAGATGAATCTAATATTTCATTGGAAATTATTTTGGCATGATTTCCAAAAGAAAAATTAAAAACCTTTATAGAGAGAGATATATATATATATTGTTATTTGATCAATTATATAAAATTATTAATTTAATTCTACAAATTCGGTTATGATTCTATTAATTTGAAGCAATTTTTTTTAATGAGGGGTAGTTTCGACCATCCACTTGCAATGCACAACACGAATTTGATCATGCTGTTCATCCACCGCTTCTGCTCCTCCTACACACTGTCAGAGAAACGTACCACGCATGAAATATACCGTACGCACTCTGCGCATTTTAGCCACCGCCCCCTCACTCTCACTCACACACTCTCTCTGTTGAACAAAATCTCTGCCGAGTGAAATCTGTATGAACTTCTCGCCATTTTCGTATGTAATGCTACTTTTGTATACTCGGATGTTTAACTTTCTCTGTTTCAAACACGTATTTAGAATGTGATTGTGATGAGCTTTTGCCGGAGATACTGTAACTTCTTCTTTTCCGGATTTTATTCTGAATGTTTTGCGTTTTTACGTGTTTTTATTTTTTTCCGGAGAAGCTGATGGAGCTATGGGATTGTGGAATATGATTATTGATTTTTATCATTTTTTTCTCAATTCTTGTTGGGATTTGTACGCATGTGGTTGTTGATTTAGGCATGTGATGATGGTTTGATTCAATGTCTCTCCTTGAAATGATTTCATGAGTTATTTTTCATCGTTTCTTGGCTTGTTGATTTAATTTTAACATTAATTTCCCAAGTTATGTTGCACAGTTGTACAACCTTCTTGTAAACATTCATTTACATCAACCACGACAAGGGTTCCTGTTTTACGTCATAATCTCACTCCATTTCTCTGTGACAAACTTGTGTACTTATTTGTGGTTGCGTGTTAGTTCGATTCATAAGTCTCTGCTTCGTAATTTAGTTTCTTTTGCAGCCTGATTAGCAATTGACAAGTTATTGTTATGGCAGTTTCAGAGACTGGTAGCATGGAGAAACACGATAGCAATAATGGTTTGCAGTTTTCACCACTGGCGATGAATTGGATATCAAACAATGCTGCTGATTACCTCGGCAACCTTGATTTGAACACACATTATACCGTGAACCCTCTGAGTAACAGTATCCATCTGGAACCTGTTTCAGCTCCTCATTGGATGCATTGCCAGCCAACGCCACAAAGTTATGTTGAGTTTCACACTGAAAGGGGGTACCCTGAAATCCAGGAACAAATGACCTACGATACTTCCACAAAAGCACCAACTTTTGGACTAGCATATCCTATTCATTTGGTAAATCAACTGAACTATTTGTGCATAATGTGTACAAATGAGGAATTGGTTCCTAGTGAAATTAAGATTAATAGTGGAAGTTGTATTATTCGAATGCAAAATCTCAGTTAATTTATTCTATTACCCGGTATGCTATCTTAATAGGTTCTTACAATAAATCATACATGTAACTTATGTACTTTGATTCCTATAGGAAGAATATCATAATGAAGGAGATTTTATCACCACAGTCACAGGCTTAGAACATCAATTTGGTCTGCAGGTCAATACTTACCATTTTTTCTGTTTGGCAAACAAATTAAACACTTGTGATTTTCTTCTTAAACTCACGTACAATTGTCCCTGCAGAAACAAATTTGGAACGAAGAATGTCGTCATGCTATTGAAACTTATCCAGGGTCAAGTTCTGCAGCATCAGAGTATCCTTCTGAAGCCCGTAGGAAAAGATCAAGAGAGAAAGCTTATGCTTCTGATCGTGTATGCATTAGTCCTTCAATAACTCACTTCACTTCAATCTTATTATTGTCAAACAAATATATTAAGACCACAAGTGATAGATTGCCCTGTTACTTGAATGGGATTGTCACTCTGGACGTCATGTAGTTCAGATGATTAACTCACAATTTGCGTGCTTCAGTTTCTGATTATTCTCTTCTTTGTTCCAGTGTCGCAGATTGAGAATATCACATTGGCTGGATGCTTTACAGGAATTGGTGCCTCATTCAAAAGTGGTAAGACTGCAGAATATGCCTTAAAATAAGCTCATTTTGTTGTTGTTTAGTTCTTGAATACTAAACGAAAGTGTCTCTAGGAACCTTGGGTCTATGTTACTACCGCTGGAAAGAAAATCAATGATGTAAAGTTGTAAATACTTTTATCATCAGATGTTCTATAGCTTCCTTTTATTTAAAAAAGAAAAAAAAGATGTAGATGAAGCAGATGCTGAGCTTCAAATACAAGACCTGACAGATTATTTTGTTCAGCACTTATTTTCATTTAGAACATTGATTTACCATATGTCTTCTAATATGAGTGCGCAATATGGAATACATAATTTTGGTTCATTGGGACCAGTTTGCTCATGATTATCATAACGAAACCTGTTACTAATATTTTAATATTAATTGAATTATAGCCACTTACAAGTTGTGGCTTTGCAGGGTGATAAAGCAACTTTGCTGGATAATGTTATTGACTATATCAAATATCTGCAGAATCAGATGAAGGTAAACTTTTATCATGGAGTTTTCAGTCTTTTGAATAAGTCTTTACTTCAAATCTAAAAGTATATATTTTCTTAAACTATTACTGGCTTAGGTTGGAGACAACAGGTGTTTCACGTTTCTTAATTCAAGAAAAATGTGTGCTTATGTTTCCTAGAGTGTTGGGATGTCAAAATTGCATTGTTCAGAAACTTGTTTATGTCAAAATCATGCATCAATGCCTTTGCTTGGCAATTATCTCATTGCAATTGTTTATCATCTTATTTGTCTGCATCCAGTAACAAGTAATTAAGTTTCATAATCATGGCCAAGATTATTGCTGAAAGCTCTATCTTCGGTACTTCATTATGCTGGAAAGCCTGTAGAAACGTTTCTCAAGATTTTAGCCATAACGTCAGTGGAAACATTTTTGTAACCTATCATTGAAATTCTTGGTTCTGTCAAAATTGCCAGTCATGGCCCTTTTTTTTTTTTTTTGGCCACAGAAGCCAGAAAGCATTGAATTTCAGTTGTGCACTTATTATAACATGTTTATCCACTATTGTTATCTAATTTTTATTGATCTTTACTAATACACACTCATTTGTTTGATAATTCACTCTGCAGGATCTGAGTCGTATCAGATTGGGAGGTGAACCGACTTCTGATTCTGTTATTTTCCTTGAGGTACCATAAATTTTGGTTAAGTTGAATAGCAGATTTATTAAGAATGTGGAAACAATTTCATTTTGTCTAAAAGCAATCCCTTGTAAGTAAGTAATCTGCTTGTGAGATTTGATGTGTGATGTTTCAGGGACATGGACATTATTCTGTTCAGGAACAGATGCTGAATGGTCCGCTGGAAGAAACAATGGGGAAGTTGATTGATGTTTATCCTTCAGCAGCTAATGAACTGTTGCAGAGTAGAGGCCTCATAGTGATGCCTATGACTTTTGCAGAAGGATTACTTGAAGGAGCGTTTGACGTGCAAGGTCGATTTTCACATAAAGTATTCTGATTTATTTTATTCTCTCCCGGTCTTTTAAGGAAATATCTTCTGTATCCATGCATAAAAATATATGAGACTGCAATTAGTGTCGTCTCTATATGGACATCCTTTGTTCTTACCCTGCAGCCTTCTTCCTTGGACATCTTTTTTTTTTACTAAAATCTGTGACAACCAAGTCAAATATATGATTTCTTGAGGTGCTCTCCACAAAGTTAAAATTAAGTTTGGTCACCTGTTATTCTATCTGGAATACTTATGGTGATGTAATAGAAAGCTGAGTAAAATATGTTGTTATTTTTGGCTTCGGAACCATAGTTTTAGGGGCAAGAGGTGCACAGAGGCACTAGGGGTACTCTGGCTCCTGAGGAGCGCACCTCTTGAGCATTACAATTACAAATTTAAAGTTCAAACAACACCACAAAAGCCAATAACATGTAAAAAACAATCAAATATCTAACTAAAAATCAAAATATCGAAAAAGAAGTCCCAAGTAATTATCATTATCCTCCTCCTCCTCCTCATCAACTAATTAAAGACGCTCTGTTTTGTGTTTTGTTTCCTTTTTTTTTCCTCTGATACTTTAAGTTCTCCAAATCCTAGTTGTCTAAATATGTTTGACTGAAATATATGGTAATATAGTACCGTTGGAAGAGAGCATTAAAGTAAAAAAAAATGTTTGTTTCAGAAAAGTTAAAATAAAAAAGGATGAGAAGCTCGCCTCTTGCACATAGATGGAGGAGCCAAAGGTGTAGAAGGCATGTGCCTCCTTATCAGAGCCCGCCTCACCCATATAAATGCGCAAATCCCATCAAGGCGCATGAGGCGGGCCTCTAACAAGTATGTTTTGAACTCAAGTTAATGTATCTGCTATCTGAAGTTATTTTAATGCAGTTACAGAAATTAATGTTGCAATGGGCTACTTCAGTAGGGCTTAGCAAATAGTTCCAATGTGTGTAAGGCATCTAAATGAATAAGAAGAAACAATTTATCATGAATAAAAATGGGATTAACCCAACAATTGCATAAAATTGCTGCAGTATATGTTTTAGGAAGTTGGTACAAGTTAAAGGTGGATCATAGTTCCCATTTGTGTTGCATAAAATGTTGGTGCAGGTGCAATTAGGATGAAGTGATGAACTATTATAAAATATGCAAATTCATGATAATCAACAATGAAATTTTTTGGTCCTTATCTAATTGGGAGATTATAAATGAAAAACTTGATCTCAAGGCTGTAGAAGTTATTTGAAAAAAGAAAGCAAATGAATGATGGAAGTGTCTTTTTATAGTGGAAGGGGAAATCGTATGTGTTATAAGATTGTTCTTGCAGTTATCACTCCTTGCTGGAGGAACCTGATATCTTCACCTGTCATGCATTTAGGGTTGAATTGCATTTTTCATTTTATATCATTAAATGTTAAAACATGCATGATGTCCAATTATTTCTTGAAACACATCTACACATGTTTTTGGAAATAGTAATATGTCAGCTATCAAGCATTACAATTAAAGCATATGCTTTACATTCAATTGAAAATTTGAGGGTCAAATTATTTGTAGTATTAGACAGATTTTATTCAAAATTGATGGTTGACAGATCAATGATGTTTGATGCAAATATTCTTTACTTAAAATAAAGAAGCTGGACAGATTTTTGATGTTGCATTTCCTTCCATAACTTTGGTAGTTGGAACATGTGACAGTGCATAATTTTTATGCGAGCTCGAGCCTGGCGTTTTCATCATATATCTATGATATTATTTAGGATTCTTTTATGAACAATGAAACATTTGCTGCCTTGATTCTAACTGCTAATTCAGGGTTTCGAAAGAGAACTTGTGTGGTCCTTGATATAATTGACAAAGGCTTTTCTCTTACATCCGGTTGCTCCATCTGACTTTTGTCTTGGGTAAACGCATAGGACAAGAGAATATAAGCAGTCCCTCTGGCCTTTCAAGTACCAATGGCCAAAGAACAAATGCCTAAATTGAATAAAGTATACGTTCTAATATAGCTGGTCATAAACGATCTTTGTTTGACCAACTTTTTTGCCTGCTTTGATGAAGATCCAAGTGAGGTGGTACTTTTCGGCATCTTTGGATGCTAGACGAGTAGCATAAAACATGATTGTCGGTTAGTATGTGATGAAAGGTCGAGTAACCATATGTGGTCCTAAATGGATGGTTATGGTTATGGTTATCTAGGAATCGGTTGTCAGTTTGTATTGCACCCTCAACAGGACCACAGTAACATGGAAGCTGGTAATTTTAATTTACCACCCAGGGACATGGCTGTAATTTGGTGCAAATTATGTTGTATGCTGTGTCTAGTTGTTTTAGATTGTGCATTTTCTTGATTGTGGGAGCCAAAATATTATTGTGATCATCTAATCATCCTAGAAAGCAATTAGGCACTTAGCTTAGGGCTACTATTTACATTTGGATTGACTTGATTCTGTAATGATATGCTATAGTCCAATGCAGAGCTGATTTCTGGTTCTTGATGGGATGGTTTTAAGATAACGGCATAAAAATTTAATCGGTTTTTCTTTTTGATTTGCATGCAGAAAAAAGGTTCATTTCCCATCTACAAGTAATCAAGTAAATATAGTTCGTCTGATATTATGGGATGGGCACGATCGATGTGACGGTAGTGCGTAGATGCCCACTGATAGGACATCACTTCTCTAATGAGTGGATTTTATGGAGGTAAATCTAGTGGCTTTCAACTTAATACAGTTTAGTTGTTTTGATGCTATCTAACAGGGTTGAATCTTTATGACCATAATTTTAATTAGTGACAATCTTAGATCTCAACAATAACATACATGATCTTGACTAAAGCCGACGCTCTTATCATCAAGTAGTGATTAAAGTACAAAGATGATGAAGTGGATTGTGATTTGTTATGTAGACATGAAAAACAACAGTAAATCTTCTGTTTCTTATGGTTTTATATTCTTTAAAATGATCATGTGATGATGTAAGGATGCAGAGACTTGGAATTAGATTCATTTATATGATAGCTAAATTATATAAATATAGAAAGCTTTTCTAACGCACGCCTCAAAATTGTTCTCACATTTTGTGTCCTGTTTCTATCCTCTCTTGACTTGACTTTAAAGATATATCTATCCACTTCATTTTTTAATTGTAATTTTGTATCTATTTCTACAGGTCTAAATAAGAAATTATGAGAGTAATTATTTACTATCTTAAAAACTCCTCTCACAAAATTTTAACTTTTGGAAATTTTAACCGTTGTTTCCTTGATACTTTGAAGAAAATGAGCCTTTTTTTTTTTTTTTTTTTTAAAGTGATGAATGATGTTGAGAATTAAGACAAGAATAATGTAAAGAGGGGTTTTTCAGAATGAATTAGTCCTCTTTGGAAATCGTTGTGTGAGTGTTTGGACTATAATTGTGTTCAACTAAATATTAATTCATTTTTCAGACATGATCTCATTTCTAAGCCAATAAGGATTTTTACCATTCATTGACTTTTAATTTTTTTTTTTGAGTTACAATAGGGCTGGTGAACTCAAACCTGAGACCATATTCGGCTAGAGATGTACCTAACTGTGGGTTAAATTGTCGAATACCTACATTTATAATTTTAGAATTTAGAATCCTAGTAAACACCCCGTTTACAGGAGTATTTGGATAAGGATTTCTCCAACCACTCTTGAATGTTGTGTTGAGATATAATTTGAGGAATTTGAAATCCAAGCAATAATATCACAAAAAACAATTTTTCACAATATAACAGTACAATTATACTCTCCATTTTTTCCCACTTTCTTTCAAGCATGATGTACTATTTTACCTACAAAAATATTCTATACATACAATTTCTCATAATATAATAATATAACTACACGATTTTTTTTTTTTTCCTCAAATTTTTCATATAGACGTGATGAAATTTAGAGGAGTAAGAATGGGAATTTTCCCTCTATGAGTCAGTTTGGTTTCAGCGTTGCCTTAATTAGACATGAATTGACTATAATATGTCTTTGATGATGTCTGTATCTCTTTCTGGCTTATGATCATACAGTATTTGTAGTACAATGATTGATTAGAGGACCTTTTTTGGTTTAGTGGATTATGGATTTCATATTATAGAGTTTTTCATCATATCTTATTTCCACCTTAAAATTGTTTAATCATTTATGATAATTACGCCTGCACACTGTTTTGATATTTTAGCACACCAGACTTTTATTTTTCATAATATTTTACTCTTTAGTTTTGCTTATGCAATGCACATTACATATGTAATTATTATCACACTTATTATATGTAGTGTTCTAAAAGATCAGCCTAGGTGCAATTAGGGGTGGGCGTCGGATGAAACCATGTTCTGATAGTCGGATTAGACATTCGATATTTCAAGTATCTAAAAATTGTAATTTGAAATCGATCTAAAATATGTTGGTATCAAAATTCGGTTTCGAGTAACCGGTTTCTTTCTCCATTGTAATAGATGAGTTTAATCGACAAAGAATATTATATAGAAAATGCAAATAATCTTCAAAGTACAATTATCGCAAGTTCAGCATTGCAATCTGTATTAACAAAGGAACCAACAATTGGTAATTAAATATAGAATAGAAGAATTAATAATTCAATATTTAAGAAATACTATTTTCATAACATTATAAAAAAAACATATTTTTATAATATCTTAAAGGGTAATAGTTACCATGGAAAGGCTGGCAAGCCGGCTAGGTTTTAGACAACCATTTTAATTTTTTTATAGTGTTATTATTTTAAATTATGTGGTTCTTTATATTGAACATTTTGTCATTCAATGTATTGTGGTATTCTATCAAATAAAAACTAATTAGATGAAAACATCAATTCATTAAATTTAAAAAAAAAACACAAGTAATATATTATTTTAAAATCATTGAAGTTGCATAACAAATACAATACAAATAAAATAGTAAGGTATCATGATGTCCTCAACCTTAAAACAAAAATAAAGTAATATTAGGACTAAAAATATTATATAAATTTAAAATTAGTTCTTGTGAGGTGCCAGTTTGAGCTTAGTGGATTTACATACTACTTGTATTGGAGTAAAATGAATCATGATAATGGAATAGATACTCCCTTCATCCCACAAAAATAGGCCTAGTTCTATTTTCACACAGATTAAGAATTTTTTTGAAATTCCAGTTATACCCTTATCATACATTAATTATTCAAAGAATTAATTTTACTCCAATTTTGAAGTTTCATTAATTGAAACAAAAATTATTTTCACATTTGAAATATATTGCATTAATAATATTGTTTGTCTCAAGATACATTTTTCTACTTTTGAGGAAGAGAGACAATTTAATCATTAATGAAAATCTGAAAATACGAAATGATTATGAGAATTTGTCAAAAATGAACAAATAAAAACCACACATTCAATGCAACTTTTTTTTTCCTAAAAAATAAATAAGGGCATATATGGAATTACAAGTTAAAAACTACACTAATATAGTAACAACCATATCTTTGTGGGACGGAGGGAGTATATAATACTCACTACTCCTCGAAAAAAGTGTGGTTCTAAAGTTTAAATTTTATTTCAAATTAAATATTATTTTAAACTTTTATGCAATTTTATTCTCAAACTATCACTATACATATTTTTAGCTAAAATTTAGGGATATAATATGATATTTTTGATGAAATTAGTTTGATTCTTTTTCCAATTTTAAACTCTAAATTTCTTGATTAGTTAATAATATATTTGTCTAATATTTATAATTTTTAATTTATGACAAAAACTTCAATACCACACTTAGAAACAAAGGAGTATATTATTTAAACATGTTTCACCTAGCTCACTCTTGTTCCTAGTATACTTCTGGTCTCAAATTAATTATTTTATTTTTAATTTTAACCACAAGAGTTATAGAATGGATGAAAACAAAAATACTTTGTTCTAGGTGGTGTAGGATTTACTCTATTTTTGGGAAATACTGTCCTTATTTGATATTTGTCCTTTGGAAAAAGTTTATCTTCAACTCATGTCTAATTTTAGATATTCCATTTGTCATTATCAGAATAATCTTTTTCCAAGGATAAACTTTGTCATCTTTAAGGTTAAGGAGGAAAGAGAAATTAAGAGCATTATGGATTCCATTCTATTATCAGAAATTACTGATGATTAATTACCTTTTCCCCTTTCTTTATCTTAGTGAAAAATATTCTGCAAGAAAAATTCCCAAATTAGTATTTCAAATTTCCAAAACTATAAATTAATCAGTTTGGAATTATTGGACTAGTAGTCAAAACAACTTCGATTTGGCATTTCTATAATGATGATGAATGTACTAAAAACAAATCCCACCATCTATCTTCTAAAGAAGTTGAAAAGAAAATTTGTAATTTACATTATCTTTTTCAATAATTAAGCTAAAAAGTTTATTAGTGACCTGTCCCAACTCCAATAGGACCAAGAAAGGAGAAATATAGAAAGAAAGAAAATTAAATGAAAAGTACAAATACAAGACAACATTATTTTTTAAAAATATTAATTATATTCCACTTCCATTAAAATTATTCTCCCCACCCAACATAGAAGAACATGAACTTTTAATTATATATTTCATTTTCTTAAGAAACTTCTTAAACCCATCTAAAGAACTTGTAAAATTGTAGCCTCACACTCCCAATGATTTCCTTTAATAGAATAAAAGATCTTGGCTTAGTTACATTAGTACTTTCCTTTCTAATCTGACAAAGATTTGATTTTCTTTTTTTAATGAGTTAAAGGAATCGGAAGTGTGGAAATGAAGTAATTCAAAGTTTGAATTCTGGTCATCACAATCAGTACATTTATGATGGGATACCATTTGAAACTTGAACTACGAAATTCGTGGTCGCAAAAATTTAATTACCTTAAAACTTAAAATAAGCATTGTTTCAAGAATTAAGAAGATAATGAATGATATTTAACTTTTCAGGGTTCGTATTTGCCCTTCTTAAACTAAATGAATACTAATTAAACTTAAATAAAGAAGAATAAATTATATATATATATATATATATAAATTTTATTTTTTTTGAAATTTATAAAATAACAAATATTTTTGGGAGCGGGATGAAATTATAGTTTTTCAGATAAGACAAAAAAATAAAGGGGAGGACTAAAAACATCCATCAACTTCTAAGCCCACCCCAATTTGAACGTTTTTTAATTAAAATATTAAAAAATACATATGTTACCATTTACCTTTTCTTAAAACCCTATTATCTCTTTTGCTACTTTTTTTTTAATCTTTTTTTATTCTTTAATGTTGTTTTTCTAATTTTTTTTAGGAATTGAATGCTAAATTGAAGACAGACATCACACGAATTAGTCAAATGTATGAAAATCGTATGAAAATTGAACGAAAAAACACAAAAAAATGGAACAAACCTGACCATCTCCGTTCGGCCCTGATTGGCCGAACACACAAGAGAGATAATAAGGCTTTAAGAAAAGGTAAATGGTAATATATATATATATATATATATATATATATATATATATATATTTTAATTGTTTTTAATTGAAAAATATTAAAATTGGAGTGAGTTTAGAAGTTGATGGGGGTGTCTTTACTTTTTCCCAAAAATAAAATTAAAAAAAATTGAAAACTTTTAAAGACAAAAGAAGAAAACTTAAACAAAAATAAATGGAGAATCTTTTAAAAAAACCTTTTTGAAACCATTGAGGAGCAATTTGGAGTTGACTATGATCAAGTAGTAAAGTATAGATGCATATCGCTCCCTCCATAAATACTCCACCAATTTTCCCATTTCTGAGCATGCCATTTCATTTTATTCTTCTATTCTAATCTTCTTACTACTACTTTCATTTCTCTCCTTTTTTTCCCTTTGCCCCTCAAATTCTATCAAGACGTTTTCGAGTCATCACGTCACAAATTCATTTTTTATTCGAAATTAATGAGATTGACAATTTTCTCCTCGTGAAGAAAGCCCACTCACTCTAAATTACCAAGAACTCCTAGGGGTTTTTTTTTTGTCATTTCACACTCAAGTAATTTTTTTTTTAAGTATTTTAAAAAAATGAATATATCGTTCACTATATCCAAACAAATAAGATCACCTGTGTTGCACATTCCGAGCACTGGTAATCAGCTTCTCCGCCATGGACCGCCGAAGGAGAAGGTGGTGGTGGTGATGGGCGCCACTGGCACCGGCAAATCCAGACTCTCTATTGACCTCGCCACTCGTTTCTCGGCGGAGATCATCAATTCCGACAAAATGCAAGTCTACCATGGCCTCGACATCGCCACCAACAAAATCACCGACGACGAGCGGTGCGATGTGCCGCACCATCTCCTCGGAGTTGTCGATCCTGAGTCCGATTTCTCCGCCGCCAATTTCCGCGCTATGGCGTCCATTTCCATGAAATCGATAACCAGTCGCGGACAGCTTCCAATCATCGTTGGAGGTTCGAATTCGTTCATCGAAGCGCTCGTCGACGCGAATTTCAGATCCAGATACGATTGCTGTTTCCTTTGGGTGGATGTAGCAATGTCAGTACTGCATTCGTTTGTATCAGATCGCGTCGATAAGATGGTGGAGAGAGGAATGGTGGATGAGGTTAGGGATTTCTACAGGCCAAATGCGGACTATACGTTAGGGATTCGGAGAGCGATCGGCGTACCCGAGTTCGACGAGTTGTTCCAAGTCGAATCGTTCTGCGACGAGGCGACTCGGTCGCGGATCGAGGCGGAGGCGATCGATTCGATTAAGATGAACACGAGCAAGCTGGCGTGTCGCCAGCTGGAGAAGATCCATCGCCTGAGGAACATCAGAGGTTGGAGGATGCACCGCCTTGATGCGACGGATGTGTTCCGGAAACGCGGCGGAGATGCGGAGGCGGCGTGGGAGAACATGGTGGCGGGGCCTGGCGCGGCGGTGGTGAATAGGTTTTTGTTTAGTTTGGATCCGGCGGTTTCCGGCGCCGTGATGGCGATGACGGGCGGTGCTCGGCCGTTGATGGCAGCGACGGCATCTCACTGAGCGGCAAGGCAAGTTGTGGAGAGAATGTTGTGCGATTCTCTGTGCTCTCAGTTTTGGGAATATTTGCAATTTTGGCCTTTAAAAGATACCACTATGAAATTACGGAATTACCCTTCTGACATTAACTGTTGCTTGTATCATAGCTTTTATACGCGCGTGTATCAAAATATGAATAATTTCATTTGAGGGAAAAATAATTTATTATTGATATTTTTAATACTCTAATGATTAATGATGATTTTAGAGCAAGTTGTTCCATGAAATGATTGATCAATGAATTGGAATCTCAAAATTCAAGCTTCTTTATCATCCAAGTTGATATGGTAATTGACAACTTTCTAGTGTTTTCTAATATAAATTCTTAATTTGAGAACATGCATTTTAAGATTCCTAAATTATTCACAAATATTATAAAGATTACCTAATTATGAAAATGTCTATAAACTATGAATGAAAAACATATTATATGCAAGTCACTCTGAAATAAAATGTTTGTGTTGCAACTACACACATATTGCATGTTTTCATATTTTCAGGGACATTTTCAAATATTATAAAAAGTTGGTGGACATTTTCAAATATTTGTGAACAGTTTAAAAAAATACCACACATTCATTAATACTTTAAATAGATCGAGTCAATTTGACAATTATTAAAAATATCAATCACTCAAGATTCCAGCCACTGTAAACACATATCAACATGCTTATTTTAGAACTATCAAAATTGCATCAACATTTTTTTAATATTGATAAGAGAATTAACCTCATATTATATGTTCTTATTGTAAAAGACGCTGGAAGGGCAATCGTGGATTAAGGTCTAGCGTTTAAATTAGCAGTGATCATCACACTGTAAATAGAGATATTTTAATATATACTTGCATTTATTTTCATATCTATAATATTAAATTTACAATAATCCAACACCTATAACTCAATATTGTAACATTATATGTCAGACGAATATGAAGTATTATATCATTATCTTCAACATCATATATATATATATATATATATATATATATATGAAAATCATGAATATTATTGATCTATAACTCATTGTTCATAGAGTAACACTTCTGTACACCAGTTGCACCATGCAATCCATACCTTTATGTTATAAATGTAGTACATTTATGTTATAAATATAATACCTTTATGCATATTCATTTTAAAAGATACAAATATTTGTATATAAATGTACTACATTTATATGAATTGCACGAATTTCACTTCTGTGCAACTGGTGCACAGAAGTTTTTGTGTTGTTCATAAGTTCACTCTTTATTTTTTTGATAATTGGATCTTTCAAAGATTAGATTAAGTATATGTGTAAGATTCTACCATATAAATATATTATCATGTATACCCAAATTTCAAATATATAATCTTTTAGAAAAATTCCAAATACAAAGAGTGGAATAATAGAAAATGTCACATAAGAGAATAGAATTTGAATAAGAATTAAAGATGGTTATATTTATATATATATATATATATATATATATATATAATTCAATTTTCATTTACTTCAAAGTTTTAATTCTAATAAATGAGCAAAGGGTAATTTTGTATTTTCATTCTCATCCTTCATTCTTCATCAGTTACCCCTTCTTCCTCTTCAAAATTTCCGATCAATTGCCACCCTCACCTTCGTCACTTTCTTCTTCCCCTACATGCAGCTACACCATCCTCGCATTAATTACTCCACCATGGCGGAAGAGCAGCTCGCCCTTCACAGCACCATGTTAGCCCATACTAACTGGCAGTGACGGACCCAGGATTTCGACTTAGGGGGGCCCAAGTCAATTAATAAAAAGATACAATAATATTAGAGAAAGAGCATATATATATTGCAATCTCGATAAAATCAATGTATTACAACATTTCTCTTCTATTTTTCATATTCTGAAATCGTTGCATAATTGCTTCATTACTAACATTTCTAAATACATCTTTTTCAATGTATTCAACTATTATTTTTATCTTGACTTGATGATAGTTGAGGTTGAACAAGAGGTGCATTGATAGAAAATGATGATGTCTTCATAGTAGGTTGCATTTTTCCGAAGTATCTTTCCATTATCTATAAAAATAGGACAAATATTAGAAATACATTAAAAGTTCAAGAACTTGGTAAAACCTATGAGCATAAGAAATTAAATTTCAAGGGATAAGTAAAATAAAATGAGATTTGAGCAAAAAAAAATTGAAATTTCAATAGTTAAGTAAACAAAATAATTTTTTTGATTTTTTTTCTTTCTCAAAAGAAATTAAATCCTATAGTAATTTAGCCAATAAAATAATTTAGGCATTCAACAAAATAAGTTTTTCGATCTCCTACCACAACATAATTTTTTTCATAATTCAAATTTTAAGTATAGATAAACAATTCGTAAATAAAATGTCAAATTATTTATCAATGTTTTCCAACTTAACACTACTACATCACATATATAACTTAAGGAATAATAAATCAACAATAATAATGAAAAAAAAAAAAAGCAAACAAATAATATAAAGAGAACACTTTATCTTGAAATTCTATGAAGAAACAATTGGGAGAAATGAAAATAGGGTTTGTGTGTGAGAGAGAAAGAGGGAAAAATTAGAGGTGAAGATGAAGGAGAAAAGAAATTTCTAGCCATTGTAGGTTTTGGAAGAGCCGTTGCTTGATAAATAAAATTTCAATATTTTTTCTTTTTTCTAATAAAAAATGTGAAAAGACCAAAATATCCCTAGTATTTTACAAAAAATTTCAGGGGGTCCAGTGCCCCCCTTGGCCCCAATGTGCGTCCGTCTCTGCTAACTGGGTTACCAACATTGCAACCCTAATTTCACCACCTCCACGATTCTAGTTAATTTGGAATTTCAAAATATTTTGTGGATTTACAAGATTTGGTTAATTTATTTGGGATTTGATAGGTTTATAACCCCAATTACATGATGGGTTCACAAAATCCCAAATGATGAAATTTCGCAACCCCAAATAAATTCCAAATCTTCACAGGCTACTCTCACTTTGTTCAGGTCGTCATTTGCTCCTCCAATTGGCTTCTGGGATTGTCATGGCGAGCTCCGCTTCTGGATTTGCACACCAGCACCACTGTCCGCCGCTTCGTCGGCCACACCAAGGACGGTCTCTCGGTGGCATTATCAATCGATGATTCTAATTGGGTTTCTTGTGTAAAATTCTCCCCAAATAATGTGGAACACACTGTTGTCTTTGGGTGATAAAAATGTCAAGATTTCGGCCATGGTGGCTATGATGAAAAAGAAAGGTTCGGCAAGAAGCAGAAGTGGGCAAAGGAAAATACAAAGTTATCCTTGACAATTTCATAAAATTAAAATTCTGAATTAGATGAAATCTAAAATTACCAAATTACCCTAAAAAACGCACGTGCAAAGCATGTGACCAACCTCCGATGGAAAAAAGTTACGTAATAAACTACAAATATTTATAAAAGATATTGTAAAATGCAAAATGGAGCATACTTTAAATGAGTATAGGTTTTCTATCCTATATATTCGCTCTAATTAATAAAAGACATGATTGGATTATGTTTGTCATGGAGAGCGTACTCCTCATATTGCATTGGGTAGGAAAGTCAAGTTGGATGCTACAACTATGGAGGGGTAACACGTATAACTAAATAATACTCTCTTCATTCTGGGATAATTTGTACACTCATCCCGGCAAGTGAAATAAAAAAATATTATTTTTTTACTTTTTGAGTTGAAAAGTCAACAAAAATTAGGTAAATATGTTAAGTTATAGAGATAATTTGGTATAAATTACTTTCCTTTTCGAGGGTGTGCAAATTGTTCCGGGACACCCTGAAAAGGAAAGTGTGCAAATTATCCCGGGACGGAGGAAGTAGTATAAATCATGAGAATTTGTTTGGATAATTGAGAATATATTCATGTGAGATCATCTATTTTAACCTGAGTTTCATTTTTTTTTTCTTAATATTTCTATATGTCATATGTATAAATAACTCATGATATGTAATATGTGTAGTGTATTAAAGACATTTAAATATAATATGTGATATGGAACAAAATAATCGTAGAAGACAAACTCTCTTTGTATGGAATGAATTAATATAATTCTAAACGAAAATTTAAAGTGTGATTACAATCCAAGAAAACCGTATTTATAAAGGTCAAAACCCGAAAAGGAAAAACAAAATTAAAAGGAAAGTAGAAAATATTATTAAAAATAGAAAATGGCCAAAACGGGCTGCCAATTGTTGGAATAATTTGGGTCCAGAAGCACATAATTTATCAGAACAGAATCATCGTTCCATGTCCAAAAGGGTTATATAAGTGCTTCTGAGCTCGATTTCACAAGTCATGTTCCTTTCAATTTCTGCTGGTGACTGTACTTTTCTCTATCTTTAGCTGCCAAAAATGTCTACAAATTGTTCCACATGCATCAACATGAAACACCAAAATATGATGGAATATATTTAAAAAAAAAAAAGAGTTTTAATCCTTTTCTATATAGATTGTGATGAATATATAATTATTTGTTTGTTTCTGTTTTCTCAGTGGTACCATATATCCATCAATTTTACTTTAGAAAAGAAAAAAAAAAGTCAATTGAATCTCATTCTATTTTTAAAAATATTTTAAGGAAGAGAATGTGAACGAACTCAAAAAATATTTTTAATATCTGTTGTTTTCTTCGTGAGTGGAAAAGTAAATAGTAAAAAAAAAAAATGTAAAGTGAAAACATATTGTTAAAGAGTAAGTTTTATGTGACACCGTCTCACGAATTATGTTATATGAGACGAGTCAACCCACAACCCACATTATACAATTCACATGTAAATTAATGAAAATGGGTTAGAGTTGTGGGTAAAAAGAGTCCGTCCCATGGAAACTATTTGTAAAACCGTCTCACGCAAGTTTTTGCGTTGTTCAAATGAGATGAAATGAATACCATGTTTTTATTAAAATTCAAACAAAAAAAGCATCACAATTTCAAGTTGGCATATTTTACCAAAAAGTGTAGATGTGATTTTTTTTCATAAGCAAGCACAACTATACATGTGAATAAGTAGATGTTATAATTGGTAAGGCAAATTGAGATGAAATAAACTCAAGTTGTGTTTGGATTGATTTGGATATATACAAAGAATGACTTAAAGTTTATAGTATCAAATTCATGGCTGATGTTTGGATTGATATTAATTCGAAATATTTTGAATTAATATTTGAACAATTTGAATAGATTTTAATGGTCCATTTGGATTGATGGATTTGAGTAGGGATTGAAATTCATGGTATCAAATCCGTCGGCATTTTTTGGATATATAAAAATTTAAAATCCATCACTTTCATTTTGAACTAATTTTTGAGTCATTTGAGTAGATTTCAAATCTACTCCAACTTGAGTAAATTTAAAATTCATTCATTTTAAACCCTAAATTTCAAATCAATCTATCCAAACACAACCTTATTACAAATCTCATATTTCAAACCATTCAATTCAATTTATTGTTGTTTTCACTAAATGCAACCACAAGAGTCGTAATGACATTGCTCGCATTAAATAGTTAAATAAACGAAAATTGGACATTTTGCCTTTAAATATAGTATTCTTCACTGACATCAATATTTTCAGAATTGTACTCAATGAAAACGTGTAATATATAAAATAGAAAGAAATTGTGAATAAATAAAATTGAGGGATAATTGTCTAATTATGAATCAGCAAATTAATCTTTAGTTTGTGTTTCCATCTGTAGGTATTGCATGCTAACACTGAGTGCACCATAAAACAAAAAAAAAAAAAACTGAGTGCACCATATATAATTTATTTGCTTTTTACACGTGAATTGCATCATCATCAACATTGTGCATGATAATTCCCATGTATAACGACTTCTCATGCTATATCAAATTGTCATTTGTGCATCGTTTCAATACATAGATTTAAAATTAACTGATTTCAAATTTATTCAAATTGGAGTGGATTCAAAACTCATCCATATTACTAAAAAAATAGTTCAAAATAAAAATGATGTATTTAACAATCATATTTATCCAAACACTGTTGATGTATTTACTACCAATAATTTCAAATCCCTACATAAATATGTCTATCGATCCAAATGGATACTTACGGTTTATTTGTTATCACGTTCGTCTGTATGGATATTTCAATATTTCAATCCTTATTTCTCGGGAGTTTAAAAAAAATGTAGATTCAAAATCATTATCATACTCATCAATTACTATTTCACAATATCCAATTACATAATTCATTATACCAATTTTTCCAGACATCTAAGTGAAATCCCACCTTACTCCATAATCATGATTTTCAAGTCTTCCAATTTCAAAGTTTAAATTTCCACTGTCATATTTAATCAATTCCAAATATATACTACAATCACAGTTTTTCTTGATACTATATTAAATAAATATTACATTTGATAAGACATCTAAACAAATTTACACCAAACTATTAATTGTTTGTAAACAAATGATAAATATTATAAAATCTTACAAACAAGAAATCCCCTCATTCATTCTACACTGAATCAAGACAACACATTTGAAAAAGGTGATGAAAACATATCCAAAAAGTCCCACAAACTTAGAGAGATGCGGCGACTAGAAGGTTCAAATTTAAAGGTTAGTGATAATATAATATATATTGGAAACTGATCAACCATCCTCCCCCACAACTTTCTTTCCACTGTCTTTGAATGGGTTCTTTTAGAGTTGTGAAAATGGGTTAAGACTAGTGGGCCGAACCGCCACATCCCACCAAAATGATGGATTGAATTGATTAATTGTAGATCTGTGAAAATGTAAGTTTAAGTGGATTTGGCCTGTGGTGGGTTGGCTCGCCTCTATTTTTTAGTATATTTTTTATTTTTTCTCATTAAAAATATAGATGATAAATGAATAATGATGATGAAAATTTTTATCTACTGCAAATAATGATTTATAAATTATTGATATAAGTCATTTATTAATAGGAATGAATAAATTTTATTGAAAGAATGATTTTTAAAATATTATTTTCGTATGTTATATGTATTTGAATGCATATATACCTTAACAAATATTATATATATATATATATATATATATATATATATATATTTTCCTTTTTAAAAATTTAAAATTATAAAAAATAAAAATTTGGTGGGTCGGTCTGTCTAACCACAGAAAAAGACAGCCCCACCCTGTCAAACGGTGGGTTGTGACTGATCCTCCCATCAACCCATATTGACGGCTCTAAATTCTATATCCACGTTCTAAATTGATTTCATTCATCTCATTTCATGAGATTAAACTCATATTACAGTCAAACGGACCAATTAATGTGGATCAATAAAATATCCACGCTCAACTTACTAAAAAATGATAATATTCAAAATGTATATTTGAATTACAGACATCTATAATAGAAATATTCGTTCGTGAACAACTGATGTGAACGAGCATGATTGAACAAGACTCATTTCAGAGAATCCAATCATGAGAAGATCTCGATAAAAGACAAACTCATCCTATAAATATTTTATTGGAAAAATTAATGCTCATCCATAAATATTAAAATGATATCAACTTCATCGGATATTGAACATGTTGCTCTTTATTCTTGAGAATGTGTAAATAGAAAAGATAAGTTTGGAATAAAGATCATGCACTCAATCAATCATAGTCTTAGATACTCTTTTTGCAGCCATTCCGAGCACAGAGAATCCACTTCATCTCTCTCATTAGATGTGTTATTTAACACAGTAAAACACACTCATTATTTTTAATCATATCAAGGAAACTGTTATTTAATATGTGTTATTACAGAGAAGATGAACACAACTTTTCCAGAGAATCCTTCAAATGGTACAACTTTTAATAATACACAACACTTAAATATAATGATAATAAACGGTTTAACAATACCGTATGTGAAATTGATAGCTACACATGAAATAATAAACTTTAATAATTCAATAATTTAAGAGAATTTAACTCCCTCTTTCGAAAGAGCTGGTAACGATCCGAAGATGGTGAGCTGGTAACGATCCGAATCACACCATCTTCGGTCCACACTCAAAAGTGACCTCGCATGTACCTACCGCCACAGTGTAATTGTGCACAGGCCGAACAAGAAACGGAGGCAAGTGCAGCAACAGCTCACAAACGCACACATCGTCAATTTGTTCTACCCAACGACAGCAATCTTCTTCAATAGGCGTTGGTTCTCTGTATCCACCTCTCGAGTGACCATGACCGTGACCGTGACCGTGGCTGTTGTGGTGTCTGCTCGGGGATGGAGGGGTTGGTACATCAGGATCAGGGGTCGGGGGGGTTGGAACATCAGGGGTAGGGGGGGTTGGAACATCGGGGGTAGGGGGGGTTGGTACATCGGGGGTCGGGGGGGTTGGTACATCAGGGACGGGTACATAGGGTAACATTGCACATGCTCGATTTGCCAATGCAAATTGGGATGCACAAAGAGGATGACGATGAACGGGAGGAAATGGGTGGTGGTGGACCCAGTGGCTTTCGGCCTTGGTATATAGTACAAGAAGCAACAATGATACCAGTAACTGGTAGGTAATAGCTCTATCCATGTCTTGGATCAGTTCGCTAGTCTGCACAAAGAAAGAGTATAAGAAGTTAGCTTTGGGATAATCCTGGTTCCAACTTATATAACTGTTTTCTCACATGCTTTGCATGTTCTTGAGTTAGGTACATGCAACTGTGAAAGAGTAACAAACTGAAACGATTGTAATGGCTTAATATCAGGAGTAGAATGGTTAACAATGAAGCATTCATTATGTGTGCCATGAAATCAGTTGTCTACTGGCAATGGCATTACCAAACTTGTGTGATGACAATAGTGATTCCCAACTAAGATGGACTTGTCTTCAGTATTGCTAACGTGCTTCGCACCATAGAGTTTTTAGGGGATAAGCAGTGAAATAAGGGAACACATAAGTAATGTTGAAGCCTTCATTTTGGTAATCAAGACCTGAGTTACCATAACAGCTTGCATTAATTCACTAAATAATAGATCTCAACAGATCAATCCTAAATTAAATCAACAAAAATTTGTACATTTTCTGGTATTAGAATAAATCAATATTGTGTGGATTACACTTAAAGAACTAATTTGACATATGCTTGAATGATATTACACATCTACACAAAGGACCATATTACAGCCATTCGATAGTCTTACCCCTACGAGAAAATGAGTAATGATACTTGCACAGATTCTGAAATTCAATGTTGAGAATCATTGATTGTACATCAGAGAAGAGGATACAGAAGAATCCTTCCCATTTAGTAAGCCAATTCTTCATTCAGCTTCTTAAACAGTTACAGGCTCTTAAATATCCAGCCCATGTTTGTTTAACATATTCAAGATTAATCTAGCATACAGCTCTTTCCTAGTGCCTATTTCATTTTAGGGGATTGGTTTACAAAATTATATTTCTAAGATATGGTATCTTTTACATATTTTGAAAGCAACTGATACAAGCATACAGAGATAATGTGTACCTTCATCTGTACTTGTGAGCTCCACAAGAAAGATCCAATAAACCAACTCTTATTGGGAGAGTTAGAACTTGGGCTTGTCTTTTAGAGAAGGTGATGAGAGATCAGTGGTTCAGGTTCTTGTGCCTCCCCTACTTTCCCAAATTGTTAAATGTTCAAATTACATTTAAGAAATTCAGCAAATACACTTTTCCATAATTTGCGTTCAAACATGGCATATGCCTTATCCAAATCAAGCATTTATCATGAAAAACAGATCACATTCACAGTGAGAAAACTTCTTTCCAGACTAAGGAAATTTCTGCATTTTCATAATTCGGAATTCTGCTCGTCACAATTCATTTCTTTGTTCAAAGCAGCCATCTGTACAATGTCCTTCTGAATCGTTTCTCTACGTATTCTCAAGTGCTCAGCCCTCTGTCTCCAACCCTCATCCAGCAACTCAATAAACTTATTTTTTATCTCAATCAGTGG
This sequence comes from Scutellaria galericulata, assembly GCA_946896805.1. Lineage (NCBI taxonomy): Eukaryota > Viridiplantae > Streptophyta > Magnoliopsida > Lamiales > Lamiaceae > Scutellaria > Scutellaria galericulata. Next base: position 2,052,742 of record OX335792.1, on the reverse strand, counting down.
ATCACGATCAACTAACTCATCACCCTTATATGCTTCCCTCAACATCGCAGTCTGAATTCCACCCTTCAGCGACATATAAAAAATCCCTGAATGTCTTGTAAACACACTTGTGAATGCATTAGAATACCTATAATCTTCAGAAAACTTTCCCAAGGTTGGCACTGGGACTCTCTTATAAATTGAAAGAGAAAGCAACTCATGGAAAACCCCCACCATTCTTTTCTCCATTTCCGGTGATGCTGGGTCCAAATGAGATACATCCTCGTATGGAGAAACGTAAGGTAGCTCCATCCAATCCCTAACCCACTCCCTCATTTCCTTCTTGATAAAGAACCCTGGAGGAAGTTTCCACTCAAATGAAGGCCTAACATTAATTCCCAACAACCTCGACTCCTCCTCCGCTCTCCTCTCAATAACCGATTTAGCAAACTCCTTATTCCAAGAAACCAATTCGAGTAACGACTTTCCTTCCCCCGGTGTCCCATGCAACCTAAAATACTCTGGATACTTTGGCACCAATGTCACCAGAAAATCATTAGGGAAACCAAAATCCCTCTTCACCTCCACAAATTTATCAGCACTAACAACTCTATCCTTGGCAATCATCAGCAATTTACACAATTTCGCCACAATCAACGGCTCATTTTCCTGGTAAATCATTTTCTCTTCTTCCAAAAACTGGTTTAATCTATCGCTAGGCCGGAGGAAACGAACTAAATCAGATTTGGGCCTAATCCTATCCATATAATTATCAAACAAACCAGGGTTTTGAGCAAGAAAAGCTTCAACTTTAACGGGTAAATTAAGCCGCTCGCGGCGTTTTTCTAAGTAACGAAGAGGGATAACCTGACCTGGTTCGTTCAAAACCTCTCTGATAACCCGAGCGCAGAGCCGCCATTTTTTGTCGTTTTCGATTGCTTGATCGAGCTTTGGATCCTTTCTCCATACAACTTTTAGGCTTGAAATTAAGGCAGTGAATTGGAGTTGGGAGTGGAGGGAAGGGGTTTTGGGATTTGCGATTTGAACGAGGGAGAATCGTGTCAATTTTGCCAGCATTTTGGGGATTCTGAAGAATTGGGATCTAGGGTTTAGACCTTGGGGTTTTATGAATTTTGCTGAGCAGATATTAAGTTTATGGGTCCGGATATCCACGCCCACTAATCTTCCAAGACTACCCACATCGCCTTGGGTTGGCGACCTAAAATCAAAAGGAAGATAAATAAAAAAAAAAATGAAAATAATTTCCAACATGACAATTGGTTGGCAACCTTGGTTGGTATCTCAACTTAAATCATCAACCTTCTCAATTTGGATCATCCAATCAAAATTTGACATATATCATTTTTTTATTGGTTCAATTAGATTTTATATGGATAAAATGTATATTGTAGATATTGTGGATAATATGTATTTAAAATATACATATATATATATATATATATAAATTCGTATTTTTTAATTCTCTATAAATAGACACCAATATTGACATATTTTGGAACACCATCTAAAATTCTCTATTTTTTTATCATTCATCTCTCAATTTCAATCATAAATCCAAACCATCCTAATTATTTTCCAAACTCCCAAAATTATCCAAACTCTCAAAATTATCCAAGTTTTGAATCAATTCTTAACTCTCAATCTTTTCCTCTCTCACAAGATTATCCAAGTTATTATCAAAACTCTCAATTTTCTCCGAATCTAAATCAAGATCCTACCTCTGAGCATGTCCAACCACCATAAAATATCTCCCGAAATTTGTTCCAAAATGTTCAACAACGAAACACAAATCAAAAGGGGCAAAAAGTGTAGGTTAGACAATGAAAGAAGATGTAGTTTTAATGTCGTCTTGGTGTTTTGTTAGTGAAGATAGCAAACGTGGCAAAAATCAAAAGTCTATCTCTTTGTGGACACGAGTACATAAAATGTACACAAATCATCAAGATGAAAATCCGGAGGAGATAAGCGAAAGAAATGTGGACTCTCTAAAAGATTGTTGGAAACGACTTAATGAGAGTGCAAATAAATGGATTGCTGCTTATACTGAAGCACATTCTCGGAAAAGAAGCGGAATGAGCCAGATGGATGTTGGGGGAGAAGCTCATGCAATATTTGGAAAAGAACCAGGGGGTGGTAACAAGTTTCGGGACTTGTTTGTATTCAATATATGTAATTAATATATAATAAAATAATTATTATTATTTTAGGTTGGGTTGTGGATGTGGGTAAAAAAAGATAAAGTTAATTTGAGTTTTGGGTTGAATAGGTGGATGAGAGAGAAATTAATATTTTATTTTAGGTTGGGTTGAGAGAGAGTTGTGAGTGTGGATAGTCTAACATCTCTTTCTCAATCCAACCTAAAATAAAATATTAATTTCTCTCTCCCATCTATTCTACCCACAACTCAAATTAACTTTATCTTTTTTTACCCACATCCACAACCCAACCCAACCTAAAATAATAATTATTATTTTATTATATATTAATTACATATATTTTATAATCAATATTTATTATATTTAAAATGTATAAAAATTACATTAAATAATTTAATATTTTAAATCTATAATTATAATACAAAAATAATTTAAAACACATTTAGAATAAGATACAATAACGAAATTACAATTACAAGAGTTGAAAGACGAAATTGAAAAAGAAATAAATCAAACTACAAGTATATGCATGAAAAAAAAAAAATTACAAATACAGAAGATGCAAATTACATATTAATTCCTAGCAAATTACAGAAAATAATTAGGATGGTTTGGATTCATGATTGAAATTGAGAGATGAATGATAAAAAAATAGAGGAGAAAATGGAGAATTTTAGATGGTGTTCCAAAATATGTCAATATTGGTGTCTATTTATAAAGAATTAAAAAATACGAATTTATATATATATATATATGTATATTTTAAATACATATTATCCTCAATATTTACAATATACATTTTATCCATATAAAATCTAATTGAACAAATAAGAAAATGACATGTGTCAAGATCTAATTGGGTAACCTAAATTGAGGGGGTTGGTTGATAAGGTTGAAATCTCAACCCTTCTCCCAATTGGTTGGCAAGCTAGAAATTGTTTTCATTTTTTTTTATCTTTTTCTGCATATTGGTCGGCGACCTGCACCGATGTGTGTAGTCTAAACACACCCCATTTTTTAAATATTTGAATTAAAAAAATAAAAAATTATTTAAATTCCAAAATTACTCTTGAATTTAAAAATTTTGTAAAACAAACCCTACCCATTCCCCTTCCCTCCCGTCTGCAATCCTTTCCCCCTTTTTTTTCTTTAATTTTTCCAAAGTATAATGACAATAATATAGCAATATTATGATAATCATTTGATAAATCAACTAAATACGTAAAAATTGTGTGAAAATCAAAAATAAATTGTGTAAAAACAGAACAAAAAAAATCAAACTTGAGTGTTGTTCGATCCTGGTTAGTCGAATACATAGAGATGTATTCGGCCACCAAGAATCGAACATGTTATAGTGTGTTCGATGCCTGGTGGCCGAACACATATAGATCAAACCCAAGTGCTGTCGTTCGACCCTGATGGGTCGAACACATACAGATGTGTTCGGCCACCCGACGTCGAACATGATATAGTGTGTTCGATGCCTAGTGGCCGAACACACCTCTGTGTGTTCGACTAACCAAGATCGAACGGGACCCTCAAATTTGATTTTGTATACGATTTATATATATTTTATTAATCCTTAAACTGAGTTTTCATCATATTTTCATGTTATTGTTCAATTATTCCGGATAGAAAGTTAGTGAAATGAAAAAAAAAAAAAGGAAAAAAATTGAGAGAGAAAAGAGGATGGTGGGAGGGAAAGAGGGGGAGGAGAGTGGTTTTTCAAAATTTTTAAATTTAAGGATAATTTTGGAATTTAAATAATTTTTTATTTTTTTTATTCAAATATTTTAAAAATGAGGTGTGCTTAGAAGATTAGGGGGTGTGGATAGTTGACCCCTAAGGGCTCGTTTTGTAGAGGGATGGGTTTGTAGAACCTTGGACAAAAATGGGTGATAACACTGTTCATAGAAGACAAAATAAGGTGAATTTTTGTGTTTGGTAGGTTGGTTTCGGAGTGGGTTTATGTCAAAACTTTTGTTTGGTTTGGGTGGTTATATTTTTCTTTTTGATTGGGTTAGGATGCAATTGGATCATACATAGTGGCTTTTGTTGTGAATTGTCCAAAATGCCCTCCCAAGTAATAAAATTACTTTCACCCCCATTTGCAATTAATTCCATAAAAAAAAAACTAGGGCAAAATTGATCGCAACATTGGGGACAAGCCTGATGCAATATGAGAGTGAAGAGCGAGCTGAAATTAATTTCGCTGTGAATAATCTGGGAATGCGGGAGTTTTGCATCTCTCTCAACGTACATGATCTTCCGAAGGAGCCAACAACTCATACACCCTGCTTCTTGCGATTTCACAAGTAATATTCAGACAAAGCCGCATATGTGGGTTTACGCACAAGTTTCTTTTAGTGCCAGGTCGATCAACTCATACAATCGAATGAAGGCGGTGGTTATGAACCAGAGATAAGTTTGACACCATCGAGCTACGTAGGTGTTCAGTTTGTTGAAGAACCAATCGTGAAGATGGATAAATTTGACAATAGAGCATTTCTTGTGTGTAGGTCGAACTAGGATTCTCAGTTTTGTGCACTGTCGCCGGTTAGAGGTTGGGTTGAAAGATATGTCGAACAGGTATACTACTGCATTCATTTACAACATTTTGTGTTCGATTATACTAGGAAATTCGTGGGGGGAGCTGCAACTCATATTTTTGTTTGGCTTTATTCTGGTATGTTGAAATACAGAATCGATAAACAAAAATTCATGAGACGATTTGCACTTGTATTTTTTGGTGAATGTGGCTGAGGTTTTTAAATTCATTGAACATTGTGACAATAATTTCTAGGGAATTTGACAGTAACATGTAATCAATTTCCATGTTAATCGTTGCCTCAATTACACGCAATAGAGACGGGAATTTAGCAATTGGTGTCCCGCTGTTGGCTTGATTTTGCGTTTCCAAAATTTATACAATGCTTTTGTAGTTCGTACTCAACACACTATCCTACCGATAGAGGTGATTCACAAAGCCACGATGGGATCTTCCGTTGCCGACACTCGATCCCGATGCAAACCCAACTATCGTGTACAAAGAGAAACCCTATGAGGCGTTTCATGACATGTCCTCTTCATGGGGTATGTGACAATAAGCATTTATCTTTTTCTACAAGATCATATGAGTGTTGGATTTTGGAATTTTTTTTTGAAATTTACATTCTTCACCTGTTGTCCTTTGTGTTTCATGACAGAGAGAACGTTGCGGTGTATTCATTTGGGCGGAGCCTCAGCTTGAAGGGCGTGCCAGGGACGTCGCACTTCACTGCGTCGACAAAATTGATCGCTTGAAGTCGGAGCTAGCCATCGCAAAAGAAGGGCACGCACGATATAAGAGGTTCACAAGATTTGTAGTCGTTGTGTGTGTGTTTGTTTTTTTTTTCTCGTTAATGATGTTGCGAAATTCATCCAAATGCGATGGTGTGTTGGCGACTAAGGCCTTGTCATGAAGAAAAATCTCTAGTTTTCGTTGCAAAGTTTCAAAAACTGCTTAACAGTGGAGTTGTCGTCGTTAAGACCCATTTTGTACCACATATTACTTCTCGGTTGTGTGAATTAAGGAACGGACCATCCTGCACATAATAGTAATGGCAGATAGTGTCTTTTCTTCTGTAATGTGTTGAAGTGTAATTTACTAACATTTGATCAATAACGGTAGTTAACAATTTCATGGTTAGTATCCGCAATCTTGCACTTGTAATTGTGCTAACTGCACTGATCGTCTGAAATTAAATGTAAGTAAGGTCTTGACTGGTCATTTCACTTGTTGTCATGCACATCAAAGTTTTGGCAGATATATCGCAACCTCTTCACCTGTTTTCGATACGCTTGGCTATCATTTACTAAACTCGGTTGGGTTTTATTTACGAATGTTAATTTCTTCGACATCATACATTCCCGTGTTCGTATTTTTAATGGTAAAGGATCAGTTGCAAATGTTGCTTTGGTGTTCTTCGATAATTAAAGGGCGAGCTTAATATTTTTAGTGTAAGGTGCGATGCTAAAACAACACTTGGTCGAAATTGCAGCCTGTGGTGAAGAATAGACAATGAAGGAAGGGGGAATAGTAAAACAACAAAACTAATTGAAGACCAAACATGATGACTCTTGAGTCTCCAAGACGTGCCCAAAAACAACCAACCGGAATACCGTCAGAAGCCAATAGTTCCAAGCGTTTACATAAGTATCCACACTCTGATCACCCATACAAAATACTTAGAAGGAATCATAAGTCCAAACACAAGGCAAAATGAGCGTCATGCGACACTGCAAGTATTAATGAAGATTCCTCGTTCACAAACCCCTTAAGAATCCTACAGGGTTGTTAATTTGCAAGCCGGGATGGGTTGCGTCCTATACATGATCTGCTGACGATCCCAGCTATCCAACGCCCCCGAATCAAACGGCTCTTCCTTTATGACGAATGGCAAATTCGAGGCCCTGCCTACATCCTCGAACAGCACCTCACCGGGACGGTCTGCTTCGACAATGACTAGCCACGCTTCGTAGTTGGGGAATCCAAGCTCCCTAAACAGCCTCTGTAGCTCGTTCTCCTAAATACAAAAGTATAGGAGCAATCAGAATGACATTAAATTCGATATTAGATAAGGTTAATGCACATCAAAGTTTATAGCTGATTGTCATAGTTAAACCTGGAAAATAACAATTAATATGTTGGTCGGAATTTATAAAATGGGTACATGTAGTACTCGAATTTGAGAGGGACTACCAATACCTTGCCTATACTCTGCCAGTACTCAACTGATACGTAAACCCTGTTCTTGCGAATATTGTACTTGACTCCGGTGGTATTGTTCATGAAAGCTATGAACTCTTTGTAGAGTCTAATGTTGTGGAAAACGAAGTTCTTCACATTGTGGACGTAGAATCGCTCGTCCCCCGTTTCTGCCTTCAACTCATGGGCCAAACTAGTTATAGCGCTTGTGAAAGTGAGGGAATCGCGCACAGCGCGATTGTGGGTTATTAACTTCAACCGCCACATCAGGGATGCAACCTGCTCGTGTGTGAAGTCCATGTAGAAGCACTCCAATTCGCTATGGCGCCTAGGCATTTTCCTGTAGGCATGTTTGTAAATAGAATGCATAATTAGTACGATGATTCAAACCCATATGAAATAACTGAACCAGCATTATGTCATTAACAAGCATGATCGGTGCGTACAACAGATCACACAACGATGTGTGAGTCGGTTTTACGATGATTATCAACAATGACAACATGTACAATGTATAAAAATTCTGCATCTTTATAACAAATTAAACAGGCAAACCCAACGGACTCCGGATATGAATTAGTACGATGATTACTGAAATCACATCTTACTCGTGGCCATGTGTATGTGCCATGCGTTGGATGAGGCACAGTGTTTCTGATGCACATCAATAAATTACTCACAATGCATTTTGTTAGACACACATCGCAACATATGAAACGATATTGTTGTCTGACTATTTCCTCGGTGTATCTTCTGTTGAATATATTTATATTATTGCAGAATACCTTCGGCCCACGTCTTCATTCGTACTAATGCATACATGACAGGTTTTGAGTCGATTGCAGCAAATTACACGAATTTGAATTTTTTAGCCGTACGTCGTAGGTGTGGGCTGGTCTAAATCATCCTGTAAGTTGGTTTCGGCTACCAAATGGAGACCACCGTACTCAATGAGTTCAAATTAACATAGAGCTCAAATTGTTATCTGATATAATTAAGCAGAGAACGACAATAATTGCTGATGCATTTATATCTAAGGCAAATAAAAATGATAGACTTTATGAGCATTCAACAATTGACAGCACATTGGGTATTTATATTGCATGGATGCCAATTTCCAGCCATTTGGGTTTATTGCACCTCACAATGGGTACATAGATTAAATTAATGCTTAGAGTTGATTGCATTGATCAGGTAGAGATTCAACATCAATTGTCGTGTCCTAGGTGTGGGATTTACTAAATCTTCATTTCATAGGTTTATTATAATGTGCACTCCTTGGGAAGCAACACTAACATGTAATAAGTTGGACATGACAGAGAAAAGAAAGTCAGAAGGATTGGCATCATTGAAATACATTTATGTCTAAGCTAAAAGAAAGTCCAATTTCTTCACCTACCCCAATTTAATTGCACAATAAGCATTTAATGACATCTTTTTTTTTGGACCTGCGGTGATTTCTAATTGCATGCATCTTCAGAGGCCATGATTACCTTTTTCCTTTAAAAGCCCATCTTTGGTTATGCATTCATCAGTGTGAGTTGGGAAAAAAACATTGAACTAACACGACCGTCTTTGAGCGCAAATATGTACTACAAGAAAGAGTTGTGTTTGAATCAGGATGACTACATCTATGGTCTTGAATGGGATGCCAAAGTCGTCGGTCTCTTTGTCGAGGTGTTAGCCGATCAGGCACGCATGGGAAATTTCAACCCAAATGGGAACAACAGTACCGCAATCCAAACCGCGCAATATTTTGTGAACAAATGGTTTGGTAAAAATATTGGCCTTCTAGAATGTGTGAAACAGGTGCGGATGCTTCGGCAGCGCCATTCAACGTTCGGTGCAATCATTCAACGTGATGACGTGGGGTGGTCCCTGGAGTCTAACACGATCGATTGTAACCCCGATACTTGGGATGACATTATCCGGGTATGTAGTTAGAATTTGTTGTCATTTGGTTTCATGTTGACCCCAGGAGGTTATGGGAGGCAGATGAACGAGAATGGATTTCATATTTGTACCGATCATGGTTTAGTTATATCTTTGATATTTTGTGATTATAACTATTATTATTGTCTACCTAGGCAAACCCTTTCGCCTGTGCGTACGCGAAACAGGGCGACCCACACTGGGGTGACCTTAAAGTGATCTTTGGTGAGCCTGCGAAGCCTTTGATCGCGTTAGCGGGGGTGCCCTTCGACCCCAGTGTCATTGTCATTTCGGATGACATCGCTCCCGCCCCAATGAAGACAAAGTTCACCCCCTTAAATGAGGTGATAGAGATCTCGAGTGACAAGTCCGACAGTTTGGGAACAAGCTTTTGGGCCGAGTTAGGACTCCTCCCGGGTATAAAGACAGAGAGCGAAGATTCGTTTCGATCACCTTCATTGAGGACAGAGATGAGCACGTCAAACCCGCATGCAAGCCACAAATCCAAAGGGAAACAGGTCGTGGACACGGGCGTTGTGAGGCTGCACGGCGCCTCGAACGGCACGTCATCTTATCCGGCCACTCCGAATAGCAAAAAGTGAGGTGCTCCTATGCATCGCAACATCCCTTAGTAGTGTGGTTTTGACTTATTTTGTGTCGCCCGTTATTATGGCGTAGTCTCGTCATGTAGACGTCAATCCTTGTTTTGCTATATTTAGTCATCAGGATTGTATTTCATTTTGATTGCCCCCCTTAGCAGGTATGTAGCCTGGGTTGGAATGTTTGGTGATGAAATTAGCACCTCAACCAAATTTTGGGTTTGCATAGTGATAACTGTATTTGCAATCATTTTGCTTGTGACTTGTAATTACAGACCTTGGGGTTTGTATTGTTAATTAATTTCAATGTTTTTATCCTACTGTCGTAGTTTTTTCAATGCATTCATGTACTAAGACACGAAGTATGTACGGTGAGAACGGGCAACCATACACTAACCCTTATTCAACGAAATCGAGACAGAGGTGATTCAGCATCATTACTATGGCAAAATGATTACAAGCTGGGTGCAATAGGCAGAATATTCGGAGATACAAAAGCAAGTGGTTTAGAAAGCACACTTGAGCTTATCATCAAAAAGCCTGTACAGAGGGCACAAAATAAGTGTGTACAGAAGGCAAAAGAGCACTTCATCATCAACGTGCGGTTCTCGAACTACGACAAAATATGGCCTACTTGGCTTACATACAAACTTAAATCTTGTCCATGATATCCTTGACCAAAACAAGCCGAGCATCATTTGGTATGCTTAGAAAGAGATCCAAGTCGCTCTCGTTACCACACAAGTACCGTGCAACGTGGACTCTCGCCTCCAAGCACGGGAACTCGAAGCCTTCAAGCATGTTGTACACTTTCATTCGTTTGGTACTTGTGTCTAAGGTTGGTTGACCTTGTCCAACCAAATCATCAATTTTACTGGCTATATTGGTCAGACTTGCGTCGTTCTGTTTACAGTACTCACCAACTTGGGACATGAAAGGGTCCGCCTCTTGTTCCCCAATACGACCACACTTGGTCTTCCCGGTTCTCCGGGATGTGTTAGAGCTTTCCGACATATTTTTTGACATGTGCTCAGTCGAAGACTCATCCGGGAGCACTGGAGTAGGTGTGTTTCCTCTCGTCAAAGGTTCTGTATTGCCAGTATTGAGAAAATCCTGCATCGCGTCGGCAAAACCTTGGCTGTGTTCCCCTGTGGCTCGATCCTTTCCAAAAATATCGACCCAATCATTGAAAAGAGGCCAAGTCTTGAAACGCATGGTACGAGCAGTGGGCTCCACCTTTAATGAAGATTTAATGCCGCCAATGAGATTTGTATATAGCAATAAGCAAGACATCATTAAATTAGCTAGTGTAGTCTTTTACTTTGGCAACAAATATCGATTGAACATCTCCGGAGATTGAATCGAGATCTCACCTTAAGGTATGCCTCCCACACCTCATCGGTGCAGTCGATCATGAAGTTGTCACCGATGCCGATGCCACTTTTGCCAAACATCAGCATCAAATCCCTATAATTTTTTTTCCAGCCATGGATTTTACTTGAAATGTGGGGTTCGGCCCTAAGATCGGTTCCCGGGAAACGGGCAACCATCGACTGCTCCAACAGAGCCAGGTAACCGGACCTGAAGCCATTTTCAGCCTTGTATCCTCGTACAACCAAGTCCTTCAATGCATGAATGAGTTCCTGCTCCTCGAGGGAATTCCATGTCCTCCTAGACTAAGTTGCACCTTTATTTTTTAGTTGGGAGTTCATATCGGTTGTGGCTAACAAATATAAGACATCAGCAACACTAAACAATGACAATTAAAACTGAATTTATAGGACAAAATGTAAGGTAAAACGAGCCCTAAGCAGTATGTTGTTACATACATATAGATGATTGCAGGATATTAAATGTCCCACACACTAACGTGTGGAAGATGTAAGGTAAAAAACATGATGATTTTTAGGAGAAGAATTCCGAATAGATTATACCCTCAAAACGCATGTCATTAGAAGTGCCTAAACAATTTTAACATTTGGCATGTTCCACACGACGAAGTTTGTCTAAAACTTAACAATGACAACAGTACATAGGTCGCTTGACATAAAAAAAGACAACATCTATTGGTTATCTCTGGTGTTCCACATTTCTAGGGCTAGATTATCTCTAAAATGACTCCAGGCATCGGAGGACTCCACTTGGTCGACGTAGTCAATCTCTGGTTCACCCTCGAAGTTGGGATCACTACACAAATCAGGGACCTGGCCTTCTATTGGGTCGATGGTGGCATTAGTACGAATGAAATTGTGGAGTAAACAGCAAGCTAGGATGATGTGATTTTGCGTCTTGATTGGATAGTACGAGCAAGACCGTAGAATGGCCCAACGTGCTTTCAATAAACCAAATGAACGCTCAATCACATTCCTTGCCCTAGCATGCATCAGGTTAAAATATTCCTTGGGATTCTGGGGAACTTGGGATGCTTGATTCCACTCCTGTAAGTGATATCGCACACCCCTATACGGGGCCAAAAAACCTGTCCCATTTGTGTAACCGCCATCACACAAGTAATAGGTGCCTGGCATATTGAAATTAAAGTGAGGAAACAATTAAATTTCACTTGGTTGACGTATGGGTTTAATATAAGGGGTACATCAGATGATGTCCAATTACTATCATGGACGAAGCATAAACGAGATAACTTCGAATTGGTTAAGTACTTGTAATTGTGAAATTACCGATTGGGACTTTTAATCCGCTCGGGCGGGTTATGGCATCACGCAAGACCCGACCATCTGCGGCGGATCCCTCCCATCCGACCAACACGAAACTGTAATTCATGTTGCGGTCACAAACGCCTAAGACATTAACGGAGACAAAACCTTTCCTGTTTCTGTATCTAGGCTTGTCCTGGAGACGCACTTTTACAGGGATGTATGTCCCATCTAGTGCACCTAGGCAACCCTGCACCACATTGTAATTATACTCAATAAAACCCAAGGACATTGTAATGAACCAGTTTCATGTGTATCAACGTGAAGATAAGGACTGTATAATTAAGATAACAGTACATTCTGTTACCTTAAAAAATTTCCACCGATGGTGTCGCTCGTCACCGTCGATAGGTTGGGGTTGAACCAGCAGCACGGTGTAGTTTTATCACACACTGTAGAACACTATTGAAGTGCTTGCTTATTGTGAATCCACTTCTTGTGAAATCATCCTTCACTACTCTATTTTTTTTGTGGTGGGAAAGAATAGATAGGAAAATAGCCACTTGTTCCGTAATCGGAAGATGCCTAGATGGTTCTAGCCCCCCTAAGTGCTCCAATAGATAGCACAGACGAACAAATGTGTCACGGCTCATTCTAAGGTGATTGATGCAGGTTGAATCGGAGGTGAGTGTCAGGGCACGAATGTGGTCTAATTGACGAGTTATGTTTGCAGACATTTTATATCTTCGACGGGTGTTACGATGGTTTTGCACAATCCTCTTGTTTCGGTAGTACCTTATGTATGCGTGAGTCATGAGCATGAGGAAAGTTTTGAAATTTGAGTTGATAGCCTCTAAAACTCCGAGTATGACCTTCAACTTAGTTACTCGATCGATCGTCATAGTCTACTTGGCAAACAAAGTTAGGTCACAACATGGTCTTGACTACAACAAACATGTAATTCAGCTAATATCAATTACAGAGACACGGGTGTTCGCATTGCATATCGGTTGTGGGTGTAAATTAATGCGTTTAAATAGTAGTTTGATTTAACTGATCACGGAATGCTAAAAATAATTTACTTTGACAACAACTCAGGGACATGTTAACCGCTGTCCCTATATTGTGCAATGTTTGTATAATTTTTTTCGCATCCGTAAGGTGTGTGTATGAAATTGGTGTTAACGTTTACATCCTACTGGTAGGTCAATTTTATCCGCTAGTGCATTTTTAACAAATCTTTAATCCCAGCAAAACCATTTCGTGAACAAAGGTTTTACAACAAAATTTTGAGTCAATCCTACCGGTTTGTTTGGGGTAGCAGCAAGTAATAGGTCACTGTACACAACCGCTATGTGAGGTCATTTTATTTACACAGACAACACTCACAGAAACAAGCATTCAGCAACCACATATAAACGATGCATGTATGAAAATGGAATTTCATACAACAAATAATGCAGTAAATCCATCATCAGGATGATGGAGACAAGCAGCATCTTACATGCACAATGAAATTGCAGTACCAATATTAAAGGCTCAGCCCCACATCCAGTTAGGATCCCCTAAGCTAGTAGAAATTCGCAAACGCATAGCATAATGCAGTTTTCATTTAATAAGTTTGCAGTTCTACATATGAACCCGGCATTCAATTTATCGTTTTGTCATTCCATGAATTGTAATAGTAGCATAGATCACAGATCGTTTATAATCAATGCCTAAGACTACAGCAGCAAAGCCCAAGCATGAGATTCTAATTATATTTATCTCTAATAACATTAACAACGAAGAAGTAAACGGAGTCTGAATATCGATGTTTCAGATACCTTACCTGTGTGAAACAAGCTTGACAACACTAGTCAACAATATATGTATGTTTGGGACCAAGAAAGGACTCCTGTTAGCCACAACAACAGATTACTTATTTTAGGTATACAAAACAGTGACACAACAGTCATAAGTTCAACAGTAGTGAAAACATCCGGAAAAATATACGAAGAATCTTGAGGATGGTATACGTATAAGTAGCCCAAATTCATTTGGGTGTGAGCCATTAAACAAGAAATAAAAGCACATTTCCCTATCCAACAAGCATGGGCTTTCATAAGGCACACAACACTAATCTTGATCAAGTGAACCAACCATCGACGACTTTGTCTAAAGTCGATGCATAAATCACAATGTTGTCTAACACTTTCGGTAGGTAAAGATCACAAACACAAAAGATTAACTACAATCAACAGGTTAAAGGAGCCATATTCGATACACAAAGAGCAAACACTCCAATCCAACATGGACATCAGTTATAATAAGCACAAATATCGGGAAAAAGTCGATACACCCTGTGGGTTAACACCTCATATATTTGACAATGCCAAAATGAGAATAGGTAAGACACTAAAGAATATCATGACAGGTACATCAGTGAAAACTAACCAAATTAAAAGACAGTCAAACATTGCGACATTATTTTGTTCAAGTAGCACATGTTCCACACAACCACAATTGGACATTAACCAATTTACCCACTTGTGTTCTGAGAGATATAATACATGTAATAGTCAGGGGGGAACAGTTGACTCCCAGTTTCCCCTGTAGTTAGATCGCACTATTACCGTTAGCATCAAATTTAGCTTTCTATCTCCTTCTCGTAAAGAGAGTTCTTGACTTTATAACATTAACAAGCATGGAGAAGAGAGTGGGTGTCAAGAAGATGGCGTAGATTTCCTATTCTCGTAGTATCTAGGTAGCATCACGTTCCAGGGATTATGGCTATTAAAAGTTTCATGCGTTTAAATCATGTTATAGCAGCTAGTTTTTACTCGATTGCAGCTCCATTGATTTATAGTTTGTACCTATACTTGGTCACCTATCAGACATCTAGAATGACGAAAAACTTAGTGTTGCTAACATTTGTGAATATATGATATTTTAAAACTGAAATTCTTCTGCTCAACATGTGTGTGTGGCAGATGTCATCTATATCCAATAATATGTTCCTGTGTTGCTAAACTAACTGTAAATATATATACCTGAGTCCCAATACAGATTCAACACAAAACCTCATATGCATAGAAAGTTCCTTGGCTGTGTTCCCTCTAAAAATGTTAACCAACAAAACTTCGCTAAATAAAAACAGAATACATCTATATCGCAATTGGCTCGTTGGAATAAACATCGAGCTTACCTTGATAAATTCCACCAAAATTATGCCCTCTCGTCATCTCTCCTTTGTCACTGTCCACAGAAGCTCAACCTGTATGTCATGCGAAAAAAGTCAATCCTAATGTTTTAAATTAATGTGAAAGTGGTGAGCTGATGCCACGATAATTGTAAATAGACCAAAAAAACCCCACTGTCACGCACATTCCACAGGTCGTGTTTCTATTGTTAGCACATAACAAAAGGCAATAAGCAAAGCATCAACATATATACTTGGTAACTCATATGTGTGTGTAATCCGTCTCCACATGTTTATAAATATATGCAACTGAATTTGATGATTGTACGAACTTGTTATACGAGCAGAGAAAACAACCAACATAATTGTTCTCTATATATTCTATTTTGGGGGATATTATTTCAATTATAATATTTCACCCCCCGAATGGCAAATAATTCTAGATTGCTCTTTACATATTCGAAATCTGTTTTACATATGTTTACAAGCTAGATGATTGCAAGAATGCTGTCAACATTCACAGAAAAATGCAGTGTCGTTCCTAAATCACAAAGTAGCAAGCTCCACATTATATGTAAATTCTTTTAAACTTCACCACTAATTATGCATTAGTGTACATATTATTTTCCGTTATTAGTAACCGTCATTTTAATATGAAGAATACACACAAAAGAAACGAGTGTTTAAACATGGACAAAAAAGAAAGATATTGATCAGTTAAGTAGATTAGGAACACACTGACTCCCTGTTCTAAGCAAACCAATGATACCGGTTAGAAGCAGATCCCCGAATCAGATGTTGTTTCTTCCTCCAGTCCGACCTGCAGTTTTTGAGTGCCGTTTTTCAGTGAAGAGGACATATCTGAAAATTTATACTAAAAAACCAGCAAACAGAAAGTCTGGGTTGCAAGCATATATTGTATGACAGTGGGTGAAAATGAACAATCCTCCTCTTCTAGTATGTGCATCAACAACAGTGGCTTTTTATGTATACAACATCATTTTATTTGATGTTTGCTAATCAAGGAACATGGTACTTTACAACCTGCTCTGATATGTACTTCTATGGAAATTAATGATTATCAATTTGCTGTTGGGTTGATATGTGCTTAATAACTGATGTGATATGTACTTTTAATTTTGTGAGGAAACCAGGTTGGGTTGCAAATAATCAATAGGGGTATCGCTCACATTTCAGGTTATGAGAGTGAAGATAGTTCAGCAGACAAAGTTAATCTACACATGATCAAAGCCTGCCTAGTTACATCAGCAATCAAAAATTTTGTGTTCGAAATAGACAAACAGTATGCATAAAAAGATATTTAGTTACGAGTTGAGGAGCATTGTAGTCATCTGAGGACAGTTTTAGAAGTACTCAGGGCTCACAAACTATATGCAAAGAGGAGTAAATGCATTTTCGCTACCAGACACATTGAATATTTGGGTTACATTATTGCACCTCAAGGTGTAGCAACAGATCCTGCTAAGATAGAAGCCATGGTGGAGTGGCCTATCCCTAAGAATCCTAAGGCATTGAGAGGTTTTTTGGGACTTACGAGATACTAATTATAATTTGTCAAGGGATGTGGAGGAGTGGCAAAGCTATCCTACCAACTAGCTGAAGAAAGGAGGTTTTGTTTGGGATTGTAATGTAGAATATGCTTTTAATCAATTGAAGCAACTAATGACACAAGCCCCTGTGTTGATTCAACCCAATTTTAAAGAGAGTTTCATTTTGGAAACAGATGCTTGCCAAACTGGAATTGGAGTAGTCTTAATGCAGCAAATTACACCAATAGCTTATCAACATAAAGCTTTGAGCAGCAAGAACCAAACACTTTCCACTTACGAGGAGTTGTTGGCTATTATGACAATTGGTGAGAAATGGAGGGGGTATCTTACAGGTAGCAAATTCATTGTCAGGACTGATCACATAAGACACAAATTAATAAAGATCAGAAAATCACCAAAATGGTTGTATGAGCTTATGGGTTTTGACTTCCACATTGAGCATAACAAGGGAAGAGACAATGTAGTGGCTGATGCATTGTCTAGAACCTTTGATGGAGGGATGGAAACAGAGGATGAGCCACAGACTCATGGCTCATGCAACTTAATTTCATCGGTGCAACCAAAATGTGTTGAAGAAATTACTTCTAGCTATGATGGGGATAAAACTAATTGCAGATCTTATTTCAATCGATAAACGCACGTCTTGAAACAATCGTATTTTTTGGCTAGGAGATGAAGAGGGATCGTACCTGAAGAAATTCCACCGCCGGTCTTGCGCTGTCGCCGCTCTCGGGTCAGCCGCTCTCAGTCGAACGGCGTCAGCGATGTGAGAATCTCCTCTCAAACGGGCATCTCTCTCAAACCCTAGAGCATGGCATATTTGTAATTAGGTTGAACAGTAAGGTCAAATGGGTAATTTACATGGAAAAAGCAGGGCCAAAATTGTCAAGAATCACAAAGTTACTGTTGGGTTACATAAACCCACCAATTTTGGTGGGTTTATTTAATCATCCGTAATCCGGCACAATCCCGATTATAATACCGGGCTGAAATTATAATTCGATCGACAAACCCTCCTACAAAACATGGGTTTAGGTTGGTTTGTAATTTTAAACCAACCTAAACCCCTCTACAAAACAAGCCCTAAGTTTATTCATGACCCAAACCAACTCAATCATCCACATAGATAATCTACAACATAACCTAGCTTCAATTTTTTTTTTTTATGTTTTATCAACGATCCAACACAATCCAATATTTTAATAAAATATTCATTTATCTCTCATCCATATACACAATCTATTTCTCAATCCAACTTAATTTTTGTTCTCATTATTTAATAATTGCATATTATTTTAGGAATCCTTTTTTAATATATTTAAAAAATATAAGAAATAGAAAAAAAATTGATATTTAATTCCACAATTATAATAAGAAATTTTTTTTTATCATTCACTTAAAATAACATACTAACACAATAACTAAATTAAAATTGCAATAATTGGAATATGAAATCGAAAAATATACGAAATCCATAATAAGAAATGATATAAATTATGTGAGAAAATAAAGAATTTCTAATTGTGAAAAAAAAAAGAGAATTTGAGATTGAGAGGATATAGAAAATTTCAAATTGTGCTTCAAAATATGTCAATATTAGTCTCTATTTATACAGGAAAAAAATACGAATTTTGATAATCTTAAAAAAAAAAAATTAACTTTAATATCAACAATCTAAATTATATCAAAAAAGAAAATTAATATCACCAATAAAAAAATGATATATGACATAAATGGATAAAATTTGGATGATGATCTAGGTTCTCATGAGTTGGTCAACCAACCATATGCACAACCGGTCACACAATTATTTTTGTTTTTCCTTTTTTTTTTTGATAAAAATTTTGTCTATCTTTCTACCACCATATGGCTTAGGTCATCGATGAAGAAAGCCTTATGTGTCTCAGTATCATTGTTTGTATTAAATTTTATGAATATAATTTAAATTATTAATAAATTAATTTTTTTAAATTATCATAATTCTTTTTTATTTTCCTTCATAAGTAGAGTTTAATATTTTCATATTTAAAGCACAATTTGAAACTCTTTATTTTTTCTCAATCTCAAATTTTATCTTTTGTTGAATTTTGAAATTCTCTCTTTTCTCACACAATTTCTATCATTTCTTATTATGGATCAAAACAATCAAAAATTTTCTTCAAACTCTCAAATTTATCCAAACTTTGATGATTTTATGAATTCTGAAAATTACCAAAACTCTCAATATCATGCATAATTTAATATTTCATGCATTTTTTTTATTTCCGTATTACAACTATTGTAATTTAATTTTGTTATTGTGTTAGTATGTTATTTTAAGTGTATGATAAAAAAAAACTTTAATATAATTGTGGAACCAAAATACCAAAAAAAAAAAATTAATCCATGTAACTATTATATAATGAGAGAAAATTATTTTAGGCTGTGTATGTAGATGAGAGATAAATAAATATTTTATTAAAAATATTGGGTTGTGTTGTTGATAAAACATAAAAAGATTTGAATTGAGTTGGATTGTAAACTGTATATATGGACGAAAGAGAAATGAATATTTTATTAAAGAGTTGATTTGGATTGTTGATAAAGAAAGTTTAAGATTATCTTTATTGGTGACACCCACCATATAAACAAAACTTCAATTAGAAAAATGAAAACGAAAAATGCATATAAATGTCATGAGTGTCGTGACATTGGTTAGTGATAAATGTTATAAATATCATTGCAACTTCATTCTATTTTTATCTACAAATAACACATGTTACCATTTCATTGGTATGAAATGATGATAATTTATTTTGGATATAATTTAACTTGTTAATATCGAAAATAATTTTTATTAAAAAATTTGAAAAAATTATCAAAATTCATAAATTTTTTGTCTATAAATAGAGTCCAATATTGACATATTTTCTAACCAATTCAAAATTATCTCCTTTTCCTCATCTAATTCGATATATTTTTTCTTTTTCCTCAACTAATTTTATCATTTCCTATAATGAATCCAAACAATCCAAATTATTTTTCAAACTTCCAAAACTACCCAACACAAGCTCCCAAAATTATCCAAACTTTCAATCTTTTTTGAATTTTTAAAGATTATCCAAACTCTCAATTTTATGAACACTCTCAGTTTGTAGCTTGATTTTTTCCCGATTTCGTATTCTAATTATTGTAATTTTAATTTAGTTATTGTGTTTGTATGTTATTAGTATATAATTACAAAATTAATATATCAAATATTTTTTCATCTATTTTGTACATTTTTAAATATAATAAAAAAGCCTCCCAAAATAATCTAAAATTATTAAATAATGAAAAAAAAAATGTTTGGTCTGGATTGATGTCACTAATAAAATATGAAAAAGTTGGAACTGGGTTGGGTTGTGGCCCATGTGGGTTATGTAGGTGGATGATTTAAATTATCAACTTCTTTTTCATTTATTTATCATTTTTTCTTTATCTCGAAAATATGCAAACAAAGTAATGCACTATAATCAAATGTTATCATTAAAATTATAAATAAGTAAATAAATAAATAAATTTATTTATCGTAATATTAATATTAAAATCATAAAAAAATATCTATTTTATTTCAAAAATTAAAAATCAAAATTATTATCACAAATATCAAAACTAAAATTATGAAAATAATTTTAAAATATTGATATTTAATAACTTTAAATATTTTTATAGTTTTAATTCTAATATTTGGAATAAGAAATGTAACTCTATAATTTTAAGTTAATATTTAGACCAAAATATTTTTTTAAATATTTTTAATGAATACTTTTTAAGAAATTTGATGTTGAGAAGGTAAAGTCCGACAATTTACTTGGTTTTAGTGGGTAATGTACAATAGAAAAGTTTGACAGGTAAAATACAAAAAAATTAAATATTTTAGCATCTCTTAAAATGTTTGACCACAAATAAAATTTATAAGTGATATTCACGATCTCACATAGAATCCACTAACAATTTATCTATATCATTGACATGCAAATGTAATTGCATAATTTAACTGAAAAATCGAATATCGATATCCTCTATTTTAGCAAACCTACTGATTTATAAATCAGTATGAAATTTAAGACCGAATTCATGAACTTAAAATTAATAAAAAAAAAAAAAAACCAAACAAAATTAGGGGTATGCTTGGACCCATGTTGGGCTTATATGGAATGGAAGCTCCTGAGATGTTCAAATCCTAAGCCCAATCCAACCCGTCATTACTTAAATCTAACTATACATCACGGGCAGAGCCCAAGCCCACGGCCCACTTGATGAAGGTCAAATAGGCCCGATTACTTTTAGGTCATGATATATAAGACTAAAATTCAATTTATATTTCTGGCTGTTGGTACCAACTAGTCAACCTGCCAACTTTTCAAACTGCACGCATTTTTACTATCTTTTCACCAAACTACATCGTATTTATCAAGTCGAGTAATAAACATAAAATAAAGTTATCCATGATATATATTCAAAAAATTAATATATAATCAAAAAATTAATAGTACAATTTAGTAACCAATATAATAAAGCCTAATAAATTAGCAACTCTAGAAAGAATTATAGCTTTGACTCCCAAAAATAAATAACGTAGAATCAGAGCTTACCCCACACCGATTTCATGGCTACCCCCCACCACCCAACAACCCAGAGCCCACCGCAGCCCCGCCGCCTTCCACCTCCACTCCACCGCCGCCATGACTCGTAACGCTTAACTGCTTCAGGAATCGGACACGTGGCGTCGGAAAACAACAAAATATTGACACCTTCACCACACCTCACTGTGTGTCTCTTTCTACACACAGTACGTCACCACTCTCTCACTAACTCCCACTCAATATTTTAATAATCAGGAGTTTGGAAAGGTGCAGTAGAAGTGTATACGAGTTTTTCTGGAAAGGTCCCTTTCCGATACGTATTTTTTTATTCCAAAAGTGGGAGACTAAAAGGTCGAGAAAAAAATAGTAAATATATTTCTGTTGTTTTGAGTCATGAATTCGTCGCTGAATGCGGTGGTGATGGCGGGGGTGTTGACGAGGGCTTTTTTTGAGGATTCTAACGACATCGAATTCGGGAATCCATGGTGGTTCGTGTACGCCAGCGTTTCGTGTTTCCTCGTACTCTTCGCCGGAATCATGTCGGGCCTGACTTTGGGCCTGATGTCCCTCGGGCTCGTCGAGCTCGAAATACTTCAGCGAAGCGGCACATCCACCGAAAAGAAACAAGCTGGTATTGTAAACTCTGTATTTTTTTTTTCATTGATGGAGTTTATTTATTTAATTTTTTAAAAGTGATTTGAGAAATTGGCAATTATTATTTATTTATTATTATTATTATTATTATTATTATTATTATTATTATTTTGGCAGCAATTATTTTCCCGGTAGTTCAAAAGCAGCATCAACTTCTTGTGACTCTGCTACTATGCAATGCAGCTGCCATGGAGGTTGGTGGACGGTGGTTAATTTTGATGGGATTTGATTTTGTGTTTCTGGGTTTGGAAAGTTAGATTAATTAGATTGATCCCCATCATAATTGTAGTATTAAATCTCCAATTTAAAGAATGGAATTTGTGCTAAGCTTGAATTTCAAGATTCTTGATTCTAGCTTCAGCTTAGTTTACTGTTTAGGTATCGTTTGTGTTAACGGAAGTGTATTATGTATTCGGTTTTCTTGTTTGTATTCGTTTGAAGAACTTTGCTATGTTGGTTACAATGTTGTATGCAGGCTCTACCAATATATCTGGACAAATTGTTTCATCCAGTTGTTGCTGTTATTCTCTCTGTGACATTTGTTCTCGCTTTCGGTGAGGTAGACTTAGTTTTTTTACTGGATTTGGTTTTTGATTATTCACCGAAACTAACTCTATGTTTTTATGGCGATAAGATCATTCCACAAGCAGTATGTTCTAAATATGGGCTGGCTGTGGGTGCGAATTGCGTGTGGCTTGTGCGCTTTTTGATGATACTTTGCTTTCCGATTGCTTACCCTATTGGAAAGGTGAACTTTCCTGTGTAATTCATGTGGCCAATGGTATAATAGAGGGATTATTTATCTGTTTATCTTTCCTAGTAATAATATACCTCGTAAATCGGAGAATGTATTCAGAAAATATCATTGTAATGTGGCTATGTTGTTGGTGTTTTCTCTTCTGCCTAAATTTCACATTTCTTGTAGCTCGATTTTTGTTATGATTCAGGTTCTGGATTCTGTCTTCGGCCACCATGAAGCTTTGTTTAGACGACCTCAATTGAAAGCACTTGTATCCATCCATAGCCAGGAGGTATACTCTTTCTCTCTCTCTAGAGTTTTTTATCGTGATAATTTATTGTGGTAAATAACATTGTAGGCAGGTAGAGGTGGTGAACTTACTCACGATGAAGCGACGATTATTAGTGGAGCACTAGATTTGACAGAAAAGGTATGTTCGAGTTAAGAATGATCATTTTGTATCACTAAAATTCTTCAGCTCTTTCTCCTTTGAAAATTACTATAGAAGGCCATATCTTAAATTTATTCCAAACTAGTACGTAGCTTTTGTGAGAATTTAAATAGAAGTGAGTACGTAACTTATTTTACATGAAAATATTTATTTAACCATTAATATACTGGAATACATGGACGCATTACTTGTTTCCTGGAGGAGTTTCATTCAATATTATCAAAATCCTTCAATGCTTGTTTGTTAATTTTTTAGCTTCTCTTAATTGTAATGGATTTTCTTTATATCAATTTCTTACTAAAAATGCTTCACAATGAAAGTTTTCTTATTTTTTATGTATCAGTATCACATTTAGTTCATTTATTATTCATGCGTAATTTAAGATGCAATGTTTTCAAAATTACGAAATCTAATTATTTGTCAACTGAAAAACACATTAATTGTTAGCCTCATGATTTTACATGAAATTATGGAAATAAACTTGGGTGTTCTCAATCATGTGCAGACTGCAGAGGAGGCTATGACACCCATTGAATCAACGTTTTCTCTTGATGTGAATACAAAATTGGATTGGTGAGTTAGTGCTAGTAAGAATTTGATTTTTAAGAAATTTACGATCCTCATTTCAATTCTTATGCTATGTGGGTTGAAGACATTGGCTCTATCACTTGTGTTGAAAAATGGACTTGTTACTCAGGAATACTTCTTTTCAAGGTGCCTAATAAGTTATCGATTTATTCCTAATCAATTTAAACTCACACGAAGAGAGAATTTTACTCGGGGCACTTTTTGGCTATTATTTCTTAGCTAGAGACAGAGTAAATTCCTTTTTTTTTTTAAACCTAGATGACGTCCGTGGGCTGTTCGTGGAGGAGTGGTTTATTTACTGTTTTATTTAATTTTGATGGGCTTTGTTAGTAGTGGATCTTTCTATTTTTGGCAGTAGATTAGTAGTATAATTATGATGTTTAGGGTAAAACATATCATCGAATTATTATTGGATTTTGGAGCCTGGAGGCTTGGGCAACGACGTGTCGTTGATTTGTGTTCTTTTACAATCTGCTATTCATCAATTGGTCCGACCTGTCGGATTCCCACCGCCGACGATGACGATCACACGTTCCACTGGCGAGAGGCTGGACAAATTGGAGTCTGAATTGGCTGACACTGCTGCGCAGGTGCGCGAACTGAAAGCAGGGCAGAATGAAAACACCATGAAATTGGAGGAGATTTCCGCGACCCTGACTGAGCTTTCTCGCTTGATCTCTCGATCAATTGGGAAACAGCCCCAGAACGCCGGCCAACCTGACGATGGGTCGTCGTCGCCCACCACGACCGTTGATCCAGAATCCGTGGCGCCCAGGAACAGCGCACCTCGCGCACCGCCGAGCCTGGTGCAATTGCCAGCGTTCGAAGGGGTCGACCTCATAGGTTGGCTCGCCCGTGCGGACTAGCAGTTCATGATGCATGGGACTCCGCTCGGGGAGAAACTGACCGCGGCGTTCGTTGCAATGGAGGGACCTGCCCTCTATTGGATCACTTGGTTGCGAGGCCGCAATCCCAACGTGACATGGGATGAATTTGCGCAAGCCCTGATTGCGAGGTTTGATACTAGATTCAAGGGGAGTCGATTTGAGCGGCTAGCGAATGTGAAACAGACTACCACAGTCGATGATTATGTGTCGGAATTTATGCAACTGGCGAGTCAAGTACCCGGGATGGTGGACGCCCATTATCTGGGTTACTTTATGAACGGCTTGAAGAATTCTGTTCGGAGCTCGCTGCGGTTGCTTCGGCCGGCAGATTTGGAAACTGCCATAGAGCTCGCTCGAGATATTGAAGATAATCTGATCGCGCAGGGGGAGGAGCGCGCGGGAAGGAGCTTTTCTAATTCGGGGCAGTGTCAGGGCCCGTTTATTTGACAACCTGGCAGTGCTGTCAGTTCAGCGCCGAATCCGAGCAGTGGGGGAGGGTCGAATCGCACTTCGCGGCCACCCGGCAGAAGTGCATCGTAGGGCTCTAACATGTCTGGGCAATCCACCGCCCGTTCGCGTTTCACCCGGCTCTCGTCCAACGATCTTGCTGATCTACGGGAGAAAGGGCTTTGCTTCAAGTGTAAGAAGCCGTACACTCCGGGCCATAACAGGGTCTGCCCGCTGCGGGAACTTCGGGTGTTGATGGCAGAACCCGACGATACGGCTGATTTACAGAATTCAGAATATTATGAAGTGACGGGGCTGGAGGAAGAAGTGGAAGAGCCGGTCGAGTCTGTGGAGGATGAGGGAGCACTATCGGTTTATTCCATGGTCGGACTTTCTAGCCCGGGAACTATGCGGATGCGTGGCGTTATGCGCGGGCGAATGATAACTGTTTTGGTTGATAGTGGTGCAAGTCATAATTTTATTTAATCGTCTTTAGTTCCTTTACTTCAGCTTACTCCTGATGAATCTGTTAAGTTTGGGGTGCAACTAGGTAACGGGGTGAGGCAACAGTCAGAAGGTGTCTGCAGAAATGTGGCTATGAACCTAGAGCATTGCAAGGTAGTAGCTGACTACTTTGTGTTTACTCTCGGTGGTGTAGATGTGATTTTGGGGGTGGCGTGGTTAGCCACGCTCGGAGAGATGCGCACGAATTGGGAGAAAATGACTATGACCTTCGAGAAGGGGGGAGAAAATGTGGTGTTGAGAGGAGACCCGTCGA
Source organism: Scutellaria galericulata (assembly GCA_946896805.1). Lineage (NCBI taxonomy): Eukaryota > Viridiplantae > Streptophyta > Magnoliopsida > Lamiales > Lamiaceae > Scutellaria > Scutellaria galericulata. The sequence goes on along the minus strand of OX335792.1, from coordinate 2,026,748 downwards.
TTAGCCGCAGTCCGGTAGGCTTGCGAACTTTGATGCGAACTTGTGATGTTGACTTTTGGGCAGTGGAATTGGGTCAGAGCCGTCACATATGTTGGAGCCCAATCCGGAAAAGGTGCAGAAGGTTCTGGATGGGTATCCTGGGGTCTTTGGAGAGCCGACAAACCTACCACCGCGGCGAACCACAGACCACCGTATCAAGCTTATGCCTGGGGCAGGCCCAGTGTTAGTACGCCCATACCGCTATGGCGACCTGCAGAAAGATGAGATCGAGAAATTGGTCGGAGATATGTTACTAGCAGGGATCATTCGGCCGAGCTCGAGCCCGTTCTCTAGTCCGGTACTTCTGGTAAAAAAGAAAGATGGAAGTTGGAGGTTCTGTGTGGATTATAGGGAGCTGAACAAGGTGACAGTGCCGGACAAATATCCCATTCCAGTGATACAAGAGATGCTAGATGAGTTGGCAGGGCAGTGATCTTCTCGAAGATCGACTTGCGAGCCGGGTACCACCAGATCCGGGTCACTGGGCGAGACATCCACAAAACAGCCTTCAGGACTCATAGTGGACATTGAGTTTCTGGTCATGCCCTTCGGGCTCACTAATGCCCCGACGACTTTCCAATCAGCGATGAATGGTCTGTTTAGGCCGTTCCTTCGGCAGTTTGTTCTGGTGTTTTTCAACGATATTCTGGTATATAGCAAGACTTGGGAGGACCATCGCATACATCTGTCTCAGACCTTACAGCTGTTGCAAAAGAATCAATTTAAGGCGAACTTTAAGAAATGTGCATTCGGATGCTTAAAAGTAGAGTATCTTGGTCACGTGATCTCGGCGGCAGGGGTGGCGATGGATCCGGGGAAGGTCAGTGCGGTGTTGGAGTGGCCTCGCCCAGGTTCAGTGAAAGAAGTTAGGGGATTTCTTGGCCTAACAGGGTATTACCGTCGATTTGTGAGGAATTATGGCTTGATCGCCCGTCCGTTGACAGCCTTGTTAAAGGAGGCCCCCCGCATCTGAGTGGACTCCAGAGGCCGAGGGTACCTTTGCGCAATTAAAAAGGGAGCTAACTGAAGCTCCTGTGTTGGCTATGCCTCAATTTGACAAACTTTTCGTGGTGGAATGTGATGCCTCGGGGACTGGAGTAGGGGCGGTCCTCATGCAAGAAAGGAGGCCCATTGCTTATTTTAGCAAGTCTCTAGCGGATAGAACATTGACGAGGTCCGCGTACGAGAGGGAGATGATGGGGCTAGCTTTGGCGGTGCAGCATTGGCGGCCTTATCTCATAGGGCGGAAATTTGTGGTACGGACGGACCACAGGAGTCTTAAACATCTCTTAACTCAGAAGATTGTCACTCCATCGCAACAGGTTTGGGTGGCGAAGTTGTTGGGGTATGATTTTGTGATCGAGTATAAGACAGGCGCCTCCAATGCGGCAGCGGATGCGTTGTCTCGCCGGGGAGAAGAGTTGGGTTTGTCAGTATAAGCCTGTCAGAGTGGGTGGGGTTAGCCGAGGTTGGTGTTGAACAGAGACAAGATCAGTTTGTTCGAGAAGTGATACAAGCAGTTGAGACACAGCAGGGCAGCCGGCCCGGGTTTGAGTTGGTTGGGGGGTGACTGTTCTTTAAGGGTCGGTTGGTGCTTGCGGCTGATTCGAAGTGGATCCCTCAGTTATTGCATGAGTTCCACAATACCCCATCTGGGGGACATGCGGGGGCATTTCAAACTTATAGGAGATTGGCTGAGAATGTGTTTTGGAAGGGCATGTTTCGTCGGGTGCAAGAGTATGTGGCGTAGTGTTTGATGTGTCAAAAGACCAAGTATGAGGCAATGTCTCCCGGGGGGTTGTTGCAGCGCTTTCAATTCCGGAGCTTGTTTGGGAGGATATATCGATGGACTTCATTGCATCGCTGCCCAAGTCACGGGGGTATTCGTCTGTGCTAGTAGTTGTGGACAGATTGTCGAAATATGGCCACTTCATTGCATTGAAACCTCCAATTACATCTCGTTCGGTGGCTGAGATATTTGTGCAGAAAGTGGTGCATTTGCACGGGATGCCGAGATCAATTGTGAGTGATAGGGATTCAATCTTCATGAGTACTTTTTGGAAGGAATTGTTCGCTATAGCTGGCACCAAACTCAAATTTAGCTCGGCCTATCATCCGGAGACAGACGGGCAAACTGAGGTCCTGAATCGCATACTGGAAACGTATTTGAGATGTTTCACTTGTGAGCAGCCTAAACAGTGGTTGCGGTGGCTGCCATGGGCAGAGTATTGGTATAACACGGCTTTTCAAACGGCTGCTCGAATTACGCCGTACGAGGTAGTGTATGGCTGGGCACCACCCAGCCTGCGTCGGTATCTTCCGGGAGAGTACAAGGTGGCGGTTGTGGCAGAGGTGTTAGGCAGCCGAGACACTATGTTGGGGCGGTTGAAGCGGAATCTGGAGGTGGCACAGCAGCGCATGACTCGGCAAGCTAACAAGCATCGCCGAGCGGTGGTATTTGAGGTGGGTGATAAGGTGTTCTTGAAGGTGCGGCCGTTCCGTCAGCTCTCGGTTAATCAGTAGCAGCATAACAAACTATCAGCAAAGTTTTATGGTTCGTTTGTGGTGGAAGGTCGAGTGGAGCATAACAAACTATCAGCAAAGTTTTATGGTTCGTTTGTGGTGGAAGGTTGAGTGGGGCCGACTGCTTACAGTTTGACTTTGCCTTCCTCGAGCAGAATTCACCCTGTGTTCCATGTGTCTCAGTTGAGGAAGGTGGTAGGGGAGCATCCGGTGGAGCAGGAGTTGCCGGTGAGCTTGGAGATTCCTTTGGTTCCGCTGTTTGAGCCCGATGAGGTGTTGGCAAGGCGGAATGTGCGGGTTGGAAGTGCTGATGAGGAGCAATTATTAGTAAAGTGGTTGGGACAGTTTGAGGATGATGCAACGTGGATGAGTGAGATGTGGTTTAGGCGACAATTTCCAGATTTCAACCTTGGGGACAAGGTTGTTTCGAAGGAGGGTGGAATTGATATGGAGCAAGGTCAGGATTTGGTTGAGGCGGGGGAGCCGAGGCCTCTCATTGTGTACCGTCGGCGTGCTCGGGCTTAGGCCCACGTCTGTGGGCTGTTCGTGGAGGAGTGGTTTATTTACTGTTTTATTTAATTTTGATGGGCTTTGTTAGTAGTGGATCTTTCTATTTTTGGCCGTAGATTAGTAGTATAATTATGGTGTTTAGGGTAAAACATATCATCGAATTATTATTGGATTTTGGAGCCTGGAGGCTTGGGCAACGACGTGTCGTTGATTTGTGTTCTTTTACAATCCGCTATTCATCAATGTAGTAGCTACGTTCTCCTTTCTCCAAAAAATTTAACTAATATACAAATGTTCTAGAGAGGACAAAGCATTTAGCTTTTTAGAGGTAATGCCACATGCTTGGTGGAAATCATCATATTTATTTTCATTTATATGTTATTTCGGCATCATCACATTTGGGAAGATAAAATTTCTTGGCTATAGAAGTTGTAAATAACATCGTATGGAAAAAATTTCTATTCTGCAGGGAAGCTATTGGAAAAATCCTTGCGCGGGGTCATAGTCGCATCCCTGTTTATTCAGGAAACCCGAAGAACATTGTTGGACTTCTACTGGTCTGAGCAAAGCTCCTCAATACCAAGATGTTCTTGATTATCTCATATTAGTAATTTAGTATCAATGATGTGTTGTTCAATTGTCTTTTTAATTTTAATCTGTCATATAGGTGAAAAGTCTTCTCACTGTAAGAGCTGAAATGGAGACCCCAGTTAGCTCCGTCTCCATCCGCAGAATGCCTAGGTATGCCCATTTTCTGATTTTTTCATCATTTTTACTTTGAGTGATTCATTTATTTCATCACATAAGCTTTAATCGATCGTGCTACAGAGTACCAGCAGACATGCCACTATACGATATTCTCAATGAGTTTCAGAAGGGAAGCAGTCACATGGCAGCTGTAGTGAAGGTAAGAGCGAAAGAGAAAAAGCTCGTTCCTTGTAATGTACCTGTCATGGTCGGGGCGAAAACTTCAACCAAAGGGGACCCACAGTTGAAGGTCCCGCTGCTCGACAAACGTGATGGACAACCAAATAGTGTCGTAGTCAACATCGAGAAGTCTCTGCAAAACGGGTTTATGACATACAATACAAAGCATACGGTAGAGGACGTGGAAGATGGTGAGGTCATCGGCATAATCACATTGGAAGACGTATTTGAAGAACTTCTACAAGTAATTCTCGTTGTTTCATACTTTTCTCGAAGCTTTCATTTTTGACTTCATGTTTTTAATTGTGTCGGTCATGCGATACAGGAGGAGATTGTTGACGAGACAGATGTGTACATCGATGTGCATAAAAGGTGCTGAGAGTTTCTCCTTTGATTTTCATAAAGTTATTCTACTTTTAAGGGATTTCTTGATGATTTATCGTTCGATCACTATTGCAGGATACGGGTCGCTGCAGCTGCTGCAGCTTCTTCCATTGCTCGAGCACCTTCAAATCGTAGGCTATCTGGCCAAAAGCCATCAATAGTACGTTCTCTTTCCGAGTCTTTATCGCATTATAGCACTTATAATTTTCTAATTAAGTTATATATATAATGGTTGGAGTGCATAATAGAAACTCAAAACACAAAAACCCAATTCCCAACCTTCATATTTTTGGAAGCAAAACATTGAGCGAAATATGGTCGTTTAAGAACTTCATGCCCGGATTTTCCGTTATAAACTTGGAATAGTTGTTTGTGGTTATCAAAGAAAGACTCTAAAGTAGTCGATTTATCTGTTTTAGAAAGTTCTAATAAACCCTTTTGATAATGACCTTATTGAACATTTATGCAACCATACGGACTTATAGTTGTGAAGCGAAACATGAATCTTGCTACTGATTGACACACCATTAGATACAAACGAAAGTGTGTATCTGAAGAAACTTCTGAAGCTTGTAAGAAACCCATTGTGCAGAGAGTGGTGCGCTAACTCTCGCTATCTTCTAAAGCGTCGTATATATATAGCATTCTAATTGTTACCTTGTATTGTGCTAACTGGTTTTCGGCATCTCCCAGGTAAGCAAGGACCAATAAAGTTGGAAGATGTAATGATCTTCACAAGATCATGAGCCAACATGTAATCTTAAGTGTAATATGCATGATGTTTGTCGATTTCTTTACTTGTAACTAACTTTTCTTAGGATGAGGCTGTAATTAAGTCCTTGTTCTATGTGTAGATGGATGAGTTTGTAACATCAAATTCTACACTAATATTACTAATACTTTAGAATAGTAGACCATTCAAAAGAATTTCTTTTTTTTTTTTATTCTTAATTTTTTATTGTATTGATGTTGTTTATTAGGGTATAGTGTATGCCTCTATGGTAATGTTGGTGTCTCTTTCCCAACCTTACAATGGTAAAATTATCTTGTGTCAATTGGTTCTCTTTGTTTTTAATAATTAAACTTAATGTATTATCACTTTTTTTTTTTACTATACATATAAATATGTTTATTTTCAAATTGTAATGAGTTCGTGTCTTTCCAGTTTTTAACCTATAAACATTTTTCTGGCCACTTTTTTTTCTTTGGAATCTGAAATGAAATTGCAAAATGAAATATATATATATATATATATATATATATATATATATTATATATAAGTAAGACCAAGATTGCCACGTGTCAATCATACAATGCTTGGACATTAATTGTTTTGACATTAATTTCTATTATTAAATGTTTTTTTAAATAATCTATTATTATACATATAGGTTTTTTTCTTTATTATAAATATATAGTATTGAAAGAATATACTTTTAATTTTTATTATTTTGAGCAAATATTTTTAATAATTAGAATCATGATTTTTAATGATCACAATATTATCTGAAAAATATCATGTATAAAACTTTAAAAATATCATGTATAAATAATGCTACTATTTTTATTTTAAAAACAAATTTAAGTTTATAATACAATCTCAAATTTTGTACATTAAGTTCTCTTATTAAGTTTTTTTTTTCTTTTTTCTTTCTAGATAATCTATCATTATACATTTAGGTTTTTTTCTTTATTATAAATATATAATATTGAAAAAATATACTTTTAATAATTAGAATCATAATTTTTAATAACCATAATATTATCTAAAAAATATCATGTATAAATTAAAACTTTACAAATATCATGTATAAATAAATACTACTATTTATATATTAAAATTTAATTTAAGTTTATTATACAATCTCAAATTTATAAGAGATATAAAATAAACATTATTATTTATGTTTTAATATCTTATATTTAACATTTAAGATACTATATTTTTTAAATGTTATACATGATATTTTCGTTTATATATATATATATATATATATATATACTTTTAAAATCTTACATAATAAAATTTTTTGTCTATAAAAGATAATATGTTTTTTATATCTTAATTTAAGATAATATACTAAATTTACACATGCTCTGAAGAAGTCAATTATTTAGATAGAAAGCCTAGATTTAATAACATGAGTCATGCCAAAATCTATGTAAGATTTAATGTGATTTGATAATTAAGTTTCACAATAAATTTTTTCATTGATCTTCAATATGATTTAATTTTATGAACCATTACTTTTAACAAATTGCAAGTAAATTATAATCATGCAGAACTATCATTTAATTTATACATGATATTTGAGCTACACTAGAAACATGCAAATTAAAACTAGAATCATGCAAAACTAGAATCATACAAATTGCAGTTACTTTTAAATATGATTTATTTCGAAACTTAAAATTTATTTGTTACTATAAAATTCAACCTCAAATATTATATACTTGCTTATTTCGTACAATATCCCCAGCTAATCCCTCTCAATTGTTCAATTGTATATTTCATGAGATATTATATTTCAAAATTCAACATTATAATTTTCCTTATGTAATATTCTAATCTAATCACTTTTGAATGCAGTTTTAAGTGGATATGGAATATCTTGCAATAGCTGACATTAATCCATCCAAGGAGACGTGTGCAATAAGAGTTTGAGTTATCATATCATGGTTTCTACCTCAAAGGAATTCCACACCGGAAAATAACCTTATGGAGATGGTTTTGATGGATGATAAGATATTTTAAGAACACATCATATTATTACATAAAGTTGGTATATATTCTTCAAGGATGAGTTTTTTTTATGTTTTTTATAATCTTATAATATGTTTACAATTCAAATTTATTTAATTCTAACTTCTTTTTCCCTTATGATTCATTTTCAGTTTACAAGTATGCTGGCTATTGTTGCACGTAGTTAAATTAGTAGATGCAAAAACATGCTAAAAAAGGGAGTAATTTATTCTTTGAAAAACTTTCATAAATTATAAATGTATTATGAAAATATCATAAATTAAAATAAATATCATTCAAACTTAAAATTTAAAATAATATAAATAAATAACAAAATTTATTTATCATAAAAAATAACCTGTATTACACAAATCATATACAGTTAACTCTTAAAATTATGGCTTCCTTATTTATTGGAACGTTGATCGTCACAAGACAGTAGATTTATCATCCTTTAAGTCTACTTGAATTAATATTTTCATAACTTTGGTACATCACTATATATAGTTTTGATATAAAATTTAATTTTTATGAAGTTAACATTAACATAAAATATTAATATATGTATATTGTTGTATCACGTCAATTGTCATGTGTTCTAACATGTGTATAGTGTATACATATATATGTATGTATATTGCACTAGTATATTTATATATAATATAACAAGTATAAATATAGATACTTAAAATACTACTTTTTCATATTAAATTTCTAAATTTTAGTTAAGAAATATTAACAAGAATAATTAGGAAATAAAATCACATAATATTCTAAAAAAATATTTAATTTGAAACAAAATTTAAATATCATAAATTATATTTATTTTGAAAATGAGAGATTATATTTTAAGTCGATTGGCATTGTATCCTCATAGATTTTTTTTTTTTTTTTGGATAAAGTCCCCCAGTAAATTGCCACGAAATTAAAATATTAATTTATGAAGCAGGGCAACCTCGACAAAATCGAAAAATTCAAAATTTAAATACCCTTTACAACTCTGCCATATTTACGAAAATACCCAATTTCTTAGCTGCGAGGGTCTCATCTATCACCAACCTTTTTGCCTGACCAAGTCATTTTCATTAAATCATGATCATAAATTATTGTTTCTAAAAAAGAAAAAGAAAAATATTTAACTTTTGTGAGTCATGAGTTGGACTATTATCCATCGATCACAAAAACTTATGTTACACGGCCTCACAGATAGTTTCTGTGAGATTAATCATTTTTACCCACAAATCAAATTCATTTTCACAAATTTATATGTGAATTGTAAGGTGTGATTTGTGGGTTGACCCGTCTCACAGAACATAACGTAAGATGATCCATGAGACAGTCTCATGTAACATTCACTCATTTTCGATTTATTTGAACCTCCATTTCTATAAGAACAAAATAAAAGTGTGTTTTCTTTTTCTTTTAATTTTCAAAACTGAAGTTTATTGAATACTCAGTCAAAAAAACATGGTCTATTGATGTCCAAGAAATCAAATGAGATTTAAGAAACCACAAACCACTAGAAAAGTTTGATTAAAATATATAAAATATCTAAAAAAATAAATATACATTAACAAAATAAAACGATTTTAGAAATATAATTCCATAAAATGAAATCCTACTACCAATATTTTAGGAGTCAATTTGAATCTGTACTTGGGTCTAAGTTTCCGTTGATTTTTTTTTTTTTTCAGAAGCTTAAAAGGATTGTACGTCCACGTCAGCGATTTATTTTCTTTTCTTTTTTTTGCGCGCACAGTCCAACTTATGGAAAATGTACGTATAAATACGTAGTTCGTTTGCTTCATCTTCTTACTTGGATATGCATAGATACACAATGTATAATGACTTAGAAGATTTTTCGCACGGATAACTGATTCATGTAGAAGATTTTCTACGCTAATTTAGGTCAATTTCACCGTTTCTTCGTAATTTTGTTTGGGTCCTTTTGATTTTCGTTTTTTTTTCTCTCTTTTTAAACACCCGCATCTGTGGTATGAATTAAATTCTCAAATATTGATCGATAAGAAAATCTTTATCTCGATAATTTTTATTTTCCTGCTATTTTCTGTCTCCTCAAATTGTCGATACTGAAAGAAAAGAAGGCGAGTGTGCGTATGTTTTTTTTAAGTGATGTGATTATTGGAATTCTGTGTTTCTTTTTTGGTATTTCTTTTGTACAATTTTGTCATTGTAATGAAAAGTTGATGTAGGGTTTATGGGGTTAGGGTTTTTGAAGTTGATGCGTATTGTGTAAATTTTCTTATTTGAGCGAATCAATTCAAGAAATTCGGTGTTATGTTTTTTAAACTTTTTAAACTGAAAGTTTTTGTTATTCTCAGAACTGGTTTTAGAATTCGGCTATGGGTTTCAAGGAAGTCTATGCATCATTGCAAACTCATTTCCCGCAGGTAATTTCAGGCATTTATTCTGGAATGTTTATTTATATTCATCAATTTTGATTAGTTTGAAAATTTTGGATAGTAATTAATGCATGATTAAAGAGAAACTTTTATTTTAACCTTTTTGGCCATTGAAAGATAGGACTTTAGTGATATTTATGACCGATAATAATTATGGATGATTTCAAATGCTGGTGATTTTTTTTTTTTCCATATTATATAAATCTTTTTTCTTTTTTCTTTGTTGTCCTGTTTATTTATTTTTCAATTTCAAGGAGGCTAGATTACTAGTTTGTAACTTGGTTATTACTTCCTTCCCTTCTTGTTGACAGATTGATCCTCGAGCTCTTAGGGCTGTTGCTTTCGAGCATTGCAAGGATGTTGATGCTGCTGTTGTGACGGTACTTGAGGAGATCATTCCTTTCTTCACTGAAAGATCTGTACCAAGTAGTCTTTCGAGCCAGAGCATTTATTTGGATGAACTATCTGATGGTAAACAGTTTAATGATAAATTACCCATTTGGTAGTTTGCATGTCTTTTGCACGGATATAGAGTTCCACACGTTTTCTTATGCTATTTGAAATATTAAATGCTTAAACTTGTTCTATTGTTCTCACCACTAATTGGTGAAATAGGAATTCAAACCCAGGATTGCATGTCTGTGGAGACAGCAGGCTCATCTCAAGTTCACAATGTTCTTGATAATGTTGAACAACCACCCTTGGGTGGTGATGCTGATGAGGGACCCGGTGAACCCTTCTCTGATTCATATGATGGGCACCATGAAGGAGAGGATAATATTGCTGAATTGACATTTCCAGAGAAAACTCATCAGAATGAGATGGTAATGAGTGCTGACATGAACTCTCCTGGTGAACTCGTTGCATTGGTAGATAAAAATAGGGTAGACACTCATCAAAAAGATGTGTCAGAAGACCCTCAAACAGAGAAAAAAAATTCAGGAGATAATTGCCCAGAAAGCGGCATCAATTTTTCATCTGATAATACCCCTCTGCATGCTGTGGGAGCTTCACTAGAAGTGGACATTGTTTCCAATCAAATTTTGAATCTTTACCAGGAAAACCAAGATGTTGCTAGAAACTCAGAGACTGATTTTGGCGCAGCATGCATTAATGAAGAGTATCATCTGGAGAAGTCTTTTGCAGATGGCAACGAGCCTGTTTCTGAGACAGCTTTGTTGACTGTTGATGATGTACCTTGGATAGAGGCTGTAGAGGCTACTGTCATGCAAGAAAGTAATTTGTATAACCTGAATGCATGTTTGTCAACAGATGCTGCTTCCAAGTCGGAGATGAACATTATTGGTATCACTGAGGATGAGGCTGCCTTGAATGCCGCCATGTCTCAATCTAGTGATATCCATATTATTGATGATATTGAGGAAATTATTGCAGATGCAAAAAATAATAAGGTATTAATACTATACTCATTATCTTTTAATCATTCATCATTAATGGGTTCTAGAAACCTGATACTGATGGTTAACTGTATTGAAAGCAAACTTGTTAAAGGCGTGAGGCGCAGAGGGTGCAGGCTGTATCGCCTCTACAAGAAAGTGGTAGGCACTCATCATGGGTGTGCCTTTCAGCTTCTTGTGCTCTCTCCTTTTTTTTGGTGTGTGTTTTGAGGGATACATCTTGTTCACAGACTCCCTTCCAACACCCAAATATATTTTTAAGATCACTTTTATGATTTTCAAAGACGTTTTTTCTTGAGGAAAACATATGAAAGAAAAATTAGATCTACCGCTAGACCTCAAATACTCGTGCCATTCCGACCACTGCCACTGCCGCATACCCATGTATTTACTCCTTTTAGTTTGATCTTTTTTTGTTCGTGTTGTTTTCATTCATTTCTTGACATTTAATATGGTTTCAACAATTTAATGTATCGATTTTTGAAAAGTATACATATATTTCTTTTATTTTTTAAATCTTAATTTTTGCGCCTCATGTTCAGGTGGTGCGCACCTCCTTACCTCAGGTGCCAGGATCACCTTTGTGCGCCTTGCGCTTTTAACAACTATGATTGAAAGGTTCTGGTTTTTTCCAAATCTCAGTTCAATCAAAACCAAACTTATGAGTGTTAGTTGTCTAAATTTAGTTAATTGAACCGTTTTTGTTAGTAGTAGCTTGATGTTTAGATGCTTTAATCAACCATCTCCAAGAATGTGCTTGTCAATTTTATGATGGTTGATCTCACAAGATTGTATCTGGACGATTGAGTTCGCTAAGATATAGTCTCGTGGGGTCAAAGTTCTGTGGAGATTCATTGAAAACGAATATGCAATTTCACCTTGTATGAATGTCCATTTTTCTTTTATAATATGTATGATAGACACAAAATGTTTTTAGACAACATTGTTCTCGGCAATGGAGTCAGTTATCTGCTTGATGAAGCGAGTACAGCTTGAAGAGCAAGCTGCAGAACAAGCGAAACTTGAAGCTGCGAGAGGGGGTATGGACATACTGAATAAAGCTGAAGAACTTAAACAGATGCTTCAATATGCGAAGGAGGGAAATGACCTGGTTGTATTCTTTTTTCTGATCATAAATCTTTCCTTTGAGATATCTAAAACTCTCTATTCTTTGACAATAACACGTATATCTAGTCTAACTCTACAGTCTTGCCTCTTAGGATGCTGGGGAAGTTTTTGGTGAGAAGGCAATCCTAGCGACGGAGTTGCGAGAGCTTCAGTCTCGTGTGCACTCACTGTCAGATAAGAGAGACCAGTCACTTACAATCCTTGATGAGGTGATTTAAGATACACCCCTTTATGTTCTTACATCACAAAAGACATTAATCATTGCACTTAATTTATGTAATAAATTAATAATATTGTAGTTGAATGGCAACTGTGCTAGAAGATATGTCTAATGTGAGAATATCATGTTTTGATTTGTAATAGTAATGTTTGTGTTTGATGGTAGTTCTTTAATTATTTGAAATGGGCTATATCATGCCAGCACTTACTCATGTCCTTAAGCATTTTCCAGCAGATGCGTGAAACTTTACAGGTGCGATTAGCTGCCACTGAGGATGAAATAAAATCTGCAGAGCAGGAAAAACTGGAAAAGGAGAATGCTGCACGCAAGTCACTTGTTGAGCAGGAATTAGTTATGGAAAAAGTTGTGCAAGAATCAATGATCCTGAAACAACAGGCAGAAGAAAATGCAATGGTAGTGACTCCTCTCTCTTAGTGGTTTAATAGTTTCTATTACTTATGTTGAACCATTTAACAATGAAAGAACTTAACAATTGCATATATAGGCCCTCTAATTTTTTGTTATTATTGGGTTGCAGTTGCAGGAATTTCTTACAGATCGTGGTCGTGTTGTTGATGCATTGCAGTATGTTCTAGTTTTTCTTCTTTTTAATTTTCCTGTTCAATTGCTTTTTCCCTGATTCATTATCAAGGTTGTATGTTCTGGATATCATATGGACAGTTTGCATGTTGTCAATTGTTTTTTACTCACACATTGTGATTTCAATAACACGTGAACAGTGCAAATAATGCAACTAATGAGCATCTTTGTTTTTCTTTTCCTTCCTGCATTTTCTCCCAGGGGTGAAATAGCTGTTATATATCAGGACGTGAAACTGCTAAAGGAGAAATTCGATCAACGTGTTCTGTTTAATGAATCACTTGTTTCCAGCCAGACCAGCTTTGTTTTAGCTTCTTCCTACTCATCATTGAAAAGATTGGTTCCAGATCAAGTGCAAGTGCCTGTGGTAGATGATGATTCCTTCGAGACTCAAGAGAACTGTGACCATGAACAACTCGTTCCTGAGGAGAAAACAGCCAGAGATGATCACAAGGCACTTCAAGATGACGGATGGGACTTTTTTGAAAATGATGACATTGCTGAGTGAGTATGAACTACGAACATATGAGGAGTATAGGTTGAATTGAGAACTTGGTGTCTAGGCTAATAATTCCATCTCTCATCTGCCTTGGTAGTCTGAAATTGTTTTATTTAATCTCTGTTGAGCTGATTTTTGAGCATTCACGAGTTATCTATGTACAAGTTGCCAAATAATGCACCCTCTTAAGTTTAAGCACTTGGGGAGTTATTTTCAAATTGAGTTTTCAAGAATCTGCATGATAATTTTGTTTGTTTGAAGTTTTGAATCATTTAGGAAGATGCTGCTGGGATTAGCCATACAATTTATGTGCTTTATTTGCTGCTAGTAATGCTGAATATGATCAGATTTCAAGATCAGAATCTAACATCCCTTATAGATGGTATTTTAATGTATTTTATTTGGGAGCTGCGCTATTTCAACATCATTAAACTAGGCATGGTGGTCCTTAGCCAGAGCTGGTAGATCGGGCGGCTTGCCCTGGTCAGACCAGGCAGGCCAAGATCGGACCGAATTTGATGTTTTTTCAAGACTTATTAATTCAGGTGGAGATGTGAAGTAGGCAAAGTAAAAGAGGTTAAAGTCATCATAAATTGTGCTAAACTCATCTCCATAAATCATATCACATGCCATAAATCAAATCACATGGTTCCTTTTTTCTTTACATTCATATATTCATCAAAAACCAGTTACAACTAGAGCCTGCAAAACTCAAGAAGGTATCACCTTCATGCCTGTGCCAAAACAAAACTATACAGATCAAGATGGCAAAGATGAAAGAAAAGAGAAGAAGCTACACACTAATATATCATTAGAAATTGATCTTCTACGCCTAATTGTGTGTCGTGTGTGTGGACGCAGCTGCATCTCACTTGCTATAGCACTACTGTTCTAGCAAGAATTGTCATTCATGCCAACACAAAAGCAGCACGGTGCATCGCCATATGATGTAGAGACGGGCCTTGTGCTCTCTCATCTGCTTAGAACAACGTTGAGCGGACCGTTGTTTCAAGCTTCTAGCTGGGAAAACTGAGTATGTAGCCATGCTTGTGTTTGTTTCAAAATTGGGTGGAGAGAGATGTGTTGCTTCTTGAACTTTGAAGTGGGATTATTAGTATGATATATGTTTAATGTTTATGGCTTTGATATATATAGTGTAAGGGATGTGAGAGAAGATATGGAAATGAGAATTTGTGGTGTAAGAATATTGATGGCCCTTGTTGTAGGGTTGAGGGGTTTGGGTGCATTCACTTCACTGCAAAAAAACATTAAGATGACAAAGCAAAACTTGTAGAATTTGTCCCCTTTTCCTACCCTACTAGAAAATGACTTATTATCAACTTCTACTTGTTGAGGGACATATTGTTCCCTCATACACGCCCTTAGATAAGGCATTGTGTCTTAAAGTTATCTTACTTTGTTTAGATACAAATGAGTTGCATTTGGTAAAATTTTTGTGTTGGTTTATTCTTATCTTTTTGTCTGAAATCGGTGAGGAAAGCATCTCTAGTGTTATTGTACTTGCCTTGTCATTTTGATTCAGTTGAATTGATACTTTTATGAATATGAACCACACATTTTTTACCGAGTACATTTAAAACTGATCAAGAACTATTGTTTGTTATTTTTGAGTTTTAGTTGTAATCCCTAACCAGACTTTGTTGGGATTTCCTGAGCTGATCAACTACTTTTCATCAAATCAAACTTGAACAAATTACTTTGATTGTCTCAATCTTACATATATTTAATTACTTTTTACTAATTAGATCAAGATATAATTCTTTTTTGTTGCAAAATTAGTGTTGTTATTAGCTCTCTTTTAAATTTTAGAAACTTGGGTATTTTTCAACACCAACTTTAAGAATATATCAATGTCAAATACCTAGTAATTAGGCATATATATGTTGTTAAATCATGTTTCCCACAATTAGAGGTACATTATAAATTTTTTGGTCATTCTTTCTCCAATTGGAAGTTTCTATCCTTAACTATCTATAATAACTTCTCAAAACTACATATATAATTGGCTAGCATGTAAGCTTCTATCTCCAAATAAAGTAAAATTTCCATTTTATAATAGAACTGTGTATATATGAATAGGGAACAAAAAGACAATATTTGATATTAGGTTTTTGTGAGATGTATAGACAAGTTTGATATTGTATGATTAGATTGCCTTGACAATATACGACATCTTCATTTTTATAATGTACAAAAATATATGGTTAAGACTTATAAGTAGTTGGGGTTTAATTAATATTAACAATTATTTTTTTATTACATTTATTTATTCGTTTCTCCATTCTTTTGTTTTTTTAATAGTAGTGTTATTTTTTTTGGTTCATGCAACTCACCAGTTAGGTAGCAAGACCAATGAATGAATTCAATGAAGAGAAATTTGTCCTTGCACGAAATATTAATTCTTCAAACCCAAAACAACCAAAAAAACAATATCACTAGAGCTCGAAAAATAATAAACATTAATTCGGAGTTTGAATGATAAAAATTATAGATTTAGAATCTAAAATATAAAACTATCAATCAAAAACTCACAAAATCAGATTTTTTATTTGTGACCTCCAATAATATGAATGTGAAGATTTGATTTTACATTTCTTGGTCGTATATCTTTGATTGTTTGGTTATTTCATTATTTGATTATGTTTTGATTAAGAGTCAAGAATTATATTGTTTGAAGAAACTTAGTACTAGTCGGTGACAATAAAATCACCATCGAGTTATCCATTAAAAAAAAAAACCCTCCATCGAGTTAATCTTTGTAATCCTACCATTATTTAACTAGCAAGGTTATTACAAGTACTATATATAACACACCATCATATAATAAAATGATTACCCACTTTTCCATACACTAAATCGATATTTTTATAAAAAGATTCTCCATCGATCTTCCTATTAATGAGTGATTCAACTAGTTGAACTGATCTACATGACATAAAATGAAAAATCGACTGTATTTTTAAATTTAGATATATAAACAACAATTTAATAAATATTAATTATAAGAAAAAAGATTAATTGATTACAAAAATTTCAAAGTTTACTATATCAACATATATATATATATATATATATATATAATTTAGTTAAATTTCTAAATAAAATAATCAAAACTCAATCCAACAAGAATTTTCTGAATTTTTTGTAACCATTTTTAGATCAGATCACCAATGAATATTCAATTCGGTTCGAATAATTAATAATAAATTTAATAAAATGAGGCGGGGTGGGGACCCACTTCCATGTCCGCCTTTCACTGAGTAAACGTGTGTGGGTGGGTCCGAGTTTTTTCTAATCCTGTTTCATTATCATCTCTAAATACTTGTGTATTTTATGATAAGATGTAACTTTTACCATTGGATTATACGTACATTCAAATATAAGCATCTGTGCAATAAATTCCAAATGAAAAATAAATGCATATAAAATACACCACAATGACAATATTTCATTTATTTTAATTTAGAGTAATGATAGTATTTCATTTCTCTGACATGGAAGCATATAAAATCCAACATGTAACGTTAGAATTTCCGAGAAGTAGATTAGAACTACTATAACTCATTAATGGGCCACAAAGCCCATGGAATTGACAATGAACTATCAATTTTTTGCATTTAAAACGGCGTCGTCACGTGCAAGTTGCAACTCATCATTTGACAAACCCTAGTTCTAACTTCCAAGAAATTTATATAAATTGCAACCCCACCCCCTCTTTATTGGAATATTTTCTTTTATGATTTTCCTTGCAACTAATTCATTATTCATGACCATGCACCTACAATTGACACATTCAATAGAAGAATCTTGAATTTAGTTGGATTTTGTGGTTGATCTAATCAATTACGTTCTGTTTGAATTATAGTTACGATCGTTTCCACGTGCATTATTTTGTGGTTTACATGATCAATCACATTCTCATTGAATTATAATTACAATTATATACTGGTGCGGTGTTTTGCGAGTTTTGTTGTTCTTGAATTATAAAAAGTGACAAAACAAATAAATTGTTTTGTATGAGCTTAACAATAAAAATTACTTCATCTAAGAATACACAACTTGATAAATGTAAGGTTTTTTTTTTAATTTTCTAATAATTTAGATACCAATATGCAATTTTACAATAGTTGGATCTCTTCCCATTTGATTGTGGATGATTCAATCATAAAGGAATAGAACACGATGTGGAATTATATCACTCATTAATGAGAGACTTGAAATGGGCCTAATTTGTGACCCAATTGGTGGACACATTTTTTGGCATTGACCCAAGACTTAGGCTAAATGATAAAGACGTTTGAATTGGGCTGTGGGCCTAATGGACCCAGATATTGTTTGTGAAGGGCCCACTCCACGTGCTAGCCTATCCCCCTATGTTGCATTAAAGTGAAGCATATGAAAGCTTCCAAACCTTATCTCTTAAGTCTTATCCCATTGTCAATTCCTTCAATAGTTTGATTTGTTGGGACATTATTTTTTAGACCTTTTGTGTTAGATTATGATTCATTATTTGTGTGTTTTACATCAATTAAAGGCTTTTAGCCTTTTAAAAGATAGATCTTTCATCATCAATCAAACGATCATATCAGTTAGTTATAGTCTACTTGTAAGTTATTGTCAGCATTATTTAACTTGAAATGTACCTTTTTAGTTGATATTAATAATAAATAATCACATATTTTACTAAATGGATCCAAATAATCTCGAATTGTTAAATTACTTGTCAACTTGCAAATTCGACCAACAATCAAGAAATCATATTCGTAAAATAGACTCAGAAATCCATTCCAAGAATTCCTACTTATAATTTCAAACCATAAAAGGGAGTTTTTTCATAAATATAATCAAACCCTAAAAAACTAAATTTTATAATATGTCCTAATTGTATAATCATATAGTAATATTCATATTGAACATACCTTGTGAGTTTGCCCCAAATTGAAATTTCTTGCAAGCCCTACAAAGCCAAGTCAAGTGTGGAGAAATTAGGATCTCAAATAAATGTACGATTGCATGGGCCCACATAGTAACTACAAGTACAAAGTCATATGTGGCTATGAAAGTGGCAATGAAAAAAAGGTGTGCTTGACTCAAGGACTAAAATATCGATATCGATGGATATATCGGTACCTTGATTTTACGGATATATCGACGGATATATCGATATCGGTGGATATATTGGTTTTTATGCAAAAAAATTGAAAAAAATATCTAGTACTTTATATAATATTATAAGTAACATTAATACATATATTGAACTTAAATTTCAAATAAAAAGATATGTTTACAACAAATTTAGAGATAAACTAAATAAATAATCTAAAAAAATTTAAAAAAAATTAAATGAATTACTTTAAAAAAAAATCTTCAAAAAAATTACAACAAGAACTAGTATTTAATTACTTTAAAAAAATTAAATGAATTCATCTTCAATTTTAAAGATATGGAAAAAAAATTATTTATCATAATAAATTATAAGAATAATTAATCAACTAAATAAAGAATAATGGTTTGGAACTTATAATATGGACCAAAAAATAAAGAATTGGCTATTAAAATTTTATCAAGACAACTAAAATGAAATGTAGGATAATAATGGTTTGGAACTTATAATATGGACCAAAAAATAAAGAATTGACTATTAAAATTTTATCAAGACAACTAAAATGAAATGTAGGATAAAAAATTAAAATTTTATCAAGACAACTAAAATGAAATGTAGGATAAAAAAGACAACTAAAATGAAATGTAGGATAAAAAATTAAAATTTTATCAAGACAACTAAAATGAAATGTAGGATAAAAATTAAATAAATGCAATGGTTGAGATTCGAACCCCAAATTCCCAAAACTTGAATTCCCAAGGAAACAAGCTACTATTTAAACATTTATATAACAACCAAATAATATGTAAAATATGTAAAATTTTTAAAAAAATATATAGAAAATGAGAAACTGACCGATATATCGCCGATAAATTGTTGATATATCGCCGATATATCGAGATAAAATGACAAATTTGTACACAGCCTTCCCGATATTCAAATATCGCCGATATTCCAACGAATTTTGATAACACTAGAATTTCGTATCGGTACCTTGATTTTTCCGATATATCGGCGAATATCGGCGATATTTTAGTGCTTGACTATGATATTTTAGATGCCTTTATTTCATCTTTTTCTCTTTTAATTTATCCTTGTTTTCAGAATCGGATTGGACCCAATGCTCCCAAGGATTGGATGTCGATTGGCTTAGGATTGCATCATAAAATCAGAATTAATGCACATTAATTTGGGTTTAAATATCAGTTGAATTGATTTACTTAATCGAACCTTTGGAATTTAGTTTTTAGAAAAAATGTTGGGATTAAAAAAATATAAATGATCATATTATTTTTATTTTTATATTTATCGATTAACCTATTATATATCATTCAACATGATCATATTACAAAATACATATTCTCAAGAAATCAGTTGCGCACCTATTATAGGGTTTGGGCAATTGAATTTTTAAACAATAACATAATCAAGTTCCAATAACTTTTTTTTTTTCCAAAAAAAACAAAAAAAGTCTAAGACACTATAGTTTGAACAAAGAACATTGTGATTTTGTTTTTATTGACTAAGTCCATATGTCATTGATAATAAACTTTAGAGTATAATTATTGTGATTTTTTGTTTCACAAATCTAATATAATTTAATGATATAGATGAAAATCTATAAGTCATAATCCACAAAATAAATATTAATTTATAAAAGTGGGTTAAAGTTGTGATACTAAGATTCTATCATGAAATTTATAAGTGTTTATATAAACTTTAAATAAGATTTGGGAGTGATAGGGTGCTTAGCCTAGCTTCTAAGTGCTAAATTTTTTTTATAGCTTACAAGCTCTTTAAAGGCATTTGATAAAAAAAATAAAAAAAATAAAAAAAATCATGATAATCGTATATCTTATTGCTCTCAAAATAAGAGGCTTTATTTCCCTAAAACATAAAATACTTATAAGTGGATTGTTAAAAAGTAAGGAGATCACAACTCATATTAAAAATAAATCTCATATGAATAAACTCTCTTTCATTTAATTATTTTAATCAATAAAATATTAAAAAGAAATTATCATCTTATTTTATATAAGTGTTTCAACAAATAAAATTAAAACGTCTCATTTATTTAAAAGATAATTTATAAGATGGAAGAGGTCAAAGTATGTTTAAATAAGTTTAGCCAAACAGCCTTTAAGTTTGTAAAAAAGTTGAAAGCTATGATATGATGAGTAAATTTTATAACTATCCAACTAATGATTCATACATACTTCAATTAAGGTGACTGATTAAAAATTCCTTAAAAAGGAAAGAAAAGTAAACAATTAAAAGAATATATTCACATAATAGAATGGTTTAGCTTCAATATGAATATTCATAAAAACTTATATAATATCATCTCATAAATACATAAATAAAATTAGATGAGACGAACTCCAAGTTAATATCATTTTTCACCACAACTATGGTATCTTCCAATTTTGGTCTCATAGTTATCAAGATTTTCAATTTAATCATACAGGTTAAGAATCTGATTGATTTCAGTCCAATTTCGCAGAATTGAAGCTTTTTTATGATCCAGAAATAATGTGGCGACACATGTTAAATTCTTATTAATTGACGCATGTCATTACGTCACTTCTAAGTCATCAAAAACCTCAAATTGGGGGTCACGTACATCACAAGAAATATTTTCCGATAAAATTCGAATTTTTCAGTCAAAATTGGACTGAAATCAAATGAATTCTTAAATTGTGAGACTACATTGAAAATCGTGATACTTATGGAATCAAAATCGAAAAACACCATAGTTATAAGATGAAAAATGATTTTAACAAGACGAAATCCTGCATCTTTTTTGTCGTTCATTTTTTTATACTATCAACCAACCCTCACTCTTCCTTTATTCCTTATTTTCACATCAATTTAAATTTTAGAATGTGTTAATGTGTATTTGTTATGTACCACCGTATACTATACTCTATGAAAGTGTGTGTTAGTATGCATATCTACTCTATAATATCTCACTTGATGTAATATTTACAACACTGCCATCATATAAGTGAAGCCTAATAAATGCCACACCAAAAACACATACCCTATAAATGATATTTGTTATCTACACCTGCTAAATTCCACTAAATAGTGGATAGCATCCACTATTTATTCTACACACCCAAATAAATCTGTGTATAATAATTATATGGGGACAAATGATCTATGTGAAATCCATCTTGAGTAGCACAGGGGTAGCAATTCTCGACACGACACAATAATAAATAAATAAATAAAAGAAAAAAAAATCAACTTAATCAACAAAGTAACAAATGGTGTATATTTGGACAAATCCATCAACCAGACAAACACTTAGAATATACATCAAGATTTGTATGTCATTAAAGGCATTAAGGAAGATGGAGAATAAATACACACTGTGTTGTGGAGTTCACAATACTTGCTTCTATTAGCATGAGATTTCTGATCAGCATTTAAACTGAATAGATGTGGTCTTTCATGTTTCTCCCAAAGCTTTCTTTATATCACTCTGCAATCATAAAATGTAAAGAAGCATGTTAGATATACTCCAAAGAATCTTCAAATGTGTGTGTGTGTGGGGGGGGGGGGGGGGGGAGAGAGACAGACCTCTATTGCCAACGGTGTGGTGACCGTTCCATAACGTTTGATTACATGCCCATCTTTGTCGACTAAAAACTTAGTGAAGTTCCATTTTATGCGAGACCCAAACCAGTTAAACGTGCTTGCTTTAAGGAAGTTATAAACCGGAGCTGCATTTGGCCCGTTTACTTTTACCTAACATTAAACATTAAACATGAAACGTTAAATAACTGGGAATGGAGAAGAAACAACAAAAAGTGTTCATCAGAAAGATGCTATATTAGCTAGAAATGGGGTTAACTTCCCGAGGCACTAAAATGCCATCACAAAAAGGTCTGTCTTAATAATCCCTTCACTATTTCCCACCCTGCCAGTATTCCACTTCTGGAAAACAGAATATATATGGCTTTGATCAAATTGAAAACCAGAAAAACGAGGACTTGAACTTTGTTATTCTAATACTTTTTCAATATTAACAATGGTAGATATCTTTCACCTGCCCGAGACTGCCAACCCCGATACAAGAAATTAAAATTATGAATAGCATTAACTTCTGCCCCCACCTTACACTATGTTGTTAGATAGTGAACAATGAAATTTATTTGAAAGCAATTTGGGACCCGATTACCTATCTTATATCTCAAGACATATTTATGGAACCATAGACCAACTAACCACCACTACTATCAGCACCATCAAAGCAGATAAGAGGAGATCTTTTTTGTAGGCCACCATTCTTTAAAGAAAAATAGAAAAATTACTAATTATAAGAATGTAGAATAGAGTAATGACCAGTGACCAGGTTTAAAGGAAGTGCTCAACCTTCAACTACATTAACTTCTCTACTGGCAATGTATGTTAGATAACGTAAAATCAGGATGCCAAGTCTCCAAGTGATACCTATAAACGATGTGGACATATTTTCCCATCCTTGGTTCAAAACTCGAAAGCACTAATAGTCGGCGGCTTACAGGTCCACACGTGGTTAGGACTAACATGGTAGCATGAAATTTCCACAACCGTATAACAGACTACTTAGTATCATTTACTTTTAATTTCCAAAGTTCAGGTTCTACCAGATTCAATCAGAAATTACAGCTTATCATCAGAAACAAAACACAGAAATATAACTAGACAACTTTGAATGTTATCAACAAAAGATAAAACATGATGAACAGAAAGAATACTGGTCTTAAATGTGCCTGTCAGCCAAACATCTATCCATAGCATTAATTTTTCAATTACAAACAAACGATACTAAGATAGCATCAATTAAAGGAACATGGGAACATTTTATTCCCTGAATATTATCCTATACCATACGGTATCCTTTTCCAAGTTCAAGAGAAAACTACCAGCACCAGATAGTTAGATCAGTATCATTTTCATTAATGACACAATTATGTTGATAAAAGATAATAGAAAATCGAACTGTTCTACAAAAATTATCATCTCTACTGTTTGATATAATTTTGGCTAGTCCTGCAGGCCATTGGTAGTATTTAGCTGCGAGAAAACCCGAGCTTAACTCATCTCTGGCACTTTTTTTTCAATATTTTTAACGAAAATGTTTTGCACAAACTTTCGAGTAATTGTTTGCAAAAGAATTATGATTGTACTCAATATGCCATTCATCAACACATGTTGAATCTGACTCATTCACCAACATACAATGCATAACTATTGTCCATAAATAGATTAAAACTTATAACCTTGAATGACTCTATGTACAACAAGCCTCGGAATATGTACTTTCTGTACTTGAATTAGTTTTGAGATTCTTCCATCCAAACCACAGATTCAATATGCTTTACGATCTACTAAGTTATCGGGCCAAGCTCTTGTACATTAGTTCACTTTATCTGCTAACAACATCCAAGCTTCATGTTAACCACTCTTTTTTCTATAGTAAGGAACTATGACTATTAGTTTCTTTCCATTTACTTCTGTTCATATTACTTGAACGAGCTCTCAATAACTCAGTAGATGTAATGTTCTTTCATTTCATTCCAATGATTCTTTCAGTTCCAGATATGCACACTCAAAAGTGATGGTAGGGCAACACACATTTTAGCCAGTATACATAGAATTTCCATCTGTGAAATCAACCTTTACCTTGAATAAACAAAGAATCCAATAGAGCACAGAAACTTAGAAAACCAAAGCCTCGTCATAACTCAACCACATTACTAAGGCAAATCCCAATAGAGTGTAACCAGATGAAACCACTCACCTTCTGAAAGATGGGATACTCGGCCTTGAATCTTGTGCAAGCAAATTCTTCTGCTTCTTCGCTCGATCCTGGCTCTTGATTCAAGAATTGATTGCACGGAAAGGCTAACACCTCAAAACCTGAGGTATAACATGATATTAGAAACTCAAACACCCCCCATATCACAAGCTACATTTCTACAGCTCCTAACACAGAATAGCATAAAGCTAAAAATCTAACACAAATAATTTCCTCTCAACTTAAAACCATGGTTAGGAAAAGAACAAAATTAACAATAATCCAGGGAAAAGAAACAAGGAGGAAAAGTATGGACCTTTATCCTTGTACTTAGAGTGAAGCTCAGTCAACTGGGTGTAATTTGTGCTCGTAAACCCACTGTATCACACAAAACATAATAAAATTATTGGTCAAACTAAAATAAGATTCCTCACATAAACATAACCTAATTATATATAACAAGAAAAAAATTAGAGAATTCAAAACATGTTCTAAAAAATAAATAAAAGGAAGAAGAAGTAGAAGGGCCTCACCATTTGGAAGCAACATTGACAACAAGCAACACCTTCCCTTTGTAGACACTCAAATCCACATCATTGCCTTTGGAATTCTGCTCAAAATTGTCAATTAAAACTTTAGAAAATTCCCAAAAATATTGACCCACACAACAAACAAACATAATTCGGATAAAAATCGAACCTTGACAGTGAATTCGTGGATGGACTTTTCTGGGATTGAAGAAGAAGCACCCATTTCTTTCTCACTCTCTCTACTGCTGAGGCGCTTTCTATATGTACGTATATTTTGGCAACAACAGTTGGAAAATTTATGGGTTCACTGTGCGAAACAGAGAAAAGAGAGGTTTCAAATTTCAATGGTGAGATGAATAGCGTGAAAATGGGGGAATATATAGTGATTAGGCTTATCATCTTACAGCTGGTGTTGAATTTTTTTTTTTGGGAAATTGAATTCAGCATGTGAAAAGCCCTTTTGATTATCTTCATTTTCAACTAAAGTAGAAAAGTAATGTGATCTGTGTGGTTAGTCAATATGGCGTCTTACTAATACTGGTTTTTTTTTTTTTTCAAGAATAGAATATGAATAGATAATAATTCACTAGTTTTAATAATGGGCCCGGCTATCCACACCCCATATATTCTAAACACACCCTATTTTTTATTTTTTTTATTTAAAAAATTCAAAAAATAATAAAAAGACAATTTTACCTTTATGTGTTCTACCATTGTTCGAACACATTATAACGTGTTCGACTCCTGATCGAACACACTATAGAGTGTTCGACTCCTGGTGATCGAACACACTATAGTGTGTTCGACCAATGGTCGAACACACCTCTTTGTGTTCGACAAACCAGGGTCGAACGGGTCCTTAGATTTGTTGTTATTTTTTCAAATTTTTTATACGATTTCACACGATTATTATATATTTTATAACTCATAAAATGATATTTTTAAGGGGATTCAAGGTTTGAGGAAAGAAAAGGGAAAAAAAATAAAAAAAAAAAGAGAGGCGGGAGACGGGAAGGAGAGGAATTCAATTTCAGTTTTTTTTTTAATTAAGAAGGGTAAATTTGTCATTTTACCTTTTTTTAATTTTTTAAATAAAAACTGGGGTGTGTTTAGAATATATGGGGTGCGGATAGCCGGCCCCTTTAATAATAGATGTTTCATATTATATGTAAATATATATTTTAATAAATAATAGAAGTTAGTGATTATTCATATAGAAAATTTATAACATTGGAAAATTATTTTGTGAAATCAAAGTAAAGGACGTAGAGAAAAATTTGTTGGTTACATAAGAATGTATTTGCACGAAAAAATATTAGATACCAATTAAATTATAATTTTTATACCGGCATGACATGCTAGCACTTTGTAACCCAATCAAGTGAATTCACACTGCCAGTACAACAAAAATATTGATGGTTAGAGAGCTACAAAAATTGGGAGTGTATATCAATGATAAATTTCATAACAAAACTCAATTTTTAGATTAGTTCTTAATTCTAAATTTAATTTTTAAAATTTCTCAATAAGGAGCTTAATTTAACTGTTTTTCTCAATTTAAGGCTTGAATTTTAGATTGAGTTCTCAATTCAAAACAAAATTCCATTTTTTTTATTTTTCTTTTATTTATATTCACAAATTTATTAATATTTTAATATGTATTTATATTTAAAATAAATTATAACAAGTTATTGCAATTTTGAAACGATTTTCATCCGACTTGTATTAATTTATATATACATATATATATATATAATTAATGCAATTCAAAAAATTAAAATTCTTTTTATTTTCTTAATTTTATGAATAAAAGTACAGAAACTCAATTTTAATATTAATCAATTTAATATAAATTATATTTTATGAATTGAATTAATTATATTTTTCTTTCTTTCTTTATATAAATTAATACAAATCGAATGAAGATTGTTTCAAAATTACACTAATTTATCTAAAATATAAATACATATTAAAATATAAATAAATTTATAAATATAATTACAAAGAAAAAAGAAAAAGCAAATGAAATTTTATCTTCAATTAAGAACTCAATCTAAATTTCAAGCCTTAAATTGAAAAAAAATAAATAAATTGGGCCCTTATTGAGAAACTTTAAAAATTGGGTTTAGAATTGAAAAATAAATTATAAATTGGGTCTTGTTATAAAATTTATCTGTCATTTTTTAGGACCTCATAAATTCACAATTATCAAGTGATGCACTACCTCTCAAAAAAATTGAATGATAAATACTACTAAGCATGTGATATATATTAACAAGTCACCAATATACACTACACCTTGTAACCCCATAATTTAAGGTTAACATCGATTTCTACTTGTTGCTAAAGTAGCCAAACAGAAGCACCATCATGGACCATACACCCATTCGGTGCGTAAAATCCATGGTGGTTATCACATTGAATGCATTCCACCGTAAGACCACTGCACTACACCATTGCATTAACGATGAATGAATTCACGATGCTATATTCACAATCAAACAGCACGAATCATTCTGATCAGCTGGGAATGTATAGATACTCGAAATGTATATGATAGTCTGCATTTTTACTACAATATGCGCTCCATGAGAGAGAAGAAAGAAGGTACAACTCCTGCAAATCCTACAAGCAACACATTGTACATTTCGGCTCAACAAAATTTGGGAATAATGTATAATTTATAATCAATGCAGAGATATAGGCACAGCCTGGGGGCAACTCAGATGTTTTCCTGCCAAGCAGCCTTTAGATAATCTGTTCGTTTGGCAACTTCTGATAGCGTATTTACAATCGAACGGAAAGCATGCCATCATTCTTGCTTGGGCAGCACCAATTCCATTTACCATGAAAAGAAATTCTTCGGACAAGCCGAAGCACGAAATGAAATCCAACCTACAGAAAGATGGTGAAATAAGCAAATAGGAGTACATGTATAGAAATGAAAGTATACAAGTTTTCTGTCAATTATACCGTTCGAATATGCTGCCTCAGATAAATCATCTTGGTCTCCAGAAGTTAGGACCTAAAGTACAAAAAACCAATGAAAAATAAAGAACGTGATAAAGGAGTGAGCCTGCTAAACACAAGTGTGTAAACTAGCTCCACTGATTTTAACATAATCGAGACTGCTTTAAGATAACAACCCAAGTTCTTGGGCCTGGCTTGATACTCCACTAGAAGCAGGGTATACATTTGTATATTGCTATCACTTTGAATCAAACTTGAGTTTACAAGAGGAGAACACTTCGTAGAGCAACAAAATGAGCAAAGATGTAAAAGAATATACCTAGTGATGTATATTACCTCTTATTACACATGTTATACTGTCTTCTTTTGTCTCTTTGAAAATTTTGATATGCTTGACTTACGATTATAGTTATTCACCTCATGTTAAGTCCATTGGCCCAATGGTTTTCACACAACTATGTTTTTAGGTCCATATGGAGCAGGCAGCAATTCTGATCATTTAGATTGGTTCAAAAAGTGGGGCGAATTACGTAAGGGTCCACTCATTTTTACCCAATGGCAGAACATGCATCTCATACAACGATTATCAATAAAGTTTTCAAATAGAATTGCTAAAACAAGTCATAGTGAAGTTATAAATAGCATAATTACAAGAATGAGAATCCACTTTGTACATATTTGATAATTTTTCAGGGGTATCAGCTCAATGACAATAGATTTTTATTGATGCTTCAAGTTAAAGAGTATGAAAGTAGAACAGGATAGCACAAGAAAAACTACCACATATATATCAGAACAAGGCCAACTCAGAATCTTGATTCTTGAGATCCCAAACACATTCATCTCACACAAATATAAAGTGATCTGACTGGAAGTAATCAATTTGCAAAAAGTACGAAAAAATCAGATAAGCGTTTATTCAGTACAGAGATAATACCTCTATTTGTGACAGGAACAGGACCTTCCGAAGGTGGCCTGTAATTGAAATGCCTGTGGTTCATGGGACGTGGAGGGACATTCCACCTATTGTTAGGTAATGCTGGTTCACAAGGTGGACCACTATATGACATGGGTGCATGAGCCATCCTGGCATCATCAGGATAGCATGGACCTGGGAGAGGAAAGAATCTGATTGACAAGATGTAAATAAAACAAATAACAAAAATGCTTGAATTCAAGCCAGGAAAGCCTGAGTTACCAGAGACGGATGGAAATGGAGGCCTCCAGCACTCTCCAATATTATCACGTGGTACAAATTTATTTCTACCACGATCCTTGTAAAAGTTTCCGTTTTCTGAATTACGTGTATGGAATCTGTTGGAATGGGATGGTGGTGGGACATCCCTCCGTGATTGCATTCGTTGTTCCTGAACATATGAAAATTGATTTGAAGGAGCAGGATGAGGAGGTTGCAGATGGAAACCCTTGCCGAAAGCATCAGTTCGGTGAGTGCCATTAGAAGCTCGACTAGATAAATAGGAGGTGGAGCGATCACTGAATGAACAAGCACTGTTGGAGTCAGGCATCTGTCTAGGCACCTGGGCTTGAAAATCTTTATTTTCACGAACACGATGGTGCACATTATCCATATCCATAGCCGTAGTCTGGACTCTGGGCAAAACAGACTGGTTGGGTATGCTGTCCTGGAAATTTCCGTTAAAATTCTGCAGATGAACAGATCATATCAACAAGAAACATAAAATCATTTCGCCACATATCCATGCGGCATAGTAGCAGTAATCATAGGAAGCCAGGATAGGATAAAAACCTGACAACTGGAATATGGCTTTGAGTCATGACCATTTGAAACAGGATTCTGTACACCATGAGGAAAAGCAGATCCTGTGAGTGGATGGAGTGGAGGTGGGGGTGGAGGTGGAGGCGGAAGAGGAGGTAGGGGAGACCTTGACAAAGGAGCAGATGTTAGTGCTACATCTGTGGGTCGCTGAAGGGTAAATTGTGGTGCATAATGGTTTTCAGAATGATGATTTGGCATTTTATGATCTGCTCCAGCAATACTACTCGTAGAAGGAATTTCAACTTCACAACAGGGAGCCACATCCTCCATTTCAAGCTCACCATCGACATCTTCCAAGATATGGCTGCGCTTCTCTACTGCTGAAATCAGAGTTTTCTCCCCCTCATGATTTTCTACACTATGCTCTGGAGTAACAGCCTCGAAGCTTTCTCCATCAGAATCACTTCCACCATCTTCATCCCTCATCATAGGAGGCATACAGAACCCAGGTAGCTGAATGCTTGAATTGCTAAAAGAAAATAATGAGGCACATTAATAATGGTCCAAAGATTTTCTATCATACTTGAACACCACGAACAGAAAAACAATCTGAAGAGTACAAAAGTGAATCTTCATTTAAATTGAAGTTAGATGAGACTAAATTACCTCCCATATTCATCAACCAACATACCCTCCATTTCTCTTACAGGATCATCAAAAGCCCTTTCATTTCTCAAAGGTCGTTGAGAGCCAACAATAGGATAAGAAGAACCACAAAGGGCATTGAGTTCTCGGATATGGTGGCGGATGATTGGTTCTGGAAGAATCTTCCTTTCCTGCCACACTCTCAAAACCTATCCATCAAGCCAGGGAAGAGAATATCATCAACATATTTCTATTAAGTACATAAATACATTAGCAAGGAAAAGGTCAGAGTAAACATGAGAGGCATGGCTCAACTCACTTTCAAACACTGCCTATGATTCTCACGAGAACTACTACCAGGAGGAGCAGCAGCTAACAACAGACGGGGCAAAAGTGGCTTGATTGCAGAGGGATACACACCACCATCACCTGAACAAGCAAACATAATTCAGCAATAGATCATGCATGCAATAAAATGCTAAAAGTATACAATAGTGAGGTATATGGAAGGTCATACAAATAACCAAATATACCACCAGGACAAAGGTAAAGTAACTTACCCTTGATGCCTCGCGAGCACTGAGTGATAGAATCAACAAGGAAAAACAAATCAACTTTTTTGCGCAAACTTGACTCACTTTCCAAATTATGTGCTAGCATTTCCACCACCTGGATTGAAATATTGAGATTTATCACACACCAGTTATGCACACTAATAATATCTAAAACCATTCATCTCCATGCAGAAACATTCCAAAAGAAAATCATCAGCTAGAGAATTATGTTATATCAGGTCATGTAGCAGGAAAGTAGGGTAAAGAGATCCTATATTGAGCGAGATAGGTCAAGTTGTGACAATAAAACTACACCTAAAAGAAAACAAAAAAAGAACACAAGGAAAGCAGATTGCATATTTCTCCACTTTCCACAAAACGAAGGAAAAAATATCACTAAGGCTTAACCGAAAGGTACAGAAAATGCAAATAAGCTCAATATAGGAGAATCATCGAACAATCAGTCTGACACCATCAGAAGCAAGGATAAAAGATGTGTACCACAGAATATGAAAGGCAATATCATGAAGATGGTTGATCAAAATATACAAGTAGAAGACCAATTGTTCATATAGATATCAGAGAGAGAGAGGAGGGAGGGGAGGAGAGAGAGAGAGAGAGAGAGAGAGAGAGACTTAATTAGCAACATCCTACAGTGTAACAGAAAAACGTACAGGATACAAACAAAATGCAGATCTTAGCAAAATTTGGGGCCACAAAAAGCTTTCATTATTAGGTAACTTACCTTGGTTGCAAAACCAAGTTTGGCACAATCAATTGCAATCCGTGTTGCTCGACCTATGCTCTCTTTTGTTCTTGTCAATGATCTAATGACAGCTTCAAAGGCTGACAAAGATTCCCCTTTGCCGCTAGATCTTCCAGCAAGTTTAGCTTTCTCCAGATGTAAATCATGTAACTGAACAACGGGACTGGAAGAGCTATTATTTTCAAGAGAATTATTATTATCTAATGCAGATATGTAACATACAGAAGAACTGGGAGGAGATGCCCTTGCAACACAATCTGGTCCGTCTGTCAGAGATGAAGAACACTGAGTGATAGAAACAGTTCTATCATCTATATTATCATTTGAAGTAGCAGCAGAATAAGGTAGAGAATGACGATGACCGCTGTTCAAAACCTTAACAGGAGTAACTGAGAGTGTAGTATTTGAATCCAGAGATGCCAAACTTGCTGCTTCTACAATCTCAGACCTGAAAATGCAAACATGGAAAGCCAAACATCATAATGCAAGTTGTAGGTTGTGAAAAGAAAATAAACATACAGAGACGGTGTCTATACAAGATTACCTCTTACTGCCTTGGTCTTTATCAACTATTACAAGGTTCTTCTTTTTATGTGTTTCATCACCTTCATCATCTGCACTGTCAAGCATTACACAGGTATCATTCGGTGAACCACCAGCAATTTCTTCCACACATTTAGAATCTGAGTTCATTAGCGGAATATTAGGATCAGATCTCTCAGCAACTTCATTCCACTCTAAGTGTTCTGTCTTGCATTGATCAGAGGAAGAAATTGTCATATCGGCTGTGTTGCAGTTTAAATGAGTAAAATGCTCATCAACATCAAGTGAATCTAGTTTTACACAATGTTCAGCATTATTTTCAGCAGTAACCCCATTTGAGGACAACTTTAGACGCTTACTATCAGCACCATCTGCATGTTCAAATGAATCTCTGCACAATTCAGGATCCGAGCAACAATTACTAAGAGTTTTAACACAATCTGATACAACTGTAACAGTTTTTGAATCATTTTCTGGAGTTTTCATGTTTGACATGATACAGAACTCAGAAGCAATCAATAGAGAGTCATCATTCCTCAGATCCTCCGTTGCTCCAGATTTCAATTCAGTCACAGCTTTCTCAGAGCTTTCTGTAAAGGAAGGACAATACCCATTTCTCTGAATATTGGGAGCTGGTGAACCATTGGAAGTTTTTTCACAATCTTCAGCAACGTTAGCTGACATTGCCTCTAAGGCACGATGAAGGCGTTTGGATGGAGGCAAAGCAGCTTCCTCATCCACAAAATTCTTTCTAGAATCGCAAATGTTAGGCTTTCTAGCAGGACTTACATGTGATAATGATGAAAGAGTTGGACCTTCTTTAATTAGAACAGATTCCCTGCCAGCAGAAGCATCTACCTGGCAACTCGGAGGCTCAAAGGACTGACTAGCAAGATTACCAAAAGCTTCTAACATTTTTTCTTCTTTATGTACTAGAGTGCCTTCTTCCTCTACCACTGGAGATGGTCTTCCCATACGAACTCTGGCTCTTTTGACTAATGGCAAGTGTTCATCACCATCATCCTTAACATACTTTTCAGTTGATTTCCCACTGAAAGTGGGTGACACACATTCAGTTTTGAGCATTTCAGCATCTGAAGCTACTATATCATGTTTAGCTGCCTCTGCAGTATCATTGTTATGTCTTTTTCGATTAGGCTTCCTTTTCTTCTTAATGATGACATTGTTACTCTGAAAGTCAAGCCTATCACTCAATTCATTTTCTGCTTCATTATTTTCAGTGAAGGGCTTCTCTGATTCCACTGGCTTACTACCAGAGTCAACAGTGGTGCCACCATTGATACTAAGTGTATCAGAGTCTGCAGTCATAATTTCAGAATCACTCTCTTCAATGCTCTTATTTGATAAAGCAAGTGAGTTGGCATCTTCCCCAACAGAATCATCAGATGACTTGACAATCCTTTTACTTCTTCTCAAGGATCTATCCTCTGATGCATTAGCACTTGAGCGCCTGGCGCTCCTAGTATTAATGGTAGAAGGCAGCATTATACTTTGAAGTTTACTAGAATCCATCTTTGAGGAGCTTCTCAATACTCGGGCAGATTTCCTCCTCCGCGAGCCACTTTTTCGTGATCGGTCAACATCAGTTTTGTTTCTTGTTGAATAAGAGGTGGATACAGGTGTTACAGGAGGTACTGAATTAGAAGGCACTTCAACCAGTCGCCTCTCATCGCGATGCAAAGCATCTTCAGCAGCTGCAGCAACAGCAGCTTCAGTCAGAGAATTCAGATCGTTAATTGTTCCAACAGAAACTGTTTCAACTGTCGCTAGAAGACCTTCATCTTTCACACATTCAGTCAAGGATTCAGCTGTGTTTTCATTAATGATATTAGATCCATCTGAACCATTAACCCCACCAACTTGATCCTGTTTCTTCAATTTCTCAAAGCAATCAATTATCTCATTTACTGCACGACCAAAATCAGCACCTTTACCATGGCGTTTCCCTAGTAGAGATACTTTCTTCTCTTCAGTGAATTCTTCTACATCAGCAGGATTACAGAAAGCACTGTAAAAGAGCAACCAAAAGAAAAATCAAGATTAATACATACTATTTAAGTTCTCACCATGGTAATGTTTCGACCAGAATATCAACTGTCAACATGCACTTCATATGTAACATTTAACACACATGCAAATAAGAATATGGTGTTCTATTGTCTTGCAGCTTTTTGAAACCTTCTCCAAACCAGATCTTACTTAGAATTGACCTAAGTTATCAAAGGAGAAGCATAGAGCTGCAGACACATTGGAAACAAGAAAAAGAAAAATCATCAATGATAATAAAATCTCTCATGATTGTATATTTGTTGCATATCTCAAATCAATAGAAAATAAAGACACGCAGTACCTTAAACACACATAGGCCAACAGTATCTTAAACAGAGTATATTGGTTGTTTTTGAGAGGTCGCAATGTGTTGGGAGCTTTTGAAGTATCCAGTTCACAATCAACAATCATAACCTGGTTGAAGTCTTTGGGCATTTTGACATCCATGAGCCCTAACCATCATACAGCATAGATGAATGAACTCCCAGCAGATTATTTACTTTCAATTAGACATTTATCGGAATTTATACCCATAATCCAGAAGCAACTACAACACCCAACCCTTTGTCCCACTATGTGGCATCGACTATAGGAATCCTATTTTGTATTCAGTTGAAACACAACTCAGTTAAGTTTAAGTATTGTCTTTTTTAATAGTTTTTTTCCAGTTCTTTTACAATCTTATCTTTCCCCTTTCAGTCAGAGTTAAACTTATATATTCTCTATTTTCTTCACACCGTCCTGGTCAAATCATTGTGTAAAACAAAGAAACTCAAACCGTCACGTAGTGTCCGCACCAATCACGTGGAGTCCTGTGTATCATGTGATTAAAGGATTGAGCTAGAAAACTATTTCCTTATAAGAAAGCAGAAAGAGAAACAACATAAAAGTTATCATCAAGGTGTTGTAGCTCTTTATAAGTATATAAGAAAAAGAAAGAAGGGGTGGATTATACAAAAGACATGCTAGATAGCAAAAGGACATATCTTCAATTCCTACATTGTCAATCTAAAGCAGGTTAGCCATATAACATATCACATGGTGAGTTCAACATTCTTTAAGTAATCCGAACAGCCAAAACTTCCCCATGTCAACGCCCAACACCCTAGTCCCTACAATACACCTAGAGGTTCTACACGAATGCAAAATCTCAAAAAACACATATCCAACTCAATATAGCACAGAGTTACCAACACATAACAGCAACCAAAATGTTACCATTTCAAACGATATGTCAAATAGAATTGCTAGAAATAACATTGTAATATAGAGACGGGGATGAAAGAGTAAAGATTCTGTCATCTGACATAGATCAATGAGTTAATATCCAAAGGAGTTAGGAAGAATGAAGATGCAAAGAATTTGATGTATAAACAATGGCTGTGGGAGGAAAGCCCACCCCAAATAGAGCTGAGATACAACTCTAAGAACTCAATCCCAGGTTTTGATATCCAAAAAGAAATTTGATATTTGAATGGTATAATATCATGTCTTGCCACTTATCATGAAAAAATTCATCATTACATTTTTACCCAACAGTTGATAAGTTGTTCCCCATAAACATGTAACTTGACACTTTAAGGTTTTGGAGACAAGGGGGAAAATGCAACATTAACATTATACCAGAGACGGGGCTAAATTCGATAAGGGAATTTTACATGAACACTATCGAATAAGACTTGGTTAAGCTCATTGGCCAAGAAGAAAAGAGCATTAAATTCTTAACACCGCCAAAATCTAGTGGATAAAGAATATACATCTATGCTACCAAATTGTAAAGGGGGGGAACCCAAACGATAAGGCACCAGAGGGCAAAGTCCATGAAATTAAAATAATGCATACAGCAGTAACAATATCTCATTTTTGTGGGCACTTATACAATAGAAGAATCTAAACTATCCAACAGATTTTGCTGTGAAAATACAGTAGAGTAATCATGACAGCTGTTAAAAGCTCAAGATGATAGCAGAAGCAACCTTATCGATGCTTCTCCATACAAGATCACCATCTCCACAGAACAAGTCTAACAATAAACGTAGAGTAATTATGTCATCCATTGTATCATCCATTGTCCATTATGTAATAGATGTAAACGATGAGAGAAAGGACAATGGATGAACAAGCCCTGCATCTTGTAATCCTTAGGAGGGATATCTCATCCCTCTTTTTTCTATAGTAATAAAATTCAGTTTCTTTCTTCAAAAAATATATATATATATATATATATATATATATATATTGCCAGAATATGCAAAATGATCTTATGAATGAGGTTAGCTCATTTAGAATCACCAGGATAAAAAATATGCAGAACATATATTGTAGGACCAGGCAACTAAAAGTTATTATCAGAGTTAGTATCGTAATCACATTTCTAAATAAAATCTAAAACTCAACAGGTGAATCATTTCAGATTACTGAGTCGACAGCCTAGTAAGCTTTACTCACCATATTAAGGTGGTGTTTGTGATTATTTTTTCTATTGAAGTGATTATTTTAGAGATAATGGAAAGTGGCTTTTAGTAAAAGAAGCTAGTGTTTGCAATTAGAAGTTATAATTTGAGAAAATCAAGAGCTAAAGTTTGATAAAAGAATTACTCCCAATGAACTTAAAAGACGAAATGACAGAACCGTCATCAAATTTCTCACACTTATTCTACCCCGGTACAAGTGGAAGTGCCCCTAAAAAATGGAAAATGTGAGAGTCACTTGCAACTCTAGTGGCTTATAGAAAAGCAAATATGAATTCATGATTTCATTCTCAAATGTCACGGAAAAGGTTTCCATCATTTCACCGTGATGCATTTAAACAAGATGGTGAGAGGTGGGGGCACTTCCAAATGTCGGGGGATGGGGAGGCAGCAGGTCTAGTACTGGAGGCTATTTCCTCCAGGGAGGTGGGTTTATGGAAACAAGATGGTTTCTAAGAGTTGGGAACTAAGAAGGTTTAGGGTAGAAATCAACAATATGGAGATAATTAGTGGTGAAGACAAGAGTGGTGCACCGATGATCAGGGAAGGAGGAGAAGGCTCCAGTGGAGGTGGAAGAGGAGGATCAGTGGATGGGTCAATGAAGAACATGAACCACTGTGATTTCTTTTCTAGTTTCCAATGTAGAGATGGAGGGGACTTTTGGATTATTGAAATACAAATGAGGGCTGAAACATCCAAAACAAACTTTAATTTATTTATTTTTAATCCAAAGCAGATAAATGCACTTACCTGCTTCCAGATTCTATCGGATTTCTGAAGTTGATCAAGCAAACACTCTGCTTTGACTTTTTATAAGTTAAAAGTGCACAATCACTTAAAAGAAGCTCTTGCAAACATCCCCTAAAATTCACGGTGAAGCTAACTCTTGAAAATGAACAGCTATCAAGGCGACATCAAGAATCAAACAATAAATTTACAGAAAACTGACAGCATATACCATGCATAATTACAGAACACTCAGCACCTGATCAAAAGCAACTACTTATATGCATAATTGTAAAAGGGGGCAGCAAAAGTAGCACTAAACAACTAAGAGATGAAGGCAAAAGTGACAAAAGTAAAATTACTAAAACTCACGGAAATTAAATCAAAATAGAAGTGCTTGTGTAACATAGATATTAAACATCCAGTCATATCATAAAATAATATAATAAATAAAAGTATTATAGCATGTTGACTTATTCTACTAATAAAAGCCTAGGATACACAAAGCATACATATTAAATAAATGTGCTATTGCTATAGGAACTCAGTAGCCAAGAAATCTAATGAAAAAGCTTCTTGACTTATTGTACTACTGAGAACTTGTTGATGAACGAGAACAAATGTGATAAACCAGTGAAATGGAAAGCTTGAGCAATAGATCAAGAACTCACATTTGTTGACACCCAAAAAATTGTACTACTATTTTTTTCCTGTCAGCAGGGTGACCCCATTTCTCTGGCTCACTCACCTGCAACATCAAATTGAGAGAGTATAGTCAGTGCTTTCACAGAACTTCTCATTGGAAATAGAAAATATCAACCATCAAAAGCTATTAGAAATTGACGTTAGGATCAAAGAATGATTATTAGACACATCATGTCCCATGTCTGTCAAACACGTGTTTCACAAAATAAGTAGTTAATAACCCTGTATCAACAACACCACCCAACAAATATAGAACCAACAACCAAAATGCACTCAACAACTATCACCTCAGTCTTTGCAAATGGACTTTGGTAAGTTTGTTGAGTGAAATGTGAGAGGAGAACGAGGTTACAACTCATGCCCTTACACTAGGTAAGGGCATTTGTGAATGCCTAAATACCAGAAAGACTTGGTTTCTGAATCATATGAAAGAGAAATATATATTTCATGGATGGATGGTGGTTTCTCCAAGTCTGGAAGAAATTTTCTATATATGATGTCATGGAGTGGTAGCTTGTCTATACTAGTTCAGCACTTCAGCTCTCCTACTCTCTTGAAATCGCTCCAATTTCATAAAAAATATAACATATAATCCATTTCTACTTTTTACATTGCCTAAAGAACAGAAGAGTGTACCATGTAACAACTTTATCAAACCCAACAAAGTGTTCCAATCCCTCCCTGAGCTCATATCTTTATTTCACTCCCTTTTTCCAACTAATTCATTTTGAGAGCCAAGTTCCCTACAATAAAAGGCCAACTCCCCAGTCCTCGAAAAGATCATGTTTTTCACATGTCATTTGTTGTTTTAGTGGGTTTTATGCCATCATGGAGATCTTAGACACACATGCACGCATGCACACACGCATATATCCAAATGTAAAAGGAGAAATTAGATATTCAGGTGGTAAGAGTGGGGCAGTTTCACTAAAGAACAGAGAAGGGAGCCAGATAAAGGTGATAGGAAGGGTTCCAAGCTGCCCGTTCAATCTATACATTCATTGTAACACACAAGCAATAGTGTAAGAGAAATGACAATGCACAAAAGGAAATGGGATTGTATCTACCAACTTCCGTATCTTATTTGAAAATAGCCATTCTACTTAAAAACTGTCATCTAGTTGCATATAGACATTCTATTAATAGGAAAAATGAAACAAATACCATCAGAAGGTCTTTACTAGCCTGCATTGTTATATGATACAAGTTATAGAAGAACCAACTCTCTACATTACTAAACAATTTACACTAACATCAACCAAATATTGACACCTAAAATACAATCTCCCTGCAAGTTCAGTACCATTGTTCATTTTCTAGCAGTAATTAGTATAGAATTTTAATCAGGAACTAGCAGTAATCTAATCCACTATGTAAAGATTCACATGGAACCCAGCCAAATGGTTTCTTGGGTAAAAGAATGTTATTTTATTAAACAGCAACTTCAATCAGTAAGTTCACACATATAATTCTAGAGGCCAAAAACAGTTTTCAAGAAAAAGAAACAATTTCCATGCCAGATCCGTAGATACCAGATTAACATACAAAATCTAAGCACAAAATTCAGGAATTGTACAACAAGAAAAGAAGCACTTGGTCAAGACTCCACTAAACCGAGGGAAGCAAATAAAGATATACAAATTCCTCCCCCTACCCAAACAAAAAAAAAAAAAAAAACAAAACAAAAAAACAAGAAATTAAATAAATACCGTTGCAGGCCACGCCGGAAATCCTTTGACTTTGGCAAGCACAAGATCCCCGAGCTTCCACTTCCGCTGTGCGGCGGCTGCTGCCGCCGCTCTATTGGCACCTTTTCTTCGGCTAGGCGCCATAAAGCTACTAAACCAACTAAAAATTCCCAGGCATTGAAAGATCAATTCAATAAATAACAGAAAACCCTAAAATCCTACTGCAGCTTATGCATGTAACCCTATACAAACAAAAAAACACTCATTCAGATAAAATTGGGCATGTATAGAGTTCAGTGGAGTGAGTAAAAAACCCTAATCCTTATCTCAGAGAGCGGTGGGGTAGAATGGTGTGGGGTGAGGGTGTTTTCTGGAAGAAGGGCTGAGAGAAATGGGGAAAAACAGATATGAATTGAGTTGGTTTGATTTTAGGAGGGGGGCGGTACTAACGTGCGCCGGTGGCGTGTGGGATAGAGAGCGCGTGCGGCGCTGTTTAGATATTCTGCTGCGGGCCTTAAGGCCCACTTGTTAGAGGGCTGGCCCAATTCATAAGTAGGCAAAACTGTGGGCTTTTTCAAAGTTTTCTGATTTTTACTTAATTTTAGATTTTAGATTTATATTTGGGTCCTTATACTTTACTTTGGGCCAATAATTCTATATTATACTACATTTACATTTTTTTAGAAATATATTTGTGGGAATACCCCTTATTAGCAACAAATATAAACTTAAAATAAGACATAAAATTTTGAGTAAAGGCAAGATAGTATAGATCTTTTATTCCAATGTCACCTTCTAATCTTATGCTTCATTTTATCCGTGCAAAAAACCTTTTTTTTTTCAATTTACGAACGATGACTTAAATCTAAAATTTTACTCAAGTTAATATATGTATAAATCTCAAAAGCTTTATCTCTTTCATTGTTACTGATTAATTCGACAACTATTATCTTAATTATTTTACGGTCAATCTTACCATACCATACAATAATTAAGTTTATTAATATTTTTCTCTTGGTTAGGAAAAAAATAATTAAATTGTATATTCAGTTTGCAAGTTGAATCATATTTTACTCGTTGCCCCCATCAAACCTAAACTCAATCCACTAACAATAAAATCAAATCTAATTTAATTACAATTAGATTATACAATTCAATATATATAATCGAAATATGATATGAACCAACACTGTATTAATGAAAATATGAGTAGGGCTCTTGTAAATTGTTTCATGAATTGAATTTTGTATAGTTCAACCCATAACCTATAAATTCACAAAATTGAAATTAATATGTAAAATTAATTAATATAATTTCTCTTATAATTATATTCATAAATCGGTTTTGTCCCAAATCCCTTTAATTGGAAATAGGTCGTCACCTCTTACTTAAGAACTAAAGATATTATAATTACTTTCTAATATGCGGTGGCAGACTAAAATGAAGACACCAGAGCTTTTTCTTTTTTTTTTTAAACGCAACATATGTACATATATATCCAAATATAACCAAGTCTAGCCCGTGTCTCACCCACATTTCAAAAATTTACATGAATTAACACAACAAAACGAATATATTATAATAGGATATAAGTTTAGGCTCATTGTTTATCATACTACACATATTTAAACATCATATTGCTCTTAAAAGGAAACATCATTCATGTACAACAACTCTAAAGGGATAGCGAGAAGTGAGCCCAGTCTGCTACACACCCACGTCATCGTCTGTCGAGCCTGAAAAATAAAAAAAATAGCATCATAAGACACCTCCGAAGAGGGATCCCAGTGGGATAACTTTACTGTCTAATATATTGAAGCAATTAAACTATTAAGTACATACTACATGTCCTTTGAGCACGCTCACCCTGAACCATACTATAATATAAAGGAATATATATGGGAGTCGTTCGCCCACTAGACCTTACTTTCATAGACCATGCACTCTCGTCTTTATGGTCTTCACTCAGTATAGAAGTTACATACTAGTTATAGCTACGGGCTTCATCTGTAGATTTTCATACACAACTTATTAATTCAATTATTAACACATAGTAGAGAGTAGAAGTTACCCACTTGCAAATTGATTGTGCAAGGATAGCTGTCGAATTTACCGATCATCTCAAACTGCGCTCGACACATTTAGTTGTTTAGTCTATTATGTCGTATAACATACTTGTGTGTATCTTATATCTAGGTTATCTTAACCTAAGTATAACCATTTAATAACTTAAGTCAAATAAATCACTCTAAAGACATATATTAATAAGATTTTATACACATTATTCAAGCATATTATTCATCATACTTCATTCAATACATGCTTGATCCTTATATCAAATTCTAAACATGATCATGCCATACATAGATCATCTAAGTGAGATTCAAAATATAGAATACATCATCATACGTATTATATAATAGTTAAGCACTTAAACTAGCAATTTCAAGCATAAAATGACATATAAAGTCACAACAATTTTAATAATTCATAGGTAATTCCTAAAATCACAAAAATACTTACATGATCACATAATAGTGTTAGCTATCATATTCTGAAAATGCACAATTTTTTACAGTGTATATAAATAAATAAAAATAGAATTCTAAACAAGATTTTCACTTGAATTTCAGCTCAAAAT
The DNA here is from genome assembly GCA_946896805.1 of Scutellaria galericulata. Classification (NCBI taxonomy): domain Eukaryota; kingdom Viridiplantae; phylum Streptophyta; class Magnoliopsida; order Lamiales; family Lamiaceae; genus Scutellaria; species Scutellaria galericulata. The sequence continues at coordinate 1,984,371 of OX335792.1, read as the reverse complement.
CAGCCTACATTGAAAAATCTACCAATCATTTTAGGATTCATGAAAACTCTTTATTTTTTTCAAAAAAGTCAAAAAAATATTGAAGTAAAATATAAAAAAATTTCAACTAAAAATAAGGTTCACATAATTAATTATGAATTTCCTAAGTTGACAGAAAACAGGGTACAGTCGATGCTGAAATCAGGCTTTCTTGTAAAAATCTTCATAAATCTTATAAGACTCAAAAAATTAAAAAATAAATTTATAAGTGTCTCTAAGAACCTTTAATACAACATAGTAAAAGATAAATTATTATTTTGAAGGGTATGAATCAGTAGAGGTTCTCATTCAGACCCAAAAATAGGGTAAATATGTCACAAAAAGGGGTCATGTTTGAAAACTTATAGAAAATTGAATTCAAGTCCAAATCTTATGAAATTTGACATACATGTTCTTCACTTAATATATTGCAATGCGGTAAAAGGATTTTGCCTAAATTAATTTCTCAAAGTTACGGAAAATCCAAGAATAGAGAAGCAGAACATGAAACTTTAACCTAGCATAACAACAAACTCTTACTTTCCATTCAGTCAAAACTTATATGAAAATTCTCAACCAAATTTCAAATAATATCTTTTGATCTTCTAATATATGCTATAAGTCAGAAAAGATTAAAATTTAAAGAAGAAATTAAAGATTTTAGCCAAAATTACCTTTAAAGTTGCAATGAAAGACTTTGATGTATTTTGATCTTTTCTTTCTTTGCTGATTTTTGTATCTCTTCCTTCTATTAGTTAGTACGTGATGGGGGTGTATCTCATGTTACGATGCATGTGAAGTTGGAGGTGTTAAAAGAAGGTCTTAGTCATGGTAGTAGGAGGAGTGTTGATTATGGTAACATTAATTAGTTATCAAAGAAAAAACACACACACACACACATATATATATATATATATATATATATATATATATTTGTTTGCTAATCCTTTTTTTCTTTCTTTCTATATTCTTTTTTTTAATCTCTTACATGTATATATTATAAATTAATATGTATATAAATATGTGTGTGTTTATGATGACAAAAGAGGCTAAAATTGATACTACACATAGTTTATACAAAACTATATTTACTACATAAATTTCATTATAAAGGGAGACAAATTAATTTTATGATTTACTTGTGTAAAAGAAGATATTTTGATACACATTATGATTTACGAACTCATGTTAATGTAAAATATTTTTATCACATAAAATCACATATATAGAACACACGTAAATATTTATAAAATAAAGGCATTTGTGACACAACGAGTAAGCTTAATATCTAAATCTAATATAATTTTAATCCATTTAAATTTATCTATTATCTTATCCTTTATTTTCATCCATGTTTGTCGACTGAGTTGGGATTGAGCTCGTTTTCCTCTGTAAGCAATCCTGCAAAAACCCTTAAAATTTCGAAAGAAATATATGTTATAAAATCTTTAAAATTATCAAGTATAACGAAATTCGTAAATTATAATTTTAAGTAATATAAAAACTCACACTTAAATCATTTATAATTATACGCTAAAAGAATTTCATAAAATATGCAAATGTAGATTTTTTTAAAATAGGGTGTTACAAGTTTAATATAAAAATTTATAAGAAAATGTTGGCGTGAGAGTAATGAAAAACTTTAGCCAAAACTACCTACCACAATTTAATCATAAAATAATAGCATTTCTGTTTTGCTACCTTTCATGAAACAAGTGTCAATTGCTCGTATTTTCTTATAAGTTCTAAGAATAATGGTGGAATACATTATGCTTTGTCGGGTAGTACTAAATGATATATGTTGCCTTTTTCAACGAAAATAATTAAAGAAATCACACTATGCTACCAATGATAACTACTAGAAAAATAATAGTATAATATATAATATAATTAATATTAAAAGTAGGGAATCTGTTCATTCACAGAGGAGCATGGACCACCTAGTACGTATCAAACGTTGTCTCACCCCAAAAGAGGAAAGTTAATCATTAACGAGTGAGGAGATATTTTTTATTATATTCTCTTTTAATCTTGAGTTTTAATTATCATATCTTGATTTAAAAAGTATGAAACTAAAATCGGATGAGAATTCTAGAACATCATCCATGCATACTTATTTTAATAAGAAATGCATACAATTCATGTATTTCGACAAAATCTACTGTCTATAAAAAAAAAATGATAAAATGTCTATTGTAGATAATTATTAATATATTTATCGATGACCTATAATGATCACATCCTCTAATCTCCTAATTATATGGAAATTGAAATTAATATATATGTTGGATATCTAACACATCGATGTGCATACGATGGATAGGGTAATAGGAGTGTAAAAAATATATAATCAAATTTTAAACAACTTAGTATAAGTAGGAGTGTCTACAATTTGATAAAAATTGAAAAATCATATATCTCTCTAATCTAAATCCTAATGACATCCATTATATGTTGTCGTACCTAGTTTTTTATGCACTTTTTATTTTATTGGTAGATTTTGCTGATTTAAAATTATAGTGGAGTTATTTTTTCTGGTTATGTGAATTTATCAATCTGAGTTTGAAAAACTAGACGAAAATTTTATGTTAGGTTGTAGTACAATTTCATATGTAATTCGGTTTGGTTTGTAAATTAATCAATAATACGATTATTGTTAGAGTAGGTCTTGTGTGAGACCGTCTCACGGATCCCATTCCATGAGACGGGTATGGTCGGATCGAAGTATTACATGATATATACAAAAGTATTACATGATACACATAAAAGTATTACCTCATATACATAAAAGTATTACATGATATTAAGTTATGTGATATTTTCAAAAAGTATTACATGATATACATAAAAGTACTACCTAATACACACAAAAGTATTACATATTATACAATTCATGCATAAGAGCACCTGGGCGCCTAGGATCCGCGCGTTTTTTGTTGACCCGACCCGACCCAATTCGGGTCATTATCCCATAATACAAAAGTATTACCTGATATACATAAAAGTATTACCTAATATACATAAAAGTATTACATATTTTATTATAGTCTGACTCAACTCAAAACGCATTCTATAATACAAAGTATTACCTAATATAAATAAAAGTATTACATAACACACACAAAAATATTACATAATTTTTATGTTCGACCCGACCCTACCCGTCTCACGGAATGAGATCCGTGAGACAGTCTCACCCAAGACTTTGTCTTATTGTTATTCATGACTGACCATCGCATACCCCTAAATACAATTTTTAATTTGTAACTTAAGATAAATTATTTAACGCGCGAAAAGTAAGATTGAACGCATTTTGTCATTTAATTTTGAGGCATAATACACAAACTATATAGAATAAGGCAAAAACTTCCGTGCAACTGATGCACCATGCAATCCGCACCTTTATGTTATAAATGTAGTACTTTTATGTTATAAATGTAATATATTTATGCATGTTCATTTTAAAAGGTACAAATATTTGTACATAAAGGTACTGCATTTATAACATAAGGATCTTCCGTGCAACTCTGTGCACCAGTTGCACGGAAGTGTTACTCATAGAATAAATATCATTTGCACAAGAGTTGTGAGAATTAGCAAGTGATATGTACAAATCGGGTGATCGGCCTCGTAATTATAACAACAAGAAAGATATTACTTCAAACACTAAAAACAGTTTATTTGTAAAAATGTTACTTTTGTTGTACTTAATTTGTGTTTGAGCAATATTACGAGAGTAACACTTCCGTGCAATTGGTGCACAGAGTTGCACGGAAGACCTTTATGTTATAAATGTAGTACATTTATGTACAAATATTTGTACTTTTTAAAATGAACATGCATAAATGTGTTATATTTATAACATAAATGTACTACATTTATAACATAAATGTACTACATTTATAACATAAATGTGCGGATTGCACGATGCAACTGGTGCATAGAAGTTTTTATCATATTACGGATATTTGGAAAGCGTTAATTACATGCTTAAATGTATTATATTTAGAAAAAATATAGTTTTTTTTTTTTTGAGGGAGACAAAAAAAAAAAAAAAAAAGGATTGGAGCAATTTTGCAGTCAATTATTTTGTGACATGATAATCTAATAAAAGATGCATATTTGGTTTTATCCAATTGCAAAATGGGCTAAACTCATATAATAGTAGTACACACCCCAACTTAATATTTTGATTATTTGAGTTTTATATCAATTCGAATCCGATTATTTTTGTCCCTTAGAAAACAAATTTGATCACCCTGGAAAACATTTTATCTTTTATTTTTTATAATTTGCATATTATTGTGCTAAACTGTGGTTAATTTATCCAATACTTCACTGATGTGGTTACAATTTACTTCTCTATAAAACAAAAATAATACATAGTCTTTACAATGATCTACTTCACATGTAAAAGAGGTTAAACGAGTGATATATAATATCCAATGTTCTAAAATTTACTAGGCGTTGGTCGAATATTTGGCTAGCGTCTAGAAGACCTAATCGACGTCTAGTAGTGCCGCAAATAAATTATGTTGTTGAGAAGTTAATAAAAAAAAGAGTTATTTGACATCTAGAACCAAATAATTCCGTCAATTCCATCAACAACCATATTGCCTAAATTCAGTATAATTAGGTCCCGTTTAGGACTAGACCTTTAATGATCCCCTAACCCGAATTAAAGAACACTGATTATATCAATAAATATAATAGTATTGAAGTGACAATCTACCAATAGAAAGTCACTTAGAATTAAATTTAAAAAGGTGAAGCAAACAAACATAGTTGACAAGTTTCTTACACCTGGACCTCATTGAGGTTTACTATAAACAGAATCATTATCTAAAAAGGAAACATTTCCCTTTCCAATAACCACTTTCTTTATACCCCTTCTACAACAATATTTATATACAGTGTTTATTTCGTAAAGTAGTCTAATTTCATAAAATAATCAATTTAAAATTCATAATCAATAAATAAATATTAATTTCTAAAAATTAATTTAATTTATGAATAATAAATTTCGTCTGATGAAATTATTTTTGTGAAATGATATAATACATAAATTTTAATGTTATTTTTTAAGCCTGATGACCCTCATCTTCTGACAACGCATCAAACTTAATCCAAACACAAAATCCTCAAAACTCAGTCAGCAAATAGTCAAACTTTATACGTGGGGTACAGCCGATGCTCTAACGTGTACCCCCACCATTTGCTGTTACCACTAATTATATAAAACATAGATATTTCGTTCTAACGCGCCCCTGTTCCGCCACGTGTCCTCAGATATTTTTCGAGCCGCGAAACTGATAATTTTTCCGACACAATACGTGGCACTTCCTCCCTTCTCACCAGGTGGATATTTCGCATGTGCAATTCTTCTTTTGCCCATCGCCTGCATCACCAATCACACGCCGAAGCGTGTCACCTCCTCCAATCAGAGCGCAGCACGTGTTTCCTTCTCCCGAATTACTTAATCACTCTTCTCCGCAATCCACGTGTCGCCACATGCTATAAAAACCCCCGAGTCGTGATTTTAGCGGCGGTGTGTGAGAATTGGAAATCCTCTTGTCGGGAAATGGGGGAGAGCGCGAGTGCGAGTCAATTACCGAGACTCAGCGAGTCAGCGGACTCAGGGATTCTCAACGAGCGAGTCCTGGTCCTGGTCTTCGAGTGCCTGAAATGGGATATCCACACGCTTTGCCGCGCGGCGGCGGTGAACCGGAAGCTCCGAGCTCTGGCGAAGCGCCTCCTATGGCGAGAGCTCTGCATTTACAGAGCGCCGCGGATGATCTCAACCCTAACCGATGGCTTAACCAACAACCGTATCAACGGTGGCTGGCACGCGCTGGCGAAGATTCTCTTCTTCTGCGGCGGTTGTGAGTCGACTCGGAATTTCAGACTGAGTCAGCCATCGCCGGGTCACTTCGTCGAGTCGTCCCGGTTCTCGAAGACCTCGGGTCGGAGCTTCCTGTCGAAGAGGTGCAGAGGGGACGTGCTGTACGTGAGCGACCCGTGCGAGCACTCGGCTAGTGGGGAGAAGCAAGACGACGTCGGAATATACAGAGGGGTATTTCAGTCATTTCTCAAGTCGAGGACGCGGGAGTTTCTGATAAGAAAGCAGGTGGAGTTCGAAGCCGGCGTGCGCTGCCCCTACTGCGGGGCGCGGGTCTGGAGCATGACGGCGGCGCGGCTGGTCCCGAGGAGGAGCGCGGCTCGGCGGCTCGGCTCCAGCGACGACGCGTTGGAGTACTTCGTATGCTTGAACGGCCACCTCCACGGCACGTGCTGGTTGGTCCCACTCTCGTCCGACGAGGACCAAGACCAATACAGTGATGATGAAGATAAGGGTGAAGATGAGGGTGGGTCCGATGTTAACAACGGTAATTAATTAAATAGTTCATTTTAATTAATTAATTAACCGATTTATTACGTCACGAGCAGTATATTTTCGAATTAGTGTTGATGTTAACAGAGGATTAGAATATTGATGATGAACAGAGATGGATACTTTTTTTGATGGATTATAGAAACACTAATTCTTTTTTTGGGAGGGAGAATTGGGAAAGGAGGATTGTTGTATTGCAATTTGCAAGTGGTGTTGTTGAAAATAATTTATTTTGTTGTCATTAATTAGGTCATTAGATTAGAATTTAGAAGAAGAGAAGAGGGTGATTGATATATAGATAGACTTTTTGGTATTTCTTGGTTAATTTATTAATTAATCAAGAAATCTATTGTTGATTCCCTCTTAGTGTGTCTTCTTCATGAGTTTTTTTGATTGTGTTGCATGTTTTTGCATGCAGAATACTGTTGTATTTCTTTAATTGGCATATGTTTTTTTCCCTTTTTTTTTTTGTTTTTTAATGCAATTACGTGTAGACCATGTATGGATATGTAACCTCTGTTTTTGAGATTTCTTTTAATATTTAAATTATTCGATGTGTTGATAATATGATTTATGATTTTTCTTTTCTTTAATTATCACAAATGTGACAAGCCATTTTATGTGCGCATGTGTTAAATTCATCTAAATATTAAATACATCCTTAAGGATTTAAAAAAATTCAGTCTCGAGGTTTTCCTGGATGGATTGACCTACAACTCACTCGGGCCCTTTCTCATTAACTTTTTCTTTCATTCGGAGAAGTCATTGGTCTTATAACTTTTTAAACATTATAACTTTGTTAATTTCGTCTTTTAACTTTTAAATTTTATAAATTTAGTCAGAAATTTTACATCATCAACACAAACGTGCATTCATTTATAAAATCATTATTCGAACCTGTATTTGTGGTAATAAATATAGATAGTTCAAGTTATAAAATCAATATATTTTTTCCTAAATATATGATTACTTGGTATTATCAAAGATAAAAAAAAATTCCTAAATATAATTTTTTTTCTAATACAAATTCTCATGTGCACCAATTGCATGGTTTAGATCCTTGCAACTGGGTCAATTTTTTGATTTTTTTCTATATTTATGTTATATTAGTATGACATTTATGTACAAATATCATAATATTTATGTAATTCTGTAACTAAAAAAAAACAATTTTTAGCCTATTTTTGAATCAACATATATTTTTTGTGATATTACTCATACATTTATGTGATATTACTCATACATTTATATTAATATAATCATACGTTAATGTAATACTTTTTTTTTTAATCAGTAAAATGGAATTTTGTTAAAAAGCAGATGTGGGTACAAATTGTTTCAAATCCAACAACCAGTGCCTAAACAAGATTAAAGTCTATCACAATAGCTCCCTAACAACTCACGACCAACTTCATTACCATGTAATATTTTTTTATACATTTTAGTTATGTTAGTTCAACCTTTATATATTACATAAATGTATGACTATATTAATATAAATGTAGAAATCATATTACATAAATGCATGAATAATATCACATAAATGTATATATGTATAAATTGAGCTGATTTTTTTTTTTAAAATTAAAGTATATAAATGTTATGATATTTGTACATAAATGTCATATTAATATAACTTAAATGTCACACGAATATAACATAAATGTAACTCATCAATAAAAAAAACCCCAAAAATGTACAGATACAAGTCGGGTCGACCCAGTTGATGCACATGAGACTAATTCTTTTCCTAAATGTATTTGTGGTATAAATATAGAATATTTAAATGCAATATCAAGGAACATTACTTGGAAAAACAAATTAGTTCTAGGAAAAACAAATAAACTTAGAATGATCTGATATTAAGAAACTATATTAATATCATGATAAGTCAGTGCATTCATCAATTTAAAGCCATAGCTACAACTTTAAAACTTGATTAAATGAAAATTGATAAGTAGAGAATATATGTGCATATATTTTATGATTTGAGGTAGTGGTGCCCACCGGTTCGGAAAACCCGGAACCGGCGGTCAATGGTTCGAGGAACCGTTGACCCGGTTTCGGTTACAAACCGAAATTGTGAACTGGTTCGGTTTCGGTTAGGGGTATTAGAAACCGGAAACCGCCGGTTTCTGGTATTTTTTATTTTTTATTTTTTTGAAAAATCGAGGAATTGACACGTGTCGACGGAAAGTAGCCGCTGTCGCCGGACTCCGGTGCAAACTAGCCGTTGTCGCCGGAAAACCGCCGGTTCGCGCTTTTTTAAAAAAAAATTTGAAAAACCCCACGTGGAGGGCCAGGATCGCTCGACCGTTGCAGATCAACGGTCGAGATTTCATGACCGTTGGAAATCGACGATTCGAACCGGCCGGATTTTTTTTCCAGATTTTCCTATAAATACCCCCTCCCCCATTCATTTTCTCACACCATTTCAACAATTCTCTCTCGATTCTCAAGTTTCGATTCAATTTTTTGCTTAATTTCAATTCTATTCTATTTACTTTTTCTCAATCGAAAATGTCTCGAAGAGGTTCTTCTTCCGCCGGTTCTTCTCGAAGAGAAAAGGAGCCTATGCCAACACCAAACGATGTTCAACTCGATGAAATTATCGATCAATATACTTCTCACTCTCATTGGAGTGAGGAGTACGCCAATTTGGAGGAAGCTCTCGGACCTAATACCACCGCCGCCTTTGCTGAGCAAGAAGAGGAGGTGGCGAGGAGGACAACTCAAGAGAGTGACACACGTAGCCGATCCGCTTCGACACTTTGAAGTGATATTTTCTCCATACATTTTAAAAAGGAGAAAGTATCAAATTCGAATGTGGACTACACGGTGACATGCAACTACTTTGGAAAGAGCTACAAATTCAAGCACAGAGGGGGCTACGAAACGTTCACCAACCATGTGATAAAGAAGCATTCGGACAAGATGGGTAATGACCGCTCTCAAACCCATCTTCCTCGACAAAATACCGGTTCCAGTTTGGGAACCGATGGTAACGACCCTTCTTTCATTTTTAAATTTAGTCAATTAAATCATAGGAGAGGAGTAGCCGAATTTGTTGCTAAAAAACATCTTCCTTTTCAATTTCCAACCGACGATGATTTTGAAGAATATACTAGTCAATATTTACAACCTGCTAGTAGAAAAATATCTAGAAATACCATTACACGTGACATAGAAAAAATTATGGGCGAATATAAATATGCTTTAATTCAAGAATAAAAAAATTTAACACGAGTATCTATTTGTTGTGATGTGTGGAAAGATCCTTACGGAAATCATGATTATTTAGGAGTAACATGCCATTGGATAGATGATGTATGGAATATGCAAAAACGATTAATTGTCTATGCCGAATTTGATGAAAAACATAGTTCCGTAGCAATTAGTAGAAAAATAATAAAAATTGTTAATGAATATGATATAGTTACAAAAATTTATTCGATTGGTTTTGATAATGCCGCTCCTAACACTGCTAGTATGCCTACATTAATAGAATTTTGTAGGCCTCCAATAAATGGTAAGCTTTTTCATATTCGTTGTGTACCCCATTGTTTGAATTTATGTGTACAAGATGGTCTAACTGTTTTGCATGATCAAATTAAACCTATTAAGGATGTAATTCATGAAATTGTTAAATCAACGGTATGACATAAAAAATGGGCCCGATTTTGTAAAAATAATGGAATGGAAGTTAAGAAATTTGTGTTGGACGTAAAACATAGATGGAATTCAGCATATTATATGCTTTAAGATTCTTATAATTATAAAGAAATGTTAATTAATTTTTATGAAGAAAACCCACATGAATATGTATATTTGTATAATAACTTTTGGGATGCATGTATTAATTTAATTCAACTATTAAATTTTTTTGAAGAAGCCACTGGAGAATTAAGTGGCACTTATTATCCTACTTCTCCATTAGCCTTAGATCATTGTGTCAAAATTGCTTCAATTTTGAATGAATATTCTACATGTCCTATTTTAGGTGATACTATTATAGCCATGAAAGCAAAATGGTTAAAATATTTTTTCGAACTTCCCAATTTATTTTTAATATCTAAATTATTAGATCTTACGATTAGAGAAGATGGCCTAACCGAATTATTACGAATGTATTATAGTGTTTTGTTCCCTCATTTTGTGTTATCCGAATATGATGCATTTGACTATGTTCCAAATTATATAGAAGTTGTAGGTAGAGCTAGAACAATTTTAACCGAATTATTTAAAGAATATAAAACCGCATTAGAGGATGATTGTGGGGATAATTTAGGTGCTCAAAATGTAGGTGGTGGTAGTAGTAGTTCTTCACAAAATCCATATAGTATTAGTGGTTTTAATGCATTTTATGATTTTTATGATAACCGAACACAAAAACGAGCTAGGGGTCTAATCCCACGGTAGAATTAGATACATATTTAAGTTGTACATTTGAATTTATTTCTTTTGAAAACTCTATAGATCTTTTGAAGTGGTGGTAAAAAAGGACTACCACTTATCCTATTTTAAGTAGTATTGCAAAGGAGACCTTTGCAAGTCCCGCCTCCAACGTCTCCGTCGAGTGCGCTTTCTCCAAAGGACGACATATGTTGAGCCCAAAAAGGGCAAGATTGACCGTAGAGAATGTTCAAAACATTACTCTACTTGAAGATTGGGTTCAAGCCAAGAAACGTCAACAACATCTAGATTTGTCGGTCTTAGATGATGATGGCCCCAACGAGTATGGCTACAATTCCAACACATCCTCCTCCACCGGGACCAATTTTGAAGGGTAAGCGAGGTAAGAGAACTACGTGAGCTTTGATTCCCTAATTCAATTTAGGGATACGTAGACAATTTCATTCTAAGTTTGATATTCACTTTCAAACTTAGGATGAAACTCAAACTCTTTCATTTTTTTTTTTACTTCTCTTACTTGTAATGAGCAAAAAATGTTGTGTAGTAGATGGTGTGTCTCAAAGAAAGGAGGAGATAATAAGATGTGTCTTAGATGCACGTCTTATTATGTCCTTATTTCTTTGAGACACATCATCTACCACACAACATTCTTTTCTCATTACAATTAAAAGAAGTAAGAACTACGTGAGCTTTGATTCTCTAATTCAATTTAGGGGTATGTAGACAATTTCATTCTAAGTTTGAAAGTTAGAATGAAACTCAAGCTCTTTCAAAATTTTTTTTCCTCTTTCAATTTGTAAGTTGTAAGTTGTAATTTTTTTTAATTGTTTGTAAGTTGTAATTTTTTTAAATTCAAACTTAGAAGAAGTTTGTTGTTTGTAAGTTGTAATTTTTTTAAATTCAAACTTAGAAGAAGTTTGTTGTTTGTAAGTTGTAATTTTTTTAAATTCAAACTTAGAAGAAGTTTGTTGTTTGTAAGTTGTAATTTTTTTTTAATTCAAACTTAGAAGTTTGATATTTGTACTTTGTAAGTTGTAAATTATTGGATATTTATACAAAGTTGTTTATTTTTTAACATAAATATTTTTTTTTATATTGTCATATTGTATGATTGAAAAAAATTGAGTTAAACAACAAAAAAAACAAAAACAAAAAAAAACGGAAAACCGGCCGATTCAAACCGAAACCGGCGGTTCATCGGAACCGAAACCGAACATACTCCGATTCGGTTCCGGTTAGACCTCCACCGGTTTTCCAAACTGCCGATTTCGGAAGCGAAACCGACGGTTCGGTTAAACCGGGCACCACTAATTTAAGGTGTGTTTTACTAGGAAAAAATAGTGTCAACATAGTAGTTTTCTGTTTATTGTTTTGTTTCATTTTCAAATATTATATTTTTCGTGTTTTGTGTTTATTCAAGGTTTAATGACATTGAATTGTAGTGGATGGAAAGAACTTGGATTGAATCAGAGACGGATCTAGATGGGGGCCAAGGAGGACATTGGCCCCCTGAAAATTTTAAAAATAGAAGGCCCTGAAAATTTTAAAAAAAGAAGAAGGGTATTTAGGTAATTTTATAATTTAGTTGAAAAAATAAATAAAAAAGATAAAAGACCTTAATTAATAAATGTAAATCAATACACAAATGCTAAACTAAAATGCAAATTCACAAATGCAGATATGAAAATTCCCATCACAATGAATTACATAGTAGAATTGGATAGAAGGTTAAGAGTAAAAGATTAAGAGGAAACATTATCACTAGCCCAATTTGGTTGTAAATTAAAATAATTGTGGAAGTGTTCATAAACATCACATGTGAAGATCAGCAAAACAAACTCCAGCTACTTCTTCCATGACGGAAATAAGGATACATGTTGATGAATCTTGATCGTGTTAGTTCAATTGGAGAAGATATAACAGAAATTTGATCTTGAATTAAGTAAAATGACAAAAATGTGAACGGTTAAGGGGAGATACATATTATTTTGCTATATTGTTTCATTGAGGCATTTCATCGAACACCTAATTTGCATATTTCTCAGAGTCATGAATAAGCTATTATCTTCCTACTTAATCATAATATATATCCAAAATTCATCACAATAAATACTGATAAATGATTCACCTTCAAAATCTTCCACATCACAGAGATCTAACAATTTTATCCATTTATTTGTTATTTTATATGCCCTATCAATGTATTATAATTAATTTGCATTGTATTATAATTAATTTGCAAATACTAATGATAGGTTGGTCATTAACACAAATAATTGAATTTGGATTTGATTAGATGTAACTAAATTACTAAATAATAAAATGAGATAAAGATTAAAATTATTGGCAAATAAAAATTGGGGATGTCATTTTGCAGTTTGGTTAGATGTCAAGATGCAGTGTGATTGAGATTTTCATTTTCATTCTCCAAGTTTGGAGATATACATTTTCATTATATATAATTTTGTTTATTGTAAAGTCAATTAATGCACCTCATGTTGTTCAACCTCAACTACCCTCAAACCAAAATAACAACAATGAGGTTGATATAAATTTTTTTACGAGTGATATATTTATATTCTTAGTTTAAAATTAGTATTTTTTTTGTTAATTGACTTGGACCCCCTGAGTTGAAATCCTGGGTCCGTCACTGGATTGAATGGATTAAAGTGTAAATTGAATTTGATTTTGTAAGATGTGCTGATATCAGGAAAGCTCACATGACATTGGTTTATCCCATGCAAACCAAAATTTGAAAAGATAGACTTGCTTAGCCCACATCCGTTCTCAATCCTTTAAGGAAAAATCCATCTTTGAGAAGAGGCGAATGGGATCAATTTGGTGTTTCATTTTGTATTCATTATTTTTAATTCATATTGTGTGTTAATTAGTCATGTCATCTTTACTCGATATGTTGTTGTTTTGAAACACCATACCAAACACTAAAATGGAATTGAGAATTTTGCTTGGAGAAAGGAACCAAAACAAAATTGCTAGAAAGGAAATTATGAATTTCTTTTTTCTTTGGAATGTGATTTTGAAGTTGAGATGTGTGATTAGATTTTTTTTTCGTCTAGTTTAAAGAGAAGTTTGATTCCAACTCTCAGATCTTAATGATTTTCCTTTACATTATTTTTCTGAGTTAATTATGTGTTGTTTATTTTCCATGCTTAAGATATATGGATGTTTGATGAAGTAATGTCCTTTTGTTGAATAATTTATATTGGTATTGTTACAAAAGAGATTTTTATATGTAATTGTTGTAATATTCGAATTATAATTATAAGTGACAATTAATATTGTATCAGGATAACATGAATTCAAATAGAATGAAATAAATGTTTCATATCTGTTGTTTGATTTAGTTTATCATCTTGAATTTTTAATAGTGCAAGCTTATGAAGCGTATATAATGGATTATTGATTATATAACTTAAAAAAATCAGTGCAAGTATATCCAATCATCGTAGGACATAAACTAAATGCATGCATCTTTAATAAACATTTAATCAATATTTAAAATATATTGATACATCCTCTATATTGAATAAATAAAAAATTACGAAAGTAATTATAAATATAAAATATAAAATATATTAATATGAATAAATAAAAAATAAAAAATGTTGATAAATATGAAATTCAAAATATCATTATTGACAAAAATATATTAATATCAATAAATAAAAAATCAAGAAATGATAAATATGAAATTCAAAATATTAGTATTTGAACATCCTCACTTTAATCTTCACAATGAAGCTTATATTCCATTTGGTAGAGTCCCCAGTTTGTGATGTTCAAGACACACCTGGAAAGACAAGGAGGCAACATTTAATATTTGAAAGAAAGGAATAGAGTTAACAGAGTTGATATTCTACTGCTGGCCATTTGGTAGAGTCCGGTTTGTGATTCGCAAGAGACACTTGGAAAGAGCAACATTTTGAGTAGATACAACCATTTGATAGAGTCCCGTTTGTGATGTGCAAGAGACACTGCAAAAGACAGCATTTGAGTAGAGCTAGAGCAACATTTTTTTTTAGTAGAGTCCAGTTTGTGATGTGTAACATTTGAGCAGATACGGTAACATTTGATATGATATAATGCATAGAGGTGACATTTGAGTAGAACACCAATTTGTAATTATAAATAGTAGGTTGAAATAAGATCTGAATCATGAACGAGCGAGTATTATGCAAGTTGTTGCATGGGAAGCTGAGACAAGCTCTGAAAAGAGGAAGTCATGAGAACGAGATAGTATTGTTCAAGCTGTTAAAAATGTGGTTAATATTGTGATTATGAATATAAATGGTTTCTTTTGTTTAAAATTTATCGATTTTTCCTCAATATTTTCGATTATGCATACTAGTATTTTTCCGTGCAATTATTTATAATTGTAATTTAATCATTATACCGAAAATTTGTTTATATTTTTTTTCCTTCTAATAATCTAAAATTTATATTATATATTTTTTTGATTTTTTAAATTTATTATCATTTTATTTTGTATTGGTAAATTTTGAAAGTATAATTGTGACTTAGAACACTTTTTTTTTTTCCTAACTCCAATATTTGAATTTACTACTATAATCAAAACTACAAAAAAAAAAAAAAAAAAAAACTCAAATACATCAAAATTTAAATATTTTAATTTTGATATTTTGCATTTTATATATGCGATGTAAAGGGCATATTAAGATTCATAAAAAAACGATAGACATGATATATCTCGTAGTGGAAATGTTTTAATTTAAAATTATAATTTGTTTTAAATAAAAATGTTTTAATTTAAAATTATAATTTGTTTACAAAATTTACTATCCCACACCTCTCAAAATAATAAATACAAAATAAAAATGACAATAAACAAATTGTCTTTCACCCGCCTCAAAACAACTTTATAAAGTAAACTAAAAAATATCCTATTTTCTTATTAAATATTAGGGACGTAAACGAACCAAGCCGTTCGCGAACAGTTCGTGGCTCGGCTCGATAAATATTCGTTCGAGCTCGGCTCGTTTGCTTAACGAGCCAAGCTCGAGCCCGAGTTTCGAGCTCGTTAAACTTAACGAGCCGAACTCAAGCTTAGACATGTTCGGCTCGATAGTTCGCAAACCCCGCGAGCCTGGCTCGCAAACCCCTAAATGAGCCTGGCTCGCGAACATGTTCGTTTAGGGGTTCGTGAATAGGCTCGTTTATAGTTCGTGAGACTGTTCGTTTATATCATTATATGTTTTATTTAAATATGATTATGAATTTTATAAGTTTTTGAAATTTAGATAATTAATAATTAGTAATCAAAATAAAATCTTTAACCAATCCAAAATGTTATGGATATGACTTGAACACAAAACCCCTATCATATAAATAAGTTATACTACCACAAGACCAATTTGTACTTTTGTTAATTTACTTGTTAAACTTTTCTTTTATCTATTACATTTTAAAATATAAACATATTAATAACTAAATTAAATATGATTTACTTATTTCTAATATATTGCTTGCCATGCCATCTGAATTTTTTTTAAATTTTGATATTAATGATACAATTTACCAATGATATATTATCTTAATATAAAAGATATAATTATGTTGATGTTTCATATAATTATATTGATGTTTCAAGTATAATCCCATCATCAACATAATAATTTAGCATTTTGGTCTTGAAAATAAGTTATAAGTATACAAATATATGCTTAATAATATATTCATAATGAGTATAAAATTTAAACATGTGCAAATCTACATATGTATCAAAATTCAAAATCTTTATATAAGAATAATGTATGTATATACCAAAATATCATGTATTTATATGAAATATAATTAGAAAAAATTTAATGTGAACGTGTATTGCAATAATTTCATATAGTTTATTCATTTAACTATTCATATATTTGCAAACTCAAATAGGTATATATCAATATATTATATATGATATACTCTACATTTATATGTGTGTGTATATATATATTAATTATATAATTATTATATTATGATCAATAATATTGATTTTGAAAAAGATAGCTTGTAAATTTTATTTTGATTATTGAATAACTAATTGATTTGAAAAACAAACCATAATTGCAAAATTTGTATGATGTGTGACCTATGTTTGTGATTTCTTGTAAATTTTGAAATATATGCCAAAATTAGTGTTAACGAGCTCAAAATCTAATATTTTCGAGCCGAACTCAAGCTTGAACTATCGAGCCTGTATTCGAGCTCTTGACGAGCCTTTATCGAGCCTGTATTCGAGCCCATTTCGAGCTTTAGACGAGCCTTTAACGAGCCGAACTCGAGCTGAGCTCGTTTAGCTTGTTATCGAGCTTTGTTCGAGTCGAACTCGAGCTCAATCTTTTGATTTCGAGCCGAGCTCGAGCTTGAGCTGATACCAAACGAGCCGAACTCGAGCCCAATATTGTTCGGCTCGTTTACATCCCTATAAAATATTAGATTTAAAAAGATTGACTTTTTATTTTTAAAACATTATTTGATCTCAGTCCAATTGAGTAATTTTTTATGTTCGAACTTTCTTATAATATATTTCTATTTGTATTATTAAAATTTCTTCATTTTTATCTAAGCCCATCACAAATAACTAAAAACACTTATCATATTTCACACAAAATTTTAAATCAAATAACAATTATTCAATCACAAAATAATTAAATATTTTATTTTTATGTACAATGTAAGTATCATTGAATATTATTAAAAATTATTAAATGTGTAAAAATTATATGATAAAAATGAATTAAAATTTTAATATTTATTCAATTTTGAAAATTTTGTACAAAATATTAATCACTCAAACAACCCCACCTCCATCCTTCCCAAAGAAAGCAGCTTTTCCCAAAAGTTGGTTAATTATTTTATATTGAAATAGTATTTCATGCAATCATAGGTGAGAAAAGAATGGGTTTAACTAAATTGTGAATTAGATGTCTAGTAATTTGATTTTTAATTCATTTAATTGATTGTTTGTTGTTGGTTAGTTAGTTTATGTTTCATGGAATCCTAACGTTATTTCATTTATATTAATGCTTTAGAATAAGAAAATTTCTTTATGTGAGATCAACTTTGATTCACCATTTTTATAAATTAGAGAAGATATAAAAAAAGATCTACTTTTGATGCTTCATCGGCACACCACTATCAATTTTGATTAAAAATGCTATCTGAATGAGGTGGGCTTGTAATAATTATGTAAGTATATGTTTTTAATTTGATAAAAGAAAATTTATTAATATATCACCACTATAGTTCAATGTAAGTGTTTCATCCATTGATTCATTCCAAACAACAGAATTAACATGCAATTAAGTTTGTCTAACAAGAATATAAGCCTGGGGCCTCATTCCAAACAACACAAAGAGTAGAGAAATTTACCAATTTTAGCCAATAATTTATGAGAGTTTGACATTAATTTATTGTTGTCCATTTAGAATTCGCAAATTGAGGACAATGTTGATTTAATACCAATTGAATCCAAATGTCACAAGCATGGCAAAAACTTTTGTGCACAAGGTGCACAGATTCAAATCTGTACACAACAATACTGTTATATTATATGAAGTAATACTGTTCTATTATATGAGTGATACTGTTTTATATGAAGTAATACTATTATATTATATGAGTGATACTGTTATATTATATGAAGTAATACTGTTATATTATATGAATGATACTGTTATATTAATATAACAGTATCAATCATATAATATAACAGTATTATTGCAACTTGTGCACAGGAGTGTCACTCCACAAGCATCGCATATGTTTGCCAAAATTCGGGGTTTTTTTTTCAATTTTGTTGAATTTCAAAGAAAAATATATTTTTTTAAAAATAATTGAAAGGAAATTGATCTTTCTAAGGAATAAAGTTTTTATATACAAAGAAAATAATCTTAAAATCTAATATATCATGTAATAAATATATAAAAACGTGCATGCATGTTAAATGTAATATCTGAACGATGATCTTAATTATATTTATTGGGTCGGATGTCCGAAATCAGATAATATGGGAAACCATTATACTTTTGCCTTGTACTAATTAGTAATGTTAATCCAAAAATTTCAATATTAATCTTGTATGTGAACCCAATTTTCATGGAAAATTACAAATTTCGTGGGAACTAATCATGTGAATGCATGTGATTGGAAGCTTTCGATTAATTTACCTAATGTGGCATTATAATGTTGAGTTGGCACAATTAGATTACACCTAAAGTAATCTAAACCAAAATAAATGAAAAAAACGCAATGAAATAATCAATATAAACCCAAAACTAATACGTGAATAATTAAAATAATAATAATAATAATAATATTTAATACTATTACTATGTGTTTAATTCTCGGGTATTAAACTATGCACGTTGATAGATTAATTATAAAATAAACTGTTGAGATTGAATATAGTTATAAGAAATACTAATATTTAATTAGAAAATTTATGATATTGTATAGAGGATATATAATAATACTAACTAAAGATCCCAAGGTGATATTTGGTGGATAGATATAGTTAGAATGATCCATTCAATTAAAGTAACTAATTATTAATAATAACTTCATTGAGATTTGCAAAACATGTTAATTAGAGTGATTTGTTCTTTACTTATCCTTAAAGTAAGCTAATCTCATTCGGAAACAACACATTATTTTATTTCTTTGTATACCTCATTCAAGAAATTATATCAACATTCCATGTTGTCCACGTGGTGCTGTCTGGTTTATATATCAGAAATTTTACTCAACAAAATACATCTCTTATAATATCATTTTATGGATATATAACTCTTTGATCACAATTAAAACTTATTTTTATTAGCTAATTATATTTTACGGATTATAAGTTATGATTTGACCTGTCTCACCAATTTAATTTTATGAAAAAGGTTTATATACATTTTTGTGATAACTTAAATACTGGATAATAATAAATAATCCTAGTAATAATTTGTTATATTCTAGAAGAATAATTACTACAATTTAGACTAATAGACTATATTAAAAAAGAATTTATCAAGTTTTTTCCCCAATGTAATGTATAAAATCAAGAATATTATAGAATTGGAAATGGCGGATAACTCGGAAATATGTCAGGAAATGACAATACAGTTTGTTAGTTTTATTTTAAAAAATAAAATTCCTAAATTCTCTCAGATGTCCAAATGTTATCTGGAGATATGCCCTCTATGCCATTTTCTCACCCATTGTACTACTTTTCTTAATTATGTTATTATTACCCACCTAATCATAGAAAATTATCTGAAAAAAAACAATTGAATTATATATATGATGCACAATACAAGAAAATAAAATCTCAAGGATTCATACAATACTTTTAAAAAATATACTAATTATTAAACAAGAATAATCATTTAACAGTTAATCGTTGACGTTTATGAAATGTGAGAATGTGATTTTGAAACACAAATGATTCATGATGGATAAAATGATCATTTCCGTAGTTGTATAAATGATTAATATATTAGTTTCTTAAAGGTTTCGAATCGATAATTTCGAATTTTAATCATCAATAAAACTCTATAAATTAAATGAGGGGTAATCTGGTAATTTAAGAATTCAAATTTTGTTGGCCTTTGAGGAGTCCGAGTGCTGTAACGTTAAAAAACCAGAAAAGGAATTTAAGGAAACGAGAAAGACGCGAACCAAAGAAGCCGCGTTCTCCGCCCTCTTGCCGCCTCGCCACCTCCGCCATTTTCCCCCAATTCCACTCTCCTCTGATAACCCCTAATCTCCATTCCTTCTCTCTTCGATTCTCATTCTTCTTCGAGGAGATTAGGGATATTTCCTCGTATCGCACCTCTTAGGTAAATGCCGTCTCACCCCTGTTTCTTCTCTACCAGAGATTATGGTTGCAAGATTTTCGAATGGCGAATTTTGTTTCCGTTGTGTGAAATTTACGATCGTTTCCCATGCTTTGAATCCCTAGAAAACTTGGATGAATTGTGGCTGTCTGAGTCTGCCTAAATCTTTTTAGATGATCATGTCTGTTTTGGCTAAGATTTTGATTTGTTTCGTGTCGTTTTCTTTTGGTAGTTTTATGATTTGTTTTAATGGATAACAATCAGAACATTAATTTAAGATGTTAAAGCGTAATGTTGTTAGTGTTTATAGAAAATAGAGAGAGTTAGGATTGCTACGTATTTTGTTTGAGCATGATCTGTTTTTAGTGTAAGCTCAATGTTGTGGTTTTGATTCTGGAGTTTTTGTGAAACTCGAAAACTGTTGCGTGGTTTATTGTTGTAAAATCTTGTTAGTTTTAAGAAGCAGTGTGAACTCTGAAATTCAGTGTGTTTTTAGAATCCAAGGCGATCATTAGAACTTTTTTCAGTTGAGAATGAATGTTTCCTCTGCAATTTGTAAAATGTTTTAGGATATTATTTAGCAGAATTTAGTGGAGACACCCATACTTGCTATACCTTTTCTGATTAGTTTATGGTCATGCCAGATGATAATCTCCTAATTTATAATGTCAAGAACTAACCTCGGATGTTTTATTCAAGCACAGGTGATAGATGATCATCAGATAAGATCATGGCTAGTGTTCAAGATCTTACCGTATCGGCTGCCATCAATCTTTTATCTGCATTGGCATTTCTTCTGGCTTTTGCATTCTTACGACTCCAACCTTTCAACGATAGAGTATACTTTCCAAAATGGTACAAAAAGGGAATACGAGGAAGCCCAAAGAGTTCTGGACCTTTCATGAGGAAGTTCGTTAACTTGGACTTCAGAACCTATTTAAAATTTTGGACATGGATGCCCGAAGCATTAAGAATGCCAGAGCCTGAGCTGATTGATCATGCAGGACTTGATTCTGCTGTATACATAAGGATTTATCTTCTTGGGTAAGTGTACAACATTTGAGCTTATCCCTTTTAGGCTTTAGTATTATGATGCTCTGATGATAAAAAGTTTGGAAGCTTATCCCTTTAAGGCTTTAGTATTATGACGCTCTAATGATAAAAAGTTTGGAATATAGCTTGGTTTCATGCATCCATAAATGCACACACAACATTTTATGGCTTAATCTTTTATGTCATCATAGATAACTGTAAGAGAATTTTTCAATTGCAGATTGAAAATCTTTGTCCCAATTGCTATACTTGCTTCTGTGGTGCTGGTGCCTGTCAATTGGACTGGGGGAACATTGGATGGTACCAAAGATATTACATTCAGCAACATTGACAAGCTCTCAATATCAAATGTTCCTCCAGGATCTTTAAGGTAGACACTAGATTTATATTGCATCTCCTATGTTGATATACATGTAGGGTCATGGTTTCAGGTACAAAACTCAGAAGACTGCCAAACTAGAACTTCTGAAAAGCCATTTTCTGATTGACTTTTGGACATGGAAGTATCTTCTCTAGAAATTAATTTTTGTTTCTTTTCAAAAAAAAAAAGGAAAGAAAAGTGCAAATCGAAGGCTTTTGAGATTTTTTTTTTGTTGAACTTATCGTTAACAGGCAATTAAAGTGTAGTTTTACTAAACACCTAAAATTTCTTATAAGCACTTTCCAAAAATTCTATATATATGTGGTCCATTTTTAGTAATGGACTACCATTTCTGAACATACTCACAATCTTAAGTGCATCAAGCCATACTTTTATCACTAAATTACTAATGCACTAATGAAAATGATTAACTGAGAGATGTTTGTATCTACTAGTGCTTTACCTACTCTAACTAACAGACTTTTTTCTAGCCATTGGAACTGAGTGTTTCAAAACATTCTAAACCATTTTATTTCACTTGGTTTTGCTTTTTTGATATAAACTACATCGATCTAACGGTGAAGGTGTGCAGCTGCATGTTTAGCATTAGTTAGGGCTTCAATTGTGTTTCATTGAATCACACGAAGGTTATAAATTAGATTTTACCAGATAAATTTCTTCTATTAAAAGGGCTTCTTTTTTTCTTCAAAATTTTATGGGATATGCATGATCATACATTTTAGCAGGGCAAAGAGGATGGAATAATTTTCTTTCTGTATGAATGCTATTTTTTTTATCATGGATATGTTTGGTAAAACAGACAATTTTTTGTATTTTCATTCAGGTTT
Source organism: Scutellaria galericulata (assembly GCA_946896805.1). Classification (NCBI taxonomy): domain Eukaryota; kingdom Viridiplantae; phylum Streptophyta; class Magnoliopsida; order Lamiales; family Lamiaceae; genus Scutellaria; species Scutellaria galericulata. Next base: position 1,961,436 of record OX335792.1, on the reverse strand, counting down.
ATCACACACATAGTAATGGCTTATGTAATCACATTTTGGACTTGTTATTCCCTTTACAAAGAGTACGGGATCGTAACTAACAAGAGGTTGCAGTTCCTAGCTGCTGAAAATCGTCGTCCAGATCAATTCACGGTGAGTTTATAGACTAAGCTTGATATTTACACGTGTTTCTGCATCCAATGCCAGTGGTCTTTCTGAGACCAACAAACCAGTTGATTCTAAATTAGTTTTCTGAAACTTGACTCCATTTGGACTCTATTGTTTAAGCTGTGGAGATGATTATTTGAGTTTCATATTCAGGTCCTTGTGAGAAATATTCCTCCAGATCCTGATGAATCTGTTAGCAAGCATGTGGAGCATTTCTTTTGTGTAAATCATGCTGATACTTATCTCACACATCAGGTATTCATTAATCTTGTTAAATTGAAAAGTAACAACATATATTTGAATGTGCTGAGGTTTTGACAACTCCAAGACCATTCGGACTTGGTCCGATGGGAGTTGGGTTTGCTCCGGTTTAGCTACCCCTTCTGTGTAGCAACATTAAGAGTAACAAGTAAAATGATTTAAGTATAAATACATGTATGAAAATCATAATGAAAGTGAGTATCAGATTAGAATTCTTGTACATTTTATTATAAGGTTTTAACTCAACAAAACCTGTAAATCCTGGATTAGGTCGTATATAATGCAAACAAGCTAGCCAATTTGGTTGAGAAGAAGAAAAGTTTGCACAATTGGCGAACTTACTATCAAACACGATATGAGAGAAACCCAAAACAAAGGCCAAGAACAAAGGTATTCTCTTACATGTAATGTTTGAACATTATTTTATTTTTATTTTTTATTCTTTCCTTTTATTTGAACAATAAGTTATAAGGAGGAATTTCTGTTGCTTGATGGAGTCTTTTCATGAATACTCCATGATGTTTTCTTACAATATAACCTCCACATAATCTGGAATAAACTTATCATCTAACTTTTCTAATGTTTATAGACAGGTTGTTGGGGCTTTTGGGGGGATTCTGTGGATGCCATTGATTACTACAGCGCAGAAATTCAGAAGATAACTGAAGAAGTAAGCCTGCTAAAGTATCTATGCCTATGAATATCCTCTATTGCTTCATCATTGCTATCTAATGATGTTCATTGTAGTTGTCTTGATTTATGTTCTATATCGTATTTTTTTCTTTTGGAGCTGTCCATACAGTAATCTTTATGAAGTATAAACTGTCTGGACACATGATAATTGGACAATAAGTGTGTCACCATATATACCTAGCAATGAGGAACTAGTTCTTACCAGTAAATTCCAACTTTATGCCATATTGATCAATCATTGAACTATTTCTGTATTTCCTTATGCTCTAGATATAACTAAGATAAGCCTAGTGGATTGTGCCTAATCTAAACCATATCAAATTTAATATGATATCAGTTTTTCAACTTAATGTATTACCCCAAATGGAATCATCAAATCAGAATACACTTAGCTATCAATATCTAGTAGAGTTGGTAGTGAAGGTGCATTTTTCAACTGAAAGTTGGTTCAGTCAAAATGTACTCTCCATGGTTGGTGGTGAAGGTGCATTTTTCAACTGAAAGTTGGTTCTATCAAAATGGACAAAAAATCATATGCCCAGAGGCGGAGGCAGGGTTTTTACTCAGGGGGGCCCGACTAACAATAATGTATAATGTAAATAATAATATAATTCTAGATTACAAGTAAACATAATTAATATAAACATTGACAAAGTAAAATATATTAACTTAATTATAATAACACTCAAAATGAGAAACTAATACAAGTCCATCATAACATCTCTCTTCTTTTTTTCATATTTTGGTACCGTTGCACGATAGCTTCATTGCTGACTTTAATAAATACATCATTTTCAATGTATGCTACCAAACAATCATTTAACAGCTGGTCTCCCATTTGGTTGCGTAGTGAACTTTTGACGATTTTCATTGCAGAAAAAACTCTTTCTACTATTGCAGTGGCTACTGGTAAGATCAATGACAACTTAACTAGCAAATAAACCAACGGAAAAACGTCATGTTTTCTTGTCGCAACCATCTTTTGAGCAAGACCTCCTATTCCTGCCACTTCAGAGAATTTTCCATCCAAACGCACATAAAAAATAAAGTTCTCAAGTTGAGTTTCAAGTTCATATAATGCAACTTTAGAAAATTCAGATGGATAAAACTTTGCAAGACGAAACAGCTTTTTCTTATCAAATGCAGAAAATGAGTTTCTAGGATCCAAACATGTCATAGATAAAAGTAACTCTGTATTCACTTCGTCAAAACGGTTATCTAACTCCATGGTTTGCTTGTCAATCACTGAGGCAAATAACTCAACTCGATAATAATGAAGATTGGTCATATCTTCAACATTACGTCTTGATCTTCCACGAGCTGCATATACATCATCCATGTTAAGTAAGACTATCTAATGTTTGCAACAAAATTCAGAAACATCACTGAGCATACTATCCCAACCATCATCTCTCATTGCTTGCAAACAAGCTTTTGATACTTTGACAAGATTTATTGCATTGACAATATCTTGATCTTTTCTTTGTAGAACTTGCGACAATTCATGTGTGATTCCTAAAATTTTCTACATTAGATGCAATATGAAAACAAACTCAAACCTTTTTATAATGTCAAGCAAATCAAAAGCTTCAGCCATTTGTAGATTATCATTACCATACTCCTCAATATAGTCAAGTACCTCACCTACAAAAGAAGACAATTCCATCAAGTTGATGATAGTACCATAATGAGAACTCCAACGTGTATCCCCCAGTCTTTTCAATGTCATTTCCTGATTCAATCCTCTTCCAGTCTTGATTTCATCATTTGCAATCCCTTCAATGATCTTCTCCATTTGTTTCTCTCGAAGTATATCTCTGAGCTTACAAGAACCCCCAACAACATTACATAAACGTGTCACGATATTAAAAAAAGAGCCAATGAGTGCATGATTTTTGGCAATAGCAACAAGTGAGTTGGAGCTTATGAGCAAAACAATGGACATAATAAGCACTAGAATTCTTCTTTTGTATCAAACTTTTCAACCTCTTGAATTCACCACTCATATTACTAGCCCCATCATAACCTTGACCTCTCAAACTGGAAATACTCAAATCATAAGTGGAGAGCAAAGAATTAATACCTTTCTCAAGTGATGCTGCAGCTGTATCATTAACATGTACGAGACCAAGAAAACGTTTAATTACACAACCACTCTTATTCACATAGCATATGACAACCCCCATTTGCTCTTTGATTGATACATCACGACACTCATCAACTAAAATGGAGAAAAAATCATTTCCAATGTCCTTAAGGATCAAATTAGTCGTCTCAGTAGCAGCTGCATTTATGATATCTCTTTGAATCACAGGGGATGTAAGTTTGAGATTATCAGGAGCATTAGACAAAACAACATTATTTATTCCCTCATTACACGAAGCAATAACTTTCAGAAGTTCAATAAAATTTACCTGATTCAATGATTCTTCTGACTCACCATGTCCTCGAAAAGCTAGTCCTTGCATGATAAGATAACGCAAGCAAACAACTGATGCATTTAATCTACATCTATAATCAATCTTTGATTGTTTGGATACTTTAGAAAAAGATGCTTCAATATGTTGATCTTGATTCATCAAATCTTGACAAGCAAGTTTACATTTATTATGATCACTACTATGGTTTCCAACATGCTCTCTTAATCTTTCTTTCTTATGCCAAACACTAAATCCTTCAGAAACAAAAGCATCATGCCCTCTTTCAGTACGCCCAGCCGAAAAAAGATAACAATATAAACAGAATGCTGCATCTTTTGTAATGCTATACTCCAACCAATCCTTGAATTCATCAAACCAAGACTCAACAAATTTGAGTCTACATCATTCCCGTCTACCTTTTGAGGAAAATCATGCTTACGTGGTTTACATGGACCTTTTAATAAGTAAGCTCTACGTACCTGTTCAATCAAATTAGGTGAATAACTCATTATGTTAGGTCGTAGCCCCGGATCGCTTGGAAGATTTTCCAAATCAACATTCACATTATCTTGGCTTGATGATTCTTGAAGGATAACAACATGAGCATCAACTGTGGATGATCTCTTTACAACTGGTGGTATTTTTTCATAAAATCTCTCCATTATCTAAAAAAGTTCAAAATAATAAGTAATTTGATCTAAAAAGAAGTATAAAATAACAAATAATAATAATAATTTCCTTCTAATAAACTTACCTGTGAAGCTGCGCAGCAGAGGAGAGGAGAGGAAGAGAATCTGTATTTCCCAATTGAATTTGCTGTTTACATTCTGCATATATATATATATATATATATATAAATTAAAGGGTGAAAAGACTATTATACCCTTGTTTTTTTACAAAATTTCAGGGGGGCCCAGTGCCCCCCTTGGACCCCATGTCCCTTCGCCCCTGCATATGCCCCCAACCTGACCCAGCGTGTGGGCCGCTCCCATGCGCCCTTGTCGTGTGTCCACGCGTGCGCACATGTTGGTATTATATCTTTATTCTAAAGGTATCACACATATACTCTTCAAGTATCAAATATCTTTAGTTCATGTTTGTAATACCTATAGAACAAATGTGTAATACCTCAAAACCGCGCGCCCATACACCATGTTGCGCGCGCAGCCGCACACCCACACCCGCCGCGCGTACCTCACAAGTCTAAAGGTATCACAAATATACTCTTCAAGTATCACATATATGTAATACCTATAGAACAAATGTGTGATACCTCAAAACCGCGCGCGCCCATATTGCGCTCCCACACCGCGCGCTAACGCCACGTGCCTATGCACCCACACCCGCCGCGCACGCACCTCACAAATCTAAATGTATCACACATATACTTTTCAGGTATCAAATACTTTTAGTTCGTGTTTGTAATACCTATAGAACAAATCTGTAATACCTCAACAGTATATGCACGAAAAAAAAAATATATATACATATATGTGTGCGGGTCGGGGCGGGTTGGGGGCACGGATCCTAAGGGCACACAAGTGTCACTCATCAAAATGTACTCTCCATGAAAGACGTCTGTGCCTGCCGGCAATGAAATTTTAATGTATACCTATTTTTCCAAAAATAGTACCGATAATATTCTGTATAAATATCTTATAGAAGTGATAAAGCACACTCAATAACTAAACTCGAAAGATAACCTTTCAGTTTAGACCGAAACTTAGCAAGGAAATGGGAGATTGATCATAGGAGTTAGAAAGAGGACAAAGCGTTTTTAAAGCGTCTTGCTTATACATTACAATTGAGAGAATATTCTTCATCTGCTTGGAAAAAAGAGCTCGGATTGACTGGATTAATACAGGAATTGTTTTTTGAAAATCACAGGTAAAATAATAATTATGCTCTAGGAATCAAAATATAACAGAAAACATATATGAAGACCCATGTATTGTTTCTATTATTTTGGCTAATATCCTTAAAACAAATTTTCATTAGGATATCTTGCACTCTAACATGTATTAACTGAGTTAGTTAAATAATTTTCATGTTTGACGTGCTTGCTGATTCTTCCTTGTACTAAGCAAACTTTCTTGAGCTAGTTGCCCAACCTATGTTTTTGAGAAATACCTCGATAACTTGTTATTTCCTCTCTCTCTCTCTCTCTCTCTGTGGATTCAGGAAGCTGCAGAAAGGGAAAACGTCACGAGTGACCCAAAGGCCATAGTTCCGGCGGCATTTGTTTCATTTAAATCTCGATGGGGAGCAGCTGTCTGTGCTCAAACTCAACAATCAAGCAATCCAACCCTTTGGCTGTCAGAATGGGCTCCTGAACCACGCGATGTTTACTGGAAAAATCTTGCAATTCCATATGTTGAGCTTGCAGTAAAAAGACTGATAATGGCTGTTGCTATGTTCTTTCTCACATTCTTTTTCATGATCCCTATAGCATTTGTACAATCCATGGCAAGCATTGATGGCATTGAAAAGGTTTTTCCATTCCTGAAACCATTGATTGAAAAGTAAGCTCTTTTTTTTTTTCTAGAAATTTATTTATTTATTTTCAGTGTTCTTCATTTTGAAGTCAATCTTAAAAATGCTGAAAACCAATAAGAATATCAGTATGCTCCCAATCTTGTAGTGTTCTGTATCACATTTTTTTATGTTAATTGGCATATCTTTTCATCTCGATTGTCCTCTGAATACAACTTCCTTCAACATGCTTGATGATTGTATTCTTCTTGTTCAGGGAAAAGGTCAAGTCCATCGTTCAAGGTTTTCTTCCTGGCATTGCACTGAAAATATTCCTGATCATTCTTCCAACAATTCTCATGACAATGTCCAAAATAGAAGGCCTCACATCTCTTTCATCTCTCGATAGAAGATCAGCTGGAAAATATCACTTGTTTTTACTTGTAAACGTCTTCTTTGGAAGTCTCATAACAGGAGCAGCATTCGAGCAGCTCCATAGTTTCCTTAACCAGTCTCCATCAGAGTACAGCCACTTGTCATTCTAGCTTGCAAGAATTAATCACTGATACCATATCTTTTCACTGAATTCTTAAATTTCATTATATTCTTTTTATCTCTCATCAGAAGTAATGGTTTAAGTTTTTTCCTACTTGCAGAATTCCCAAAACAGTGGGTGTTGCCATTCCAATGAAGGCCACTTTCTTTATTACATATATAATGGTAGATGGTTGGGCTGGGATTGCTGGAGAGATCCTAAGATTGGTTCCTTTAATCTTATTCCATCTTAAAAACACATTCATAGTCAAGACCGAAAATGATAGGGAACAGGCAATGGATCCTGGTTCAATCTGTTTCGCCGCAACTGAACCTCGTATCCAACTATATTTCTTGCTGGGACTTGTATACTCAGCAGTGACGCCATTCATTTTACCTTTTATCATTATCTTCTTCGCCTTTTCATATTTGGTTTTTCGGCATCAGGTACACTCATTGAGGACTCTCCACTCTCTGAGTTTAGCCATCAAAGCGTAACCTCCCCTTAATCAGTTTAGCATTTTGTTCTAACGTGCAGATCATCAACGTATACGATCAGCAGTATGAAAGTGCGGCATCATTTTGGCCAGATGTCCATCGTCGTCTAATTATAGGCCTAATAATCTCACAGCTACTTTTGATGGGATTGCTGAGTACAAAGGGCATTGCAAAATCTACTCCGGTGTTGCTTGTACTTCCTTTCTTGACCATCTGGTTTCATCGATTTTGCAAGGGCCGGTTTGAATCAGCATTTGTCAAGTTCCCGCTACAGGTTAGTGCCATCCCTATGGGAGGTTTTTTATATAGCCACAACTAAAGTTTTGTTCATTTTTAACCAAGAGTTTTATTTGACATATTAACTCTTCTTTGCTCGTACAACCTACACAAGCTTGAACCCCCAAAACTATGTGGCCTTTTTATCTTCCCATATGACCCTCATGAATTTTCTTCCGAACTTTTCATGGGGCGAGCATGCTTCATTCTTCAGTCATAGAAAGCGTATAAAAAGCCTTCAACCATAAAATGATTATCTGTTGCATGAGAAACTACAAGTACATGCATGTTTTATTGGTTTGGTAGTCATATAAGTAGATTGTATCCATTTTTCATTAGTTTTACCCGAAGGATCGAACAATGTCATAAAAACGCGGTGTATTTTCTGTGATCAAACAGGACGCAGTGGTGAAGGACACGTTAGAAAGAGCTACAGAGCCAAACTTTAACTTGAAAGCTTACCTCCAGGATGCCTACATACACCCTGTCTTCAAATCCTATGATGTCGAGAAAACCATTGCTCACGACGAGGAGGAGAACAGTCCACTTGTTTCCACAAAGAGAAACTCGCGCAGGTGTGGTAAACCCAATTCAGGTGGTACCACTCCTGAGATTGTGTTTGAATGAGCAAAATGCACATTTTGGGGGACAATTTTTTGGCAAGTTTCATTCTTTGATTGGCAAATTTCAGTTGCATCATCCTCAGAAGAGATTAGAACAAGCCGAGATTGGGACAAAAATGGTCACTTACACATATATATGTAAATTATAATGCATCCAATGTACTTCATCTGGTAGTATTTTCTGCACATTCAGATGCAGTGATACAGAAGATGCGCAAAAAATGTGCAGTGAAAATGACTACCATACCAAATTAACAGCAAGATCTAACAGAGCTAATACTTGACGTATGGCTCGTTGTTTCTCCTGCTGTTTTAGCCTATTAGCAACTGATTCTGGATCGAGGGCTCGTGAATTTAGAGATTCTTCTTGTTCGGATCGAACTTCTTGGAGAAGTTTATCGACTTCTCTTACAAAATCGACTCTCAGAAGAATATCATCAGTCTCCATGTTTGGTCTAATGGGTCCTTGATGCTATAAACAAAATGACAGAATACAACTAACATCAGGGAGGAATAAATCATGATAATAAAAGGCAATAAATTTTATCAACAAGCTGATGGTGCATTTAAAAAGCCAGTGATTCTTTTGTTATATCATTCCTCTTGAATTCGAGAATCAAACCAAGTCTTGAAGTCTTCTACAACTATGAAATTGAGAATGAGTTGAATAGAAATGGGAACGTTTGCTTGGTCGAAATTTCAAAATCACCATAGGAAAAAGTCCCTCCAACATTATATATTCACCAGTTAATTTAACAGATTGAATCGTACACTGATAAAGAATTGAGTGATTTACCTTATCAATGTCAAATCCAGCAGGTGCAAGAATGGTGAATGGATCCTCTCTGGGAAAAGTTTCAACCATGAGTTTCTTACAATCCTTGAGCCAGCTGTCATCATCAAATCCATCGTGCATGTTCAACATATCGTTAAGTAATCTCATCGCTGGAGAAGCCGCCCGCTTCAAAATCTCGGCCTTTAAAAGTATAGATGATTTACACAGATCAGAAATATACCAAACTAAGATTGTCAAACATCAACAGAAAGGGAGGTTGATGCTCGACAACAATTTAAAATCCAATAACACACAACCACAATAATGTAAAAGGGAATGTAACAGAAAGAAAGGGATTAATTGCTCAACCCAAGTCTTCCTTCTTTAATGAATAACAATGAAGAAACCTAAAAAGCAACTTTGGAAAAGAAGCATATACCTCAATCCTTCTGTACAATAGATCGAGACTTCTAATGGCATCCTTTTCATCCTGATACAAGTATAAAGAGCTAATTTATCATATGGATGATAAATGGAAACATAAGAGCAAGACATTATGGAGCTCAAAAAGCTTATCCTAGAAAATGGCTTTGATGCTTCAAATCATAACTAATAACAAACTCTGTCCAATATCTTCAAATGTTGTTTTCATTCACTAATCGCAATGGCAGATTGATACTCAAATAAGTAATTATGAAGTTATGGTACTTAAGTAAAATATTATATCATGTACTATTTAAAGAACTAAACACATGCGTTAGTGACATTAACTTTTGTACAGACACAAATCATGCACAAAAATAATTCAATTTTGTCAACAAATGAACTGAAATCAATGGCTGAATAAAACACCTTAAATCCAGCATCCTTGTCATCTCAACTCATAATCTCAGTTAATGCATGTTAAATAATTAAATCAAACCTATAACTTGAGAGAGTAAATAATTGTTCGAAGGAAAGATTTATAGTTGCCAGCACCTTCATCTAGCATACAACACCTTAAAATACATAGGAAACAATCATCAGATGCACTGTAGAATAACTCACATCACGTCGAGCAAGATCAAGGCGATTCCATATCACCAATAGAACTAGTTCATTCAGCTCCTCTTTCTCGGCAGCTTCCACAATTTTCTGTGGTGAAAATTATTAATACATTATCATCATGTGTGAGCTTGGAGATGTAGCTTAAAATATTGGAGGGGAAGAAATAAGTGCATAAACAACCAATAACGATAATTTTTTTGGGCTGAAGAATTCTACAGTTAATTTATTTCTCTCCTAGAAGCATTAGCCACCTAATAATAATACTATCCAAAATGACAAAATTTGAACCAAGGGAAAGGTGGGGATGATGAAGAGGTTGTTATGGGAGGAAGAAAATTGAGGACTACAGTTTTAAGTTTTAATTAAGGAAGGAACAGGGAAAAACAACGTTTGAGGCATATCTACTGAACTAGAATTGGTTACTTGACATTACCTCATCCTGCACTGGCTATGCAGCAATGACACCAATATAAGGAAAATTTAGCAGTTTGAGGACTGCGTTTGGACTTTGGATAGAAGGATTTGCAGATGTATTTGAAACTCATACAGGCAAAGCCTTTCTTGTTCTTTGGATTAATATGAATTTATCAATAATTTGTGAATTTCAAACTGATTCACTTCAAATCTTTGCATTACAACTCCATCAATCCAAACACAATCTAAAGGTATAATTTGAAGTCCTGATGAACACAAAGATTCAGGACTAATGAGCATGAACAACGAGCAATGAGCAGTTTCAAATGCACTCTCAACTTTAGCGAAGGCGACACAAACAGTATAGCTTAGCGACATCACTCTCCTTTTTTTTTTTTCATGATAATTCTAGTTCACATGATATAGTAATCTTCCCTTCAAATATAACACATTTCCAAATGCAATAGGTATCAAATCATTTCAGGTATATAACTAGATGATTATCTTTTCCATACAGAGCAAGAAAATAGAGTAAAGAATACCTCTTCCACCTCCTCAGCTGATCTTATGAAGCTGGAAACTAATTTCTTGGCTTTTCGAAGATCTTCTTGTGGATAATTATTCAATCGCGACCCAATTTCACGGTACTCATCAACCTTTCTCTCCTCTTCCTCTTCCTCCGCATCCCGCTTCTTATGAAACTCCTTCGTCTTTTCCCTCTGCCTTGCTTGCCATTCCTAAACACACACAGCATTCAAGAAACCCCACAAAAAGAGAATAGCAAGAACTGAAACCACAAAGTCACATATACATACATCATCGTAATATTCTTTTGGGAGCCCATATAAGGCATTCTCTTCTATGTTTTTGCATCTACACGTAGCTGATACAAACAACCAACATAGTTTAAAAATCAAACGGTCCCTCCATTTTCGAATAAAGAACAAAACTTGACCAAGTAATAAGGGGAAGAAGTTACTCTTGGAAGAAGAGGGACTCGGAAACGCCCTTAAAAATCTAGATAATGGTAAAGAATTCGCCAATCGCGGGAGAGCGGTGCACGTTAGCAGGTACAGTGTATTTGCCTCCATGTCTTATTTTCCCTCCTCCCCTGTTTCTTGCTTTTATCCTTGTTGGGGTTTAGCTTTAAACCCTGCTCAACTTTTTCTCACTTAAAATTCTCAAGATTTCTTTTTTTTTTTTTTTAAGAGAAGTAATTTGTTGGACAATTTTGATGAATTTTTGTTAGGGTGAAACTATACACACCTCGTAACTTACTAAAGACGCCCCATTTCTTGGAAAATGAAAGGTAAAAAATACAATTTTTGCGATGTATTTAGTTTTTTGAGGTGTCTATAGCCCACCGTTTTTGTTATTTTAAATGACTGATTTTACGATCCAACTATTGTGGATATTCAGTTTAATCCAGATCAAGAAATCGATTTATCTATAAGTGATTAAATGTTTAAATTTACATGAAAAACTAATAAAATCAAACTGTATTTATAGATTAATGAATTATGAATTGAGCCACCCACAGTTGAAGAACAAGAATGGTAAAGAATAGAAGAATCTTGCAGCAACGTAAATTGAATTTAAAACTTAAAAGTCAAGTGTTGCCTTACACTTTCCTAATATACACATAAATACCAACTCTACGGCTGTAAAAGAGAAGTTAGTTGTCCATACATCCTTAGATTATAACATTTTTTCTACCAAAATTCAAACTAGAGAAACGTATAATCTAACAAAGGCTCAGACAGCAGTTTCTATGATCAATTCAGCAGCAGCACCCATAGCAGGAATACCACTTACTACAAGAATAGCCAAAGCCAATTCTTCCTCGTGCCATTGTTTCAATCCCCTACTCACTCTCTTCAAAACCTCCAAATCAACTTCAAGCATCCAACTCGGTGTGCAACTCACCATCAAACTCAGATATGCTGTCACGTATGCTCTCCACGTGGCCTTGTTACACCCAAGCGATATTTTCCCATCGAGCCCGCTTGCAAGAAACTCGAAGTGCTTCTCGAGAACCTTGGGCCGTCGTCTTGATGCAGTTGATACTGAGTCCACTCCCCATGCAAATATAGCGGAAAATATAGTGAAATGTGCAAGTGCATATCCAACGAGCATCGCGACCATGCCTCCCGGTTCCTCTCCATTGTGTTCGGATGCATGGACGGATATGAACCAAGACGGCAGTGTTTCTTTGATTAGAGTCTGCACCGAACTTAATCCACCTGTAAGCCAGACTAACGAAGCCCCGAGTGAAGCTGCGACTTTTATTCTACTCATAGTACAAGCAAGAGAAACCTGGCCATACTTCATGTTGTATTTGGTCTTCTTGAGCTTCTCCATTTTATCAGAGGGCAACCCACTACTCACAATGTCTTTAACAGTGAACATTAGAAGAGAGACAATTTCTTCGGTCAGAAACATGACGTTTCGGACAGCTCGATGAACTCGTAAGTAGAGTATGCCAGGGGCAACGGCAGAAATGCCTCCAGCAAAGTTAGAACCAAAACCGTGACCTAGAAGAGCACCCACGCCACCAATGCTCGAAACTGAAGAGTTTATCCCGAGAGCTGTTGAAAAACAGACTCTAAGGAGTTGAACTACGGCATCATTGTTGTGACGGAACACAGTCTGGGATGCTGAGAACACAAGAAAGTCACTCCAACGCTTTACCTTTTGAGCCCACAAAGCAGCTATTATAGGCATGCATGGCCACGGGCAACCTATGCCAAGGTTACTCACAGATGGACCAATCAAGTTTAGAAAGCGGTCAGTAGCTTTGTCAAGTTTATACGTTATTGTCAGGCTAAAAAGAGCTGCCAATGGTAGTGGGAGAGTCAATGGAGAGCTTCCTCCTACAAGGAAATTAATTATCAGCAAAATGTTGAATCAACAAGGAATTTAGTTTTTTTTTTTTCTCAAAATGAAAAACAAAATCCAGAATTCGTAAAGACTGTAATCTCATTTTCTGTAGAACTGGAGAATAACAAGAGTTCAAAAGAAAACGATTGTCCATCCAACCAAATATTACTCAATCTTTCACCCTCACATAGTTTTATTGCAACACATGATTAGTATTTTTTTATTCCCAAATCTATTCTTGGAATTAAATGTTAAGTGACAACATATGCTGCGAAACGTTAAGTTTGAACATGATGTCAACTGGAAACAACAGAAAATGTGAGAGGCATGTATAAGGGGTCCACATGAGGGAGGTCATTAGTTCTAAACAAAACAAAACCAAACATTAATTTAATATTTTCAGTTCCCCAAAACACTAGCACCAAAACATATATCCCCGAAAGACAAATTAAAAACAAACAAAAACATACAAAGCCTAAACACACGACCAACTCCAAAGAGGCGCACCTTCAACAAGACATGGTACATTGACACCTGTGTCAGCTACAATTTTATTTATCTGTTGTTCAACCAAAGATAGATTTGCAGCAGGGCTTGGCCAGTCAGATCCATTCATAAAAGCAGGCTTCCAAAGACCCCGAGTCACTTCTGCTGCAAAGTAACTTACAACAGTCGCCAGAGAAGCAGGAAGAAAATCAGCAAGATCTTTGAGCCCTGAGATAATTATGTAACATTCCCTCCTCAATATTCTGAAGTAATGCATAATTGGAAGAACAAGTAACATCATATGCTGAAAACAGGGATGCGAAAGTGACAGGTAATAATATTTCCAAATCATATTCATTAGTTTGTAGGACATACGCCCGCCCAATCACACATGCCCTAAGAAGGATTTCTTATTTTTATTTTTCATTAAAATATATAAGGAGTTATCAGAGTGAAATCTTGAAATGATTGTTTTATGAAAGTAAAACGCTGATTGATGAGATTATAGAAGAGGATTATAATAGGCAATTACACTTCTAAGTGCAGCCAGACGTTCTATGCTTAAATCAAACAATGGTTCATGCATATCACACAGGAAATAGATGTGCCTTTCATGATTGATTTTATTGGCAGAAACTATAAAGTGAGCAAAATGGATGCTTTGCCTCTTGTATGTACCACTAATGGATTTGATAAGCAGAATGAAGTGTTTTTGGAGAAACAGCATGATTCACCGACCAAAATTACTATTCAAGATACCATAAGCATGACTTAGTTGTAAGCATATTGACAAACCTGTGGTCAATTCACGAGGAGATAGTCTCCCATGGGCGCAGGCAGTAAGGGCAGCATCAAGGACAAAGGGAATAGCCTCTAGAATATCCCAAGCGGGAAACTTAAGACGGAGAGAGGGATCGTCAGTTCCAGATGCAGAAGAGCCACTGCTTCCAGAAGTTGCAGGAGTCAAGGGCTGACCTCCTCTGTTAATTTTTCTGAACATCATGTTTAAGAGTGCCTCCACAATCTGATGAACAGTATTTCCTGGTACCAGACCAGAAAGAGTAGAAGCAATACATTCCTGATGCTTCCTGTACCAACGCTTCAGTTTCGGAAAAGAATCCATGAATATGGGCCCTTTTGAAGATGGATATGAAAATCTTGATAGTCTATTAGTTTTATTTTGATTTTTGGGGGAATTTTCATGTGAAGCTATATGTTGATTGTGCACCAGTAGGAGATATTCTGGGGTTAAAAGGGATCCTACTGGAGTAACATCTCCCACTACATGTTCTATAGGTGGCTGCTCAAATCTCCACAACTTCAGTAGCAGAGTAAACGCATTTGAAAATACACCATGAGAAGAAATCTCGTCCCCTGTGTTAAGACTCCATGACATATTGGGTGCATAGGAACCAAAAACCTCACAAATTGGCATCAATGCAGCTGCAAGATGAGGAACCTGTAATAAATTTAAAAACATAGTCGGGAGCGGATTAGTAACGAATACATTACCATGTCTCAAACAAACACTGTTCTACTTGTTCTTCCTTTTCAATAATGCTTTCATAATCATAAACAGTTTTTGCTTAATTGTGAGAAATTCCATGTTTCTACATTGTGTGTGTGTGTGTGTGTAAAAATCAAAATAGGTATCAAGCGATGGGGCAATGGAAAAACTATTGATCAGAGTACTGAGGATAACATTGATATAGGTCTTCAATTCATCAAGATCATATGTAACATATCTTTAAAACAAAAGGTATGTTATTGTTGTTGTTGTTGAAGGATATGAAACTAGAAAGTACAGATATAATTGAGTTGGACCTACCAAGCCTTGCAAGGAAAAAATCTGAATACAATCGATAGATGATACTCCAACAAGAAGAACATTCAGAAATGGAGCATAACCTATCAAATGGCTCTCACTTCCAGAAAAATCTGAAGGAACAGCAGGTGAAAGCAATCTTGTAATTAGGAAACCTGCATGTTCCTGTAAGCATATACCAATATTTTATCTTCAGAGAAACAAAAAAAGGATCTGTAAAGGAAATGTATAGATTAATCCTGTATCAAATAATTTTTATAGGATAATAACAGGAAATTAACAATGTAATAACTGAAAATGTAAAGAAGCAAATGCTTTGGCCCAGGTGACAAGTATCATTTTATACTGCAAATTTGAAATCTGTTACCTGTATATTCCAGCCACGAGTAAGAGAAGCCCCACAGAATACTGTAGCAGCAGAAATCTTCTCATCATCTGTACCGCTGACAGCAACCTCGTACATTCGCTCTATCTCTGCTAAGCTTATATCAAATCCAAAAGCTCAAAATCAGTTGCCTTACCACTGGGATGTAGAAAAGGAGGATACAGCTAGGTTGAATTAATGAAACTACAGTCTCAATTTTCAAGCATCTAACTAACTAAAATTGGCTACTAATCAAACTGGAAGTCTGCAATCTAAAATTCAGACATTCAGTTGCTTGCTGCTGAGTATATTCAGAAAGGGATATAGTTTGAACTCATGATAGTTACCCTGGACACCTCCTCCAGGCACCTCCATGGGCACCCGCTGACGTGACACATGTCTTACTGTCATGTAATCTGGTGCCACAGGAGGTGTGTCCCTAACTTGGACAATTAGTTGATCAATAAATTTTGACATCCACTTAATTTCCAGTTAACTCTTACAACAATATCCACAAAATGCATGAAAACAAAAGGGAAAGACAGGACGAGGGAGATGTCCTCTTTTTTTGTAACCAGTAACATAATTATGTCTGGTCAGGCTCAGAAGAAAGGTGATGAAAGACTGACATAATAAGTAAATTTGTTTTGTTTACAAGAGGATATTACGCATATACCGTGTGTTGGTAAGAGCTAATTTTATACACATCATCTGATAATAATATCAGTGTACATTACTAATGCAATGTCCCCATACCCCTCCAAAAAAAAAGAAGAAAAAAAAAAACTAATATGAGAACAAAAGAACTACCCAAAACTACCTTCCTGTTGTTATTTAAAATTTTGATAGATCATATATATTTATTGATCTCTAGAATATAGAAATACAATTTTCCTTGTAAAACAGACCATAAAATTTCCATCTGCTAAATTAGTAGCTAGACTGAATAAGACGAGCATTTCAATAGTTCTCTGCTGCTTTACCACTGCGTAATGCATCTTCATAATTTAGCAAACAGAAATATAACTTTCCATAACTAAAGCTACCATCTACCTAGTTGCTGGAGTTGACACCAACGCGCTGACCATGGGAGGAGTTAAAGGTGACCCTTTCATGAATGATGACCAACCAGTAACTTGCCCCGGAATATTTCGAGGAATTTGGTTGCAGTGACCCTTTACATATCCAGGCCACATATATGCTGATGTGTCCACCACATTTCTAGCAATGCAAGCCTCAACAATCAAGTGTCGAAGGTTCCCAGCTGCAAATGATCATAAGGAAGTCAGAGGAGTCACTCTTTAACCATGAAGAGATACATGACAGAACAATAAAAATAAAGAAGTCATGTGTGGGGTGATAAGAGGCTATCAAGCCCAGAAAAAAAATAATTATAACAGGACATAAATATATATATATGGACAACGAAGATGGGGTTACAAAAACGGTAAATCAGAGCCCAACTTGTGATCTAGAGAGATTAAGGAAAAGGTAATGAATGAAGAAATCTCACTTTTTCATATCACAAGAAAGAAATAATTCACAGGAAAAAATGACTAGGACAGAATCAACTGGGTCTGAAGGCACCTAGACAGATAAATTGAAGCACAACTCCTAATGCAATTTTTATCATTTCAGAGTAAGTAGAAATAACCCAGAAGAAACGCATTTACAAAAATTAGCATGATGTTCAACATATAAAGCTAGTAACTAAAAGACATGAAACATTATTAATTGAATGCAGAAGTTACTAAACACTTACAACAATTCAAGGGCATGTCATTCAAGATCATTCCACTAAGATGACCACTGCTAACAGTTAGACCTGAAAGGAACATCATTGCTTTTGCAGCAGCTTGATTGGCCAACAAACTTGCAGGTGGTGGAGGAGTCAATAACCCTTCAAAATCATCCAACCGCTGAAGGCTGGAAACTAAGTCATCACGACGCTGTCCCACCAATTCAATATTTTTTCTCTGACTGATGGAGCTTTGTTCAGCTTTACCACTCAATACAATCTCATCTTCTTCAATAATATTGACAACTGCAAGTGTTGTGATGGACAATAACAAACATAAACAAGTATCGGTGCGAGGAACAGGACCTTCACTTGAATTCCTCTCCTGAACATATCCAGAGGAAAAATGTCATGATGTTTGAATACAATGGATAGTTTTTTTATAAATGTTAAGATTTTCTATATCAAAATGAAACAACAATACAACAAAACATCCATCCACAGGTAAATTACTAGGTACATTCTTATAACAAACTCTTAGAACTTAAGCAAGAAATTTAAGAACGAGAGACTCTGACCATTCTTTTCTCATTCGAAGCAAGAATATTCAAATTTATACAGATCCATAGGGCAAGAGAGAATTTATGACATAATAATTTGCTTAGGAAGTGGGGGAATCATATGCTAACTCATTCAGAAAATTTTTGCTGCTTTTTATCCAAAGGAATTAATAATTCACTAATGCTGTGAATATGACCAGTTTTGGACAAAATGGCAGGAAGCTCAGAAATAGTTTTTCCCAAAATATAATATGGATACTGAGATCCTATCAGACAGAGCTTTTGATTTTATGCTCAAGCAGAGAAAACAAAGACAACTTTGCATGAGTTTGAGACTAAGGAAAGATTATGAGTTTGATGTAACATGAATTAGCTCTCACCCTCTGGACAAGGCGTAAAGCTGCAGTCCACAGACCAAGAAACGCATCCTGCCAAGTGGTCTGATTTAAAGCCTGTAGAGACTTCACCAAATCTGTAATACCAATCTAAGTTCAGAAATGAACACCCACAAAATTAGCATGTGAACTCAAGATTGTATGAAACTGTACCCGTAAGAGTATCAACAGCACTGGTAGCTCTCACTTGTGATCCATCCATCAGATCTTCTAAATAAAGATCTATAGGAAGCCAAAGTGCTGAACGAACTGTAGCATGACACTGTCCAGCCGATGACATAGGAGACCTAGCTGTCACTGCATGAAATTGGTTCTGTGATTTTGTTTTGCATTCACGAGACAGAACCTGGTTGGCAGATGCGAACTGCAAGAGTGACTCTGGAGATATATTTTTCGAGTTTCTTAAAGAAACTGACTTTGCAGCCAGCAGTCTTAAATGCTGAATGAAGCATTCCCAATGCACTGGCCTAAATGAAAAAAGAGGGATGTGTGCTTCAGATCCACAGTATGCAACCACAAAGACAGAAGTCCAACAACTAAAGTTTCCAGGCTATGTATCTTAAAATATAACCATATATGATTCTGTCATCTACTTGGGGAATTCAGAGTTTAAAAGGTGTCTAGATTTTTAACTGATAAAACCAAATGAAACAAAGAAGCTTACATGTTCCTATGGCCCAAGTCAAGGATCTGGGAAGTTGCTTTGTCCCGAAAAAATTCACCAAGCACTTCAACAGCCATTATAGTATTTATCTTACTCAATGCATCCAGACGTTCCATTCTTTTCCCTTCAAAACCATCAAGGTAATCTATTTCCATGTCTTGACTCCTCATTTGCCACCTTGATTTCTTTTCAGGGGTGAATTCCAACAGACCTTCATCATCAAGTGATGCATCAAGTAGTTCCCATACAATAGAAAATATAAATTCAACAACAAGAATCCCCGGTTCAGAGGACTGGACACCAAATATTTTGTAAAACTGGAGTGCATCATTGATAGATTCCATTATCCTGCAATTGAATGGTTCATGATATCAATCACAGAACAGAAACTCGTTCTGGTGACAAAAGGGTGAACAATCAAACTAAATACAACGGAACGCACATGTTTGTATCATTTTCTTGCTTCAATATCAGAATATTCTCAAGAGTACATAAACATGAATTAAAATGATAAAAAATTGAGGGTAAAATTCTCTAGTCTATACCAACTAACTTAACCAGTCAAAATATATATAGTTCATAACTGTATCGTGCTAATGTATCTAACAGATACCCAGAGTGTAATCCTTTCTGAACAAAAAAGGAAACTACCTTCAAAGAAACTGACTGAAGCACACGAGTTAAATTCAAGTACAGTAGAGTATAGGAATTTTTCTCTTTAATTTGTTATTTTGGCAGAGTGAGAAGTGTTAAAAAAAAAAAAAAAAATGTGTCTGCAAGGCAATACAAGACTGACCAACTCTTGTCTAATTCTAAGAACCTGAAGAATGGTAAACCTAGATTTCTGATCGTGCATCCGAAGTACATAATTCAAGGAAAACTAACTCAAATGACATGATTCCTATACCATCAATATAAGACCAGATTATGACTAGCTTAGTCAGTCAAAAAAATAAACATTTATTTTTATAAAAATTTAGTTGGAAATTCATTAAAACAGTTAATTCAATCAACACTAGTTAAGAAATAGGAGATGTCACACATGTGATAGATTCGGTGAACCTGAATGCTAGGCCTCAGGTTTAATAAAAAAAAAAGGATTTTTGGCTTTTAAGAGTAAAGAAAGGAAAATTTTCTGAAATTCGAGTCCAATGCAGATCATTGTTATTTAAAAAAAAAAAAAGTATAATCACGAAGAGAAAATACAGATTAAATAAGATGGAAAATTCACATGTATAAACAATGAATATCACACGATTGAGTTGTTCTCTAAATTTCATCAATGGAGATTTAAGAATAAATATGTTCAATTTAGCGGAAGTTTATGGTGTGACATGCTCGTGTTTCTTCAGAATGAATTGAGATTGTACAGCACATACTCGCATAGAAAGATGACAAGACACCCTTAACCTATTGCTTACACATGCATTCTTGAGGAAGTCCTATTTTCCAGCTACCATGACTCAAACATAGGATTATGAAAGCTAATGTCCAATGCATCAACAAATCATAAAAAAATGTTCTTAGATTTGAAGGTGATGAAAGAACAAATACTTTATGTGCCAGCTCAGGTGAAAGGGAAAAGAACAAGGGGGTAGGGAACCAGCAAGTGCTGCCTTCCTGGAAACTGTAGCTATTAGACTACAGAAACCCAAAAGGCGGCTTGCATTCAAATTACTTGATCTGTTTTCCTTTCAATCATCAAAGAATCATAAGACCAACTAAAAACATGTTCCAATGAACAAATCCCTTATATTCTTTAAAATGTCCGAAGTACGGAAAATGAAAGCATAATCAGTAACGTTCCAAATTGTTGTGACTCTGTTACATGAAAATTCATTTGCAACGCAATAAAAGTTCTAGCATACAGGCATATTCGAGGGATATAACAGTACACATTCATTCTGTTAAGCAATATTGCAAATGGTGGCAGAGCACAAGAAACATACAGCATAGTATTAAAATTTTGTAACTTTAATAATCAAGTAAAGGAATATGCAACAGAATCCAAACCCAAAGAACTGCAACTTAAAAGCAACTATATCATACTTTTGATAGTTGGGACCATTGACTAGAGATGGCAGTGAAAATGCATATCTCTTAAGAAGCTCCATATACAATCTGTAAGCCACGGGGTACCTCCTTCGATTCGGTATCACCCTGCACAATATCACAATGCATGAATAAACAACACACCTCATGCGACACTCAATTCAAGGTCCAAACTTGTTTATGCTTATCATAGCATATTATCATATTTCCGGGGCATTACACTCCAAGACACAACGATAAAAGGACTATCAGATCAATATAACTTAAAACTAAGTTAGGATACCTTATTGTGTCACCAGAAAAATACAGCAACGAAATAAAACATGCTACCCTCTTTTAAACAGCACAAAAGACTAATTCAACAGCGCAAATGATAAACGAGATGAAAATAACCTAGTGGAAAGAAGCGCAAGCACGAGCATAGGAGGAACAATACGAATAGTGAGCGCCTTCTCAAGGAATTTCCATGCGATTGGAAGGTTATTCGACCAGCAAATATGAGAAACGAGAAGCTCCGCCACTTCGACGGACGGCATGGAAACTCCGGCGCCGGTGAGGCTCGAGGACAGCTGCATAGACCACAACAGAGGATCAGTGCCCCTCTCCTGCGCCGACTTGGTCAGCTCCAATACGCCGTCCCACAGCCTCTGCTTCGCCGGCTCCGCCGCCATATGATCAACAATTCCCAAATTCTACTCCAATAGTTGCAGGAATTAGGGCAAGCACAGATCTGACTGCATGGAAATTGGGGAAGAGAAGCTGCTCTAGCAGCACCGTCACTGTGTGCGTTGTGCGTGCAATTTCAAACGGAAGAACAAAGAGATGAAGAAAAGAGCACACAAACAGTCAATTTTGGGGGCGAAACAGTAAATGTCAATAGTGCTTCCTTTTTCTATGCCCATAACTTTCAACTATTGCGTAATAAATCCTATTGAATTACATCAAATTAAAAACACCTTTCTTTTTTGTATGTTCTAAGTTGCTACCCAAAGTTTTTGGGAATTAACTTTTATGTTCTTTTTAAGACCACACGACATGTTTTGTACTAAATTATTTTTCTAAAATTAGTGTTTTATAAATTTGGTTTTTCGATACTTAACTATAATAATTTTAATTTATTAGATTATTCTATAAATAGGAATGCTCAGCAGGCGAGAGCTGTTTCAAGGATTAGACAAAGCTATTCATTCCTAAACTATGTATTTATTGATTTTTTTATTAAACCACTTTAGATGTTATCTAAGTTGCAATAATAAGTTTTTGGGAATTAATTTATGTCTTTTTCAAGACAACACAACATATCTTGTACTAATTTTTTTTTTTTTATATAACTTAGCGTTCTATAAATTGGGCTTTTCGGCACTTAACTACAATGATTTAAATCTATTCAGCAACTTCATAGATAAGAGTAGTCTGTAGACGGAAGCTGTTTTAGGAGTTAGACAAAGCTATTTAGCTCTAAACATCGTATTTATTTTTTTGGGATATTGTTCTATTAAACCATTTTAGATGCTAGAGGGTACGTGGTGCTAGCAGAATTAAGCAGTCTTATGCGTTATTTTTTCTTCTTTTTTATTTAACTTCATAACAAAATGTGTTTTCTTATTGTATATAAAATTTTGTGATATTAGAATTATTTAGATAAATACACAAAATCAGCAAATTGAGATGTACCAGTACAAATAAAAAATTATGTAATACCATTGACAATGTCGTATACAATATAATGCAAATTAGATATTAAATTTTTATTTATCCTCTTATATAAACTCAAAAATATCAAACAATACTTTTAACTTAATTGAAGATTGGGTGCAAATCATGACTCATGCATTACAACAATACAATAGTTTGAATGTGGTATCAGTAAAATTCTTGCAAGTTAACCACTCAACCAAAATATATAAATAACAAAAGATCAGGTTGTTCCGCCTTATTACTTCGTGCCAATAAAACAGGTGGTTGTTTATGTCAGAGGCATATTTGGAAAAAAAAAAAAAAAAAGTATATATTTAGCTAAAAAAGAGTGAAACTCAGATGTTATTTTTTTCCCCTCAAGTGGTTATGTACTCCAACTCGAGAGTGTTCATGTCATTCATTGCATAGTTAGCTAAGTGACTGTTTCTATTACAGCCAAAGGCCCAAAGTCCTCTTGCAGAATCCAACTGAAGCAAGCCAATTACTCAACTAGCAATAATGCTATCTGACTAATAATCCACATCTTTTAGTCGCAAAAAAGGAATTGTTGCTCTAAATGATTTCAGGATCAAGTTTTCATTCCATCATTGAAGTACGAAATGAGACATGAATGTTGTTTATGAAAAACTCTGAGCAATTAAACTATATTTAAGATATCTTGACATTAGTAACGTAGATGAAAGACCAATATTAATCGAGAGTATAGAGAACTTACCCAAGATAGGTCTTGACCAGGTATTTGAGTGAATGACTGACAAGATTTGTCTTCATTAATGGAGGGTACTTCGCTGTATCCCTGCAGATGTGAACAAACACTGTGTAGTAGCTAGATACATACCATAAAGATTCTTTCTAGCCAAACTAAAACTTAAACAATTAGCAAAACTATTTGCTCCCTGCTTACCGGGTCTAAGAAAAAACATTGACTGAAATCTGCCAAATTGCTTACAGGAAGCTTAACATTTGTCTATCAGAAACAATTCAAAACTTTCTACTATTCTCCTTCTCAAGTCCTTTTTATTTCAAAATGCTTTTCTTTTTGACAATTGTGTGTCTGAGTGGCCAATTGCGTCAACAGTCCACAAAAAAAAAAAAAAAAAAAAAACAATTTTTTCAAGACCTTATACAAAATCCTCTACATCTCGCAGAGACTACGAATCAATTTCTTTTGTGGTTCATGAAAATGGTAATTCCCTTTAATGGCAACACACTTCACCTCAGCATATGATCAGGATAATTCATTCTTAAGCAATCCAAATCATGTTCAAGGCTGTGACCCACAAGAACTCTAGCTCTTCCACCATTCAAGCGTAATCTCCCAATTGACTCTCCATTGTAGAGAATCAGCAGAATCTTATCTTGTACTTCCTTGAGCGGCATAGCATCTCTAAGATGGTCCTCTGTGATACCTGTGACCTCAAACCTAAAGCAACACTACAGTTTAGAACACTACTCAAGTCATTGATGCACATGGAAAATCCAAACCAAAAAACACGTAAAAGTGGGATGCCTATAATTGGTAATAGGAATTAGAGGTCGTACATAAGTGTGGAAAATAACTTTCTCATCCTCATCAACAAGGCATACCCTCGCACAGATATCAAGTGATCCATCACTTCCAGCACCAACCATTTCACAATCTAGAGCAATAGCCTCAGGATGACTTCCTTGGCCATTTCCGTTGTTCAATGGAGGATCATAAATTAGAGTTTCTGTGCAAGACATCTTCATTCATCCAAGTTAACAAGGTAAGCACTTTGTAAATGTGCAAGTAATATAAGGAGACTGTTTCTGGTATAGCTATATTATCAACAGTAGAGTATCCCTAACTCACAAGGGCAGCTGGGGCAGGTAGGCAACACATTTGCAGGTGTTCACTGAGAAACATCGGGCTGTCCAAAATTCTCATACAGAACTTGCAACCTCTTTCAGAAAATATTTTTGAACAATTTCCTTTAGCCACAGGACCTAGACATTACGCCAAACAAAAATAAGAAACAAGCTCCATATTAAACTGGCACATAAAGGATTTGCAAATGCACTTCACCAGTTGTGTGCTCCCGCAATGATTCAAATGATTTGCAATGTTTTTGACATATATCACATTTAGGTTGGTGAATAGAGTGACAAGAGGTTCTCATAATTGCAACGAGATGTTCCTTTTTCTTGTACTGTTTGAAACATGCTGCACATTTGTGCCTGGAATTAGATTACAATATAATTACGGTCTTTGAGACAAATCAAAAAACAGAACATAGTTAAGTAAATAGATAAGGTATATTTAACACTGAAGTAGATGATTGAATTATGCAAGCATTAATTATCTTCAACATTAACGTAATTCACAAAAAAAAAAAAAAGGAAACCCATAATTAGGCTACACGCATATCTCCATGTGAATAGTCTATGGAAATCTCCCCTATTCATACTCTCCATTAATTTTCTGAAACAGTCATTGCAGAGACACGAAGGTGCAACTGAAAGCATAAGGTCAAATGGCTAGTTAATAACAACGAAACAAACAGAATCAGTTAGCCAACCAATCAGAAGTTAACAGTAACACGAATTCAGCAGTTTCTAAATGCAAATCTTCATCTTCGCCTTCTCTAAATCTGAATTACTCTTTCATTACAAAACGGTTGCATTTACGAATGTGCACACGGTGACAATTCACAGGTTAAAGATGGAACCAAGCCTGGCTGATCATAACAGTCTATATCCACTGAAATAGCTCTCCATGGTAGGTCATAGGAGCAATAGCAGAACATATAGGAGCACTACACATGGCCAACTCCAATAGTAAATGAAGGCACAAAATGTAAGGTCAAAGAAACTACCACCATTAGCTATACACCATAACAATAAATATCCCAACCATACAGCAACAACAACACAGCATACTGCTCAAGCATTACTCACATTAAGCATGAATTCGTTTAACACTATTAAACGTATTGTTCCGCTAAAATAAGGAGAAACAAAACAAACAAAAAAACCTCGTGGATGATGTTGCTAGGGTTTTGGGAGGATTCTCGCAGGATTCCATGGCTGCACTGAGTAGAAATGGTGAAGAAAATGGAGAAGATGAATAGAGAATTAAAACCTCAAATTTTCTTTTTTCGTTCGTTTTCTATCTTTTTTTGTTTCAAAAAATAACAGTCTCTTTTAAAAATTATAATTTGTTTGTATATTAAATTTTATTTATAGTTATACATTATTTATATTTATTAGATTTAATTAATATAATCATTTTTCACATATAATTATACTTATTATGTGTTTTCTTAAGCTCTAATATGACCATAAATGACTGATATTTTGAAAGAGAGTATATATTACTTGTATTTTATAGTTTTTACTTTTTAAGTGATTTTCCTTGAACCTAAAAAATTTCTCATACCATAAAATATACAATTTTTTAGCTTTTTCCAGTCCTTGCAATTGTGTTGAGAAGTGAGTTATGATCTACTTTGCCTCTTATTTATACGAGGCTCTTTTCTAGGTTTATCTCAACGGAATTTAAGTCTGACATTAATGAAATACGAGATTAAAATACAATATTAATAAAGTTCAAAAAATAGATTAAGGAATAACTACATACATCAAATTTTAATTCCTTGTCAACAACAAAAATTGTAAAAAGAAAGGATTGTGATCACACAATCAGATTACCAAAAAGCCACTATTCATGCTCACGATATAGCAACTTTGCAAAATCAATCTTAACTACACAAACATGCTAACAAAGCAATTTCAACAATTAGTGTTATCTTGTAACTCTAACAATCCATCAAACAGAGCCTTCCTTCAAATTGGCTCACCCCATTATGTGTTCCTTCACAAAAAATATTACTAAACAGCGTATACGGAAAATTTTCGATTCTTAGTTATACAGGATTAAAAAGTCTCCGGATATTTTAATGCCTTCCATTGCTTTATGGTAACATTCTGTTGCAAGAAACAGAGAGCTAGCCACCCCGAGCTTCTCTTCTGGTGGCATCGTGAAGCAGTTCAACATCGACTCCCTCAGGTGGCAATTGGACGTATCGGACCACGGATCCTCGGATGAAGCAGTTACGCACAGAAAGCTGCCACAGTAGAAAGAGGAGGTTTGTCGTATGCAATGAGTATTTGAATTCCAATAATTTAAATTAACAAGGAGAAATTGACAAGGTATGCAGGAATCTTGATATATTAGTAAATCACAAACGCAGTGAATCATGTGCAACACATGAAAATGTACCAAGATCAGATCAAACAAATCAGAATAGGGTTGAAAGGAAACAAATCCTACAGAGGTTGAAAATCCAACACTATGTGATGTTCTTGAAATGGATTATCAGGAAAGCACAAGGGATGTTTACCAATGCAGGAAAAACATACAGAGTTCGTGCTCATACAACACAAAAACAAGTATCTTGAGTAGATCCAAGAGAAGTGATCAGGAAAACTGTGTCAAAAGCACAATACACAAGATGCGGAATTTACCCTGCTTCTGGAAATCATGTTTAAATCACACATCACATGGTCTAGTTCCTTCATAAAATAAAACATGAATTATCTACATACACGGTAAGGGAGAAAACATTAGTTAGAATTCACAAATTCAAATGCTTCATTTAGACCTAGAAACTAGTTTCAAATGCTTCATTTAGACATGTTCATAAATAAAAACTGTAGCCTCCAATGTGCGGCATCAATTTGAAGTTCCAGGATTCAGGAGCCTCCAAGAATTTAATAAACTATATACCAAATTCAGTTGAGAGAGATTATGATGGTAAAAAAAGCTTCGTCTGCTATCATTATTAAGAACACCCAATATTGGCTACTAAAAAACACAAATGAAAGGGTAGTGATCAAAATGACCCTAAGAAAAATTATTTTACAAGATAAGATTTATCTGCATCTAAAGCATCACTTAGTTATAGGAAAAGGATTACTGTATTTCTTCCCCCCAGCTGAAAAATTATTCATTCTCCAACCTTATCCCTTTCTCAAAGACTTGTACTGTTGTACGCAAAAAATAGGTCAGTTCCTCGGCTTTTAGTTCAATTTCTTAGCATGGTTGACAGAAAAGCCCTAGTCTGATGTGCTTAAAAAGGATGTGGCTAGCATTAAAACCCTATTTAACTTCAAAACAGGACAAGTGATTTTATTTACAAGGAATCAGGGGAATAAGCAGTGATAGTTTTCCTTACTTTCAAATGATCATCATACCACACCTACATTTCAGGAGACTGTGCACCACACATAGAACTAATAAATAAGAACTAAATAGACCCATGATCCTGTCATAAGACATTACAATCCTCATAGGAAGAAACACGATGTTTTGGAGACACATAACGAAAGATATCAAATTTCATGCAGAACACAAATGTTGGTATATAATCCAAAATCAATGGGTCTAACATGGATGACTCTGAATCATAGAATTAACCTCAGTATCATTCATTCAGAAACAGAATGAAAACATTGGGTATTCAAACTCACAATCATATCCCAATATCTTCCCATCATAATTAAGTCCAACATATTATCGCCCATGCATCTATGAATCAAAACTCAAAACCTAATTCCAAGCGTAAGCCTTATAATGCACTGCAGAAAATTAAAAATCAACAGAAATTAACTCTAAGACCCTAATTAAACCCAGAACCCCTCCCCCCTCCCCAACCTGGACACCCATAATTTCAAACATGCCTCAAAACGACAAAGCAACAGAACCAGATCACATAACCG
Source organism: Scutellaria galericulata (assembly GCA_946896805.1). Classification (NCBI taxonomy): domain Eukaryota; kingdom Viridiplantae; phylum Streptophyta; class Magnoliopsida; order Lamiales; family Lamiaceae; genus Scutellaria; species Scutellaria galericulata. The sequence continues at coordinate 1,932,872 of OX335792.1, read as the reverse complement.
GGGGAGGGGGTTGAAAATTAAACCTAAAACAAACCCTAAAACCTAGAACACCATTAAAATTAGGAGAAAGAAAGGAATACCATATGAGGATACTTGTCTTGATCAACAACCCTGGTGTTCTCCAGCTTGATATTGAGATATTGATCCACCGAATGAAGAGTTCCTCTAATTGCTAAATCATTCTTCAATTCGACAGTCACTTCTCTCCCCACCAAATCCTTGAAGTAGGAGAAGAACAACTGCAAAACAAACGTGAGATTAATCCCAAATTGCAAATCAAAATGCTGAAGCATGAGATGAAGAAAGCACCATTTTTGCGCGGGATAATGGCTCTCGCTTCGCTTAGAAATCCAAAAGCTGCAAGCCAGCTCTATAAAGGGCATAAACGTGCGGGTGAACCCTTGAAAATAAGATTCCAATTTTGCACAAAAGACCCAAAAGTTTTCCTTGAGTACAGTAAAGTCCTTTCCAAATCGGTATTTGCACAACAGACCACCCCATACATTCAACCATTCGTTAGACTTGAATTTCAAAATTTTGAATAATTTAGTTTAGCAATAATTTTTGGATTCGGCTATTTGCATTCTCAACTTTTTTAGTACATGACATGATTTTTATCACAAAAATAGTCTAAAATACTTCAGTCAATTTGGATTAATCACCCGAAAAAATCATGAATTTTACTTAATTTAAAATATTAGCCAAGTTATTTAATATTATCAAATTTAAAAAATATTTTTGCAAATTTTAACTAATTGATAGATTATGAAAAAAATTGCATTCAATAATGTATTATTTATTTTGACGATCTCAGCCTTTTACAACTTCAATCTTTCTGATAATAGTTTCTCCATGACAACTTTCCACGCCAAGCTTTCCAATAATAATTTCTCCTTCAAATTGAGAAAAATATGAAAGTTCATGATATATTTACTAATATTCAAATACTTGTTACAAATTACGTAAAGTTAGTGACTTTTTTTAAAATTGACCCTTTTAAATTCAGTCATTGCCCCATATGAGATAGGGTAAAATTAGAAAGTAATAAGTGTACTTTATCAGAAATAACAGAAAATAAATGTTGTTTCGAAAAATTAAGAGAGCAATCAATGTACCTATTTAGAACACAACCATCAAAAATTGAGCATTAGGACATTGCACTATAATTAGAGCAAATCGTTCCTCTATAGCAGTATTCATTGCACTATAATTAGAGCAAAAAAAAAAAACAAAAAACGAAAAACAACTATTGGCCCTTGTCAAAGTTGGAAAGTCCATATGTAAAGCTGAATAGCAGAAAAAGTTGTTAACATTACAATTTCACAACAGAGAATTACATGGGGTCTAGCAGATACACCTTCATCAGATTACACGACCCAACAGGGGGGAAACGGACAGACGAGATCATTTACACCTTGTATCAAGCGCCAGGCGCACCTGGAAATTTTTTTTTCTGATAACCCTAAACAAGGATCTAATGTATTCTCTTTCTCAGCTATTCAAATGAAAATTATACTTCATAGCTGAAAACTTTTATAGTCTTTGTTTCACACGTCTACCATTGACATCACTTCCATCTAGAACACCTTCGATTCCTGGCTTCCCAACAGCAATTGAGTGTTCGTTCACCCTAGCCACATACTCCAGTAACTCCGTGAGCACATGTGGACAGCTTTCTTTGAGGTATTCAAAGCCATCTGTTTGCATCACAGCTGCACAAATTCGACTTGTCAGAGGCTTTTCACACAAAAAAAATTTGTGTTGCATTCTAATATATATCAAAAGACTGTAGAAATCTGAATAAACGATTCTTGCATTTGAGGACAATAAGAAACTTGAATATGTGCAAAAGAAGATTAGAAGGCAAAGCTGTAGCAATTTCATTAACCATAACGGCATAAATCACCATGAAATTCATGTGGTGTTAAGAAGACCATATCAGTCTTGGCTGGTCAAAGACTCTTTTGATGAATGAGGGAGAGTAACTCGAAAGAGTTTCTCCATCTTTTCCCACTTGGAGGACCAAGGAATTCTCCCCCACCTCCACCCACAAAAAAAAAAAAAAAAAGAGGAAAAGGGAAAAGATCAGGCCTACATAAAGCTCGTTCTCACTCCCTCTTACCAGAGAGAGAGAGAACCCATTGTCGTCATATACATTCTAGCCAAACCCAAATAAATATTAGATATTCACCACAGTAAACTATGGACCCCTAGGCACTACTAGTCCAGTGTGAAGGTTTCTCAGGGTGCATCAGAGCTCATAAGATTTGCTTATGGCCAGTATGCATAACTAGGAAGAGGAATATTTAATTCTGAAGCCAACCAGTTCAGTAGAGATCCTTATCATCCAAAACAGAACCTATCTTAATTCTTAACATAATTATTTTATACCAAACCTAAGTAGGAATACTGTACATCTTAATCCCAATTTATGCAGCATCTTCTCTGTCTTTTTTTTTTTTTATAACTTAAAGAACAATGCTACATGCAAACCTCAAGATTTACCTCTAAGATTTTCAGGATGAGCAACAAATTTGAGACAGACGGATTTTAGCTGGAAACAGTGGTGCTGCTCAGCCAGTGCTAATGTTGTCGCAACAGTATTGATAGCAACATCCTCACAGAGGTTAGCCTCACAGAGCAATCGGAGCCTATCTAGACCATATCGATCAGCGGCAGCAAGCAGATGTTGAGACATCAAGGTTGAAGCCCATTTCGAGTTCAGTCCAGTAAGCTCTTCGAAGTCAGGTAGTGTATCCCAGTACATAAAATGAAGCAGAGCCTGCAACAAACCAGAAAAAAGGGGGATTATTGTAAGTGTTGAAAGAACAACTTTCTTAATAGCACAGATTCTTAACACCCCGTAACATACAAGAAACTAGAAATTCAACGCATGGATGTTTAATCAAGTGTTCTAACTGGGGAAGAAAGGTGGAAACATTCTAATAGTTCATATGAACCTAAACAAGAAAACAGAACAAGATAACACCCCACAACTGACTTCTCTCATGGTTCTCATATCATACAAGGAAAACATGAAACACATTCTGAACACTACCAAATAAAGGTTCATATATAAATGCATAATCATTTCAACTTCAATTTTTCTTGTAAATAAACTTAGACTTCCACAAAAAAGTAGCAGTTCAAAAATTATAATTGCTGATGAAACAGGCAATGGCCCTTTAGACAAGAGTATAGTGCTAGTGCACATAGGTGCACATAGAGTCTGCAGACCAATTTGAAGGTTTATAACAATTTCCATAGTACAATTACCAAACTGCCAAAATCTATTATCCAAAAATATTACACTATATCCAGAATGACAGGTTCACCTTTGGCTTGACACAATTTTAGAGGAGCTGAAAAAGTTTTATGATTTAAGCAAATTTACATTAGTTATCTGAAGTAGTGACTGAGAAAGAGGTGATCCCACAGTAAATTGAGAGGATAGTTTTGAAAAGAGGTTACATTTTTAAAAAATGGTTGTACTGTTTTGTAATGCCTCAAAAAGGATAAGGAAACAATAAATTTGTGCAAAAGGGTACACAAATCAAGTTATAAGTATCTCAAAGCACACTGAATAATAAATATCCAAGCGGTAAAGAACATCAGCACTACAAAGTGAGAGGACTTGCAAAAAAACCTTAAAAACAGGTGGCTCCATATCTTCAATCTTTATACTCTGTGTATTTTGATCCTTCATTGGACCATATAATTGAGCTCTAAATACAGGTGAACGAGCAGCAAGAACCAACTTGTGAGCAGAAAAAGTTTCGCCATCAACTTCAAAATTTACATCAGTCCCTTTTCCACTTTCCAGCAACTGCCCAAAATGTAGACCAATGTTTGATGGGGGTACTGGGATTGAATAGATCTTAGGTCCCTCTGTGTTTGACCTAACAACACCAACACAACAATGCACTTGAAGGCAATCATCTTTCAGGTAGTCAGATGTTTCCAGTGCAGTTCTTTTGAAAAAGCGCTTGTACCCCCTGCATCAAAAATTACCAGTTACTTTATATTGTTTTCTGCTTTTTACAAATTCATGCACAATTTTTTTTTTTATGCTAACAATTTTGCAACAAGCACTTTGTGATTCTCTGCATAAGCCCTACACAATAAAAAAGAATAGTTGTCTCTTAAATCCTTAAGGTCCTTTAAGTGTCTCTATCAAGCTCAAGGGTCAGTTACATAGACAAGTATAATATTTATAGTAGGAGATGCCTGAGTAACAAAACAAAATTGATTGGCATTAAAATCCTCACAAATGAAGCCGCATGATTATGAAGACAATTAACTTCAAGTACATTCAACAGTTACATAAATGCACCTAATCTTGTTCAAGAATGAAAGGTAACAGAGCAATCCTAGTGAATAACAATGAGATAGGTCACTGGAGCATTTTTCAATGAATAATTAGATAGATAGCAAATAACCATTGTCATTAGACAAAGATAATATCGATCACTGTTAAATGTTAAATTAGCTAGCAAGTACGTAGCAAACATAAAGTGCTTCTACTTTCTTGCTTACTAGAAGTGGCCTCTTCAATCATGTAGAAAACCGCTCTGACCAAGGTGCACAATGGTCACATCTAAGCATTGGAACATGCAAAGTGGAGCCATTCAAATTCACATATTTGTTATGGCGCTTCATATCTCAAAACACAACAATTCATCAGTATTCCCCACCCCACACACACACACACAGATAAGAAAAAAAAGGCACGATGGTAAAAGATCATAAAAATAAAAAAAATAAAAAATCAGTTTGATCTAGATGGCAACACAGCACCAGTGAACCACCATGACATGTAACAAAGATATGCAACACAGCAACATCTATTGTTGAGGCAACACCATCAAGTTACTATCAAAACTGAACAAAATTTAAACCTATAAGAAAGATTCACTGCACAGCAGACAGCAATCTTACTCAAACAGCTATTGTCCGACTAGCCGATCCCAATCTTGATTGCATACATTTTTCCAACATAAACATCAGTAATAAAGATATACACGATCAAAGTTCATAGGCAAAACACATTTCAAATCACGAGAAAGGTCTAACACAAGAACTCACTATCAAAATAATGAAAACCCACCACATGCTGCCTCTGTATTTAAGAGTATAAGGTCCACTCTCCAAAGCCCTACCAAAATGGCTATGAACCTTGTGCCTCTCCCTTCCACTTTGATCTAAAAGAGTCAGCTCAAAGAGTGCTCTGACATCCGTGCCTTCACTAGCTAACGCAATGAAAAGCGAAACATAAGTAGCGTTATCCTCCACACTCTTTCCATCAGGATAGAAATAAATCGCCCAGGAATACCCACCAACCATAAACGTATCGGATGCTATATATTTCCCAATCCCAATTCCCTTCGATAAGGAATACCCCGTGATCTTGAAATCATGAGACCCATTAACGGTCTCCGTAACCGACGTCGAAGTCGTCACAGCCGGTGAAGACAAAGAAGGCGATGAAGAGGATGGCTTCGTCGTCTCCTGGCAAACCCTACCCATTCCCACCATAGAAGATGCACACAATTTAAATTGAATTGCCACAACAATGAATTCTTAATCACGACTAACAAAAATTGGGGTTTTCTGGGTTTAATCAACAATAAGGGTACAATTGGGGAATTGAAGTTAGATCTGGTGGAATTTGAACGAATTTGGACTGGGAATAGACTACAAGAAAATGGAATAGGGTTTCCCAGGGGCGACGGCGAGGAAAATCTCGGATCGAGATTTTCCGATTGAATAGAAATTGACCAGAGAGGTTCCTCGATTTTTAGGGTTTCTGATGGAGCCGACGACGAGGTCGGTGCTTTTCTAGAGAGAGAAACGAAACAGCGTTTTATAGAGAGAGACGTTAAAAGATTAACAGACAAGAAATGACGACCGCTATATATATATATGGTGTGGCAGCAAATTATTGAATTTGAGAAATATCAGCCTATAGATAACAGTTGTACACCGAATCCGGACCAGTACACCTGGCGTACTCCTATTGGCTGATTGCTCAATGTGCTAAATTTTGTTGGTAAAGCCCACGCTCTGCCTGTGACCACGTCACGCGCGTGGATTTTTTTTTTTTTTTTTTATGGATAATTTGAACCGTGAATGTTCTGCAGGCGAACAGAATAATCAGGAAAACGCTGTTCAGAAGTAGCGACTTCACTACTTTTTGGTGACGTTGGAAAACAGCTTTTATTCAGGACTCCATTTATTTTGGAGACGATTTAGAATAGTGATAATTTATCAAACTTTATTTAATATTTATTTTGATGGAAAAAATCGTCTTATCTTTTCAATTTGGGATCAAATGTTAAAATCTGGATACTATATTGGGATAACATTAATAAATAACATTTATATTCATAGTAAACATTTTCATAAAATGTAATATCACTCTTAACCTAACTTTTATATATTACATAGTAAACTATGGATAAGGATAATTAATATCTTTATCCAAATATTATGCGTTAGATAAACATTGAAAGTGGATAACAATTTATATCTTATCTCAACAAGTTATCTCACTGACCTAAATAATTAATCTATCTTTGTTTGCCAAAGTAAACGGAGCTCAAAAGAAAAAAATAATTAAAAAAAAACAGTGAATTATACTATTTATATCCAACACCATCAAAATTAATCAAATTATTAAATAAGACTTGAGATTTATTAAAATTACCATTGAACCCCTTCAATGATCAAAATTTGAACATATGACCCCCATATATTAAAGTATGATATAATATGGTGGTGTGAAAATGAGTGAGTTAAAATTAATTAATCGTGGAACGGCATTGAAACAATGTGAGTTTTTAATTTTTCATATTTAAATGATTTGATTGTAACTTTTACTAAACTTGAGATATTAGATATCAAAGTGACAAATGCAGTTCATCTAATTATAAACTCATTTTTATTTGTTGGGACACATGAAGAAAAAAGAAACTCCCTCCAAATCAAAATAAGTGTCGTTTTTAAGGTTAAATTTTGTATACTACGATTTTTATAACTCAAGTGGTATTCCATCTTTATAAAAATGTAGATTGTGATGATCCAAATTCGAATCGGGTCATGCAAGTTTTCAAATCTTTATTATCGCCCTCCTTTCCACTCCTCAAGCTTATTTAAAAAAAAAAACTAAATTGTCACTTTTTCCTCAAATGTACCCCTAGTCTCAATTCCTAATTAAGATTTATTAATTCGAACTATCTATTTAATTTCTTTAATTTTTGTTCATGCTGGATTCTACAAAATTTTCTTCTCACGATCTTTTGTTACTATTTTTTTATATGAGCGAGTCTCTTGTGAAACCGTCTTACGAATTTTTATAATATTACGTGAAACGGATCAACCAAAACCCTACAATTCACATATTGTTTGTGAGTGATGAAGCTCCGACTCACAAAACTATCCGTGAGACTGTTTTTTACATTATCTCATCTCATGTTAATTTAGAAATTGGAGGGAGAAATTGATATTGTGTGAGATGATTATGCCCAGTGTTTATGTTTCTTAATTTATTATAACATTTTCAGAATGATATATATTATGAACTTATCTAAGACATTTGTATCCAATTTCTATATTTTTTTGTTTATGACAAAAACTTAGTAATTAAATCTTTAAATATAAGGCAGTATTTTATCAAGGAAAAATAGATCAGTTATGTGAAAGCGATGTATCATGCCAGTTCAAATTATATGACAAACAACGCCATGAGATTTCGTCATTAGCAAATTTGGTCCACATTTTCATCAATATTCAAAGTCCCCACTTCCTGAAAATGTCTTATTAAAATGAGACTTTTTGTAAGCCATATCAAATCATAACTTAATTATGTGTTTGAATAAGAGTTCGTATGGATTTTATAAGCTTGGAATGTGAAAATTTTGTATTTAATTTAAAATTTTGATTTGAATTACAATTAAAATATCATATTATATCGTGTTTTGTTAAAATAAATTTGAATATAATTGTATTATTTTATTGTGAAAGTTGTTTGAATAATTAATTGATAATTAAATATCGATTCTTTATTTTAGAAGTGTGGTAGATAGAGCCATAGAAGTGTCTAGACAGTTCTAATCGCCGGTTTAGAAAATCGTGTAGTCACAAATCAACACTTTACTATGGGATTTCAGTTTGGGCGGTTTCATATTTATTTAATTTAATTTTTTTTAAAGTTTAGTGTCTTTTTATTTAAATTTGCATATAAACAATATAACTAATCTTATTATACAAAATAACAATTTCTTTTGTATTAATAAATTTGATATAAATTTTAAATTAGAACTTATATTTACAAGTTATGAGTTAGAACAATACAACTTACAACTTTAAAAATTAGAAACTACAATTTAAATGCAACAAAATACAAACCATAAACTTAAAATTGTAAACAACTTACAATACAAATAATAAAAAAAAAATTCAATAATAGTAATAACCATCGGTTATTAATAACATAATATTAACAATATACATTTTTTTTTTATAACCATCGGTTCCTGGTTTGATAATTTCACAAACCAAAATTGAACTAATATAGTTCACAGTTTTGGGTTGAAACTGAAATTGAAATTTATTTTCAATTTGGTTTTGATTTTCGGAATCATTTGACCACTCTTAATAATATAGATGTCGATAAAATATTGTTGTGTGGTTTGGGAATGAGTTAAGGTTAAATTTGAATTTTATAAATTATTGTCCAAATAATTAGACTAATGAACTCGACTCATCACATGTATGAATAGGCCAATACCAGTTTCAATATAGCTCTTATGACTTATAAAAGATTATGTCCTCATGAGGGAGATAAAAAAAGAACGCATTAGACTAAATATAATTATTCATTTTCAGAGTCAAAATTTTCTTATAAATTTTATTTTATTAATTACCATAAGTATTTATAACAATTATGAAAAATAGAAATAAAATAGAGACAACACGCTCTAACAATAACCCTTCATTTAGGGGGTGAACATGTAATAGTACGATTAAGCTTATGTATCTAATATCATTTCATACATATTGTAATTGATATATAATATTCTAAAATACCACCATTCATATAAGAAATTATTTTTTAGTTTTTACCACAAAGTTTAATTTTATCATTTTTCTACTACAATTTAGAAAATTTGACTAATTTGTCCTTTTAATAAAAAAAAAAGTCAAAATTTGTATCGAATATCACAAAGAAGTGTGATTGTATCATATAATCCTATGAAAATTCATATAATGTAACATCTGATGGAAGCCCTTTTTTATTGTTTTATTTTATTAAAAGAACAAATTTATCAATTTTCCTTAACGTTAGTAGAAATGAAACAAAACTATCATTTATGATTAGGGTGAGACTAAAGGCACCCATGCATTTCTAAATACACCCCAATCTATAAAATTTTCAATTAAAAATAAAAAATAAAATACCAATTTTATCCCATAGGGGAAAAAATCACTAATTTCGTTCAGCCACCATGGCCGAACATACTTCTACGTCTTCAGCCACTATGGCCAAAAGTACTTTTATGTGTTTGGTTTGGGTGGCCGAACTCACTTCTATATATTCAACCAACTAGGGCCGAACGGAGCTCATTAGGTTTGATCAATACTTTTACGTTTTTTCATATGATTTTCACACAATTTTCATACATTTAGCTAATCCGTAAAATGTTCATCATTATTTTGGCATTACACCCTCAAAAAATTTAGAAAAAGAATCTCAAATAAGAAAAAAAAATGAAGAGAGAGAGAGAGGGAGAAAAGGTAAAGGAAGAGAGAAAGTAGGGTTTCAAACTTTTTTTAAGAGTAAAATTGATAAATATTTAATTTTTAAATTTTTTTTAATTGATTTTTATTAAAGGGAGGGACTAAAGACGCTCCACCAACTTCTAAGTCCACCCTAATTTAAATATTTATCAATTAAAAAAATTAAAAAATTAAAGAATACTCATTTTACCCTTTATCTTTTTTGAAATTCTATCATCTCTTTTGCAACTTTTTTTTCCTCTTTTTTTTTCCATCTTTTTTCATCTTTGGTGTTGTTTCTTTAATTTTTTTGAGGAATTGAATGCAAAATTGATGATGGGCATCTCACGAATGAATCAAATATATGAAAATCGAACGAATAAACATGTTCAGCCAACCAAGGCTGAACGGGGATGGTCGGATTTGATGGATTTTTTGTGTTCTTTCTTATTTTTTTATGTTAAATCTTTTAATTTTTTTGAAAAATATAATGCTAACATAATGACAAATATTCCGCGGATTTGTTAGATGTGTGAAAATCATGTGAAAATCGTAAGAAAAAAGTAAAAAAACAATCGAACCCGAACAGTTTCGTTCGACCCTAGTTGACCGAACACATGGAAGAGTGTTTGGCCACCTTAGCCGAACATGTAGAAGCACGTTCGGCCACCTTGATCGAACACGAAGAAGTATGTTCGACCATAATGAAAACCTAAAAGTAAAATTGGTATTATTTATTTTCAAAAAAAATTTAATTGAAAAATATTAAAATTTGGGTGAGTTTAGAAAAGGGTGGGGTGTCTTTAGTCTCATCCTTTATTAAATTAAGGCGTGCTTAGAAATGATGAACGCCTTTAGTCCCACCCTTACGATAAAAGAGCGAGTTTTTATTGCGTTGTGTGAGACGGGTCAACCCACAACCTAATTATCCACAATCCAAACCCTACAATTCACATATTATTTGTGGATGATAAGACTCCGTCTTATGATAACTATACGTGAGACCGTTTCACATGAATTTTTGTGACGATAAAAATGTAATCTTTATACAAATTGCATTTTTATCCACCTAACCCTATAGTAGTTTGTTTTAAATAATATTTAAAGTGAGTCTAAAAAGCTACAATTAATTAAAAGAAAAAAAAGGGTACAAATTCACGGCTGCGATGATTCTAGAGGTCCCCAGAAGAATCCAAGGAGACGTCGACAAATTTTCTTGTCGAAAAATCAGAAATTCCAACCTGTAATGTCGAGGCAACCACAAGAACCCCTTTTGAATCTTGAATCACATAAATTAATCTCCATTTTCTTAATCTGCAACTCGCAAACAAAAGGGGGGCCCTTGCCCTTGTTTGTGTAATAAAAATCCTGGGGAAATTTGCGGTGTAGGAGAGGATAAGCCAAAATATGCTCTGATCCTTAAATCATTTCAAGAGAAATCCTGCTTGTTGAAATCTTGAGTGGTTTCTAATAATTGGGTTTCTCTCAAGAGTGAGAGAGAGAGAGATATGGTGGAGCTGTGTTTGATGGCTTCACATGGCTACCCTCGTGGGATGATTGTTGGTTTTCATCCTGAACATGGTTCCACCAGGGTTCCATCTGATGTAAGATTTATGTTTTTGTTAGTTTGTTTATTGGATTCATGGTCTTTGTTGTTGTGTAATTATATGTGTTTTTGTGTTTGTATGTATGTGTTCATGATTGAATTCAACTTGTATTTTGTTTTCTTATGTTTTTCTTTGGATTAATTGCCTTAGATGCAGAAATCTTATCGTGTTTGTTGCTTAATTGCCTTGTTACAGAGTTTTATTGGTTTTTCTTGCTTGATTCTGTGTAAATGCTTTGTGAATATGATTTCAATTATTTCAGTATTGAAATTTATATTGGGAATTGTGCTTCAACTTTTAACAAAGTTCAGGAATGAATGAGTTGATATAATCTTAAAGTTCATAATCATGAGGGATCTATTCTTCTTGTAATTATGTTTATTATGCATAGCTTTTGGTATCTTTCTTCAACCTTTTTTGCACTTGCCTTTGCTGCATGCCCATGAAAGCTCACCGATTTCTTATGCTGTTTAGAGTGAGTATCGATCACTTGCTTCTTAATCTCATCTTAAGTTCCTTTGTTTGTTTCTATTGTGTCTTTGTAGCAGGAGTTTCACCATTTTCTCCCCTACAATGGGTCTAATCAAGCTCTGGTCAATCCTCTCTCCTTTAATTTAAGCCTGCACCAAAAGAATGAGTGGAGATACACCGGTGGATTGTTGGACTCAAATCAGTTTCTTAGGATTGATTCAACGTCTAAACGGCCCGCAGTGATTGATTTTCAAGGTTCGCAGACCTCAAATATCTATCATCCGACTACTTGCTACTTTTAAGTGATTTTGTATTAATCATACGTAGTCATGTAAACAATAAATGAAGTTACATGGAAGGTGTACCATTTTGCAAAATTGAGCTGTAGATATTAACCCATTACAATACCATGTGGAGTTTTTTTGTGGTTATTACGCTTTCCAATCTTCCAATTTTGCAGTACATGTAAATTCTAACTTAATCTCTTTGTTTTGAAGACAGACGCTTATCCTGATTCAGAACTTTTCAGCTTTGGGATTGTTGAACGGTGTGCTCGGCATGAGAAGATCTTGAAGCTACTTGCTTCAGGATCAATTGAAGAAGACGACCCTTTAGTAGATTTATCCATGCTCTATAATTTGACGGGACCTCAATCACTGATTGCAGATTTGCCTCAGCAACCGTTTGTGTCTTTTTCAAGATTGTGCCTTGATGATGCTCAGACTCTGCAAAGTCTCGTATATCCAACCAAGGAACTCTATTTTAAGGAACCTCTATTGGAGGTAGTGGGGGATATGAGCAACTGCCAAGAAAGAGCGTTTCACCCTGATGGTCAACAACCCTTTAATTGTACAGGCACCGAGATGAATGATATCCTTTCAGTCATATATGATTTTCATTTATCGAAGAACACAAACAAATCGAGCAGGCAGACAATGCTGGTTCCTTACTTTGAGAGGTGTTACCTTTATTCCTTTCTTTAGACATTAAACTTTCCTTGTGAAATTGTATCCCCATAGTTATTCGGCAATTTAGAACATCCTTGTTAATCCATTGCATTTAGTGGTGCCTTTGTTTGCATCTAGTGTTTTCATAAAAGTGTTCTCTTAAAGATAAGAGATTTTCCATCAATCTGAAGTGTTTTTCTTTTTCAATCCAGCATCGAAATGAATTGACTCCAGGTTTTCTAATGCTTCATTACTATATTATGATGTACTTCATTTGCTTCGTCATTTTAAAACTGATGCTTGCTTTTATCCTGCTGTATTTTCTGTTGTGGCTGAGATTTTTGTCCCACAATAGTTTAATCTTTATGGATTTTATATTTTATAAATCATGGTCTCATTTTTGAGATCTTTGCATGATTTACTATTCTCCGTTGGATTGTCTCTGACCCTGTTTCTATTTCATTTAACAGGCGGCGAAGAGCAAGTGCTAGTACCATTGCATCAAAGCTTGCGACTGAGAAAGCTTTGAAGAGGTAAGAACACACATTCAGCTTAAACCTGCATTAATTCTTGAAAATGTAGAATCCCAACACACACATTTTGAAACATGTAGAAAAAACTGATGATTCTGATTGCAATGTTTTTGTGACAGCCATGATAAAGTGAAGGAAAAGACATCACAAAAGAAAAGAAAAACAAATGCTAGATCAGTCAAAGAAAGGGATGTCCATAGTAACAGCTACTCTCATGCATGCGAAAGTCTTCTATCCATAATTGTGGCCAGAAACCAGCAGGGTAAAAACGCAATCCTTTCATTGAGGAAATCCGGGCCCCAACTGCCTCAACTTCTCACCCAATTCTCTGCCACCATTGCTGGCACCGGTATAGCTGTTGTTTTGTCTGTTCTCTGCAGAGTAGCTTGTACTCGGGTGCCTTTCTGTGCATCCAAGCTTCTAAGCACCGGGTTGGGGTTGGGACTCGTTTGGCTCTCGTGGGCTGTGAATAGACTCAGGGATACCATCATCTGTATTAGCAGAAGTTCTGGGAAATCTGTTGAGAAGGAAGAGGAAATGATGAATCATTTGGACACGAGTTTGAAGGACATTTACTTTAGAGCAATCGCATTGATGGCAGTCATGGTGCTGAAGGTCGCGTGATTGATGTTAGTGAAATCGTCTGGGGAGATGTAGATGACTCGGTACAGTTTCAACCTCGTAATATAGAATTTTGTCTATTGTATAGTCAGATGTCTAAATGTAAGTTGTGCCTATGTCCTAAATTTTGCTGTTTTGACTTCAGTTAATTATTCATATTCAACTTGTGTTGGGTGATAGTTACCTTTAACTTCAGTTTTTGAAGTGTAATCAAGTCAATCTAACACATGAACTATTCAGAATTGACTTGAATCAATGTCAAACTCAATTAGTTTGACACACTTTTTGAAGCCTAGGTATTTTATGATGAGCACATGCTTTTGAATTGCAAAAAGATGACCCAAAACAAATTAAGATAAATCAAGTTCAAGTTGAGTTTTATGCTCCAAATTTAAAAAAAAATGAATCGAGCTTAGAGCCTAGCTTACTAATGATAAAATGAAAAAAAATGTAGACTCGGAACTAAGTTTGCATGGGGTAATATTGCAAGGGGTAACAGAACACTATATAACAACAAATACTCAAAAGTGACAACAATCAAAATATTCTTCCAAAATCACTGCCTTCAAAACAGACTGGACGATGTACACAGGATAAGTTAATGGTGCACAACAAAATTAATTATTGATGTTACAGTTTACAGATGAAAAGTATATGAAAACTTATAGACAAGTGAGTCACTACATAACATCGCATGCTCTTTACTAATTTTCCTGTGCAACTCGCAAAGTACAATGCCACTGTTTCCCAGTGACATATTAACAATCTTCGCATCCAGTGACCTGTGTGTGTTGGCAGAACAATACTCTTCTTTCTCACCCTCATTCATGACAAAAATTAATCGTCTCAGCTTATAACTTTTGAAACGACTCCAGCACCAACTGTTCGGCCACCTTCCCTCAGGGCAAATCTTTGGCCTACCATTAAGAAAAAGAAAGAACTGAGAATATATCCGAGAGGGATTTCACAAGTTTGAGTTTGAGAGCTTGAAAGAGAGTAAATAAACAGATAGTAGCCAATTTTCCAATGAATCAATAAATAGTGACATTTAGAAGAGAACCAAGCAGAGCAAGCATCTGTGCTCAAGCATTACAACACCAAACGAAGTGTAACAAAAAATACATACCCAGCAAATATTTTGTTGTTTGTAAGCATTCATATACATACCTGCTTCAAGAGGAACTGGATAGATAAGGTCGAAAACAGCAGTCACATTGTCCCCAGGCATAACCATCTTCACATTTTCGGGCAACTCAACTTTACCAGTAACATCAGCTGTTCTCAAGTAGAATTGAGGTCTATAATTTGAGAAGAAAGCGGTATGGCGACCACCTTCCTCTTTTGTGAGGACATATATCTCTGCTTCGAATTTTGTGTATGTTTTAAGTGTACCTGGTTTCGCAATAACCTACACAAAATGTTCCACACAATGAACAAGTAGAAATGACACCATGTTCCACACAATGAACAAGTAGAAATGACACCATGTTCCACACAAGCACAATTTGACAACTACTATTGCATCCCCGTCCAGCAGAATCTTATAAATCCAAATGATGCATGAATGTATAAATAGCACGTCGTGGTAGTAGATTGGGTCAGGTACCTAACAGACTGGATATATATTTTGCTACCCAACCCAACCTAATATAGTCCCATCGCAGCATGGACAGATAAAATTCAGAGCTGGTGGGCGGAAAATGGATTGTGGGCAACAATGAGAAAACTTGGGGTCAGTCCAGGAGTCATGACTGGTGAGCGGTTTGATAGTATATAGGAAATGAAATTTAAGAAATAACATTGTTGGGTTGTGTCTGATTTTGATCACACAGGTCAATTGCAGTTATGCAGGATAGAGGGATGATACCAAATAATGATCACCACCCCCGATATTACAAAAAACGAGATTCATGTAATCCTAAATTTCCATATTCATAACAGTTTCTACCAATTCAACACCCACCCCCTATCTCTGTCCAAGTCTCAGTAATAAGAGAAATGGACATACAGTGACATTGATTCTGAACAGAAGTGAGCATATTAAGAATAGAAAGCTAAACAAGGGGTGATTAATAAAAATCTCATATAAAAATAGAACACAATTCACGTGAGTGAAGACTAACCATTCCTCTTTCGAGTTCATCACGTTTCAAGCCTCGTAGAAGCAGACCAACATTGTCACCAGCCTAGCAAAAGGTAAAGCTTGGTTGAGACACAAAATAAAGCATAAATACATTATTGCAAGCAAACAGAAAGTAAAAATTCCCTACCTGACCATAATCCAATGTCTTCTTGAACATCTCAACACCAGTTACTGTAGTTTTAATTTTGTTCTGTCATAGAAATAGAGACCAGCATCATAATGAATCCAGTTTTGCATATGGTAAATAGAATATATAACTACTATATTTCATAAGATCCCAGGATTCACTATCAACAAGTAATGCAGTAAAAATCATTCGACATTAGAAGTGACGGAGCTAGGTGATGGTGTCAGAAAATCAAACCAACAAGAAGTGTGGTGTCAATACCATAGATAGTAAAGATAAATAGATGGGTACACACATAAACACACAGATTCCCAAAAAAATATGAAAAAAAAAGGCCATTACTCACCTGAGACAAACCCAAGATCTCCACCTCCTCCCCTGGTTTGATTATACCCTGTTCCACACGGCCGGTCGCAACAGTTCCACGCCCCTTTGAAATGGCAAGACAAAAGTATAAAACTTACAAAGAGGTAAAAATGAAATATTGATATGCCAAGAAACTTTTGCAGATCATTGAATAGAAGCAAACTATCTTTCTTAAATATTAGCCACAATTTCCAATATTACGGCCTCCAAGAGATCTTTTAAGAACTTTATGCATGCAACACTACCCACCCCCAGATTGACTGATAAATGAAAAAACAAAAAGAACAAGGAAAAGCATTTTAATATGAAGGGCATTTCAATAATCAAATCAAATTTCTAATAAGGAAATTTAAGAAGTGCATTCAGTTGAAGTGCCAAGAAATTGACAAGCAGTTCTCAAGTCAACATCAAGGAAGCATGTTTCTTACCTGAATGGTGAAAACATCTTCAACAGGCATCAAGAAAGGTTTATCAAGTGAACGTACGGGATCTGGAATGTAAGAATCTACAGCTTCCATTAATTTTAAAATAGCTTTTTTTCCAATTTCTTCATTTGTACCCTCCAATGCAGACAAGGCTGATCCTCGGACAATTGGAATGTCATCCCCAGGAAACTTGTAGAAGCTAAGCAACTCTGCAAATATGATGAGGTAATTTTAAAGAATTGCATCAATCCAATATGAGTATACCACATCAGATTATAAATCTTAAGTTACCACGTAGCTCCATCTCAACAAGTTCCAGCAGTTCTGGATCATCAACAGCATCAATTTTATTAAGGAAACATACAAGTGATGGCACACCAACCTGCAGTAAGAGTATCATTGATAATGAATAACAATCGAAACTTGACATGCAGTAAATACCAAAGTCTTGCTCTGGCTTCTACAGGAAACTTCATGTTAAGATGAAAACCTGGCGAGCAAGAAGAATATGTTCCTTGGTTTGTGGCATTGGTCCGTCTGGGGCAGATACAACAAGGATACCTCCATCCATTTGAGCAGCCCCAGTAATCATATTCTGCATTATTGTTAATGAACTGGATGAGAACCAATGGTTCCAATGTGACAATGTCCTCAAATAACATGACCAAACCAGTCAAGCAACAACAGCACCCCTGAAACTGAATTCAAGTTTGTCACAGACTCACAGGCCAATATGAATATGCTTGCTCCAGCATCTAGACTTTTTTAATATTAAGTCAAAAGTAAGAAGCAAACCATTTGGGAGCAACAACCACAACCTACAATTTCATTATATAATATCTAATAAAAGACACCCATGCATGGATGCTTAGAGAGGTATAGCTTTAGCTGGGAGAAAAGATTTACAAGGTATGTAGAAGAGATCTACATATATTAACTGTTTATATCCAAATACACATAAGCTCTTTACCTACAATAATTGAGCAGGCATGGCTTATGCATTGAACATAACTAGAATGTAGCATATATATAATCCAGGGAAAAAAATTATAACAGTGCTAAAAAACTATATCTTGGTTCAAATATTGTATTTGTATAGTTTGACAATTTCCACTATGATCCAGCTGGGTGAACAACTTCAAAATCTTTCTTTCTAAACTCTTCCTGGCATTAAACTATTGCTTATTTTCCTCTTCTAGTTCGGGAGAGTTGGTTGGATACAAAAGAGAGGCAAGAGAAATTCACAAACTAGAAAACTTAAATTAGATGGAATATATAAAATAAACAAGTTTAAGGACAACATGCAATCGAAACTCAGCATTGAATGAGGTTCTGTTACTCACAAACTTATTGAATGCTAGGAACCTAGTACCTTCTTTAGAGCACACATAATAAACATCTTGAACATAAAATAACCAGGAAAATTACATGTACTAGAGTGAAGCCAATAACAATGCTATTTATCAAGCACAATTATTTTTTACATCTCACTTTAACATAATCAGCATGCCCGGGGCAATCTACGTGAGCATAATGCCTCTTGGCAGTCTCGTACTCCACATGCGCCTACAACATCAACATAAGCATTAATACTAAAAATGAAAGGATTCAGTTACCTAGGTGAAAAAACAAAATTGGAAGACCGAGGAGCAAATAGAAAAGACTCCAACCGTGGCTATCGTAATCCCTCTCTTTTTCTCTTCAGGGGCTTTATCAATTTCATCAAATGCAACAGCCTTAGCATTCCCTTCTTCTGATAAGACCTTTATACAAATAAGAAACGCAAATGAATCTAGGGTCGGTATGCAAAAGAAGTGACTATTCCTAACTAATTTCAACTCTACCTTGGTAATTGCTGCAGTTAAGGTCGTCTTTCCGTGGTCAACATGTCCAATTGTTCCCACATTAACATGCGGTTTTCTGTAATCAAGCGTCACATCTACTAGATTAATACATAAAGACCATTTCCAAAAATGAGAGTTTTAGATTCCAATATGCTATTTCTTATCCTAATACAGATCGGATGCTCAAACAGAAACCTTCATCATCTCCAAAACTTCTTCAAGTAAAACGAAACTAAAAATGCACACATTCATTATTTTTACATCTTTACATACATTAAAATAAGTCCTTTACATCAAACCAATAAGCTAAAGCAAATTGTACAAACATAAACGAATAATTGGAAATGAGAATTACGTGCGAGTGAAGGTGGCCATAGATCTCCACCATGGATTCGGAACTTGATGCGATGCGATCGAAGATTCGGAGGCAGAGAACGGTGAGGAGACAGCGGATCCTCGGCAGCATAATGAGTATATTTGAGGTGAGAGTGTAAACACTCGCTTCGAATTGGGGTTCCTGACTGCGATGGACGCCATTTCAGCAGTAGCAGAGAGAGATAATGATGAAGAGAGAGAAATGGGTAAGAGATGCTCGACGAAGAACAGCAGTATGGGTTTTCGGGGTTTCAGGGTTTTAGGCAAACGTAACTAGGGCTTTTCCGAGTTTCTGGCAGCTGTAAACGACATCGTATTGACCTGTCCCAATTATTATGGGCTATGTTGTGGAATTAGTGTTGAATTGTCATACACTCCTCTGTTTGTAATTGGGCTTCTGGGCCCATATTTGTAATAACAATTTAGTTTTTTTTTTAATAGGATTTTTTTTTTCGTTTTGATTATATGTTAGAAAATTATGAAATATTCAACAAAATAGTGGTTCTTAGTTTCAACGAAAATTACATAACCATGGACGAAGCAAATTTACTCGTATTGGAATTCATAATTAGCATAAATATCATTGAAAAATAATAATATTTTTGATTATTATTTTACTATTTTTGTACATATTGTAATGAATTCAATAGATATACATTTGATACTATAAGTTTTGTAGTTTAAGTGATGCTCCACCTTTATAAATGTGCAGATTGTGATGATCAAAGTTCGAATTCAGATCAGGTAAAATTTATCGTCTTTATTCCCCACTCACACTCACTCTCACTCTAACTTCTCTAACTCATTAAAAAAAATTGATATACTACATTCGATACACAAGTTTTGTTCACTCAATTGGTATTCCCCGTTTTAAAATTGCAAGTTGAGTTGGTCAGGTTCAAACTGGATCATCCAATTTTTCTAGTGTTTATTGTCTTATGACAAAAACGTATATACACATTGTGCATGGATCTGTGATCCATGCACCACTTTCGACCCGGCCCGTCACGCGCTCAGACGCACCCGTACGTGCCTGCACGCACTTCTAGATCGCGGATAAAATCCGCCCAAATATGTTCTCATGTGTCTGACCTTTATGCTATGTTAAACATACCTTTTAATAGTGTTAGACATATCTTTTAGTTATGTTAGACATACCTGTTTATGTTATGTTAACTATATTTTTTAGTTGTGCTAGACAGACCTTTTAGTTATGTTAGTCACACATTTAGTGTTATGTTAAACATACCTTTTAGTAGTGTTAGGCATATCTTTTAGTTATGTTAAATATACCTTTTATGTTATGTTGACTATACTTTTTAGTTGTGTTAGACAGACCTTATAGTTGTGTTAGACAGACATTTTAGTTATGTTAGTCATATCTTTAGTGTTATGTTAAACATACATTTTAGTAGTGTTAGACATACCTTTTAGTTATGTTAGACATATATTTTTATGTTATGTTAACTATACTTTTTAGTTGTGTTAGACGGACATTTTAGTTATGTTAGTCATGCCTTTAGTGTTATGTTAAGTATACATTTTAGTAGTGCTAGACATACCTTTTAGTTATGTTAGACATACATTTTGTAAGGCTAGTTGTACCTTAGCATTTTTTAGATTTAGTTAAGTATACCTTTATAAGTTTTCTATCTCAATAAGGTGACATTTATATATTATCAAGAATACCTTTTATAAACAATAAGGTCACATTTATGTATTATTAAGAATATCATTTATAAACAATAAGGTGACCTTTATGTATTATTAAGAATACATTTTATAAACAATAAGATGACTTTTATGTATTATTAAGAATACCTTTTATAAACAGAACTAAAATGAGTCAGTTATATATACAAGACATTCACATCAATAAATTCATCTTCATTAGTAAATAACTCAACTATTTCATGTGTATTTGAATGATCATCTATCATAAAACATTAAGAACACGAAATCAGATATAATTTTATATTTTTCAAACTGATAAAGATGGATTTTTAACTTAAAAAATAATAGCCCCACATCGCAATCTGGAGAAGATGAGGTTTGAGAGAAATAGAGAATATTGTGCTTTGAGAAAGAAAGACAAAAAACAAAGAAGAAGGGGAGAAGAGATGAGAAGAAGAAGAGATCGAGAAAGAAAGGCAAAAAACAAAGAAGAAGAAGAAGAAGAAATGCGCAGCAGACCTAGCGTGAAAGTGAAGGAAAAAAAAAGGTATATATATTTTTCTGTCTGAGCCATCTGGGCCGAGTCGGATATGTGTTGCACGGATCTTAAGATCCGTGCAACTGGTTCATGCTAGCCCTACTCTTGTCTTATTGCCCCAGTTCAAGTCTTCAATAGCTCGTTAAAAAAAATATAGATCATGTACATTCAGTGAACTATATCTACACATAGAAGTAACCACTTATTTTGATTCGTCGATTTTTGTTCCGAACCAATTATTTAAAAACCCTTAAAGGGTGGACCCGTGATTATAATTGGAACCACCAATTCCTTTGAAAGAAAAAATAGAAAGTTATTTGAGATAACAAATTGAAAGAAGTAGAATTTTAAAATCACAAAAACTTCTGTGCACCAGTTGCACGTAAGTGAAATTCTGTGCAATCCATACATTTATATTATAAATATAGTACATTTATGTACAAATATCCGTACCTTTTAAAATGAACATGCATAAAAGTTAGGGGTGAACATCGGTCGGTTCGGTTACTGAACCGAACCGAAAATCGGAAAACCGAACCGAAGTTTTTAAAATTTTGGAAACCAAAACCGAAACCGAACTTTCTGAAAATCGATTACCAACCGAACCGAATTATTTCGGTTCGGTGCTAAGTTCGGTTTTTACAGAAGTTTTAAAAAAAAATCCCTAATTTAGCTAAAATGGGAATGCATTCAGTTGTTGACTTGCTGCTGCTTGTTCAAATCAAAATCAAGAAATTAGACATATTAACAAAAATCAAACTACAAAATTTAAATAACACCTATATTCCACAAATCAAAATCATATAAAAGCTCAATAAAATCAATTCAAGTTCATTCAATCATTCCACATAATAAAAGCATAGACCAACAAACAGTAGAGTCCACAATATCTTAAGTTATACAATCCATACAAATAAAATAAGTTATTATATGAATTAAAAAAATTATTAAATATTATTTCGGTTCGGTTTTTTAATTACAAAAACCGAAGTTTTAAAAAGTCAAAACCGAAACCGAACCGAAAGGATCAAAAACCGAACCAAAATGCGAATTTCGATTGGGTTGGGTTCGGTTTTTACCGAATAATGTTTATCCCTAATAAAAGTATTACATTTATAACATAAAAATATTACATTTATAACATAAATGTATGGATTGCACGGTGCAACTGGTGCACAGAAGTGTTACTCTTTTAAAATATAAACTTGATCAATAATTAGAATTTACATTTATAAGTTCCAAGTAATAACTTGGAAAATAAAAAATTACAATTTAAATTCAATAAAATAAAAAGATATAAGCTACGACATAAGAAAATACAACTCAAAAAATAAAAACTACAATTCATAATATTATTTACATACCACAAAATGATAAAAAAAAAAAAAAATTGCTGACGTGTAAATATTTATGGAGATACCTTTGTCAAACAACCAAATAAAACTAAATTCAAAGCGCAAAGATTACAATATTTAGGTAAGTATATGTGAGATGAAAATCTAATAAAAATCAGATATAATTGTATCCGGATTTGCTTTGGGCTTGGCTTGATGGTTGTAGCCCTTGATCCCCATTCTTGATTAATAGGGTTATTGTTGATGGAATCCCATAAATACCATTACATGTAATTTACGAGGAATGAAGAATCGAAATCGAATCGTGATATTAACATATTCGGTTCAATTATGTCGATTAAATAAATATATATATATATATTTTATTTAAATTTACATATAAATAATAAAATTACTCCTATTACTCTATTAGACAATAAAACAATATTGTTTGAATTAAAAATTCAATTTAAATTAAAAGTTACAACATTTATAAATTACAACCCACACCAAAACAACTTACAAGCTACGATTTTTAAATTAAAAATTATAATTTGAACACAACAAAATACAAACTATAACATAAACTTAAAAAAATTACAACTCACAATACAAATTTTAAAAAGAGAATATATACAACTTGAAATTAAAGAGTAGAAAAATATAATATTAAAAAAAAAGAGGATAAACCACCAACTTACGATTTCAAATGTATGCAGATCGAAACCTAACAACATTATTCCGATTTACGGTTTCAGTTCCAAACCGAAATAGATCAGTTTTGTTCCGATCCGATTTCGGTTTTTCGGTTTGTTTAGACACCTCCAGATACAAAGGCGCAAGAAATAAATAGCGCTTTCACAAGAGAAATCGAGAAATCGCGTTTGGAGCGACAAGCTTTGCTTCGTAGTCCAGTTTTACTCTTGGGATCAGATTCTGTGTAGCCGGTAGCTCCATATCTCTTTGCAACCGCTTTTCTCTCTTCAATCAAATTCCTCTATTTCACTTTTGAGCCCTACTTTCAATTCCATTCCATAAATTTAATTTTCCTTTCAAGAAATTACACTCTCTTTTGGCTTGTCGATTCTATTTTAATTCTGAATCCGCAATTATTCAGTTTAATTCTCTCTGATACTGTAGATTTCTGGGAGCAGATGATTCCAGTTGGTGGAATCGCGTGCTGCCTGAGTGCAGCAGCGCTCTACCTACTTGGAAGAAGTAGTGGAAGGTATACTTGAATTTTTTATTTTTTTTCGTTTAGTTTTTAGTTTTTTTTGTGTGTTATTGCGGATAATGTGTTCGATCTTTTGTGTTTAGAGAAGCTTGTTTGATTAAATTTATGATTTTATTGCATGTTTAGAGATGCTGGTGTTCTGAAGTCCGTCACTCGCGTGAACCAGTTGAAGGAATTGGGTTAGTAGAACTCTGCCATGTAGTATCTTTTTAAATAAAAAACAAAAGTTTCAGATGATGGAGCTTTTGAGCTGCTACTTATTTTAATATGTTTTTAGTTGCATACTTCTGCGTTTTGCTGGTTAGTAAGTTAAGATTGTGCTGCGTTTGGTTGGTTGATAAACTGGATAAGTTTCTCGTTCTTCACTTTGTGCGTGAAGATTTACAAATAGTTTTGCAGTGACTTGGGAACCATAGTTAATGGAATCTGATTTACTATCCAATAATGCAAAATGTGGACTATTTGAAAACGTATTGTAGAACATTAGGCGTCATTTTTATCTTGTGCGAAATGCTTGTACAAGCATGATTGTAATGGATACATTTTTTTGTTTATGTACTTATTGTGAACCCTCATTCGTACTACAATATGTTAAAATCATGATTATTGAAGCAATTAATATCTTTTCTCTAGAATGAAATATGAAAGGGATAATGCCATTCTTTGATTTCGCATTTTGTTTTCACTTTCCAAAGTAGCACTGAATTTTATTTCTTTGGACTAACTAAGAATGAGTTGTGAGTATGTAATTGCTTGTATGTGGTTTTGTAGCTTTTCATGGCTGATGGACTTATGGTTTTGAATTTCAGCAGTGATAAGATGTCATCATATTATGTTAAATGCTTTCTTAAATGCTTTGTTTTCAGCTCAATTATTGGATGTTGCAAGCAAAGCGCTGCCATTGGTTGTCTCTGTTTCTGGGAGGGTTGGTTCAGACACACCAATTAATTGCGAGTACAGTGGTTTACGAGGTGTAATTGTGGAACAAACGGTACGTGGATTAAATTTGCGTTTAAATAATGAAAGTTTGAAGGGGGAAAAATGCTGTTTTCTTATGAAATTATTGCTTTTTATGTAATAATTATGAATATATGTTCCCAGGCGGAGCAGCACTTTCTGAAACACAATGATGCAGGATCTTGGATACAAGATTCAGCTTTGATGCTGTCCATGTGCAAAGAAGTTCCCTGGTATCTTGTAAGAATTGTGTTTTACCTTCCTGCTATGCCTCGAGAGTGTGCACTCTTTTTAAATATGCGCAAATACTCTTTTGTTGTAACACACACACGTTTCTTAACAGTCAATTAGTTGAAATTAAGCATGATACTTTTTATGTTATGCCTTCAGTTTGGGGGTTTAGAGTTATGCGATAACAGGTGTGCTTTTTTTTTTTTGGTGCCAGGATGATGGTACAAGCCGCGTACATGTTGTTGGAGCACGTGGTGCCTCAGGTTTGGTATTAACAGTAGGTAGCGAATTGTTTGAGGAGTCTGGACGATCCCTAGTGCGTGGAACGTTGGATTATCTACAAGGCCTAAAGGTTTGGATTGTTCTCCACTTATGTTTTCACCATCTAGAGTAAGCTGTATGAAGTTCTCTCAAGCCCTAAATATTTTGTCTTGTTTTCTTAGATGCTTGGAGTCAAGAGAATCGAACGAGTTCTGCCAACTGGTACGCCCCTGACAGTTGTTGGTGAGGTATGTTCCTCTGAGATGGCATCATAGTTGTGGATTCAACAGGCAAGCTGGAACTTTAATGAATAACTACGAATTATGTGGAATACCTTAAAAACGATGACATCTGGTTTGAACAGTTGAAAAAGGAAAAGAGATCATTTAATTACATGACAACCTTAGTTTGGTGTCAGTCTATGTCTGTTGTAATACCTCAAACTCAAAGTATGCTGCTTTGTTACTAGGAATATGATTCAAAATGAAGTTTGAAAATTTTCTTATTTCATCTTTATTTGGTCCTTACCTTTAGGGATGAGTGGGGATGGTTTAGGATTGGAGGAAGAATGAATGCACCTCCCCTAACTACTATGACTGGCATTATAAGTTTGAAAGGCTATTTGTTCATAATTTTTATGTTGATTTTGGATTTGGTTTCTAACGCAGGATATTGGTTTGATAAGTTGTGAAAAATAATCTTAGATTTTTGAAAGGGTTTTTCTTTTTTAAGTTGCTTTTAAGATACTGAGTAATCTCTCTCTCTCTCTCTCATCAGGCTGTTAAGGATGATATTGGATCAATTCGAATCCAGCGTCCACACAAAGGCCCATTTTATGTCTCTGATAAAGCTATTGATCAGCTGATTGCAAATCTTGGGAAATGGTCAAGGTTTATTTGTTTCCTCTTAGCTTCTGTATACATATTCATACGGAAACTCCTCAACAATAGTGTAATAGAATTTTTTCACCATATGACACACTTGCATAATGATTACGATCTTGACATATATGATATGGTTTGATCCTTCAGATTGTACAAGTATGCCTCGATGGGTTTTACAGTATTTGGAGTTTATCTTCTTGCTAAGCATGCAGTCCAATATATCATGGAGAGAAGGCGGCATTCGGAAATGCGAAAGAGGTAATATTTATGGGTCTTTCTTTCTAGAATTCTTTTTATATCGCTTAAAGCCTATAACATTAATGGTCCATACAGGGTTCTTGCTGCTGCGGCTAAAAAGGCTGGGCAAGATGAAGGAGGTAACTTGCTGATTTCTGGTATCTTCTGTGCTATCTTGAAATAAAATTGAATTGCTTTTCGTTCGCTCATGGTTTGCAGGTTTAAATGGTAAAGCTGAGACTGGATCAGATAGTACCCATAAAGACCCAATGATGCCAGATTTATGTGTGATATGTTTGGAGCAAGATTATAATTCAGTATTCGTCCCGTAAGCTTCTGATAATCTTTTCTATCCTATTGCATGTTATGCCCCCATGCTTATCAAATTCAATGTATTTTTATTCATATACATGCATATAGTCTGTGTGTGTGTGTCTGATATATTTAATATTTGACTTAGTGATGAGGCTATAAATCCACCCATTGATATCCAGTAGGTTGCCCAGAGCTGATAGTTTAGTCTTTAAATATGAATTGAGTAGTTTGTCTGTCAAATATCGATAGATAAAATGCATGAATTAGATGAGCGGAGACTTTTCCTGTTAGATGGTCTGATTGGCAAATCACCAATTTATCGTGGCCCTATTATTTGCATATTCATGGTTCTATGTGTGAATTTGTCTAGTGTTAAAATGTAGTATATCTTAACATAATTTAGAACTCTTACTTAAGGTATACATTCCCCATGATCTGGAATTTCTAGTATAAAATTGTGCATCCTATCAGTCCTACTCAATTTGTTTAGGCTTTGTTTTCAGAATCAAAATTAAAATGAGGTGTTCATTGATCTACATTCATTCAGGTGCGGTCATATGTGCTGTTGTATGGCATGCTCGTCACACTTGACCATCTGTCCACTCTGCCGAAGACGGATTGAGCAAGTAGTGAGGACTTTCCGGCACTGACTCAATATTGCTTCTAGTGAGAGATGCATTGATCTCCATCATTGGGATGAGTCATGACCTGTCTCAGGCCATCTTTGTAGATCGCCGATATGGTACTCCTTTTTTTGGCGCTATTAATTTTCCTTATAATAATAAACTGTAAATAGTGAATATCTAACTTCGTATTTTAAAAGGAAAACGCATTATGCGAATTGCTCTTTTAAACTTGTGTTCACATTTGAATATGAATGCAGTTAAGAATAAGGGGAGTAACTGGGCTGAGAAGAGGGTGGTGACTATAACTTGTCCTTAATAGATTGTTGGTTATAGGTGAAAAGTATTGCTATTTTGATGAATTTCTAGAGAAAGAGAGAGTCTCTTGGCACAGGCCTAGTTCATTTTATCAGCTCTGCTTATTTACAAGTAGTCGTAATGCTACTTAAGATACGATCTACAAGTTGCCTATGGAGTCGATGTAATGCGGCTAGGCCTTTCTCACGCCGTTAAGTTTCATAGCCATAAATGAAGTTGGTCATATTTAAGAAGCATGAACTTTTGTATGAGATTATCTTGCAGAGATAATTCCATGAGATAGATTCTCACATCCACAACTTAACTTATTTCACTAGTTAATTTTCATTTGTGGGTTATGGGTTGATCCAATCAAAGGAGAGTTCTACTTTTTATAGAAAAGAAGATGCAATTTAAGTTGAGATAATTTAAGAGGTGCTTAAGTGTTCTACTGGAATTTGATTCCCATCTTCAAGGTTGCTGTTTGAAGAATTACATAAATGATGTGATGGTTAAAATACTCAACGTTCAAAACACCCTAAATTATCTCATGTCAAACATAGAAAATTATTTTATGTCAAATTTAGAATCTCTAATGCTGTTGGTAATAATTTTTAGTTGAAATTCTCCATAAAGTAGCAAATAACACATCAATCTTTTCACTCAAACTCAGATGAATAACGTGAAAATGAGGGAATATAGTGATTAGGCTTATCATATTACATCTGGTGTTGAATTGTTCTTTAGGGAAATTGAATTGAGCATGTGAAAAGCCCCCTCAAGTAGCAAAGTAATGTGATCTGTGTGGTTAATCAATATGGTGTCTTACTAATATTGTTTTTTTTTCTTTCAAGAATAGAATAGGAATAAATAATTATGGTTAATTACATTAAAATGCATGAACTTGTTAAGTCAAAAGTCAAACAGTTCGGTCAAAGTTTATTAATGTTTTGAAAGAAGCATCGTTTTCAACTTTTTAAGAGTTAATTGTATTTAAATCATCTTCTAAAGAGTTAATTGTATTCGATTAATCTTCTAACTCAATAAATTTAAAAAAATAACAAAATAAATCTTGAAAGCTATAACATAAAAATTGAGAATTTGAATTATTAAAAAAATTAAAATTCAAAGATTGTTCAAATTTTTGAAGAAATTAAGTAAATCTAACAAATTTGAAATCAATCAAATTACAAAAAAATAGTAAATTATTATTTTAATAAATATGAAGATTCAAAATTAAAATATAATATGAAAATAGTAAAATAAACAAAATCCTCTATTCATTGATCAGGTAGAAAATGAATTTAATAATAAGTTAAGGACGAAAGCTATGAAATACTAGGAGATGAAACATATGAAGTACAATGTCTTCCAA
The DNA here is from genome assembly GCA_946896805.1 of Scutellaria galericulata. Classification (NCBI taxonomy): domain Eukaryota; kingdom Viridiplantae; phylum Streptophyta; class Magnoliopsida; order Lamiales; family Lamiaceae; genus Scutellaria; species Scutellaria galericulata. Next base: position 1,903,676 of record OX335792.1, on the reverse strand, counting down.
AAAATCCCAAAAATTAAAAGTGTGTGCATGTATCAAAAATAGTGTTAGATGAATTATATTTGAATTTTGGATACTCAGAAAAGCCAGGGGGAATATCATCTATGTAGGGATATCTTAAAACAATGACATCTGGATTGAACAGTTGAAAAAGAAAAGAGATCATTTGTTTTCAGAATCAAAATTAAAATGAAGTGTTGATTGATCTACATTCATTCAGACCTAGTTCATTTTGTCAGCTCTATTTATTTACAGAGTAGTTGTAATGCTGCTTATGGAGTCGATGTAATGCATGAAAATTGGTTGAGAAGCATGAAAATTTATATAAGAATGTCTTACAAATAGAATTTCATGAGATATAACTTCATTATTCATAAATTAATCTTTATTTTGTGGATTATGGGTTTACCACAATCACTAAGAGAGTTCTATTTTTTTTGGGTAAAAAACGAAAACCCATCCCAACTATGCCCGATTTTACACTTTCTTATAAAAACTTTTAAAATTTACACCGTACCTACTAAAGTTTGCGCGATTTGCAATGTTCGGTAAATTTCGAAAATCCGGTCATTTTTTCCGGCGAAAACAGACACGTGCTTGTCACATGGTATCATTAAGGACAATTTAGTCATTACACCTCCGTTTGGACGGGTTTCTTACACTGCATCAACCACTTCGTTGTGGGTCCCACAATATCCTACTTTGCAAAGACACGACTCAAGACTGAAGACTCACTCACGATTGAAGACGAAAAACGCTAGCTGTTGCCATGGATGAATTTTGTCACTGTGGGAAGCTATCGAAGAGGATGACTTCTTGGATAGACTTGAACCCGGGGAGAAGGTATTCCACATGCTCGAAATTTCGTGTAAGTATTCTCGAAAAATTACCTCAATTTCATGAACAAAGGCTGCAATTTTCAATTCTCCAAACATTTATTCAGCCCGATTTTTGGACAATAAAGTAGCCATGGTTTTGAGGATTAACTTTGGGAAGGAAATCCCCAGTTGCACAGTGTTTGGAAACCCCATTTTTGTGAAACCCCCAATTTTCATACTGTTCAGCATCACCATTGTTCTCCAATTGCAAAAGGAAACCCTAATCTCCAATTGTAATGTTAGATTATTGATTTTAATTAACCTAGTGTTAATATTTTGGAATTGTCTACAAAAATCAGATTGCACAGTTCACAGCTATGCCTTTATCCCCAATTTTGAGTGTAATTTTTTTATTTTTTGCCAAATCACAAATTATTGGGATTTGTTCGTAATTTGTTTTTTTGTTTGCCAAATTATAAATTATTGGGATTTCTTTATATGTTGTAGAAACAAGGAGGTTGCAACTACTTCGTGTGGATAGATCCACCAATGTGTGAAAGAGCACGTCAAATTATTCCGGGGTTGTTGAGACGTGTGAATAGGCTTGAAGATGAATTGCAGATGAAAAAAAGAAGAGAGAAAACGAAGAAGTGGTTGTGGTTGGCACTAATTGGATCTGTTGTGATTTATTTTCTGAAGTAAAGTATTTTGTTAAGCATTAATCTAAGTTCAAATTTGATGAGTTATGATCACAAATTTTGTTGAAATGATGAATCCCTTTTGGATGTATTCTGTGAAATGATGAATGTAGTTGCAATTTAATTATGTCTTGAACCTTGTATTGAATGTTAGCCAAATCAGTATTGAAGCTCTGCAAAATTATAAACAAAGTAAACTTCAGCAAAGTAAACTATTTAGAATGACTGCAAAATCATAAATGGATTACTACAAAATCAGCCTAATGGATTAACAAAGTAAACTTCACCAAAGCAAATATTAATGACTTATACAAAATAGGAGATTTTGTTTACATTAGACATTCCAGCAATTCACAAAAAGCATCCCAAAAGCTATGCCAAAACTCTTCAAAATCTACTCAAAATGGCCTATGAACATCATTTCCCAAAAGCTATTAAAAAATATAGCAATCTCACTTCACAAAATAGATAACAAAAGCTATTCAAGAACTGTGCAATCTCACTTCCCAAATATAAAGCTATGCAAAAAGGCCTATGCAATCATAATCCCAAAAGCTATGAAAAACTGTAGGCTAACACTTCACAGTATTTTTACAAAATCTATGCAAAAAGCCCTATGAACATCATACTCCCAAATGTATATTCAAAAACATCACTTTATCATTTAGAAGCAGTCTTCTTCGAAGCCTGCGCCAAAAAAATGCATCCCAATGTTAAAATACAATATTCAACTGTTGTACAGTTCATAGTACACTTGGTCTTACCTTTTCATGTTGCTTGGCTAATTTTTCGGTTTTTTTGGAACTTCTTGTTTCTCTCATTTGAGTATTTTGTTCACCATTGTCCTGTTTTGTAGAACATATAAGAAGTGTTAGTTTCAATGCTTGCTTAAGTGGATAAATAATAGCTGAATACCTTTTCTTGTTGGATGTATAATTTTTTCTTGTTTTTTGCACTTCTTGTTTCTCTCATCTGTTGATTTTGTTCACCATTATCCTGTTTTGTACAACATTTGAAAAAATGTTAGTTTTTGGAATGAAACTAAATTGAGTAAAAATGTCTGAATACCTTGTCTTCAACCTTATCACCCCTCTTTTTGCACTTGCCAGAAGCCTCCACATTTCTTTGCGAAGCTTTCCTCTTGCCCAACTGAGGTAGAATCAGATAAAATAGTCAACAACAGTAGGGCTTAATCAGATTAATAGAACACTTGTGGTATTATGCTAATGGTCAGATCATACCTTAACTGATTCTTGTGTCTCAACAATATCTTCTTGCTGTGTGGTTTCCACCTCTGTACCCTCTGATTGAGCCTTCATTTTTTCCTAACAAAAAATGCATTTTAGAAAAGTAACTGATGTCAAACACCCTAATATAAAATCTAAAAAATTCTGCCACATTGGCAGATTAGGGGAAATATCATTATAATACCTTCTTCAGTGGACACCCTCTCACATTGTGGTTTGGCTGGTGACAGTTAGAGCACGTCATCACTACACCATTGCTTAACTTCATTGCACCATTTTTGGTTGTCACCTTAGTATCAGACTTAGTTGATCCTCCTTTAACCTCATCTTGTGATCTGTTTCTGCAGTACAATCTTGGTCTTCCTGGTAGGGTTTCAGTCTTGGGTGGTTGAAGGGGGCTGAAATGAACTATGGGCCACATTGCCATGTCATCAATGGTGCCCATTACATTGTTGTATGACTTCATAAACATCTCTTTTTTATATCAATTGTCCACATAGTCTTCAGGCTCCAGTGAGAGATAGTGCATGCCACATATTGCATGTCCACATGGAATTCTAGTGAGCTCCCACCTCCTACAACTGCAAGTCCTATCTGCCACATTCACCTTAAACCTTTGCCCTCCACAGTTCTCAATCTCAAATTCATTTTCACCATTCCAGTATGCAATATATCCCATTGCCTTCATCTTGTTGTCCTCTAAAATCTTGTTGATCATTGGACAGATTAAACCATCATACTTCAGCAAGCTATCTCTTCTCAAATGCAACCTCTTCATCAAAATCAGCCTAATGGTCTCCAACAAATTAACTATAGGCTTGTTTCTTGCCCTAGAAATCATAGCATTGAAGCTCTCAGATAAGTTGTTGCACAACATGTCAGTTTTGGCAAATGTCTTGAAGTGACTCCTACTCCAATGCCATGGAGGCCTTTGCACCAACCAATCATAGGCCTTTACATCCCTCTCTTTCATCTCCAACATACTGTTATTGTAATCAACCACCCTAGTAGCCCTTGCAGCCTTCCACAATAGTTTTTTCAATGCCAACCCTCTGTGTGTTAGTTTGAAATTGTTGTAAAGATGCACTACACAAAACCTATGCTCACTATCTGGCAAATACTTCTCCACAACATCTATCAGCCCTTTTTGTTTATCACTAACTATTGTCCATAACACACTGTTTTCTATGCCTAAATCATCAACAAGTAATTCTAAAAACCAATGCCAAGTGTTCTTGTTTTCCTTTTCTACCACAGCATAACAAAAAGGGAACACCCCATTGTTTGCATCTATCCCAACTGCAGATAACAAAATACCACCTCTTGCAGTTTTGAGATGACATCCATCAAGACAAATCACCTTCCTACAACCCTCCAACAAACCTTTTTTCAGTGAACCCCAACAAATGTATATCCTTTTAAACACAGACTGCCCCTCAATATGGTTACATTTAATTTTGACAGTGGTATTGGGGTTAGACCTTCTAATCTCTTCTGCATATCTCCAAAGGACAGCATACTGTCCATTATCACTGGTATCACTCATTGTCATTGCCCTTTTCTTGCATCTATACATCTGACTCTTACTGAAGACCAATTTCACATCATTTTGCATAACTGATACCATTGAATCAATAGGCCACTTAGGATCAGACCACAGTTTGTGCTTAAATTTTTCAGCCAACCATTTTGAATTAGCATGCACATTACTCTGTTTTCTAGGACATTTATGCTTAGGATTGTAAGTTTTAACAACAACAATGTCTTCATGTGTTAATTTAGCAGCATAGATCCTCCATTCACACCTCTGATGTTTGCATCTAGCTTGCACTTTTGTCTTATCATTGTTAGGAAAACGTATCTCTCTACCCACCAGAATAGAATGGTCCCTCACAAGCTCCCTAAAGGTATGCATGTCCTCAAATCTCATCCCAACTTCAAACTGTGGGATTTTTCCTTTCTTTTTGGACTTAGATGCCCCCCTCCCACTACTCTCACCCACACTGGTATTATGCTTGCTACACTCCCCCACATTCAATCCCTCTTTTTTGGAGAATTGAAACCCACCCCACTCAACATCATAATCAACATTAGATTCAAACAAGACATCATCATCAGAAAGCTCACATTCACTATCAAATAACACAGAAAAATCAGAATCACTGCCTACAGAATTCAAATCATCAACATCACTACTATCACCATCATCAAACAAGTGAAAAGGAGTATCAGTATCACTTAATTCATCAAACTCAACTGTTTTTTCACCACCAACAGTCTCAACAACATTATCAGCTTCTTTCAAATTATCAGCATCTTTCATATTATCAGCATTTTTTAAATTAGCAGCATCTCTCATATTATCAACATCAGGCAAACCAGTACTTACCCCACCAATATCACCAACAGGTTGACCACCAATAACCTCAAAATTATCACCATCATTCAAATCATTTTCAACATCATTCAAATCAGTTTCAACATCATTAGCACCCTCACTATCATCATCACTTATCTCAATTTCACAAACATAATCTGCATGCTCAACAAAAATACCAACCATCCTATGTTCATCAACAAATAACACTAAATTGACCACATCAATGTCATTTTCAATTAACCCTAGACAACTGCAATCATTGATTCCATTTTTTGTATAATGAAATGCCTTAACCCCTTCTATGCCCAAATCATTGGCCATACTTTGTAATTCAATAAGAGAAATCTCATCAGAATTACAGTAATCAATATGACCAATTTGACCACCTACATATTTCTTTTTGCCCAAGTCCAGAAACATTCCTGAGTAATGAAATCTAATACTGAAAAACTCAGAATTATTGCCTGTAAAAAAAGTGAGACAATTTACAATGAAAATTATGCTCAATATACACAACATACAAATAATTGAATCAGAATAATCCATACTTGTCACAGAAACACACTACTACAAATTGAATACAACATCAGAATACATATAGAGAGAAATTTAATTAGCAATATTGAATCAGTACACATATAGAGAGACATTTAATCAGCAAAATTTAATAGAAACTAATAGAAAATTAACAAAAACAGTAAATCCCCAAATTGAAAGACCCTAAATGCAAATTAACAAAAACCCTAAATCCCCAAATTGAAAAACACAGAAATTAAAAATCCCCAAATCGAATAACACATTGAAACCCCTAAACCCCTAAATCAAAATTAACAGAAGCCCTAATTCATCAAACCCTAATTGCAAAACACAGAACCCTAAAATACATAAATACATAACGAGACCCTAAACTGAATCAATACCCTTAACCCTAAACAAGTTTTCAAAAAACTATATACGAGTATCTTACCCCACCACAAAACCCTAAACGATTCCACTTCATTGCACGATAAGAGCATCTCCAACCATAAATGCTATAATGAAATGCTAAATGTATTTTTAGCATTTCAAATAGTGTTATAGCATTTGAAAATGGGCCATGTGTTCCAACCATAAATGCTATAATGCTAAATTAAATGATATTTTACTATTTTTCTTACTTTTTTATTATAATTGTCATTTGTAATTGATATTTTATTACAATATAAATTATAATTATTACAAGTAAATACTTAAAAATACATTTAATTATTTATAATATATTTATTATTGGGTAATATCTTTACTAAATTTAAATTAATAAATTTATTTTTAAATATTAAATTATATATTAAACTTGAAATCATACCTATTTGAAATAATTTTAGTAGAATATATCATTGAAATTTTCTCATTCATAATATACTCTCAATGTTATCATTCATCACATATCATAATATAATGTTAGGAAAAAAATATACTAAGAATATACGTTATTGGCATAAAATACTTAAGCATATACCGTTGTGATATACTATTAAAATAAGAATATACTAAGAATATACCATCATTAGAATATGCTCTTGGCATATACTTTGTGATATACTATTAAAATAAGAATATACTAAGAATATACCATCATTAGAATATGCTCTTGGCATATACTTTGTGATATACTATTACAATAAGAATATACTAAGAATATACCATTATTAGAATATACTCTTGGCATATACTGTTATACTTAGTATAAATATGACTCATTTATTATACAATTCAAGCAACTCATACACAGTCACTTTACAAATACACTTCAAACACTCTAATGGCTCATTTCTTTAACCCTTTTACGCATCCTCCCGAATATTTTGATGATACCGATATAAACTTCGGGGCGATAGCAGGTGTGATTATGGAAGAAGAAGAAGAAGAAAACTTCCAGCAACAACGACGACGGCGTCGTGGGTCTATTCCTGGACATTCAGTCATTCATCGTGATAGGGAAGGAGGTCACCAGAGACTATGGAATGACTACTTCGCTGCGGATCCGGTATATCCTGAACATTTATTTCGTAGAAGGTTTCGAATGAGCCGCAATTTATTTCTCCGAATCCTATCCACTGTTGAAGCATATGATAGCTATTTTGTGCAGAAAAAAGATGCTTGTGGAATTCTTGGGTTGTCATCCCTTCAAAAAATAACTGCTGCAATAAGGATGCTAGCTTATGGAGCATCAGCCGATTCTGTAGACGACTATGTGCGTATTGGAGAAAGTACCGCTATAGAGAGTTTAAAAAGATTTGTAACTGCTGTTATTGAAGTTTACGGTGCCGAGTATAAAAGGTCACCAACCAACGAGGATATTAGCCGATTGTTAACGGTTGGTGAAAGTCGTGGCTTTCCTGGGATGTTAGGAAGTATTGATTGTATGCATTGAAATGATAATATTTTGACGGTTGGTGAAAGTCGTGGAGTTTAATAATATTTTGAAATGATCAAGAAAAATCAAGAGAGAAGACTTAGAGATAATATAAGAGAAAGATTATCATATATATCCGTTAGTTATACATATACCAAAATTCTTGTTTACTATTATACTATCCGTTAATTAAAAATACGTTACTAAAAATCACCCCCTACGACATCCATTTGTTACGAATGACTTCCTTTTGCTGTTCAAAGTAACGTGCATCAGCCTCATTCATGTTGGTAGTATCCATCATCATTATCTTATCATCCCTCTTTTTGTTCTCAAGTTCAAGGTATTGTTGTTGATAAAGCATTAGTTTTTCAGACCTTTCCTTCTTTTCACGTTCTGCCACCGTATACTCATTCTTCCATGACTCTAAGATAGCAGCAGAACTAACCGAGTCTGAAACTTTTTCTTTGTTCTTTTTTTTCTCCTTGGTAGCTTTTCTGCCCATTGGCCTTACAAATTCAGCGTTCTCAAAGTTATCATCTCCAAGATTTACACTATCAGGAGTTGCAGGAGAGGAGCTACCAGGGCTTGCAACGTCATTCTTTTTTGATGATTTATTGTAACGACGAGTTGGAGGAGGATTTGTCCATCTGACTTGATTCTTCAATACATTCCAACAGTGAAGGAATTGAAAATTTCTTTTAGAATCTTTTTTGAAAAGATCCATTGCTTCAAGAATCTGTAAAAAGAAAAAAATTATAATTATTATTCATTTAAAAAAACCTAAGTAATGACGAAAAATGTAAAAGTTAAGTATTATACCCTATCTTGTTCGGTCTTGCCGCTCTCCCGCATTCGTTGAACTTCTGCATAAATACCAACAAACTTGCTAACATCCTTATTTATCGAGTTCCAACGACTTGAAAGCGAACTCCAAGTACGTTCATATCTATTATCTTCTACAAAAGTAGCATGTGCTCTCTTCCAAAATGTAACCGATGTTTGCCCAGTTCCAGTATCGGCATCTATTGATGTATTGAGGTAAGCGGATATGAGCAACATGTCCTCGTCATTTGAAAAGGCTTTGGCACGTCCTTGTTTGGGTGCTTTTGACGCGACATTATTTTCCTCCAACACTTGAGATTCATTAAATGTACCGGATACAAAATCATTCGTATAATGTGCTTCCGAATCTTCAGTTTCGTCAAAGAGCATACTTGTATAAAACCTACTATTTCCGGAAGTCATCTACACAAAAATTACATTGGTAACTAATAATTCTAAATTTATTTGAGTTTTCAATTGGATATTTGTGAATGTTCATCAATTAGTGTTTACAGTAAACAAAAATATTCATTATACCAATTATATTAAACATGAAATGAGAATAAATTGCATAAGCCGACAATTCTGACTATGTTTATTGTTTACCAAACAAAAATTGCAGTTAACTAAGTTAATTTTGGTGGGATAAACATATTAAAATATATTATTTGACTTGGCCCAATTTGATCAATTCTGACTATGTTAATATTTTATCAAACATAAAATTGCAGTAAACTAATTAATTTTGGTGGGGTAAACATAAAGCATATTATTTGACTAAGTTAATTGGCCCACAAACATGAACCATGTACATACATTAAACATAAGATGGGCTCAACATTAAAGAGCCCGTTTTGCATATACATTTGAGAAGATGGGCTCAACATTAAATAAATGATAAAATTGGCCTCATTTCACTAGGGCACATTTGAGAAGAGAGAGACAGAGAAGAGAATGAGGAAAAACCGCGTGAAGAAGACGAAGCTGGTGCGTGAAGAAGACTAAGCCGCTGCTGCTGCCGCTGCCACCGCCGTTCCTATTTTCTTTTCGGCACTCAACATTTCGAGATGAAGATGATGAAGCCGCCGTACATCGTAGTCTCTCTTCCCTCACGAATTGATTTTTTCTTACTAAATTTATTTTCTCTGTTTTTGTTATGTTCTTCAAGTTTATAGAGGAAATCATCAACCACCAACATAAATATTACCGTTGGTGGTTGATTGTAAATGAAGAAATTTACTTTTTTGTATTAAATTATTATTATTTTTTAGCATTTGATATACAGTGAAATTGTGAAAATAGCATTTCAAAAGTTGATTTAGCATTCTTACAAATTTAGCATTCCTCCATTGGAACCTCCAATTTTCTCCCAAATGCTATATTTTTTGAAATATAGCATTTTGGGGTGATGGTTGGAGATGGTCTAATGAGGAAATGAGGAAACTTATCATAATCGGGGCAAATGAGTCCACCAGCACCGTAGGGATCGTCCTGGTCCCTCACTTTCCAAACCATCCTACTACTATCACAATCTCTCAGTCGTCTTCGCTCTTTGGAAGGATTGAAACCCACCGTTTTTCTTTGCAAAGTTCTAATTTTGGAATCAGTATGACTGTTCGATTATCTTTGCAAAGTAGGATATTGTGGGACCCACAACGAAGTGGTTGATGCAGTGTAAGAAACCCGCCCAAACGGAGGTGTAATGACTAAATTACCCTTAATGATACCATGTGACAAGCACGTGTCTGTTTTCGCCGGCAAAAATGACCGGATTTTCGAAATTTACCGAACATTGCAAATCGCGCAAACTTTAGTAGGTACGGTGCAAATTTTAAAAGTTTTTACAAGAAAGTGTAAAATCGGGCATAGTTGGGATGGGTTTTCGTTTTTTACCCATTTTTTTTTAGAAAAGAAGATGTAAAGATAATTTAAAAGGTGCTTAAAAAAGGTATTTGCTTGAACAAAAACAAAAAAGGTGGAGTTGAATACATCATTTTCAGTAACCCTTTTCTTTTGTACAACATATTTGAGCTTCTAATTGGTTGAATCATGCTAATTACTCTAGAATCTGAGTGTGTCCAAAACACTCTTAATTATCTCGTGTCAAAATTCAGAAAAATTATTTTATGTCAAATTTAGAATCTCTAATGCTATTGAGAATAAATTTGTAGTTGAAATTCTCCATTAAATAGCTCACAACACATCAATCTTTTCACTTAAACCATCTTTAAATTGCCACAACTTATACCATAATTTTTTCATCACATAAAATTCCCCATCATTTTCATAACTTCAAATATATCTTTCAATAGCAGCATGGCACATGACCAAACCAACAGAAACTCTGAAGGAATCTGCAAGAAATTCTACAGAAAATTCTTTGTTTTTACTCACAAGAACAATAGTGAAATACCAAAAATGCCCTCCAATCGGAAAAAACAGCGTAGCGCCAACTATCCTCGTTCTGATCATTCCTCAACGAGCAAAGTAGTCATAGACGACGAACGAAATGCTGGGATCGACAATGAAAATATACCAACTCATTAAGATCATTATAGTTTGAGTACTCATTAAGATGAATAAGCATTGGGAAGTTTTTAGGTGATCTTGTGTTTATGAATTGTGGTATTGTTTATATCTACTTTAATAAATCATGAGACGATGTATTGTTTATAAGTGTATTGGTGAAATGAAATATGAATTATTGTTATTTATGGCATGTGTGGTGAAGCAAATATATCGTGTGTGGGCTTGGGTTGGGTTTGTTGGCAGCCCATGAATTAAATCGGGCTTTTTAAAAATAAATATAGATGCAGATAAGCCCATTTCTAACCATTTAAATCGAAGCCTTATCAGTGAGTTTATTTGGACTTTGGATTTGGAGCTTAAATAAGAATAAGCCACTAAAAAAAGGCTTAATTTGCAAAATTACAAGATAAAAGCAAAAAATGCAAATAACTAAGAGTCATGAATGAAAGTGATAGATCAATGTAACTTATAAGGTAATCTCGAAATTTTTCCTAAACAAAAACTCATACAAAAAAAAAATAATAAAAAAATTTAGAAACTCAAAATATATTTTGTTCTTGTGCTTAATATCGTCATATATGACGTAATTACTTAAAATTAAAAAGACGTGTAGGTCTATTCTGAGATTGAAACCACCCAACGTGAAGTCCTGTTTAAAAAAAAAAAAAAAAGAGTGAGAAATGATTATAGCCTTGAATGAAAGCGACCAACTCAATATTCATCAAAGTCCATTGATTTAATTTGAGTCATTGACATTTGAAAAAAGTTTTACAACTTCTTTTATATTTTATATATATGTTGATGATTTATGGATCATGCGTACATGCAATTATGCAAGCTATAGTTGACTTCTGCTAGTACATTATATATATATATATATATATATATATAGAGAGAGAGAGAGAGAGAGAGAGAGAGAGAGAGAGAGAGAGAGAGAGAGAGAGAGAGAGAGATTGAATGGTGTCTTCAGGGTTCATGAAGAGTGCAGCATCTTTAATTCAATGACCATTAAATATAGGGGACACTGGCATGAAAACATGCTTTTCTTGATTTGGTGTACATAATTGTCTATTAAATATAATGCTACTTCATTTAAAATAATGTATTCTTATTTCATTAATGCATATAGTAATAAATAATGTCTTGATATGCTCACTGTTAATCGGTAAAAATCTCATCCTTTTAAATGTTGTAATTTGTAATTGATGTTTGTATTCGATTTATGACTTGGTGGGAGATTTCAACTCCCTCTTGGTTTATGCCAAGAAACAAATTAAAAGTGCAATCGCATTGGTTTAAATTTTGATATTTTTATATTGATTAAATTTATTTGAATTTAGGTCAATGCTTTCATGGATAAAAAAATAATTAGGTGCATGTAGTTTCTGTGTTGTCTTGGTGGGCAACTGTCATTGTTACCTCATATCATATCATATATCTATAAAATCAGAAGACCACCTCTATATAGTACAAATATAAAAATTGACCAAACACAATTAAATTTAGGTATTTTTTAGGTTTGTACTTTCTAACCTTTCACTTCTTACCAGATTTCATGCTGTACCTATATATATCCACCCCAAATAAGTGAATTATTTGAGTTATAGTAAAAACTAAAAGAATATAAAAATATGACTAATTTATATAGGAAAAAAAAGTTCAATCAAATATCTAAAATTTTAGCCAAAAATGCATATATTAGAGGTGGAAAGAGGTTTTTATAGAATACGAGTATGGATATATAATTTGAAATAAATTGAGTTGTATAAAAGTTTTAAATGAGCATTAATTCGAAAAGAATTTTAAAGTTTTTTTTTCTTTGTATCGTTATTAATATTATAATCAATATATATGTAATGTATATTAAAAATAATAAAATGAAAATGGACACAATTTGCAATAAGAAAATTGGTAGGTGGGGGGGGGGGGGGGGCTTTATGTTTTGGAAGAGACACTTTCACTAAGTAAACTATTTTACTTGATCACACACAACAATAAAAAAGTAATAGACTAATTGGATCAACTATTTCTTACATTAAAATACAACTTTCAATTTTATTTTATTTTTTTTACTTAAAATAAGTAGTTATTCGTGGCAGCATGTAAGCGACTAATTAGTTGACATTATTATAAATTAAATACGATTTTCAACATTAATTAATATTCGATTAACGTAATCCAATAGTTGAAATATAGAGAAATACACGTGATTTTGGATTTGTCATCTAAACCAAATCAAACAGCTAGAGATTAAATCATGGGGGATTGATTAACCTCAAAGGCATTCTAAATATAAACTTGAATCGAACATACACTACTAATTAATTTTATTTTTTTAAATCTTTTGGAGAGTTAAAATTTATAGTTGAACTTTGTTAAATTATTTGTTAATTGAGTCGAGCTCATGAATAAATTCATATCCAACCAAAAAATTAAATATTTAAATAAATGAAGTTAGGGGTGGCAATTTCCTCATGAGGATGGTTCCCCATGGGGTACCAATGTTAATGGGGCGGGAATTCCCCGATCAAATCGGGGAATGGGGTGAGGACGGTAAATCCCCGTTTAAAAATTAGGAGAATGGTATGGGGATGATATTTATGCTCCCCAACCCCAAAACCGGTCCAATTTATATGAAACGGTGATTCCCTGTTCCCTGTTTAATATTATATATATATATATATATATATATATATATATATATTAGTAAATATACCAAAACATCCAAATTTTTCTATAAGTACTCTAAGTCCTCACTCCTCATGGCTCATTTCCAATTAATTAATAATTTAATATCTAAAATTTCAAATTGAAACTTTGAATCAACTCAAAACAATCAAATTTGTTAGATTGTATTGTCATTTTAATTATTTATTTCATACTTTTTTTTTAAAGACTAGATTTATGATTTCAAAATATTTGATGCATGTTGGATTACACAAAAACTTTTGTGCACCAGCTGCACAGAAGTGAAATTCGTACAATCCATACATTTATGTTATAAATATAGTACATTTATGTACAAATATCCGTACATTTTAAAATGAACATGCATAAAGATATTATATTTATAACATAAATGTATGGATTGCACGGTGCAACTAGTGCACATAAGTGTTACTCGTTGGATTGATATTGTTTATGAGTTTTTTTAATTGTTTTGATATTTATTTTATTGAAAATTATTTTAGAAAAAAAATAAAATTTAACTTGTAGAAATTTAAATTTGGGGATCCGAATCCCCCGCGGGGAATCTGTTCCCCGAGCGGTGAATCCTCATCCCCGTCCCATATTCTCAAAATGGTGATGGTAGTGGGGATGATATTTGATATGATAATTTGGTATGAGGATGGTATTGACACCGAACCCGCTCATTGCCACCCCTAAGGCCCTAATAAATGAAGTGTTATGTATTATATAGATGAGTAAGTCTCCTGTGCAACCGTCGCACATGCGACGGTCAAAAGTATGTGATTTTCGGGTATAAGTATGTGATTTTCAAGACATACTTATGACCGAAAAAAACATACAAGTCGCATGTGCGACGGTCTCACATGAGTTTTTGTATATATAGATTCTGAATCAAAGAGATTCTAATGATTAATTTCCAATAAACTACTGAACATATGAGTTGGTTTGTTTTCAATATTTATTCTAAGAATGATTTTATAACTTGGATCTATTTTACAAGATAATTTTTTTTCTTATAAAATAAAAAAACTCTAATTACATAAGACACTTAATCTCATTGAGTTCATATCTTTCAGTTGAGTCTCTTGAAATTGAATTCGAACAACCTCAGAATGAACATTTTATTGTTTTCGATAGATCTGGCGTCTTCAACTCTACTTTTTATTCGACGACCTCGTGCATCTTTAAAATATCCACGTCAATTCTGATTTAATTAAATTAAAAATGAATAAAAAGTTTGATTTGAAAGAACAAAGTAGATAATAGTATTTATTGGCACGTGAAATACCTGAGAAAGCAGGGCTAGATAAGTCCCGTGAAGCACGACACAAAATTCATGGGATTTTTTTGATCCATTTAGGTGTTCATAGTTGCTCCATATATTATTATCGACTTTTGGTAAAAAATAAAAAATAAATAGAATCATCAAATGAAGGTTTATTTCTGATTGAATGTGAATAATAGAGGAGGCTAATATAAAATAGTCGTACCCTTTATTTACATAGGATCACAAGATATAATTATACCCGATTTTCATTTTTTGTTTTTTAAGAAATATATTATATCCGATTAAATAAACTTTGTAGAACATAAAATATAATAAAAGACAGTTTGTAATTAGATGAATAATGAATAATGAATGCAATAAAATATAAAAGGTGTGACATAGAATACACCGGTGAGCAAAGTGACCTTTAAACCTATTGATTTGTCATTTGTCTTTTCATTATTCTAATTATTTTATATTTCAGTTATTACTCATTAATTCTGGTGCTTTGCACGAACCATAAGAATCTCCATAAATATATGTAATGATATACGAATGGGGTCATTGAATTCTTCTAAAAAAAATTAAAATTAAAATATCTTTTTAACATAATTCAACACATAAAAACAGGACATTTATGTGTCTGATTCACAAGAAATATTAATTTCACTATACATTAATATAATTTCATGACAAAATCATTATTCATAATTCAAATTTATATTCACTTATCAATTTTTATTCTGTGAACTATGGATTATGGATTGATCCAGTTTATTATATTAAATTCTAGATAATTTTATGGAGTTTCACTCAATTTATATGTCACGAGATATAAAGTTCATTGGAATTGTTTCATTATTAATTTTTCCATGTATATGTATTATTATTTTTTAAATTGGAAAATTGGGTTGACTTATATCCTAAAAAAAAATAAAAGAGCACAGGCTAACTGGTATTTATATGAAGTATTCCACCATAGTATAGTATATTTATGTGATTAAATAAATAATCTCATTAAGATAACTAAGGCCTTTAAAAGAACAATAATAAATCTCAAATCTGCATATATATATATATATATATATATATATATATATATATATAATATAATTCATTCATTTTAATTTAAAATTCGTAAGATGGGTATTATTCAAGATTAAGTTTTAAAATTCTGATATTCATATATCGATTTTTATTTGGGAGATGAAGATCTTGGAAGAATTCGACCAGATCTCTTGACATTTAAAAACTCGTCCCGATATTTACAATTAATATGAGAATATATCGATACAAGTGACTGATTATTTTTATTTTTGAAAATAACCTCTTTATTGAAAGAATGTATCCATAAGAATTTCTTAAAATACCTTATATGCTTTTTAAGTTGCAACTCCAAGTAGAAAACTTAAATCTGAAACCTTAGTCAAATTAGATATACACCCATGCTTATTTAAGTGTATCGAAAAGAGAGATATATAAGTTAGCATAATGTAAGCTTAGAGATTAAGAGAAGTTTTTTTTTTCTTTTATAAGTGAAGAAAATTTTTATACTTAAAAATATCACAAAAACTCATATGTAAGGTGTGACATTCTCACTGATGTAATTACATGAGACGAAGTGTCACTGAAGCAAAACTCTAACCACATAAGAGAAAACAAATCCTATATTTATTTTAGATAAAAGAATCTTTTTTTTTTTTTTTTTTTTTTATAGGTAAAGGATCATAAAAACTCATATATAATTATGTCTCATGAATATAATTTGTGAGATAAATTCTTTGTATTTTAAATTAATTATAAATTGGCTTGTCTCACAAAATTAAATGATGAGAAGGACTCACACATATTCCAACTTAAAATATTGAGAGTTCTTGTCACACTAACATTTACAAATGATACATATGAAATCCAAATAAACCGCAACAATACTATGTTCTAATTGAGCTATTTTCAAAATTATATATACAAAAAACAAAAAAAATATATGATGCACAATACAATACATCCACGATTCAATAGGATATTCAATTGAAAATTCTATTACATCATCGCTTAGTATAAAAATATATTTATATCATAATAAGTTTCTATAGTTGGTAATTATTCGTCACTATATAATAAAAAAATCAATAAAATTTACAACTGTAAGATAAAGAAGTTTTCATATTCTAGAACTTCCAGTTAGGGGTTTCTATCATGTATATATTCAAATTATTGACAATGACTTCAAAATGATATTCATTATAGTCAAATTTTCTATTGAATTGTCAAACACAAATAGTTGGTTCAAAAGATGAAAAAGTGTAGATTTTTTAAAGAAAAATCCCATTCATACCTTCCCTGCCACATACCTTGATGACACCCACTTTTTTTGACAAGGCCAAATTGGCCAAATAGAAAAGTATATGGAGTGATGAAGTAAGATGTCACTCCTTTGATGTTCATTTAATTTAATATTTATTGTATAGAGACCAATTCCATATAAAATATTGGCATTTTGTGTGATGACGTTACTTATATAGCCTTCTTTGAAAATATTAATTCCTTTCAACATTCTTGAATCAAGATGGACCCATGTTGACTAGGGAAAAAAAAAATAATAATAATAATAATAATAAAATTAAAAAATTTGTGGTGATTTGTAGAGGTTTTTTTTTTTTTTTCTTCAAGGCCCACCAGGTAAATTTTAGGCCTAATTGGAAAAAAATATCATCTTTTAAAAAGTTATAATTTAATCTTAAACTTTTGAATGAGACAAAAAAGTAAAATATTAGTTTTTTAAAATATGTAATTTAATCCTGAATTTTTTAATTTAAACAAAAAAATCATGATTATTAATTCACTACAGTCCCACTACCCTACCCACCGTGGGCATGTTTAGATATGTCCACCGCTGATGTGTCAAAAATCCAAAATACCAATTAATTGCACTTTCCATATAATAAGGGGATGAGATTATTATATGTCATCGGTGCGCATATTAAGAGTTGCCCACGGTGGGTGTTTGAACATTTTCCTAATTCACTATTACAGTCTGAATCACAATTGTATTCTTCAAGGATTTGAGTCCACATATCAAGCAAAATAGTCGGATATCACATCATAAGTCACATTTTTTTTAAAAATAAAATAATATTTTGATATCCATCAAATCGACATTGTTCTAATTCAAGTACAACGATGATGTTTTGATGCAGATCAAACTCCGGTCTTTATATTTTTTGTTATATAGTTTATGATGTGGTATCTAACGTGGCTGTATAGTTGGAAATATGGATTCAAATTGCTTTAAAATATATTGTGATTTGAATATAATAAAGGGTAAAAAAACAAAAATTCATCTCAAGTATACGTGATTCAGTAATTTACTATATTATTTATAAATGTTTTCATTTTACTATATAAACTATAAAAATTTTGTAGATTACAATATTTTCGGTTGCCACATCATCAAATCTCATCAGAGACTTTTCAAGTGCATTTTAATTTAGCACTTTACTATATGAACTTTAAAAGTTTTCATTTTGCTATATAAAGTACATGAGTTTTGCAGTGTATAATATTTCTAACTACTACGTCATAAAATCTCACCAAAAATAGCTCACGTACATGCATCTACTATTTAGAGGCCCGAGTAAATTTGTTAACTTTTGGCGACCATCTTCAACGACATGAAGATCATCGTTTTCTTGAATTATACCTGTCATTTTGATAAAGTGAACTCTAATTGCAAAAGAAGAAGATGATTAGATAATGAAGATATTTTAACACACACCTTCAATACAAATTTACTCCTCTAAAAATCATTCACGTGAGTAGTTTCCAATGAAATTTTACGACGTTGCAACCCGAAATACTATAACATACAAAACTCGTGTACTTTATATAATAAAATGAAAAAAATTAAAATTTATATAGTAAAATGCTAAATTGAAATGCACCTAAAAAGTCTCCAACAAGATTTGATGACGTGGCAGTCGAAAATATTGTAATCTGCAAAATTCTTATGGTTTGTATAGTAAAATGAAAATATTTATAAATGATATAGTAAAGTGACAAAAATTACGTATACTGAAGATGAATTTTGTTTTATACCCTATAATAAAATGTTGAAACCATAATTTTTTTTATTTTTTTGGGGATAGAGTAGCAATTTTTGAAAAAAATTGTGAATTTTTTATCTATTTAAAAAGTCGGGAGTAAATGTATTTTTCGAAAAGATGTTGATTTTAATGTAATATAACATAAATTTCAAATATATAAAATATATTCATGTTTTTATTTTTTGAAAATCAACAAAATATAACTAAAACTGCATTTTCACAAACTAATCAATTGAAGGATCATACCTTTTCGAGCCAATTTGCTTTTCCTCAAGGTTTGGAGAAAATAATTGGAGTGAACTTCTAAAATCACATGTGGCATAGTTTGCAATCAAATTTTGCCATTTTTACTTTTTTTTTTTTTCAGACTAATCTACTATAATAAAGTAACCAAACGAAGCGAATCTAATTGAACTTGATTTTTTTTTTTAAAGTACAAATATTCCATATATGTACATCAATAGAGATTTTTTTTTTTAATTCCATCAAATTTCAAATTTTTTTATAGCTTCAAGTTATTTATTTCTTTCAAGTCAGTCTCTTATGAGACCGTCTCACTTGCGACAAGGTTGAAGTATCCGTTTTATAGATATAAGATGCACGGTACAACTATAAATATTTGTTTTTATTAGTAAAATATGTTATATATGTATGTGTTTTATAGATATTTATATGTTTTACACTTATAAATATGCGTTTTTTTAAACCCGTTGCAACGGTTGTATATGATTTTTTTGTGTTTTTTTTTTTTCATTATTTCCAATTTTCTTTTTACACATAACAATGATAAAATGCAGTAATTACAAAATTATAGGTAGGTAGTGGAGGTGATGGCACCACATGTATAAGCAACATATGGATGCTTTTAGATACAATAAAAGAAAGGCCAAAAAGGAAGTAGAAAAATGGATGGTCCATGCCTCTTCTCTTAAACGATTCTTTAATCTCTACCCTTCAATTATTCTCTAAAGCGAATATGTAAAGTTACTAACAGACAATGGTTGGATAAAGGAGAATCACTATCCAAATAGTGAATCAACCAAACAATCGTTTACTTCTATAATACGAGTCTGGTGAGACCGTTTCGTGGATTGGAATTTCGAATTAATTTTCAGTTGAGTTTGTAAAAGTTAATTTAGTTTTTGCACAGTGAAGTTTCAGTGTTAGATGAATTTTTGTATAAATTCAATGTATTTTCGAAAGTAATATAGGATTTTGATAATTATTCTATTATCTTCTTATGAATAATTGATAATCATAGAAGGAGAATGATTTTTTTTTTTTTTGGTTGGGAGGGAGTTGTAATTTTTTGGTTAAGAAATTGATAAATTTGGTATGTTTGGTTATGGTTATATATATATATAATAATAATAATAATAATAATAATAATAATAATAATAATATATAATATTGTATGTTTTGGACTTAATTGTGCATCATATATACCCATTATAATTGCTATTTTTAATTAATAAAAAAGGAAAGAAAAAAAGAGTTGTTTATAATAACTTTAGTTGAATGCTTAAAATAAGAGGGCTCATGTGCAATTCTTCTTGACTTTATGCCTAAAAAGGGAAAGGGAATCAGGCATCTGAGCCGCCGGATTTCACGGCTTTGCTCGGCTTCCTAATCGGCTTCACTAAGCTGTCGGCTCCTTTTGCAGCTTAAGCTCTATTCACCACAACTTAAAAGGAATCCCTAAATTCTTTTGGAATTAATTTTATATAGAAAATACGAACAATTAAATATAAAATGAAAAATTTGTATGATTTAACAGATGAGATGGAAAGATTCCACTCATTAATTGACCTTATTACCAAACTCATAACGCTTAGCTATTTATTCTTCTAATATGATTTAAAATCATGGTTGACCTAGTATCATATATACGAGTGTATATGTTTAATTTACATAGATTTTAGTCTTAGTATATTTTACTAAATATGAGGCATAGGAATGCAACTAATTGTTGAGGATTTTTAATGTTTCCAACTTCCAACTGTTTTGGATTTCAATAGTCTAATTTTATTGTTATTGATTATGTTTATAATTTTTTTTGTTATGTTTGCCATAATTCTCACTCTCTCTGATTTAGTATAACTGTACTTAAAAATAAAATTCATTTCAATTTCTATATCTCTCGTTTATTTTTATTACTAAAAAGAGTTGATAATTTTTTCAATTTTTTTTTAAAATTTTTATATTGGAACCTCTCATGTTCCTTTTTTGTAAATTCCACGTGTCTAGATTGAGAGCTTGAAGTTATTAACTTCTACAAATGTGCAAAAAAGTCCTTAAACATTTTAAAAGAGTAAATACACTTCCAAATATTTAAGTTATGATTCAAATACATTCTTAATATTTGGATTATAAATGCACCTCCTAATATTTACAATTTAAACTACCAGGTAAATCTGTCACAAATTACTTCTAGTGGATCTTTTTTGCATTCTTCATGTGTGTGTATATATATATAATTTTTTTTATTAAATAATTAACTATTTGTATTGAAATATTACTGCTATAATCAATATTAAAATGTCAAGATTAATCGTATCCTAAGAAAAACATATTATGTTTCTTTTGTTTATAAAGTACATTTTTAGAATAATATTTCAGTAGCACCAAATTTATTAATTTAAAAAACGAAACTTTATATGTTAGTAAGCTTATAAAGTAAAAATGTTTGGATTTTGAAATAAGATATTATGTTTTTTTTTTCATATAATAATATAATTTTCTTTGAATTTATATACTAATTTAAGAATTTAAAAGTGTCGTATTATTGTATAGCAAAAATGTAGTTTATTTGATTAATTTTAAAACAAAGTTATTCACATTTGTTTTATCAAGTCTTGTTATAAAATATAGTCTATTTGATCATCAATTTTTTTTCATAGTGAAATTCATCAATAAAATTCAAAATTGATTCAGAATATTTAAATACTTGCAAACAAACAAAATTTTTACATGATATTATACATATTTTACAATAAAAGTAAAGAAAATTTATACTCGAAGAGGAATAATATATAATTGAAAGAAGATTAGAGTCATTTATACCTTAATTTAAAGATAATGACATATTTGTACCTCAACATAAATATTATGATATATTTATACATTTGCCCTGAAATAAATTACAAGAAAATTTATAAATTTCTTATATATTTATGAATTGAAAGATAAATTTTTTACTATTTAAGAAATTGAAAATTATCAAATGCTACATCCTTGAAAAAGAAAAAAGCATATTTCTTGAAAATTGAAATTACTTAAAATACCTACAATCAAAAAAGTAAATATTAATGTACCTTTTTCAATAAAATTAAATAGTGAAGCATGATTCCCAAAGTGTTTTAATATCCCAATAATTGGTCTAAAATTGTGTGGCATAAATTCTCCTAATAAAGTCACTTTTATAGTAATTGTTTTTAATTAAAATCATGCTTTAAAAGGAATAAAACCCAAATAAGTTGTAACAAAGAAAAAACTACTTTTACTTTAGGAGGGAAAGTCTATGGAAGAAGACAGCTCGGCTCTTTTTAGCAGCTCCGATGATCAAGGGAAGAAGACAAGCCGAGCCGCGCGTGGGTCTGAGCCGGCTGGGTGGATGACAAGTGGGTGATTAGTGTTATCCTACGCCACCGTTGGTGGAGACTGGAATCGTCTGTATCTAGTAATGCGCCTCTTCGGTGGTCACTATTCGCCCAAAGCGCAGCTAACTAACTTACGCACTTGGCGCACTGGCCCATTTGATTCAAATTTAGATGTATTTTAATAATGATGTCTTTAGACTCTTTACCAACTTTGAGATCCTATACGTGGTCATGTTACAATTTCGTGTGTGTATATAATATATGTTAAAAATGTTAAAATATCCGTTATAGTAATTTTTAATATGTCAATTGATGATATGTAATTATAAAATACGAATTTAGTATATATATATATATATATATATATATATATATAAAAGATATTTGATACACTAACAATAGACTTAATGTGTCCTCGATAAATATGTTAAACAGTCCTGATATATTGTTGATTATATATATGTATATATATCATATATATGTAAGAGTGTAAATTAATTATTGATTTACACTTTATTCTTCATCCTATGTAAAAAAAAAAAAATCCACCTCCAAAATACAGAGAAATAAGAATGCTATATTTATCTCATATTTGTGAATGTGTGCACATATATATTAATATATATTTATTTATATGACTTAAACAGTCAAACCACAAATGCATTTCCCAAAAAAAAAAAAACTGAATAAAAAAAAGAACTGTAGACAATTCCATATGTGGGCCTACCTTTCCTTTAGGACCATTTCCAATGGCGTAGGATTAACATAGGCAATAACCGCGGCCAATTCATATTCTAAAAAGAACAATTTTATATATTTAATAAATTATATTAATTTTTAGATATATATATATATATATATATATTTAATAGGATAAGATGATAAATTGGGGTTGGAAGGACTCAAATTTTCAATCAGTTTTAATAAAAGAGGTGCACTGCACTTCATCATATAGGGTGAATTAATGTGTGTACTGATGAAATAATATTTAAAACATATCAAATGATTAAAGTCCTTAGGTTGATTGAATTTTTAAAAAGGATTAAAAAAATTCATTGGTAAAATTATTAAATAAGTCATTTATACTACATTCATGTTTAACGAGTCTTAAATGAGTATTATACTCTTAAGTATATTATTTAATAATACATATCAAATATGTGTATATTAATAAATGAACAAAATAAATAATATATACAAAGTCAACTGCATATTTGAAATGTTCTAAAATGGAAACAAGTCTACATATATGGAATGTAGGGAGCATTTTAGGAATTTTTTTAAAAATAATTTAAATAGTTTTTACTTTTAATGTTTAATCAAATGAAACCAATTTGTTGACGTTATTTTGAGATAAAATTGTGGATTCTGTAAATTAATTTTTTTTTTTTTTTGATTCTATAAATTAAATTTGTGTGGACAATAAAACAGTTGAACTTATCTTTAGTGCACTTTTAATTATGTGCTCGTTGACTTCCTTTTTATCTTTACTTTCAAATCAGATGAGAACCATTAATTCAATTAATTACTTCGATCCACTCAAAATGGATTCATTTTATTGGGTCGAAATTGATGCTACTTTGGGTACTTTTATTTTTTTATATAATACATACATTTTTCGTTTCAAAATTGTTGTGATTTAAGGTCGATTTACATACAATAATAAGAATGCATTTAATAAATATAATTAGGTGTATAAAATAACTATATATTCAACTTTCATGATTAATGTATAATACTGAATAAAAGTTTATCATAAAAAACAAAACATGAATGGAATTGGAAAAGAAAACCATTAATTTCTTATGGTAATGCAAAAAAAAAAAAAAAAAAAAATCATGTATAAATTAAAACAGATTTTATTTTATAAATCAAAAATTATTTTAGAATGAAGAAATATTCCATAAAACAAGTTAAGAGATCAAAATATATGTAAACTAGAAGAATATATATATTGTATGCAATTTTATAATCCTAAACTTGATGTACTTAATGGACCCCTAGTTCTCTAAGATTTTTTTTTTTTCAATTTAAATTATATTAATCAATCAAGAGCATCCAATTAATAACTAGTTTTTATTGATGTATCAAATTGACAATACATAATAATTATATATGGTACCATTAATTAACCAAGATAAAAAAAAAAAAAGAACAAGTAGTACCAGAAAATAAAAACAAGTTCAATATTTTAATGTATAAATTAAACATTTAAAAAACAATAAAATGAAAGAAATGTTAGCCAAAGTATATGTTCATTTTGATGTGTAAAAATATAGCCAAATATAAGATCAATCAATATAATGTAACTTAATTCAAATAATAACAATATATTACTAAAAATGCATTAAATTACATATGAAATGACGTTCTCAAGAACCAACCTTTTTCCAACAAATGAAAATAAAAAAAGTTCTGCATTGGATCCATCAAAATAATAATTTGCAAATGGTGGTATATAATATTTAATTTCGTTTTGTCTTATATAAAAAAATTAATGAAAGTAACAGCCCATAAATAACTAATTGGGTTCATATGGAAGATCTTTCCTATATTAATTCATGGCAAATTATATACATACATATATATATATATATATATATATATATATATATATATATATATATATATATTGCAGAATTATCATTAATCATTATTACACTAGCCTTTTAACCAAATATTCACAATTCCAAAATTAAAATTTCAAAACCCTGGAACCTGTTCGGTTAATTAGTTTGTTATCTCATTTTTCACATTTTTTAGCCTTTCGGAACAAATATTTTAACCAGCCTTTCAAATAATAACATGAAATTTTTTAAATTAACTGTAATATATGAATATATAATTAGAAAATAAAGCATATTTTATGGGATTCTCTTTGTTCCAAATAAAATATATGAAATGTCAGTAAGTTTGTTAAATGAATGTCTTCTGTCTTACACGAAACGCACACGACATAAAATATATCTGAAAATAATTTCCCTAAAAAACCCTAGAAACTTGAATTCTTAAATTTTTAATTTAAAATAACAAAAAAATATTAAGAAAAAACTAAAATAAACAGATCCCCTTTTTTTTTTTTTTTTTTTGGTTAACCGATTTTCACTGGTCATTTATCCTCTATTCTTGGATTCAAATCCGACAAGTATAAGGTTAATGCAAATATGCAATATATACTGCCTTCGTGGACAAGTTAATTAGTAATTAATTAATTAATGTATTTTTTTTCAATATCCCTTTTTATTGGATTCTTGAAGACCTTATATGCACAAATTCCGCAGATTGGATCTATTTCATATTTATTTAATAATTTAATGTTATCTAAATGTTTTAAATTGTTTTTTCTAAAATGTATAAAGTTTTGCTTTATTTTATAAACATGTATTTGCCTTACCCAATTTACTAATTAATCAATTTTTATTTTGTTTTTTATGAATTAATACATCTCATGATTTATTAAATTAAATTGATGAGATTGCCTTATAAGAGTTATATTCATTTACTAATACTATGTTGTGTATTTAATGTTTATTTCTATTTTTGTTCAAAAAAAATGTTTATTTCTATTTAAACTCTCATGTGTAAAAATCAAATACACTCCTATTTATTTACCTTATTATTTAGGAATTAATTAATATTAATATTGCTATCTCATTTGTAAAATTTTATATTATTGACAAGTAAGCATGTGGTCCCCACGGGTACGGACATTTCCACCGTGCATATAAATCAAGCTAAACCCCTCACGGCCCAAACCCTCGCTTTCATCACCACCTTTTCTCTCGAGCATTTTTCCTCTCTCTAGAAATTGTAAGCAACGCATTTCTCTCGCTTGATTTCAACAATTGTGTACCCTAATTCCTCCAAACGCCTGAAACAATTTGATACTGACAATACGATTCCGGAGTATTCAACGAAAGTTGGATTGAAAAGTGTGGCGGTGTTGTTTTTGATCTTCACCTGAGAAAAACGCGGAGCAGAGTGTTCGGAATGCCGCCGGCGGCGGGGGTAGCAGCAGCGCATAGAGATCGGATCGCTGTGAAACCAATGGTGGTGCCGCCAGTGGTGCAACAGCCGCAGCTGCCGATGATGACGGCGGCATCGGAGGCGTTCGCCAAAGACGCCATTATCGCGTGGTTTCGAGGCGAGTTCGCTGCGGCCAACGCTGTAATCGATGCGTTGTGTAGTCATTTGACGCAGCTGGATGGTGGAGAGACGGCGGCTTATGAATCGGCGTTCGCCGCAATTCATCGCCGTAGATTGAATTGGATTCCGATTCTTCAGATGCAGAAATACTACTCCATTGCTGACGTGACGCTGGAGCTGAAGAAAGTCGTTGAGAAGAAGAGATCGGAGAGTGAGGTGGAAGTGGAGAAGGTGGAGGAGGTGACTAACGGTGGTTGTAGGACGGCGATCAATGAGAAAGAGATTCAAAAAGAGAAGAATCTAGAAAGTTCTTTGGAGAACGATGAAAATGGCGGAGGTGAGGTAGTGGATGAAGATTTCACGTCGGAAATTACAGATACAGGTAATTGTTTAAATCTTCGATCTTCGGTATAGTTTCTAGAAATTTGTGATCGGTGTTTTCTTCAATTTCGAGATCAAAACTCATCATTCATTGTCATCTAACGTCGTCATTGTTTTTGTTTTTGCATCAGAAATATTTTCTCTGCAACTTTTCCAGTAATTTTTCTCCCAGAATTAATTATTATTTAATTTTTATGTTGAATTTCGTGATAAAGGTAAATTCTGTTTTTTTCTGTGTTCTTTGATCGTGATTTAGACTGTTATCAGCAGAAATCAAGACTTTCTCTGATTGTCTCTGTTCGATATTTTTCACTTAATTTCGCTGTCAATTTCAAAAGAAAATAGACTAATTAATCATTAATCCGCTTAATTAATACGCAATTTAATCTTCTGTGATGCTAATTGAAGTGAATCTATCTAACACACCATGAATTTACTCCGACTTCATAAAACCAGATCCTGCAATAAATTAATCTCAATCTCTTTTCCCCTTTTTCTTTTTCCTTTTTCTTGGAGTAAAAGCGGTTGGTATTTTCCCGAGGATTTGATGGACTCTTTTAGAAAATCGAGGAATGGTGAAAAGTTAGTTGAGAACTGTGAGGCTGAAAGCGAACAGAGTTTGGTTCTGAACCAGCAAAATTTGGTCATTATTATTAAGGTACACCTGGAGATGCGTGAGGTGCAATTAAAATTATTGTTCTTTGACTTATTTGTGGGCGGCGGTGCAGTGTGGTCCAAAGCCGTCGATGCTTGACGGAAGACATGGCCGCCTCTACTTGGCTTTGTCTCCATGTGGTTGGCCCACTGCTCCGCTCCCACCTGGTGTTGGGATATTCGTATTCCTATGCTGGTTTTTCATCTATGGTGAATATATGAAATTACACGTGTATATACATATGTAAATTCACGGTTTTACATTTGTCATACCTCTTACATTTGTATATATTAATATATATGCTAATATTATATGTTCCATAGAAAATATTCCATTTGAAATATCAGGAAGAATTAAAGTTTAAGTTTTTATTTGAATGAGAGGATAAATAATAAAAAAATTATGCCCATTCAGTGCTCTATCAAAAGGGTGCTTGGCTCTGCCTTCCTTTATTTTTTGTCACGGCATGTTAGTGGAACCAGTGCATCGTATCCTTTTGTTGTTTGCAAAAGATTAGAATGTTTCAAACGGTAGTGAAAGGGACATGATGTATTTTTGTTCCTTTTTTTATTCTGGGACTGCAAATAGTAACTGGAACTTTATACCTGTTTTTAAGCAATGAGCTTTTGAATAAAACATTGAAAAAGAGAAAAACCTTGTAATGCCGTGGCAAGCACAAGGTCTGCAGTGCAGTATATGCCCTGTTCATATTGTTTGTCCGATGAGAAATAAGTGGGTTCTTTAATGAACACTGAACAGCACTAGCAGTAGTTCATGTATTGCAGAGCAAGTGGGCTGCAATTTGTTGTTTTAAATTCACTCCAGTTTAGTCAACTGAGAATGATTTTGGTCAACTGAGAATGATTTTGATCATCACATCATTTTAAGTTAATTTGAAAAATATGGTACTTTCAGATTATCATAAATTGCTTCCATCATTAATTTGGACCATGTGGATATATTGGACAAATATACAGAGACCAATCTTAATTTTTGCCATTTTATGTGTTTTATTATGTAAGTGTGATAAAGTGACCTACATAATAGTAAGATAGATGACCTATTAATTGCACCTTGTGTTTGTCATGCCTCGATCTTTTCCAATACCCTGCTGATTTCTCCAAATTTTACTTTTCTTTTGATCGTCATGACTTTCAATCACCTCAAATTTGATTGTTCTTACTCTGACCTCTCTGTGCTACTTATATTACCAGTTTGAGATGACCTAAGTTACTCATCATGTTCAAATCCACATTTACATTAATTTACTTCTATTGATACAAGATGGTTGAAAATGAAATAAATACCCAAGTTTTCTGTAAAGATCAAACCTTAGGTTTTTGATGGTAACGGTTAATTCTCACCTTCAGTACACAACAACTAAGTCTGCAGTATTCAGTTACAAGGGAACAGTCCAAGATAGGAAGAATAATAAGAGCTTTAGTGAACTTAAGCTACTAATTTGTCAATTACAAGGGAATAATTTCTTGATTTTTTCTAATACTATGTTTGATTACTCAGGATCTCAAGAAGTGCAGCCCTTTTCAGAACACGTGGAGATATGTTCTAACCATGAACTATGTGAGTCCCGCCGTGCTCAGATCAAGATGACAAAAGGGTTTGTTGCAAAGGAGCCAGTGAAAGGGCATATGGCAAGTTTTTTCTTGATTACAGTTCTTCCCTTTTAGTTGGGTAGAGAAGTTTTAGAAAACATTAATTTCTCTGCATAACAAATAGGTAAAAGTTTGTTTGTTGATGGTTTATTACGAACTTGCAGGTAAATGTTGTCAAAGGTCTTAAATTATATGAAGACATATTCACTGATGTTGAGCTGTCTAAATTGAATGATTTTGTGAATGAACTCCGAGTTGCTGGTCAGAATGGTGAACTCTCAGGTGGATCCTGTGATTCGTGATGCTTTTATAGTTAAACTAGTTGTTTCGTTTTGGGCCAGAGGTTATGAGATTGTACAGGACATCTTCTATAGGTTTGTTTGAGAAGGTTTGGGCATTCATTTTTTACTTTTAAGATTAAACATTTCGTTTTATGGATTGTATAGGGTGTCTTCCATTGAGTCCATTTTGCCATTAAAAGACTGATATTGAATCCTCAATATCTTATGAACTTTTTTAGCTGCGATTTAGTTCATACAACCACATCTTTCTTGTGAAGTACAATTGATACTGTAGCTACTATTCTCTACTTGGTCTAATTTATCACTTCTTATTGATTTCAGGGGAGACCTTCATTTTGTATAATCAGCAAACAAAACGAAACAAGAGAGAGTTGATTCAACTTGGGGTTCCCATTTTCGGGCAGGTCAAAGATGATGAAACAAATAAGTTCCAGAAAAGTAAGACTAACTATATTCTTTATTTTTATTGGAAAACTTGACATAATGATATCTCAAACCCGTGTAAAATTCTTATTAAACTGTTGCTACTTGTGCTTCCACTTTATTTTACAATGAAGTATTTAGAAAAAAGTGTGATGAATTTACAGGCTATATCGAGCCAATCCCAGCTCTTCTCCAAGGTGTAATCGAGCACTTGACACAATGGCGTTTGCTACCGGAACACAGGAAACCAAACAGCTGCATCATAAACTTTTTCGATGAGGTATGCATGTCATTGTACTTCACTTTTCTCTAATCTCGATTGTCATTGCAATTCAACATTCTATCTACATATTGTTTCCTCATTAGAAAGGTATTGAACCAAATCAGTTGTGATTGTGTAGGGGGAATATTCTCAGCCTTTTCTAAAACCACCTCACTTGGAGCAGCCTCTCTCTACCCTCCTCCTCTCTGAATCAACAATGGCTTTTGGTCGCACGCTTGTGAGTGATGGGGAAGGGAATTACAGAGGACCTCTCATGCTTTCTCTCAAAGAAGGGTATGCATCATAACATCAACTTTCAATAGTGTAAAGAATGAGCTGCCATTTAATTCTTAAACATTTCTCAGGTCTCTTCTAGTGATGCGTGGCAATAGTTCAGATACAGCAAGACATGTTATGTGCTCCTCACTAAACCAGAGGATAAGTATTACTTTCTTCAAAGTCCGAACAGAGGTAGAAACCAATCCATCGGAGATGAACACTTCCTCGAAATCAATGACCATATGGCAACCTGGTGTACCTACTCCACACACCATGCCAAACAGTTACGAGCCAATGACTATGATACCCAAATGGGGTCTTGTTCGCACTCCTCTCATGATGTTAGCCCCAGTGCGTCCCATGGTTATGAACCCCAGAAGGCTCCCACGAGGTGGTACTGGGGTTTTCTTGCCATGGAATGTGGGTTCAAGGAAACATGCTAAGCATCTTCCACCACGCGCCCAGAGAGGAAGGTTTCTTGCTCTACCATCTGCAGCTGAGTCACGTAAACCTGAGACGGGCTCTGATTCGACAGTCATTAGTCCTTGAAGGAGTTTGCTGTAAGTTATGTTTCTGATAGCATTATTTGAAAATTTCGAGAGAATTTCAGCATTTTCTAGTGTAATTTGAGTTCAGGTGCTGAGGAACGAGTTGTGCTCTCTCTTTTTATTTATATATTTTTGAAGTCAGCTAGGTGTTAATGTTGGTTATACATTACTCAGTGTTCGACTAGTTCTAGGCTCCGAAAAGAGTTGAGCATGGAATTAAGGTACTGTCGTCTGGTTGAAAGAGGGATTGTATCGACCTTTTTTTTTTTAATTTTTTTCTTTACAAGATGAAGTTTTTAGATTATGAATATGGCTTCTTTTTCCTTGTGAGGAAGAGATTGGGATCCTCTCTCTGTTGTCTACACCAATTGTTTGTGGTATTTGTGTTGTAAAGACATCATAGAGAAGGGATCCAAATCCAAGAGGATGCAAATTTCTTCTGTTATTATTGGTTTCTTTTAGTCTAGCCATCTTTCCACATGCCTTATGTTGTAGTGTTGGTGGCCTTATTTGGCTACTTTACCAATTCTAATGCCTATATGGGGCCATTTAGAACTCTCTCAATCTGAATGCAATAACTTGTAAGGGATGATGTAACCAGATTTAGAAGCTAATTCAATAAAGGAGAGAATCTAAAACTACACTAGATATAAGGAATAACAGTTACAATAGTAATAAATTAATAATAACCTGTACAATGGCCCTTATAGAGGGTTAATTACATGATAGATCACCACTTTTTTAATTTACAATATGATCTCTCGACTATAAGTTGTCATCTTCAATTTTTTAACACTTCCATACATGATTGGATATTTTGGGCTCTAATTATTGACCTATATTCTGAAATTTGAAAAATGACTCTAAATTAAAGACGGTGATTTTTGATTATGAAAAAATATTAAGAGTGATTTGTCATGTAATTAACCCCTTACAGATCTAATACAAACACTTTAACATTTGTAACTTTACTACAAAGTATAAGAGGAAGCTAATAACTAACAACCTCCATTCAATCATAAAGAAACAAAGAAGAAAGAATGAAATAATAAATCATCAGTTTGATACGGTTTAATATTTACTTGGCAAGAAAGCTGATGATGCTATTGGATCCAACCTGCATCCTTGAGTTCCACTGCAATAATTTTCAATATTTACTCAATAATTACAATTCTCAGATCTCATCTCCCATCATCACCATCATCATCATCCTCAATACCCCAACTCAATTCATCATCATCATGTCCTGAATCAGTCAACTGCTTTGGGAGGCCATCTTTCTAGCAACATTCTCAATTTCATCCCCACCCCAAATCCACTTCCTCATCATTCTTATCTTTGACACTTTCTACCACACTTTTCACTTCACCCAAAGACACATCCACACCACTCGCATTGGCATTATCATCATCATCATCATCATCAAAATCCCACGACGACAACTCCTCATCATCGACTGAAATCGCTCTCCTCACGAGTTTCGCCCTCAAGCTTTCTTGCTGCTTGAGCTTATCCACTCTATAAAAGTACCTACACCAAAACGTCTCACGATCAACACTATTCGGAACAACCCTTTTATAAACACCTTCCAAATTCCCATTTTCCCCCATTAAACCCTCTATTTCATCCGCATAATTCCCCAACTCAAACCCTAATTTCCACTTCGCATAATCCTCCACATCCTCCGGCTCAACACACAAGGTATTCGAATCACTCTGAATTGAACCCAGCTGCGCCTGAAACCGACTATACCGACCCGAATTCAGGCTCCGATTTGTTCCCGGCGTCTCTTCACCATCGGAAGCAAACCCTAACGACTCTTTCGAGATGATGCTGGCTGTTGATTTCAGCACTCCGGCAAAAGCGCCATGCGCGGCTTCCAGTGAAGCCGGGAGGTCCTTCACGGCCCGGCCTGCAGTTTCGCGGAGCATCTCGGTCTCTTTGATGAGGCCCGATCCGAATTCCTTGAGATCCCTACGGTATACTTCGATCATTGATTCGGATTGCTCTGTTAAAGTTTTGATCAAACCCCCAAAACTCCAGCGATCATCGACGTCGCGAGGTAGTTTGAGGGATTGATCCGGGTCGGGTTCAGGCGGGTCCGGATCCTCAGATAGAATGGATTTCAGAAAATTCATTGCTTCAGTTACCAAATTGGAGGATTCAGGATCTTCGTTAATCTGATTAATTACCAGAAAAAATGACGATCAAGGGATTGATTAATATCGAATTGGGCTTGGGCTTATAAAATCCAAGCCCACTATATAATTGTTGAAGTGGGTTAAGAATTATAAAATGAATAAAAAAGAGCAGATTCTAGGTGCTTCGCTTTCATGTGATGTTTGTTGACTAAAGATTACTACAATTTAAGGTTATCTCTATGGCTAAGGAATGCTACTGCTGCTACAAACGAACTTGAACGAATTAGTGCCGTTTGTATTCATATTCATTTAAAATAGAGGAATCTTGTTGCTTTATATTCACGATATTTTTGAGATTAAAAATGATTATTTTTCCCTAAGCCAAGTACTTGTATTGATAATTGTTGTTTTTTCTTTATCATGGAATTTTTGATTATGACATTTTCAGCCTTATTTTTTTTTAATACAAAGAATCGTGCTTAATTGGCTTAGAAAAGAAAAAAAGGTATAAGTATCTTTGTTCTAGTGAATTCTTGCTAGACTAGAAATCTTGTGATTCCACAATACTAGTCTACATATGATGTGAAGATGAGCTATGTTTTTAATAATAGAACTAGTTTCACTGAATTATACGAGGTTTTGTAAAAAAAAATTATAAGGGAGAGATGAAAGAATTTTTCAGACATATCATAGGCCTTTCACTCAAATGAGATGCCAACATGATTTCATCTTCGGGGGCAAATATCCATTATATTTCGATAACATTTTTTGTTCCACATGAGAATCGAACCAGTATTGTCAGGTGATTTCTCCTCACATCGTCAGGGGTCTTACCAACTTGGCTATTTACCTCGAGGCAAATTTTGTAATTCAAAGGGTTTTCTTAACCCAACAATTATGCTTGACTAGCTATGTCAGTGGATGCAACACTTGGACTCACTATCTACAATCTTGATTCTATACAATCTTGTAATGATCTTTCTAGCTGGATTATGCTTTTGACTAACTAAAAGACAATCATGAAAAACATTGAGAAAAAAGAATTGGGTACATACTTGTAAATTACTCATAACACCATCCCCATTTTGCTTTTCTGCTAGCCTTCCAGTCCAAGAATAGAATCTTCTTGACAATGGCTTTTTGTTGATATACAGGCTCTGTTGTTGAAATGTCTATTATCAAACTCAAAGCCATTCTTCATCCCATGTTTTGATGCACAACAATGGATAGTAGTGATTCACTGTCTAATAACATATGTCGAAGGCTTGTAAACTTCATCCTTCGTATGCTAAGGCGCCCCTCTTCACTCCCATGTTCAACTCACCAATCACTCCCATGTTCAACTCACCAAGTGCCAGTTGAAGAAGGGTCGTCAAGAAATCCAATCAATAGGCCAAATGGCTTCACTGATTCTGAGATTGCGGTTGAGTTCAATCACATCAATGGCTCAGAACGAAACGAGCATGTGGGCCCGGTTCTTGATCCGTTGAAAGATGGCCTAATTGTGAGCAATGATGAAAGCAAGGTGCAAAATGTCTTGGATAGAAAAGCGCTCCAAGAAAGAGAAGCCCTTGCTCGAAAGAAAGGCCTAAAAAAGACGGTCACAATCAAGGGAAGTGAGAAGAAGAACGAGGGTGATCAATCAGCTTCGGATCAAACTCATGGCGAGACGAAACCTAGCTCACCGAGACCGCATTGGCCTCTTCTGTGTGTCGACCCCAATATAAACGAAAAGTCTGATGCTTATATTGAAAGAAAGAAGAAAGACATGGTGAGAAACTATGGCCTTGATCCTGACAAAAAGTCTTCTTGAGACTTCATTTGTTTTTATGCTATCCTTCATTGTTATCAAGCCTATGGTTGATTATGCAATAGTATGAGTTTGTACATGATTTCAAAAGCAAGATATACTATGTAGTTGTGCTGAAGTACAAAAACAGAGAACAAATTGTGAAGAATGATAATAATCCAATAAAAGAAAGAGACTAGTACAAAATTTCATGTATGATCATATGTACATTCCAAGTATGAAGTATTTGCATCAACCAAAACCAATTAGTTTTAAAGAGAACAAATAAAACAAATACAAAAATTTGAGTAAAGGGTCATGAATTTATGTTTGATTTCCACAGTATGATCATCCATTGTCCAACTATCCTTGATCAGCAACAACACACAGTCCCCGAGTCGATAGAATCCGAAAACTTGCTCACTTCATTTGCCACTTCAATCCTCCATGGTAATCCACCTGAAGAACAACACCATCTCATTTCCATTTTGTTCATTCACAAACATCAGAAAATCAAACCAATCTTGATGGTGTAATCTTATATAAGTTTCTTGATAGCATGCATATATTAGTATAGATAGTTGTATCACTTTTCTGATCACATCATGATCTCTACATGTTCATCATCCCTTCATTTAATCACACACTTTTTCACTACCCAATCATCGATCAATCTTCAAAGGATCGCCCCGACGAAAGATAGAGATCATAAGGAGCCCACAGGTGGTCAACATTACAAGGCTTTCTTGAATCCAACCTCAACCATGGCTTCCCCTTCCCACTCCAATGGAGAAGGCTAATCGGGCCGGGGTGCAAGCTACGACATTTCCCTTTCAGATTATCCCCACCCAATCCATGCTGATTCCACCTATGATCAACAGGCTCAATGTTCCCAGCCAAGACAAGCAAGAATGGTGGCAAAGAACCCAAGTGATATATCCTCTTATTCTTCTGCACAATCATCCAATTCTCAACTCTCTGACTGTAATTCCCCTTTCTCCACTTGTCCAAATCCATCACCATAACCCCTGTATTGAAATAGCAGGGCTTTCGCCCCTCGAACGTCGACGAAAGCTTCGGGTCCGACCAGAACTCCTCGGTGAAATAATTCGTGAAGTTAGCGTGGCAATATTGAGGGGCGGCTAATACCTTGTCATTCATGTCAACGCCCCAGAGCTTGGCGATGTCATCCACCATTACAATATCGGAATCGAGGTAGATCAATTTGCTAACCTGGGAAGGCAATATGTCGGCGAGGTAGATTCTGGCGTAATTGAGGGGCTGATCTAGGGCTTGCCTCACCGACTTGGAGATCAATCCGCGAACCCTAGAAGTGTCGAACGTGTAGACCTTGAAATTGAGGTCGGGAAAAGAGGAGACGATGGCGGCGAGGACGTCGGCGTCGTGGGCGACCCAGAGGAAATGGAAGACGAGGTTGTCGGGGCAGGAGGAGTGGTGGAGGATGGAGAGGACGGCGGCCATGGTGCCGCGGAGGTAGTTGGCGTCGAGAGTCATGGCGATGTGGATGGAGGAGGAATTAGGGCAAAAATGAGCGTTGGAGAATTTGGGGGCTTCGCGGAAGAGGGGGGCGGCGGAGGAGGGGTGGGGGAGGAGGAGGAGGAGGAGGATGGACAGGAGGCCGGCGAAAGGAACGACGTCGTAGTTGTTCCAGAAGAAGGCCATCCTGTGGGAGAAGAAAGGGAAAAGAGAGAGGAAGAATAAAGGAAGGAGAAGCCATTAGAGGGTGGTGATGCTGAAGAGGAGGTTGAGGACAAATGGGTTGCCCTCCATGCATTTCCCCCTTTTTTCTTTTTTTATTTTCATATAAACACACATCAATTACGTCAATCATCCTTCACCCAGACACGTCAGCATTCTTATTTTCTACATTGATTCATCGAGAGTCAACACAAATCACCGTGGCCCGATTATTTTTTTATTTTTTCTAAATTTGTTACTACTTGCTACGAGGTGGGATTGAAATCATATTCTACCTCTGTTTTCTCATTAAAGGAATTTTTTTTTTTTTTTGGAATATGGTTAGAGCATTTCTAGTAGTGTGGTACAAATTGCTATCATATCAAAAGTTAATAACTCACTTTATTTCTATCTTTTTTCCTAATCATTCGAGGTACAATGTATTTTTTGGTATACATTCAAACAATTCATTTTATTTTCACATCTTCAATTTATTAAAATCTTATTTATAATTTTCACTCGTACAATTAATTAAATAAATATTCGTGAAAATATTTAAACTAATATATTTTGCTGAATATTTTTTAAATTTGATAACAAACTTAACAATTGCCAAAATAAATAGTACTAGGAGAAAATTATAGAAGCTGATAAAGTAAATGAAAGAATTGTCATGTATTTGTAGGTAATTTTGTTTTTCAAAATTTACCAACAACATAATTGTTGTTGGAATAGTAACGGGCGTATTCTAATAATTTGGGTACAAAGTGCCGTTGGAATAATAGTAATAGTGCATTCTCTCCAAATACAATATATAATGCATGATGATGATGATGATAATAATAATAATAATTTGACAAAAAACACTCAAAACTGGAGCGGGCCTCACTCTTTTTTGCAACAAAATTCGATACAAATAAATATGTTCAAACATTAACAATAAATGTACCAAGTGGATGGGTACAAATATTTAACTGTATCTTCATTGGAGATGTCCTTAAAGTTGGGATGGAGATGGTTTTACACCAAAATATAAACTTGGATAAAAAAATGTAAGTCGATAAAATTTATGAGTCTATTAAATTAGGTATTGTTTAGTTTGAGTTTAATTAATCTAAATGAGATTGAATTTGATATTAGTTAATTCTGAGTAGCTCATGAATTGACTTGACACAATTACACTTAATATATACATTTTTTATTAACACATATTAATATGCAATTGAACATCATATATCAGAAATTATGTAATTAACCATTCAGGAACTTTTTTTTTTTTTTTTTTTTGAGAACGCACCATTTAGGACTTTCACAAGAAATTGTAGTTAGGCAAAGGTCAAGGAAAACATTCATCTCGCTTTGAAGCAAAACCTCCACTTCACGTTTCTTAATCTCGTGTTTTCTTCACGCGATTATTCCTTCTTTTTTCTTTTTCCTTTTAGACAAAATAACAATAATAATTTCTAAATTAAAAAAGAAAAAGAAAGAATAAAAGATCCGAAATTTCCCAATCTGCAACTAGGGTTTTACAAGGGTTTTTCTTTTCCGACCAATACTTTCTCTCTCTACAGACAATGAGAGGCTTGCAGTTGTCTCTGAACAAGGGCCAGAAACTGAGATTTGAGAGAGCATTGGAGCAGTTGGAAACTTTCACATCGAAAGCGAATTCCGACGCCTCCGTCGCAGTCGCCGACGACATCTCCGTCAACTATGACGGCGCCATCCTCAAGTATTTTCGACTGATTAAGTCTTCTATTTTCATTTTTTTTTTAAATTTATAAGAACTATGCTGAATTTGCTCTGAATTGATGGGGGTGCAGGGGCCACGGGACGGCTGAGATGGACGGTCGGCTGGTGGCGACAGTCTGTGGAGTGGTGGAGCGCGTCAATATGCTTGTTCATGTTAGGGCTTTGAGGGCTAGGTTTGATTCAACTTTTTTTTTTTTTAATGGAAAAATTGTTGTGTTTTTTCCCCCCTCTTTTAAAGTTAATCTAGTGAAGATCATATTTTTGGTCAAGTTGAGATGTTTTGTTGTATGGTAGGTACAAGCCTGACACTGGCGATATCGTCATTGGTCGTGTTATTGAGGTAAAAGATAATCGACCCTTTTAACGTTAATTTCATTATATTAGTTACTGTATGATCAATTGAGTTGTTAAATATATATCCTCTAGTAATTTGTACATAGTATGTTTAGTGTTGCATATCTATCTAATTTGCAAGAGTGTAATGTTGAAGGAACCAATAGACATCTGAAGCTCTTGCTTCGGTTTTAGGAACTTCTCTCCTCCATGGTCGCTGCTCTTATACTCTTGTAGTCTTGTTCGATCTTGTTTTCTTTGTTGGTTTGTTTCAACTACTGCAAAATTCCTCTCTCCCATTCTTCCCGTCATGTTAGCCAATCAGTAAAAAATGCACATGGAATTGCTGGTTAAGTTTGGCTAGGAACATAGTTATAAATACTTTTACCATAGGATTATATGAGATAACCTGGAAGCAATGTTCAACCATGTGGAAACTTTAGAGTGGCAGTTTGGCCCTGATAACTCTATCTTGGTTCACAAAAATATCATGTGAGATGTTCAATTAGTCTCTTTCTGTGATTGAATAATTTTATTACATCAGTCTTTGTATGATCAACTGAGTTGTTAAATCTATCCTCTGGTAATTTGCGGATAGTATGAAGTTTGTGTAACATTATCTCATTTATTCTTTTTGCCTTTTGTTATAAGTGAAGTAAAATATTTTGAACCTCTCTATCAAGGTTGCACCAAAGCGTTGGAGATTGGAGATCAACTCCAGCCAGGATGCAGTGTTGATGCTTTCATCATTGAACTTGCCAGATGGCATCCAGGTTTGTGTCAATGATTATTGTTTTTACCTTTTAGTTCCTTGAAGAAGCGTGTAAGGCCAAAATTACTGATATCTGAGCTTCAGTTACTTGTAAACTTCATAATTCAAGTTTCATGAATTAGAAATCGATGGCAGATATGTGAGTTATGTCAATCACCCTCCTGTTGTGTCATACTTATTATATCTCTTTGGGAGTAATAGTACAGTTCTATGATTGAGTTATAGGTTGAATTCTTGTAGCATACTTGCTTCTGGGTTATTTTTATGAGCTTGTTCACTCTGATAGTACATGGAAATATGTCTATTGTTGTTAATGAAATATGTTTATACGTTATTACAATTTAATGATGTTTGTCCTTGTTACATGTTAAAAAAAAGGAAAAACACATTCTTATGATATTATGTCAATCTCTTAGCATGAAATATTGGAACTGGACGAAAAAAGTTAAATTGTCAATTTCTACCAGTTTTTGTTTATTGGGTTATCTGTTGTCATTCTGCCTGAAATTATATAAATACGATGGTTCATAAATTTAAATTGCTACTCCTTTTTCTCTCACTTCTGAAGATGGAAGCTGCATATTCTCACAATGACAAGAATTTTGTTCTGCCTATCCAATCGTAATATCTAATTTGTTATAATAATAGTCGATAATGATGAAGAATATCTCTTTGCCATTGGTTTACAGAGACGCAAAACTGCAATTGATGAACTCAACATGCGCAGCATATTTGAAGAAAATGATGTTATCTGCGTAAGCCAATTGAATATTCTCACTTTTTGACAACTCCACTCTCTGTATGCTTGCTAAGCCCATAAACAGAGCAAAGGATGATACATGTGATTTCACTTTGCCCTTTCTTTTTCTCCTTTAAGTATCTAATTGGTGATTCTTTAATTCAGGCTGAAGTTCATAGTTTCCAGCATGGAAGCCCACACCTACAAACAAGAAGTCAGAAGTATGGAAAGGTTTGTTTATCAATGAGTTTAACCAGATGTTTTGATCCATTCTGTTTAGTTTAGTTTAGTTCATAGACGGGCCCTTTTTGTCTTTGTGATTGTGTTTCTGATGTGTTCTTTCCATTACAGCTCAAGAAAGGACAACTACTCACGATCCCCCCTTATCTAGTGAAGAAGCGAAAACAGCATTTTCACTATCTAGACCAGTTCGGAATTGACTTGATACTTGGTTGTAATGGATTCATTTGGGTTGGTGAACATGTTGAAGTGAGAGATGAAATGGCAGAGGATCTATCCAACAAATCTGAGCAACAAATCGTGAAATCTTTGAACACAGTGGGCGATGAAGAAATAGAAGCAACTGATACTCCACTTGACATCAGGCAAAACATATGCAGGACAGCTAATGCCATCCGAGTTTTATCTACCTTAGGCTTCACGATTACAGCAGATGTTGTAACGGAAATCGCTAATTTGAGTATTTCTTTGAATCTTGACATACATGAGATGCTCGGTGCAGAATTTTACGTTATTGTTGCTGAGAAAGAAGTTGAACGCCGAAGCTTGCCCACAAAAAGGAGATAATTGCTCTGAATACATTAGCTAAAAGAGGTTCATTTCACTAATCCTTGTCTCTAATTCAAGTCTTTATAACATCATTGCGTACAATATTGAGTTATACTTAAGTTCAACACCAGCTAATAGATTCATCAATCGATGTTTGCTCGTTTCTTTGAAATTTGATAGATTCATCATACAATTTTGCTCGTTTCTAGATACAAGAATCCATTGACTTCATTGTAAGCATAGTACTTGAAGTTCTCACAGAGATTCAAACCTGCAAGAGATCAAAGCTCCTCTTTCAATGGAGGCTCTTGATTACAGTCTTTATCCCAAGATATAGGGAACATCAATCTTGCAGCAGTGTGTGGCATGAACCAATCATCATATATGAACCCGCGAAAGAGACAATATTCTTAATCGAGTTCATGCTTACACTTTTATAGGTGTCCTTGATATGATAACTAGAAGCTGTAAATCTTCATGTTCATTCGTGTTTATGACCTATGGCATTGCAGAACGATCAAACAAATGATACTTCATTGCATCACTCACTGTATGGTAGCTAAATCATCGATCATGAAAAATGAGCGATCACCATACCTGATGAACATCGTCAACCGGAACATGTAACGTACTATTAGCAAAAATCGGGAATTCTTGGGAATTTCCAGGATATTTTAGATGCAACTTAGATGCAAGATAAAGAGTGCCACTTCCCTTAAGAATCACACAAGGATTTCCTCACACGAGTGCCTGTGAATCGGGGTTCCAGCCCCAGGAGCAATCGTTTGGAACCGTACTTCGAATGCATTAATCATTTGCACAAGTCCAAACCAAAAGTTTACCTCTTTGAAACCATGGATGAGTGAACCAGCTAGACCAGGAGGACCATGGCTATCGTGTTCGAGCTCACCGATGTTCCGTACAATTGGCACCTCTATATTGCAGCAACATAATCAAACTCCCATTTACTTCAAAAAGAATAGTTCAAATACTTGACTAACCTTTATGCACACCACCTGTTTGTTAAAATTGTTCATAACTAAAAATAAAAAAAAATAAAAAAATTGGTTATTTGTGTGGATCCTTTTTTCTTTGGGTTATAATTTGTAATGGTAGTTCAATTTAATAAAAGTTGGGGCGGCGACTATTAACAAATCTTTTATTTTAT
The DNA here is from genome assembly GCA_946896805.1 of Scutellaria galericulata. Classification (NCBI taxonomy): domain Eukaryota; kingdom Viridiplantae; phylum Streptophyta; class Magnoliopsida; order Lamiales; family Lamiaceae; genus Scutellaria; species Scutellaria galericulata. The sequence goes on along the minus strand of OX335792.1, from coordinate 1,861,337 downwards.
TTTTAATACATCTATCAAATAATTATCTGGGTGGGACTATACATACCCACCCTCTATTTAACACACCCCGTAAAAAAAAAAGAAGTAAATGAAAATGAAAATATCAAAATATCCTTATTTTTAAATAAAAGAAATACTTATTTCTTAACCTCTATATCTTCTTCTTTCCCAAATTTCTCAAATCCTAACCCAAACAATTCTTAATTTGTGAAGTCACAATAATGGATTAAAGATATATTTGGGATATATAATTCAAGTTTTTCATACATTTTTATTATTTAATTTAGTTAAATATTTCAAAAATATAGATGTTGAATTAAAAAGTCGACTGCAACTTGCGTTCAACCTGGTTGAACCTTGTATGTGTTCGACTTACAGAGGTCAAACACTCTTAAAGATGTTCAACAACTTTCAGCCAAACACGCTTTGTTCGAATTTCAATGGCAGAATTATTCTTCTTCTTCGGTTCGACCTCTGGTGATTGGACAAACTATTATGTGTTCGACCAACCGGGGTCGAACGAAACAATAAAAAAAACTTCGATTTCCAATCTTTTTTTCTTTTAACATTTTCATACAAATTTCATTGATCTATCTTAAAAAAAAATGCATAAAACAATCATTTATGATGAATGAATATGGTTTCTTCATCAACAATTAAAAAGAGAAAAAAACTAAGAAGACGGAGACCAGTTGGGAGAACGCAGAAGAGAGAGGGGAGGGAGGGGGGATTTTTTTCTTTTATTTTTATAAATTTTTATTATAAAGGATATAATAAAAATAATGTGATGGAATGTGTTTAGAAGTTTTATAATTTAAAAATATTTAACTATGTATGTACTTAGAAATGGGGTATGTTTAATAAGTGGTGGGGTGTGTATAGCCAACAGCACCACCCTTATTATTTAGACAACCCCCGGTGTGTTCTTTGGATTGTAATGGAAGTTCAGTTTAATAAAAGTTGGGTGGGGTTATTAATCACTCTTTTTATTTTTTAATATACCTATCAAAAAAATTTAAGGGTACAACCTCTTGTAAAATATTTAAAATTTTTAATTCTTTCATATTGAATTATATAAATACCACAATTTCTTCTCTAAATTCTACTCTTAAAAGTTATATAATATATAACTAGTTCTAGATAACAGAAGAAGTCAATAGTGGACCATAAATAAGTTGTTTTCCACATCCACGAGTTTCATATTAGAGTTATATTGTAGTTGACATTTTCTGTCGCGTAAAGACGAATATAAAATGATACTATTTACAGATCATTCGTTTGACCTTTGATGGTTGAATGATGCTTTTTAATATTTAGTAATATATAAATCGTCGAAAAATACAAACATGTTCGACTAGAACTTGTTGAACATGGTAACTATTTAGACCTGAAAATGTCAGAACATAGTACAAGCGTTTATGCCTGATCTTGTATTTCATTTGTCAAAACAAAAAATAATAATATCATCAATTTACAAAAATAAGCATAAACATGTGTATTATGTCTGTGAATCCATTGACTTCATTGCAAGCATAGTAGTTGAAGTCCTTGCAAAGATTAAAACCTGCAAAAGATCAAAGCTCCTCTTTCAATGAAGGTTCTTGATAATAGCTTTTATCCCAAAATATAGGGAACAACAATCTTGCAGCAGTGTGTGGCATGAACCAATCATCATATATAAACCTGTATATATTCACAATGAAAGAGCCAATACTCATAATCTTGCTCACAAGATTGTAGATTAAATAAAGATACAAAAGGGGCAACTAGCTTACACTTTTATCGGGGGCCTTGATATGATAACTAGAAACTGTAAATCTTCATGTGTGTTCGTGTTCACGACCTGTGGCATTGCAGAAACAATCAATCAAATGATATTTCATCTTGTACTTCATTGCATTAACATCAAGAATTGATCTAAATGATCGATCACCATACCTGATGAACATCATCAACCGGAGCATGAAACGTACTATTAGCAAAAATGGGGAATTCTTGTGGATTTCCGGGATATTTTAGATGCGACTTGGATGCAAGATAGAAAGTACCGGTTCCCTTTAGAACTACGAAGATTTCCTCACACGAGTGCCTGTGAATCGGGGTCCCACCCCCAGGAGCAACCGTTTGGAACCATACTTCAACCTATCACAACCATGATCGTGATCACTTCAACGCTCAACACATTAATCATTTGCATGTGTACATTGAATAAACTCAAGTCCAAACCAAAATGTTACCTCTTTGAAACCATGCATTAGTGAACCACCTAAGGTAATATGAGAAAGCCCAGGAAGACCATAGCTATCTTGTTTGAGCTCACTGATGTTTCTCACAATTGGCACCTCTGTATTGCAACAACATAAACAAACTCCCATTTACTTCAAAAATAATAGCTCAAATACTTGACTAACCTTTATGCCCACCACCTGTTTGTTAAAAGTATTCATAGCTAAAAAGGGCACAAAAAGAAAAAAAGTAACTCAAACTTGCCGGTGATTGCGCAGCCAGAAGCTTCTGCTGCGGCTGCAAATAAAAGGGCGGAGAAGAAAACGCGCCACCGGTGACCCATAATTTTCCGACGAAATTAGAGTAATTGTTTATTTGAGTGGAATTTTTTTTTTCTTTGGGTTGTAAACTGTAATGGAAGTTCAATTTAATAAAAGTTGGGTGGCGGCTATTAACAAATCTGTTTTTTGGGTGACTCTCCTGTCTCCCGGGACACGCGTATCCCCAACCTGCCCCGCGGGCCCGCATATATTTAAATTTTTTTATATATATATACATTAAAAGTATTCATAGAATACTTTTCAAGTACATTGAAGCTATGCATGTAATATTTTTTTTCAAACATTACATGTATACCTTCAAAATATCTATGTAATACCTTTTTTTCTTCATGTAATATTTTTTTTCAAACATTACATGTATACCTTCAAAATATCCAAGTAATACTTTTTTTCTTTATGTAATATCTTTTTTCAAACATCACATATAATATTTTTTTTCAAACATTACATGTATACCTTCAAGATATCCATGAAATATTTTTTTTCCTTCATGTAATACTTTTTTCAAACATCACATATATATCTTCAAGGTGTCAATGGAATACTTTTTTTCAAACATCAATGTATAACATATGCATACATTGAAGGTGCGCAGGCGGAATGGGCGCACGGCATGGGCACACGACGTGGGCGCGCGGTTTGTGAGGTGCGCGCGGCGTGGGCGAATGGACGCGCGGCGTGGGTGCATGGTTTGTGAGGTGTTACCGATTTGTCTTATAAATATTACAAACATGAACTAAAGGTATGCGATACCTGAAGAGTATTTGTGGGATAACTTTAAAGCAAATATGAGATACCTATCAGGTTCGCACACATAGACATGCGGCAGGAGCGCGTGTCCAGGACACGTGGGCACCAGAACGGGTTGGGGCACGAATCTAAGATCCGTGTCCCAGAGACATATAAGTTTTTGCGATCTGTTTTTATTTTAATACACCTATCAAATTATTATTTAGACAACAACCTCTACTATGTTCTTTGGGTTGTAATGGAAGTTATTAAGTTTAATAAAAGTTGAGTGGGATATTAATAACCCCTTTTATTTTTTTATACACATATTGACAGAGTAAAAGATACTGACTTCGAAATAACATGAATATTATTGCGAATAAAAAAAAAACACAATTTGTCAAAAAGGAATAAAATACTTTAGATTGCTAAATACTAAATACCAACTCTAACTACAATCCCCTAAAAAGATTAGGTGCTTAAATATTAAATACAAACTCTAACTCAAAGCCCATGACCAAAGACTCCTACTAACATCTAATTCATTCTTTCGTATTAAATATATAAATAAATATCGCAATTTCTTCTCTTAAAAGCTATATAATCTATAATAATATCTAAATACAAAAGATGTCAGTAGTTGACCATAGATACAATAGAGTATATGAGTTGTTCTCCATGTCCACAAGATTCATATTAGATTATTTTTTCTATCGCGTAAAGACGAGTAGAAGAATATACTATTTTATCGATCATTCAATCTTTGATGGTCGAATTTGATGCTATTAATATTTAGTAACAAATAAGTAAATCCTTGAAAAGGATTGTTCGATTAAAAAATGTCGAACATAGTACAAGTGCTCGGCCTGATCCTGTATTTCATTTATCACAACAAAAATATAATAATATCATCAATGTACAAATATCATAATCACATAAAATAAAGACCTAATTGCAAAACATCATTTATCAACAAAGGCTCCAACCCCCACTTCTCTTCACCTCTTTTCATCAATGGTAACACAAAATACAACACTTTCAAGTGAGTAAAAAAGAATCACAAAGATGACCAACAACTCAATGATGAATCTTGCATGGTACAAATATTCATTACAACAACAATTTGTCTACCTCATCTTTGTACAGAGCAGTACTTGTTGAAACATGTATCGTATTTGTAGGGTAGATAAATACGTACGATCATCTTCGGCCACTTCTCACCATCTTACATTGATCTTGCACGAAGTGTACGTAGCTAGGATAATCGAGAAGCTAGCTAGCTTAGTATATAGACGAAGAAGGCATAAATTTGCTAATCTTTCTGTGAAAGCCATCCAAGCTGTAGAATGTATGAAATAATAATCAATCATACATGTTTGAGTTTGAGTTTTATGTGCATCAGAAATAAGATAAATACCTTCCATGCATACATTCCGAAAAAGGCTATGGTGTCTGCAGACCAAACAACCGCAAACGATTTCCAGAAAAACGGGATTATAACGTTAAGTAATGGAATGAGGATGAAGAGATAGTTGAGAGCTTCTTTCTCGTTCTTTGAGCAGTCCCGTGCACGAAGTGAAGGAACAGCTGAAAACAGAATAATCGTCCACATCAAAATCGAGGACTAATGTGGTAAACATAAAGGGGCAGATTAAAGCAATGCTTACTGAACATCCATATGGACCACATGCCCATTAGTCTCCATAAATCAGGCTCGTTTGATGGAAATATGAGGTTGAAAGAGAGGGCTCCGCCCAACAAAAGAGAGACGTACGCTTGAACCTCAAAAACGGTGTATAGAACCGAGCCTGGAACAGCGGGGTTCTTGCTCGCAGTCGAAGCTCGAGGTGCAAACGTTGCAGCTGTCTTTTGAACCACCTGCAAAGAGCAATGTATGCAAATAAATACTAACGAATGACGTGAGTCTAGCAATTAGTAAGAGAAGCTACAAATGTGAGTAGATTTGTTCGTCGAAAATTCTGTCTTGATTAGCAAAATAGTAACTGCAACTCAGAAAGTTAATAGTGTTTAATCTCAAGGAACTTTGCTGAAAATTCTATTAATCTCAAGCAAGGATAAAAATTTCGCTAAGATTTAGCTTTCGAAATCGAAATTTCCACCAAAATTTCACCAAAATATCAAAATTTCTACAGAAATATCAAAATTTTCACCGAAATTTCTCCTGAAATTGAAATTTTCATCCTTGATCTCAAGTATACAGATAAACAAGATAATGGTGGTTATGTAACCACTAATATAATCAAACCATAGATGATCATCACTACATCTTATTTCTTCTTAAAGTTAGTGTTATTTTACAAATGTTGGTTTTAGCAGTGGCCAAAAACATTGACATTTTGCATTTTTATGATCATTTATTCTTCTACGAATTGCAAAGGATTCCATGGTAGAAGCTTTGCAAATATCTTCAATGACAGAATCAATAATTTAAAGAAAACAAGGAACGGGAACTCTTTAGTGCAGTTTTTAACATAGTGCCACCAAAATAATTTCTAAAATCAACCAAATTATCTAATTATATGCAGTTACTATCTCTGAAAGGATATGATCCATGATTTTGCACATTTCATGCTTGGCCTAAATATATTGTTCAAGCAGTACCTTCTGCTTTAAAATTTGTACCTTTTCAAAGAGAATTTGATTTCCAAGTTTATTATCCTTTCTCCTTCTAACATAACTTTTATACTAAATCAAACACATTTCTACAAAAAAAACCCAGTAAAATTCAGCAAGAAAATAACAAAATGAGAAGAAAAACCAGAGAAAAATCTCGCCTTTTTAAGATCTTTGTCGAGTGGGGATGATGAAGTCTTGCTCACTTGTATAACTTCTTCATCTTTATAGGGCTCAAGAAGATATTCTTTAGACCCTTGTTCTGTTTTCGTGTCTAGCTCATTTGAACTGGCTCGTATTCTGCAAAGTTTGATTGGAGAGGGAGGCTTGATTGCAGAATTTCTGGGAAGAGAAAATAGTGAAGAGGGAAATCTTGATATTGGGGAGTTGCAGAGAGAGATAGAGGCAAGAGTGCTCATGTTTGTTTAACGTTGAGTTGATAACCTCTGTGAGGTGAGAGAGAGAGAGAGAGTGTGTTCTGCGGTTGGAACTTGGAAACGGACATTCTGCTCTCGTACGACGTCGTATCGCTCTTTGTGCCGGGGGGGGGGGGGGGGGGGATAAAATTGGAGAAAGTGAACAATTGTAAATTTGTATAAATGTTCTTGTTGTTTGGAAATATTGCAAAAATTCACTATATGGTCTTTAAAAGGAAAAAAAGTAATTGTCAGAAAATCACGAATTTTTTTAAAATTACAAATTTAATACTATAATTTTTTACTATTAATAAATTTAACATGATTTTCAACGTTTCATGTATTCGCAATTAATGGGCAAATTGCATTTTAAAAATCTCTAAATTTTCAGAAATTATTTAGAAAACCCTCAATTGATGCTACCAATATGTAATAAACAGATATTAATTGACCTAGAAATACTAATTAATAGAGTTAAAAGATGTTTGAAATCTGCTTGTTGGTTATGGACGAACGAGACATTGAAAGTCATGTTAAATTTACAAATATACCAAAATCATGTTAAATTTACAATTTTAGAGAGAGTTTGTGATTTTTGTAACAATTATCCCTAAAAGTGTGCAAAATTTTATTTCCATTATGTCCCTTATACTATTATGAGCCTATTGACTTTAGTTTTCAGGAAAAAAAAAAACTAGAAAGAGAAAATAAATAAATCCTAGAATTTGTCTTCCAAACTTGAGAATTCTCTGTACTTTATTTTCATTTGTTTGTTTCATTTTCACTCGTGATTCTATTTTTCATGTATATAGTGGCGTGATAGTGTTAGGATTTGTGGTAAAGGAAAAAACAAGTTTGATCATCAGTGGATTCATAAAACCCTGCTAACATGGGCCCATGATTTTGTAATGGGCCCATGTTTTGCTATTTGAAGAAAGCCCACGGATCTCTTTTATAAAATAATGGTCCCACAAGATCTCATTCGTTCATCACCACCTTTGCTGCGATTTTAACGTTCAAATATACATGTATAATAAATATACAAATATAAATAGTAAAAATGAGTTCCATAATTGATCAATTTTGGTTCCATGCTTCAGATCACACTCTGTATAGCTCAACTTTTCGATTTTCATCGTCTATTTTCTATAAATCTCGATCAACTACTTCTTACTTCCATTTTCCTCGATCGAATGCCAACACCCATACATTGTTACTTCTTCCTCACAAATCATTCGCACAAATCCTTGATGTTTCTGTAAATCCCCATTTCTTCATCACTATGAAAGCACACATGTCTCGAATTTGGAGAATATATCACATTCAAGTCTAGAGAGAGAGAGAAAGAGAGAGAGAGGGCAATGGGAATTATGGGTGGGTTTGTATTGCCATCCCTGCTTTTGACAGGTATGTGTATATATATTGCATATTTGCAATCGAATTTTTTTTCCTCTTTATTTATTGTATTGTTGCAGCTGGTTTCTAGGATCAATGCACTATGTGTAATTCATGTGTTTGCAAAGCTGTATTAATGTTGGGATGAACAATTAAGGATATGAAAAGTAAAGAGGAATTGCTCTACATTTCCCAGAAATTGTGTTATGCATTACATCATGTTTATATGCTTTTCTGTGGTATTGTATGAGGATATTTTAGTATTGATTTACTATTCTATATTAAAATCGTTTTGAATTTTTTTGCAGCTGGGTTACTAAATTGGAGTTTGATTTCTCTCATTAATCTGGTGACGTCTCTTTTTTTACGGTTTACTGCCCCTAAAAGAGGTAATAATTTGATTTTGGAGTTGAATAAGGCTACTTTATCGAGTCGATGTTTATCAACTCCATTTCATTTGTATCTGCTCATATTGAGTGTATGCAATGTGGTTGTTTTTCTTGTCATATGATTGTTTTCTTGTATATTTACAAACAATATGCTTTTATATTCTTCCTCTTTGCTATCTTTTTTTGACAGGATATCGATTCAGAGGAAGGGTACTGCCATTGTGGTTTGTTTTGATATACACGATATTCGTTATAATTATGCAAGTGGTTTTTCTTACTGTAAGTGCTACTATGGATTTGGAATGGACTGTTGCAGATGAGAAGTGGATACATCTACTTGGACTTATGAGGTAAGATTTCTATTTCAATCTCATCAATCTCTCTCTGTTCTTGAATGATATAAGCTTAGCAGCATGGATACACGAATTGACATAAATCTCGCAAAATTATGGAAATTGTGAGTAGCAATGATGCTACAGGTTATATAAAACCATAGTTTTATCTTTAATAGTAGCTAACATATGAAAATTATCGAGCACTTCTACTAAAGTGACAGTAAGATGATAAATCATTTGTACTCTATTATTAAAGACAATTGAATTTAGACATGGTTATTTACAAAGTGTTAACAAAAGTAGTATTAGATCCAATAATATCCCAAACAGCAGTAGATTCCTCAAAAAATTTAGTAAAAATGAGAAAGTATGCAACTAACCTTTGCATTCAATGGAAGAACCTTTATTCTGGTTGGTGTTATTATAGTAAATCAATATTGTCTACAATGGAGTAAACACTTACCTCTACAAATTTTGCCAATGTATATTATGAAGTAGAAATGATATTCTCCTCTACTATGCTCTGAAACCTTGTCTTGACACAACTTTTTTTTTTGTAATGTATATTTTTTCAATGAATTATAATGTGTATTTTTCTTGTCTTCAACAGTTTTACTTAACTTGGAAAGAGTTGTACAATTTCCGAGAACCAAATTATGGACAGAGTGCTAAAACTGATAGTTCAAATATTACACCCTTAGAAGTTGAATCTACAAATGGAAATATATAACTGAGGTCTGAGGGGACAGTGTGGGTTAATATTTGAACATTCATAAGATTATCATATGGTATATGCAGACCTTCCTTGATAACTATTCAACTTGATTTGCTTTTGCAGGGTTCAGTCGTGGAGATCACCCAAAGTTATTTATTTCCTGGTTGTAGAATTCTTAGTGGGACTTGTTGCTTTCATTGAGATTAACAGGAACAGATTTGGCTTCATAGAATTTCAAGGTGGTTTCTGGGGTTTTCATGATTCTTTCTGTGGGTATCTGTCATCAATTGTTAATGAAATAGGTACGTCCAAGTTGACTATGTTTGGATTCTAATCTTCACTATTTGTCAAAAAGATAGCATGCATTAAATTGAAATTGTAGCTGTATCCAAACTTGCAAGTGGAGACATAAACAACCAGAACTGTTATTAAACAACATTTCCTTTTGTTTTTCTTTTTTCCTTTTCTTTTTTTGAAAAAATACCAGCGATCTTGTTGTTGTGTCATGCATGGTATGTAAAATGGAAAAAGGTTGTAACATAATCATTTGAATGCCTCTGGAGTTGTTTCCTTGGTACTAATATAGAGCTGTCTCACTTATGCTGGTAATTTATCAGATATTTGTAAGAATTGAAACTTTCCTTTTAAATCTCGTTATGAATGAAATAAGTACAATATTCAATATCATATCATATGGTCATCTCTTGATTAATGAGTTACTTCTTTGTTTCTTTTCAATTGAAAGGCTATCATCTTCGTTTAGCTTCCTGCTGCTTGCTGCCTGCAGTTCAGTTGGTTTCAGGGATCAGCAATCCTTCCTGGCTATCTTTACCATTTTTCATTTGCAGCTGTGTTGGGCTTGTTGTTTGGTCTCTAACAAGCAACTTTTTAGGTCTGTTCAGGTATTTCTTCCTTTCAGTAGTTACAGATTCTGTTTTTCTTTGAAAATAGATAGTCTTGATAAATGAAAGGCCTGCAAATTAAGTTTTTGTCTTTCAGTTTCGCATCAGAGCTTATGTTCTCATACTTCACTTGAAGGTGGTGGAAGCTGCTCTGGTCATACGCCGGCATTAACATTTGCCTACTCTATATTTATCAGCTTCCTGTTGGGTTTCCGCAAATGATTCAAGTGATATTTAACTCCATTGGTCTGTACAAAATATCTGTGGATTCTGACTGGCAACAAATTTGTTCTGGTACTTCTCTGATGGTCTTCTTTTATATGGTACGCTTTTGTTATCTTCCAACTTGACCTGCCATTTTGCCTATGATACACACAAGATTAATTTCTTTGGAAGTGTTTACTTAAGAATTACCTCCTAATATTTGTCTTCTAATTTACATGAATCTTCTAAAGTACATTAGAAAAAAAAGTTTTGTTTTTCAATGGATGTGGATCAATCATGAGACTGGTATCTACACTTGTTATCTCTAATAGTAAACCATGTCTGACTTGTTCATGGTGTTCCATTATATGGTGCACTTTTCTTATCTCATCAAACTTTACCTCTCAATCATGTTGCCTATGATCCACATAAGACTAAATTAGATTACATAATTAAGCAGTGCCTACTAATTGTATCGGTATTAAGGCTTACTGATTTTTCCGGAAAAACTAAAAAATAGATTGTGGGCTAATAGTAAATCTTGAACAAGCAACTGATTTTGATATATTTATGCAGCTCTCTTGTGTGAGGCATGATCTAGAAGACATGGAATTCATTATGTCCATGAGAGAAGGCAGCTTGACAGAGCAACTTCTTCCCTCCAGAAATTCCTTTTTTGTTCGCCAGTTAAGGTGTGATGCTCATTAGTTGCCTCTTTTCAATTCAAGATGAAAATTATCATTCTAGTGCTAGCTATTTGTAGAGCACGTGGTCTATGTGGCTCAATTTAGGAAAGCTGGTTAGTTCTACTCTCTTTCTCATATGGATATCGTCTTCTCTTATACTGGAAACTGCCTCCACATGCTTGAGTTCCAAGTGTAACTCAAGATTTGGTCATATTCTTGACTAGTTAAAAGTTTGGGACACATTGATGGTATGTGAAAACAATTTCGAATAATATGTAAACGGGATAATTGATTAGCTGTAACTTATAATTAGTTTACCGTATCATCTTAGGCATATAAAGTTGAGCACAAAAATGTTGGTGTGTTGACTTTCTAGTTAGACATTTCATTAAAGTGAATCAAATTATAGATATTAGCTACTTTATAATTCCTTGATCTTGAATTTACCTGTATCAAGCGCACTTGAACTTTCAGTTAAAACTACAGTGATATAATAACCAAAATGGAAAGAAACCTTAATATAATATAAATGATTGCAATGATCTCAATAATTTATCTACTGATACATCTCCACATATAACTCCTCATTAGCTTAATGCTTTCTCACTGTTAGGACATAGAAGGGGGTATCATTACTAAGCTTGAAATTTGATGTAGCTTTGTCACAAACAACAGTTTGTGACTGAAAATTTCCTCTCTTTTTTCTCAATAGGTGAGATGAGAATTGATTCTTTTGGTTTGTTCTATGACAGTGCATTAAGTTTCCATGTTAATTAATCAGCATAAATTAGACATAGTGAAGGTTTTCTTTATTTTCCAAACTTGTGGTCTTTTATGTTAAACCTTATGAGATATCACCTTTAATAGTTAATTAACCTTTTCCTTGTCTGCAGGTCTGGTGTAAGGCATACTAACATATTACTAAGGGGACCAGTTTTCAAGATTTTTAGTATCAACTGGTTTACTTATGGATTCCCTGTACGTAGTCACAAACTTGACACTGTAATCCCTTGAACAAACATATCCATACAAAAATCTTGTTTGACTTGGATAAAACCAGTTGTTCTAAATGTTAATGGTTGTATATGCATTTTCTTTATTTTTCTTGCTTATTTATAAAGTTTCAGATGTGAATATGGCAGATATCCTTGTTCGCTCTCTCATATTGGAGCTTCCATTTTGCCAGTATCTGTGCATTTGGATTGCTTGCATATGTTGGCTATATTTTGTATGCTTTTCCATCCTTGTTCCATCTGCACCGGTTGAATGGGTTGCTTCTTGTCTTCATTCTCCTGTGGGCTGTGAGCACATATATCTTCAACGTGGCTTTTGCATACGTGAACTGGAAACTCGGGAAGGTACTTCATTATCTTGTAATCCTATAATTTGAGTATGGAAGTTATAGTTCGAGGAAAGCTCATGAAAATTCTCCTTTCTACTTAGGATATGGAGATCTGGGAGATGGTTGGATTGTGGCACTATCCCATACCTGGCTTCTTCATTCTAGCGCAGTTTTGTCTTGGAATTCTAGTAGCCCTTGGTAATCTTGTTAGCAACTCTGTATTTCTATCCCTCTCAAACGAGGAGAGGCGATTCCGTACTGAGAATGAGACTGAAGGTAGACGTGATTTCTTGTTATGTTTTGAAGACCCTTGCTCTCAAATTTTGTGACTCAAGTGCACAGCAGTATTGCCTAGTTGGCCACATCTATTTCACTTGCAATTACTTATAAAAAATAGTGCTAGTATGGATCCTGCTTAATTGAGCATTGTGCAAGTCATCTGCATGTTGCTTGACTGTTTACCTGTGTTAGCTGGAGTACAAATAACTGTTAAATTGCATTCGAAATAAGATTTCTTAACTGCAATTTTAGAAGCATTTTAGTTGCACTACTCTTTCATTCTTTCTGAATAATTCTAGCATCAGCTTAAGAGTGAATCAAAGCTTCTTCCAAAAAAAAAAAAGTTGATTTGTCATTTTTTAGTTGGAGTTTACACTCATCTGAGGTGCTATGGCTTTGAATCCCTTTATTGTCCTGAAGATGGGCTTAACATTGTTGATGCTCGTGCCTCTATGCTTGTACTGCATGATCTTTCTCCACTTAGATCAACATGCCTTTTACATTAATCCTGATTATTTCATATGTTGCATATGCAATTGCAGTAAAAGAAGATGCCAAAGTCTTAGTAGTGGCTACAATTGCTTGGGGGCTGAGGAAATCTTCTCGGGCTATTATGCTGTTTCTGATTTTCCTTATTTCCACGAAGCCTGGTTTCGTTCATGCTGTTTATAGTATGTGAAAATCTGACTCTTGGATTATCGTATTTTACTTCAGAAACAACGGGCATATGAGCTGTTTTGTCATGCATGCTTTCTTGCTCATTATTCTGATTGATTCATAATCTTTCTTACTTTGCAGTGATGTTCTTCTTTGCGTATCTTTTGAGCCATAAAATCAACAAAAGGATGCGCCAATCCCTTATTCTTATGTGCGAGGCTCATTTTGCAATTTTATACATTCTTCAGCTAAATCTTGTCTCCAGGAAACTAGAACAGAAGGGCTCTATAAGTTTGGATGTGCTATCACAGCTAGGTTTAGGATCAATATTTTTTTTTTTTTTTTTATCTCATTCCTGTTTGGATAATCAGTTTATTGAATAAGTTTTTCCAGCATGTTTATATTTTATTTCATGGATCTGATCTTTATTTCTGTCTTCTTGTCTATGCAATGCTTTTAGGTCTCGTTGAAAGCAAAAGTTCTTGGGACTTTCTGGAAATAGCTCTGGTTGCGTGCTTTTGCGCCATTCATAACCACGGATTTGAAATGCTCTTCTCATTTTCAGCAATTGTTCAGCGCACACCTTGTCGTCCGCTTGGATTTAGCATCTTGAAAGCTGGTTTAAACAAGTCAGTTCTTTTGTCGGTTTATACTTCCTCCAATGTCAGAGATGATAGTGGGAGTCGCTACCATGGTACTATGATCTTATTTGAGGCTAAATTGATGACATTTTCCATTTTGTTTTCTTGATGTTAAACCTATATTTAGCCTTAGAGTTTAGAGAAAAAAACACAAACCCATCATCATTAATTGGTCTTTCATAGCTCTGTAGTGAACATATTAGTTTTGGTGGTTTCTAAAGTAATTAATCCAATGTCAATTATTATCTTATACATGTGTTGATTTTGTCTTTCAGAGAGAAGGATAGCATTGTATCTCAGTGCTATTAGCAAGAAGTTCTTGTCCATGTACAGATCATTTGGAACCTATATTGCATTCCTCACCATTCTTATTGCTGTGTACCTTGTGAGACCTAACTACATATCATTTGGTTATATCTTCCTTCTCCTTGTCTGGATAACCGGAAGACAGCTGGTCGAGAGGACAAAGCGACGCCTATGGTTTCCTCTCAAAGCATACGCAGTTGCAGTTTTTCTTTTCATTTACGTCCTAAGCATCTTTCCCACGTTTGAGACATGGATGTTGACAAAAGTTGATCTGTGTCTCTACTTTGGCTATAATACCAAAGCTTCTTTACTTGAAAATCTTTGGGAGTCATTAGCAATCATGATCGTCATGCAGCTTTATAGCTACGAGAGAAGACAAAGCAAACGATTGAAACCGGAAGATCCTGCTCCGTTTCAGTTGGGGATATTGGGTTTCATCAAACGGTTCGTTATCTGGCACAGTCAAAAGATTTTATTCATTGCAGTGTTCTATGCATCAGTGTCCCCAATTAGTGCATTTGGTTTTCTGTACCTTCTTGGTCTGATTTTATGTTCAGCATTGCCTAAAGCTTCTAGAATCCCATCCAAGTCATTCTTGATATATTCAGGATTACTGGTGACAGTTGAATATCTGTTTCAGATGTGGGGTAGACAGGCTAAAATGTTTCCAGGGCAAACACACCATGATTTGTCGCTTTTTCTGGGCTTACGGGTCTATACACCAAGTTTTAAAGGGCTAGAAGCAGGTTTGAGGCCGAAAATGCTGGTGATTGTTGCATGCACTCTTCAGTACAATGTTTTCCGATGGTTGGAGAGAATGCCGAGTTCTATTCTGAATGTGGGTCGATCAGAGGAGCCGTGTCCTTTGTTCATCTCGTTGGAAGATATTAATGGTGCTGCTTCAACTTCTGATGGGGAAAACCAGACAGTGTCTGAATCTAGTGAACTGTCTGAACAGAGGATGAAACAGAGCAATTCATGGCCATTTGGGAGTCCAAGTAAATATAAGCCGTCTCCGAGTTTATCGAGCTCTAGAAAATATGCGTTCGATTATATCTGGGGAACTATGAGGGAAAGTCACAAGTGGAATAAGAAGAGGATTGTTGAGTTGACACAGGAGAGGTTTGAGATTCAAAAGAAAACACTGAAAGTGTATTTGAAGTTTTGGATGGAGAATATGTTCAACCTGTTTGGGCTTGAGATCAATATGCTAGCATTACTGCTTGCCAGTTTTGCTTTGTTGAACGCCATTTCTATGCTGTATATTGCATGTCTTGCAACTTGCATCTTGTTGCCACGTCCGATTATTCGTAAACTGTGGCCTATATTTGTCTTCCTCTGTGCTACCATTCTTTTTGTTGAATACTTTGCAATGTGGAAGAGCGTGATGCCTTTGAATCCACCTGTTTCCAGAGACAACACTGCATATTGCCATGATTGCTGGAGAAACTCAAATAAATATTTCGAGTACTGTGAAAAATGTTGGCTAGGTCTCTCTCTCTCTCTCTCTCTCTCTCTCTGTAAACTACTGTCTTTTTTGCTCACTGAAGTGCATTAACTTTTTGGCAGGAATTATTGTTGATGATCATCGCATTCTGATCAGTTACTTTGTGGTCTTCATGCTCACATGTTTCAAGCTCCGAGCAGATCGTGCATCCAGTTTTTCATGGTCGTTTACTTACGACGAGATGGTTTCTCAGCTTAAGAACGGTTTTGTTTGGAGAGATCTCTCTTTTGAAACCAAAAGCATGTGGACAATTTTCGATTTTCTCAGGGTTTACTGCTACTGTCACCTCTTAGATCTCGTGCTTGCTTTGATGTTGATAACTGGAACATTAGAGTATGACATTCTTCACCTTGGATACTTGGGCTTTGCTCTTATCTTCTTCCGAATGAGGCTTACCATACTGAAGAAGAAGAATGATATCTTCAAGTATCTGCGTATGTATAATTTCACTGTAATCATTCTCTCTTTGGCCTACCAATCTCCATTCATTGGTGATTCTAATGCAGGGAAGTATGAAAAGATTGACTACGTTTATGAGGTGATAGGATTTTATAAATATGATTATGGGTTTCGGATTACCTCACGATCTGTCTTGGTAGAGATCATCATTTTCGTTCTGGTATCCTGCCAATCGTATATGTTCTCTTCATCGGAGTTTGATTATGTATTTCGGTACCTTGAAGCCGAACAAATTGGTGCCATTGTAAGGGAGCAGGAGAAGAAAGCTGCATGGAAGACTGAGCAATTACAGCAAATTCGTAAATCTGAGGAGAATAAACGCCAACGTAACTTACAAGTGGAGAAGATGAAATCCGAGATGCTGAATCTACAAATTCAACTTCATGATATGAATTCCACTACTGCTTGTGGCAATGATTCACCAGGTAATGAAGGCTTGAGAAGGAGAAGGAATGCTTCACTTACCATGCAAGATTTTGCTAATCTTGAGAGAAGGGATAGCATTACAAATCCTGAGCCAGGTTCTTCTAGAGGTGGACTAGTAGAGAACCCGTTTCATCTACGTGATACTTCGTTCTGTGAGATTACTGAGTTCGATGAGTTCTCAGGTGATAATGCTATTGATGATTTTGATAAATCAAAGAGAGTTAAAAGCCACTCAACAGAAAACCCTCTAGCTTCTGCTGTACAGTTGCTAGGAGATGGTGTTTGTCAAGTACAGTCAATTGGAAATCAAGCAGTTAGCAATCTGATGAGCTTTTTGAATATTTCACCTGATGATTCTGATTCAAATGAAGCATCACCTTTGAATTTTTCACAAAGAAACTTGTATCGTTCTTCTTCACTGCAATCTGACAAGAGTAGAGCTTCTGATTCTGTAAGTCTGCAGATTGGACGAATCGTCTCTCATGTGTGGGCCCGCATGCAGTCTAATAATGATGTTGTATGCTACTGTTGTTTCATTCTCATTTTTCTGTGGAATTTCAGTATGCTTTCCATGGTTTACTTAGCTGCGTTGTTCCTATATGCTCTCTGTGTGAATACAGGGCCAAATTACATCTTCTGGATTATCATGCTTATTTATACAGAATTCTATGTTCTGATTCAGTATCTGTACCAAATAATGATCCAGCATTGTGGTTTCACCATCCAGTCGAGCCTTCTACGCGAGTTGGGGTTTCCTACAAAAAAGATAACGTCGTCATTCGTTATCAGTTTGCTGCCTCTGTTTCTGGTGTATTTATTTACTCTGATACAGTGCTCTATAACTGCAAAAGATGGTGAATGGATTAATCATTCAAAAGGGGGATTAAGAGATCATAGTGAGGTTCATTCTAATTCCAACTGGAGTGAGAAAGCAAGGGAAGCTTACCAATTGATAAAGCAGGTGGTTGAAATGGTAGTTGGTAGCTGTTTAAAATACTGGAAATCACTTACACAAGAAGCAGAATCTCCCCCATACTTTGTTCAGTTATCCATGGATGTGAAATCATGGCCTGAGGATGGGATTCAACCTGAGAGGATTGAATCCGGGATAAACCAGCTACTGCAGCTTGTTCATGCTGACTACTGTAATGAAGAAGATCCCGAAAATTGCCCTTGTGCTAGCAAGGTTCAAATTCAAAGCATCGAGAGAAGTACTGAAAACGCAAACGTGACTTTAGCTGTTTTTGAGGTAGTCTACGCCTCTCCATCAACGGAATGTAAATCAGTCGAGCAATTCAACTCTCTTACTCCGGCTGCTGATGTTGCGAAGGAGATCCTTAAAGCAAGATTCATAGGACTTGATGAAAAAATCGGATTCCCATACCCTTTAGTCTCTGTTATAGGAGGTGGTAGAAGAGAAGTCGATCTTTATGCCTATATCTTCGGGGCTGATTTGACCGTCTTCTTTCTAGTTGCTATGTTCTATCAATCCGTTATAAAGAATAAAAGTGAATTTCTTGAGTATTATCAGCTCGAAGATCAGTTCCCCAAAGAATTTGTGTTTATTCTAATGGTAAAAGATGCTTACCCGTACCTACTTGATTTGATAAAAGATGTTTATTCTAATTGTCCAGCCACTCCTTTATTTGATTTGATAATCTGATTCTTTCACTCTTCTTATGCAGATAATCTTTTTCTTGATTGTTGTTGATCGAGTCATATACTTATGCTCGTTCGCAACAGGAAAAGTCATCTTCTACATTTTCAACTTCATTCTCGCGACTCATGCTGTCACTGAGTATGCTTGGAATATCGATACTTCCCAGCACAATGCAGCTGGTTTTGCCCTTCGAGCAATATATCTTACTAAAGCAGTTTCTCTAGCATTTCAAGCCATGCAAATTCGAGATGGTGTTCCTTATAAAAGCACATTGTATCGCCAATTTCTTACCAGCGAAGTTTCTCAAGTAAATTACCTAGGATACAGGCTGTACCGTGCTCTGCCTTTTCTATACGAGCTACGATGCGTTCTTGATTGGTCCTGCACAACTACGTCATTGACAATGTATGATTGGTTGAAGGTGAGTTCTTCTAGTTCATGTCATCTCAGTTACCTGAAAAGACAAGATGAAAGTAGAAACTGATGTCTTTATATCCTTTGCAGTTGGAGGATATAAATGCAAGTTTATACCTTGTTAAGTGTAACAATGTTCTGCACAGAGATGCACGTAAACAAGGAGATAAGCAGACAAAGATGACTAAGCTTTGCAATGGCATATGCCTCTTCTTTGTCTTAATTTGTGTTATTTGGGCTCCAATGCTGGTAAGTAATACTTTGAATAAGTCTCTTCTGCAATCTAGTTTCCTCGGTTTTACTGGATTCTTTAACGTGTGAATAACCTTACAGATGTACAGTAGTGGTAATCCTACGAACATAGCAAATCCGATCAATGATGCTAGTTTTCAGTTCGACATCAAGACAGCTGCTGGAAGATTAACCTTGTACCAGACAACTCTATGTGAAAGACTAGGATGGGATGAACTCAATGTGAATGGTGATCCTGATCCCGAGCATTACTTGGATGCTTATAACGTGAACGATGTTCAGTTCATTTGTTGTAAAGACGATGCAAGTACCCTCTGGCCTATCCCCGAGGTGGTTCAAAGGCAGTTTATCCATTCTCTTAATAGTAGCAGCATGGACATGAAATTTTCTTGGGTTCTTATAAGGGACCGGCCAAAAGGTAAAGAAACGGTGAAATACGAAAGAAGTGTTGATCCGTCAGATCTTCCAAAACCATCAGAAGTCGAGGGGGTTTTGAATGGTTCCTCCAACAGCTTTCGAATTTCTAACATTTATCCAAGATTTTTCAGGGTTACTGGCTCCGGAGAAATCAGACCTTTCGAGCAGGAGGTATGCTTCTGATCTTTCTTTGTATTACTTGATACATTAGAAGGCAATCGAGGACTTAAGAACAATGTTCGAAAAGGCCCTCAAGAAGGCTGCCTAGGCCCCATCTAGCCCTACTCAGACCCCACCCAGTCGCTAGGCCCCGATCTATGCTTAAGATTTGCTAAACTAACAATAATCAACAGGTAAAAGATGTTAGTGCAGACCTTGTCTTGCATCATGGGATATACGAGTGGTGGTCCTTCCACGATGTTGATCTTTTGGATGGATATGGTTGTCGAAATTTGTCAGGGCCGATGGCAGTCATTGTATCAGAGGAAACACCACGTAAGTGTTGAGTTTTCTACGATGTATAAATATCATCCAATGAATGTTTCTTGTCATGTCTGTGTTATCAAAATCCATAATATTATTCCAGAGGGATTTCTTGGTGAGACTCTGAGCAAATTCAGCATTTGGGGTCTCTACATAACATTCGTTCTAGCAGTTGGCCGGTTTATCAGGTTACAATGCTCAGACTTACGGATGAGAATACCCTACGAGAATCTCCCTTCATGCGACAGGTAATATGGCTATTAGAAATCGTTGCTCATTTCTATATACTCAGAAAGAATACAGATTATAGGATTATAGATAACAAGGACGAAAAATGGCAAGTATTTTGGTTAATTTGTGCAGGTTAATAGCAATCTGTGAGGATATATACGCTGCAAGAGCAGAAGGTGAACTTGGAGTCGAAGAGGTTCTTTACTGGACACTAGTGAAGATTTACAGGTCACCACATATGCTACTAGAGTATACCAAGCCCGACTAGTTTTTGCAGATCCACGGCCCCTGTACGTTGACAATCTGACTATAGGATCGATTGACTTTCATTGGAGGATGCATACTTTCCAATAGAGGTGAAGCTCAGGATCTGAAAGGAATTATCCTGCTTATTTTTAATTGCCATTTGGGGTAATTGAGTGGTGGGGATATAGCAACTAACTCTAACATAAAAAGTGACAGGTCTGTGTATAGATGATACTCAACATTTTCTCCAATGTATCAAGTCTGATAACAGCAAAAATATCAAAATGAGAATGCAAGAAATCCATGTCATGGTATCTTCTTATATTTACATGAATTCCACCTCTTGCTGACTGCGTGAAAATAGAGAGAAACCACATTGCAAAGCTTCAAACTATTACTTGCATGAATCGTTCCCAGTGTATAGTCTTATTATGTTTCATCTATCTTTGCTTAGTTTGGTTGGAAGAAAACAGGACATTTCAAAATTCAGATGCAGATGAACATAATCACATATCTCCTACTTGAGACTCACTCCAATATATGTCCTATGTGTAGTTTTGCAGTTTTGTCGAGACTCGTTGACAGTCAAGACTCAGGATTCCACTTAGCTATCAACCTCACCCTAATTCAATCAACATCAGCTAGAGCTCCCAATTTACTTTTATACGAAAAAACTTCTCAAGTTGGATGACAGGATTAGTGTAACAAAGAAACAAGTCATGTTGATAATGTAGTTGCACATTCATGCCAACAACAAAAGTACTAAAAGGCTTATCATGAATTATCATAAAATCCAAGAAAGATCAACCCCAAATTATCTCAACTACACTCTAAATCACATATACCATTAAGCCTATCTCCTAGGGTTCAAAACAGCTCAGCAACAAGAAGAAAATTCTAAGTTATGTCATACCCATTCTTTGCTACAATGGGGAGGAATAGTATCCTCCATGATCTTAGGTCTTGTAAAGCTGAAATCCTTGATCGACACCTTTCCGTAGTTGGGATACTTATCCAAGAACTTCGGAACTTCAATTGAGGATCGAAGTCTCTTCCCATTAGGGGTGTTGTAGTGGCAGTCCGTTCTCCTGAAATCTTTTCGAATCACCACCTTCCTTTTGAAACCTGCAGGGGTTTTCGGAATGTTGGGCTTGTGAATCATCCAAATCCGAGAATTGTCGTACTCTATTTCAGCTTCATCATCGCAGGATATGTGAGGAATCTTGCTGCAAACGAAGGGGTCCTCGATGAATTTGCTTCTGATTTCTTCAAATTCTTCTTCAGTTGGGATTAATCTCCACTTGAAGCATTCCCCACACTGTGCACTCCATAGGTGAACCAATTTGCTCGAATTCCCTGATTGCTGTTAAAAGAAACACATCAAGAAACATAATTTGATCAGTTTGGATAATCAGCCTAAAATAATAAGGAAATGCACATTATCAAGCAGCTTTGGCATTAAAATTAAATTTTCTTTAAAAAATTCAGCGGAAGAGAAAAAAAATGTGTTGAATGGTGATGTGAAGATGAATTTTAACGTAAATAGACGTTGAATAGCTTTTAACATAGAGAATAAAATCAGAGCATTCTTCAAAACTAGAATTATCGAAGATGAATAACTGAACAAGAGTATTCTCATCTCATCTCATCAAACAACAAGAAATTGATGTATAAAGGGGTAATAGAAAATAAAAAACACAACGATACACACAAATACACGGTAAACAGAGAAAGAGAGAGAACCTTTTTAGCATTAGATTCGTGTTGCTTCTTCTTCTCCATAGGAGCAGGGTTTTTGAGTTTTTCCTTCTGAGCGAAACTCGATGACCAGGGTATCTAATACATGTCTGTGCTTCTTCAAATTTTATTTCTTTTAGCACATAACCCCTAAATTTAATATAATTGTGCAATTCACCCCCTAAATCTAACAATAATGCCACTTCACCCCTCAATTTAACACACTTCCTCTCTCGCACCAACTTTGTGCACTTTATTTTCCTTCTCCAAAACCGACCTTCTCAATATCTGATGTTATTAAATATAATATAATGTGTAGCACCATAAATCTACTATGATTGAACTTTGGTCAAATTACTAAACTGGTCATGAAATTTAAAAAAAAAAAAAATGTTGTAAGTAAACCAGTTGAACAACCAATATTTCAACATATAATTCCATTAAAATTTAAAATATACTAATATAATATGGTATTGACAAAAGTGAATAAGTTCAAATCAAATTATTAAATTGACAAAACCCGATCGAATCATTGTATAGTTTTTTTTTTTTTTTTTTTTGGGGGGGTCATAATTAAAAGGATTTTGTTGTCATTTTCAGAAACTTTAAAGTCCATGTGATAATTTGACTAGATCTGAATGACGATAGATGTAATTCATCCAGATAATAAATACATTAATTCAATAATTAAATTTTGGTCGAATCATACTTTTTTTTTTGGAAACACGCATTTTAAAGTCCATGGCCTACATTACACACTATTATAATTTATAAGTCGAAGTCCAACCACCTTGATAAAAACACACTTGATAAAGAAATAGCATATGAATCATGAGCCAAGAACAAAAGTTCAAATAAATAGTAAATCATGAACACAGACAAGAATGTTATAACAAAACCAGACACATGACATCTTTCCTGCTGTATTCCTGGACAGTGGCTGAAGAGTTGCTTTAGCCAGACAAGCATGAAAAGAAAGTCGATGTATACCACTAGAGGTCTTCCTACTCAAACCCACAAACCCGATTCAGAAACCAGGGGAACTTCAAGTTCAATATTTCGAGATTCTTCCAACTGGATCCAACAACTCATTTCAGATGTTCCATTGCCAACATATCCCAATTAGACGCGACTAGAGAGGCCTTCATGAGACTTGAAACGGGATTTAACACAGAACTTACACCTTCTGAAAAAATATCAGCATTTAAAAATCCATTAAGCCAATAAAGTCCAATATGTAAAGCAGCTATGAACAATCAACAAGAAATACATGCAGCAAGAACTTTTAAATAAACTCCTAAAAACATAGTCTACCCAGAGAAGAAAAATGAAAACATAAACCACTACAGATGCAATCAGAAAGTACACGAAAGGGAGAAAACTGGCAAGGTATCACAAGCAAGGCAAAACACAATCAATGTAATGGAATGGTAGCTTATTTCAACTCCCAGTTGGGTTAAAGCATCAATACAAGTTATATCTGAGCTTCCATATCATTCTATAGCCACGGCAAATACTAAATTCATTGATGCATTTAAATTTTCTATGGCTCGAACTTTAGGCTACTACACATATTTAAATGAATACTATTTATTTATCATAAAGAAAAAATATGGATCGAGTATATCTCTACAGTGTCAGTAAAAAGCAAATAAGAAATCTATGATGCAGCGATGCGCCAAGGTCACTAGCAGTGATCTAAAACTTACACGGATCTTTTTCAACGCCCAAGGGAGTTCAATTTCATGTAAATAGTGTTTATATCTATCAACTCTGCATCTTAATGTAGTCATAGAAATATATAAACCCAATACTAGTCTAAGATGCAATAAATTTAGAATGCTTGAAGACTTTACCAGAGATAATCGTCAATCAAGACTTTAGTAGTAATAGATTATATTCAGACTGAGGAGAATGGTTTAATCAAATAAAATAGCAAGACTGCAAGGTATCTACACACTACTCTTGGAGATATTATTCAATACGTGCCAACAGGAAGATAAAGTGGAAGCTCTTAACAAAAAGAGTAGATTAAAATAGCTTTACTGCTTTTCCCTGTCAAATTGTAAGTGCAGTCCATCTATTATGTTTTCCTTCTGGCCTGTGTTTAAGTCCTCATGCAGTCATGCATATGCCTAGACATAAAAATTAACAAGAATAGATGTATTATGCAAGCTTGAAGTAGCAGATTCTTTCATGCTAGCACTTATACACTCATCATCTTTCAACAATCTATGTTTTTCATTATTCCTTAAGACCTACTTATGGGACAGTGATGATGCATAAGAGTGAGCTTTTTTAAACCTTAATCAATATCTAAATGATCTCGATATCATGTCAATCCTATTTTCTGTCTACGTCTGATCATTTCCACATCTTAATCAATTGAAAGAATATCTCTAGTGTTCACTAGCCATGACAATTTATCAGTCCAGAACCTCCGCATGATAATTATGATACATATATACACACACACACACATACATATCATTTGTTCTAAGTAGTTAGGCTTCAATTCAGGTTATCAGAAATTATTTTCTTTGCTTATTGCCATAATCTTTTCATTGCATATTGAAGAAAATCAACAAGATTATATTACCTATTACCACGGTACATCGTAATATAGATAAATTATCTAATATATAATTATCTTAATACATCATACATATAGATAAAATATATTAAGATATCTTATGAAACTACAGTCACTCAGTCAAAAGGTAATATATGTGCGTGTGAACCAGCACTTCATTCTTAATCTACCGGAACATTTGACTCCTTACCAGGCAGCAGCTATATTTTCAGGAAGTGTGGCTTTTGCAATCTTTGGGGCCCTGAAACTAAAATCTGCCTCAGACACATCCTTGACCTCTGGGTGCTCGTCCAAGAATGAGATAACTTCACTGGAGCCCCTGAGCTTCTTGCCAGTTGGAGTCACATAATAGCAGTCCATCCTAGTAAGATTCGGTCTCACTGTCAGTTCTCTCTTGAAACCAGCAGGGGATTTTGGGAGGTTTGGACAGTCAACGACCCATAAGTGCTTGCTACCAAATTCAAGATCAGTTGAGTCGTTGCAGGAAACATTCTCTTTTCTTTTGCAAGTAAAGGGGTCCTCTGTGAACTTTCTTCTAATTTCTTCATACTCTTCTTGGGTAGGTATCAGTCTCCATTTCTTGCATTCTTTGCATTGAACGGCCCATGAGGCAACTGTGTTTATAGCTGAATAACACTGTACCAAAAATCAGATAACTTCTAGTCAAAATAATTCAGCTAAAAGAAAAGAAATCAATACTAATACAGTCTCAGTTATACTAATTAAATGAAACAGCTATGCATGCAAATGCAGATAGTACGAATGATGAAACCTAGTTTTTTTTCCGGAAAACACGTGGCACAATCGATTGTGCCACAACCACCTAAAGCCCCCAAGAATTAAGGCTTATATATATGTATATGTTATAGTTTAGATTCTAGAATTTAGGAAGCATATCTTCATGAAATTAACATGGAGAAAATAATTAACTTTCTTTTAATTGTAGTGTCAATTTTAACGGATAAAATTCTAAATCTTGAAGATTACAATGTAATAAAAAGCCGAAAAATAGGAACATCTTTGCTCAAAATAGATAGAAAATCTTGAGAATTAGTTTACAAATTTGAAACGAAAAATAAGGTATATCCTGAAAAATAGTACAAGTAATAAAAATGAATGACATTCCAATTAACCCTTTTCCCCCTAAAATATAGCACCATTGCTATTTTTTCATTAAAATCCTGATTAGGTTAACTGTCTGCTTTATTCTTGATTAAAAGGCCTCAATTGAAATTTGTACAGGCCTCCATAATCTGAAGCCACCTCTGATAATATGATACCAAACAAAACCCTAATTACCAAAATAAACTCCCACCCATAAAACGGGAAGAAAATTAAAATTGGGGAAAACATGGGATGAATGATAAATCAGTAGACTCATGGGCAAAACATTCAAACCAGATTAACATCGTTAATTAACAATATACATTACTCCATTGTATAAGATTAATGAAGCCTAACCTTGTAATTTCTCTTCGGAGTCTTCATTTTCTTCGCCGGTGTGGCAAGGTTCTTCTTCGCGCTCATGGTCTTCTTCATTCGCGCCGCCGAGAGGCGGATCTTTTCTCCCTCCACGAGCTGATCCATAGTTTCGCCCATTTTTTCACTATTTCTCAGCTGCTTCAATTTAATCGAGTAAAATTGCAGGTTTACAGTCCTCGTATTTTCAGGAATTAAAATTACTTTATTTATAGATAAGATATTGAAATAAAGGATAGGTCGATTATAAATGTGGGATTTCATACTTTCTAATCTTTCGTATCCATATTGATAGACGAGCTATTTTTCGGGGTTTGAATTCATATGTTTAAGTATAAATTACAACATCATTTTTATCTATGAAACTCTATATTTCTTCAATATTATTATCATCTTGACGATGTCATTGATAAGCAATTATAACATCGATCATTGTCTCGATAGGACTATCAATTTTATCAAGAATTATGAGCGAAATATCACATTTGATTTTTGTGGATATGGTGGTGGTGTTGCAATTAAGTATCAAAAAATGAAGTTGATGTGGTGAATTGTGATGAATTTGTTTTATAAATCATGATCAATATTGTTATAGATAATTTTTCGTATTGTAATTGAATTTTAACCCAAAGTTCTTGTTTTTTTAATGTGATAACTCTGATGTTAATAAGTTTTGTATTGAAAGAAAAGACTTGTTTTTTAATGTGATAACTCTGATGTTAATAAGTTTTGTATTGAAAGAAAAGACTCGAGTCACTCGACAACAAATTGAATTGGTTTCGTGTAATTGGAAGAAACTACATCACTCTTTCATTAAATGTAATAGTGATTATGCTTTTTGTGCAGACGAGAGAATGGTGTGCATTGGATTGGTGCTACAGAATGAATTTGGGCAATATATCTCATCAAGAATAAGCACGAGACAATGTTAGTTTGGAATATCGTTATTGGTTTGTTTGAAACTTTATCGTGAATACATAACATGGGTAACCACAATATCATTTTCGAGATCAATACAAAAGATGTTATGGATGCAATCTCATATTTGTAAGAAGACTTATCGGAATTTGGTTCCATTATTTCTTATTGTTCAAGAGTTTTAAGACAAAACCAAACTTTCTCTATTTGTTTTGCTATGCCACAAGCAAATAAGGTTAATTATAATTTAACACGATAATCTCATTTATATGTTTCTCCTGTTGTGTGGTTTACTCTCATCACAAAAACTCCTGTGCACCAGGTGCATTGATAGATCCATGCAATTCGGGTCGATTCGACCCGGATCCGCGAATTTCCAAAAAAAAAATTCTAAATTTTTGTCTTGACCTTTTATGTTATAAATGTGTGACCTTTATGTACAAACATCCGTATCTTTATGTCTGTAATTTAGAAAAAAAAATGAAGATTTTCAACACAATTTGTATTGTATACTTTTATGTGATATCAATGTGACATTTATGTTATATTATGTCACCTTTATATACAAATATTCTGACATTTATGTAATATATAAAAGTGCATAAAGGTCAGAATATTTGTACATAAAGATAACATGATATAATATAAAGGTCACATTGATATCACATAAAGGTATACAGTTTAAATTATGTTGAAAATCTTCATTTTTTTCTAAATTATAGTACATAAAGGTCATGATAGTTGTACATAAATGTCACACATTTATAACATGAAGGTCACACTAATACAACATACAGGTAACAACATAAAGCAAAAAAAAAAAAAAAACTAAATTAAAAAACAAGCGGACTCGGGTTAAAACTGAATCGATCCGGATTGAATCGATTCGAATTGCATGTACACCAAATGCACACAAGATCAGCTCTACTCTCATATATTGAGCATTTGTTCGCTCAGGAACGTTAGATCATCTATTAAAGAATAATTTCGTTATTGTTAAAATAAAAAAATAAAATAAAAGTTAAAATAAAATTAACAGTTAGCAATCACTTTTTTTTTTTTTTGGGAGTTGAATATACACTTTGCCATTCAACCGAAGTACGGAACAGATCATCTAAATGGGCCACCTGTCTTTTAGTGGGCCACCTGTCTTTTAATGGGCTATTTCTCCTGTTGGATTGGTGCTCATAGTTGCTACTTGTCTTATAGGCTTTAAAGTTGGGCCACATTGGGCCTTTCATATATGTAGACCTAATAGAGGCTACTATTATCCCTTCATCGCCATGTATTTAAATTATCAAAGAATTTTCTCAAATAAAAAACATTAAAGTACTATCTTATCACATATCACACCTTTATCATACATTCAAACAAGAGTTGATATGTATTTGAATATATAATACCATACTATGGAATAATAGAAATTAAAATAATAAAATGTAGGATATTGTTGATAATTGTATTATTAATCTTATTTTTGTGGTGGTCCAATAGAGATAGGTCATTGATTAAGTGAGGATAGTGGTGTTTATGATCTGGCTAATTTAAGTCCTCTCATCTCATGCTGGAAATAAATGTAGTCCCAATCTGCCCATATAAATATGCTCCAAACCCAAATCTATGGGGAATTTATTGAGCATTTAATTTCTTTCTGGGCATTCACATTAATAAGATCAAGGACTACACCTGTTTAATTTCCCTATTATCAGGTAATTTGCTCTCACCCCACATATATCATTATCTCTATATAATCACTACATTATCAAATTTTACACTACTAATGAAAGTCTATTTTAAAAAGAACAAAATGGGTTAATTTGGAAGAAAAATATTGGTTCTTCTCTATAATCAAACCACAAGTAAATTGAAAGAATTTGTATCTTGCAAATTGAAAGAAATTGAGGGATATTTATATATATAGAATATTTAATGACTATTGCCAAGTTTTATGGCCCCCTTTTTGATTGAAGTGACTGTTTTTTTCTACCCAATAATAATGATTTCCACCCTATTATTGTACATTTCAGACCACCTTTATAAGAAACATTTTCATTCAGGTTTGAGCTGGCAATTTGAAATCAATATCCTCACAGTTAATGAAGACTTAGACCCTTGTTGTCAACTCCATTGTTTTTATTTGTATCACACACACACAAATATGATATATAAAAATTGATATTATATTTGATGGAATATATATATATATATATATTCTTTAATTTCATAATAATTGTTGTACAAAGTATACTATTAAGGAACGTGTGTATACGTATTATGATGATGTCCCTCCACCATATATATTAATTCTCAACTTAACATTGCATTTAACCGAGCTTATTAGTTCTTTAAAATAAATTGTAAAATTTTATAAACATAAAAATAGAAAATTGCTAAAAGTGAAAGAAAATAAGAGTTTACAAATTGGTTCATAGAAATTAGGGAGCCTCCACCTTTTTCCTACATATCAGGATACTAAATGGAAATGGTAAATAGAGATAAGTAAAAAGAAATAAAAAGTGTCATAGGATATAATCGAGTTGGTAAGATCTTTCGTAATGTGAGAGAAAATCCTTTGATGATATAGAAGGGTACATTCCTTAATTTACGTTGCACCCGATCGGGTGGGTCTAATCAAAAGAAATAAAAAAAATTATATGTATATGTATATTATTAACAATTATAAGATCCATAAAAAAAGATGTTTGAAAGATTTATAATAGTATAGAGAGCTATTGTAATTTGGGTCTATGGACTATTCTACCATATTAGATATTGATTATAGAAATAAAAAGTTTTATATGTATATGTATACAATTAACAATCATAAGATTCATAAAAAAAAAGATGTTTGAAAAATTTATGATAGTGTGGAGAGCTTTTGTAATTTGGGTCTAGTGACTATTCTACCATATTAGATACTACCTCCATCCCGGCTCAACTTGCCTACGTTGACCGGGTACGGAGATTAAGAAAATGCAGTTGACTCAAGTGGATATGCACTTTTTGATGGCATTTTTGTAATAATATGCACATCAAATCAAGTGGATATGCACTTTTTGATGGCATTGTTGTAATAATGTTGAAATATAGAAATATTAAGGTAAAAAAAAATTTGCCATTTATGGGCTGGCAGTTGAGTTGGGACAAACCAAAATGACAAGTAGGCAAGTTGAGCTAGTACGGAGGGAGTAGATTATAGCATATTTCTTTTCTATCACTTCATATAGATTACATATTTTTTTTACTACAAATCCATTAAAATGACACTTTTATCCTTAATTTTCAGTTACTACTTGCAATTCATCATCCAACATTTAAGTCACTATTGGAGTAAGGTTATTTTTAACTAATCACCACTTTTATAGTAGAAAAATAACAAAGGTGTGTTGTGTGGTAGCACAAAAAATTATATGCCCCCAACCCGACCCGACGCGTGGGCCGTCCCCACGCGCGCCCACACCGTAGTTGGTGTGCGCACACCTGATTTATTCTTCAAGTATCACACACATACTCTTTAGGTATCACACATATATTATTCAGGTATCACCTGATTTGTAATACTTATAGAACAAATCTGTGATACCTCAAGAACCATGCGCCCACGCCGCACGCCCATGTTGCGCACCTACACTGCGCGCGCACCTAACATGTCTAAAGGTATCACACATATACTATCCAGATATCACCTGATTTGTAATACCTATAGGACAAATTTGTGATACTTCAAGAACCATGCGCCCACGTTGCGCGCCTACACCGCGCGCACACCTAACATGTCTAAAGGTATCACACATATACTCTTCAGATATCACCTGATTTGTAATACATACAGGATAAATCTGTGATACCTCAAGAACCATGCGCCCATACCGCGTGAGCACCTAACATGTCTAAAGGTATCACACATATATTATTCAGGTATCACATACTTTTAGTTCATATTTGTAATACATATAGGACAAATCTGTAATACCTCCCACACCGCACGCGCACCTAACAGGTTTAAAGGTATCACACATATACTCTTCAGGTATCAATACATTTAGTTCATGTTTCTAATACCTATAGACAAATTTATAATACCTAAAAAAAAAAAATCTGAGCACATGGATATATGCAAAAAAAAAAAAAAAAAAAAAAAAAGGAGCGAGTCAGGTCGGGGTATAGATCCTAGGATCCGTGCTCATGTGGAAAAATCATCCCCCATATTAGCTATGGTTTTTTTTTTAATTAGGCATGTGTAGGACAATCATTTAGCATCAGAATTAGTAGAATTGATGGTGTGCAGAGACAGAATCTGAGTAATTGTTTGTGTGGAAATAAAGGTGACAGTGAGATATTTGTAGGGCTAAACTCATCCATGAGGCATCTTTCTTGGACAGGCTGCAGCCTAATCCTTCCAGCAAAATAGTCAATAATTTAACAAATCCCAAATGAGTCAAATGACCCCTAATCATATTGATGTGTTTCCTATCATTAACAAATAAATTATGATTTTGGTCCCCTATTATATTATACATTTTTTATTTATGAGAAATATACTTGATTTGACTCACAACTTATTATAACTCTCATATATTATTTTTTATTTTTTCATAAACTGATAGAACATACAACATTACTCACCTATCCAATGTAGATACATTTTAATGTATTTATTGTTGATGTATCTTGTTTGTAATGCAATTATTAATTTTACATAACATCTTAATAGATGTGATGTTTACATATTAATAATGATGGGCATGTGAATGTTTTCTACTATAACATACGTATAGCAGGAAGTCTTATCAATAATATATAATTGATAAGACAAAATGTATAGAAAGAAATTTTAAGAGTTATTTTTTGCCCAAATTTTGAAATTAAAGTCCTTGTCATAATTAATGTTGATTTAAGGGGCAGAGAAACTTAATTGAATTTCTAATAATTAAAATATATATTGTTTCTTTTTCATTAATGTATAAATCATATGAGATGCAAGTTGACATATGTAATATATTGTATGGTCACATTTGCAATTTAAGTTTGATACAGACAGAAAGATGATCAATTTATTGTGCTAATTTCTATAATTCAACTGTTTCTTCTAGTTGATCTTCATGGCGTTTTGGGTTCTTTGTTAATTTATAGCCAAACCATATAGTTTAATTTGTTTGTTGGTTTTCTTAATTAGGCATGGAAAAATAGGTGGTCCTACTCTTTTGTGATAATTTGCTTCCTCAATGTGAATCAAGCATGAATGAGTGTACCATTCAAAAACTTATCAATTAATTGGATTACCAAAACTTATTTAAATCATTTCATTAATATAATTATGAGAGATTAAATAGTTCCACTATTCACGACACAAACTCATTTTTACTAGTTAATATTTATTTTGTAGATTATAAGTTGATCCATCTCACAAAATCAGATCAGCAAGATAGTCATAATTAATATGTTCTTTTGATTATGTGCTTTGATTTTCGATATTAATAATATTTTTTGTTCATAAAAATGAAATAGAAAAAAGTATCGTGGTAGAATGTAGTGACTTGCATTCAACTAGCATGGGGTTAGCTTTACCATTTTGTATGGTATAGTGATGTTTGTGTTCCACAAATTATTGGAGTATATGTATAATATATATATATATATATATATATATATATATATATATATATTTAATTCAATAATTGACAAAAGAGTTTATAATTTTACATATCTTTCATCTCTAAAATCAATTATATGACAAGGATCAACAAACATATGTAATGTGCTTTCAGCTATATGTTTTTTTGTTTTTTTCACTTTGCAAGATTTTATATTACTTTAAGTGTGCATTAAAAAAACACACACACACACATATACACACACATATATATTGTTTTAAATAAATTAAATTACAATTAAAAATATAAACTTATTGTTAATGGTCACTAAAAATAAATCTAATGACATCAAATATGTTAAAAATGAACAATTGATTAATTGACATATATAATAAATAAATAAAAACATGTCTTAAATTTAGTTTCAATAATCCTACATAGTCTTTAGGAGATATATCATATATGCATTATAGTCCATCATTAATTTTATTTTATTTTTCAAATTAGCATGCACATACCACTATACTTAACTAGATTAAAGATTATAAACAAATTAAAAAATTAAATAAATAAGGACCAAATTTCCCTATGTTCATTTGGATCATTTACTTACTCTAATGTTGTATTTTATTTAATAATTTCATCAAGATGAAGCCTACTATTAGGCCAAAAACTAAGGTTGAACATCCTTCCAGTTTATTTAATTTGTGTAGGTATATTGAAAAATCCAGAAACTATTATTTAATCCCTATAGCATTTTTAAGGATCGCCCTAATATCAGTTGTCAAGAATATTTTATTAAAAATAAAATAAAATGTCAAAAACTATCACGAATTTAATTTTTTAAATTAATTACCTTGATAACAAATAACGTAATTATCCCTTGATATAATAGATATATGCACTGTAAATATATAGTACTTAATTAATTAACAAGATAACGACGTGTGAGTTGACAAAATCAAATATTTTCTTTCACCTAATTCTGATAACTACCACTTTAATAAGCCCTTTTCATTGCATGCCGAGTACGTACATGTCATTGATGTCATACTACAATATTATAGGAAATTTCGAAATTAATGTACTATTATTATTGAACATATATACTTGCAATTGCTAAAAAAAAATTGAAATCTTTTTTTTTTCTTTACACCAAACTCCCCTTCTTAATTCTTAAACTGAAAATGATGTCTAACCTAGCTTGCAATTAAATCAGATGAAATAAATAAATTATTGTGTCAATAAAAAAAATATAGTAGTTCTAACTTAATATAGTTATGTGTACCATCAAATTTTATTCACTGCAAATTATTTTAAAGCTAAAGGGGCAAGTAAATAATATTAATTATTTAGTTATGCCGGCAATATTATTTTACTTATTCAATTCTTTTCTTCCGATTGAAAAAGTACTTGGTAATTAAAATCTAATCTAATTAGGACTTAGGAGAACACGTCAAAATAATTATTTCGATCAAATATTTTTATGCTTTGTAAGTAAAATTTATAATATTCCATTATATCATCCGTAATCACAATAAAATAACATTGGTAAAGACACATTAGCTAAGAAATAAAATTGAATGCATTGACTCATATCTCAATTTGCGTATATCAAACACATTTTTATATCCTAAATCATTGACAAGAAGAGAAACACAACAATATAATATGAAATGTCGCATAAATATAATTTTATGAAATTGAATCTATTACTTATATTTCAAATTCATTTTTATAAATTAATTAATATTTATGAATCTTATTACTTACATTCCTTCAAATTCTTTAAAGAAAAAAGTAAACCCAAAAGTAAAATATTAATAATCACGTGCTTCTAGAAGTCTTCCCCGGACACTAACTATCAAAATGTTGAAAGAAGGAATTTTTGGGTTTTAATTTGTTGATTTATTAAATTAATAATGTATATTGTTCAGTATATATTCAAAGATTTAGTCTAAGATATATATATTTTAATGTGAGCTAATGTTTCAAATTTAAGACATCATCCTTTAATTTTAGCTCAAAATAAATATGTATATTAATTAGTATAAATGTTCTTTATGATACTTACTAAACAATACATTTCATCTAATATCGTATGTATCACACGGAAAAGTTAAAGAACAATAAAAAAATATGTCCTGTATTTTCAGTTTCATTGATTTGTAAAAATTGGACCATTGTACTTCCATTTAAGCATGTCCTTATATCATGTCATGTAAGACTTTTATCTTCCAATGTATTATGACACTTCTCTATCTTTAAAAAAAAAATTAAAATTAATGACTAAATATTAAAGACTAATTTTTACAAGTAAAAAAAAAATAAAATTACAGAGACCTAATGAGCTCGATCTCCTATTCTCATTACTGTTTCTGAAACCGCGTATCCAAACAGCCCCTAATTATAAATTTTGCCGATTAAATAAAAATTAATGCATGGGAGTTTAGGGCGCCGTGTTTTTGGTGACGTGGCGTTGCATGCATTGCTGATGAGGTTTTGATACGCCGTGTTTGTTTGTCAACCCACCTGTAAATTAATTATTTAATTCACTAATAAATAAACTACTTTTGAGTGAGAAACAAAACATATCTACTTACCATTATTATATTTGGGAGTAGGTATTTTAAGTCTTAATTTAATTTCTCAATTACCTTATTTTCTAAACTGTCCAAACAGATACTACCCATCCTCTCTTCTTCCCCATGTTTCCTTCTTGGAGCAGTTGGCCTTTGTGGGCCTATCTCCAATTATTTTGTCTTCTATTTTTGTTTTTTTCTTTTTTGTTCTATCAATCTATGTTATTGGAAGTCCTTTTCATTAGACGAAATATAATTGGAAATTCAGTCCTTTATATTTATGATAATAATTTATATGAGATTGGTCATCTCACGAATATAAATTCATGAGACAAAATCTACTATTCTTAATCTGAACCCCGTTAAATTAGATTTATGAACGATCTTTTGGGAAAAAAGAGCCGAGTCTAAACTGCTTTAGTTGACATTCACATTTGGAACCAATGCTAATTTTAGAATGGTTTGTTGGATATTTGGATAAATACATTTGATTTATTATATATAATCAAATTGAAATTGGAATGGATTAAAACCTTAAGTACTGAAACTCGATTCAGCTTAGCTGAGTTGAATTAGATTAATTACATTGTATATAATGTAAAAAAGTTGTTTCTAATTGAGTGGATCGAGATGGGTTTGAGCGATTAATAAGGCAATAAAATAAAATAAATTTGATTGTAGTACTTTATTAAGCAGTCAAAGTCTCCAATCTTGTAATTAACTTTGCATATTCTAAGATTTAATTTCTGAATTAATTAAGAAGCAAAGATTTAATGAGAGATTACATAAAAAAAAAATCCTTATTATTGACCTACCAAAAATGATAGTAAACTTTATTCAAAGACTCAACCTCAAATATCTCAACTTTCTTCAACTGAACTCTCTCTCTCTCTAGACTCAACACACACTCTCTCTCTCTCTAAAGTTTAGTGCTCATTCACTTCTTCGTTCACATAATTGCTTCCATTAATCATTCACATTCCATGCTAGAAACTGCAACAGTTTTCATCTCACTACACAAATGCTGAAAGTATTCAACAAGAAGCTCCGCCGCCTCTGCTCGCGGCTGGGCTGGCCGCGCCGCCACCGCCCCCGCCCCAAAATCGTGGTCAAAAAGCTCGGAAAGTCCAGCTCGCGAAGCCAGGCCGATTCACTCAACGGAATCTCCTCCGCCGTGATTTATCCCAGCTCCGAATTGTCCACCGCCGCAAAACCGATACGGTTCGCCACATTCAACGCCGCTCTGTTCTCCATGGCACCCGCCGTTGCAGCCACCGGAAATTCCTCAGATTACGAGGATCAGCAATTAGATCACCGATCAAAATCCGCAATCGACCGCCCTAAAAGCATACTGAAGCAATCGCCGTTGCATCAGAGCGCCGCTCGAGAGGATCATCTCTCGAAGCAGCAGAAATTCGCGAAATCTCGATTGAGAGTCTCGATTAATCTCCCCGATAATGAGATTTCGCTGAAGAAAAGCGGGCAGCTGACCTTCGAGGGCAGTAGTGCGGGCAGAGGTGTTAAAGGAAAAGCGCCATTAAAGCTGAGTAGCATGAATTCGAGTCGGAGAACGGTGGTGGAAGTTCTGAGAGAATTGAATGCGGATGTGTTGGCGTTGCAGGATGTGAAAGCAGAGGAAGAGAAGAATATGAAGCCATTATCGGATTTGGCAGAAGCTTTGGGGATGAAGTACGTTTTTGCAGAGAGTTGGGCTCCAGAGTATGGAAATGCGATTTTGTCCAAGTGGCCTATTAAGCGATGGAAAGCTCAGAAGATCTTTGATGACACTGATATCAGGTTTTCTTTCTTTTGTCCTTTTTTTCCCTCAATTTTTCTGTGCTTTGAGAGAATTTAATTTAGGAATAATGAACAGAGCTCAAGTTTACAAGTTTTTCAAAGTGAAACATAATCTTTTTTTCCGGTGAAATGCAAGCCACGTGATTTTCGTAAGGATACATTTGCTATTGTTTAGGTTTCAAATTGAATAAAAAAGTCTACTTTAGATTGCAAATTAAAAAAAGGTCATACTTCATCATGTTGTTTTTATCCCTCTGAAAGTCATATGATGTGTATTTTGCCGGAAAAAAAGTTTAGATCGCATTTTAGAAAACTCTTGAAATTCAGGTTGCAATCGAATTTAAAAAAAAAAAGAAAATTATGCTGCAAATGAAAAACGGCCATACTTTAGGTTGATTTTTGCATTTAGCCCCATTTTATTATTTGCACGTAGTGTATTGGTATGATGAAATGAAATTAAATCGAAACATGGTAGAGAAAAGAAGAACTTATGTGTGTGTGGTGTAGGTTGTTTGACTTGTTTCACATGAAAAGGCAAAAAGAAGCTAAAATAGAAGTTGGCTATAGAAACAAAATAGTAGCTTTTATTACAAATATGTGCAACGATAGCTGGTTTCCATGAAACAAGGAATCTATGCATGTGAAATACTGCTACATAAAAGACCATTGCACAATATGTAACTAACCTCAGAAAATAGAATAGTTACTAAAGAAAGTACAGTAAAAAGTCAATATATGATCTGTTATTAATTGAGCCCTTTAAAGAAAACACACACACACTTGATGTGGTTCTGGACATTATATATGATGTAGGAATGTATTGAAAGCCACTATTGATGTCCCTCAAGCTGGAGAAATCAATGTCTTTTGCACACTTCTCGATCATCTAGACGAGAAATGGCGAATGAAGCAGATCAACGCCATTATACAGTCGACTGGCGTGCCACACATTTTAGCCGGAGGCTTAAATTCTCTTGACGAAACAGACTACTCGCAAGAGAGGTGGACAGAGATTGTGAAGGTGAACCCCATTTCGAACAATTTGCAACAAGTTCTTGATAATTCTTGTCTTGTACTAACTTTGCATAGCATTGTCTTAATGTACAGTACTATGAAGAAATGGGAAAACCGACGCCTAAGGTTGAGGTAATGAAGCATCTAAAGAGTCAAGAGTATATAGATGCTAAGGATTATGCAGGAGAATGTGAGTCTGTTGTGATGATAGCCAAAGGACAAAGTAAGACTATTAAATATCCTCAAAAATGAAGACATTTTTATTATGATTTTTGTGGTTTCGATTTTTCTCAAATCTTTTGAAACAATGTAGGTGTACAGGGGACGTGCAAATATGGGACGCGAGTAGATTACGTATTATCATCAGCAAACGCGCCTTATAACTTCATCCCAGGGTCATACTCGGTGGTTTCTTCGAAAGGGACTTCTGATCATCACATAGTGAAAGTTGATGTGATGAAAGTAGGCAGTGGTTCTCAGCAATGTGTGAATAGGAAGCCGACCCAGAACAGAAGGCGAACGGTCAAGATAACGCATTCTTCGTCTCCATCAAAGGGTATATGGAAGATACAATCTTGAGGAACTGATAATTGAACTAAAAAAAAAATGTTTAGCAGATTGATCATTGAGATACACAAGATAAGTGGTAGAAAGATTTAAGGGCTGCTTTTTTCTTGATCTCAGTTTAAGTTAATGTAGAGAGTAAAGAGTGTTGAACATACAATATGACCACGATTGTATAGATTCATTTGTAAGACAAATTCTTGATTACAAGTGTTTTCTTGAGTATAGTGGTGTATTAACATTGTACTAGAACGGTGTTTATCTGAACTTCTAAGCCATAAATCAGATATACTTTTAAAGATTTTAAATAATAAAAAAAAAATCTGTTGGAAGAAAACATATTTGGGCTCCTTACTTTTAAAAGAAAGTCTCATCATAATAAGGCCCATGTAACTGCAAAATCTATAGTTGAGGGCCTTGAGGCCCATGTCAATGTATATAGATATTCCATTTTTATTTATTTAATGTGTTTTTATAAGCAGTCATATTATCGTTGCTTATTAGTTAGTTGTATCTGTGGTGAATTTAGTAAAAATAATACACAAAAACTTCTGTGCATCAGTTGCACAGAAGTTAAAATTCGCGCAATCCATACCTTTATGTTATAAATGCAGTATCTTTATGTACAAATATTTGTACATTTTAAAATGAACATGCATAAAAGTATTATATTTATAACATAAAGGTACTACATTTATAACATAAATGTATGAATTACACGGTACAATTGATGCACAGAAGTGTTACTCAAAATAATAAGCTCAACACGAGATACTCTATTATATCAAATCAATGTCTT
Source organism: Scutellaria galericulata (assembly GCA_946896805.1). Classification (NCBI taxonomy): domain Eukaryota; kingdom Viridiplantae; phylum Streptophyta; class Magnoliopsida; order Lamiales; family Lamiaceae; genus Scutellaria; species Scutellaria galericulata. The sequence continues at coordinate 1,821,968 of OX335792.1, read as the reverse complement.
TGATCCACCGAAGAAAGAATCATATATTTAATTTTCTTTGATAGAAGCATGAATAAGATGATTAATAATAGAAATGAAGAGAAAAGAGGTCTAGGTAGGATTAGCGTTGATTGCAGCCTGAATTTGCTCGAGAGATCTGCCTTTGGTTTCAGGAACAAGTTTAATGACAAAGAGAATAGCAAATGCATTGACAGTGGCATAAAGAATGAAAGTCCCATAAGAGCTCCATGTCATGAGAAAATTGAAAGTGTAAGAACAAGCCCATGCACCAAACCAGTTCACCAACGTGGCTAAGCTCCCTGCTACTCCTTTTATGTTTATTGGGAATATCTGCAGTCCACTTTAAGCTTAATTCACTCTCTTAATCATCAAATTAACTATAACTGTTTCTCTTCTTACCTCTGACATTACCACCCATGGAACTGCTCCCATTCCTGCTGAGAATGCCCCTATGTAAACCTAGTATACACAAAATTCATTCTTAGATTCTGTTTTTTTCTCTTTTTTCTTCATTTAATCACGTCTTTCTGTTTCTCGAGGTACATCTCGAATAGCTCACAAGCTGTAATATCTCATTACTACTGATGGTGTACAGTATAGAAAAAAAAGTAAAAACTTACCAAAATGCCAGTGACAGCAAGTGCTGGAGCTGCACTGGTTGCAATTCCATGCTCCTATTCAAAAGCATTTCTCTTCTTCAATCACATTGTTATACAAGAAAAGGGTTAACTAAAATCAAGAAAATAATGAATCTTTACCTTCATAAAGAATGAGATCCCTGTAAGCAGACAACCTAGTACCAATCCTGCTCCAGAAATCTGTACAAGAATGAAAAAACCCCACATTTTCTTACATTCTACATACATAATGCAAACGACAATCATATTGTTCTAGCTTATGATCAGTTGCTATGTATACTGAAATTTACCACTAAAAGAGGCTTTCTTCCTGCTCTGTCAATCAAAGTAGCACCCAATGCAGTGATTATCACCTGACACATACAATGTTCAAACACTTAGTTATAACTAGTTGTATGATTTTGCTATATATATCTCCCAAGAACTGATAGGGCGAAACGACGGAGCAACCTGAAGAATTGCGTAGATTATAGTTCCAACATCTGCTGGGAATCCTGAAGATTCAAAGATACTGCTTGTGTAGAAACAGATTCCATTGATTCCTCCAAATTGCTGGCACACCATTAGTCCTACTCCTATCTGTCTCACAGATAACATTTCAGAGAGAGAGAGAGAGAGTGAAGCAGACAAGGAAGAAGAATCATACAGTGACTGAGCGAATATACTGTCTTTGAAACAAGTCAAGTACTTTGGCTTTTGGAAGCCTCTCCAGAGTGTCTATATAATCCTGTTCACAAATATCATCATCCACATTTCCTGTAAATAAAAAAACATCAAAAATGGCTTTATTGAGGAGTTTATTCATACTTGAATTTCAGCAGCCTCTTCTGATATGTCTGAATTCTTTCCTCGAAGTCTTCGTAGTGAAGCCTCAAACTCTTTCTTTTTTCCTTGTTTTGCCTAAACACACACATTTCTACTATGTAACATGTTTTCTCTCTTTTGATCATAATATCTATCAAATGCGGGTTTTGATTCTTACCAGCCATCTGGGAGACTCTGGAATGATAGCAACACCCAAAAGAAGAACAGCACAGGGGACTATTCCTGTTGACAAAGTGAGTTTGATCTAATTTTAGTATCATGAATGATTCACTAAATAAATATATCTAAGTTATTGCATAATTTTTTTTTACCTACTAATGCTAAAGTCCTCCATTTTAGAAATGTGCCTATGATGAAGGACACAGATACTGCAGTGCAAATCATAAGCTGCAAAGTTGGAATGACCAAATAACCTTAAACACTGTTTTCTAACAACTCTTTTGTCGAAAAAAACACAAGTATATATGCTTTTTTTAGGACATACCTGGTTTAAGGTTGTCAATGCTCCTCGTAAATCCTTTGGTGCAATTTCAGCAATAAACACTGGAACCTACCAACCAAATTGTCAACACTCTTGACACCTCAGTCGGCACCTACTGACGTGGCAGTCTGTGCCACGTCAGCAGACACCCACAAAGGGTAACATAAGCAGGGCAGAAGATATTTTTACCACATAAGAAAAGACTCCCATCCCATATCCAGTTGCTAATCTTCCAATATCCAAAAGAAGAACACTCTGTGAAATCAATCAATCATTAATCTTGGTAAATCAAGAACTGGTTTATTAACATTTATTACAACATACTAGGATCAGGAGTGTAATAACAAATACCTCTGCAAAGTAAATCGACAGCCACCCTGCTGCACAAAATCCACTCGAAACCATCATTGCCTACTTGCATTCAACATTTTCAAGATCAGAGACAAATGAATCTCGAATAAATTTCCAAAAAAAAAACCCGAAAGAAACTCACCCCTTTTCGGCCTATATTATCTGCGATTTTGCCACTAGTGATTGCTCCAATCATCGCTCCAAAAGTCAATATGGATCCAAACAATGAGTACTGCAAACACACCAAATCGTCGAATCATCGAATCGAACCAAAACCTAACTAGTATTAAACCCTAATTTCTTACAAACCTCTGCAAGAGACAAGTTCACATCTTCTCTGATTGCAGCCTGCGTGGGTGATGAATATCCTGCCTGAAAAAAAAAAACAAACACACATCACACAATTCTCGCAGAAATCAAGGAGAAGAAGATTATCGTTAACCAAATATGATCACATACACAAGATCCAAAGGCGTAAGAGCCACAAACAGCAACAAATGTGCTGAGATACACCATGAATCTATCGTCCTTGCTGCTTTGAACGCCATTTCCTGCAATCTCATCTGCGAGAAGTGGAGCTCTCGTCTCGTCTTGATTCGCAGCCATGGCTGTCTCTGGTGTTGCTCGCGAAGCAGAGTGAGAATATATCGAGAAGAAAAAAATGTTGAAAAGGGAAGGATGAATCAGTTTGTGGTTGGCGCCATATATGTGTAGCTGGAAATTTGTGCACTACTGTTATAAACGAGACTGTTTCCTTTTTTTAGTACTTTTGGACGGATCTACCCCTAGCTTCTGACCTTTTTTACCTTCATCTTCCTGGGTAAAACCGTAATTAGCAAGTAAAAACACCTCAAATACCAACCACCAAGCAAATATTGAATTAATTTTTTACCTTTAATTTAACTTTATTACTTTTCTACACAACTTTGGGAGATAAACAAAATTGCGCTTCTAATGAAAGATAAAAAAGTCTTTGCACACTTAGTAACTTCACACGATATGAGTGTTTTTATAAGGTTACACGACCCTATAATACACACATATCGTTTAATTTCAGTTTCATAGTGAGATTTAACAATATGTGTTTTTTCATAGGTATATACGATATGAGAGGATAGGATCATATTGCGTAATTCTATGAAAAAACACATCATGTAATATCCCGCATAAAATTGATTTTTTTTAAGACAAATTCATCAAATTTCATGATTTATAGTATAAAAATAACAAAATTATTATTTATAATAAAAAAATTCAAATGTATATGAAATGTGGTATTTTGAACACCAAATTTAACTAATGAATTTCTAATGAAACATGGGGACGTAGTATTTACAAGCCCAAACACGAAAGTAGATACGTTTGGAATAGAAATCATTCGAAACATTTTTGTCAAATTTTAAATTTTTTTTTTTTTCTATTTATGTGAAAGTTCCAAACTACGGTCATCAAGTGTATTGTAGTGACGCATAGAGCTTTTTTTTATATAGAGTTAGTGATTTTCTTTTGTGAATGATGGTGTATTAATCATCCATTTTAAAATAACTACTATTATTTTAGAAAATATAATTTATTTCAATTTATTTATCGTGGATGTGGCGTACTCTGTTTCTTTTGCACTAGACTTTTGTTTAGTAAATTACATTAATTAATTATGTCTATTAAATGTTGCTTAATATAGTCATTTTATACACATTATTATAGCTATTAAATGTTTTACTAAACCACTTTAGACAAGACTTATTTTGTGATGGATGAAGTGATAATTTTGAATAACAAATTTTCAAAACTAAATAAATAGTAAATATATGAATATTCATTTGGCGACCATCTGAAATAATATTTGGCATATTTCCTAGAAAGAAAATAATATTCTGCATATTTATTTTCGTTCGCGAGATATTTAAGAAATTTTTATTAAATAATATTTATGTCATAATTTTTTGTGCTTCTGAAAGCGAAAGTTTTTGGACAACCAATAAATATTAAGTCCTATTTTTCCAATTCTGTTGTAGGGATATTGTATTCTACTATCTTTCCTTTTGTTTTGAATAAGGAAAATATTCGAATATACTTGATTTAGACTATTGGATGTGAATCATTAAGTAATCATGTGAAGTCTTTCATTCCAATTCAAATACTCCAATCTTTATAATTATCTATTGGATGTGACCTCAATAATAGAATCAATCCCCTCTATTTATCATCATCTTCTAATTTTATATTTCATCTCATGAATATATATTTATATATCTTACATAGGTGTGTTATTTGGTTACTTGAATGGGATCAGAAGTTGAGATTGTATACCAAAGCAACTTCATCAAAACTCCAAATATTGAAGGGTATATGTGTGAGAAAAAAAAAATGATACAAGTAGATTATAACTAATAAGTTGATCACACCAAATTAAGTTGGGTTGACCCATAATTTTATTTGGCTCGCCATCATGAATGTCAGAATCCTTATTGAATGCACAACTTGTCCAATCACCTATAATTATTCATATCAAACAAACTCATAAAGTATGATAACAATAAAATACCTGTAATTAATACTAATAAAACGAAACACTAGCCTAAATAATAAAAACGCATCTTAAGTATATCTCATTTTGCACTTTACAATATTATTTATAAATGTTTGCAATTTACTATATCATGTATAAGAATTTTGCAAAATAAAATAAATCTGACCGCCACGTCATCAAATTTCACCGGAGATTGTTCAAATGCATCTAAATTTTACACTTTACTATATGAACTTTAAAAGTTTTCATTTCACTATATAAAGTTCACAGATTTTGCAGACTACAATATTTTCAGTTGCAACGTCGTAAAATCTAATCGAAAACTGCTCACTTACATGATATTTAGACTAAATTTGTTTTGAAAATGTCGTTTACAATATTTTCATTACCTAATCTATTTATTATTATTATTATTATTATTATTATTATTATTATTATTATTATTATTATTATTATTCAATTCTAAGCCCTGATTTGAGAAGAAGAAAAAAAATTATCACCCTAAAAATTAGATCAATGCACGTGAGTTGTTTTCGATGGTATTTTATGATGTAGTAGTTGGAAATATTGTCACCTACAAAAACCTTGTACTTTATATAGTAAATGAAAACTTTTAAAGTATATATCAAAATGCTAAATTGAAATGCACTAGAAAAGTCTCCAGTGAGATTTGATGACATGTCAATCGAATTTATTGTATTTTGCAAAATTCGTATATATGATATAGTAAACTGCAAACATTTATAAATGATATTACAAAGTGTAAAATGAGGTATATTTGCGATGAGTTTTTATTTTTTACCCTTTAAAATATGGTGTGATGGATGCAAGAAAGAAGAAAAAACCACAAATACACCAATCATATGCATATATAAAAACAGATTGATGATAGTTTTAATTGATGGTCCCTTGATGCTTAAACATAACATGGGCCTTAATTTGACCTTTTTCTAATGGCTAAATCCAGTTGTCCCTCATTCAAAATGAATGGCCCAAACTTACTAACCAATCAAATTGAGCAATCAACATTTTTATTTTATTTTAATAAATAGTTGGGGTTTTACATGTGAGAGTACATTTATTTAAACTCAAAAAAGACAATAAAGGACAGAAGAAAAATGTTATGAAAACTCAATGACTTGTTTTTCTTGTGAGGCATGTCAGAGATTGAGACAAACATAGGTTGTTTATATGCCTTTACAAATTACAATAGTATCATCCACGTGGATGTGTATAAAATAGATTATATTTAATGTAAAATGTTGTAACATTCTTGTATACATGATTTGAAGTTTGCACTAAAAGCTGATGGATCAGACAAGGTTGTATGTTCATGCACAAGTTGACAAATCAAAATTGAAGCCCTCCTCATCTGTCACGCTATCATTATGAAATTTATTCAACTTCATGGTTTTTTTTTTTTTTTTTTTTTTATTTGGTTTCAAGCTTATATCTGATTGAATAATTTAGAGATTATAACTCAATTATTGAAGATATCATATGAATTGTAGGGGGAAATTGCAAATTCAAAACCCCATCTTTTGGTTATTCACCAATTAAGAATGTTATCTTTTCGGGTTCTGATATTGAGATATTATATTTTTTTAATATAGGTGCTTTTTGGACAATTAGCCCAAAATTTTAAAATTTTGGATCTAAATCACATGTGCAGTGCATGTACATATTCTAATTTGGGGTTTTTTTTTTTCTTTTCTTAATTTGAGTTGATTCTTGCTCAAATCGAATGGATTTGGATAAATTAATTTGGAGTTTGGCTACTCCTTGAAGAAATGAGTACTTTGGTGTAGAAAACAGTGAATTTTGGTTAAGTTTGAGAAAGCTCTATCGTAACCGCCGCCTCTACCACCGGAATCCATCATAATCACCCTCAAGCTCACAAAAAAATTGATATTCTCGAAACTGAACCAAAATATATGTTTTATATATCAAAACACTCATCTCCTTAGGCCTTAACAAAGACCCAAATCAATCTATCAAATTCAATTCGATTGAAACTCGATTTGAGCAAGAATCAATTTAAATTTTCAAAAAACACTGATCTAAAGAGACACATGCACAACACAAGCAATTTAGGTCTGATTTTTTTGGGATTTCGGACTAATTATCTTAAAATTATCCAAATTAAAAAGATAATATTCTAATATCGAGACTCGAGAAAATAATATCTCTGTATAATGAATGACTAAAAGATAGTGTTCTAAATTAGCAATTCTCCTAATCATATGATAATCTTTTATGCCCTAAATTCGATGTTTGATCCGCTAATAGTTCATTGCTCTTTTGTTTAGTACTCTCTTCTTTCCACTTTAGAAATAAACATTTATCTCCTACCTTTCAGTGATGCAGGATTTAAATAAATAAATAAAAGGTTTTTACTTTTAAACCAATCGGAATAAATCCCCATTGAAGATGGTGTATACCCGAGCCCATTGTGGGGCCCAGAAAAGAAACTCGGACATGATATCTTGTAACGTATTTTCATACTGTATTAGGCCCAATATTGACTGATATGGGCAATGGTAAACCTTGGGCCCAACAGGGTGTGGCCCAAAAGAAACTTCAGCATAAATATCTACGTGGGCCATGGGCGAATCGTCTTGCTAAGAAAAACTAATTTTGGTCCCCCAATATCGACTTTGCCAACTTTCAGAATATAAAACTAATTTTAAGAAAAAAAAAGCATAGTATAGAGAAGTCACTCTTTTTTATTTTTCTTTTAGAAGAAATCAAAAGAACTGGTATATATGTATATATGTTGGTTTTATCTTTTTAAATATTTCGAAATTTTGTTCAGTTTTTATACGATGTAATATTTATTTACTTTAATTACTAATACAACATTAAATGAACTGAGAAGTATCAGCGCTCATTAAATAAGGGTAAATATCATTATGAATTATGCAAATTAATATTAATTTTATAGAGTTGATGGGCACACGACAAAGGTTCTCCAGAATTACTTTTGAGATAAATATTTGTATTAAATTCAGGATTAGTGTTTTAGAACTACTCTTTTTATTTATTGCTCAAATATTCTGATAGTCCAATTAATTTTAGAGTAGGACCACATTCTAGAACTCTGATAAGTTGTTTAAAATTCTTTTATTTATTAATAGGTGAAAAGTACACCACAAATTCAAAATCTTCAATCATATTACACAAACCTACATCAATCATTTTGTTAAGTCATCACCACGAAACAAAACAAATATGTCAAAAAGCTATACATTTGTAATTAAATTAACATAAAGAAGTATCAAATCTCATAAGAATCATATTCATAAATAAATAGGAAAAAAGTGTAAAATGCCAAAAAAAAAAAAATGATCAAGATGAACCCTAGAAGAACCAATGTTGGATGAACTACAAAATGACAGGGCAAATATGTGCGCATTAATTTGTTGCAAGACATTACAAATTCAATGGTGTTGAGAAGCTGCCTTTGCTAAGCACAATAAGCTTTTCATGCTCCAACCTTTTGCAATCAAGCATTGCTATTACATCCCTTCGATAGTCGCAGTCGGGCTTTTAGCATTCATCGAGGGATCCGAGTCCTCTACTATGGTACAAAACACGACAATCATAGTAGTGTAAAACGACGTTGTTCCACACAAGAGAATCATTGTTAGCCAACAAGCTAACTGGTTTCCTATTTGTTAACATTGTTTCATACTACAACAGTTGTTGCTATATTTCATACCATAGCCATCTGAACGAATCACAATTCGCCTTTTAACTTCGCCATCTCCTTTCTGTTTGTTTTTCAACCCAAACACCGCCATTTACCATCCGATGCACTTATGCTATACACTGCACCGTTCTTGCTCACTTATTCATCTCTTGGAAGAATTACCATACCCGACTCTATATATCAGTTCACACAGAGATGATGGGGTTCGAGTTTAAGTAATCACAGAACCAAAATCAACCAAAGAATGCTATCTACCACCATGGTTCTCATCATCTTCTCTGTGTGCCTCTACATGGTCTTGCTCGAAAGTGTAGAACTGATAACCAGCAGCTGTCGACAAATGACCAGAGCCACTGCTACTCACCGATCTCTCAATATCATCCATATTTGCAATCAGAGAAATCGGCCTTTCAGGTATCGATGGTATAGCTACATCAGTGTCCAACATCTTAACCACCTGGTCCATCGTCGGTCTAGCATAGAGTTGGGGGTGCGAACACAAAACAGCCACCAACACATACTTCTCCACCACCTCCGGTGAGCCCAACTCCGCCATATCCTCTTCAATCACATCAAGCCCTCGCCCTTTCCTAACCAACGACCAAGCCCAATCCGTCAACAGAGTAGGCTGTCCATCATTAACCGCCATAAGAGCCTTCTTCCCACTCAACAGCTCAAGAAGCACAACCCCAAAGCCATAAACGTCGCTCCTCTCAGTCAACTGCCCATACAGAGCATACTCGGGGGCCACATATCCCATCGTCCCTGCAACCCTAGTGCTCAAATGAGTCATTCCCTCGGGTGTAAACTTGGCCAATCCAAAATCAGCTACCTTAGGCTCAAACCTCTCATCCAAAAGGATATTACTAGCCTTAATATCGCGATGGAATATAGCAGGCTGTGCACCGTAATGCAGATATGCCAAGCCCTTGGCCGTCCCAAGGGCAATCTTTTGACGAACGGGCCAACTCAGCTTCTTCTCCACCAATCCAAAGAGATGATCATGGACACTCCCATTCTTCATCAAATCACACACGATGATCCTCTGATGACCCTCCAGAGGAGTAGTGGCCGTGCAATACCCTCTGAGAGCAACCAAATTTACATGTCGAACACTCGCGATTACTTCAACTTCATGAGTGAAACTAGCATCACCAGCTGCAGAGCAGTTCTTGAACCTCTTCAATGCCACTTCAGAGCCATCAGACAATACACCTTTATACACATTTCCATATCCCCCTTTCCCAATTATGTTATCCCTAGAGAAATTTCTAGTTGCTGCTTTGATTTCATCAAATGTAAACCTAATTAAGGACGTGCTAGCACTGATTGAATCCAATCCAGAACTCACATTAGTTTCATTTCTCATACTGCTCCACTTTTGCTTCATGTATCTGGCCTTTTTTCGCCGGAAAAACCAGACACCGGCCAATCCGAGAATCAGAATCACACCGCAAACCACAAAGACAACACTAATTACGATTTTCTTCTTCTTGCTACTAGAATTAGGCGAAGTGAAATCGAGATTAAATAAACACTTAGCAGTACCGATATCAGTAGGTCCGAATTGATTACCAAAAGCGGCGATGTAAATAAACGGATACACCGTGCAATCGGAGACGTTCCCAATCGAAGGTCCGAGGAGATACGACGCCTGAATTCCGGCGAGCGCGGTGGTGCACGAGGCGCAGGGGGAGTTATTCAGCAGTGATTGGTTGCAGGCGGTGACGACGCCGTCGAGTGCGGATCGCGGCACGGCGGCCTCGAACTCCGATCGGGTGGTGATGTTCATGCAGCCACGCGCAATCCACGGCGTCTCGAAGCCGCAGCGGCGGCGGATGTCGAAATTGGAAAGGTACTGGTTGACCAGCGACTCGTAGGCGTCCCAGCACGACTCGGCGGACTCGGGCGAGGGGAGGAACGAGTTGGTGACTCGGAGGTGCTCGGAGAGAACGAGGCGGAGGCCTTGGCGGATGTACTGGCACTGGGGGTTGGGATCCACATTACTGCGATTGGTGAGCGGCCCTAAACGGCGCAGCGCGTCGAAGTTGAGCTGGCATCGAGACGATGCGGTGCCGTTTTGGAGGAGGGAGCGGGAGGCGGAGAGCGACGGCGATGGAAGTATTGATAGGAAAAGTAGCAGAAGATATGTGAAAGGAGGCATCTGAAAATCGTGTAGTGGAGAAGGTTTTGGTGGGAGGTGAAGGGCGCCGCCGCGCCGGAGATGGCGGATTTTCATCAGCAGCCAGCAGCCTAGAGAGAGAGAGAGAGAGGGAGAGAGAGAGAGTTGAGGCTTTCTACGTCCTTTCCTTTTACCCGTACTTTACTTTTCGTCATTATAAATGGTACTAATTGAATTTTTTTGTTTCTACATAATCTTTATTAATTTTAGTCTACTATAATTTATTTATATTTCGTGCATTAATCAAAACAATTCATCTTTTTAAAATACTTGAAATACCCTTAAATCAGATCAAGAAGATTTATTTTTTTTACCATGCAATATAATTTTATTTACTTTTGCTCGCATGTGAAATAGTGCAAAAAAGACTGATTTGATGGTAAATTTGTTTTATTATCAATCCATTTATATATTATTAAAGGATAAATTTATTTTTGTAATATAAAAGTATATTAGTTATCTTATAAAGGGTTGGTATTCCTTTCATATTTCATTTGTTATGGAAATCGAGGTTGGAATTTTTATGTAGGAATTAGTTAAAGAAAGTAAAATTGTAATTGATGAAAGGGTGGAACTAAACCATTTTGATGGGAATAAAGAGTAAAGTCAAATATGTTAGATATATATTATATAGTCAATATTTGGAAAGAAAAAAAATCAGCACATAAATAGAGGATAGGATTAGAGTAAATTTGTTTTTAATTAATATATTTTACATAATATTAAAAGTTAATAGAAAAGGTTTGAGGGCAGCCCCTGATTTAAAAAATGAGTCAAGGACACGCTCGTGATTGGACATGATGAATTTATAATGATTTTATAATTAATTTGGTATGTCTTTGTTATTTTTATATGTTTATCAGTTTATGTTTATCAGTTTATGACATTTTCCAAGTCTTTCAAATCCATGATTACAAAAGTAAAGAAGAAAAGGCAAAAGAAAATAAATTAATAATGTTGTTTGTGTGATTGGATCAGGTAATAAACTCATTTGTTCATTAATTTATGGTTCAATTGGTTAAATTGGTTTGATGATCCAACTAATACAACGAAAAGAATATCAGTTGGTAAAATATACTTAAAATATTTGTGAATTACTCACTCGTGGAGATTAATCTAAATGAAATAAATGTTAAATAAAATCTTAAAAGCTTACATAGTTTCTCCTACATCAATTAGAAATTGAAAGAAATTTAGAGGAAATACAATATAAAATATAAAACATATTATATGTGTAAATTGGCTTCCCTATTGAAATGAATATAGAGAAAATAAAGGACAAATACAATATAATATGCAAATAAATGTTTATGAATCGTTTTCTAGTGGATTCGATCGATTCGATCCAGTCCCATTTAACAAACCATAGTAAATGCTCATCCATCTTCCATATAATAATTGCTTTATTAATTTATGAGTACCTATAACTGAATTGGGCCTTAGCCCAATAAAGTGCAGAGACTTGGGCCCATGTCACGTTAGTTAGCACAAAAGTGTAAAATGGGCCATTAATCGGGCCAAAATGGATTACTACATATGCGTGGCTGATCCAGTTTTATTTCTAAAGATACTTTTCGAATTTGCTCCATTTTGTGGTCAATGAAGATGTAAAACGTGCTCGTTTCGTGTATTTTGTGAGAATGGTATTTTTATTATCTAAAAAAATTTAATTAATCTATATAATATTTAAATTGCTTCATCCCATCATACCTACCCAAACTACGTTAAAATAACATTGAGCGAGACATCTAAAGTTTAAATATTTTTCAATGGCTAAAATAAAATGGAATTTGTAAAATATATACAACTAGAAAAATCAACGATTATGACAAAATATATATTATCATTTCATCAATGAAATATATTTATCATAATTTATTTTCGACACATAAGATATGGTGGCTCTTAAAGACTCTTGTGCTCTACTTTGAAGAATTTTTTTTTTGTTTTCTTTTTAAATTGTTTTTATTTTTTTCGTAATTATGGTAGCAAGATTTTTCGTTCAAGTGATGTTATGCCACCCACCTTGGATATGTCTCAATCAGAGATGAAGGTACATTGGTGCCATGGCCCCCCTCAAAATTTTTATAAGTATATTATATTTGAATAATTTAGAATTTATTTTTGAAAAAAAATACATAAAAGAAAATTATTATTTGGTAGTAATTTATTTATTTTAATGTTAGGATGTAATTAAGTAATCATGTGTAATTAATTTATAATTAAATTTTAATGTTACGATGTAATTATATTATCATTGTCATTAATTTATAATTTTATTTTTTCTTGAGTTAATATATAATATTTTCCTTAATTATCCATGAGTCACCTACATTTATATTTTGTAATATATGATATTCAACCTTTTATTTTTTTACACATGTATTAAAATTCAATATAAAAAAATATATGTATGAGTGAGTTTTTTTAGTTTCAAATGGGGTGGGAGACTTGAATTGAAGACTTTACTTGAGTTAGAAAATGTATCTTTTGTCAGGCTAAACATATAAGATCTACATTTTTCAAAAGTTGAAAATTAACAAAAATCTATATTTTAAATTTTGTGATAAAAAAAAATTAAAAAATCAAAAGTTTAACATGCATTCATCTTAAAATGAAAAGGTAGATGATTACATTTATAAGTTTTGCATATTATTAAATTTTTATATACTACTTTCACTTGGACCCCCTCAATAAAATTTCTGTCTTCGTCACTGGTCTCAATGTTTCCTTTATCGATGTATAAAGATTTCATCCATTTAAATATTCTGATTTGAAATTAATAATTATGTTGGATTTGTGACACATCAACAAATAATATCATTTGATCCTAAAAACCTTAACTAATATATTAATTTTTGTTAGGAAATTTTGCCTTCTATAATGAACTTACCTATTTTAGATGCATACTTAATTATGGTTTTAAAATAATACTTGTAAACATTTTTTTAAAAAAATTGACACTTAAAATTTAAATAGATTTGGATGGTTACACTTAAAGTGATTCAAGTGAATCATACTTGTATTTGAGAGTATGAGCTGTGATTAGCCCACTTAACTGGCGGTTTAGTAAAAGGACCGCTTATTTTTTAATCCTTTTTGGGCTTACGTAAACTTCACTTCTTAAAAAATAAAGGGAAAAAGAAAAAGAAAAAAAGTCAAAATATATTAATACAGCTCAATTAAATTAAAGTTGGAATATACCTCAATAAATATGAGTAGATTCAATTTCACAAATTAAATATAATTTTATGAGAATAATAGGAACCGACTTGTAAAAATATATACATGTCGTGAATGATAAAAACATTTCATTCAAGTAATCATGCATATCAAATTATTAATATATATATATATATATATATATATATAAGTGTTAATGGTCAACTTAATTTAGAAACAATGAGTTTAGACTACGTCTAAAAATATCAAACCTTTTGAATTCAGTTTTAAGCTCGTGCAATTTTGATCAGTGATTACACCCAATGAATTTCATCAGATCTAACATAAATTACATAGTTAATCAGTATTTTAATTTAATAATGACAAGTTTCCTTTATATATAGTGTAAGTGCATAATAATTGAGAAATAAAATTAAGTTGAGCATAATACATTTAAGATAAAAAGATGCAATCAGTGGTTGAAATGATTAATGGAGTGATTAAAAGCCGTTGGGAGACAGAATTTTCCTTAGAGCTTCAGTTACTTCTGTTTAATCATTACATATTTAAATCTATATTTAATTTATTATTGGTGAGGTATCCACTCTACCATACCATTCTCTATAAATTAATTTTGGAAGTTTATTTTATTTTTATTATGACAATATATCGTATCGTGTTTTGTTTTATCAATCCCTGCGGTGAAACTGTATATTAACCGTATAATTCGAATAGTAAATTATTATTGACTCTAGTGAAATTAATAAATTAATTAATTTCCCATTCATGTCATGTCATAACTTGGCTAAACGATAGATAAAAAAAATTTAAATTGATCGTGGCCACATTGAATATGATCACAATTTTAATGTGATTTGTAAAATATACACATCCATATCAATATTATAAATTAGACATTTGATGATTTTAAATAAGGGTTAAATGCAAAAAACAACCCCAACTATCGATTTTTTTCAATTTGCAATCTAATCTTTTTTTTTTTTTTTTTTTCCGATTGCAACCTAATCTATTGTTTTTTTTCCGATTGCAACCTAATTTTTTTTTTTTCCGATTGCAACCTAATCTTCTGTAATTTATCCAGTTGCAACCTCCCTTCACTTTTTTAGCATTTTTCCGGTGAAAATATCATCACGTGACTAGCACACTTATCATTTAAAGGGTAAAATCGTCTTTTTACATTATGTATTTAACAAAATAAACTATAAAAATGATTTTGCCCTAAATAAAAAATTAGGGCATTTATCTCTCTTCACTTTCCTTAAATGATAAAATCACCCTTAAATGAATGTTATACCTTAAGTTGTGAGTGTACAAGTCACGTGATGATATTTTCACCGGAAAAATGCTCAAAAAATGGATGGAAGTTGCAATCGGGAAAAAAACAATAGATTAGGTTGCAATCGGAAAAAAAAAAAAAATTAGGTTGCAAATTGAAAAAAATCGATAGTTGGGGTTGTTTTTTGCATTTAACCCTTTAAATAAATACCCAATTTAGTCATACTTAAATAGTTTTGAACGTGGTCGATATTATTAAAGTAGTCTCTATTGTAGAGAAATGTATAAATACTTATAAAAATATTATATATTAGCTTTAATTTTTACTAACGTGTGAGATTCATTTAAAGATGGAAAAATGATTTAATTCATTATTTGTCTTTGATTAGTAGAAAAGAAAATCAGAAATTGTGCTTTTTCTTCGCCCTTTCTCTTAAAGGCAATTTTGAGAATGAATGTGTGATTCCTAAGACTATACCACTTTTCCCTATTAAAAAAGTGAATTGAGCTTTTAACAAGCAAGAATAATCATATTATAAATTTTTGTGAATTTTTTTCAGAAATTTTAATTTGTAAGATTGATTAATGTTGCTATGATGTTAAAATTCACTTGTGAAAATAGGTTTGAATTGCAGATAGTTTAGCTTCTCAATTACAATTAGTAAGATTATCTCATGCGAATTTTTTTGAAACAAATATGATATAATATGATTGAAATTTTTAAAGAAATAAATAAAGGTTCTTTTATACTACTTGACAAAGGAAAAGGAGTATGACTCCATTCTATCATCATTTTGTATAATTATAATATTCAAGAAAGATAAGGATCAGTTTCACTTACGTGTGAGTGTGTGTCAAATTTTTGATTGGATAATTGATATTTATAGTTTGAAATCCAATCGAGTTAAAATGAAATATACTTAAAAGAAACTTTATTGATGGTTCACTTAAGTATTACCAATTAAATAGTAGAGACATGAATTATAGAATAATAAAGATTAACTTTTCAAGAATATGTAATATATGCAAAAATTACTTTTGGTAAATTAAATCAGACAACAAGTTTCATAAGTCATTCTCAAAGAGTTGAAATGACTTTCATCATCATTAATGAATTGTTTATATTCACATTTACAAAATTGTTCACACTTATAACGTACTTCTTTTTTATACTATCATCTTATTATTATGTAGATTTTGTTTATATAATCATTCTCTCATATAAAATGACATCAAATGATACAATGAACATCGTACTATATAATAGTATAATAATACAATCCATTACAAAACATATTAACATTTGAATCTTGTATTATAAATCAGCACATAAACCACATGCCATGACACATATGATGGATGTAATGAATGAAATTTGTATGTATAACAATATTTACAACATCGATTTATTTATAACACAAAATAAATGCATACCACATGTCATCACACTTTAATATTTGAAAATGATAAAAAGAAAAATAAAAAATATTAATAATTGACAGTCACGTAGAGTGTTGTTTCTTTAGAAAGAGACGTAGAGAGTAGAAATTTGACTGTTATTGAAATAAATAGCACGTGGCCTGCACGCCGCCGTGTCTGACTCGAACTCCGCCGCCGCCGCCGGCCACCTGACAAATCCGACCGATCAAATGTTACATTAAAATAATCAATTCCATTGTTCCATCCCAAAAAATAATAATATGTTTGGTGGGTGAAGTGGGGTTAGTAAACCAACAGCAGCTTGTCTTCTAAGAATAACTTCACATAATTATCATCCAGATCCTTCATGCACACTTCCACTTCAATTCGCAGCAACAAAACAAGAATTCAATCTTTTGTCCGAGGAAAAGGTGTTATTACAAAAACCTAGAAGATCTTTTGTTGTCTCGAAAAAACAGAGCAACAATCCTCTATAGTCTCTTTTATCTCTGATTTCTCGACAGAATTTCAACGATCGTCAGCTCCTTTTCTATGGTATGTATCTCTAAGCACTTTCATATTCTTCATGGTATTCTCCGAATATTGTAATAATGCATCTTTTTTGTGTGTTTTTTGTGTGTGTGATTTCTCGAAGTTGTGTTGTGAAAATGAGTAGTTTGTTATTTGCGAGAATTTTTGCCCTTTCTGAATTTCTCTGCGTTATTCTTTCAAACATGTGATCTGCAACTTTAATATGTGTTTAATTCAATTAATTTTGCTGAAAATTGTGTGCTATTTGCTTGCGATTTTCAGCAAAACTTGTTCCAAATCTCTTCTAAGAATCCAAAATAAGCATCTCTCCATGATTTCTTCAATACCAATGCTGAAAATCCCACTGCATATCCCAAAGATAAAAACACCAGAAACCACTCTATCTCAGGTTCATCAACTTCATCCCGATCCTCGTCTCTGTCTTTGTCTCCATGAACTCCACCACTACGATCATGGATGCAATTTCTTGTCAAATAGTTTCTTGATTAATGAAGAGATGTCGATAGTTTCATATCAATTGAGCTGTTTTGAAGACCCAGTTTCTGTTTCTGTGCAATGAATTGAAGAAAAAAGGAATTCTTTAATTTTGGGTGTTATATATATGATCTGGGAAAGCAGATTGTTGTTTAGACAATCTGAGTTTTTTTTACTTTATTCCTGTTGTTGACTCTGTTTTCTTCTTCATCATCATCATCCTCTACGACATCGTTTCCCATCTCCCTCTTGTTACCCGCCCTTTCGCTGCCATGTTTTAAAATGTGTTTAATTCTGCTAAGTTTGCTGAATTATGTGTGCTATTTGCTTGTAGTAGGGTTGTGATATTCAAATATGGAAAAGGAAAAAGAGAAAGAGAAAGAGAAAGAGAAAGAGAAAGCAAATGTTTATTCCCCTGATACAGTTCTTGAGGATTTCTTAAGAACCTCAGAATCCCAAACAGACTCCTCAAAAGCAAGCACATCACAATCACAAGAACAAATCGAGCCGAAACCGGCCTCGAAATGGGCCGGATTTTTCCAGTTGTTGAGGTTCAAATCGAAGCGACAATTGGCCACATTGCATCCTCTCAATGCCCTTAAATTGTCCAAAAGATTTAGCAATAGCATGAGGGAGGAAGTTAGTGATGTCCCCAATCCCCTCTTAGATGCTAGTTTGAACTATTTTAAGCCTCAATGGAAGAATTTCAGCTTTGTCGAACTGCAAAACGCGACGAGCAATTTTTGCCAAGGTTAGTTGGCTCTTCTAGCTTTGTTGGAAAAAGGGGTGGTTTTATATGTAAATCTTGTTAATGTTTTGTTGGTTTGATTAATTGTTAGGTTATTTGATTGGGAAGGGTGGCTATGCTGAGGTGTATAGAGGCTGCTTACGTGGAGGGCAGCTCGTTGCTATTAAACGGTTGACTAAAGGATCGGTGGAAGAAAAAACGGGGGATTTTCTAACGGAGCTTGGGATAATGGCTCATGTCAATCATCCCAATACGGCTAAAATGATCGGTTATGGGGTCGAAGGTGGAATGTACCTTGTTCTTGAGTTGTCACCCCTTGGAAGCTTGGCTTCTATGCTTCATAGTTAGTGCATAATTTCAAGATTTCGTGTTCTTTTTTTTACGTCATGTCTCGTTTGATCTGTACTTATGTTGTTGTTTTCGTGCTAAAGATCCTAGGGAGAAGGTGGGGTGGAGTGTAAGGTACAAGGTTGCATTAGGCACAGCTAAAGGGTTGTTGTACCTTCATGAGGGTTGTCAAAGGAGGATCATTCATAGAGATATTAAAGCTGCTAATATATTGCTTACTCAGGATTTCGAACCTCAGGTATTTTCGGAATCTTTGCAAATTCGAACGCTTGTAGTCGAGTTACTTCTTGATTAGTGAAATTGCATGTTGTAAGGTGTTTTGGATGATTAGATCTCAAGAATTTATTTGAATTCAGATATGTGATTTTGGACTCGCGAAATGGCTGCCAGACCGATGGACTCACCTCACCGTTTCAAAATTTGAAGGCACATTCGGGTGTGTGTACGCTTGACACTTGTCGATTTTCTTATTTGAATTTTCTAGTTTAAACTTCAAGAAACATTATTATGCCTAATCATGGTCTCTTCGGCAGTTATCTAGCTCCTGAATTTCTAATGCACGGAATCGTCGACGAGAAAACCGATGTTTTCGCCTTCGGAGTTTTGTTACTGGAACTCATCACCGGGCGGCGAGCCCTTGATTACTCACAACAAAGCCTCGTCATGTGGGTACGCCCAAATCTCCTCCTCCACTTTCTACCACAAGAGTCCATATAATATAATTGTAGACTTATAATCAATGTTTGCTCATGCTAGGCCAAGCCATTGCTGAAGAAGAACAAGATCAACGAGCTCATAGATTCCTCGCTTGCTGAAGACTACGACTCGATGCAAATGAATCTCATGATCTTGGCGGCTTCACTATGCGTCCAACAATCATCAATCAAGCGTCCCCGTATGAGCCAGGCAAGTTCAGAGTCAAAAACATTGCTAATTTAACGTACTTAGGAACGAACGTACACAAAAGATGTAGCATTCGTTTGTGTTAATAATCGTGTGTTGGATGCAGGTTTTGCTTCTTCTAAGAGGGAGCTGTGGGAGCCTAGACTTGATCAGAAAATGCAAGAAGCTATCAAGTTGGAAGAAGTATTATAAGGAGCTTTTTAGCGCGGAAAAATACAACTTTTCTAGAGGCTTCAACGGCTTGAATCTTCGAACGCATTTGGCCATGGAAGCTTAATCGCGCCAACGATTTTGATTCGTTAGTATTTTATGTATATTAGGTAGCGAAGTAGACACACGATCTATACGTAAGTATCATCAGAAGTTATGACATTTAGCTTATTTGTGTACGTGATTTATAAGTTGCACAAGACAAGACTGACCTATCCAAAACTGATGAATTCAATATGAATTAGCATTTAAAAGAGGGTCATTAGACTCATTACCAACCCATTTTAAATACCTGTTAGGCCCATGGTGGGCCAGAAGTTGGGCTTGAATGGACCTAGATTTTGAAAGTGGGTATACACAAGGGTTGATTGGGACGTGAATTAAGCAATTAAAATTTCTCTATGCCCCAAGAGATAAGCTACAAGCCGAGAGAGAGAGAGAGAGAGAGAGAGAGAGAGAGAGAGAGAGATATTGGATGGAAAATTTTCTGTAGCCTTTTTACCAAATTCAATAAATTAAGTTTTGAGAATATTATATATTATATTTGGAGTTACAGTTGGAAATCGAAAAAAAATTAGTATGAGATCTTATTCGGATTGAAAGACGTACCTATTGTTGATTATTGAGTACATATTATTACCTAGAAATCATGGAATTTATAATCATAATAATGATATTATTTTTTAAATGATGTGTGAGATTGATTTGATTGTTGAATAGTTTAATATATACAAGGATTTGTTAAAAAAATTTAATATATATAAAGATTTGTTAAAAAATTTAAAAAATTAATTCATATTTTATATATTTTATGGAGATTAATTAAGTTGATTTAATTGTTTTATTTATACCAGAAATTTTAAATTGTGTTATTCAATCAAATAAATTACACACACACACACATATACATACATATATATATATATATATATAAGTCAAATTAGCATAATGCTTTTATTATGCTCCAATTCGATACTTTAGTTAGAATCTTTATAGTAAATTTTATTGTAATTTCTGTTCTAATAATATTATTAAGTGTGTAGGTTTAAGTTAGTACACGTCGTAATTTACTAATCCAATTATTTACCGTATTCTGTTCCACTATATCAACTACATATTTACCACGCATGAAAAATTTAATCGCGAAGTGCATTTAATTAATCGAATTTATTAAGTAATTAATATATTTTTTACCACATGTTATTCGTGAAGTAAGTATACTTTTTCATTAAATATCTAAATTAAATATATTTAAGTATGTGCCACAATTTAATGTACAGTACTATTCATCGGGTTAGAAGTCCGTAACATTTTATTTTATTTAAGAAAGAAGTTTAGAACTTAAATTTTATATATTAATTAGCTATTCACCATGCTTGAATTTTCCATCATTGACTGTATTAATTAAGGACAAAGATAATCAAGTTCTTATAACATATATAATTGTATATTTGTCAAACTGGGAGTATCGCACAATAATTCATTACATTTAAAATAGTATATATGAAGTGTATACAATTAAATACACACCACGATTGAATGAATAATTTACTTTTGTAAGATCGTCTTACGAATTTAATATTTTGAGACGGTTCAATTCACTATACATATATTTGTGAAAATGAATTTAATTTTAGATAGTGAATTTGGTGTTACAAATATATATCAGTGAGAAATTTATGATATTTATGTATGGTTGTTCATTCGGTTAAAACCGACAAACCCGAATTTTGTTAAATTGAAAAACACTTGTTTGATGCAGTTTTAACAAAAAAAAAAAAAAAAATTGGTTCAACTTTGATTTTAACTTTTTTTTTTTTCCCAAAAAATGAAAAAAAAAGGTGACGTTAATTTCAGTGTTGATTGTTTCTTTGTATAAAGATTTAGATTATCTTATTGTATTGTTTTTTTCTGATTTATTGTTAATTAATTTTTATATTGTGAGAAGTGTATAGTATAATTATAATACATGCTACAATTTCTAAAAAAAAAAAAACTTCAATCAAATTACTTTTCTTCGAGTGCCAGGATAATAATTAATAAACTAACGTGTATTACCAAAAAAAGGTTACATTCTACAAAAGTGACTTTTAAAAGCATAATTAATTAAGCAGAAGAACCCATATAAAAGGGAAGTCTATTAATAACAAATTGTCATCATTATATATGTGCATCATGAGTTGATTTTAATAAATAAATAAATAAATAAATAAATATATATATATATATATATATTAAAAAAGAAAAAGAAAAAGAAAAAAGAAATAGGTGTGCGGATAGATTTGGCTTACAGCGCAAACAATATAAGAAGGGGAGGGGGAAGGGGATCGCGTGCAAGTATATATATGGAACCGAGTCCATACACAGTAAACAAAGCCATCTGCTTCAAGTCAAACCCCACAATTTCATCAATTTCTGCTTAATCAATTCACCAAATCCAATTATTGCGACTGTTTCGCGGCGCTGTTCTCATTTCTCCGGCGATCCTGGAATTTGATGATCAACGGTAGTAACGCTGACGCGTCGGCGGTGCACGACGGCGGTGGAGTAGAATCGGAACTTGGCGGCGAGTCTGCGGTGGTTGGGAAAGGTTGGGATAGGGTATAGGAATTTCTGACAAGGTAGATAACTTCGAAAATGAGGAAAGGCAAGGGGAAAACCAGCAAATTGCTGCCTAATTCTTTGAGAATTATTTCGTCTTGTATTAAAAATGTGTCGACGAATGCTAGCACCGCTGTGCGCTCTGCTGGTGCCTCCGTCGCCGCCTCCATTTCCTCCGGCGGAGACGATCGCAAAGAGCAGGTCTATTGTTATTACTTCTTTTTTTTAAGTGTGTTATCTATTGTAGAGTTTATTTCCCTGTTTCTTTTCTGTTCATCCTTTATTGTCTTGCTATTCTTGACTTAAGCGTAAAGTGATTTCTGTTATTGTGTTCGGTTGTTTGTTGCTCTTGATTGAGTTAAAACCGTTAGTGTTTTTTTTTCCTTTAAAGCATTTTCTTGATATTTGTTTTTTAGTTGTGTGAATTATTAGAAGTTACCAAATGTAAACAATTAATCTTGATAATTGATAGTTATAATTAAATGTTTCTTGAAATGGATCACTCTTTTTCTGGGTCAGTTTAATTTTTGCTGTATTTTCTTGGTTTTTTTTTAGATGATTTCTATCTAAATATTTAGTTGTGTCATGCTCTTGATCAACTGAATTATTGGAGCCAATCGTTAGTAAAGGTTTCATTTCTCGATGTCGGAACTTCAGCCATCTTTTTGAATCTTTGTCGATATTCGTTAAATGATCATTGTTCTTTTGTTGTTACTTTTGTCGTTTTTCAGAGTATTGATTGAATAGGAGCTGTTAATCACATAGAAGCATCTGATTGGTTGTTCACTCTATAAAGTGAAACGCTCAATAGTTCAAAAAACAAGCTCAAGTTTGAGCCTTAAATTTTCAAAAGGTCCTATGTAGAATGCATTGGTGCAACTAAAATGTTTTCATTAATGACTACAAAATATTTGATGAAAATGTGATACATACTTTTGATGTTTTATATGTCAAACATGCACTCAATCTATATTCAATTTATGACACGGCAATGATGCTTCTTTTTTCCTTGATATTTCCTTGATGCTTTTTACCTATTAATATGATCGGTCTAATTTTGTTGCAAGACATTTTACACTATACAAGGCGTGCATTTATTTTTCATTGACCTATATACCTATATACTTAACATCTTGTTGAACAGAATAGCATTACGAACTCTTAATTGGTTCCTTCATTGTTTGACAAAAGCTTCATATCAGGCAGGAAACTTATGTGTTGCTTACATTTTGAAAACAAGTTCCTAGTCAAGGCACTTGTCATGCTGATATAGAGCTGAATTTGTGTTAATCAGGTGTTGTGGGCTGGCTTTGACAAATTAGAGCTTGGTCCAACTGCCTTCAGATGTGTCCTATTACTTGGTTATATGAATGGTTTTCAAGTCTTCGATGTTGAAGATGCCTCTGGCTTAAGCGAATTGGTTTCCAGGCGTGATGGACCAGTCACATTCTTACAGATGCTTCCTGCTCCTGCAAATTGTGATGGTACTGGAAAGTACAAATCAGAATATCCGATACTAGCGGTGGTCGGTGGGAATGAGGATGAAAGGATCACACCAGTTCAGCATAGTGGCCATGGAACTGCTAGATATGATTCAGCAGAGTCAACAGTTGGGATCCCTTTTGACCCCCCTACTGCTGTTCGATTTTACTCAATGAAATTAAACGAATATGTAAAGGTTATAGACTTTAAGTCACCGGTGTTAATGGTTAGATGCAGCCCTCGAGTAGTTGCCATTGGGCTTGAAGAACAAGTAAGTACCCAATGATATGAAATTCACTAATTATGATTTCTGATTACATTTTCCATGCACAACAAGATACACGCCCCTCCCTTTCCCCAGAACAAAGAAAAAATAACAAGCTAAGCCTTAATGGTTACAATTTACATGCACAACTAGAATTGCCTCATTGGAAGGGAAAACAAACACTAAGCTTTTAACCCACTAGATGGGGGTCAGCCATTAGAATCATAATCTGCCATCATACTCAGTCAAGACATATGTTCACATTTATACTTAAGTATATCTTTTTTAATAGCCTCTTTCCTAGTGTTAGTCTTCCTCTTCCTCATTTAATCTGAGTTAATGAATAAAGTGGGTCAAGTAAATAGGGATGATCTATTCCCTGCTTTGGTATTAATCTTTCTTTTCCTTATTCTGAATATGGGTGGAATATTTGTTTTTCCTTTTTTGTCATTTTTCCTCATTCTATTGTGGCAACAAGCGTGTTAGGTTTAGTGTTAATTCCCTTAAAAGTCTGCCATCTCAGAAACTTTGAATTTTTTATTTTAATGAAAAACTCGCTTCAATTACCAACCACAAACTGTTCCATATATATCCAAAAATGTGTAGGTGATTTGTAGAATGGATTTCTTACAAAAATGGTACGAAGATGGTTGGTTTCAATTTTTGTTCAGTAGATATAATGAACTGATACGTTTACTTCAAATCCCGATTTCTTATGAATCTGATGCTATGAGGAATTGGTTTATCTATTTGTTCTGCAGGTTTACTGCTTTGACACTCTTACTCTTGAAAAGAAATTCATAGTTATAACCTATCCTGTGCCTCGAGTTGGAGAGCAAGGAGCATTAGGAATCAATACAGGGTATGGTCCAATGGCTTTGGGGCCAAGGTGGTTGGCGTATCCTCCTAATCGCCCATTTCTCTTAAACATGGGGCGGGTGAGTCCAAAAAAACTTGCCTCTAGTGTTAGTCCATCAACATCTCCAGGAAGTGGTTCAATGATGGCTCGTTATGCCGTAGAATCCAGCAAACACTTGGCTGCTGGATTGATCACCCTGGGGGACTTGGGATACAAGAAATTATCCAAGTATTATCCTGAGCTGCTTCCTGGTAGTCCTAGTTCTCCTGGTTGGAAAGCTGGGAAGCTAGCAGCATCTGAACCAGATGATGCTGGAGTGGTGAGTTGCCAGTTAGTGATCGTCTTTACTGTATTAATCCATTTGGTAATTACTGTATAGCAAAAAACACGTATTTGGAAGTTTGTTCTTGCCCTTCACCGATTTAGAGAATACTGCATCTTTAACTGTCAAAAGTATCATTTTTCCCTTATTGTTTGTTAATTGCAGATCGTTGTAAAGGATCTTCTTTGTTCGGAGGTTATTTCGCAGTTCAGGGCTCATACAAGTCCGATATCTGCTTTGTGTTTTGATCCGAGTGGAACCCTTCTGGTTACTGCCTCTGTACATGGACATAATATAAACATCTTCAGGATCATGCCTTCCCATAAATGTGGGGGTTCAGGCTGTGGTGACTGGAGCACTTCTTATGTGCATCTTTACAGGCTTCATCGTGGCATGACCAGTGCGGTAAGTATATTCTGTTTCTTATTCTGTAATTCCATCTTCTCTTTCCATGAGGTCTTCTTGGTCTTGAATTTCTTGCCCTTCTTTATTTTTTAATCATCAGGTCATCCAGGATATCTGCTTTAGTCATTGCAGTCAGTGGATTGCTGTTGTATCATCAAGAGGAACCTGTCATATCTTTGTTCTGTCTCCCTTTGGGGGAGATGATGCTTTACAAACTCTACATACACATGGGCAAGGTACCTCTCTGTTTTTAGCTTCGACTCGACCATGGTGGTCTACCTCATCTTTTACTGTAAATGAGCAACCTTCTTTGCATCCGCCTACTTGCACCCTCTCTGTCGTCACCAGGATAAAATGCAGTGATTCTGGCTTGCTTAACTCGGTAAGCAATGCTGCTGCTTCCATAGCTGGTAAGTTATGGATGCCAACCGGAGCTGTTGCTGCAGTTTTTCATAACTCTAACTTTACTGGTTCTGTGGATGTTAAGTCAACTGGTACTTCACTGGAGCATATCTTAGTGTATACCCCATCAGGCTTTGTTGTTCAGCATGAAATTGTGTCGTCAGTGGGGCCTGAGCTGATTGAGAGTAGAACTGAGTCGTCAGCTCCACAAGCCAGCTCTGAAAATGAAAGGGTGAGAGTAGAACCTCTGCAGTGGTGGGATGTGTGCAGAAGATTGGATAATACGGAGAGGGAAGAGTGTATTTCTGGGAGCATCTTTGATGGACTGCATGATCCTGAAATCAATGATGACTCCAAAATGGTTTTTCAGGAGAATACAAGTGCTGGGGACAAGGTTAAGGCTGATTTACATAAGTCTTCAGAGAGATATTTGTCGAATGCAGAAGTGCAAATAAACTCTTACAGATCACCCATATGGCAAAAGTCTAAGGTATTTCTGCTTAGTTTACTGATGTTTCTGTGCTTTGATGATGGTCTGATAACTAATAGGCATTGTTGATCTAGATACATTTCCATGTAATGGAACCTCCAAGAGCAGAATGCCATTCAGATAGGGAGCTTAAAATTGAGGAGGCTCCTTCACATGAAATTGAAATAAGACAAAAGGATTTGTTGCCAATATTTCACAATTTTCCGAGAGCAAAAACCAGCTGGAATGACAGGTAAATACGTTGTACTAGGTTTTCATTCTAGTTACATTTGTTTGTTTGTTTTATTTGTGGTTTTCACTTTTTATACAATTTGCACTTGTTTGGTATGTCAGTTATTGGAAAACCATTCACAGTGGAAAGAAAAAAAAATCCAATGTTCTAAAGCTAATAGAATAAAATAAGCAGTGAATTCACACAGAACAGTGACCAGATCATCGATCAAATCTTTTCTCCAACTTCAGACCATCTTCTGTATACATTTAAATTTATGAATAATCACATTTTATTCATTTTGTTTCTGCAAAATTGTCTATTAAAGCGATCCATTTTCTGCATAGAGATGATGATTTATTAGCATAGATGGCCTGTGCTATATGGTTGGTAGTTTGTGGTAATTTCTATTGCTGCAAGTGCAGTATCAACTAAGACAACCTGAGATGCTTACCCTTTTCCAATGTTTATCCCCCTAATTGCAACTAATTTATATTTTTATAACGTCTAACACAGCCTGAGATGCTTTCCGTTTTCCACTGTTTATCCCTCTAATTGCAACTAATTTGTCTTTATATAACGTCCTTCTTGGCGTATCCTTTTAGAGGATATTTTTTAGTTCCTTAGCTCATGATGCGGCATTAGATGTGTACGCAGCTTTCTAATGATGGTGTTACTTCGTTAGCTGGTATATAATTCATATTGTCTTTTATGTCCCTGTTTCTCTTACGCGTTCCAAATGATGGGTCAGCCGTGTTGGTTATGAATTTCCCTTTGGCATATCTCTTGTTTGTTTTAAGCAGGTCTATACCTTCTGAGGGAAAATATTCTGGCGCTTCTATGAGCAGTTGTCAGGCTAGAGAAAAAATCAATGAAGCAAGTTTTATTTCTCATTCAAAGCCACCGTCATTTAGTTCTACTGAAAGCTCTGAAGGAGGTAAGATATAAACATTGGGTTGTTTTGTTAAAATTGCCTTCCTTAAAAAATGTTAAGATTCTTTTTTGACCCCTACTTTAAATTTAATAACTTATCATCTGTAGAGCTGCAGTGCCTAAAATTGTGTTTTTACAGTGTCTTGCCTTCAATGTGCTGCATATTTAACAGCAAGAAGTCACCCTTCAACTTTTTATTTTTTTCACCAGGATCATCTAGAAGAATGGAGAATTTACTCGATTTGGATCATATGACCATTGATAGATCTCCAATACATAGTCATGCTGCAGGTGATTTAAACACAGAAAAAGAGGAGACTACCAATCTCAAGGGATATAAATCAATCGTCCCCATCCCCTCTCAAAACACCTGCACTGTCAATTTTTCTGTTGAAACTGGTACAATCAGTACGTCATCCTCTCTGGGAAATGAGATGCCATTGTTTAACAATGCTGACAATACTGACTCAGCTACAGAAACTCAGATGTCTACACGGACCGAGCCAACTGTAGACTTTGCACAGTTATTCAAGGAAGGGTACTACAATAAACCAGATTTCCATGATCATCGCAAGTCAACTGAAGTTTTGTCCGATGAGATGAATACCGGTGGTAATACCCATGACGAGGAAAAACTGGTTGAGGATGAACGTGAAGAGGAAGGGTGGATTGGTGGGATGTTTGATTTCTCTGAAGATGGTACGAAACTGAAACAAAGTTGCGAGCATCCAGTTTCTCTTTATCTCAAACGATTCCATCAAATTCATACACTCTTCTTCTCTAATCGCAGGTTAGTTGCTCATCCTGCTTGAAGAATACAGCCCCCATTCGTTCTTTAGGTCCAGTTATACAAAGCAAATTCGGAATCCACAAGATTGAAAAGAATGCGGGCAATTACTCCACAAATGAGGTAATCCTGTCCTTTCTCTGTCTGTGGTGTGTATACTGTTGTACATAAAACATTCATGAAGTACTGGAGAAGGGGTATATTAGAAGATCTGTCGTGGTTATGCTTCTTCACAATTGCTGTATTTCGGATTTTAAATCGATCTTGTACAGGTGACTAATTGCTTAGTTTCTTCCATTCTGTGTAACATTTTTTTACTTCTCATGAAAGGAAAAAAAAATATGAAGAAAAGGGAAATTTGACATTTCTTTGTCTGATCCTCTGTTTTTTTACTGAAAGTGTTGTTAGTTTTGTGTATACTTGTTTTAAGTAATGAGCAATGTTCTAAAAGATTATTTTTAATTTAAAATAAAATTAGAGGTTGTTGAAAAGTAGTGACTTGGACAAAGTATTCCTTTGTTGTTATACCAAATTGGGGCATCCAGTTAGATGATATCTGGTTGTCAAATAGGAGAAAGAATTTTCAAACAGAGTGGTAACTTGTCCCAGCAAAGGCAACTATGAATTTAAATATGGTAATATATTTTAAAACTATTTCTGGTAAATTAGATATCAACATCTTTGGTGGTTGTCCAATTTTTTGAAATTCTCGTGAGATCAAATTTGCTCTTTTTTTTTTTTTTTTGGATGAAGTGTTCTTTTGGAACATGAGTAAGTGGTTAGAAATTTGGTGGCCTTTATGGTGATGTGCAAATAAGCCTTAATCTTTAAATATATATATATATTTTTTTTGGAATCAAATATATATATACTTGTGTTATGGTGCAAATTCATCCATAATATTTAAATTATATAGAAATTTTCACAATCTTCTTTTCATGGATTTTTTGTCTACATTTTTCCTATATAAGTTTTTTTAATAATATTTTATTAGATATTTAGTTATATTTATCGAGATGTTCCTAAGTTAATCTTAAATTTGAAAGATAAATTTTTATCTCCAAAAAATAATTTAATTTAATTTTTTCAAATTACATTTTTTGGATATTATTCAAGTAGTACCCAATTTGTTAATTTAAAAATGGAAACTTTATATGTTGCTATGTATATAAAGTAAAATTGTTTACAGTTTGAAATAATGATATTATGTTTTTTTCATATATAATATTATATTTTTCATTTTTTATATTGTTTAAAACAAAAACAAAAAAGGTGTTGTTTTTTCTTTTGGAAAAAATGTATGTTATCAGATTAATTTAAAAAATGTTATTCACACAAGTTTTCTTAGAAAAATTAATTTATTTGATTCTAATTTTTTTCACTGTAATATTCATCAATAAAATTAAAATTGATTTAGAATATTATAATACAAGTAATTAACTATTTCACATACTATAATGCATTTTTAGCAATAAAAATATAATAAATTTGACTTGAAGAATTTGAACATAGTATCCATAGAAAGAATATTATAGCCAATTTGTACCTTTAGACATTAAGACTAATGACATATTTACTACCCTTCAATGCATAGTGACTATTATGGCATGATATGTAGAATTAATGACTATCATAACATCATTTATGTGTAGAAGCATATTAATTTCAGTTTCAAATTCAAAGATTGATATGATCTGTGTGTATAAGAATAGTAATTTCATAATGACATGATCAGTATGTATGAGCATATTGATTTCAAATTCTATAATAGTATAATTAATTTAAGATCATTTGATACTTTTAACCATCATACATGACATAAAATTAAGAAATAATTTACCATATCATTCTTTCTCATTCCCTTAACATACCAATCATTGAAAATTTTACATTATTATCATTATATCTCTAAAGTTGCTAGTTTTAAAACGTTGTCATTGCTATTTTACAAAATTTTGTTCCTCGTTTCCATGTTAAAGTAGATAAGAGCATCTTCAACAGTCTGCACTACACTAGTGCAGAAATAGTTTTTTATCTCTAGCAGTTTGCACTAAATTTTACATAAAAAGGGAATATTCCATATTATTTCTAATTAATAATTTATTTCATCATATTTTTAAAATTTTGTTATAATTGGATAATATATTTACACATATAAACATTATTTAATATAGTTTTAACCTTTTGTATTTTAAATTTAATAAATAAAAATTAATATCATTAATTGATTGAAACTCAATGTAAAATGAAAATAAAAACAGTAACTTATTTTTATTGAAATGTAAATAGATGTTACATAGTGATCATGTATTTTAATCTATTTTCAGTAATTTTATGTTTTATTTTCATGTATTTTAATGTATTTTTATGTAATTATTCTCGTCTCTTATATTTTTAATATCCATGTTGAAAAATGACACCGTGTTAATTTTAAAATTTTATATCATCATCAACATCGTTTAAATTACGACCCATGTTATTTTATATTTTTATATTATCATCCATATTGAAAAATTAACACTTATATCACCTCAAATTATTATAAAATTAACAACCATTTACAAAATATATAAATTAACCAATAGTTATTAAATTAAGCTCATTTTCCATTACATTATTATTAAGAAGTAGCCCAAAACTTATAAAATTTTGGAAATTTTGGAATATGTTGGAAGTGGCCCAAAACTTGAGAGAAAAAAAAAAACCATAATTAATAGCGCCAGAAAACTTGGCGCTGGAGATAGCGCTGAAAACTCTCCATCTTCACAACAATAGCACACAATCTGGTGCACTACTGGAGGAGAAATCTGGCGGCTGGAGCAACTCCAGCGCATTGCTGCGGTTGCTCTAAGTAGTTCAGATTCCGAACTTTATTTATGTGCTCCTTTCTTTTCTTTGGCTGATTAGCCAAAAAAAAAAAAAAAAAAAAAAAAATTACATTTTTTTTTCAAGATCTTTGCTATTTTGATAAATATTGATCTTATAAATTGGTTGCAATTCGGACCAACTATTGAAATAAGTGCAAAACTTAGTTTCAGTTTGTAGATAATGTGTAACTAGGACATTTAAAAATTAAAATCAGATTTATCGTCACTAATCTTTGCCTTTATTTAATATATTGACCAAAAATTGCACCAATTTGACAAAACCAGACTTTTTTTTTTAAAACACAAAATATAGATTATTGGGCCGGTCCATGAGCACATGGGCACCAATTAACCTTTAAGTGGTTATATATAGAGCCTTAAAATTTCTCTATACCCACAATAGAAATGAAATTTCATTTTTAACCTTATTAATTTTTCTAATTTTTTTTTTCCTTTTATAAGAATATTTTCTTGTTTCTACGACACATTATCTTTTTCTTTTTTCTCCTCTGCACAGCCGTTTATTTTTTTTATTTTTTTTCTTCACAATTCACACCACCATCAAAAGTTTTTACCCAAAATAAAAGACAAATTTTATTGCTGGACACCTCAACCGATTATTGAAAGTGAACCTACACAATGATATTTGAATTATTTTGTATTGGTAGATTTTTTAAAGAACCCCGAAATCTCTAATTATATGCAGCAGTTGAAAAAAGAAAAAGAAAAATAGAGAGAACCCCCAGATCTTATGCAGTTGTTGAAAGAAGAAGAAGAAAAATAGAGATAAATAGAACATAGGTAAATAAAACAAACAAAACAGAAAATGACATCCGCAGTTATTGGAATTTTGGAATTACTGAGGGAGGGGGAGGGGATAATACTGTCGTGTATTTTTGTTGAACAATGAATCTGTTTCCTTTTTTTTTTTTTTTATTTATTCTTTGAATTATAGTAAATAAGTAATGAAACTACTCAGAAGTATACATTGATATAATTATGATTCATACGAATCTTCTAATCCATATATCAGGGAAAAATATCTGTAGCCCAATAATTTCAAGATAGTTGAAAATTCAATATAAAAAGTCATATTCATTAAAAAAAATCAAAAGTTATTTGGAATATCATGAGTTTTACCTTATAAAATTTGTAATCCACTCCAAACAATGATTTTTTTTTTTTTTGAGCAATTGGATTGAAACTTGATTAAATACTCAATGGTTATATAAAGAAAAAAATAATAATAAAATTGTATCAATGGCTGTATAAAGGAAAACAAGAGAAAAAAAGAAAGAAAAAAAAAAGAGAAATGACTGTATAAAAGAAATAAGAGAGAAAAAAAAAAGGAAAAAAAAAAGGTTGTATAAAGGAAAAAGGAGAGAAGAAAAAGAGAAAATAAACAGCAAAAAATACCGTAGTGATATTTAAAGATAAAAGATAAAAATGAAATTTCATTTTCATAATGGCTGTATTGAGAAATTTTGTGGCCCTGTATAGAATCACTCTAAGGGGCCGCTTGGTATGTTTCAAGGAATGATAATGATAGTAGTGAGGAATTTCTTAAGAAAACCTGAGGAATCGTGATTCCTTAGTATTAGGATTTTAAACAACTGTAATAGCAATAAAAAATATGTACCAAACACTCTCAATTCATTCTCTTTCCATTGTTTAGTTGCGTATCAAGCGGCCATACTCTCACTATTTTGACTTTGATAGAGCTTTTTCATATGGGCCCAATTTGTAGGCTATTTATTTCTTGATGGGTCATTTTCTTCAACTTTATTAGGGTTCCATATTAGTATATTCTTTTGTATTAAGATATATAAGATCATCCGTAGTAAGATAAATAAAAATAGAAATAAAAGTCACATTTCATTTTTATCAGTACATGTTATGATATCGTTGGAATTGGTGGTATATAATACAAAATAAACAAACGATGATGATCTAAATCGATATTACACCAACCTACATCATTTTATCTTCGAACATGCAAACATGCATTATGCATTCCAAGTAATACAGTATAAAAAGTTGCATCTCTGCTACTTTCCTATTTTTGCAATAACAAGATTGGGAATTAGATTCCCATTGAATCTCAGTTTGGCAGAGTGATAGTTTTGTTCAACAAAAAAAATAATTAATTTTTTTTTTTGCACTTTTTTTTGTGAATCTTTGATCTACTTTAGCATGCTTTTGTGAAGTCCCTGTTTCTTGTGACCGTTTTGGGTCTTTTTTGCAATTTACAGCTACACTTTAATTTACTTTTGGTTCATCTTTCTTTTTCCAACTTCTTTTATTGGTTTTTTTTTTTTTTTTTTTAAAGAGTTTTCCAATATACAAAGTTTGATTCTTTCTTTTCCAATCGCTACATATTTATAGATATTGGACAAGAAGAAGAAGAATGATAATCTAAATCATCAATTCATCTTCTATGAATTTAGATTGGAGTGAAATTATTTTAAACTTACAAGTTCACACAATAAAAATTATATTTTTGAACTTATATATTTCGATGATCAATATGTTATTATTGGACCATTGGCCCAATATGAACAACACCTTTAATTTCGCATTCAATATATCAAATTGATACTTCTTCCATCACAAACTAAATGTTGTTTTAGTAAAGAAAATGTGTCTCAACATAAGTGTTATTAAAGAATTTCAATATATACTACCTATAATCTACCAAAAATACCTTTATTTACTTCTACCAAATTAAATCTGTTGAAGATGATTGTTAAGAGAAAATAGAAAAGACCCCCATAATAATTAAGATGATTGTTAAGAGGAAATAGAAAAGACTCCCATAATAATTATAATTAAATAGAGATTAAATATTTTATTACATTCATTAATCTATGTGAAAAACCTAAAACTACATTTATTTTGGGATGAAGTATTTATTTTGAACTTTTTCAAAAACACATTAGCTTAATTTTTAGTTTTCCTTAAAAGAATCTTGAGTTTATTTAAACATTGTCCACAGTTACCATTCTAAAATCATTCTTATGTTAAATAAATGTGATACTATAATTATAGCCAATAGTTATAATGATACATCATTGAGGGGGTCAGAAATTTCACACGAGGGATTATAAACATACAAACACTTGATAATAAGAAATCTTTCATGCAAAAGAAGCCATTTATGTTATTATCGAAAATCTCATATTTTAAGAGAGGCTTATAAAAATTCATTTATATAGCAAATCACAATCATATTGCACATATGCTATTTCAAATCTATTATATACTACTTTATATTTCTATTAATTTTATATTCCCCATTATCAATATAAATTATGCGCACAATATGAATATATGACATTATTATTATTATTATTTAAAAAAAAAACGCACACTTAATATGTTGCGTTATACCTATTTTTCATTATTAATTAATTTTAATATTTCAGAATGATTAATGAGGATGACTTTTATGTGAGATTGTCTTACAACACACGGTTCACGACTTAGTTACGTATAAATTTGTGGGTATGAATTTGTTTATGAATTGTGAAGTTTCGTCCTATGGATTTATAGTCGTGAAATCGTCTTTCATATATGGATTTTTGTAGTGAATAATAATATCTTTAGTCTAGTCTAAAAGCAAAAGAAAAGAAGAAAGGAGAAAGAGGGAGATGGTGGACACAATAGAGAGTAATGATTTTTTATGCCAAGAGTGTAAGTATAGGTGGATGAAAGAGACTTCATACCTAAACTATATTAACATACGCACATGACATTCTTGTACTATATAATATACTTTACATTTTTACTTATTCATTTCTTTTTAGGCCAATCTAATTATATACAATGCAAATTAATTATTTAGCTATAAATTCATCCTTATAATTTATCCAATGTTACATCTTCTTTCACAAGTTTACAAGAATACTAATGTTTCCAATATGGGATTTCACATCATACATATTGTGTACATAAACAAGATTTAATAGTTGTTTAATTACTATTTAATTTATATTATGATAGAGAAAAGGAGTAGTAGAAATGTTGAATTGATGAAGATGGCTACAATGGTAGTTGGGGTTGTTGCAATTTCAGCACGCATCCCTGTGTCATCTACTCATTCACAGGCCCATCTTGCAACTCTTTTATATACTACCCCTTTATTTATTTATTTTATTTTTGGGTTCGATTTTGAGAAATTTTCATTTTAGAATTAATATTCTGGTGTTTTTTTCTAAATTGTTGTTCTTGACCAAAAAAATCATAGGTTATAGTCATTCTCGATATAACACTTTTAAGATTTGAAAAATAATCTTGGAATCGTTTTTTTTTTTCTATTAGACATCAAATGCAAAATAAAACAAAAATTACATATTAAATCGGCATCTGCGTTTAACATTTCACCAAATTAAAATTCTAAAATATTAATTTAGTTATGGTTTCAAAAATAAAATAAAAATAAACATTTTGAGTAATTTTTCATTTTGGGTATTAACATTGTATATTTTAAATATTAGTATTATATGCACTTTTAATAACATTTCAAAACTAAATTATTATTATATCATTTCTTTTTATTAATTAAAATATCAAAATAGATTAAGACAACAATATATATACTCATTAATAAATGATATTTTTAAAAACAATTATAGATTAATGAGGTTGGGATGAATGGTATGGTATGGTTTTAATTCGATACAAATAACTACTCAATTTCAAATTTTTATTTGAGTGGCTGGGCTTGGAAAAGCAAACAATAAATATTTTCAATCATATATATTCAATATGCTTTTCAATACACCTCAATAATACCCAATTCAAGAAAAACAAGATATAAAACTACCACTCAAAAGTACACATTGCTTCACATACTAATGGTAATCATACCTATTACCAAACTTACCAAAATATTTAAGTAACTTGACCCCTTTTTCTCCATTTAAAGCAAATTAGATTCGATTTTAGTTGAATGATAAATGAAACTTTGATTTACAAATCAGTTCAAACTTAATTAAAAGTGTGAGTTCAAGCGATATTATTTAATAGTTATTTGGACAATTAAATTTTTTAGATGGTGTTTTTATTGGCCATATATATTTGCATTTATGATGGACATTATTGTATACTCCTTTATTGCCTAACAAATTGTCTTCCAATTTAAGCTTCCAATAACTACTTTGAGACTATGAATCATAATGAATGTTACAATGATGTAACAAGCTAATGTACTCCTTATATCTCACCTAAACAAAATCATGTGTGAATAATGGCTTCCTAAATAATAAATAAAATTTTAAAAAATATTGATTAACTAAATACAAATTATTTGCACACACATGAACATCCCCACCTAATGTTCTGGCTTATTCCCTAGAGCTAATTGTCCAAGTATCCACACTATATGGTGTACTGATTAACTGATTAAATAAAATATAAAAGGATATAATGTAACTGAAAATAAATAGTTTATTTAAGAATGACAAATTTTGTTAAAAAAAAAATAAAATTATGGATCATATTATAACATATAATTAATATTATATAGTAGTAGAATCTATTTGATGTGACCCTAATTTCATTTGCTACAAATCTTTGTGAATAACATATGAATGCAAGTTATTATTTATTAATAATTAATAATCACCCCACCAAACCATGCAACCTAGCAATTGTTTCTTGGTTAACTAATGGGCCCTATTATCATAGACAATTATCACTCAAACATAAAATAAAATAAAATGTGATAAGATGGATGCAACACCAAATAAAAAAAAATTGAAGTCCAAAAGACATAGTTGGATGACAAAACGAAGTGGTAGAAATTTAAGGACATTGAGTTGATATTCCTAATTTAATTAGACATAAGCCTGAAATTGAGTAATAAACAATGTGGATGTTATGGAGAAATAATTAAAGAAAAATATTATGCAAATGTGTATATATATACATATAATAAAATATCTTATGTAATTGTCAAAGATATTTGATGGTTGGTACTTTGGTAGTCTAAAAATTGATTTAAGTAGTAGGCCTTGAAAATTGATGCCAAATATGACACATTGGAGTGGCCTAGCTATAAATGCATGGACCACATTTTGAAATATTGAATATTAGAAGTGTGTATATGGATAAATAATCAATCTTTTTTTATTGTCATAGTATAATATATGTATTAAATGATATATATCATGTATATTTTGATGATGTCAAATATATAAATAACTAGTTTCTATATGATCAAAAAAAGATACCATCTTTATTATAGCCAAATTTTTATGACTAGTGAATTTCTATATGATTTAATGACTCTAATGTATTGTATAATATGAAATATATTTTAAATTATTTCCTTAGTAAGAGTGTATGAGATGGGAAAAAATAAAAATAGATTTCTAAAACTTATAATAGAAAGTGACAAATGGAGATTTTTGGGACAAAAATAAGAATATTGAATATTTGTTGAAATCGTAAGTTACAGAAAAGAAATGTGCCAAACGAATTCAATGTTTTGAGACTGACATAATTTTAGGAATTTTATTTAAGGTTGGAAATATTGAAAGCTAAGTAACTGTTTGTTTCTCTCATCTATTCTGGTTCATATACTTTTTAGGATTTCTTTTTTGTGGCTTCATTTTTTCCTTATACTTAGTAAAATCAAGTAAATATATTGGAAATTGATCTCATTGAATATTGTACATTAAAAAAATGTAAATATGATATTTGAATTTCAAATTATTAATATATAAATTCATAATTTGCTTAAGAATTTATGTAAACGGATTTAACAAGTTAGATTTACCAAATTGATCAGCTTAATCATATCAATAGTGTTACAAATATAAAAATTAGGGATTTTTTTTTATCCTCTAATTTACCTCATTTTCATCTATTATCTTTCACATTTTGACATTTAGTCATCTGTATTTAAAAAAATACTATTTTTAGTCCTTTAATTTGTTGTAGTAGGTAACTTTTTTAACTAAAATTTAATTTTAACACACAAAAAGAAAATTCAATTAAGAGAACCCTATATTTTTTTTAATCACAGATTGTATTTTTCATCTAGCATATCTAAATTAATGTTAAAAATTAGAAGTATGTTTTTTTCGACTATAAGTGTAATCGTCGTACGACGCAACACTTGCACATGAGTTTTTGTGTTAATAAAAAAGTTAAGTTTTTAATTATTGATGTTAATTTAGACATATTAGAAGGAAAAATATAAAATTATGATTTAAAAAAAAAGGTGTTCTTTCCATTAAAAAAACATTTTTTGATGTTAAAATTAAGTTTTAATTAAAAAAATGATCTGATATGACGCGCTAACTGAATAAATATCGTAATTCTTATTGGTTATGAAGTAGGTTATGAAGGCAACTTTGAAATAAATTTGAGAAATTAATGAACAATCATTTAATATCAATAGAGTTTGAATATTATTGTGAAAATTGAATTCAAATATTGAATTGAATTTCAAATAAGCTGAGGCATATACTTAAATACAACTGTTGAAAATTCCAAACAGGTCAAATAAAAGTCAACTCCAACATATTCTTGAACACCAAGTTTGTACTAAGAAAGAAACAAGAAAGATTGTACTTGTAACAATGGAACACCAGAGTGGTGTGCACCACGGTACACGGGATTATCGCAAAACTTTACAGGACCACCTCCAGCTGTCCGTCCAACCTTCTCTCTCCTTACGTGGCATCATTTGGCTTGCGCTCATATTTATTACGTGCCTCCACATGTCAACATCCACCACCCCAATTCATTTAATTTTTCCAGTCAAAAGATAAAATATAAAGTATTTCAATATCATCTAAACATTATGCTAATATATATATATATATATATCATGACAAATTATCTAAATTTATCATTCTTTATAATATTTTGTAAAAATATTGATCACGATCGTGTGTACATAATAGTTACTACGATCATATAAATAATCATATATGAACACATACGGCTATGTCCGTAATGATAAGTGATATTTCTACAAATTTACGATATATATATACACACACTATTTTTAATCACGTATATTGAATGTAGAAGTCACTTAATTTTTTTGGATTGCTAGAATATTTCGTTAGTCTTAATTGAATTGAGAAATACTAATCAATTTTAATTAAATTAAATTATATGAGAGATGGTTAGTCATTATAAAAAAATGAACGAAATATAAAAAATTTTGTACTTTTATTATGGTGGTGGGGTGATAATAATAATAATAATATAATGTGACTCATGTTAAATTAGAATTCCAATAAAATTCTAATTAAATTAAATGTAGGAGATATACAGAGTTTTCTTTAATTAAAACTTTAATTAAATTATATAAAAAGATTAAAATAAACATTACGAGAAATGAAAGAAACTTAAAATTATTATTACTTTATAGTAGTTAATAGATATAAATTGTGTTTACATGATAAT
Organism: Scutellaria galericulata; assembly: GCA_946896805.1. Taxonomy (NCBI): domain Eukaryota; kingdom Viridiplantae; phylum Streptophyta; class Magnoliopsida; order Lamiales; family Lamiaceae; genus Scutellaria; species Scutellaria galericulata. Next base: position 1,782,086 of record OX335792.1, on the reverse strand, counting down.
TTTGGAAATAACTCAAAATAAAATAAATAAGTAAAAAGAAGGGAAAATAAAAAGACTTGGATGAACCAAGCCGGTCACGTGGTTCCCGTAAAAGCAAAAGACCACCGGCGAAATCCGAACCTGAGCCTCGTTAAACTCCAGGTAGGCTTGGACAACCGTTTGTTACTCCGAACCTCTAATAGACGAAAAACACATTTAATTGTAAACCCAATAATCAACCCCTTAAAAACCCTAAAGAGGAAAATAGAAATAATTAATCGAAATTCAGAAAAACGCACTCATTACACACAGTATAATAACAACTAATGTGCAGCCATTTTTACATCTTCTCCAAGAAGCCATTCTCTATCTCTCTCTCTCTCTCTCTCTCTCTTGTTTACTTTCATGTGAAGCCACTCTTTCTCTCTCTTTCATCTCCCTATTTACATCTCTCTGCAACTTTTGATGCTGTCTCCATTAAAGCTTCACGGAAAAGCACTTTCACCATCTCTTTATAAGAAGCCCCTCCTTCTGCATTGCGGTGGGCGGCACAACCAAAGATGTTGACCAAAATGTGCGTCTATGGTGGCTTCCTAGTTTTGGCCCATTTGGTCCTCGCCCATGCAATGTTGAACCCCATCGATTTCCTCGCATTGCAAGCCATTCGAAAGAGCATGAACGATTTGCCCGGATCCAATTACTTCGCTTCCTGGGATTTCACCTCCGACCCCTGCAATTTCGCCGGCGTTTACTGCGACGGAGATAAAGTGATCGCTCTCAATCTCGGCGATCCTCGGGCCGGGTCGCCGGGCCTCACGGGCCGGATTGACCCCGCGATCGGGAAGCTCTCTGCTCTGGCTGAGTTAACTATCGTACCGGGTCGGGTTTTCGGGCCATTGCCGCATACTGTGTCTCAATTGAAGAATCTGCGGTTTTTAGCTATCAGCCGCAACTTTATCTCCGGACAAATTCCGGCGAGTTTAGGCCAGCTCCGTCGGCTACAAACCCTCGATCTTAGCTTCAACCTTCTCGCCGGAAGCATTCCATTCGCCGTCGGAACTCTACCGGCGTTGTCCAACGTCATTCTCTGCCACAATCGCCTCTCCGGTTCGGTTCCCCCTTTCGCTTCGCCAATACTAACTCGGCTCGATTTAAAGCACAACGATCTCTCCGGTTCTCTTTCGCCGCACGGCCTTCCACCCTCCATTCAGTATCTCTCGCTGGCATGGAACCGGCTCACCGGCCCAGTGGACCGGCTTCTATCCCCTCTGAACCGGCTGAACTATCTCGACCTGAGCATGAACCAGTTCACCGGCTGTATTCCGGGCAACTTGTTCGGTTTCCCCCTCAGCAACCTACAACTGCAGAGAAACCAGTTCTCCGGCCCCGTCCTGCCGTTCGATCAGGTTTCAATCCCCACCGTCGATCTCAGCTTCAACCGGCTTTCAGGGGAAATATCGCCATTGTTGTCGACGGTTCAGAATCTGTATCTGAACAACAACCGGTTCACGGGTCAGGTGCCGGTCAGCTTCGTGGAGCGGCTGTTATCGGCCAGCATAGAAATACTTTATCTACAGCATAATTATCTGACCGGAATCGAGATTAATCCGACGGTGGAGATTCCACTGAGCAGCTCATTGTGTCTACAGTATAACTGTATGGTCCTGCCCGTACAGACGCCCTGCCCGTTAAAGGCGGGCAGGCAGAAAACCAGGCCAACTTCGCAGTGCATCGAGTGGAAAGGGTAAGACAGGGAATTCACTCTTTTGCAGCAGGGGCATTTTGGGTAATGTCTAGTGTGCTCCAACTCTTTCTATTTTTTTGAAGAATAATCATTTTGGAAGAGAGAGAGAGAGAGAGAGATTCATTTATTTGATTTTGTATTTGATTATATTAGTAAAGATTCAACTGTGGATAAATGAATCAGGAAGACATTCATCTTTTTTGTAATTATTACACTTATAGCTTGAGTTTTATATTTAATTATCCATTTAAGTGAAAAAGTGTTTTGGTTGATTGTACCGTACGTACCATATGATCATTTGACTTGCTTTTGCATTTGGACAAACTACCTTTTTGCTCTGTGTTTCCCTTAATACATATCGATAATGTTATTTAATTTGTGTTACTCATCACATATTAAGTTGTGTTTATGTATAAAAATCTAAGATGAAATAGTGTTGAATGCAGAGAATGTTTTTGTGTAGTATGTATTTGTCTTTAGTGGAATGGGTTTTTGCAGGAGTGGTTGATGTTATGAACAAGAGTGGGGTAATATGAGGTGACAAAGTTGGAAGCTTTTGTCTTTATTTTAAACAAGTTTTGTGAGGAGAGTATGATTTTATGGAGGTTTAAATAAAAATTGAGGAATTTTATGACAAAAAAGGTAGGAATGTTGTGCTTGTCGTCTTGTACATTTGAGGAGAATCATTTGTTAATCAAGATCTTGACCGTCTATAAAGTGATAACTAAACATTTGCTTTGCTATTATTTAACTCACCTTCTTTTTCTTTAGAAGACTCAATAAAAAGAATGTTTTAGGATGAGTGAGAAATATCAAATACTTAATAATGAAGAATAGCCTCTTTTTTAATTATACATTAATTTGTTTTAATCAACAGGAATGGGTTTTTAGGCTTAAATATTTGTTGTTATTGATAAGTAAAAAACTGTAAAACAATCATATAATGGACCCACCTAGGTCTGATTAATGTTATCATTCATTCCATTTAATCAATCAAAATATCAATTTCCTCCTTTTTGCAATATTGCTTTCTTAAGGGGGAACAACATTTAACTAGTTTGTGTGTTACTAACTTTTCACAAACCACTCATGATTATTGATATATTGAAGCATCAATGATGGAAATTACTATTTCACTCTTAAAATAAGTGGGAGTCTGCAAAAAAATACAACAAAATGTCGATATTTATATGAGTCATAACTCACAATTAATATTATTATGGCACAAAAAGGCATTCTGTGATTATCATCTATTTTAATAATATTTGAACTTATTTTACCATGGATCTTGGTTAAGAGTTGAGATTTGAGAATCACTCCAACGAACCTAACATAAGTTGGTTAAATTTTTTGAATGAAACTTCTCAGAAAGCACAAAAAAAATGTCGTTTTAGATTATTTCATACAATTTAAAAGAGATGATATAAAATTTGAGCTTCTCCTATTTAAGTATATTTATTGTAGAGTTTTTTTTTTCTTTTTTTTCTTCTCTTTATTCTTAACAACCCTTTTTTTAATTTAGTATGAGTAAATGAAGATATTTTTGATAAATTATGAGTAAATATGTTTTAAAATCCTATAATGACATTTATTTTGGGACAAACTTTTTTCTTGCTCAAATGACATTTATTTTGGTACAAACTTTATATTTTTCTCAAACGATACCAATATTTGCTAAAATCATCAAAAAATGTGTTGTTATATTTAATTAGCATCATAATTATAATAATGGTGCAATTAAGGGCCTACATGCAATTAAATCAGATTCTTGCATGCATGCACGTACTCTTCCTCAACACGACTTGCTTGCCCCACTTTTTGTTACTTTTGTGTAATACAAGCAAATATTACTTCCTAATCAATATCACATCATTGATTTATTAATTTTTTATTTTTTGTGTTTTTTAAATTAAAGGCTGATTTAACTTATAATATTAGAAAGTATACTTTAAAAATAAGTGGAAACTAGTATCTTATTTTCTTCTCTTATTTTTATTTCAAAGTGGCACTGTGAATTACTATATCCGACCCGAATATATAAGGCGGTTTGTTTGTCACACAACCTAAGAATGCTTCTGAAATATTCAAATATGCTAATAAATAGTAAGGAATTAAAAGAAATATTATTAAATATAAAAATATCAATTCAGAATCCTCCTGTAATGCATAGTCGAATGGCAAAAATGGCGACTCTAGAAGCATTTTCTAGGTTAGTAGTGTGACTTCAAATATTGGTTTTATTAGACACATCTCGCAATTTATATGATAGCAATTTATAAAGATCAAATTATTATTCCTATGTAAATTTGAAATTGAGTTTTAAAAAAATCCAGAAATTTCTTGGAATTTTCACAATAAAAATAAAAATATTGGGAAATACCCGTAGAGATTTTTAATTTGTATTTACTAGAAAACTGTGGTGCTCATGATTTTGTTACCAAAATTTCGATACAAGTTAATGATGTAGGAGTTAAGTAATGTGGTATGTTAACCCAAGCAACTGGAGAGACAAAAGTTGCAGTGTTTCGATACAAGGTGGATTAGTTAAAGCACCTATTCTCATAAATCATAATTACTACCACAAATGAAGATTTATCCCAAGCACATAATCCAAGATTTATTTATTAAGGTGTTAAACATTACACAACTAATTATGGGATTGAACATGAGCTCTCTCTCTCTCTCTCTCTCTCTCTCTCTCTCTCTCAATTTGCATTTTTCGATTAATTCAAATACAATCATAATTTATCACCATTTTAATGTCTCATCATTATTCCACCATTTCGTGTCTCATCAATTATAGAATATGTGTAACACAGACACATGATATGCAAGTAGAACAATAAAAATATTAGGATAGATGATTTTAACTATGTTAATTCTTGTCAACTGTCTATCACACAGGATAGGGGCAGCACTCGACCCATGCTAGTTCTACTCTTCGACTTGGTCACACAACCAAGACACCATAACACTTACATAATTAAACATTGAAAACTCGAAAGAAACGCGAAATGAAACCCCTTTTCGTAATAGAACCAAAACATCCTAAACAATAGAAGCATTCGTCAGTAATTTATGTACATTTCCTTTTTTCGTTTGACAAAAGGTCCTGTATTCCAGATTGATGATAATATGAACTATCAATGCAACATAATTGGGACTATGAAATGATGAATGTGAAACTTATATGAGATTAAGAGGGAGATGTTCATACGGATATTGTCTCGTTAGCAGTCCCTTCTTGTTCCCATTTCACTATATCTCCATCCCAAGACGAGCTAACGAGCATTGGATAACTGGGATGCCAACTACAGTCTCTCACTGTCGATTTGTGGTACTTTAACTTTGCAACTTCAGCCCCACTAACCTGAATGTTCAAAATCCCAGTCGGTTTGGAACAAGTATAATTAACAATCGGGTATCTAGAACGAATAATAATCAAACAAAAATCAAGATCAACTATGCACTTATAAATCAGAAACATTCTACTTGCATTGGCATTATAGATCAGCTAAAAGTAACAGAAATTTGAGAGCATACCAAATCATAAATATAGATGCAAGAATCATGAGATCCAGTGTAGATATACTTCTGTCCCGTGCTGCAAAAGAAAGGAAGAACATAAAAGGCTTATCAATTTTATTAAGTAGGTCTTTTTACGTTTGTGGGAATTTGTGCAAGAAAGCATTTTGAGGAAATCAAAGTAAACACTCACCTATATTCTGGTGAGAAGTAACAACGGATCAAAGTACGCAAGACTGAATGGCCTTTATATGTGGCTACAGATTGATCGTATGGATGTTCTAAGTCTCTTGCTTGAGAAGGGTAATCCATCCATCTATAATCCCATTCATAATTCCTGTATCCTTGATAGCTGAAAAATGGCCAAGAAAAAGATTCCTAGTGACGAGTCTATAGAGGTATACAAGATCATACCAGACAGCATTCACTAACACTTTTGTATAAGGGCAAAGTGTGTAATGAATCATACCGAGTAGCGGTTGATGACATTTTTCGTATATCCCACAGTTTGATGGCTTGATCTTTACCATTGGATATAAGATACCGACCATCTCCGCGGCTATCAATAAAAGTAATGCCTTCAAGGTGCCCCATCAGGACCCCAGCAGGCCTGCCTTTAGCTCTAAAGCAACGTCTATCCCAGACCTACGTGCAGAGGCATGATATGAAGTCCGATCATTTGGAACAAGAAGAACATTCCATACTTCTATCACTCCATTTCATAATGTAGGAGTTATAAAAATGAGTAATCAAGTAGCTGTTTTCCTCAAATCTAATTAGACACATTTATTTCTGTTAACCAACTCAAGTTCATCACTAGCAGCTTCTTCAGTCCACCTTCATGTGCGAAAACCCTTGCTTTAGGTAAGTCTGAAATGGTTGTCTTCCAAAGTGAACACACTAGTTGATATAAGCTACTTCTAGACAGTGATCTTAGTAATGAAATGTGATTGGATCATAAGAACAAGACAATCGTGAACCCAAAGACTGGTAGTTTTGTCTTCTAATGTGATACATCTATGTTTGTATATATTTACTATAAAAGTGGTTGCTCATTTGTAAATGATATCTTCAGGTCGAGTAGACAATAAATTAAATGAAAGCCACCAAAAGTATCCATGATAAGTGGAACCAACATTGAATAGGAATTACCTTACAGAAATTGTCATCGCTTCCTGAATAGATAAGATGACCGCTTTCATCAGCAAAACATACAGTGTTGACGTCGGACTGCATGAAAATGGAAATACAAATTGGTGAGAACTTAATATTTTGAGATCATTTCAGTACCCAGATTGAACAGGAGACAAAATTACCAACATGCAGCAGAGCGACCATAATTCTAATTAAGGCACATAATCCTAACATTTGCAGTGATCCAGAAAATAAAAGTTGACAGACAATGTTCTCATTTTGATAAGTAAAGTGAAAGAGTTGGTTTTTTATTTTTTAATAAAATTGCCTCTGATAATCTCTTACGTTGAAACTGTTGCTAAGTTCAAAAGAAAGAGAAGTACTCATTCAAACACAAACATATATGCTAACAAGATATACAGGTACTGGAAAGGGCTTCCACAGCCAGAATGAAAATGGAAGCAAATGTCAAAGTGATTTAACCAGAAAATTAACTTCATCGATTTGCTAGACTAGTCTAGCTATCCAAGCTTGGAACTGGTCGAATGGAAACGCCTTGATTTGCCCTTTGTAAATTCAGATGGACTGCAAATGTTAAGACAGTTGTTGTAGGCTTTTGGACCGCATATCTGAACCTGGTGGACCTCTGTAAATCACAAAGGTGGACCTTCAGAGGGGCATACAGTACATGCCAAGACACACTGCCTCGACCAGGGTTAGAACCTCTGAGAGCTCAGATGCTCTAATTACAACTCTGCAGCTTTATTACTGCCCCATACCCATGGAAGGCTTTGACTTCAGCAATCTTCTTTTAGCACAAGGAAAAGGGCAAATAATTCCACGAGAAGTTTAACAGGATAACGCCTTTATGGAACTTAAGACCATTCTCTACAATCAACATATATTAAATAACCTATATCATGCATTTGTGAAACCAGAAATCATCACCAAGTACTAGGCAGCTTGATACATAAAAGGATATCATTTATAGAAATGAGGACACTACCGCATGTGCTGAGATTCGAAGTGAGAGCTTCTTTGCTTCAAGGTCATAAACATATATATCCTCATCACTGCTTCCAGCAACAACTTCTCGGCCATCGGTAGAAAATTTCAGAGAGAAGATTCCAAAAGAATATCCCCCTTCATCAGGAGAAGAGAAATCCAAACCTTCATGGATCTCCTGCAGAATAAAAGGTCGAGTTTCAATAGTGTTACACTAATATTAGTTCAAACCATAAGTAACATGCAAAAGAAACCACACATTCACTCCAGTGATTCAACTTACTACGGATATAACAGCCCATGGTAATAACTTTAGGCACTGATTTAAGCTAAGGGGTGAAGCTAATAAGATAATCAAATTAGAAGAGTTTGTCTTTAGTAGCTACAGAATAAGTACTAGTAAGCCCACTGATGGGCATGACAGGTGCAATTTCAAGTCCTTATATTGGGTACAGCATACATCTTAACCTAGGCATCAAACACACAGGAAAAGCTTTTTTCTGCCATAATATGAAACAGAAACAAATGTGTTGACTATATCCTACCCACTTTTATTCCACCCAAAAGATTATGAAATAAATTTTGAAGAAGAAAGCAAACTTGAAAGGCTATTCCTCAGCACCAGTTCTACAATGATACTGGAGAATAGAAGTATGGATTGTAAACCAAACATTGAAGTATATAAACAAAAAAGAGACTGCTCTATTTTGCTCTTTGCAAAGAGCAGCTCAAGCTATCATAACTTGTATGCCAGCCATAACATCAGAAGATGTATTTTCTTCATCAGTAAGCATACAATGAAAACAAAACAGAGTGGGCATGAGAAGAGTACTCAGATAAACATAGATGGCGCAGGCCATAAAGTGCAATGCATATAATTCAACCATGAAATTTATGCAGTGGCTTCAGATGCCGAAATTAACAGTACTTGAACTTCATACAGTGACATTTGCAAGGGAATCTTTGGTGGAAGATCCAACATTGACGACATGAACGATGGGTGACATGCTACCATAGACCTGCAATACAAGTAAATTATCAGAGGATATGAAATTAAGATAATCAAAATCAGATTATACAGGAAATAAAATCATAGAAGATCCCATTTTACAATAATTACTAGACATATTTGACTCTACAGCTTTAAAAAAATAAAATCTTACAAGCCAATGCTCATACTTTATCCACCGGTCAAAACCAACCCAATCTCTCTTTTGTTTATTTGCTCCAACTCCCTTAGCATTGTTCGCCTATTATTGTAGAATATCCAATTTATCTATTGTTGGTACTTAAATGGTCCCAAAAGTTAAGTGCTCTATCTTACTCCAGTAAATAGATACTGGCTCTGAGGAGTTGGAAGAGAGTTACAACCAATACTTTTGGCATGACGGGGTCATTTCTGAAGGCCACTCCATAAAATTTAGTAGGTCAACTATGTTGTTGAAATAGATGCCAAGGTTATTTAGATGTAGTAAGTGCTCTATATTTACAAATGCAAAGGATATGCCAACATACTCCTATTATTCCTTTTATCACAATTATTGGCACCAAGCCCATGCACTTTCTTCTAAAAAGTCTATTTAACCCTATCTGTCTTTTGCAACTTACTATATGTGGATATCTTATAGCGGACAACTAATCAGCTCTGCATGGTGGATCAATGGATACCATGGTCTGTCATAAATCAGTACTGCTGAAGTTTGTGAGAGATGATTGTCCAGCCTGTCCACAATATTTTTCCTAGAGGTAAACTGTATTGGTCTAAAAAAGAAATTTAGCCAATCTCAGACTTCATTTTAGCATATCCATTTTTAACTGAGACATGAGAGTGCTCATGTCTCATATCAAGTAAGAGAAGTGGCAACCACAACTGTCAGCCTAAAGCATGAGCACTTTGTTCACCTTCTGAGAGAAAACGAAGCACATTTGGCCAGTATGTCAAACTTTTCCTAAATGATGAAGCTCCTTTAATTTCATGTGTTTGACTCACAGAATAGCACATAGAACAGAGTTAAAAGAAAAGGAATATATTTCATAAGCCGAAGTCTAGAGTGTATAGATGTGCAGGGACGGCATATGACTGAGATCATACATCTAAAAGAAAAGCTAAATGCGATTGAAATCAATAAAAAAGAAAGAGAACATACAAGATGTCTTTGATCAGGTGACAAGGCTGTGTCAGTAATCGTCCATCTCAAGCATCTGGCAATAATGTTCTTCCGAACTTTCCATCCTCTGTCGACATCATATATTCTAATTTGACTTCCCTGATCATAAAAATCAATACAAGAAATCAATGATATAAAGACAGGTATCAACAAAAACTATACACTTCAATCTCACAAGGGGGAATTTGCCAAATTTCAGTCATCGAGTTATACAGTTATATGTCCTATCAAATGTTCTAATGCAAATATCTACCTCAGCACTCAGCACAAAATGAAATATGAATATATATACCCCAGGATTATCCTTTGTAATGCACAGTTAGAAGTCACTTGTTGCAGAAAGTGTTAATACCTGAAATGCAGCAACAAAAAGCGAGCCATCAGCAGAAAACTGTGAAACATAAGCTCTAGATGACAACTGGTCCACAACACATGGACCATTTACTGGCAAATATTTACTCAAAACATGACGACAGTCTCCTGATGAGAACCTTCCTCTTCCCGAAAGATTTGCTTCTCTACCAGCCAACATCTTCACAGTTGAAATTGAAAACTCCCGTTTCCCTGGCAGAACACGGATCAAACTCTCTTGTGGTCCTGATTGAAGCTTTGTCAGATGAGAAATATCGTGGTCTAAGGAATTCAACTGTCTATTGATCGGAGGACTAGCACCACCAAGCTCCTGATTCGAACTGGAACCAGCAAGAAGTCCAGAAGCTGCATCCACTCTACTAAAAGCGTGCCCCATAACTTCAATGCAATTATCTTGATCTATAAATAGCATTGTAAGCCACACTCACAGCAGGAAAGATTTGCAAGTTGGCCCTCCATATCAGTGGATGGAATTATAACCATAACCAACAAACACCTGAAAATCAGAACACCTAAAATATTTCATCTCTCTTTACAACACACTTAATGATAGTAATCCATGATCGCACATGAACAATCACCGCAGGGAGAATATACTAATACATGCATTTTCTTTGATGAAATAGGCCAAAAATTACAAGGTAGTGAAAATTGACACATTTTTTCAAATAATTCTGTGATAGAGTATATGTTTCCATCATTTTAAACGTACTTTTTATCCCTTTTAACCATGACAACTCTCCTGCAATAAATTTCCTTAGCCTGAACAAACTCTGTCGTTCTAAGTTATTTGATTATCAACTTTTTTTCATCATCATGGTAATTTCCATCATCAATACCTCAGCAAACGATGCTAAATGATTCACCGATCAAATGCACCAACGACTTAGTATAAATAAGTCCAGAAAATTCAAATCATATCTCAAGAAATTCAATAAAGCAATTCTTCATCAATTTCAAGCTAAAACTATTGTAATAAATCGAAGAAAACTCCGATTAAAAAAAAAAATCAATAACAATTAGAGCCAGAATCCCAATAACTAAGCAAAAAGAGAAGATAAAGAAACAAGCATGATCGTAAGCTAACTAACTTACCACTCAACCCTGAAATAGCTGGCTGCAATTAGAAAGCATTCAACGAAACATCTACTTAATTTTCTCTCCAATCAATCTAATCGAAGAAACTTAATGATTTTGAGCTGAGTTTGGAAGTCACAGTGAAGAGTTGCTTGGTGGTTCACCGAAGCTGTGTGAAAAAATATTGGGAATTTTGTGCAGAAAGAGAAGAAAGTGAGTGTGGTGGTACTTTCTGCTTAATTGGGGACTCCGAAACGGACACGTGTCATCTCCACAGTAGTTGATCGTCATTGCCTAAACCTCACACTATATCTATATATGAGGTGGCAAATTATCCACTGCATCGCGCTATTTAGTCAGTGTTGTCTTCTTGGCGGATGAAATTCAACTCCATCCAACTATTTCACCGGGCCCCACCCAGTCAACTGGTTCGATACCTCAGGCAAATTCATACTATTTCTCAAATTTAATTTTTAAGGAAAAATTGATATAAATATCCATTTTGCAATACTGATGGAAATATCCATTAATATTACGTCTAATAATGAAACATATCATGCTTTTAATATTTATATTAATAAAATATTGGATATCTTAATTTTTAAATTTATGTCATTTTAAATAACTTTATTTGATGATACTATAAATTTGGAATTGAAACAATTACATATAAATTTTTAAATATAAGTTAAACAAAAAATTGAAATGTCCATATTCAAAATAGATGTTTGTTAGAATTGATCAAATTGTCGTGTATGTGTTTTGTAGCACAATATTTTCTTAAAATTTTTAGAGATAAGTTAAACAAACAATTAGATAAGTTAATATTATATATTGAACATTGAATTCGAGACAAATATTTTATTTTGTAGTCCCATCTAAGTTTTTTTTTTAATAAAGTTAAAGTTTTATTAGAATAATGAATAAAATGAAGGATTTTTTCTCGCTATATAACCATTGATTTTTTTTATCAAATAATCGAATATATTTTGTTTGTAATTATTTTTGTCATTTTCGTTTCATAATTGTAATTTTGTTAAATATAATTTTTATTTAGAATATATTTTTTAACTTTTAGATCTTAGTCTATTACAACAGTGGAAACTACTATAAAAAAATTATTCAAATGCATCGAAATTTAAACATTTTAGAATTAACATTTTATTTTTTAATAATATAACAAACTTGGTAAAATGATAAATTTAATATATTATATAAAAAATTGATGAAAAATCATTTAATTTGAAATATGATTTTCAAAGAAAAACAAACTACTCATTCACATTATGTTATTAAACTCTCCAAACATTTAAGATTATCTTATACATTTTGGTGATCTTTCTTTGGTAATTCTATATTGGTCCGTGTTTGTCAATTCTTCATTGTCTGTCAATGAAATTAATTTCAATTTGATTTTGGAATCTTGATAAGAATATTTTACTAATCTTTATTTGGCAATTCTATATTGGTATATGTGGTAATTCTATATTGGCCATGTGTTTCTCCATTTTTCTTTGTCTGTCGATGAAGGTTGGAATCTTGATAAGAACATATTACTAATCTTTATTTGACAATTTTATATTGTTCTCCATACTTTTCTTAACACGCCCCAATATTTTTAGTTTTTAATTAAAAAATTCCTATATTAAGGTCCTTCTTACACTCAATAGGGTGCCCTAATACCCTTAAAAAGGAAGAAGAAGAAGAAAAAAAAAAGGAAAACCCTCCCCCTTTCCCTTCTCCCTCCCGTCAACTGTTCTTTCTTTTATTTTTATTTTTTTTTCATTTTCTTCTTAAATTGTTGGGAAATAATACAATATAAATCATTTCACATATTAACTGAATATATAAACATAATGTAAAAATAATGTTGAAAAATGTTAAAAATCAATAAAACGGAACAGTTCCGTTTATCTATTTAGAAAAAAAAAAAAAAAAAAAGGAGGGGAGTAGATGAGAGAAGGAGAGAATTAGTTTTCAATTTTTTTTTAATTTTAATGGTAAAATTGGAATATAATTACTTTTTAATATTTTTAATTAAAGTAAGGTGTGTTAAAAAAAAGATAGGGGTGTGGATTCTTCTTTATCTATCTTTATTTGACAATTTTATATTGGTCTGTCAATTCTTCTTTATCTGTAGTTATCTATCTTTATTTGGCAATTTTATTGATGTGTTTGTCAAATCTTCAATTTTTTTTTTATCTGTTAGTTATCTATCTTTATTTGGTAATTTTATATTGGTTTATGTGTTTGTCAATTCTTCTTTATCTGTAGTTGAAAGAAATTCCAATTTAATCTTGGAATCTTGACAACAAAATCTCACTAGTTACTTTTAATAAGTTGGAGTCACAAAGGCAAAACAACTTTTAACTTGAATCTCATTAGTTTTATTGGTCTATGTGTTTGTCAATTCATCTTGTTATTCATCGTTAATAGAAATATTTAATATTGGAATCTTGGTAACAAAATCTCACTAGTTACTTTCGTTAATAGAAATATTTAATATTGGAATCTTGGTAACAAAATCTCACTAGTTACTTTTAATAAGTTGGGGTCACAAAGGCAAAAACTTTTATCTTGAATCTCATTAATTTCTTGAATCTCATTAATTTTATTGGTCTATGTGTTTGTCAATTCATCTTGTTATTCGTCGTTAATAGAAATTCAAATTTGATAATGGAATCTTGGTAAGAGCCTGAAGTCAAGAAGCTCAAGTTAAGAATCTCACTGGTTAGTCTTAGTTTAGTGACAAAGGGTATTTCATTCATTTTCTTTTCGATGTGGGAAGAAACTTTATATTATCAACTTATTGCCAAAAGCAATCACATCAATTAAGTTGAACAATTCCTATAATGAAACTTGACAGAGCCCGTGAAACTTGGGAACTTATTGCCAAAAGCATTCACATCAATTAAGTTGAACAATTCCTAGAATGAAACCGGGCTCTAGTTGAACAATTCCTAGAATGAAACTTGACAGAGCCCAGTGAAACTTGACTGAGCCCAGTCCAAGTGTTAGTGTAGGGTAAAAAGGCTTGAATCAAAAATCTCACTAGTTAGTGTTACTGGATGAGGTTGTGAGATGAGGTTGCAATAGTTAGTGTTATGGTTGTCGTATGAGGTTGCATAAAAAGGCTAAAGTCAAGAATCTCACTAGTTTTACAGTCAGATAAAAAGTCTTTGAATCAAGAATTTCACTAGTTAGTCTTACAGAATGAGTTGAAATGAAGGTAAAAGAAACTTTTGTATTGTAAGTTGAACCTATAAAATACTTCGAATATTAATTTTTGAATGAGGTTACAATCAAGAACAAAAGGAACTTTTTATTTTATAAGTTGAACCATAAAATATTTCGAGCATTAATTTTGGAGTACATTAATTTTGGAGTTTTGGCTTTGTTTGCACATATATATGCAAACATAAAAACACTTAGAAGCATTATTATAAGAGAATTTATCTAAAACTCTTAATGTAACATATTGATTGTTACAAGTTATATTCACTCAATAGGATTTGTTGGTTGTCTATTTATACTACTCCATCCTCCCAATGGAGATTTGATGGATGATTTACTGATCTCACGGTTGAGAAAAATCCTCTAAAACTCTCCCTAAAGTTATATTCTGAATATTCTAGATACACTTTAAAACAGCATACATAATTCTTACATACATCTAGAATCTTTTTAGAAAAAAAAAAAATAGAGTGGATGTGGAATGAGCTAAGTATTTGAGTTGAAATGTGTGGTTTTGGATAGGAATGAACTTTGTAATCCAATCAAGTATTTGAATTATGCAAATCTTCGTCTAGATTCCCAAGAGAAGATTATAGTCAATCTCAATCATGCACTGACGATGATGCCTTCTTCCTCATCGAATCGATCTTTTCCACTAAAATGAAGACGACCACGATAGCCACCCGATGCTAAAACTCCTCTCCAGCCCTTGAATAGTTCACTAGAATTTGGATTTTCATCTGTTTAGATTCGTAATACAATCTCAAAATTATCATATCTAATAATTTAATAAATTAAAGACAATCTCTTTTTTGGAACTAGAGGGGTTATGTTGGGACAAAATATATACTAGAAAATTTTCTAGGTATAAATAAAAGTATTGATTTTTGGGCTGGCTCAATTGGATTCATTTAAATTTAAATCAAGCCTACTCGAGCACAATTAAAAAATCTAGAAGTTGGATTGGGATTTGTTGGGCCTCAATCAACTCTGCTTGTATCAGACTACAGGGACTGCTTGGGCCCACATAAATATAAACTACAAATTGAAGCCCAAACACTGTTGGTCTATCTTTTAGGTGAACTATTTCGTGGACTTACTCAAAAAAAAATTTGGGCCGAAAATTTCATCAAAGTCCAACACCTTTTAAATTTTTTTATATGATTTTATATTCGGTATGAGACATCTTATACTTTTTTATTAATAAAAAAGTGTTATCACTTATCACTTTTACCATACTGCTAAATAAAATAAAAAATCTAAGGAGTATATTTTAACTTAACATCTATTTAAAAGTCCACTTTCATTAGCGCAAAAAAAATTAAAGTCGGCAATTTAGGGTATATATTATCACAATTGGTGAAATATATTAAATGTAGTGATTAGAGCAATCTCCAGTAGTTTGTTGTATTTCTAATATTTTACAATCTTTTTATTCCTGATCACACTAAACTATCGTTTTCTTTCATTTCTATTTTCATTTTCTTATAATCATGATAAGGAATATTGAGAAATATTTATTTTAAATACACAAAATAGATTATATTGCTGAATATCAGAAATTGTAATTTTTTTTATGTACTGTTAGAGATGTCCTAATATCTTACCCACGTCAGTATTATTATTGAAAAAGAAAATAAATTATTAAAAGTCAAAATATGATAAATCTAGAGAGCAAATATAGGATGAACAATGGTAGTTACATGAAGACAAATAGTGATATTACTGCATTTGAATATGAAATTAATTAAAAAAGGCACCAAGCAAAAGGCGTAGCCTGCAGACAAAGTATTTTCCAAGGCAATAAAAGACAAAAATCAAGAAAAATAAACAACAATTATTGATTAGACATTTATCGAATGTAAAATAAAATTCTATTTTTTGTTTAAAAGAATGTCTTGCACGTTTGGTTTTGTTGGACCATTTCTTTTTTTTTTATTGTCCCTAATGGACCACTTTGCTTCTAGACCCCCATCAAGTGCGATTTATGATTGTGCCAAAAACTCCTCTCCTTTTTTTCAAAAATTATTGTTTACTAATCATCAGTTGTAATGAATTTCAATATGGAATATATATATATATATATATATATATATATATATATATATAAACTCAACTTATCAAAAGCAATGAGGCTAGTATTTTCTATTATTAGAGTTGATGAATTTATTAAAAATTATATTTGTTCTTACATTCACATGAGTATATGAGAAGTTCTCACTCTGATTTTTTTTTAAACAAAAATTTTATAAAGTCATTTCACGAATATAATTTTATAAAGGATGGTGATTCGTAATTCATGATCCATAAAACAGAGATTGATGTGTGAAAATAAATTTGAATTATGATACTAAAGATTTGACCTCATAAAATTATATCCAATAGACAGTCTCATATATATATTATATATTTTTTTTTTAAAAATTCCCGTATCAATATTCATTTCTTAGGAAAACCATTAAATAATTGGATCGATTAGCATCACTAGAGTAGCTGTGATTTTGAAATAAGTTAATGTAAATAGTAATAAAAAAATAACATACTTGCCTTCTAACTTTATTTTGTGGAAAATAAGTTGAATTCATATATTAAAATTACTACTAAAATAAAAATAAATAATATAGAGAAGGTATATATTTACCATTGTGAAATTGCTTATTGCAAGAATCTAATTTACAAATTTCATTCTAAATTCAAGAGCATAACTATAACGTTAGTTATATACATATTATTTTTCTTATATACATATGAAAATATCTAACACGGAAGGAGTTTAAAATAATTTAATAGCATGAAAATAAAAAGAAAAACAACCCATCAGTGGATCTCGTTTTACTCGATTTTGACTCCAATTTCTTATATTATCAAACAAATCTCAAATCAATTATTCACAAGAAATATTTGAAAATGTATCTCCTTCCCAAAATAAAATATTATGTGGAAATTAAGAAGTTGGTTAAAATTCTTTTATCTTTTCTTTTAAGTTTAAACAAATCAAACCCATTTTTCAATCCATATTTTATTTAATCGGTTAGTTGAACGAGTCGATCAAGTGAATCACAATTATAATTATAAATAAAAGAAAATTAGTAATAAGACAAGAGTAGTATGAAGAGGCAAAAGTCGCGGCGAAATTTTCCGTGAAAAATAGCGACAAATGTAGGGATGCCGACAAATGCAATGAAGAAAAAATTGACATGAAATGACGAAAACAACCTCCAAATCGGTGACAATGACAATTAAAACAGCTAATCACACGAAAACGACAAACCATAATAAGACATAAGAGGAGGGATTAGAATAAAAATTGAAATGTGAAAGCACCGAAGCAATAAATAAATGAATGAATAATCCAAAAGTGAGGAAATAAATAAAATTAGAATAAAAAAAAAAGGGGGGGGGGGGGGGGATAGTAGAGAAAAAGTCAAAGGAGAAACAGGAGTGGTTTTATCATTTTGTGTCGTTGTCCAAAGCTGAGCTGCTCTCTTTTACCATTTAGTGGCCATAATAAAACACTCAAGTTTAAAGCAACCCCAACTACTATCATTTTTAATGCCCTTTTTTCAATGTGGTCCTAACATTTTGTGTTCGATTTATTCACACATTTTTTCTTTACTTATTTGAATGAGAGTTTTATTTATTATTGGTTGGGTTTTTTTTTTTAAGAAACAACCCAACCTCATGACTCTAATATAACTTAAAGCGTTTCTTGCTTCATCTTTATATTTCAAACATTCATTTTTACTGAATCTTCAAATTGACGTGAAATAAAGAATAGTAAGTTATGTGTTGATTGTGATTTGTTACTAGAAATCAAAAGATCCAAACATGAATGATGATCCCCATCTACAAGAAACCATCAACAATTAATCAAATCAATGCTCTGATGATTGTGAGATCCCATTGTTTGGACTAACGTCCAATCATTTTTTATTTATCATTTATCCAACTTCTTTTTTTTCTAGAGAGGGAGGGAAGAGAGAGAGAGAGAGATAGATTGTGACGTGGTTCTTTGGTGGACGGGGTTCTTTGCTTTCGGCTTTGAGAGTAAGTGACAAACGGGTCTCTATGGCCCACCACTTTATAACGCTGTTCTCTATTTTCTAGCAACTCTTCTATTAAAGAAACATACACTTTGTACAATTATTTTTAAATAAATAAACAATACCTGTTTTTTTTTTTTTGTTGGCTTTAAGGTAGTGAATACCCAATTTTAGTCCATCATGGGATACACATGAACCACTTCTCTCTCCCTCTCTCACTAAAGATTAAATCTTTAGGGGGAGAGAGAGAGAGGGTTGAAGTTTACTTGCAAGTGATGATATATAGGCTATGTTGGCAGTGTAACAAGTTAAAGATTTTGCAAGAAACAGACATATAGTGACAACATATATATGCTTCATAAGATTTCCTACATCCATTGTCTAATTTGGGTTGGTCCCATGTTCATTTTGTCACACAATTAAATTTGGATTCAATGATTCATACGCATAAGTAACAATTAACACCAATACTTTTATACACTGCCCTCAACTTTACCTTCTCAACTACATCAATATTACACGAGTTAAATGTTGATGAATCAACACCAATATTCTTGAAATTAGTATTTACCAACATACAAGAGAAATTAAGCTGCCTAGTTACATATAAACCAAAAGAAGAATTTATATATGTATAAATTACATAACACCATGGATCCCCCTAATCCATCTCCTAAATTAGCCTTTTTCCCATCAATACTAATAGCCTTCGGCGTAAACCCTACAAGCCGAGGGCTACAATCTCCCCTTGAGGAACACCGATTCCTCAGAAGAAAACGAGGGCAACGATCATATCACCACCAAAAAACGATCAACTCTATATATATAACAACACCACACCAACCATCACTACTACAAAAAGGGGGACGACCGTTTGAACAAAATGTCGAGCTTCTTGTTAAGTATAGCCCCGGTAAATCAAAGTTAACGTAATCTATACACAATTAGGAGTGGATAAAGCTCCTCATCTCATCCATCAAGCTATGATAGTGATCATTATTGGGCAAGAAATAGAACCCTATCGTCGCCTTTTCAAGATAAAGAAGCTTCACTTCTTGCCCCGATTCCCTCAACCCATCGACATAACCTAATTGCCAATCCTGTAGAAGGTCCAACCCAGCCACAACGACTAGGCTCTTAGGGATGCTAAGACCCTCTAGACTCCGACTCCTCGGCCCGAACACGTTGCATGCGGGATGGTCGCGGTCCTCACCCTCGGGCAAAAACGCCCTCCAATACCAATCCCTATCTTGAATCTTCACAAAGAACTTCCCATCCAATCTCTTCTCCGATTCCTTCCTCTCTTGCCCACCGAACAACGGGTGTAGGAGAATATTCCCCAACACCTCGACCCCCTCCTCCGCCGCCCTCACCGCCACATGATGCGCGATGTTACCACCGGAGCTATCTCCGGCCAAGTACACATGAGCCTTAGACTCGACCCCACTCTTGAGCCACGATCTCGAGTGGACCCACTTGAGCGCGGCCCACCCGTCCTCGTAGGCACACGGGTATCTATACTCGGGTGATCTACGGTAGTTAACCGACACAACGGCGGCCTTGCACGTGTTCACGAGGCGTCGACAAAGGGTGTCGTAGATGGCACTATTGGCAGAGGAATGGACGAAGCTTCCACCATGGAAGAATATGATCACAGGCACAATCTCAGTAGTGCTCAAGGGGTTCTCAAGGTCTGAAACCCCCCATGGAGCCCCACTCTCGTGGGCCGCTAAATAAACCCGGTTCAGTAGTCGGGTGGCCCGATCAACCACATCGAATGAGTAAACGCCGTCGACTGGGACAGCGTTTGCTGGCACTTTTCGATCGAGAAACTCGTTCGTGTCTCGATCGAATGTGCCATCGGGGCGTCGAAGCATGTGGTAAGCGAGCTTGAAATTGGATATCAAGATCCATGTGTTGAGAGGAACCATGCTCTGTGGAAAGAAACAGAGTGGAGTTTCGATTTAGTGAGAAATTGAGTATCTATAAAAAGAAAGGAGATTTGGAAATGGAGAAAGCACCTAAAAAAAACCCAACAGAGAAGCATAAAATCGAATTATGGGGACTGCTAAATCAGTAGAGCAATAAGCAAGTAAAAACAAAGAGGGGAATAAAAGTTGAACACAAATATAGAGATAAAATGAAAAGGAGCAAAAACCCTAAAAAAAAAAAAAATCAAATCTTTCGCAAGCCCTCGAAGATTAATAGGGAAAATAAAGAGAGAATGAGTAAATTACCTTTGATTCATTAGCATTAACTTCATTACTCCCCGCCATTAGAGCTTATGAATTCCCAAGAAAATAGGAGTCGTGTAATATTTGACCAACTCTGCTATGTGGGCAGATATCACTCACCCGTCTCTCTCTCTCTCGCTTTCTCTCTCTGGAGAACAAACAAAGGAAGAAGACACTTCTGAGAATATGCAGAGACAGAGAGGGCTTCAGAGCTCTCACCCAACAGAACTAAAAAAGATCCAGAAAAGAAAACATGACAACAAAGAAAGAGAGAACGGGGATAAAAGAGAGTATATATAAAATAACATTTATTTACGAATTAAACAAATAAATGGAGGATAAAGAAGAGAGAGCAAAATGAAGGTAGCGTGTGAAATTACTATAATGGAGAGAGAGAGAGAGAGAGAGTCAAAGGGAAAAGAAGGAGGGAAGGGAGGGGAAGACGAGAGAGACGACAAATTGGGGCGGCCGAAATAAACTGTTTAGGTGGGTCCCACCCTTTTTAATGTAATTCCCAATTATGCTCATTATTTATCCATTATGCTATTATCTTCCTTTTTTTATTCTCTTAATTCATTTATTTCACACTAAAGTACATATATTTAATCTGCATATAAGATTTTATTAATTAAGGAATAATGAATATTGTTGTGGAGTTACTGTTGCAATTCATGTGTAATAAGTATTGGTTATATATATGAGTAAGTTTTACGTGAAACCGTCTCATAGGTCATATTATATGGGATGAATCAATCCATACGAAAATTATTTGTGAGATCGTCTTGCACAAGTTTATATATATATATATATATATATATATATATATATATAAAGTGTTAATTAAATCCGTGTGAAACGTATGAATCCAATTTTGATGTTGATTATGAGTTAGATAAATTAGATTTTAGTTGTAGGTTGTGGAATCTGTCTTAATATGAACTTTTGTTAATATGATTACAATAATCAACATAAAAACATTGTTATAAGAGTCTAATTTTTTTTTTAAGAATAATGATATTTATTGTGTATGAAATCCTATAATCCATCTTTTAAAAAATGATTTTATACTATAGCATTGATCGGTAAACATTACACTTTTATGTTTTTTTTTTCCTACTAAAAGAGTGTAACTCAATTTTATGCAATATTAGACCTTATAACTCCCTTTTAATGTTTAGTAACAATGTATATCTAGTAAGACTCACCTATTCAATGTAAACACATATTAACATTATTGATGATATGTCGTAAATTCAAAACAATCATAATTTCAAATTATAAGATTTAAGTGTATATGATAGAATCTTCATACATCAATGGTGGACATATTAATGCATGTATACAGTGGACATGTTAGCTTTTTTTACCTAGTATACGTTGAGATTTGAGAGTATGAATCTTTTAAGATTATCTCATGAATCTAATTTTGTAGGATTGGTCAACATCTAACTCATAATCTATATTTATTGGTGGGGATCCATCTTATGAAACTATTTACATGAAATTGTCTCATATAAATTTTTTGTAATACATCAACTTAATAAATAGTGAGATACCAAATAAAAATGTGATAAAACAAAAAAGAAATGAATAAATAAAATGTGGTTAAAGTTATCTTTTGCCCGAAGACAAAAGTGAATAAAAGGTTTGTTTATAAAAGGGGCTAACGCCAACCTACTTTTGCTAAGTCCATTGTATTGGTGCACTTATTAGGACAACCGTATTTATCATTTTTGTTTCTTTTGAGTTGCTCTTTTTTTGTTCCATTCCTTTTATTTTTCTATTTCATTTTCTATGCTTATTTTGGGTCTTATATTTTCTTTTTAAATATATTCACAATCCATTAAACTTATCAAGTTTGGTCATTTTGTCCTCTCGATTTCAATTTTTACACTTGAAGTATCTCATATGACTTGGATGTATTTTTAAAAAATATGACAAGTAAAATGCATGTTACATGTGGAATGAATGGAACATGCATGTCACAATGATCATTTTTTTGTCATCTTTATTTCAGAAGATTGGGTGAACTGCCTGCTCTTCGAGTTGTACTCTATCCATGCACATGCATGATATGTTTTCAATGTGTTATGCTTTATATATAACAG
This sequence comes from Scutellaria galericulata, assembly GCA_946896805.1. Classification (NCBI taxonomy): domain Eukaryota; kingdom Viridiplantae; phylum Streptophyta; class Magnoliopsida; order Lamiales; family Lamiaceae; genus Scutellaria; species Scutellaria galericulata. Next base: position 1,759,463 of record OX335792.1, on the reverse strand, counting down.
GACCATTATTAGGAGTCCAGCCATAAAATTGATGGTGTTGGCCATTGCGGCAATATAATAAAATTGAGTGACACTTGTGTGTCTCTGGAACACGGATCCTAGGATCCGTGCTCCCGACCCGTCCCAACCCGCACATATATTTTTTATTTATTTTTTCACACATATACTGTTGAGATATTATAGATTTGTTCTATAGGTATTACAAACATAAACTAAATGTATTTGATTGTGTGATATCTTTAGATTTGTGAGGTGCGCGCGCGGCGGGTGTGGGCGCATGGGCGCGCGGTGTGGGAGCGCAACATGGGCGCGCGTGGTTTTGAGGTATCACACATTTGTTCTATAGGTATTAGACATATGTGATACTTGAAGAGTATATGTGTGATACCTTTAGACTTGTGAGGTGCGTGCGACGGGTGTGGGCGCGCGGCGTGCGCGCGCAACATGGGTGCATGGGCGCGCGGTTTTGAGGTATCACACATTTGTTCTATAGGTATTACAAACATGAACTAAATGTATTTGATACTTGAAGAGTATATGTGTAATACCTTTAGAACAAATGTGTAATACCAACATGTGCGCACGCGTGGGAGCGGCCCACGCACCGAGTCGGGTTGGGGGCACGGATCCGTGCCCCTGGGGCATATGATTTTTTGTTAATAAATTTTGATAAGTTTAGATAATTATCAACTTTTATATATATATATATAAATTTTAGGGGCAAAATAGCTATAATTTGTGGGTAAAATAACTAACTAACTTTAGCAAGTGTTAGGTTTTTGAGAGAACCGACTCCAACAATCTTTCTCATCTAGGGTTGACTCCAACAATTTCTCTCATCTAGGGTGAGACTTGATCTCCGGGGATGTATCAACACGTTATCATCCACACATTGGATAGTCTCCCACCTGGAGACATATCTCTCCCACCTGGAGGTGGATCCACATGTTAGACAATCTTTCCCACCTGATAACAATAATCTCCCAGTTGGGATCCACACGTTGGACAATCTCTCCCACCTGCTGATACTTGGAGATTAAATCATCCATCCACTTGGATCATTCGAATCGAAGTTCCTCTCATTGGATTTGATACAAATCTTTACCATACAAGTAATCATCGATCTGCATCTTCCTAAACCCGAAAAAAACTGTTCCCAAAATCCATTACATCAAACTTCTCAATCGATGATCTACTTTCACCCATCATAATTGCTTCCACCACCAGATCTTCTGAACCTGATGCTGTGATACCAGTTGTTAGGATTTTGAGAGCAATTATAGAGAATTTGATATGAACGGAAAAATAAGAGACAACAATTTGTTCACCCAATTCGTCAAACTGACTACCTTTGGGGGCACTACCAAGCCAGGAGATCTACTAATTTCATTAGTGAGTGTAGTACAATTAGATACAATGAATTAGATGGTTATTTATACCTAAAACTAGGTCATAATCCTAAAAGCCCTATGTAACTCAAATATAGTATATCACAATATATATCCTAACTGATACACCTCCATTGATATATCATCAATATAAATACATATTAATATTAGGCTACATAACTCAACAACAAGTTCATGATGCTAAATGTTTAAATTAAAATTAGAGTGACAAAATGACCAAATTTGACCAACCCAATGGATTGCAAAAGTATTATACTTTCTTATAAGACGTGAATTTAAGATATACGGTATATTTCAAGTTTATATATAACCAAATCTGATAAGTTGAAGCTATCACCGGCGCATTTTACCTTTATTCTAATATAATTTGTAGTGCATCCATATTTGTAGTTTATTGTATATAAATGATGAATTTTAAGTTTAATTCATTCGTGACCATGAAAGTAATATTATTGCATTCAAAATATTGGTGAAATCCGGATTTTGTTCTAGAATGAAAGTTAAAGTTCTTGCATTAATGGAGGCTACTATGAACGAAAAGCTTGGGTTTTTCGTCAAGAATGTGATTAATGTGAACATAGAAAACATGAAAATCAGTTCAAATTTGGTGTCATTGTATCTGATTGTCGTCATTTGCTTAGTTTTCTTGAGAGCTCATCAGTTGTTTTCTCCAGTAAAAGCACAAAGAAGGTGCACACATATTAACTCATAATGTCTTGAATTTCCCTAATCCATCTTACTTTTTCGAAGCATTTATTAATGAATTATTTTCTTTATAAAAAAATATTTTCCTTGATATAGAGTTTCCAAATATTATATGGTCCACCTCCATGAAATTTTCTTTGTAATACTAGCCCATGTAATAGCCGGCGTTCTAAGTAAATATGTAAATGAACTAAATAAAATTAAATATTATTTATATTCAAAAACATATTTATAATTGTATTATATCTTATTATCTAATACAGTTAATGTAGTTAACATATTTTGCAATTAAACCTAAAAAAAACTAGTCAAATTTAACAACTTGAAATATTTGTGATTTATACTATGCACCAAGGGACATGGACACCAAATTTGTTGGCAAAATCTCAATGTCCATATGAAAAGACAAAAATGCCTAACAAAGTTAAGGTTTGATTTTATTTATTTTTTTGTGTGGAGGGTGAATTAAAATTGCAAAATGGAAATTATAATAACCTTAAAAGTCACAATTTAACTAGCAAAACGAATCAATATTTATGAAACTTTTTTCAGAATAGAAAACAGAAGGAAAAAAAAATTAAAAAAGAGCAAAAAAAAATTGTTAGGAAGTGGAAAAAATGAATAAATCCAAAAAGGAAAAGAAAACGAAGTTTTGGAAGTAGGCAAAAGGGCAGTGTGATGGGGCGTACTTGACTTGAAAAAAGGAAAGTATTTTCCCCTCCTAGTCCAGCCTGCGTGCGCCCGACGCCAGTCCACGCCACGTGGCGGCCCCCTCTTCCTGTGAATTGACCATTCACCCCTCCCCTTTCCCCCCGAACCACAATCCTACCCACACACCTCTTTTGTCGTCTAGCGCCAAACGCGTGACGGCATGTTTTTTGTCAGAACTCGCCCCCAATGTGGGCCCCACGCCTTTTCTTTTATTTTAATAATATTTTATTATTGCGTGGAGGGGGCTTTGAATTTTGTCGTTTCTCGGGGGTTATTGTCAATTTAGTATCATTTTTTGCCCAAAGGCCACTGACACGTGCTGGTCATGCGTGGGGCCCTCTATTTGCAAAATTTCCTGGGGAGACGATGCCTGGGACCCACAAGGTGGGCCATGGCCCTCGCTGCTCGAAACGTGGCTGCTTTCTTCACTTTTCTTTAGACAAGGACAAGAATTTTATATCTTCCTAACCTTCAACTTCCGCCTCCCTCGCTTTTCCCACTTTTTTTTAATATATAAATTAAAGAATTGTTTAGTAGATATAATAATCATAATTATTATTTTTCAAGTATGCAAAAAGAAGTGTAATGATTACAGAATTTTCGATAAAATTTACAAGTATTTATTATACATGAAGACTAAGTGTGAATAACGACAAATTTGGAAGAAGAAAAAAAGTCATTGTTATTGATAATCAAAAGTGATGATAAATTAAAAAATTTCTGGTTAGGGTAATAATATCTTTTGGGTTTGCCAATTTGGTGGAGACACGAGTATTATATTGTTAGGCATGAATTCAAACATGGTTTATTTAAATTTATTGTATGGCTTTGAATGTGATTTGTTACATTCCGGATGGTACTATAGTATTCATATAATTAAGGATATATATAATCAACAAAATAAAAAATATTTAAGAGACTTGTAATAGCTAAAAAATGAAAGATCCGCAGTTTTTTTTTTCTTCTTTTTTGAATAAGCCAGAGGGACTAAGGGTATTGGATGGAAACAATAAAAACTATAAAGTTTGGTTCATCATAATTTGTACATCGATGAAGGTGATATACCATTTGAATTATAAGGTTTGTGGTCAAATTTGAAACTACTTGAATACCAAAGGTTGTTCAAATTAAAAGATTCGATAACTTGAAATTTATAGTAGCAAATTTATCGACGATATTTGAATTGAATAAATTTGAAATCTATAACTTTCGTTTTGAACTAATCATTGAAAAATATGAATGGATTGGATATGAAATCCACCCAAATGAGTCAAACAAGTAAAAAATTAGTTTAAAATAAAAGTGATAAATTTCAAATTCACATTTATCCAAACATTACGTATGGATTTCAAATCTCTTCTTAAATCCAGTCATCCAAATGGACTTTAAACAATGATTGACATCTATCTAACAACTTGTACACCATCACACAATGATTAACATCTATATCCTTTTGATTTGTAAACGTGTTTTGTAGGTTGGTACTTGGTACGTAGATCCTTGAGTTGTTCTAACTTCATATATTTATCTTGAATTTTTCATGTATTTTTGTATTGACCCTAATATATAAAAATGTGTAAATAGATTTTTTAAACATGAGTTGAATACATGTCATGACATAAATTGTTCTCTAATTAAAAACCTTTATCGGTTCTTAAAAGTCAAATGTAGATTAATCTAAGATCATCAAATGAATTAAGTTAAATGAGTTTCAATTGACTAGATATGAATTCAACTTTAATAGTTTTCTTTTTCCCTTTTTAAATTCTTTAACTTGAGTTCAAATTTGAATATATCAAAATATATAAATACATCGAATTATTTGCATATGAAAAGAGCGGTGAAATCAATTGATTATTATGTACCACCTTCACTTAATATGAATTGATACATATATTACATATATTAAAACTTATTAATCATTTTTTGTATTGATTCCATATATATATATAAACACAAATGATAGCAATTTTCAACGATAAAAATAATTCAAGGCATACAAAATTGCGAACACCAACCAAGGTGGACCAGGCACGAGGATTTTGTTATTTGTAGGGCTTTTTTTAAATAAAACTTTAAACTTTGAGGAGGTGAGTGCAATATATATATATATATATATATATATATATATATATATATATATATATATATATATATATATAAATACAATGATGGGTAGGGCCTAACTTACTCACAAACCAACAATAAACTTCGTATAAGAAGATTGTACGAGAAAATAGAATTATGGATGGGTCTTCAATTAAAATATTAAAAATATTATATTATTCTTTTCATATATAAAATTTTGTTGCCTGATGAATGACGAGTAAACTTACTAACATATATGCAGTGTGTTTTTTTATATAATAATGAAATTACCATTTTAATTAAATAAATAATTTAAAAATAAGGTACCCCTTATGCAATAGTCTCATTGATCCTAATTCATGAAAGGGGATATAGAATGCACACTACTTTTTGTCATTTTGTTAAATTTTCCTCCTTAGACATGATACTCATACCACGAAATGCAAAAATCAAATCTACTCAGGTCAACTCTATAGTGGAAATAATATCAAAAATCATATTCTCTTAAGTTTATTAATGATTTTGAGATGAAATTAATCCAACTCTCTTCTGCATTTCATAATTTAAAATTATATCTTTTAACTCTTATATACATACAATTGTCCCCACTAAAGCTAATATTTTAGATCAGTGTTTGTAGATAAGATATATGTATATACAACCACATATATCCATTGATTAATGATGATGCATGTAATTTGTTATTTTTCTTCTCAAAAGATTTATTATTGATATACAGAAAAAGTATTAAATTTTCAGTAAAAAATAATATTTTGGGTGACAGTAAATAATAATTTTGAAGTAAAAATTAACATTTTTAAAATTAAAATAATACTTTGAATCATTTTTACAAGAAATTATAAGTGATACTTTTAATCATTTTTGAGTCATGCTCATCATTAACTGTGTTAATTAACCTATTTACTTCAATTGAGCTGCATCTCATGAACTAAAATTCGTGAAATGGTCTTATACAAATTATATCATAACCCAATTTTTAGTTTTTTTTTAGATAAATTGTCTTTCTTTTAATTAAACTATTAAGAACCTATATATAATATAATATATAAATGATTTAGAAATATAGTATTTGTCGAAATGACTAGGAGCATTTATAATAGTGATGCGTTTGGTAAGGGGGAAAACTGAAACATAAGAGGTAAGAAATCTGGTGATTGATTAGACCTTCTTTTCTCTTACAGAAGCAAAAGATTTTTCTTTCTTTTGTTTGTTACAATGTGTGTCAAATTTTAAAGGAAAACTTTCCACCTTTCTTTTTCAATACTTTTTTTCAATATTACCCAGACTGGAATTATTATTATTTTTTTAAATATAGATGTCTAGCTAGTTAAAATTAAGTCAATAGCTAAAATTTATTGAAATATAGTAGTGTGATCATCTAATCGAATTTGATGTCATCTAAAATTTATTGAATGCCATTTCATGGTAAAATAACAAAATTTCTGTATACCTTTGAAATTACTCCACATTTAATTCTACATCGTTTCTTAATTACAAAAAAACGTTAAAATAGATTGTCTTGTTAACATAATAAATGAGATTTAAAGTTTTAAACAGATTGGATTTGATTTGTACTTGATTGGATTTAAATAATTTGACTCACAACTAAATCCAACTCAAATAGAGTAATTGCATCATCATCATTAGATGACCAAATTCACCACCTTTATTTATTTTTCATTTTTGTGATTATGTCATCATGTGATTGCATGGTTGTGAATCGATGATGGAAGTTATATTTATCGTATCCTTCACTTTTTATTTATAATAACAACAATGACAAATGACAAAATTAATGGTAAATTTGAGATAGTGTTATCAAGACACATCTAAAGTTGCAACTTGCAATCATGTGTCAGTAAAATGAAGTCAATATTACAATTGAATTTCTTTTAAAAATTCATAACCACCGATTTTACAAATAAAAGTTCACGTTGTAGTCGGAAATTAACCCACCAAAATTCGTCAATTGTCTTATGTAGTTAATAAAATAAAATGTCAACATATATTAAAAAGAGAAAAAAAAAAAAAAAGGGTTCGAATATTTAATCATGCCAATAATAATAATTAATACTAATAAAGTAAATACTAAAAGAGATGCCAGTCTGAGGTCAAGTTTTAGTGGGCAACTGTTTGTTTGTTTTTGTTTATGTCTTTGTTTTTTTTTTTTTTTTTCTTTCTTTTCTTTTATAATAAATAAAAAAATCACATAGATGTAGCAATAAAAAGGCGATGGCGGAATATAGTAATCCTAAGATTCTATTCTTTTAGATGTGCTGTCTTTTGGGATAATGGCATCCCACTCCACAAATATATGTTTCCACCTTTGTGTGTCCCAAACACGGTACTATTGATTTTTCAAATTATATCGAACTTTGCTTGGAAAACTTGTCTGAAATCGTCACATTAATCTAATTTTATGAAATTTGTCAACTTATAATTCATGATTCATAAAATAAAAATTCACTTATGAAAATAAATTTAAATTGTAGATAATGAGATTATATCAGGAAGACGGTCATATACTAGTTTTGTAAATTCTTGCTTAAAATGCATTCAAATACAATGTTTGGACCAACTCACATGCATGTCATACCTAGTCACTTGACGATGAGTGATAAGTGTTTTCTTTACGAGTCAATAATCATGTATCATCTGAATAAAAGAAAGAAAAAAAAAAGTGAAAATGGGTGATTCCTTTATACACGATCCCCTAATTTTAATTTTTGGAATCGAATTATAGACACAAAATAATGATACATCATATATAGAGTAGTATTTGAGTAGATTGGGCAAACAGAATACCTAAAATTGTTACCATGTTATCGTATTTCAACTCTTCTAAGATTTAATATTCGGACTATAGTTGGAAAATCCAAATTTGAAATTTGTCAATGAGTTGTTGTGCTAAGTATTACATAATTGGATAATCACCTACCTCATTATTCTATTTTGTCCGAACTAGCTACAACACGCGAAATCCCAATAAAAAAACTCATTATCCAAACAAATTTTCATAATAAAATCATATAAAAATATTTACTTTATTAACTCTTATGAATGTAACGTGGGATTTCAGCTACAGTTCTACCTTACATTATCCGATCACGAACACATGATTTTTAAAATCAAAACTTACAAAATGCATTTAAACTTTTGTCCAAACATACCTTTAATGTAAGGAAAAAAGAAAATTAATATTTATATATTTTTCTTATTTGTATATCATATCAAAACTAAACATTGATATTAAATATAATACTTATTAAAATTAACAGTTAAATTTAAAATAAATAAAAAAATACTTATGAAGTTTTGACGCAATATACAAATGTAAAACTACCCACATCGGTGGAGGTTGGCAACCCAAATGAGGAAAAAGACAAAAAAAAAAGAAAAAGAAAAAAAATGGAAATAAATTCCAGCTTGGCAACCGGTTGTGTCCAAGATTGAAATATCAACCTTATCAACCAAACTTCTCAATTTGGGGCATGCAATTAAAATTTGACACATGTTATTTTTTTATTTGTTAAATTAGATTTTATATGGATAAAATGTATATTGTAAATATTGTTGATAATATGTATTTAAAATATATATATATATATATATATATATATATCAAAATTAGTATTTTTTAATTCTCTATAAATAGACATCAATATTGACATATTTTGGAACATCATCTTCGCAACAGAGAAGCTCACAACGCTCTAAGAAACGACTTGATTGAACATATATGACAAAAAATTGGAACTAGCTAGGAATTAATATGTAATTTGCATCTTTTGTATTTATAATTTTTTTTTTATTTCATGCATCTACTTGTAGTTTGATTTATTTCTTTTTCAATTTCGTCTTTCAATTCTTGTAATTGTAATTTCGTTATTGTATCTTATTCTAAATGTGTTTTAAATTATTTTTCGTATTATAATTATAGATTTAGATTATTAAATTATTTAATGTATTTTTTGTACATTTTAAATGTAATAAATATTGATTATAAAATATATGTAATTAATATATAATAAAATAATAATTATTATTTTAGGTTGGGTTGGGTTGTAGATGTGAGTAAAAAGAGATAAAGTTAATTTGAGTTGTAGGTTGAATAAGTGGATTAGAGATAAATTAATATTTTATTTTAGGTTGGGTTGAGAGAGGGTTAGACTACCTTCATTCACAACCCCACACAACCGGTTCAAAACAAAGTAATTTAAAAAAAAAGAAAAAATCAATCTTTGGACACAACCCATGAATTAGGGGGGCTGTCGTCCAACCCAAGAAAATGAAATGGGCATTGAATCCTCTTATGCCAAGTGTCAACCCATTATTGGTTGATTTAAATTTTTATGGATATAATTTAGATTGTTGATAAATGATATAATTTGTGTTTAATTTATTTTTTAAAAATTATCAAAATTCCTATTTTTTTTTGTCTATAAGTAGAGTTTAATATTGACATATTTTGAATCATAAATTTGAAGTTTCCCATTTTCTCTCAATCTCAAATTCTATCTTTTTTTACATTTTGATATTCTCTCTTTTCTCACATAATTTCTACCGAACGCATTGCAAACATCTCCACTTATATGAGAAACAGAGAACAACTTCGCAATAGAGAGACTCATAACGCTCTAAAAAACGATTTGATTGAGCATATATGGCAAAAATTCGGCAATGAAAATTAAATATATAATTTCTATCTTCTATAGTTCTATGTTTGTAATTTCATATTTCATGCATTTTTTTTGGTTTTTTATTCCAACTGTTGTGAGTTTAATTTAGTTATTGAGTTTGTTGTTATTTTAAGTGTATGAGAAAAATACTTTCCTTATTATAAAAAAATTATATCAAAAAAGATTTTAATCTATGTAAATATTATATTTTTAAATGTAATTAAAAAAATTCTAAAATAATATATTTTTAAGTATTTTGGGTTTTTTGATTATTTAATTTATGTGAAAAAATCATTTTATGTTGTGTTTGTAGATGAAAGAGAAATAATATTTTATTAAAAAGTTGGGTTGTATTAGGTTGTTGATGAAGTATAAAAAATTTAGAATTGGGTTATATTGTAAGTTGTATATGTGGATGAGAGAGAAATTAATATTTTATTATGAGATTGGGTTGTGCGAAGTTGTTGATAAAGATAGTCTTATGAGCGTGGATAGTGTAACAGAAATTTTGATTGCTGAATCAGAATCGATAAATTATGACGCGTTTTATTTATGTTTGTTATTAAAGAATAAAGTGATTGGACTTTTGTAGTGATTGATTGTCATATTTGAAGGTGGCTAAGAATGTGCCACGCACACACTACACCAACACCTTTCACTTTCTCTTACCCTTCTCTTTAACTTGTCATTATTTTATTTTTATTCATATTCCTTTTATTAAAAAAATTATTTGTTTCATTTATTTTAAGTAAACAAGATTATTAACTTTAAGGCCCCATTAGGAATAAACTACGTCATGCAATAACTGATTTATTATTTCTTTTTTAGCTAAATTTCTTTAACACCAAAAGATGAATAATCTAATTACCAATTAAATGTATTTTAGCTATCTCATATTTTTGTATAAATAGGAAAATAAAAAATATACATACTAATTCATAAAATATGTGTGTGATTTAGAATTTACACTTCAGAATTTAATGATCCATGACTTTATACTTGGCGTGATTCGTTGAAGCCATGTACAAATTTTTCTTTCTGATATAAAACTTTAATATGTAAACGTGCAAAATTAATAAATCGTGCAATTTTAAATAATTAGACTTTTTCAAAAAGGAATTAAATGATATTAATTAGTTGGTCCCTGGATAAAAATTCTAGATCTATTAGCATATGAATATGTAGCGTGTAGAAAAAGAAATGGATGTTATAATCAAAATTATTCACTTGATGTATTACTATTTAAAAAAAAAAAAGTAAACACATGAGATCGTGTTGCTAAAAATTAAAATATCATTCTTATAAACGATCAACTATCACTAAATCATTACATCACGTTTGTATGTAAATCCATTCCACATTTTAGTTTGTAATTTATGAATTCGAGATATTTAAGGAAATTTATAAGAAGTTGCCTAAAAACTTCCTTGATAAGAAAAAGAAAACGACCAGTTTTGTATTGGAATACATTACAAAAGTGCAATATACATAGTTTCTTTTACTTCTCAAAGTTTGACTAATTTGATTTATATACAATAAAGTCTTTAATTATCCAATAATCAATATATACTACGTCTATAATTTGAAAAAAATATTGATTAATTTGGAAGTTTGACTAATATATAATTTAAAATACACAAAAACTCACGTGAGACGGAACCTCACCACCCACAAACAACATCTAAATTGTAAGATTTGGGTTATGGGTGATTGAGTTGTAGGTTGACTCGTCTCACACAGTGCACTAAAAGTTCGTGAGCCGGTCTCACAAGAGACCTACTCTTTAAAATAATGATCTTCTACCCTTCATGTAGACGTCTTAATATGTCCATTGCTGATCAGTAAAGATCACATATTGTGATTTGAAATTAATGATAATGTTTGATTTGTGACACATCAGTAGTGAACATATTAAGGTAGGATAACAAAGTTGTATATATTTGTACTCACTATTTTATAGCTATTTAATTTGGAGTTTTCATATATGTTGTTAATAATTTTATATGTAGTAGGAAATATTATTTTATTTGGATTATATATATAGACACACATGGGGTGATAAAGAAAGTATAGTGAGTTAGGTGAAGAAGTAGGAACAAGGTTTGGCTTGTTGTGCAAAATGGGGTGAATTCAACCTAGTGGAAATAAAGCTTCACTCATTACTCATATGTTCATTTTTAGATCAAATCAATTTCTGCACTAATTTTTCTCACTGACTCACTGTTTCCCATTTGTCTTCTTACACCACCCCTTTTCATTTAATTTTGGATCCCATTTCTTATTACCTCGATATATCAACTTAACCTTTTTATTTTATTTTAAAATATGTATATATGATGAGCTTTTGTTTGGGTCAATCTCTTGTTTTTGACCAACTGTAACTTGCTACGAATTCTCATACTACATTGACCAATAAGAGAGTGTTTGGCTAAATCAATTTGACAATAATATGTGAGATTGTCTTACATATATTACTTGAATATTTGATGATATAGTTTAAATGTATTTCTATGAATTAAATTAAATTTTCCGGATTGATTTATGTCACGCAATTTATATATAGCTAGGAAATGTTCTTACAAGAGTTAATACTTTATAAAGTTTAGGAAAAAAATCAGTTAATTATGTAGGTGCAAGAAGAGCAGACAAGACCGTTTATTTCAAGTAATATTTAAGAAATGAAACAAATCAAAATCAAATCATATCCGATTTAAATAGATTTTAATCTAATTTTTCCTTATTTAGACCCTGAAATCGAGGGATTTGAGTCTTATTCCCCAAGTTTTGTATCTTAAATTTAGTTTATAAATAGGGTCTCAATTATCATTCAAATGGAGGGAATTCTGGTTTTGAAATCATTGTACTCAAGCAAATTGAGATTTTATCTCAATTCTTATATAAGAAACGTTCTGTCCGGCCAAAATCGACCGGCCAAAACAAGTCGAACAAAAATTTGCTGAACAAAAATTTGCCTGAGTAGGCACCGGACATGTTTTCTTATTTCATTTGGTTTTGATATTCTTTATCCGGTTCGATTTCTTTGAATCAGTGCCATGTTTTCTTATTTCATTTGGTTTTGATGTTCTTTATTCGGTTCGATTTCTTTGAACCAGATCGATATTTTGGGTGTTTGGCTAGGATTTTGTACTCTATAAAATCTGACGTCAACGGTCTACAATGTATGGATCAACATTTATAAAATGAATTTTTGAATGTTATATTCAATAAATTGTGGCAGACTACATCACAATATAGAATCATACATAGTTATTTTCTCCAATTTAAATAGTTCCATTAACATTTTCACCTACCAAGCTTATTTGGTTAAGTTACTTTAAGCTAATTTGCGCTGACAAACAAATTTCTTAGACGATTAAATAAAAACACTTTGACTTATATATATAAAAAGACATAATAAAAACACACATTTACATATAACATCGAAAATATCCAAACTTTCATCACAATTAACAAATAAAAAACCCAATAATTTGACTTCTTCAATAACAAATGCCTATCAACTCTTTGGGCCAAGGGTATTTGTGTAAATCCCCATAAAAGTTATTCCAATTACACTATTCATTCAACTTTGTTCTAAAATGCACATGGCTTCAATTGTTAATTACCATTTAATAAATTCCATTTGGCCATTACCATATGATCCACCATCTAATGAGTAAAGTCATGTGGAAATTTAAAATTCCGAGGTGGGATTAATCTAGACTAAAGTTTATATTCCATTTTCCTATTTCATTTTCTTATAAATGCTACCAGCAATTTTGCTAATCTTCCCACCGTGTATATATATTAATATACATTACTGATTTATCAAATATATTACAAATTATTCTGCTCCACCTCATTATTATTAATCGATACATATTTTAACATTTACGATAATATAAGTTTTACTTAAAACAACGATTAATAATATTGAGGTAGAGGATTTTGAATCCACAATCGTATATATATAAAATAAAATATCATTTACAAGTTACAACGAAGTAAATTGGGTGGGTTGTGAAGGCAAACACTTCTCAGTGGAAGTGCAAAATAGAGTTGGTTGGTTCATATATAGTTTGGTGTGAATTTTTGTTGTATTGTATACAAAAAGTAGCATAGAGGATAATTTGATGTCTTATTATTACATTGCATTTAAGACATAGTTAGCAATTAACATCGACTACGCGTGACTGTACTTTTGTGTTTTTACTTGTGTTTTTCTTGTTGCCTTTCTGTTTTCTTTTTTGTTTTTTTATTTTTGTTTTCTTTTACTTATTTATCTTTCTGACCCATACGCCCACGTTGTACCCACTTTCTATTTTCATATTATTATTATTTATGATCTTACTTTTTTATTTATTGTTTATTTACAATTAAAATGTGGAGACAAACACAGTTAAGAAGCTATCAAGCAAATTATAAGAAGGGCAATATTTTGTTTCTTGAAATTCATCGATCATAGTTTTTGAGAGAATCGTTTTAAAAATTTAAGAATCGTAAATGATCAAATATGATCTTATTTTGCGGGTCTTCATTTTTATTTTTAGATACTGAATTAATTGTAGTTTTATCTTTTTATTTCTTGATAATTAATCTATTATTGGGATCCTAAATGTAAACTATATAACATGTTTTCACATCGTGACATAATTATTTTCTTCCAATATAGGAATTATAGGTTTGTGTTAATTTGTCACCATGTTATTGCATATATGATAGAATTGGGTAGATACATGCAACTTACAAAGTGTGGAAGGGTAGTAGGATTGTGTGGATTGGACAATTAGATATATATTCATTTCTAGTTTTGTATTTTAAATTTTCCAATCTAAAAACAAAATATTTGAAATCCGTTCAAATTAGAGTGTATTTACTGATGAATCCAAACATTATCAATTAATTTACTACTATAAGTTTTATTTTATTTATGTATGTATCAAATCCTTAATTTACTCTGAACACAATTTAAAGGTACAATCATATCTGATCCTACATTAACAATTTTTTTTTTAAATCTAATTGAATTTTGGCAAAATAAACCATCACTTTTGTTAGAAATATAAGGTTGTGTTTGAATTGAGTGATTTTAAATATTAAATTTGGTATAAATGAATTTCTAATCCACTCAAATCAATATGGATCAAAATTAACTCATATTATTAAAAAATAGTTAAGAATGAATTGATATATTTCAAATTCATATCAATTCCAATACAATTAATGAATTTATTATTTTGAATTTCAAATTATTTATCCCAATCCAAACACAAGCCAGGAGAAATCAAAGTGTCATGCTTATTGTTCTTAACCACAATATGAAATATAGTGGAGCTAAAAGTTGCATTAAAAAAAAAAGTCAGTTCCTTGTAAAAGTGTCTCACGAATTCTCATTTAAAAAGTTATAATATAAACACTTCACTTTAATTGAATAATTAAATAAAAAGCATTGGATGCGATTTCGTCTTAAATAATCTCATCCCTGAATGATCTCACTCAAATAAAAAGAGAAAAGGTATATTGCAATATTGTCAGGATTCTGTAATTTATAAGGTTGATGAGATTTTAAACAGTTTTTTTTTTTAATAAAATAAAAAAATTAATTCTTTGAGTAGCAAAGTGTAATTAATCATATCTGTATATGTATTAAGCTCTTTCCATTTCTATTTTAATAAATTCATATTTCTTTGTTTTTACATGTAACACACTTTCAGAATAAATTAGTTATTTTAGTATTAATTAATCTTCTCATATAAATAATAAATATATGTATTAACATCTATAAAATAAGATGGCATCATGTTGATATCTTTTAAATAACACAAAAACTCAAAAACTTATGTGCACCAGTTGCACAGAAGTGAAATTCGTGCAATTCATACTTTTATGTTATAAATGTAGTATCTTTATGTACAAATATATGTACCTTTTAAAATGAACATGCATAAAGGTACTACATTTATAACATAAATGTATAGATTTCACAGTGCACAGAAGTGTTACTCTTTAAATAAATAATGCATTCCAAAGAAAGTTTATTCATATATATTACCATATATTTTATTACTATGATTATAGGTGAGCTAGAATTAAGGGTGAAAATGGATCGGGTATTCTACAATTTAGGAATATTAAACTCTAATTCTATTAATTTTATATTTTTCAAACCCGTCATATTCCTATTTAGAATTATTCATACCCGTCCCGTTCCTAATTACCACTATCCATTTACCAAACCTTTTTTTTTTTAATCTAAAAGGATATTTTAGACGGACATTTGAAGTGGATACCCTACCCATTTTGAAATTAAATAACTAATCATATAATAATTCAAATGTTAACCTCTTAGCTTTCAAGTTACAACAAAAATATAACATAAAATGATGAAAGGGGTAAGGTTTCGACTTTCAAAATGTGAAATATTCAAGGGTACTTTAGATTATGGATTTTATATTATTTTATTTTATTTGTAGTATTTGATATGTTTATGTAAAATTTTAGTGAATGATTTACAACAAATTATTAGCTAGTTCAATGGTAAATGTTCCTTTTTACATAAATCATAATGCATACTATACATAATTATTATATGGATATTAAATGGACGGGTACCCGATATTCATAGCCTATTATATAAACAGGTTCGGATAGAGAGTACCCGAGGTGTCTTCCCAAACCCTAATGAGATTTCAATATTTTTTCCAAACACATTTCATTTCCATTTAACACTATTCGTACCCGTCCTATTAGGATTTGGGTGGGTCGGGTATCCACACCTACATGCGAAATTGTCATCCCTACCTAGGAAGGCTATGATGTGTTTTTTTTTTTTTTTTTTTAATGAAGATAATATTTTTCTTAAGATATACATATGAGAGATACTGTGTTAAGATTTTTTATTTAAAAAAAAAAGATTGCAGTATCGATATGATGGTGACAGAATGGCGATATCCATGAAGGGAATATTGGAAAATAACCAGAGTTGGGATGCAATATAGGACACACACATCCAATCCAAGGAACCAAATATTACAATAAAATTTAAAGAAAAAATACATATTTTCTCTTTAATGCTTTTATTCATTTTTATTTAATAAAATTTACGTCCTTATGTATTTAGTTTTTTTAATCAAACGAATTTATGTACTTTAAAATATTAACTGGAATATTGTGTAGTTTCATTTAAAATGAAACTCTTTTTGAATAATTATTTGTGAATTGAATTTTATGGAATGCTATTTGTAATGTTTTAAGTTTGTGTTATACTTGATTTTCGAATTGGGGTTTATATACGTTTATTTTTTTAAAACTGCGTCCATCTAATTCATTTTTTAAATTTGGTTCGATATACTATTATTTTATTTTGAATTGGTTCGGTTTATAAAACCCTAAAATTAAAATTCTTATCATATATAATCAAATTGTTATATCTTCGAAACCGGAATTAACCAAATCATTTCAATATTATTGGTGACCGGTATCACATCCTAACATATCGTTAAAAAAAAGTGGAGATGGGAAAATAATTACGCAAAAATTCACGTAAGACCGTCTCATATAAGACCTTATGTGAGATGGAGCTTTTGATGGTCTTATGTGAAACCGATATTGATCATATTGAATGGTTGATACGCCTTATTGATCCATATAAAATCCGTCTTACATAAGAACTCAAGTGAGACCGTCTAACATAATACCTACTCAAATAATCGAAACTAGCAAATATAATCAAAATCCATCCGTTTGGTTTAATTTTTTCGGTTACGATTCAATGTAGCTTGCTCATATTTTTGTCAAAAACAATGAAAGGTGTTGAAATTGTTGGCCCAAATAGGATGTGGCCCATTTCTTCTCTACCTTAACTCAAGCAGGGTCAGTCTCTCGAATTTCTTGAGTTTCTCTTACGTGCCTTTAATTAGGCTATCTATCTTCTTACTCCAAGGGAGGTGAAGCAACGTGAAGAACCAGAAAAAAAAACCACAATTCATCAAATAAATAAATATCTCAATTCAATTTAAAAAATGAAAGAAGTTTACGTGGATTGTCACATTGGATAAAAGTGGATGGAAGTTTGTTATGAAACAATTTATAAATAATCATGAGTTAATATATATCTTGATACAAATTAATAGTTAAATTTAAATACCCAATTTAATGGGGTGACATAATTTAATTATTGTTTGTCCAATTAACACTCACTCGTACGACTACAAGGACCCAAATTGAATGGACCAATCAATTACTTTAGTCCAGTTAATTATTGGGCAAAATCCTTAATTGGGATTTGCGAATAAAAAATAGTTGGGTTTAAACAATTGTAATCCATCAAATCTAAACAAAAGTTTGAATTCCTAATATGCGAAAGCCCATTAACTTTGTTTATTTGCCACAAACTAAAAATCAAAAGAAAAAAAAATATTGTAAAAGTATTCTTATTCAATGTTCACATGAATTATTGTTTCATCACATATAATAAAACATCTGAAAAGAAATAAAAGAAGACGAAGAGAATATATTGTTGTGTGTTTGATTCATTTCAATCATGTAATTTATAAAAATAGAATTATATATATGAGAAAACTCGAATGTGTTAAGAAATGAAGATCCAGTCTCACATTCAATAATCTATTAAATAGGTCCACATATTTATATCTATTACAAATACATCATTGATCTCATTTTCTAGTTTCAATAGTTTATTTGAGAATTGAGATAGTCTAATATATATACCTAGTGGTGCCCGGTTTGTAGAAACCGCCGGTTCTGGTTCCGAACCGGCGGGGGTCGAACCGGAACCGAACCGGGGTATGTTCGGTTCCGGTTCCGGTTTGTAACCGGCGGTTGAACCGCCGGTTTCGGTTCGAACCGCCGGTTTTTCCGGTTTTTTATTTTTTTATTTTTTTATTAACAATGTATTTATATGTTAAAAAATATACAACTTCAAAAGTATAAAACACTAAGTTTGAATTAAAAAAAAATTATTACAACTTACAAACAACAAACTTCTAAGTTTGAATTTAAAAAAATTACAACTTACAAACATAAAAAATAATTACAACTTACAAATTACAAATTGAAAGAGGAAAAAAATGAAATAGCTTGAGTTTCATTCTAAGTTTGATATAGAATAAAATTGCCTACGTATCCCTAAATTGAATTAGAGAATCAAAGCCCACGTAATTCTTAGTTCTTACTTCTCTTAATTGTAATGAGCAAAGAATGCTATGTGGTAGATGATATGTCTCAAAGAAAGGAGGACATAATAAGACGTGCATCTAAGACACATCTTATTATCTCCTCCTTTCTTTGAGACACATCATCTACCACACAACATTCTTTGCTCATTACAATTAAGAGAAGTAAAAAAAAAAAAAAATGAAAGAGCTTGAGTTTCATTCTAAGTTTGAAAGTGAATATCAAAGTTAGAATGAAATTGCCTACGTATCCCTAAATTGAATTAGGGAATCAAAGCTCACGTAGTTCTCTTACCTCAAACTTACCCATTAGTTCCGGTGGAGGAGGATGTGTTCGAATCGTAGCCATACTCGTCGGGGCCATCGTCATCAAAGACAGATAAATCTAGGAAATATTTTAACCATTTTGCTTTAATTGCTATAATAGTGTCACCTATAATAGGACATGCACAATATTCATTCAAAATTAAAGCAATTTTAACACAATTATCTAAGGCTAATGGAGAAGTAGGATAATAAGTGTCACTTAATTCTCTAGTGGCTTCTTCAAAAATTTTTAAAAGAGCTATTAAATTAATGCATGCATCCCAAGAGTTGCTATTCAAATATATCAATTCATGTGGGTTTTTTTTATAAAATTCAATTAGCAATTCTTTATAATTATAAGAATCTTGAAGCATATAATAAGTTGAATTCCATCTATGTTTTACGTCCAATATAAATTTCTTAACTTCCATTCCATTATTTTTACAAAATCTTGCCCATTTTTTATGTCATTGTGTTGATTTAGCAATTTCATGAATTGCATCCGTAATAGGTGAGATTTTATCATGCAAAGCGGTTAATCCATCTTGTACACACAAATTCAAACAATGGGGTACACAACGAATATGAAAAAGTCTACCATCTATTGGAGGCCTAAAAAATTCCATTAATGTTGGTATACTAGCGGTGTTAGGAGCGGCATTATCATAACCAATCGAAAATATTTTTGTAACTATATCATAATCATTAACAATTTTTATTATTTTTCTAGCAATTGCTACAGAACTATGTCTTTCATCAAATTCGACATAGGCAATTAATCGTTTTTGCACGTTCCATGCATCATCTATCCAATGGCACGTTACTCCTAAATAATCATGGTTTCCGTAAGGATCTTTCCACACATCACAACAAATAGATACTCGTTGTGTTAAATTTTTTAGTTCTCCAATTAAAACATATTTATATTCACCTACAATTTTTTCTATGTCACGTGTGACGGTATTCCTAGATATTCTTCTACTAGCGGGTTGAAAAACTTCACAAGTAAATTCTTCATAATCATCGTCAGTTGGAAATTGAAAAGGAAGATGTTTTTTAGCAATCAATTCGGCCATTCCTTTCCTATGAGTTAATTGACTAAATTTATGAAGGAAGTTAGGGTCGTTACCTCCGGTTCCCCCACTGGAACCGGCATTTTGTCGAGGAAGATGGGTTTGAGAGCGGTCATTACCCATCTTATCCGGATGCTTCTTGATGATGTGGTTGTTGAACGTTCCGTAGCCCCCTCCGGCCTTGAACTTGTAGCTCTTTCCACAGTAGTTGCACGTCACCGTGAAGTCCACATTCGAATTTGATATTTTCTCCTTTTTAAAATGTATGGAGAAAATATCACTTCGAAGTGTCGAAGTGGTTCGGCTACGTGTGTCACTCTCTTGAGTTGGACGGGCCTCCGGTTGCTCCTGCTCTTCCTCCACTTCGGCAAAGTCGGCGGCGGTCGAAGGTCCGAGAGCCTCTTCCAAATTGGCGTACTCCTCACTCCAATGAGAGTGGGGAGTGTATTGATCGATAAGATCATCGACTTCAACATCTCGTGGTGGAGGCATCGGTGCCTTTCCTCGGTGAGAAGAACCGGCGGAAGATGAACCTCTTCGAGACATTTTCGAATGAATCGTAAATTGAGAATTGGAAAAAAAAACTTGAGAATTGAAACTTTAGAATTGAGAATTGAATTGCAACTTTCGAATTGAGAGAGAATTGAGAGAGAAGTGTTGGAATGGTGTGAGGATTGAATGGGGGGAGGGGGTATTTATAGAAATTTAAAAAAAAAAAAAAACGGCCGGAACCGCCGGTTCACAACGGCTCTTAAATCTCGACCGTTGATCTCCAACGGTCGAGTGATCCTAGCGTGACATGTGTCCAACGGTAATTTTTTTTAAAAAAAAAAACCCGTGCCGGTTCGAACCGGCCTTGAACCGCCGGTTCCGGCGGCAACGGCTCTTTTTCGCCGAAATCCGGCGACAACGGCTACTTTTCGCCGGAGCTCCGACGGACACGTGGCGCTACCCCATTCGTCAGAAAAAAAAAAAATTAACCGGAACCGCCGGTTAAACCGGCGGTTCACGGTTTTGGAAAACTCGAACCGAAACCGAACCGGGTGAATCCGGTTTACGGTTTCGGTTTGGAACCGAAACCGGGTCAACGGTTCCCCGAACCGTTGACCGCCGGTTTCGAACCGGCCGGTTCCGGTTTCCGGCGAACCGTGGGCACCACTATATATACCTATAAATGTATTTCTCGTTTTATGGACCCAAAGTTTCTAGAGAAGCCCATCACATTTAACATGACCCAATTAGATAAAATAGCGGGTGTGGGCCCCCATATGCCACGCTGGCAATCCTTATTCCCACTAACCAACCAATCAAAACCGAGACCGCGATACGGACAAAATCATCCACGTTGGCAATCCGCATGAAGCAGCTTCAGCCAATGACAGAAACCCTCTTATATAATATAAATCATTCTCTCCTTACTACTTCTCACATTCAGCTCAAACCTTTTGCAGCACTTTCAAATTTGAAAATCCCTCCAAAACAATAATCTCAAAAATCATGGGCGAGAAGACTTCAGCGGCGGTGAAATCCATCGGCGGAAGAGGCAAGCCTAAGTCGAAGGCCGTCTCCAGATCCTCCAAAGCAGGGCTACAGTTTCCCGTCGGTCGGATCGCCCGTTTCCTGAAGAAGGGTCGGTATGCTGAACGGGTCGGATCCGGTTCTCCTGTCTATCTCTGCGCCGTCCTCGAGTACCTCGCCGCCGAGGTATCGATTTGAGACACGATTGTTTATCCCTCTGATTTTTGAGTTATTTTTTGAATTTTTCTTAATTTTGATGATTTTTTTCGTTTTCAATTGTAGGTTTTGGAGCTCGCCGGAAATGCAGCGAGGGACAACAAGAAGAATAGGATTGTTCCGAGGCATATTCAATTGGCGGTGAGGAATGACGAGGAGTTGAGTAAGCTGTTGGGAATGGTGACGATTGCAAACGGCGGCGTTTTACCGAGTATTCATCAGTGTTTGTTGCCGAAGAAGACCGGTTCTGGGAAAGGGAAAGGTGAAATTGGATCTGCTTCTCAGGAGTTTTAGGGTTTTGCCTTTCGATTTAATAGATTAGCACTGGTTTTTGCTGATATCATTAATCCTTTTAGCTAAAGAAGGATCTTTTGTTGATATAAGTTAGATTGGATAGCTTAATTGTGCTTAGTTCAAATTAAAAGATTTTATTTTCTTCGATAATTTGTCTCTACAATGTTGAATCTGCCTACATTTATTGGATTTAAGTTGATAATCAATGAATTAAAATAAATTGATTTATTATGACTTTGTGTCGCAAGATATGATTTGTTGGATAATGTTCAAGTTTTTGTTTAGTATTAATATCATTGAATGATGGAAACATTATTGAAAAGAAAATGATAAAATGTGGCCGTATCTCCAAAACTCTTTTCTTTGTTCTTGATTTACAACTATGGAAGGGATTTACTTTGTTATTGTTTCTTTTGAGGAATTATGATTTATGAATTTCCCTATTTCCCAAGAAAAACCAAGTGGTGTTTAATAATTTATATAAAACTCGTTATTTTAAGGAAAAAAGAATACTATTTAAAAAAATAAAAGGAAAAGGTAATTATTGATATTTTTGTCATAAAATTTATTAATCTAAATTGACATTGATAAAATCTCGAATTTCACTTGATTTTATTAAATAAGAATTCTCTAAGATTTTAGATTGCAATATACTTGGGATAAATGCAATGGATATGCTTGATGTATCATTTTTGCTTAGTTATAATAGATAAAATGATTAAAATAGGCTAAGAAGGATGAGATGGGGATGTAGCTCAAATGGTAGAGCGCTCGCTTTGCATGCGAGAGGCACGGGGTTCGATCCCCCGCATCTCCACTCTTTTTATTTTTATTTTTTTACAGTTTAATTGACCTATTTCCCTAGGTGGAATTTTGTTTTTATTGATTGATACATACATATGAAGTATAGTGGTGGATTCTTGTTTCCCCTTGAAATCACTTGATTGAATAAACACATAAAATTGAGTATGTAAGAAAAGATTGCAAAGATGAGGGGTCACCATTCAGAGATGAAGTGGGGGGAAAATACGAGAAACGGGGGAGATGACATCCTGCTGCACATACTTGTTGGAGTCATGGGGATGAGGGGCCCACCTAATCTCAGAGAGGTTTGGTGTCTCGACAAAGGGCATGGTGAACTCCCCCAGTTTCTGAAGCTTCCCCCTTTTACCAGCCCTCAACAGCAGATTGTTTCGGGTATAGGAGAATATGGCGTTGGTCAAGAGGATGATGTCGCCCGCCTCAAAGGCCTCGCACTCGTCTCCCCACAGCTGCAAGTGCACGGCTGCTGTCTCGTCCGCTGCCAATGCCACGCACGTCTTCGTCTTGTATCGCCCTTCCACACCTACTCTTCCTTTCTCCAAAACTATCAATTTCGTGTTTATGTTGTTTTCAGCAGCTGGGGTTATGCTTTTTAGAGCCTGCACTTCCATCTTTTCATCAAACACCTGGTGTGCAATACAGGTCTTTTCTGTTTAACGCAGAGAGAGAGAGAGAGAGAGATTGGAGGAGGAGTGCAACGGGTTGTGGTTTTTATAACAAACACACTTTGGGCCGGCCCATTAAAGTTATTATGTCCAATTTATTTTGAATTAAAATCCCAATAATAAAGGGAAATTAAGTTCTTCAAGACTAACTTACCTTCAAATAGACAAACACCATGTATCATCCAACCTTTAATCTTTGTTTTTTTAGTTACAAAACTAAAACGAGCAAATTATATATACGATCACATACCTCTATACAAAAAATCAATATCCAAGTTTGAATGACTAAGGGTCTATTTGGATTGGGATGTGCCCGTCCAGATTTGAGATTAGCAAAATCCCGTTTGTTAAAGGATGTTGGAGGATTTGCAACTATACCCTACTTTTTTACAATTCTCAATAAAAACATCTACTTTTTCTATAATTCCCAATGTGATGAGGACATCTTTACTATAATCATACCATAGATAATCTCAAAACAAACACAAGATTTTCAAAATCGACTTTTTTGCAAAATCCACCAAAATCCCAAATTCAAACTTGAAAAATCCACCTCCATCCCAATCCAAACATACCCTTGGCCTACATTCTACAACGTTGTCATCCAAATATATCAGACATTTAACTCTTTACATAACTCGACAACGTCAAGATACCAAAACTGAATTTTCTAAAATAAGTTAACATTACAGGAAGCATAGATTTCAGCACCAGTTAAACAAGGCCTTCAATTTCTTTTGCACAATATTCGTCACATATTTCGATTTCATGTGGTTATCAGCAAACATTCATTTAACACACGTCACAGCCTTTTCATTTACGAGCTATTTCTCAGGTTTTCATCAGCTGCAGCGAAGGCAGGTTTTAGGTTTACTACTCATGGCGGCATTCAATTGCTCGTCTCTCCAATTAACTGGAGAGTGATGCTTAACTTTCACCACAAGCACCCTTTCCAATCTGCACACATTGGTAATTATGGAAAATATGAATATTCGAGTCTCTACCAATAACCCGGACAAATGATAAAATTCATATCTGAAGCAAATATTAACTCTTTACCAGAGCCTTTATGGCATTAATCCTTCAATTCACCGAGGTGGCAACTGGACAAGTTTATTTGAATCCCACAATACTCGTTTCAAACCAAGTCTTCTTTCAGCCTGAAAAAATGAGTTGCCTGTGGCTTCAACTGGATGCGGAAGGCTGGATGATTTATTAACTGTTAGTTCGTTTATGTCCACAACACACATGTCCGACTGCTCCAGATTCGTCCCACACCATATTCCACGGACTTGAAATACTGTACCCTTCCCAACCTCCTCTTGATCCTCGCCTACAACCAGTACATATTGCCCTGGCTCAAAGTACGGACTTGATCTTGCAACATCCATTGGTGCAGCGACTGAAGTCCCCAATTCCTCATCGATGGTAGCTGTCACTGCAGTGTCTGTAACCTCATCCCCAGAACTCCCTCTTGCACCCAATGAGAGATGAGCATCATCCATAGGACTCCGAGGTGAATCCAAACGTCCGGAACTCCCTTGTCTGTCAAGATTGTCCCCTTCATATGATACACGAACATCTTTGGCTGCGCGAGCTAGCCTAGCTTTTCTGTTATTAAGCCTGAACATAACACAGAGAACAAAGTATAAATGTTGGAACGCTATTAATGAAATAATGAGTTAGAACTGACAGAATGCTTGAATTAGCAAATTATGGACTCAAAACTGAACCTATATTATGACTGGGTGCACACTATTCGCATTGAAGGACCCAAATCTTGACAAGTGAGAATAGCAAACACTTTGACTAACATCTAACCCAAATCACATGATAAAAACATGAACAATCCTGAGGACAGAAGATGAGAATTCTCCTACCAATTTTTTAGCCTGGAAGTTGTAACCTCAGCACCCTGTGAAAGGACAAGAAAACAATGAACTTCATACAGAATAGATCACAAAAACGCATACCTAATCAATCTTAAGATGTAAATGATAATATAAAAGTACGTAACCAATAAGAGATACTTATACTCACATGAAGACTCAATTTGTCAGCCCATAAGCGTAGCGAGGTGGCATTACGGTGCATATCAGGTTCATCTACAAGTGCAGATTCGATTAGCCCTATCTGTTTATCATTCATTATAGTTCGCTTGCGCTTCCTTTGCTGCTTCTCATCAGAATGCACAGCATCGGCCTTATCCTCCTCCAGAGTTTCTTCAAAGCTTCTTTTGATATGGTCAACAGAGTTTTTTCCTCGTGTGGGACTGGAATCTGATCCACTGGTTTCAATAGCACGAGCATCCCTCTCATTTTCTCTCAAATTTAAAGAGTCTCCATTAGACCTATCATGTTCCATGATCCCAGATTTTTTCTTGTCATCAATATTTTGATCATTTCCATTTCTGCTGACATCCAATTGGTTCACTTCCTGGGATGCAATGTCCAGAGTACCCTCTTCCATGTTGATATCATTATTGCCATGACCTGGAGCCACTTTATGTAAGGGTGAAGTATGCAACCCTGTATTTTGAGCATCCTAAACCAATTGGAAAAAAAAAAGAGGAGAATTTCAGAAGTTATTGAAGTTGTAAAGGAACCAAGTTTAGAGTTAGCATAGACCATCTATGATCACATTTGGAGATGAGAAGAAGGATCAAATGGTCCAAGCATATCAGCAAAGAAACAATTGTAATTCAAAACAGCGCTGGAACTCAAGTATAAAATTCAAATTTTAATTAATATCGTTGACAAAAGAATACACACTTGATAAGTTTACGTATAAAAGACCATGACCAATAGTACCAAAAGTCAGAAAGTATTACTCGAACTAGATGATCTTCAGGTACCGCAGGAACAATCTGATGCTCATACTGACTGATGAATAACCTACGAAGGAGATTATTTATATTAGACCACAGTCCTACAGTAGTAATTCAACAAAGGACACACATAACAAAAATGAGCAGTTTGAAACAGAACCATTAATGAGAACAGCAAAGCATGATCAAACTAAGCAGAACACATTAACTAGAATATTCCATCTCCCAAATTACAAACTAAGGAATATTAAAGGGAAGAATCTGCTGCCTCAATCAGAATGTTGGTGCGCATGAACAAAAATTACCTTAGCAGCTGCACATCATCTTCATTTAAAAATCGCGGAATTAAAGACTCTGCATGACTTAATAGGGAACCTACACGCGAAAGACTGATTAGAAAATAGACGTGCACTTAATTTACAAACCAAGGAAAAAGTTATAAGTAGCTATACATAAGTTCTTGCTAACACTGGCAGTTTTTTCAGCATCTAAGTTAGATAAGAATCCATCAGACAGTTTCTGAGATTCCTTCTGTACGAATCGAACGAACTTGTTGAGAAAGAGATCCTTCTCATCTGGAAGTGAGACAAAGCTTATAATTACATGAGAGTTTCAAATATAACAGCCAGATTGAAACCAGGAAATTATAAAACCATTTACCTTGGCATACATCAGGAACAAAACAATGAAGGTTTGCTATCACTTTAATCAATAAAGATGTTCTCTGATGGGCATAAGATGCCCGAGGAACACTGCAAGGAACAAAGCCATCTAGATTTAATATGAAGTGAATTCATGGAAATATTATTTCAAGCCATGCAGCAGCTGTAAATGATACGCTTAAGTAATTTCATAAGAGAGAGCAATTCAAACCATCCAGCTTTGTAAATAATACATACTCCAAAGTTGCCTCATCTTCACAAACTGGAAGATCAGACGAACACCAGCTTGATAAAAATTCTCCATGCGGGAGTAGAAATATTGCTGCTAAAGCTTCCCTCTGAAGAACACACTGGAAGAGTCAGGGAAAAGATCAACCCAGAAAATGCTTTATCCAGTTGCAAAAGAACAAAAAGAATGGGCATGCATCGGATACCAACTTTCAATAAGCTTAGTGACATGACCCGACACACAGACACACACAATTAACAATATTAATCATAAAGAAGCTGGAAGAATCCATACAATAATATAATGACAACCAGAACACAATCTTACAACTACTCATCCAGAAATTTCTTTCAAATAAATAAAAGTCAAAATCAAGAAAAGAATGTTACATGCACAGTTTGTGGCACTTCTTCAAGTTTACACTGATTTGGTCCTATTTTTAAATTCAGTTGAATTGAGTTGAGACTTTTCACTACTGGATGCTCAAACACACTTCTTGCTTGTTGCATAAATGCAACACCAGTTTAACTATTGTGAACGAAAGAATCATAAAAGCTATTGTCTATATAACCATTTCAGACAAGACAAATAACTAGGTGACTGCCACGTCAATGTTTCAGTAAGTACTAAATTATCCTCCTTTCCATTCAAAAGTTGCATTTCAATGATCAACAGCCGTTTATTCAAACACAAATTTTATCTCAGAAGTCTCTTATTATCGTTGTTTTGAATACATATTTTGAGCAGTGTGTCCAATGCAGCTCATGGTGTGAGAACAAATGGATCGTTTATGATTCCTAATATCAACAGTAGTTGTTCAAGTAAAAGGTTCTCCACAAATATTGAATTGGTAATGTCAAAAGATCATGCTTCAATGTTTTGAACATTTAATCTTCAAATACCAAGATAAATTCATAACAGAGAAGCTCAATCAACCAATTGAAATACCAAACCCAAAATTAAAGCAACAGCAATTTGTAAAGTCTATAACAATAGTGATGAAAACTTACAAAATTTATCATGATGAATGATCGAAAATTTGAATCATCAGAGAACACGTCTGCAAGGCGCATTGCATTAAGTTCTAGTTGCCCTTTTGGATAGATTACTTCAGAGGAAGTACTTGACTGTTTGGAATCTATACCAAACATTTTTTTAAGTAATTCAAGAACCTAAACAACCCAAATGCGCACAATACCACTCAGTTAGGGAAATTAGCATTGGCTTTGAATCAAAGACACTAAGATATTATAAAGGGCAGAACACTAGTCATGTATAGAAGGTGGACATTCTAAAACTTGCAGCAAATATTTGTTGTGCACTAGATGATTATCATTGGCTTTATATTCAATTGTGTCATAGGTTTTACAATGCACTCAAATTCTGGGAAATATGGAGTGAAATTCTGATGAAATAAAATTCTGAATGTGAGGAATTCGTGTATTTCTCAAGGTGGGAATTCTGAAACACTTCAGATTGTTCGTTTGTGAAGTACAAAGCCTGCTGGCTTTTTCAACATTTTTTTAAAATAAGATTTGAAGAATTCTAGAGGAATGTTTTCTTTTATCAGTATAAAGAAATAAATCTCTCTACAAGTTATGTCAGCAAATGTGAAAGTAACTTTAATTCTTGAAACCAAGACCTCAAGTGCAACAGACTTCGCCAAATCCTGGCTACCAGGGTTGCTGGCAACCTCATCCAGGTAGGATAAACTTTCTGCTTCACAAAGGTACAATAGCTGCAGGAAAAAAATGTGGCAGTTACTTAAAGGCTAATGGTCTTGCACACACAAACACAAATCATCAAAAATCTGTATAATTCTGAATTTGTAGGCAAATTAAAATATTGAAGGCCATATCCACCAACTTCAATTGGACTTCAACTCACAATAGATAAAGCTTTAGACTTTAGCCGAGAAACAGAAGCCAAGTACAAGGATGTGTTGTAAAAGGGTGGAATCTTTAAGTTCATAACAGCCTGAACCAGAATAAGAACACCTCCATTGCAGGACAACTCCTGGAGTTTAGAGAAAAAAAAAACAAAAACAACAACAACAACAAAAGGAAGTAATCAGGAAGAAACAGAGTTAAAGTCTGAGATAAGAGTTTCACCAATGAGATAAAACTAAAAGGAAACTGTAGGTGCAACTTAAAATATCAATCAAGGTATGTCAAGAAGATATAGTTGATAACCATCATGGTTTGCAACAATGCTACTAGTTAATAGAGATCTACCATAGCTTCACTATAACATACATTCAAGAAAATATTGTTGACAATCATCATGCTACTAACGATGGCCGGAGATAGTTAGATCTACAAATAGTCTCACTATTAACTTTTTTTTTTTTTTGCAGCTAATAACAACTTTTGCCAGACAAGGATAATAAAGACACAATTAGCACAGTCAAGGCATTCAGGCAGATCAAGACATTTATCAGACAAATATGAAGCAACTTGTTCAGATTAATTCACTCAAAAAAAAAAAAAAAAATTATCCAGATTAAGCACCCATAAGGTCCTCAATAAGTAAATTCAGATGTGCAAAACAGGAAGTTTCCATCTCCGATTACATTGAACAGAGTAAATGTTTTCATCACATTTTACACCATAAAGCAATTCCAACAGTTTCAGTAAATTAAAACTCTGATCAGATGAACAGAGAAGAAACCTAAACTCAAAACCTTGTTTTTGACGATGCATTCTCGGAACAACTTCTGTTGACACAAAGATTGTAGAAACTGCAGAGAGGAGTCACACTGCTGGCAAAGGTGGTTCAATGTCTCTTCAGCAGTAGGGGAAGTGTTTGCAGAGGACTCGTCTGGTTCAACAGACAGTTTGTTCTGCAGAAATTTAACATCCGTACAAACAGCAGCAAATGCTGCATCCATAAATATGTCGACCTGCCATTAACTCACATTCTCAGCTATGACATCATTGAACAACATTTTTGAAATAACAGAATGAAAATCCAGTCAAAGTTACAGAAATATAAAGAATGTGAATTCATATAATTTTTGGTGAAAATTTCATGGATTGCTTAAATTCATCCAGATTCTTCCACAATACCCAAAGAACTTGAAAATACTACCTTGTAATATGCAATCAAAACTTGAGCAACTTCTTGGTACTGTGGAGACACAATAACTGTTAATAATTTGAGACCACAAGCAACCAGGGCGGAGTGCAAGAGAACCATATCATTTGGGATTGTGTCAGTTTCCTACAAAAGATAGCACAATCAGTATGCATCCACAAGCACAAAAACAGTGCTAAAATACTCGAGCAAATGAAAAAAAAACCTGTCTGTATGCACCAAGGAGAACTAGCAGATAAAAGACCAAGTCAATTAGCTGTTCTGATACTTTAGTGTCATCAAGCAATATCTGTAGAAAAATCCTTATGAGGATACATGAACTGCGGGTTGGAGAATATAAAAGCATGGCATAGCATACACACAATGAGAACATATGTATCCGAAAGTTGAAAAGGCTGTGAGAAAGAAGCCCATAAACAAATAGAGATTCCCTGTAAATAAAAGCCAGCGTCTAAGCAACAACAATAGACATATTATTCAAGAAAATTAAGATAATATAAGAAGGGGTATAAAATGGAAATTAGTAAGAAAGCATCAAATAAAGGACCGCTTGCTTTTGGTGACCCTAATTACATATCAATAATGAATTTATGAACTCAGGAAGTTCCGGAATGTGACATTCTTAGGAAAAGAAACCACCTTGAACTGGGGAAAATAGCAGGAAACATATCAAGCCAGGTTCATAGACCACATAAAATAGTTACATGTTCTCTGAACATTCATCAATCAGGGCAAGTTTTCCTGAAACTAATTCAAGACTCTTCTTCAAACATAGGAGATCTTATGAAATCTCATAAAATTCTTTTGATCCTTTGATTTTTAAACTTTAATTAAGCTGCTCACATGTCCAAGACTCCAATTATAGTTATTATAGTTATAAGTATAATGAAATGACTTTTTCCCAATTCAAGTAAACATTAACCACTATTAATCGTTTGATATGATCAGCAAATATAGTACAACTTCTTATAACCTGCTCGATCCTGGGCACCCGAGATGCAAGATCACACATGGAGTGCAACAGAAGAATTCCACATAACAGATACTTGAACGTGCTCTTGTCCCTTTCCCAAGCCATTATCACTGAAATAAGATGAAGAGGAAGATACCTAGCAAATTTTTCCAAGTCAACCTGCAATAACCATATGATGTTAATTTTTATATCAGTATAGCAAAACTAATGCACTTAAAAAAAATAAGATAGGTACTAGTTCATCTCAATAACCTCTATGTGTGATCCATCATCAGCAGTGTGCCGAACAACATTGTTTCCAGAATCTCGCATTAGTTTGGCAAGCTGTTGAGGGCTAAGCTCATGCAATCCTCTTACAGCAGCAGCTAAATCAAGTACCTTTAACATAGCATATCATCACTAAGCAACCTAGTGGATTTCTACATACATGGTCTAAACAATTCAAAATAACATAGCATATCATCACTAAGCAGCTTCTACATACATGGTCTAAACAATTCAAAAGCCTCAATCACTAAGCTTAAGGAATCTGGATTTGGAAAACATGTTGATGAAAGCACAGAATTAGTACCCTAGCAATTTACTTTGCCCACAGTTACTGAGCATAAACAATGTTGTTTTTCTGCCTTCTTTTCAAACATCACAATCCACTGTCTGACCAATATTTTCCCACCACATGGCCACTTTTATTATTAAAAGGGTAAACAGAGAAAAGTTCTTACATGAGGAATGCACAAAAGAAAAGCTCAAACGGCATATAGCAACGGACCCTTTGGTCAAAATAAGAAAAAGACAGGATAGACCAACATGGGCATAACATAAACAAGAACTCCACTACTTTTAAAATAAAAGGTATCTTAAATTATCTACTTACCAACTTCATTTTAAAGCCAAGACAAAAGACAGTGCCATGTAGGAAGTCGACAGAGACATCCCGCATCTACCTCATGCAAGTTTCCAAGTGCATAAACATACAATCTCCGCTCAGTTTCTTTATTTCATTCATATGTTATTCAGAGTTCCCCACCAAAGCTTTCCCCACATCCTTAACCAAGATTCCCAGTTTTGTTTGACAAACTACTCTTCTTATGAATAAGCAATAACTTAATAACTATTGTAAAAACAACCAGAATGAACCAATCACAATTCACTGGCTTACCGCCTCAGGTCGGCTTCTAAACAAAGCGTTTGCTAGCTCAGTACTGGTGGACGCCTCGTTTAATGTCCTCATTCTCTGAAATCTGTAAACACAAAAAATATTCAACATAACACCTTACGCATATCCACACATACATGTAAAAATATGCATTTTTGCTTAAAGAAAAATCTGCATGATTTCTCAGTCCATAGAAATGCCTTTACATGCAAGTTCGTTCGCTCTTTCTTGTTCTTTATGAATAGAAACAAGCAAAATCGAGGCGAAAATTCCTGCAGACCCAAAAAAGAGAAAGAAAACATAGAAAATTAAACCCTCGCAAAAACCCTAATTAAGTATAAAAGCCAAAAATAAAAACCGAAATAAAGATGAATCAGAGTTACCCTTTTGAAAACGAAGCACAGAAATTTTGAGAGAAAGCAGAAAATGGAGCGAATTTGAGAGAGGAGTCAAGCGCTGTGCGCAAATCTTTTCAATTTCATGTCCTTTTCTATTTTTTTGCTAATAAATATTAAATAGTGCGCCATGGAGAGGCACACAATGCTACCCTGCGCCCCATAGCGTTGTTCACGTTAAATGCATATATAACTCATTTTTAAAAATGCATATATAATTAAAATTAAGGATTAATTACATCTATCATTTCAATGTTTGATCAAATTATTAAACAAATTTCAAGTTTTTGTAAGAATTAAAAAAATTATGTTGTGTTTCGATTTGATTTTATGAATAATTGGATTTGTGGACTCATTCGTTCTTGTCCATATCATATTAAATTAAAATATTTTAAATTCCAATAAGATTATATGTTGAAATTTTGATTGTTGAGAGTTTAATTGTGATTTCATAAATTTTGAGATTAATTTAATAATTTGGTCGAAATTTGAGGATAGTGGATGCAGCCAATAATTAATTAAATCATTAATTATTTAGAGTATAGATTACTTGAATAGACTTCTATCTAGTATTTGAATTAGATTTGAAAATTGGTAGATTTACGCTTTATGGGGAAAAAAGTTATTTTATGATATCTTTAAAAAAAATTTGAAAATTTTCCCCTTGTACAAACTCAAGGACAGCATTAAAATTTGAACAATATGCAATATTTGGAGCACTTTTTTACTAAAGCAAAATAATGTTAGCATAAATTACAATTTATCATCTACTTAATTAAACATGGAAAAGTTTTAATGAACTCCAACTTTAAGTAATTACATGCTAGATGTTTTAATGACTGTTAACTAATATCATAAATAACATTTTAAAATCATATAAGCATTTGGAAAATAATCATTCATCTCAAATCACGTATCAATTTAAAATTTTGTTTTCCTTAATTAAAAAAACAAAATACTTCCAAAACGTTGATTCAGAAGCAAATCATCCCATCAAATATCATGAATTACCAATCATCAATAAGAATGAAAGATAAGTACACATGAACATGCCAAATTGGAATTAGGATTTCAATTTGTCATTCCAATACCATTCACCATTATAAACTACTTCCTTTCAAATTTTAGAAATGTTAATAAAACAGTGGAAAAAAAACTTTTAAGTATCAAATAAAGTTACCTACTTTTTATATTAATGTGGTGGTTAAGGTTTTAAAATTAGAAGAAAAAAAAATCAATTTATTATTATAATCTATCGAATTCTTCACCAACCCTCGTCCTTTGCTTGATTTAAACTTTAAGGCAAGGGCTACCATTGGGCTATATTGGAACTGACCATATCCATATGAATCAAAATCTTTATAGTCGTGTAATTCAACACGATTTTGTAAATTATCAAAATTTGTTTTAACATTTTCTTCTGTAATACTCCAAATTTTATTATAACGATTTTTTAAAGTTTCTATCATATACTACTAAGAAACGTTAAAAATCGTACAAAAATACCATAAATCAATCTCTTCTCTCTCTACTCATCCCTGATTTAGAATGTAAAATAAATAAAAAATGAAATCAAAATAGTAAGCAGAGATCTAGAGACTTTTATGGAAAAAGACACATGATCAGAAGAATTATTTATTAGCCAAGTTTTTTCCAGAGTATTTCTAGTAAGAAATAGATTAGAAGTCTATGATTTAACAGTGTAAGTTAATAAATACACTATGTTGGGGCATAATATGCACTGGAATGAAATCTAGTAAAAGAGAAGATCAAAGTAAAAAATAGAGATCCAGCAAATGAAGACATACAGTGATACAGCATTAAGCAAAACGTGTGAATCTATAGAATCTTGTTACAAAAAGTCAAAAGAGATGCAAGTCTCAAATACATAATTTACAGGACCAGTTGTTGGTTATCATTGGCGTGCAATTCCAACTCTTCGGTGCTGAGGTTGCTTAAGTTTGGTTCAATGACTTGCTAACTGGAAGCCCCTACACAAGAAAATGTAATGTCAAGTCATTGTATTTTCATTTCTACTAATAACATGAGCTGAAAATAAATCAGAAAGAACCCTAATCTTAGGTGGAACGGAATGTTCCGGTGACATGGTGATCCGAACATGGTTTTGATGATATGGATTGGTAAAGGTGGAATGATTTATATAGACTAGGGTTGAAAGACCTAGTTTTATAACTCTATTGGTATGGATTTGTGCAATAGATTCAGGTAAAAAAAAAAAGAATGTCTAATAAATAGGTCTAGTTTTGGTGGTATAAGCAAGAAGAATAAAGATGTCCAAGAAAGGCAACTTTTTATTTCCAATGACTTCGAAGAAAACACCTCAATAAATCAATAATCACTCTATATTCAGACATCAGAAGAGGAAGAACAAGGGTATTTTTCTCCAATATAGACATTGAAATCACAACATTAAGGACTGTGTTAGTAATCATTTGTAGAGCAAAAAGAAGCATGTAAGATAAAATCAGGAATAATTCAGAAGCGGGATATGCAACAGAAGTCAACTCTAGAGATAATGCAACCAAGAAAACGCGAACTCAAAAGCAGAAGTGAAGTTGAGGTGCTCAGTGTAAATATTTACCTCTGCATGCTAGTTTCTACAGTTATATATTAAATCCATTTTTTCTAGTCTATTACTGCATCTGTTAATCCTACCACTAAATCCTCAAGCATGGAATGAAATGAACTTATATGTTACCTGAAGTTTTTGGGGTCGCCAACTCCTCTATTAACGGACCACCATCTAGCGTTGTTGTCTGGTTCCTCTTGTCCTCCTTAGAAACCCTTAACGATCTCAGCTTGGATGATGCTCTAAGTGAATGTATCAATGGTGCATCCTCTTCGTCGTCGTCTTGCTTTTCTTCAACCCCTGCATCATGATCAGATCCACTGATTGCATCCTCCTCTTCACTTGAGCTTTGCTCATCGAAAAGCCTTTTTCCTGATAGATTCTGCTGCTTGCGTGGACGACCACGCCTTCTCACGGTTGTGCCTTCTTTACCATCTGCAACTTTATGCACACCAACTTTAAGCAGTAAGCATGGGATACCTTAAAAAGCCAGAAATTTATGATCCACTACAACATGGATAGTTGAATAAAGAAATAATGGTGGAAAAGTTGCACGCAACTAGATAGCAACGTTTTTATTTGGCATTATGATTTATGAAAGAAAAAGGGGGTGTGCTGTTAACTGGCAACCATTTGACATTTCTTATTTGTTCTTGGCCCTGAAACTTCAAAACTCAAAATCGCCCGACCCAGGATGAATAAATAGTAATAACAATGCAAAGTGTAGCATGGAGCAAAGAACCCGAAGTAAGAGATCACATACACTACATACTTAGGGAGGGGGTAATTACACATTTTGAAACGACAAATGGAAAACAGACGGAGGTACACCAGAACTGGAAACATAAGAGATACCTTTTGCAGCTTCATTTTTCAGATATTTCTCCCGAATGTTGTCTATAAACGTGTGATAGGCACGCCACCCACTGGGATTTTCATCTGTCTTCACATTTACAGTTCTTCTTTCAACTCCTCTCATACTAGTCAACAAAAAAAGAAAAAAGAAGTAAACCTGAATGTTATAAGAATCATTTCTATTATAATGCCTTAAAAATGTACATCAATTGCATGAGATTGCTCAACAATCCCAAAGAAAGAATTTTTTTTGAATTCCACATGCAGCTGTATGCATTTGTACATCCTTTTACAAATTAAGTTGATAGGTAGTATGCATTCTGTAAAACATATTATTACCAAATGTTTTTTCAAAATAAAGTTAAACTGGAATCTTAGATTCAGTAGTTAATTGTCTGAAGAGGATAAAGCACAGTTAAAAAATATAATATGATTTGAATGGTGGACTTTATACATGAAAGCCGTGGAACCTATGATAATAATTTGTATGTTTAAAGAAAAGTGTAAATTCTGATAAAAAAATCTTATTCTGTACCCTTGATTACATCAATACATGTTAGTTACAAGTGCTTTTAACATGTACTTCAAGTCGAAATTAAATAAACTGGTGGTCTTTCCAACATCGATGTTTTAATTCCACCATGTGGGGTAAGTCGAAATTAAATAAACTGGTGGTCTTCCAACAACGATGTTTTAATTCCACCATGTGGGGTAGG
The DNA here is from genome assembly GCA_946896805.1 of Scutellaria galericulata. NCBI lineage: Eukaryota > Viridiplantae > Streptophyta > Magnoliopsida > Lamiales > Lamiaceae > Scutellaria > Scutellaria galericulata. Next base: position 1,722,263 of record OX335792.1, on the reverse strand, counting down.
CTTAGGCTATATGGAAAATAATACTCTCAACCAAAAAAAATAAAACACACACACAGACACACACAAAAAAGATCTATAATATCCCAAAATTAGGTGTTCACTTCATTCACATGTACTTCTATAATGTAATAATAATTACTGCTAAGTTTACTTAAATAAACAAGACTCTTTTTTTTTTTTTGGAATTGATGGAGTACTTGATTTTGTGCTTCTTTAATGTGGATAAAGTTAGAGGTGGGAGCTCTTACATGTCAAGTATGTCGGGTGCAGGAAGTTTGGAAACAAAATGAAGCACTACACCATCAAGGAAAGACAGCTGCTTTGGAGCATGTAAAAATGCATAATTGACTCCCTCTTTGACAATATTCAAAATTTCAGCTTTATACTTGTTTCTAGCTACACCAACATATGACCCAGACAGCCGAGCAGCAAGATCTTTACACTCCTGCAATGTCTTGCTAGACTGTTCATCACTGCCAGAGGAAACTGCTTCCAAATACCTTTGGTATGCCTAGTTGGATAACATAAATACTGTCAGATAGCTTAAATAACTAAAGAAAAAGAAAAAAAAGCTCAGGCTCTTGAACTATGTCAGTATGCATCTTAATTGAACCATGTAGTGATCCATCTAACCACCACTCCAACCCCCAATTAGCTGGAGAAAAAGGAAAAAAACAAACAAACCAACAATGACCTTTTGAGTTTGTCCCATATAAGCATAACAAAATCTAAAAATTTAAGACAATTAACCAATATAACATATCCACCAGTGGCAGTGAAGAGCAGCCATGAAGTAGTGGGTAAAGCGGCCTTACTCTTTTCAGGGCTTCTAAAAGAATATTTGATGCATCTCCCTTTTTCTTCAAGGCAGTGAGTAGATGCTTAACAATTTCACCTACACTCACACCATACTTTTCCAAGTGAGAAATGATCTCTGGGGCAAGCTGCTCCTGCAGATAGAACACCATATTTCAACTTCATGGTTACGGAACAAAGTAATCACACACGTGCAAGTGAAAGCAGTTTTATACTTCAAAATAGCCTTAGGAATTCCCTAACATTGAAAAATGTATCAGGAACTAACTTTCACAGTCGAAAAAAGAAAGATAAGCAAAAGGAGAGAGATGGTAGACCTACCTTAGGAACTGAATCAGTGGCCACTAGTTTTGCCAGAGAAAACATGACAGTGTCTGCATTAGTGTCCTCCACATATTCTCTGTTTTCTTCTTCATCTTCTGCATCTTCTGCATCATCTGCAATGGATCAGAAATTTAAAGAACAGAAATCCAGAAAAGATCGTATGATAAAGATCACACACACACCAAAATATAGTAAACAAGTACTTCAAAGAAATGGGTAAACATGAAACAGTAAGGAGGAAATTTTGTTGATCAAACAATATCAACAATAAAGAGAAATACTTAACAAAATGTTATCACAAACATGAAACTGGAAAATATGACAGTCCAAGCATCCTCAAACACTTGCCCTTGTACAGTTTTAAAGGCTTGGATTCATGGTTTTGGGGGGCTGAGAGGAACGAGAACCTATGAGCAAGTAAGATGGAAACCATTCTACATATGGCAGCAAAGTAGTTTTTAAGATCATTTATACTTGAAGTATCTTGATAGAGCCAATAATTTGTAAATGTACACCGGCCAAGATTTCGATTTTATTTGCCTTCAATTTTAACGAGTTGCTCTAAATCCTGAATTTCTTCAAATTATTGGTATGTCCAGTCAGTCAATCCAGAATATTCAGTGATTTTCTTCTCCTTTTATCTGTTGCAGGAGGAAGGATACCCAACTTACACAAGAGAATTCACAAAATAACTCAACAAAAAACTACATATCATGGTACCCTTCTGGGACTTGAAGATGTGACCGGTGGTATTCATTCTCTACAAAGCCACATATGAAACATGCTTTGTGGAATTTTAACCAAAAATACAAGTCTGCAATTGAAAACATTGGTAATGCCTCTTGTGAACTTAGAACTGAAGCAGACAGGAAAAACAATTTATTTCATTACGACTCATCATGTTCAAAAAAGAATAACAATAGCCAGAAAAAATATGACTCAAAAGAAGGTGGGACTTGAACTACAGACCTTAAGGTTGTGTTTGTATTGAAGGATTTGTGGACAGATTTGTAATTCATAGTAGCAAATTTATTGATGTTGATTGGACTAATATGTATTTGAAATCCAACACTCTCATTAACTAATTTTTTGAGCTAACTATTGAGTGATCTGGTTGGCTTTTAAATCCATTATAAATTGGATGGATTTGAATTACCAATCCAAGCACACCTTAGGTAAACCAAAACTCCTAAAAAAAGTTCAAATTATTCTACAATAATGTGTTGATGATGAATGTTTGCAGCTCAATCTCAAGTTATTGACTAAATGCATATATACAATTTGGTAATGATTGCATGAGATGCAGTAGGTTACCTGAAACATCAAGCAGTGGCTCACACATTCTCCAGTATTTCTCAATGATGGATCCTTGTGGAGAGTACCCTAATATTTCCAGCTTTGTCAAAGCAAATTTAGTCCTTTTGAACAAACACCAAATATCTGCAAGCATACCACAGACCTACCAAAAAAAGCACAATACAGAGAGTCAAGCTAGATGGTTCTATAAAAAAAGACATAGCTATCTAGAAGGGGGTACAAAAAGGCAAAGATGTCAAGGTTGATACGTGCAAGAATAATTTTAATGAGTGCTTACACGATATGCCAATTGAGTTTTAGATCTACCATCACCATGAAGTTTTGAAGGATTTTGAATGAAGTACTCAAGTTCTTCCAACAAGGCATCACGCTTCCCTAACAGAGAAGATAAAGATGCCTCTGACACTGTTTCACTGGATAAAATCGAGTGCAGGCACCAAGAAACATTAAGGAACATATTGAGAAGCAGAAATCCGACAACCTGAATTTGCACAAGCAGGTGATTATCAGCAAGTATAATAAGAATTCAATATTCCATAATGACAACATTTTAGTCTATAGACCTCGTCATCTATGTTTCTGAAACTTCGAAGAATATGTACAAGATCTTGATACAAGCTGTCAAGAGGAACATTGTGTGATAACTGAAGTTCATATAACCTTTTCAAATTTACAAGCAGCGAGTATTCATCACCACCATTCTGCGCACCAAAAGCATGTCAATCCTCACATCATCATGCTAATATAAAAAATATAAACATTGCTAGATTCATACCACAACATCTTTTATAGCAGATTTTAATTTGGCAACCAACTCTTCCTCAAGCTCCTTGACCTGATTTTGGGCAAAGTCTTGCAATTCTCCTCGACTCTCAGTGGAACAAAACTTAATTGCTTTCACGCATGCTCTCAAATTATCCTTCTCCCCATGCTTAAAGAAAGCCTCTCTCATTAGTTTAAGTATGGCTCTAAAGTTCTGCAAAAGATAAAACCTAATTTATATTATGTATGTAAACCTAAATTTCTTAATACACTTGGCTAAGCAATTTTTTAGTCCACCTGTTCTTGTCTCTTAAGAGAATAAAGCTCAAGATTCATGTGAACGATAATTTCAACTAGAGGTGCTACTTTGTCCTTGTCAGGCATAAATTTGCGTAGTATCTGGGGATAGGTCTTCATCATGGCAACTGTTATGCTGCGCCTATTGTTTTCAAACATTTCCTGGTAGTTAAAGAAAAAATAGATTAATTTCATCCTGTAGTATTGAGAATTAATAAATTGCGAGAATCATAAAATATTTCCTGAAAACTAAACAAAAAACACGAATGACAATCCAAACTAAAAATTAGTTGGTCAAAATTAGAAGAAAACTAAAAACTTAAGTAACCTTTTGAGCTTTTGTATGATGGGGGTTTCTGTTGTCAGTGGCAGGAACTATCCTCTCTCCTATTGCCTTTCTAATTGATGCAAAGAGAAGCCTAATCAAATTTGTAGCATCTACATCATCAAGCTCAGCTGATGGATTATCTGCCAGAAGCATACGAATGATGCATTTCCAATCCTGCAAGTATCACTCTCTTTTAGACAGAATGCATGTAATCAGGTATCAAACAGTTTAAGAAAGATTTTGAAACCAATTGAAAATCCATATGGGCAACATAAAACTAATGGAGATAACCTTAATGTTAGCCATCAAATTGTTGCATTTCTTTTTGCACCCGGTAAATCAATGCATTTACTTATTTCAGATTGTTGGGAAAAATAGAGAGAAGAACGAATTTTCAATACAGTGGTATGAGAACAATCAGGCTTTGAGTAAGGAATGAACATGCAAAGCAAAAGGCAGTAGCGTTTAAAAGATGAAATGAAAAAACATAAAAATGCTAATTAACAAGTAGAATAACATACATATTGGTATTGGCATGATCTTAAATAAATAAAAGTCAGTATGTATTTAATTTTGAAGATTCAAGAACCTAATGAGCTTCTACTGACTAAAATATCATTTTGAAACAAAAGATGGCATTCTATAGGCCATTGCTATGCAACAGTGATGATTTTGTCGTTTGTTAGAAGGTATCGTCATTTATTTCCAACTCCTTTATTTCCTTTCTATAGTTAAACTATTAGGACAGGTATTTTGAAGCATACTAAATTAATATCTTGAAAACCATGATATATCTCCCTACATATCCAACTACAATTCTCCAAATAATTGAATGCAAATCTAGATCACCCGTATCATATGTTATCTATTGACATTGATATACCTTCATTGCCCCCATGTAATCCCAGACATCGTCGATTACATATGAACTCAGGATGGGGTCAGCTGAAAATTCTTTAAGTATCTGTAACATTCTACTGATATGCACCTCTGAAGAATCACTGTCACTGCCTGAAAAAGAACAGGTGGCTCCCTATTAAATTGAAAAATGAAAAACAGAAGCATCAGAAAACAGTAAAAAGTAACCTGTTGATCGAGATTGTGAATCATTAAATTTCTGGGCAATCAGATGATCATATACTAGTGCTCCAATTGCACGTCGAACTTCCGGAGGATCATCAATTAATAAGTCATACAAAGAACCTAGTTCTTCATCAGGCACAAGTTGGTGTCTGCAATATACCCACAACACCCATTTTCAGGACAAATTTGCCCAATGTGCACTTAAAAAAGAAGAAAAGAAAAAATAACACACACACACACATACACACAAAAACGAGGTGTGTTACTGGATACCTCAATTTTTTTTTTTGTTGTGTGTGTGGGGGGGGTGGGGGGATTACCTCAACAGCTGTTTAACAAGCCCTATTGCACATACTGCCACAGAAATGTCAATGTCATCAGCAAGCTCAAGCATCCGTTTATAAAATCTATCGGTGAAAAGGTTAAGGGATGGCACATTATCGTCCATCTCATAAAGATTTTGCAACGCCAGAACAGAAGCCTTTCTAACACCAGCACTCTTCAAAGTAGAAGAGCGATAAGAAAATATTTAGTACGTAGACGATAAAGATATCACGGCCTGAAGACAAATTAATATCAGTAACTTACTTTATCATTCAATGTCCATCCAAGGTACTTTAAATACAAATCCTGCAAGAAAAGTGAGGGATATGACAGTACCCACACGCCAAGGGACTCTATACATGATGTTCGGATATCTGGGTCAATGTCTCGGTAACGATGCACAAATAACCTTCAAAATATATTTCAGATGAACTTGTAGCATTATGAGAACAAAATGCCTTAAAATACACAAGAGCTATGTAACAAAATATCACTGTAAAAGAATAATGCTAGAGAGATCATACCCAGTAAAAATTTTCCTCATCATCTCTTCCATGGCAGTTATCTTCTCGTGTGTCGTTGATAGCCTTTTAGTTAGTGATTCCACTCGAGGTCCTTCAGCGTTTTTGTTCTTTTCAGCATCTAACTGTCTCTGAGTGGTGTCTCTCCGTGAACCAAGCATTTTAGCAACATTAATGAATGATGAGACAAGTTGAAGTCCCATCAGTGATGCAATCTGACGATAAAATCTAGGAGGAGTGCTGTGAAACACAAAGCAACAAACTTAATAGAGCTGGTCTATTTAATCTGCCTGGTAACTTTGAATAAGTACCTACCATGATAAAGCAATAATGTAGTCCAAACACCTGTCAAACAATGACTGATCAAACAGAGGTCCATTTTGACATTCACTGACCAAATTGTCCCAGAAGTATAGTAGATTATCTTTGAAATTCTTGAAGTCCCTTTTTGAACTGTGATAATCCTCAACTTCCCCCTAATTTGCAGGTTGTTAAGAAAAATCTCTAATTGTTGTTTTTCATAGAGAAAATAAAGGTGTTTGTTTGCGGCAGATGGTGAGCGACAATAAAAAATGCATTTGCAGAAAACATAAACCTTTTTTTAAAGTACCTCACAAGCACACCCATAAACAAGTTAATAATGTTTTAATTAACATAATAGAAGCAAAGGATACTCTTTTGGCCATATTAACAAGAGCAACTACCACATCATCAACATCTGTCTCATCTACGTCCTCTTCTAGAATGCGGTATTTTGCTCCACATGCCTGCACATAATAAAAAATATAAAGGAGCAATATAAAGTGATGAAACTCTGGTAGCAACAACTTGATTAAGACACAGTTAATAATCACCTCAAAAAGCAGAGTCAAGAGTTCAGCCATTGCAGACTTTTGGCTCCTCTCGTATTGTTCAACCCATCTTTTGACTACATCGGGAATTTCTTTACCATCACCTTTAATAACCTCTGAAAAACAAGACAGATATACTTGACATGGTAAGTACATTTACAACTATAACTGTACACATCAGGAAATAAAGGTGTAAAAAACTCGATTTCCCACTTCAAATGTCTGACATAAAATTAAATGGAAATAAGCTAAGAAGAATCAAGATCACCAAAACAGCTACATCAGAGTACCTTCTTCCAACAATTTAATCAATCAAGGCAAAACCAATAAACCTAGACAGCATAAAAGAATCACACACAACAAAATCATAATGAGCTAATCATAAAACCCAGTAACCTCGGTCTCAAATGAATGATATTCATAAATAGATTTGACCAAAACTTCTAAAAAAGTTAAGGAAACTCCAAGAATCAAAGCCTCGTAACTGAAATGAAGTTGTTTGAAATTTGAATGGATTTTCCCTCAAATCCAATTCCACAGGCCGACACACAAATCCAAAACACCATATTCACATACATAACCTAATTATACTCAAATTAAACAACATTGGGAAGGAGGCTACCAATTAAACTGAGGTTGGCTTTACGACCGGCTGCAGCCGAAGTAGAAGCACCTTCAGTAGCTTTATTTTTCTTAGCTTTCCTGCGCGGTTCCTGTAATTCATCTGAAGATTCTTCCCTCTCCTCCTCCAATTCATCTTCAATTCTGTCTGACCGCGTGAAATCGGCTGGTCTGACCTCAGCCCTAGGCCTTTTCTACTCGAACAAAACCATCACAATACACATAAAAATCAAAATATTGGGAAATTAGGGTTTGTAACCACAAAAAAGCAATGGCAGATCAGCAAATGGAAGCTAATTAACTAACCGAACGGCGAGTAGCTGGTTCGGGCGCCACTGGTTCGTCTTCCATTAATCACTGGTAAATACACTGAACTGTAAGTAAAATGCAACCGATTGGGATGCGGAAATGGAGATTGTGCGCGCGTGCGTCAGCGCGTGAATTTTTCTCCGAAAAACTGAGGAAATCTTCCCGCCAGATTAATGTGCTGTTGGAAAATAACAATGGTGGAATCGATTTTCTAATTTTCTATCTACTGCATTTTCTAATTTCTATATATATTAATATATACACGGTGTAGCTATCCTGTGTATGCATGTATACATTATCGTATTATAGGCATTTTCCTCTATATAATTATTACTGCTATTATTTTTATTCCAAAATAGTAATAATAATTTTGTAAATTCTAGGTTGCAGCTAAAGGAATTTTTAGGTTGTGTTTGGATCTATGGATTAAAAATACATAATTTATATCGTTTTATTATGTTCTTCATCTCTTTAACCTTCATTGATATTTTGATGATTTAATTAAAACTAGTTGGTGTGTTTATTTATGTATGAATGTGTATTTATCTTAAGGTTGAGGTTGTACACACCATAAAAATACTATATACACCTTCAATATTGTATTTTTGCACATTTCATTTTTAAAAGGTTGGATGTGTATAATAAGATATTGAGTGTATATTAATTAATTCTAATGTATGAAGGTGCACCATATTCAATATATTGTTCGTTTTCATAAATACTCAAATAACTTTTACAATTTACAAGATTGAGTGTGAATTGGGTTGCTTAAGATGATATGTGATTGGAATCTTTAAAATCGTATATTCTTAAATGTCAATACATAAATAATCTAATCTAATGTATCATCTTTACGAAGTCATCAAGATTGTATCAAGTTGCCAGATCATAACTAAGTTAGTAATTTTAAAGAGTTAGACAAATATGACAATTCATTCATACTTTTCTAACTAATTTTATATATATATCAATTCAATACTTAATCACTAAAATTATATGAAGGACCCAAAAACTAATGCATATTTAACATCTTACAATTTCTAGATGTTTAGAGTTATTTTATATATGATTATCTTACTAGATATGGATGTTTGAATCACATATGCAGTAAACGACTAACGAGTTTTGATAATAAATAACATGGGAGTTTGGGTTGTTTGCTGAAGAAATCAACGAATGTTTAAAATTTGTAATTTTAACCAATATTTCGGTTGATTGTTAACAAATATTACATGTTTTTTTACTGTCTCATGCATCTGTTACCAACGGGTAGATTTGGAACATACATTTCTTGTAAAAATAAGGGATTTTGAGTTTCTGTTAGGTGAAGATCAAATGTTTAGAGACATGTATGTTGAGTTTGGTGCACTTAGGAATAGATTTATGTAAGAAATGTAAGTCCAAAATCTACCAATTGATTACGGATGCACGATAAATTAAGAATCATATTATATTTATTAAAAGCCAAAAATTAGTTAAAATGCGATTTTTTAAAAAGTTATTGATTTTTACCCTTAAATAACAATAATGTTAGGGATTACAAGATGACAAGTATGGTGTTAGGTTTGTGTCTTTTATTTATTTATATTTCTAAATACTTTAAGTAGGAAAATAATTTTTTTTCATCTTTTGTCTCCAACTCAATAATTAGCTTATAGAATTTCAAAGTGAATAGCCTTAATATCGCTTGGTTTAGAAGTTAAACTTTGTTTTAGAAATTAAAACAGAATGTAAGGTTTTATGTGGTATGGACCGTATGGTGTGCTTTCATGATTTTTAAGTTTAATTATATATTATGTAGCTCGTTATGTAAATACAATTGTTTATCAATGTTATTTCATAACAACAATGACTTTAAAACCTACGATATAAATATATTTACAATTTAGAAAATATGATTGCTTGGGAATACGAGGCACAAGCTCTGTGATCCTCACAAATCTTTAAATATTTTAAAATTAATTTAATTTAAATTTTTAGAAAAAAATGTAAGAAAGAAAAAAAAAAAAACTAAAATAAAGCTCGGCTTATTGGAAAGGACTAGTCAAGCTTTCCAAACTATTAATTAATGAATTTTTTTTTTCTTAATAAGTTTTTGAAATAAATCATGAAATCTAATTGGAAAATTCCAACTCACTTTTATCATATAGTTGAAAATAAAATTTTAAAACATAAAACTAAATAAGTTTTTTATTTGAAGGGTTGAATGATACAACAAAATATATATTTTCTTCAAAATAATAATAAAAACTTATTAATATTCTTTTTTTATTGGCTGGTTTGCATTTCCTATCCATGATGTTTTGCACACTCTTACCGTCTTTATTTATCTCAAATATATTTATTTATTGGTTAGATTTAAATGATTAGGTTGTTTGGAAATGTCAATTTTGGTCTCATGATTTTGCTCATATCAATTTATATACAATAATTTTATGAGTTTTTCATAACAACCTCTTAAGTTTAATTTGTTTTTCCATTTATATGCAACGTTGTTGATGGTGCTGTAACTTGAGAATTTTTTGAACAAAGAAAAACCAATCCATGTGGCATCAATTTTATGGAAAATCCAAATGTTAGGGTGTATAGATTATGTTTTCCCTAAATTTGATGCAACATGTATTAATTTTATCTTCATGTAACTAAAGTCCACCCTATATCAGCATCAGCGACCTATGTCTATAATTATTGAATTTCCGATAAAATTTGAAAAAAAAAAAAAAAAACCCTCAGAGTATCATTTTGGAAATACATAAAGTGAGTGGTATAAAAATAGATATGATCAAAGTCATAGGACGAAAACTAAAATTTCATATCACACTATCTACAATCGATAATTGATATCATAACTATCATGCGACCAATAACATTTTATTGTACAGTAATTCCATACACCTACACTTAATTTCACAGGAAAGATCGAGGTGAGATTGTGAAATACTCTTTAATTGATGAAAGGTTCGAAATTGTTTCATTATTCCACTTCATATAAACAATCTTGATTGAAATGTGAAATTTATGATTGAACACTACACGATATTCAAATAGGACAAGATCAAACACATCATAATAAAACATATTTATACTGAATTAGTATATTTTTTCGTATTTTCTTAATTAATCACAATGGACTATCCTAATTACCAAACAATACAAATTAGACATATATCAATTTAATATATTAGAAACACTATGTGAAGATAAACTTTATACTCATTTGTTAAAAAACCATAATCAATCGCATCATTAACTCATTTCCTATCAATGTATCCCTCAAATTGCTATTATATCACTTTTGAAGATGACTTCAAAGTAGGTGAAGTAACTTCTATTGTATTTGTAATAACCAATGCATCGTTTTTTTCACACTTGTAATGAGCTCAAAGAGCAGATTGAGAATTCAAATAATTTGTCTTCCTTCTCACAAAAACCATGAAAAAAGAAAGTTCATTGCAAAGTGAATTATTTAATTATCTAATGAATAATGCACGATGAATAAAATTGAATTTAGCATAAAATAACATAGATAATTTGACGAGACAGAAAAGCAAGCAGATGTGCAACGGTCAAATGGATACTCGAAGAGAACAAAAATTAAAAATTAAAATTTGGATCCTAAATATTTGAATTCAAACAGGATTACCTTCAACCCAGGGTAAGCACCCCCCAACAGTGGGGCCTACACTTCTCCGTTCTTGTTCTGGGTTTACTAATTTAAAATATAAAACTTGAAATTACCGTTAATTAAAAAATTTAATCTTAAAACGCTAGATGGAAAGTTAAAAAGAGGTGGGACCAAAAACACGACAACAAAATCTCCATCCTCGTGTTTCAGAAAACGCGAGGCTCCGTTGTTTTGTGATGATGGCCTTCTTGCTTTTCCTGCTTTGCGCTATAGTTCGTGATACGACGACTTAACAACTTGAACTCGTGAGTATTAATCGCTTTTATATTATATAATATAATATTATAGCCTATAGGTATTTATTATCGATAAGTAAGATTATATACCAAATAACATTATAAGGTTATTAAAATTTAAATGTATGGGTGTGTGTATATATACACACACATATTTATCATAATTAAACTTTTTGTTGATATTGTTCAATATTTTTTTTTTCAAAATGATCATTGATTATCAAATGAATATGATGTGGTCCGCTTTTAAGGATTTGACATGTAACTAATAACAACATATTAAATGTATATCCTTTTTTCTTTTCTTTCTCTTTTTTTTTTTTTTTTTTGCTAAATTTTTTAAAAAAAGTTGTGATTTAACTACTATCTATGAAAAAATGGTGATTTTATTTTAACTAAATTTGGGATTACAAATGTCCAATTTGGCTCATTCTATGCTGTCAATTTGGTCACTTACCAATTCCACTGGAAAATCGATATGTATATTTAAAATTATTTTATTATATATTTTATGTTAAAATATGTACTTTTAATACACATGTCTATTATGCAGTTTGGTACTGTAGAATACGCCTCTAAAATTTGATAATAATTCTTTAACAATCCCAAGTAATAAATGACGGCCTACTTTTACTTGGTAGCAGTCTTCTAATTTTGAGGATTTAGCACTAAAATTTGCATATTAAACTTTATTAATATGAAATTCCTTCAATTTATTCATACAAATTGAAAAGAAATAAAAAAGAGGCCACGGATATAATTGAATAATAAATAATGTCATGGTTGTAAATCAATGAATTTACAAGATACCAATTTATAAATATCAGATTAATATCTTCTAATTAATGAAACTTAAGTTTATAATTAAATAAATAAATAAATAAATAAATATATATATATATATATATATATATATATATATATATATATATATATATATGGAAATAACGAAAGGTTTTAAGGCTCAACGTTAATCCACTTTTCACCAACGGTCTTCTACCGTAGCCACTCCAAGGGAGGTGCTAATTGTCCGATTTGCCCTTCAACTCTGTGAAAATTAAGGGACTTATTTTTCTTTTTTCTTTTTTGGGAGAGTAAGGGGCATTTGTTTGTTACTAGTCTGTTGCATATAATAATGCAACTATTCACACATATCAAGATTTAATGATGCATGCAATAGTTTCTTTCTTCTTCTATTTTAAAATTTATGATGCAATGGTTGATATTTGACTATTTATAGGAAAAATGATCTTGATGTATATTACAAGAAATCATTTTCATCACAATCTAAGAAACAACAAACCATACGTCTAAAATTATTACTATATATACAACTTATCCCACCATTTTATCTTAAACCTATAGCTATATTGTCCTTATATTTAAAGAAAAATTATTAGAAATGTAAAAGGTAAAAAAACAAATAAATTAAGTTGTGTCATTAAATTACAACGTTTGTTTTCTTTTATATTATTTATTTAAGTTAATTTCAAACATGGTAGTATATCTTTGTACCGTTTTTGCATGAGTATAATTCTTGTAAAATGGTCCCATGAATCTAATATCGTGAGATGAATTAATGGACAACCCGTAACCTATAAATCAAAGATTGATTGTACAAATAACTTTAAATCGAAAATATAAGACTTCGTTCGAATATAAATTGTACACATAGACTTAAATTGTAAATATAAGACTTTCGTCTGAAATAAAATTTTGTGTTATTATACCTTAAAAATATATTAATTGGTTTACTTCATTATAATTTATATATCCGGTAATATTTACCATCTCTTTATTACCAATACATATGCATGCACATTATTTGTAGAGGAAATAGCCTTATTTGTATATTTATAGATGAGTAATTATGTTTTATATATTTCTCCGTAATATCTGCAAAATAATCCTGATTAAACTGCCATTAATGTCTTGACAACTCATTGATAATCCCAAATTATAATTAATGTAAGGCTGACCGCTGACCACCTAGCAAACTTAGGCTTTGTTTGGCGGCAATTCTATATTTTCCTAGGAATTAACAACTAAATTTGCATATTAAATTTGAGATTATAAATTCCTTCAAAAATATCCATGGAAATGGAATAAAAGAGCAAATTTTTTTGTTGAAGACAAATATATATTTTTTTAAATGGACTACACATAAATATTTATTCCTCTAAACACAATTTATCATGCTCTACTAAAATACATCATACATTATATCCTTTTGTTTTTCTAAATTGATGTAGACACTCAAAATATTTGACTAATGAAATAGCAAGACTTATATAATTTATTTTGAAAATAAAATTTAAATTTCGAAGATATATTTCAATATTGCTAAGTATCGAAAAAAAATGAACACACCCTCATTTCAAGTTAAAACTTTACAAGGTTTTTAATACAAAGTTCTCTTAATTATATTAAATAAAATTATATTTATTGGTCCATGAAATACAAGAAATCCAACTATATATTTACAAAATCCAAATAAAACGCTATTCAATTGTACTTACCAATGATTTATTGAAAAAAAAAATTCAAAATTCAAAATTTAAACTTATACAATGGTAATCAAATATTGGCCTCACAAGATTGAATTGATAAGTTGATGTAAATCTGTGGTGCCCATTTATCTTATTTTGGCATATATCCCATAACTAAAAACAGCCTATTTTGAGAACAAAAAAAAAATGTTTTTATTAATTTCCAAAAAATAAAATAAAAAAGAAGGCCACCACACCAGTGGCAAAAAGGAAATATTCCCTAAAAACCCAACCCCAGAACGGTCAGAAAAAAATTAAAAAAAAAAAAGAAAGAGAAGATAGTGTCTCAAAAGTGGACAAACAGGAATTTGAAATGAGTGGCCGTTTGAATAAACAGTAATAATCACATTACTTCAAACTTCAAAAAACCCACTTCCTTCCTTCAATGCACCCACATTAATATAAACTAAAACCCCCCATTTCATCTAGAGAGAGAAAGAAACCAACAGCTGCCCTGCAGAGTTGTTCTAGAGAGAGAAAGATAGAGAGAGAGGGGAATCATGACTGGGATGGTGATGGTGACGAGGGGCGGTGGCTGTGGGGGCAAGAGCTCCAAATCCCTTGTGGCTGAGGAGCACGATAAGCAGGAGGTCTCTCAGCAGCAGCAGCTCTCTTTGCTCGATTTCATTTTATCAGCTCTGAGAAAATCCATGGTGTCCACATGCCGTGTGGACAGGCAAGAACAGGATGTGATCTCAGCCGTTCATCACATGGAAATCGGATGGCCCACAGATGTCCAGCACATAGCCCATGTCACCTTCGATAGATTTCATGGTTTCTTGGGCCTCCCTGTTGAGTTCGAGGTTGAGGTTCCTTGCAGAGCTCCAAGTGCTAGGTATCTCTAATTCTTTTCTTATTTTTTATTTTCTTGACTTTTTATTATTGATTTTGTGGTTTTGTACTGTTTATCATGTAAAAGAAGTTCAAAAATGCCATCTTTTTTGTGTGGGTGTTAAAGTTGTGACTTTTGATTCTCTTTTTTCAAATATTTTCTTGGATTTGCTAAAAAGGGACCCTTAAAAAAGTTGTCTTTTACTCTTTTTATGTGTTTAGATCTGATGAACAAATTTTAGTGGCAGGTTCATAAATTTGTTGCTAAATTATTCTGACATTTAGTTTAAATTATTTATTTTGAGCAGTAAATTCAGAAAACTGGGATTCAATTTGTGTAGTTAAGAAATTTGAATATGCTTTGTATTATTCTCTGTTTATTTATTCAGGTTGAAATAAGTAGCCTTTATTTGGTTATTAAAATGTATAAATCGACCATCTCTAAGGTCCCATTTAGCTGAGAAGATGTAACTAAACATTTATGAATAAGTTATAAACCATTTTCTTCAGCTGTTTTTCCAGCTCGTGTACAATATAATAAAGATGAGACTTGTCATAATTATTACACATTATATTGGTAGATGCAACTGAAAACTTTAGTGCTTATAAAGATTTAAATGGGACAATGAAAGATACTGCAAGACTGGAGTTGATTGAAGCCTCCATTAATGGCTTTCAATTGCATTATCAATTGCTTTACACAGTGTGACCAGTTTAATTAATTATGCAGTATCAGTGTGTTCGGAGTCTCACCGGAGTCGATGCAGTGCTCGTACGACACCAGAGGGAACAGCGTCCCGACTATTCTATTACTAATGCAGGAAAGATTGTATTCACAAGGTGGCCTTAAGGTGAATTTTTCTTACTTCATTTGATGTGGACAGTTTTTTCTTCAGTGAATTTAGCTTGTAAGAAGAGTTGATTGATTTGTCTGAATACTTTTGCAGTCTGAAGGAATCTTCCGGATAAATCCGGAGAATAGCAAAGAGGAACATGTTCGGGACCAGCTGAATAGGGGCATTGTGCCTGATGATATCGATGTCCATTGTTTGGCCGGTTTGATCAAAGCCTGGTTTCGAGAGCTCCCGTCCGGTGTGCTTGACGGGCTTTCTCCGGAACAGGTTTTGGAATGCAGCACCGAGGAGGAATCTGTCGAGCTTATTAAGCAGCTAAAACCGACTGAAAATGCACTCCTTAGCTGGGCTGTTGGCCTCATGGCCGACGTTGTTGAGCATGAAGAATCGAACAAGATGAATGCTAGAAACATTGCTATGGTTTTTGCTCCCAATATGACTCAGGTGATTCTAACAGCTCATCTAGTTTACTTATTGTGTTTGTAATTTTATTTTCTTGACACTTAAGTATGAATTGGAGATCTATGTGTCTCGGTTGAAAATGATGGCTGGTGAGATATGAGCTATATAGTTGACTAAGGGTGTAAACGAGACAAGACGAGTCGAGTATCGCAAGGCTCGAGCTCGACTTGGTGCCTATATAATATTTATGAAATAACCTAAATTCCTAGAAATATGCTTAATTAAAATGGAAAATTTAATAAACTATTAAGGGCAAAATAATAAATATAACATATGCTCGATTAGGCTCGCAAGTTTGTTGATCCGAGCATTAATGTGCTTTGAGAACTACTCAAGTAGCTTGAGATCGAGCTCTACTCGATCATCTTCAAGTTCAAATTCAATTATTTTCGGGTCGATCTTGAGTAGCTCACGAGCTATATTATTTCATTTTAGTTCGTTTCTTGTTGTCATTCTTTGAGTTTATAGCGTTGTTCTTGGCTGTTTGTGCAGATGTCTGATCCATTAACAGCTCTAATGCATGCTGTTCAAGTGATGAACTTGTTGAAGACACTGATCACAAAGGCACTACGAGAGCGAGATGAGGCGGGCGACGGGGGATACTCGCCCTCGTCTTCTCGCTCATCCGGAAGGCAGAGCGACGAGGAGTACGATAGCCAACAAGAAATGGACACGAGCTGTGAATCAACAGGACTCGCCTCGGAGGACGACGAAGACGAGGAGCCTCAATACAGCCCGAGCAGCAACGACAGAGACGAGGTCGAGTCATTGAGCGAGATAGAAGAGTGCTTCTTAAGGCAACTGGATGAGAACGAGAGCGCCAAAAACGGGTTCCGTAAGCAACTCGAAGGGATCCTATGCAGAGACCACGTGAGCCCATCGAGCGATTCACCCTACAACCCCGATTCTTGCCTCTCATTATCTGATAACAGAATTGGGAGTTCCTTCATCAGCACGAGCGACGGAGACGAGTCAAGAATGAGCTCAACAGGCTCAGGCCTTAAGATGCAAGAACTGACCGATGACGTGGATATGATCGACAGTGTCGTTGAATCGATAATATCGAATCAGATGTGTGTCCCAAATGCTGCATCTGTTTGAGATTAACCATAGTTATAATTAGTGTCTGTTGTTGTTTAGGAGTTAGAGATGTTTATGAAGATCCACAGCCATGCTTGGTTTCTGTAAATTGATTTCTGTGGTGAGTTTTAGGCATTGATAAGACATAGATTGGTTTGTTGTTAATTGATTGTGAGCCACTTTTCAGTTTAGGGCTGAAAAAGTGGTTAATTTCTTTCTTTCTCCCTTTTTGCTTCATCAGCAAAGATTGTTGTAGCTGCTGCTTAGATTATTTCTAGAAAACAAGAAACTGTTTTTTTTTTTTCAAAGTCAATTGTTAGAATTTGTGCATCAAATTGCTTTACATACACACAAACCACTTTCTTGCATTTGAGGTATTATTGATCTACACATGTAAAGGTCTCTCTATGATCATGATAATTAGGAAATATTATATGAACAAACTGGAATGAGCCCTTTGCAGTTTACACACTCCCAACCACTTTACTTCTGATATAAGAGAGGACAATCTTTCCTTAATTTATAGAAATTAAGGATGAAATATGCAAAAATATAGAAAAATTTATAGTCTTGCCAATACTTGATATGTTTTTTTTTTTTAATTTATGTGAAAAATTATGGTCGACTTGATAATGGATTATCATCTCACGTTGTCTCTATGAGTAGAATTGTTAAAATGGGCTAACCCGTTGGATTGACCCATACCATCACATCAAAATGATGGGTTGAGACGTTGAGTTGAATAATTAGAGGCTTGCGGGCCAAATTGTTAGCCTGTCAGTGGGGTGGCCTTTATGATGGATCATGGATCGATCTAACTTTTTTTTTTTTCCTTCAAAATATATAATATATTGCATTTATCACATTTCTTTTCTTTTAAAACAAAATTTAAAAAATATTTGATGTCGGTGTGGCAGTTCGTCGATGAATTGGATTGGATTGAGACTTTGGCGGTCCATCCCAACCTATCGGCTGGTATTGATATCTCTATCTACAAGTCAATATGTTCCTATAATTTTTTTTTTTAATTGAAGTGAATTCTTTTTTGACTGTCCTATATATTTAATTTTTTATTGCCACATGAAACTTTCTAACTCATAAGTGATACTACTCAAACCAAATATTGAAAACAAGTTTAATTGTGCCTAATGAAATCTCATCTTGCCAAATCGTATCAATTAAACGATGGCGTATGAGTTGTGTTTAGATTGAGTTGATTTCAACGATGACTAAAAAACAGGAGATTTACGATGGCATATTGTGGTTGAATGACTAGTCAATTGTATCTTGACAATAATTAATTATTTATTATTACTATTTTATTAGTGCTCCATTCTGAGATAGAAATAATCATGAGTTTTTGAGAATAATAATGAGAAAGACACTCCTGGATTCTTAATACTGCATAAAAAATGTTTCTTTAGCTGAATCATCTGATGAAATAAAATCAGGAGACCCCATCATATTTATATTATGATTATGATGTAATTAATAAAAATAATTTTAATGGCAAGTAGTGGATGTAATTAATAAAAATAATTTTGCCAACTAGAGTTTTATTCTAGAAGCTATTAGCACACAATTAATTTTTGAAATAAATCACTATTAAAATAGAAGTCAACTAATTATATCACTTTTATGACACCCAATAAAATTGGAGAAAAAAAAAATTGGAGAATCAACATTCAAACTTGGATTTTTTCCTCATTGCAAAGTATGTACAATTGTGAGTCTAATCAATACATTGTAGAACTATGTAAATATTACAAAATAATAAAAAAAAGATTTGCAAATAAAGAAAATCCTTCACCTTGCTGATTTCTTAATCCTGTGCAAAGAGATTTCTAGAGAGTCCTCAAAATCCTGGCATCAATTGTTTTTTTTCTAACTGATCCAGTGATGAAGATTAGCTGCTGACAGTGGCGGATCCAGGATTTTTATCTAGGGGGGCCCAACTAATAAAAGATCAATAACAATAGTTCTAAGAATAAAATCATAAAATTATGATAGTGTGTATCACATTATAAAATAACATCTAAAATCAATATCTTTATAATATTTCAACATGACAAATAAAAAAAAAACGATTACAATATTTATATTGTATTTTTTCCTATTTTGAAATCATTACAAGATACCTTCGTTGCTAACATTTCCAAATACATCATTTTCTGATGTATTTTGAACTTTGAATGTTGTTCATTTTGAAACACTTTTTAATATTAGTATTGATATTTTTCTATAATACTTTTTCATTATTTATGAAAGATAGGATAAAATTAGAATTATTAAATATCATTAAATTAACATTACTATTATACAAACTATAAATCAACATCTAACTTATCAACAATGCTAACTCAAAGCTAACAATTCATAAAATAATAATCAATGATAATAATTCTTTACAATCACTTCATATTTTATTAAGCCAAAATAATGAATATATTATATATTCTATAACAATTGATAATCAAATAAATTAAAATAATGTCATTACTCAATGAAGAAAAATAAATAATGAGTTTAGATAAATGAACAATTTACCTTAAAAATTGATATTTTTAATAAGAATTTGATAATATACAAGTAAAACTAATTAATATACATATTTTTTGAATAAAAATATAAAATTACCTAAAATATATATATATATATATTTTTTTTTTTTAAATTTCAGGGGGGCCCAGTGCCCCCCTTGGGTCCAATGTAGCTCCGCCCCTGGCTGCTGATGATCTCTGAATTATATCGAATTTCAAAAGCTCCAATAATAACCAGAGAATTGAATTAAAATAAAATAAAATAAAAAAATCTGCTAATTTTCTTTTAATTTCTATAATTAAGATGCCAAACAAGCCTCCCAAAACTGCCTATCCCTCTCTCTCTCATTCATCATCATCTTGGCATTGGCATCCTCGGATTTCGCCGGTGGCTTCTCCGCCGCCGTTCCGAGGAGGCGGCGGCATTGATCCACCACGCCGTCGTCCTCATCGCAGCTCCAATCATCACAATCCTCGCCGCGAAGATCAATATCAACAACCTCACGCAACCGCGCACTATATTCACAGACCGATTCGTAGCTGCACGACTGTGCATCATCCTCCGCCGCCGCCGTCTCCGGGTCGGAATGTTCCATCTCGAAGTCGCCGTCGAAACATTGGGCTTCGGAATCGCCGCTCTCCTCAAATAACATGTAAGTAGACAAATCAAACAACACTCTCCCCTCCATTATCGAATTTCGAAATATAGAACACGAAACAAACTAATTATATATAGGCGTGTGCGTGTGCGCGTGTGTGTATATATATATATAAATAATTGAAAATGAAAATGGGGTAAAGAATGAAATGGAAAGGTGAGTTGGGCTGTCTTGTTTGACACTTTATATAACTGTGGACCTCTCCTTTGGGTTGGGCAATCTTTGCGGGCCCACCCTTTTTTTTCTTTTAAAAAATTATTATTATTATAAAATAATTATAAAAAAAAAGAACATTTACATATGACACTATTTAACACTAACATACGGTATAACACTATAAAAATATATAACTTGTAACCCTATACAAATCGTGGGGTTACACGATATATCATATCGTTTAATCTTAATGTTTTAAATAATACTTCCTCCGTCCCGCTCAGATTTGCACATAGGGACGGACACGGAGGTTAAGAAAAAACTGCTTTTGGGCACGAAGCTCAAGAAAAAACTGTTTTTGTAGTGTTAAAGTTGAATAGTAAAGGGCAATTTTGTAAATTTTATTTGCCATTTTTGGAGTGTGCAAATCTGAATGGGACGGACGAAAACGGAAAGTGTGCAAATCTGAGCGGGACGGAGGGAGTATGATCATATCGTGTAATATCCAACAAAAAATGATTATTTTTTGCTACTTTTATCAGAATTGAGAAGGATGATTTTATCAAATTTTTAATATATGATAGAAAAATAATAAAAATATACTTTGAAAAAATATGATATTTTAAAGTATTATACCTAAATTTATATTTGTTATAAATTCGAGTTTCATCCAACTAATTTTGAGAATACAATTTATCATATATTTGTATATTTAACGTAATTAGGGATGTTGTTGAGGTAGCCTACATTTAATGAAATACAGAAGTGTGTCATGTATGTGATTTACGTTGAAAATAGTAAATACAATTTGGTAATAAAAAGATATACAGTATTATTATATAATTTATTGCTATTATTGGGTATTCAGAGTCGTCACGTATTATTTGCATGTTTATGTTAGCGGCTTCCAGAAGAAGTCGGCGCGACAAAGTTTATACTTTATGTTTATGACACGACCCCTCGTCTTCTAGAAGCAATTCTGAGTTGGTCCCTTTTCCACATCTACCTCGTATATATAGTAATTTTTATTAATTTATCAAGTCAAAATTCAAATGTTTTTCTTTCTTTTTTTTATTTTATTTTTACTTCTTTTAAATTTTAAAAGAAATGTGATTTTTTAATCTTTATCTTCTAAAAAAATCAGTCATTTATCTAACCGCTTTTATAGTTTACTCTTATATTTTTTAAATTTCTATCCTTTTCCTACTTAATCTATAATAACAAATCATGATGACTCAATGTTGTTTACTTTAAATTTTGAATAAAAGATTAAAATAAAAAAGACATTTAAAAAATAATACATGAGCTCCTTTTTTTTTTTTTTTTTTTTAAAGCTTTTGCTCAATCAATGCACAATTTACTTATCAATGATTTTTTAGAATTGTTTAAAAATTCAATCGTTTACAATATGTAGTTTAAATGTGAAGTAAACAACAACAAATCACTTTGACTTGTTGTTGTAGCATGCAGGTAACCTGATCAAGTGCAAATATTTTTCCCTAGATTCAAATATATAAACTATAGTTTAGCTGTTTCTACTTTTTTTTTTTTTTTTTTGATGAGTAATCAGTTTTTTTACTATTAAACTTGCGTGTGTATTTGGTGTTGAAATTTTGTTTATGGTAGAAAAAAAAACTGGAAAAAGTAAAAAAAGAAACAGTGGAATCTAATTATTGTTTTAGGTGCAATGAATCGGATAATATATATTTTTTGAGTTGATTTCTTGTTTTCTGTGAACAAAGCTAAATTGGTAGATTGTTTTATTATATTTATCAAATTGAGTCGAAATTCTAGTGCTGTACTATGACTTTGAAGTTGGATTTTTGTATTTCAGAAAATATTTATATTTAATTCTGAAATTATATGTATGTTGTTTAGGAGTCATAAGTCTGATGACTTGTGATGGCAAGACTTATAAGTCTGCAAAAAACACCCGTTCATAATTCACTCTGACCAATTATCTCATCGATTAATTAAGATATTTTAATATTTTAAAATGTTGCGTTTCGTGTCATCTCTAAACTACTTTACGCGGCGCCTAGACGCTCATAATATTTTTTCTTTCTTGAACATGTTTTTTTTTTTTTAAATTATCATAACAAGTATTATTATAAAAAATAATCAAATATAATCTTATTTATAAGTACACACATATATAAATATGTTATATATATGAAGGATAAATAATATAATATAATATGAATAGTGTGCTTAATTAGGTGTGATATCTATAATACAATGTGTATTTGGAATCAATATTTACCCTTAATGAAAAACGTAAGAATATAGACAAATAAAAATAAATTGCGAATAACATATGAAGTGTAATTTAACTATATATCGAAAAACAAAAAAAGGCTCTATCTCTATCATATGAGACATATTATAACTGGTATTTATAACATATATAAATTGATGCCAAAATACAAATAACATGTATTAATAAAAGAATTGAAAAAAAGAACATATTAGTAACAGAGAAAATGGCGTGTAAGTCTAATGACATTATTGTCCAACTTGCCAAAGTCCATAAAGCGTAAAATATAAGTTGGTTTTGACAAAATGCTGTGCGTTTCCTTCATATTAGAGACAAATAATGTGGCCTTTTTGACCTAATCAAATATTCAAACCCAATTTTTTTTTTCTTTTTTAATTTTCCATACGAATGTTTCTGGATAATAATTTTTTCAAAATGAGGATACAATCTTATCTTTGGAAGTATTACCGGACAACAACAACGACAGCAATAATATGGTGCATTTTAATAAGTATTTATATGGATAAATTACAAAACCATTTTATCTTAAAAAAATCAATCTATTTATGTAAAACCCATTTTTTCATAATGTTTATGTGGAAACTTACTTTTTGGTTAAGTTTCTGTTTAAATGAAGTAAGAAGATTTGTGGAAATCAAGAAGATGGAAGTTACTGATAGCAGCCGGATTCTGCAAGAGAGTGCTATTGAATACTGCTGATCAGTAAGCAGTAGATCAGCAAGTAGCATACAGTAAGCAGTAAGGAAGACTGAAAGGCTTTCTGTTGATTCAGAATCAGTAAGATGATGTTTGGATTGGTGTTATGTAGGATTGATGAAATCCAACTTTGAAATCCTGGTTTTTTGAAATAACGGTGAATAGTTAAAATATGTGTTTGTTTAGAGATTTTGTAGGGTAAGATTAGTACTGTAAATGTCAAATCAATGCTGAAAAAATGTTATTATGTAATATTATATTGTTAGTTGATGTAATGATAATGATTGGATGATTGTAATAGTAGAAATTTAGGTGTGTATTGAAATTTGTATATTAATAGGTTATAGTATAGGGTTAATGATTGTGTTTTTATTTAGATAAAATAGGATTTTGGTAGATTATATAATCATCTTCTAACCTCAAAACAAACAAGGATTTGAATAAATCCAAATCCCAAATTTTGACTAGAAAACACTAATCCAAACATAAGGAGTTCGGAATCAATAAGCAGATGCAGAACAACAAGCTATGCAGGAACAATGTTTATTGCTTTATATTTACTTGTTGTATCTTATATATCTATCTTGCTCATACTGCATAAACGACTTTGAGAAAAATTTACTTTGAAAAGAAAACATTTTTACAAAAAAAACTCCTTATAAGTATTTCCGTTGCATACTGTAATCTCTGAAACAGTAAAATGAATTAGCATTCTGCCAGCTTACTGATTTGGTCAAGTTGCTGTATTCTGTCGTAGAATTCAGTAACTACATTACAGGAAGTTTTAAAAGTAAAAATTTGATAAAAGTTCATTCACCTCTCTCTGAACCTCTGACCACTTGGAACCAACAACAACTAAAAAAATATCATAGATTCCACTATATTTTTAAATGTAGGTATAATCTCCGAATATTTAATTTGAATAATGCAGACTTAGGCTCAGCAAAGATGGTGGAAGGTTTTGAATGGGAACTTAAATTTTAAAGTATAGTGTGTTTGAAATAGAGGGGTCAACAAACTTGTGAGACAGGCACTGAGTTTCAAGTATTCATTTTTAGTCAAATGTAATAAATCACTAAAAGGAATTGGGTGGCAAGTGAAAGAATAAATTCCACTGATACAAGTTTCTACGTAACAAGAAATACCCCATTTTAAATACTATTTTATTGTTAATGTATTACATTCATAGCCAAAACTACTTTACTACCCCTCATCTTTATTTTATATTTTATTTATTTTATGTTAATTGTCAGAATAATCAGAATCTTACTCGAATTGTCATTTTAACCAAATGTTTCATTATTGGTCAAAATAACATATCCTTATATATGTAATATGATTATTTGACCTCATTCGATTTCGAATTTTTTATTTTTTTATTGCCGAACACTTCACAGAGTTCACCTCCAAGAACTTTGAGATTTTTTTTTAAATCGGATATGCAATTTTTTATTTTATTAAAATTAATTGAGGTTAAAAAACATACTACATATACAAAGTTATGTTATTTTAACCAATAATAAAAAATTTGATTGAAATGACAATTTGAGTAGAAATTATGACTTTTCTGGTAATTAACCCTTAATTTTATTTAAATACATCATATCTCAACTATTAATCTTCACAATTAATTCGCGTTATCCACTCCGCCCAAAATAAATGTTATTCAAGTAAAATAATCTAAAGACCAAATACACATACAAATAAGATAACACTAATTTTAGTTTCTTTTCTTTAAGCCAAGAAAAATCTTATAAGCATAAAAGTTTATATAAGATTACCTCACATATATAATTATAAGAAACTCAAATTAGTTTATAGAAATCTATCTTTATTTTATGGATTATGACTTATGAGTTAATCACTGATTGATAAAATTAAATACATGAAACAGTCCCACAATAGTGCTACTTTAAAAAATTAAGATATTAAAGTATCCTGATTGATGATGAAAAAAGACTAATCTTTTTTTCACTTGTTGAAAAAAAATTATATGTAGCTTATGTAAATCATGACATATTTGAGTTTTATGAATATTGTAAATAATATATTGATAACTCTAAAGTAATTCTTAATATAAATTGTTTAAATAAAAAGGCTTCAATAGTTCCATCTCTCACAATATTCATTAATATTTATCAACAATTATTGAATCAAGAAGTTTTAATGACATGAGTAACAGAAAATCTATAAATATAAAAGTAACTAAAAAAAATAAAAACAATAAAATTTGGGAGTAAATGTAGGTGATATTTAATATGCTAGACTTTGTAAAGTTTATTCATAGTATTTGCTGATTGAGGACTGCTAAAGCACGAATGTTATTGGAATCAAGAGTGAGTATGAGTTTGATCTTATTTAGATTAAAAAGGGAGCTTCTTTATCTACTACATTTGAATATTCCGGTACCATTTGTTGGATTCGAGGTGATGAATTTCACTGTGGGGATGTATTTCTTGATTATCTTAGTGTATTGATTTTTGGATTTTGATGATTATATTTGAGGAGCTGTGACATATAATTGAACAATTCATTGTCAAAACTGACAAAAAGTGATGAAATGATGTATGTTGTTCACAGAGATGGTGGTTTGGTGCTTTCTGCCTCGTTTTAATACAATTTAGTTTTCGAAGTGATTTTGTGTATGTTTGATCATCTTTATATTATGCTTTTATAGTTGTGAGCTTGTCTCACATGCTTTCTTGAATGTATGGTTTTATGTATTGCTATTGACAGGGGTTTACAAGAACAATGGTTACTTGAGGGTTTCAAACCAAATGAGAGCATGATTAGATGATATATTACATAATTTGACCATAAAAAGATGTCAAGTTACTAACCATATCTTTCATCTTACTTATATCTCAATCTCAATTTAAGGTTAAGAATTTGATCATGATCTAAATGATCTTCAAAATGCTATTGTATGTGCAAGTAATTAGAATAAAAAATCACAAAATTGTAATTGTAGCATGTAATTCATTTTTATTTTATTGTTTTCCACGCTCTATTCATCACTTAATAAAAAGGGATAACCGCAACAGTTATTGATTAGCAATTTGTCTATTGAATTATGTGTTAATAACAAACCTTAATTTTTGACATTTTGAGGGCAAACAACACATGAAAATAAAACCTATCAGAAATATATTTTAGGGAAAAAGAGAAAACTATCATATATATACATAGAATAACAAATACACATGATACATAAAATGTAAAACAGACGAGTCATGAAGCAGAGTCCAAACCTAGAGTATACAAAGCTGTTTCGCCTACCTATATAATCTCTTCGTGGAATAGTAGCTTATGGATCAAAAGAATGAAGAAAATTCTGTTTTGACGAAATAAAGGCCAATCTGGTAAAGCAACACCTCATTGTTGAGGACAAATAAAAGCCAAATTATGCTGCAAACCTGTCAAATAATCAAAGGAATCAATTTGTAAGAGGCTTTGCCTTTCGTATATGGCCCATACTATTTACAAGATCCTTTCTAGTGCAAACGGGGAACATGTTGATGCGCAGTAACCCTTTGAGCCGCCAGAGAACATATGGGAAACTTAGTTGATCACGTGAAGTGAAGCGAACCACCTCATTAAACCAGAGACACATGAACAAATTTGATGTTGGAGTGTGCTTCCTCACTATTATGGAAGCCTCCGCGAGAGCTGCACAGAAGTAAAATGCAATAATTTTCATTCAACCATCTTACAAAGACAAGCATGTTTTTTGGAACATTAAAAGTTAACTTCACAATACCTTTCTTCCCGTTGAATCTCTTATCCTCTGGAAGGCCATCCTGGCGATACTGCGCCATTTGGATCTCTACTTCCTCTGGAGTGGCCTTGTTTTTCTTGACAACAGCCTTTGCCTCATCATATACACTACTGCGGGCCCCATGTTCAGAAATCGCAAGTTCATAATTTGAACGCCAAAGTAAGGCCTCCAGCACACCCAGTGGGTCCCTTCTAAATTGAGACTTTGAATCTACCCAAATGGAATATCTAGCATTCGGAAAAAGACGATGGGGAAGCATCTGGATAAACACAATAATTCTCAGAAAAGCAGTATAAAATGTAAATGCAAGCACACAATTGTTATATAGCTCATGCAGTCATGAAATATTTGATTGAGATTTGTGAACAATGAACATAAATTACTCAAATGGTAGGTTTTGTGTGTAATCCCATACGTAGAAAGCCAAAGGAGGTGTTTTGCTCTTGACCTAAGAAATTACGAGAGGGTGATAATGTTACCATAGCTTCCCATGACACAATTTAGGTAGCAGGCAAAGTTGGTTTACTTCCTACTCTTATGGCTAAGAAAATTGCACACTTGAGTTTAACCTTGGAAACAAGTAGGAGGAATAAAAAAAAATCAGAAAACAATCATGGAAAATTGCAGAATCTGACTACAAGGTTCAATATTTCTCAATATTTACAAAATACTTCTTATGGACACTCGCACCCCCAATTGGAAACCCTTCATCATAAAACTTCCCCACTACTCATTCGCTTCTTATTTCCGTTTTTACAATTCCAAGCATAATTATCTGGCCTTCTATAAGGAAGCAGACAGAATCTCCTTTTACTGATACTTTAAGATTAGATCAAAGGGCCAAAGAGGTTAATATAGTTTGATATGCCCTATCATCTATGAAAACGTGAAATATAGATACACTTATTTTCAGTATGTAGAGCATATAAAACAGTGAAACAAGCATCTTTATTCATGCTATGAACTGGCTGTTATGAGTCAGTCATATTCTCGCATGACTTGCATAAACAATAAATGACCAAAGAATTCCATACCTTTGGTATTTTACCATTCAATCTTTGGTCTCGGAAGGGTAGATCCCTAACAATTATAATACGCCATTTCCCAATAAAATGGTTTTCATCAACTTTATTCCCCTCTTTTTCCTGTGTTGCAAGTGTAATATCATCCCAGAATGCCACATAGCAAACCTGCACCATTTTTCACCATGTAAGTAGTCAAGATATTGTTCCATATCCTAAACGATTTTGCATGAATTATTTATCAACCTTACGAGGAGACATCTCTGACATTCCTATAGGTTGATAAAGATCATCTCCACCACCAAATGCACAGGTGGAGACCACAACTTTGCATGTCTTCATGTAACTTTTGTCTTCATCCGAAACCCTAAAACCCCCTGTTTCACTGTAGAAACCACAGTGGGCCTCTGCTCTTTCAGTCACCTATTACACAATAAGATATTTGTTGTGTGATTCGACGCAAAGTTGACTTAGGTAGCTAACATATATCCTATAAAAGCACCGTTGCATGGAGAATCATCTGAAAATAAAGGTGGGTAATATTCAATTTATTACCTTAAAGCTTTGATCTCTCTGATCAATGGTTTGATTTCCTGTGAATAAATTAAATCTTGCACCCTCCATATATACCATGGATAAGTTAAACTTCCCTTCTCTACTGGCTTCATCAGTCTCCATGGCGTACACCAAGTTATTTATTGAACTTCTAGAGTCCATATCATTCGGAATTTCTAAGAGCTCAAGTTCTTCAGGAGGTAGGAGCTTCAAACACCCTGAAATAATTAAAATACATAACAAACAATTCATATACTAACAAGTTGTCATCATAACAACAATAACCAAAGACTATTAGAAACTGAATACAGATTTGAGATCAGTAGACATTGTGGAATCATACATTGGCATTTACTCAATTGCATCTCAACCGAACACTCATAATGTGTACAGCTTCAACTGGTTATGTAGTAAATGTCAGGGAAGTGATTAGCAAATGAGTGTTTGTAGTATATAATGATCTCATATATCAAAATTTTTACCAACAGAAAACTGATCCTCATCCCTTCCTAAATCAAAATTCCAAGCCAAGTTTCACAGGAATCGATCTGTGAGGTTGTTTTCGCATTTAAATAACAAAATCAACAGCACTATTAGAAGTTTCATAATTCAATAATGGGGCTAAACTTCACATTCTCAGATGAATATATGTCAATGGAAACCATTTACCATCTTCAAAAGTGTCTGCAACGTTCTTAAACAACAGATGTAAATTATACATCAATTTATCGTCAAAAAACAAGCAATCTCAAGAAAATCTCACTAAATCTCCATCAAGTCTAAATTCATTTCTGTAAAAGAGAAAAGAACAAGTATAACTCACGCTCTCTAACGCCACCAACAACCCTAGTGGTCGGATCAAGCTTGTTCAAGTTCCCCTGCGGCTTAGTAATACTACTCCGAGTAGCTACATTTTTCGAAGGCGGCGGATTCCGGATCTCTCCGCCGCCGATACTGAAAGCTTCGTAAAATAGAAGGGCGGCGGCGAGGACGAGGAGCAGTGCGGGCCACCATTTGAGGAATTTGGCGAGGATTTTGCGGGTGAAATCGGGTCTGCTCCTCGGGCCGGGTTTCTTGCGCTTACGCCGGGCCAGAACCCTCAGACGATTGGATGGGTCTTCGGGGTCGTCGTCGGAGACAGACATTGAGATGTTTGTCGATGCCATGATTATTGCTCACTTGCTCATTGTCAGTGGCCACTGCATAAGTAAGCAACTATATTTTAGTTATCTTACCACGTCGTTCGTAATCAACGCCCATAGTTAAGATAATCAAAATTCATGGCATTGACAAAAAAAAAAAAAAAAAAACTACCTTGATCAAGCTCGTTCGTGCACAATGCGCCGGAAATCTTAGTTTCTACGGAAGAAAATTAACACTGTACCAGACAATGAATTGGATGGCGGGGACGACGGAGTTGGGTGGCGATTGAAGTCGGAGAAGATGAAGAGGGGGGAAATGTGTGAATAAATCTGCTATAGGTTTTGTATGATTATACACATATTATATAATATATATATATATATATATATATATATATATATGATGGGCTATTCGTTTTGCATTAAGAAGATTGGGCCTCAATTGTAGGTGTTGGCCCATTGATTTAATTGGCGGCCTTTTTTTTTTTTTTTTTTTTTAAATTTTTTTTATGAATAGGCCTTTTTGAATAATAAAAATTTGGATTAATTTTATTTAAATGTCCAAACATTCTTGATAAATGACGAGGGTACCAAATAACAATCATATATTTAATTTGTATGATCAAAATATAAAATAAACTAATTTCAAAATAATTTTAGAAATCTATCGATGAATTAGACTAAGTTGAGATTTTGGCAGTCCGCTACCACTTATCGGCTCATATTAACACATTTAGTTGTGAGTTAAATGATATTGCTATAACTATTTTTAAATTGAAGTAGATTCTTTTTTGACTGCTACATATTTAATTTTTGAAATCCCCTATCAAACTTTCAACTTACAAATCATAGCACATAAATCAAATATTGAAAACAAGTTTAATTGTGCCTAATGAAATTTCATTTTGCAAAATCGTATTAATTAAACGCCGTCATACATTTAATCGTGCAAAATCGTATCAATTAAACACTGTCATATTAGTTGTGTTTAGATTGAGTTGATTTCAACGATGACAAAAAAAAAAAAAAAACAGGAGATTTACGATGGCATATGTGGTTGAATGACTAGTCAATTGTTTCTTGACAATAATTATTAATTTATTATTACTATTTTATTAGTGCTCCATTCTGAGTTATAAATAATCATGAGTTTTTGAGAATAATAATGAGAAAGACACTTTTGGATTCTTAATACTGCATTAAAAAATGTTTGTTTAGCTGAATCATCTGATGAAATATAATCAGGAGACCCATCATATTTCTATTATGATGTAATTGATAAAAATAATTTTAATGGCAGATAGTGAATATAATTAAGAAATTAATTTTGTCAACTAAAGTTTTATTCTAGAGGCTATTGGTACATAATTAATTTTTTGAAATAAATCTCTATTGAAATAGGAGGCAACTAATTTTATCCCTTTTATGACACCCAAGAAAATTGAAGAATCAACATTCAAAAAAAAAAGAGAGGAAAATTGGAGAATCAACACTCAAGCTCAAACATGGATATTTTCCTCATTGAAACAAAGTATGTACAATTGTGACTAATCAACACATTGTAGAACTATGTAAATATTACAAAATAATAAAAAAAAGATTTGCAAATAAAGAAAATCCTTCACCTTGCTGATTTCTTAATCCTGTGCAAAGAGATTTCTAGAGAGTCCTCAAAATCCTGGCATCAATTGTTTTTTTCTTACTGATCCAGTGATGAAGATTAGCTGCTGATGATCTCTGAATTATATCGAATTTCAAAAGCTCCAATAATAACCAGAGAATTGAATTAAAATAAAATAAAAAAATCTGCTAATTTTCTTTTAATTTCTATAATTAAGATGCCAAACAAGCCTCCCAAAACTGCCTATCCCTCTCTCTCTCATTCATCATCATCTTGGCATTGGCATCCTCGGATTTCGCCGGTGGCTTCTCCACCGCCGTTCCGAGGAGGCGGCGGCATTGATCCACCACGCCGTCGTCCTCATCGCAGCTCCAATCATCACAATCCTCGCCGCGAAGATCAATATCAACAACCTCACGCAACCGCGCACTATATTCACAGACCGATTCGTAGCTGCACGACTGTGCATCATCCTCCGCCGCCGCCGTCTCCGTGTCGGAATGTTCCATCTCGAAATCGCCGTCGAAACATTGGGCTTCGGAATCGCCGCTCTCCTCAAATAACATGTAAGTAGACAAATCAAACAACACTCTCCCCTCCATTATCGAATTTCGAAATATAGAACACGAAACAAACAAATTATATATAGGCGTGTGCGTGTGTGTGTGTGTATATATATATATATATAAATAATTGAAAATGAAAATAGGGTAAAGAATGAAATGGAAAGGTGAGTTGGGCTGTCTTGTTTGACACTTTATATAACTGTGGACCTCTCCTTTGGGTTGGGCAATCTTTGCGGGCCCACCCTTTTATTTATTTATTTACTATTATAAAATAATTTTACAAAAAAAAATGTACATTTACATGTGCTAATTATCAATATATTATTATAGGGAAATTACTAAAACCTCACAATCGGAATAAGACACTAAAATACCACAATTCATTTAAAAAATTACTTTCTACCATAATTTAGAAAATTTAACAAAAAATACCTATAATAGGTTACACCAACAAAAATCTAATTTTTTTTTTTTTTTTTACTTTTATCAGAAGTATAATTTTATCAATTTTCCTTATTTATGGTAAAAAAATAATAAAGTTATTATTTATGGTATACAAATAATCTGTTATATGAAAAAAAATTAAAAAAAAAAAAAAAAATATATATATATATAGAGAGAGAGAGAGAGAGAGAGAGAGAGAGAGAGAGAGAGAGAGTTATAATTGGGTTGGGAGTTACCTGGATACGATTATAGATGTTGAGTTAGGCTACATTTAATGAAATGCAGAAGGTGTGGCATGTAAGTGATTTACGTATGAAAATAGAAAATACAATTTGCTATTAAAAAGAAATATTATAATTTAATTTATTGCCATTATTGGGTATTCAGAGTCATCACGTATTATTTTTTTTATTTTTAATTTTTTTTTAAGTCATCACGTATTATTTGCATGTTTATGTTAGCAGCTTCTAGAAGAAATCAGCGCGACAAAGTTTATACACGACCCCGTCTTCTAGAAGGAATTCTAAGTTAGGGATTATGGCCCCTTTTCCACATCTACGTGTTATATATTTTCCAATTTATTAAGTCAAACTTGACAATTTGACATGTTTTTCTTTCCTTTTTATACAACTTTTAAATTTTAAAGAAATGTGATTTTCTTTTATCATTTAACTTTATCTTCTCAAAAAAGCAATCATTTATCTAACCGCTTTTTTATTTTGGTCTTATATTTTCTAAGAATTCTATTTTTTCCTACTTAATCTAGTTTAAGGATCATAATGACTCAATGTTATTTACTTGAAATTTTGAATAACTATTAAAATAAAAACAACATTTAAAAAATAAGGCAAAAACTTCTATGCACCAGTTGCACCGTGCAATCTGCACCTTTATGTTATAAAATGTAGTACATTTATGTTATAAATGTAACACATTTATGCATGTTCATTTTAAAAGGTATAAATATTTGTACATAAAGGTACTACATTTATAACATAAAAGTCTTACATGCAACTCTGTGCACCAGTTGCACGGAAGTGTTATTGAAAACATAAACATAGCCTTGAGAAAAACTTATGCTGAGTTAATGCACCTTTACTTATCAATGACCTTTTATAATTGTTTAGAAATTCGATCATTTTCAATATATAGATTGAATATCAAGTAAACAACAACAGACAACTTTGATCCGTTATTGTAGATAACCTGACTAATAATCGAAAGTTTTTAAAATAATAGGATTGAATTAAAAAGATGGATGTACAAACGACTAAATATTTAAGAAAAACAAGTTCGATGACTAAAAAACAAATTTCCCTAAATTCTAATATATAAAGTATAGTTCAGTTTTTCCTTCTTTTTTTTTTTTTTGAGTAATTAGTTATTTTTACTATTAAAATTGTGTATTTGATGTTGAAATTTTGTTAATGGTAGGCAAAAAAAAAAACGGTGGAATCTAATAATTGTTTTAGGCTGTGAGTGCAATAAATCGGATAATATATATTTTTGTGAACAAGCCTAAATTTGTAGATTGTTTTATTATATTTGAGTCGAAATTCTAGCGCTGCACTATATTTGATTTTGAAGTTGGAATTTCTGTATTTCAAAAAACATTTATATTTTGTTCTGAAACTATATATATACTTTTGAGGAGTTATTCCGATAATATTAATATATATATATATATGTGTGTGTGTGTGTGTGTTCAAAGTATATCAATTGACAGATGTCAACATAAAAAATATAATCCCATTTATAAAGTAGAAAAAGGGAGGTGTAAGAAAGCCAGTTTCTTTAATTAATCAATTAATTAAGTGATAGTCTTAGAGTATGGAAAATGGTTAGATAATTACGGAAAATTACTATCTATATAACGCTTTATGACTTGTGATGGCAAGATTATCTACACGACTTATTATAAGTTTGAAAAAACACATGTTTATCATTATCAAGTAGTAATTTCATATTATCTCATCAGTTATATTAATTTCAATAAAAGCATCATCACTTCCAATCATATTGTGTGAAACGAAATTCTATCAAATTCATTCCATAATATTACTAAATTAAAATAGATCATCATCCATATTCAAATATCTTAAATGAAATTATATATGTTTTCCAAGATACTATCCCTAATTTTTTTTTTGGAGATTTGCGTGTTAATTTGTGTTAATAAATTTAGAAAGTAATAATAGCAAAGAGAACTAATTCAGATATAATAATTAAAATGGTAATTGCAGGTAGCAGTCGCTTTCAAATGCTAAGACAAAGACAAAGGGTATGTTTGGATTGGGTCATCTGTTCTAAATATCGGCCTAGGCGCTAGGCGGCCCCTAACCGTACCGATTTTTATCTATTCGGTCACCTTAGGCGTTAGGCGACTCTATTCGGTCCTAGGCGGTCCAGGCGCCAAATACTTTTTTTTTTCTTTACATTTTTTTTCTTCACTTTTTAGCAAAATGATGATATTATTAATGTATTATAGTCTTCTATCAAATTATTATTAATTAATTAGATATAGATAAAAATTTCACAAATTGAAAAATACAAATAAAAATAATTTTATAAATGAGATATGATGTTTTTACTTGTCCTCCTATATAAAACCAAAACAATATAATATAAGAGTTCCAAAAATATTTTGTAAGGATAAAAAATTAAGAAAAATAGGTAAAATAATAAAAAATCTATTTAATTTAGATATGCCGCCTAGGCCCCGCCTAGGCATCCTAGGTGCTAGGCACCAGTCAAGCGTCCGACTAGCGTCTAGCGAATTTTAGAACACTGGATTGGGACGTGCCCATCCGGATTTGGGATGGGCAAAATCCTAATCCTTGTTTGTTGTGGGATGTGGGTGGATTTGCAAATCCTATCTACATCTTTTTTTTTACAACTTACAATAAAAATATCTACTTTTTCTACCATTCTCAATATGATAATACCATCTTAATTATAATCATACCCTATAAAATCTCAAAACAAACACAAGATTTTCAAAATCCATTTTTTTACAAAATTCACTCAAATCCTAAATCCAAACTTGCAAAATCCACCCAACCCTAATCCAAATTACATTGTCGTGTCATTTCTAAACTACTTTATGTGGCGCCTAGACCCCTTCACTCTATTTTTCTTTTTTAATTATTGTAAAATTTAATCAAATATAATATTATTACATTTAAACACACGTATATACATAAGCTCTATGTATAATCAACGATAAATAATATCTACTTCTAAAATAAGTATGATATCCATAAGACAATGTTCATTTGGTTATTGATATTTATTCTGGATGAAAACACAAAAGTTCATATCTAACTTTTGTCATGCGACAGTTGGAAAAACGACATACTTATAATTTATATTTTACTTAAAAAAATATATATTTATAGTTGGACTGCACATACTTATACTTATAAAATATACATTTCAATTTCATCACCGTGAGTAATCTCAGAAAGACTAATTAAAAAGGAAAAAAAAGTAACAATCTAAAAATATCATACATATAAAAAAAAATAGTAATAAAGAAAATGGTGTGTAAGCCTAAAGACATTATTGTCCAACTTGCCAAAGTCCATAAAGCCTAAAATACAAGTTGGTTTTGACACAACATGGCACTTACTAGTCACTACTATAATTCACATTAGCGACAAATAATGTATCTTTTTTTGACCTAATCAAATGTTCAAACCACTAATATATATATATATATATATATATATATATATATATATATATATATATATATATAGTTTTCCATACGAATTTGTTTGGATAATATATTTTCACAAAAACTCACGTGCAACTATTTGAACCGTGCAGCGGTTTTACAAAATTCATACTTATAGCAGAAAAACGTATATTTATAGCTGTAAAATGCATATTTGTAATCATTCATACTTATAGTTGTAAAACGTATTTACTTATAAAACGCATACTTATAGTTACACCACATATTTATATCTTTAAAACACATAATTCAATCTCATCACACATGAGATAGTTTCAGAAAGAGACCAATTGATATATTTTTCATAATGAGGATGAAATTTTATCTTCGGAAGTTTTGCCGGATAAGAATAATAATGTGTATTTTAAAAAATAATTATATGGATAAATTGCAAAACTATCTTACAAAAATTGATCAATTTATATAAAACAAATCGTATTACATTATTCTTTGGAACTATCAACACCATCTTCAGTTTGTATTTGTTCTACAAGCTGACTACAACTATTACATCATTATGTGCAATTTATAAAACAATAATAAGTATTAAGAAAATATTCATTATTTACTTTCTTCAACTAAATTTGTTTTAAAAATCGTTTTTTCATCCTCATATATCACACTAAAAAAAAGCAGCATATGAATACTATACTTTTACTTGGAACGCATGTTCTCCAATAATTTTGAAGAATGTAGACATTTCATTATCACAACAAAATATTTTTATTTTTTTTACCTGTCAATATGTTGATTTTGTTACAACCAAAGTATTAGTGATATGTATTGAAATTGATGTATAAAAAAAACCTAGTATCTAATTCTTAAGTCAGCTATCCTACCCATCGTGGTTACATATTTGAAAATTAATCAAGTTGAACTTGATAGAGCTTTAGTCTAGCCAAATATAAGTCGAGCTCGAATCCAAGCTGAACTTTAATTTTTATCAAACGCAGAAGTATATTTAAGTGTTTGATATATTATCTATCTAATCAAATTCAAACGAACTTTTTAATAAATAATTTTGAATCGAGTATCGAATAATTTATTTGATTTTCAGCCTGCTCGTTGTTTTGGTTTCATTAATGTGTTAGCAAACATAGTGGAAGGATTTGAATGAAAAATTCAAGTATAGTGAGTTTGAAATAGAGAGATCAACAAACTTGTGAGACGGGCACTGAGTTTCAAGCATTCATTTTTAGTCAAATGTAATAAATTACTAAGAGGAATTAGGTGGCAAGTGAAAAAATAAATTACACTCATAAATACAAGTTTCTACAAAACAAGAAATGCCACATTTTCTTCATTTAACTGTGTCCTAAAATGTACTACTAGTCATTGGGGAAGGAAAAGATTCGAAATCAACAAAAGAAAAGGTAAAAAGAAAAAGTAAGTGGACCTGACCCATTTAATTATAACTATATCCGTTATTCTGATATTAAAATTTGATAGAGATGAAATTTGAATTCGAACAGTTGACTCACTTCTTTTTTTTTATTTCATTTTTTTGGACTTGGAAAGAATTTGTCGATATTTCCGATTCAATCTTCTTGTTCCTAGATTTTCTAGGGGAATAACAAATTATTCCCTTCCTCTACAGATACAGAGAAACCTTTCTTTAAAGTCACAAGATAAGATCCTATCTTTCTTTCATTCCAGTCAAGATCAATTTCTATCTATCTAAGTCTGTATAGCTATCAGATCACGGCTTCGTGTACGAAACATTTCTATAATAATGGAAAGTTTGGATATTTATCCAATTTATCTCATTCTTCTTTTCTTTATAGTACAAGTACACTACTTCTTTAAAAAAAAAAAAGAATGAAATGAATTCTAAATTAAGAATAAGGAGTCTTTATGTCGCGTTACCGAGGACCTCGTTTCAAAAAAATACGCCGCCTGGGGGCTTTACCAGGACTAACTAATAAAAGGCCTAAAGCCGGAAGTGATCTTAGAAACCAATCCCGTTCCGGGAAAAAATCTCAATATCGTATTCGACTAGAAGAAAAACAAAAATTGCGCTTTCATTATGGTCTTACAGAACGACAATTACTTAAATACGTTCGTATCGCCGGAAAAGCCAGGGGGTCAACAGGTCAAGTTTTACTACAATTACTTGAAATGCGTTTGGATAACATCCTTTTTCGATTGGGTATGGCTTCGACTATTCCCGCAGCCCGCCAATTAGTTAACCATAGACATATTTTACTGAATGGGCGTATAGTAGATATACCAAGTTATCGCTGCAAACCCCGAGATATTATTACGGCGAAGGATGAACAAAAATCCAGAACTCTGATTCAAAATTCTCTCAACTCCTCTCCTCAGGCAAAAGTGCCAAACTATTTGACCCTTTACCCATTCCAATATAAAGGAGTAGTCAATCAAATAATAGAGAGTAAATGGATCGGTTTGAAAATAAACGAATAAGATGTAAAATTATTTGGAATATTGTAATTAACAATTGAAACTTTTGGAGAATGAGAAAATTAAACACACGAGGAAGAAAATGAAGATGGGAAATGATAACTTATAACGTTTCATAGTTTATAATATAATTTAAATTGAATGTGAGAAGACAAGTTAGAAATTGTTGATAATCTCTAGATGTTGTTGAGGC
Source organism: Scutellaria galericulata (assembly GCA_946896805.1). Lineage (NCBI taxonomy): Eukaryota > Viridiplantae > Streptophyta > Magnoliopsida > Lamiales > Lamiaceae > Scutellaria > Scutellaria galericulata. Next base: position 1,683,200 of record OX335792.1, on the reverse strand, counting down.
AGTCAGAGTGGACTTTCAGTATGTTAACAACTCTATTATACTGGAGATGCGAATTTAATGAAAATTACTGACTTTGAAAATGTGTTTATCTACTACATCTCCAATTTCAAAATAACTAACTTAAAAAAAAAAAAAAAATTCAATTTATCAGTGACTTTTAAATTATCAGAAGAGTTAGGTACTTTTCTTAAACTTTACCCTATTTTATTTTTTTACCGAACTATTATTCAGTGTTATATGTTAATCATGTCTATTAAAAATACTGAATAATATAATCATTTTATACACAATTATATTAAATTTTGGAACACATGGAGTAGACGTGCTCAGCCGGTTCGCTTTAAACCGAAACCAGCCGGTTCGAACCGGCGGTCAACAGTCCCGGTTCCGGTTCCATTAAATACAAACTACCGAACCGGCGGTTTAACCACCGGTTCACCCTATATATATATATATATATTTTTTTTTTAATTGATCAATGCCACGTGGACGGCCCAGATTAAAGAGCCGTTTGTGATCAACCATAAGTTGGGTTCATGGATACCACTGAGACCAATGACTAAAATATCGGTATCGGTACCTTAATTTTACGGAAATATCGACGGATATATCGATATCAGTGGAAATATCGGTTTTTACGCAAAAAAAATTAAAAACTTTGTAAAAAAAATTGAAAAATATATCTAGTACTTTACATAAATAAGTAAACATTAATACATATATTGAATTTAAATTTCAAATAAACAGATATGTTTATTGAATTGTTGTACTAATGTATATAATAATAAAATAAAATATTTGATTAGGTGTTCATGATTTCATATATCTAATAGTTTACAAATATTATAACTAACACTAATACATATATTGAACTTAAAACTACAAATAAAATGATAAATTTACAATAAATATAAAGATACACTAATATTATATACATCATAATCCTTTTATTAAATTTCAAAAAATTAGCTAAACTTAATTAAATTATGAGGGAAACCTAAATACTAGTGTACTAATTTATTGTAAATAATTTAATTAAACTTAATTAAATTATGAGAGGAACCTAAATACTAGTGTACTAATTTATTGTAAATAATTTAATTTAATTTATATAAAGTAATTGTTTACTCCACTCATAGATAAAAATATAGATATATAAAAATTAAAGAGAGGGATAAATAACTCAATTTTAAATATCCTTCAAATACACGGTATACACCATAAAAAGAAAAAAAAAAGAAAAAAGAAAAAGCAAAGAAAAAAAAAATTAAAAAAAGGAAATCAGGCGTGAAAAAGCAAAAAGTATCAGGCGCGTGTCTTGCACGCGCTTAAAATATCACGATATTTTCGTTAAAAACGATATATTCGCGATATATCGAGAAATATCGCGATATTTTGGTCGATTTTTTTTGACACCCTTATTTTATGTCGACCCCTTCATTTTCATGATATTTTAGTTCTTGACTGAGACAACATATTTGAACCTCCTAGAAGTCGATACCGCAGTATCCAGAATGGGGTACTGCGGTACTGAGATACAATTTTTTTTTTTTTGAAAAAACTGGAAACCGAACCGGCAGTTCCAGTTTGACCGCCGATTCGGAACCGAAACCGAAATCATGACCCCACGGTTCGATTCCGGTTTGGGGATGGCGGTTCGCGCGAACCATGAACACATCTAACATGGAGTAATTTAGTGATGATTGGACTTCGGAAGTGCTATCCTATGCATAGTTTTTCTTCTCTAAAAAGAAAAGGAAAAAGGAAATTAATAAAAACATTGTTAAATAGCATGAGGGTATATTGGTAATTTCACCTCCAAATATTACACATCCGTCATGTGAGTTTATAAATGAGAGTTGTCTTCTCTATTGTCCACGCGACCAACTCAACCAAACTATTTTTATGATTAATAATGAAACTTTTATTGGTATATTATAAATACTTTTTATGCCAAGCCAAAAAAATTGGGTATAAGCTAAAGAATCTACCTTTATTTTATATCACATTAATTTCATTAACAGGCTGTTTAGTTAAACTTATTTTAAAAAGTTTATATACATTTTTACATCTTATAAGATGTTTTTAGAGTTTATAACATAATTAATTTTAATTTAAAAATAAGTTGTTGAAATATTTAGATAAATAAGATGGTGGAACTTATACGATAGTTAGTAATGCAATTGCGAAATTTAAATGATCAAATTTGAAGGTATTTTTAAAAAATAAGATATTATTTTAAATATAAGTTGGGACCCCTTAATTTTCTAAAAAAAGAGCCTATAAGCTCCTTACATTTGGTTTAGAATAAAATAAGATTTTATTTTTTAAATTTAGTCAATCACTTTTAAGGAATTTATAAGCTCACCCAAACACCCTCTAATATTGACCACAAATATAATATTATATTATACTCCCTCCGTCCCACAAAATATAGACATACTTCACATTTCACATATATTAAGAAAACACATCTAATTTACTTGGAAAAACAATTTTATCCCACAAACTTTCTAGTGTACCCTTATTTATACACATTGATGACTAAACAATAAACAGCTAACATTCACATATTCTTACATAAGTTTCTAACACTAATGGTATTTTAGAGAAATTAACTCTACGAATAAAGAAAGTGACAATAATTTGTAACAATTAAAAACAGATTGGCAGACCATCTTTGTGGGATGGAGGGAATATAAACCAACTAATTTTTTTCACTAAATATAGCCTATTCAAAAATGGGTGTTCCAATTGATGTTTGGATGGTTTTTTTTCTTCGTCTAAACGTTAAAAATTTGAATATCCGAATTTCGACAAATTTTAGAAAAAGACGACAATCTCCCCTAATTTGGTAATCATTTGATAGGGACAACAAGCAACTACGAAAACTTGTTTAGATGTTATTAAAATACAAAAGAACACTGTTGAAAATTTTCCATAAGTTGCAAATGACAAAAATTTCGTACATCATGTTTATTGTTTAGAAGATGTTAGTTTTCCATACAAGGTCAGGGAGTAAGACTATTAATTTCGTAATACCTTTTGCTTGAAATTTTAATAAATTCTTTTAAGAGCTAGCCGATAGGTAATTGAAAAGGAGGAAACAAAAGTGAACGTCTTTTAATTAATGAAAAGAAGTACCAAAAATTCCATCTAGAAAAAATAAAGTAAAAGGTTGCTAATTTTGTGTTAGTTAAAAGTTCACTTCAAGTTTTCAACGCATAGATAGAGTGGTTAATTTAGCATTATGAATAGAAAATAAAAAATCAGACCAAATAATACAGTGTTGTTATTAAAGCCTTATCATCTTTAATAGGCCCAAAACAGATGGAGCAATATTGTGGAGGTTTATGTTACCTTTTTCTTACAAGTATCTGTCACAGGGCATATGCCTCCATTTACATCCCACCCGACTGAGGAGCCTACGGTCGGGTGGGGCCCCTCTTCATCTCTCCCAAATAAAAAAAAGACGGAGCAATTGGGTGATGAGAGACGAGGCAATGCCATAGGAAATGTCATTTGATGCAACACAATATAGTCAATTTTTGATAACCATGAGAAGAATACTCTCATTTCACTGTTAAAAATAGAATCATAACAGATGACCAAATCCCACTCTCAAGAAATATTCAGATATAGTGGCAGAGGCAATGAGATGATACGTAATTATTTCAAACCACAAATCTTACATAACTAAAAAAGACGCAGCAAATTATGGCCTCATCATAAAACTGTTGCATATACTTACTAATGCATGACTCTGTATGTCCTTGTTTGTGTAGCAGTATAAGAAGACTAACTAACTGAACATAAATTATCCACACACGGGTCATGACCGTGAGATTACAGTAGAGAGAGCCAAAAAGTTTACCTCAAGGCTAGTATTTTACATCAGCTGCATTGCTTTAATTTACCCTGAAGAATCACCATATCAAAGCAAACTAGTTAAAGTAATATATATATATATATATAAAATGTCACCATAGTTATTGAAGGCAAAAGGTACAAGACACGTAAAACTGTAACTGTAGATTTATTTGTCCTACTAAATAAATTATAATTCCCAAAAAAAAACATGTTCCATAAAATGACTACTTATCATCATTAAGCTCAACCCTCCATCAAGCTCAACTTCCTCATTGTCACTTTCAATTTCCTCTTGATCATCTTCATTAAGCTTGCACAAAATCATCATTCTTCCTAATTGCATCTTCTACAAAATATTTACTTGTACAGATCCTAGGGCATTGTTTTTTTTGTTTTTTTTCATATTTAGCAAATAAAGCTTAAAATAAGGCTACAATCTAAACTTACCTTTAGTTACCCAACCTATATTTATTAAGCTAAATAAACCTGTAATAAATATCACTGAGAAGTACCTGAGACTGCCTTGTTAAAGTGACATGCTTCCAAGGCTCTACGGCGCCAAGCTCTGAGCATTGGTTTAAAAACTATGAGTGTTACATTAGTCCTTATGGTTATCAGTCTTTAGGATCTTCTACAAAAATACTGATGAGTCAGTACAAAAATACTAGGCTTTTCAAACACAAACACAACCAACCCATTTATAACCTGAAGAAGTGGCACCAAAGCATATTCTAGACATTACAGTCAATCAAGCTTCAACGTTGACACTCAAATTTGGATGTTGATCGATGTTGAGTACCAAGGTGATGCTAACTGGACTAGGAAATGATCATTCATTTAGTTTTTGCTTTTCCTTTGCTCACAAAACAAACATGAATAAGTTTAAATAGTAGAGACTTTCTGTTTAGATTGTACTGATAGGAAAAGACATAAATAGTATTTTTGCATATCCGCAAGATCAATTTAATTGAAAAATACACTAGAAACACTTACAGAGATATATATGATGACATATAATGAAGACTATGATGAGAAGACTACATATAATGAAGACGCAACACTAAGTTCTAATGGAAATATATTTGCTCAATTCCATATTTCCATCAATCACATTATCTTCAAGCATATGCAAACTTTAAAACTTAAAAATGAACACAAACATGGGAAACAAATGGTTAATCCAGGCAGGATATACCTTGCTTAGCACATGCTTACATTTCATGGCAGAAAAGAGATACTGCCACAAGCCACAAGCTAAAAGTTTGAAATGTCAATAATGAACTTCATAACAGGAACAGTATCATGAGGGACGCCAGAAGAGGTACCACTGAGATCCTGTCATCAAACACAAGAACCTGAGAGAAAAGTACTCAAAAATAACACAGAAATTCCAGGTAAGTTTACTAAGCAAACAGGGTTCACTCACATCCAGATTGCAAAGGAAGTGGTTTCTAACAGATATGGTATTGATACCAAATGCTATTAATTACACATCAGTAAATCAATATTCATGTAAGTTCTCAGTGCACCTGAAAATTAAGGCAAAAGCAGAAGATTGTTGCAACAGAGAATAACACAAATAAGAAAATAGCTATATAGACCTTAATAGAGACTAAAGCCATTATGGTCAGATTGATAGCAACTACTGAAAACCTACAACCATTAAAGGTGATGGCATGCCATTTTGAAAGCTCCAAAGATATCCGGAGTGCATATTTGAGAATACAAAAGATAATCCCGAAAACTAAATATTAAAGGAAAAGAGCAACTTTCCAGAAAGAAAAAAAAAATGATTTTATCATGGTATTCACAAAGAAATTGTACAAAAAATAAATTCTTGAAACAAAATTAATAAACTAATAATTAATGTCTAATTGATATTCATGTTACAAACTAAAAGTACAATGACACAAAATAAATGAAGAATTACAAGTGTCTAGGACTTCAATCCACAAGGACGTAAAGATATTGCATGTGACTGCTGAATATCTCACATCCACCCCATTCATTCAAACCGCAGCAATTTCCACATTTGAGAACTCGTGTGACCCATTCATGCTTGAGAATTTTGCTCTCAGCACAACTTACCTTGAAGTTAGTAAGGTTTGTTTTGCTTATTATCTCTTTTAAGTTGAACCTTCAATTTTTTACCACCTAATTGAAAGCCATTCATCATGTTGATTGCATTCTGTGCTGCCATTGGTGAATCATAACTGACGAAGCCTAGATATAAAAGCCAATTAGAAGGTTAACACATGCTATATTTGCACCAGATTAGTAACAACTCAGAATAATCATACCAAAACATTTGCTGGCCCCAGTTGCTTTGTCGACAAAAACCTTGGAGCTCAATACCCTACCAAAACGCTGAAAGGCATTTGCAAGCTCGTCGTCGCCATATTCTTGCGGAATGTGGTAAATAAACAAATTAGCTCCAGGTGGACCTGCTTTTGCAGAAAATTGATCAGACATTAGATTTTGTACACCTAAATGCATAGGATTGGGATATGTGTGCACACAGTTACTGGATAAAAATTCCAACAACCTTCAATCTGTCCCCCTGAACTAGTGCTGACACTTGAAGATGCTGCAGATTGACTATTTGCAGTAGTAGGTGAGAGAGAACCTGATGAACCCCCCAATGGTCGGTTACTCATGATTCCTCCAGGATAAGCTATGGGATATTGAACACCAGGCACAGCTGGATAAGCAGATCCTACGTAACTCCCAGGTGACATGGCATAATTTCTTGGAGCCATTCCAGATGAAAGATCAGGAGCCACTCCACGGATGGCATTTCCTTGGTTTAAAGGTGGAACTAGATTGTGGAAGGCATGCTGATTCTGCAATTGTGGCAGGCGATAATGCATGAGACCATAAGCCCCTGGAGTCTACAAAAGCCAGCAGAAATTGATATAAATGTATCTTCAGCATCAACTAGCAATACCAAAAGGAGGAAGTATTACATATGAAATAAGATTATGTAAAGCGAAGGCTTACAGACATACAGAATCTCATATTAATAATTCAAAATCCTTTCTGATTTTAAAAGTCATATTACCTGGTAACCATATCCATTGTATGTAGGCATATAGCCCATTGGTAAAGCACCGAATAAATGCTGCCTGGAGTCTGTATTTGGCACGTTGGAGGCCAGTGACAGAGCTTTTTGTGCCCTCCTTGCCTGTCTTTCCTTTTCCGTATCAGCCCACTTGACCACCAAAGGAACAGTTGAACCCTATAACAGAAACTAACAAAATTAATATTAAACAATAATAGTTAACCCACCATAACGGGATACAGATTCATTTACTTGAAAGTTAAAGAAACATTGTGAATAGTCTATGTAACTCGATATACCAAACGATCTTGGAACTAGATATTAAGGATATAGTTACATCCCAACAAGAAATGGATTTTCGTATAGTTCCTGCATCAGATATGATACAGAGAAAACTTCACATATAACTATGGTGTAAATTTTTGAAGTTCATGAAAGAGTACTATTACTTTTCTCCTCACAGACTATCAGAGAAAATGGACAAACTATCTTATACTTTTAAATTTCATCCACGACCATATTCCTATACTCTTCTACAAAATGACCTAGACAATATAGTCATATCATCTCTTACAGCCAAACCCATACCCTCAGTACTGCTCTCCTTGAAATATGTATTAAAGGTCAATCTACATAGCCTAACATCAGAGGCCGCAAACATCTAGATTAACAAGCAGCCAGTAATTGATAATAGTTTCCATGACCAACTTCATATCCTAGGCAAACATGGCAACTGGAACTGAATGCGAAAGGCACAAAAATAAACTCGGTAATCCTAAAAATTTCATTTTCTATGAGAGAAGCCCTATATGATACTAAAACCATTAGTAAACAATGTGGTGGATTGACCCATATTTCATCATTAATAAACACTCTAGTTGATTGACATGATGAATTACATACTTGACATCCAATTGAGTTCTGATAATAATAATAATAATAATGTCAGATTGATTATGTAATGTCATTCTTTAAAAGGGAAACAAACAAACAAAAAGGGAAGAAGAAGACGAGAAAAGTATGAAGCAAATGATAAAATCTTCCCTTTACACATAACTAATAAAAAAATAAAGCAGGGGTATGGATGGAATATACAAATAAAACTAAAGGTTAATTGCCAAAAAAATCACAACCTTTACTCAAATTGCCATTTTAACCAAACCTTTCATTATTGGTCAAAATAACCTAACTTTAATATGTTGTTTGTTTTTTAACCTCGGTCAGCCTCGGAAATGATTTCCGCTGACGTGTCCATCTGCCCGGACACGTCAGTTGTCACGTCTTATACTCAACGTTGTTTGTATGGTATGATTTTTTTTTTCATTTTTGAGTATAAGACGTGGCACGTGTCCGGGCAGATGGACACGTCAGCGGAAATCATTTCCGAGGCTGACCGAGGTTAAAAAACAAACAACATATTAAAGTTAGGTTATTTTGACCAATAATGAAAGGTTTGGTTAAAATGACAATTTGAGTAAAGGTTGTGATTTTTTTGGCAATTAACCCTAAAACTAAATACTTTTGGTTTCCAATACGAAAATATGATTGAGAGATCTTGATGTGGCCTAAACAAGTATTACAAAAAAATAGGAGATTCCTTTATTGAAAAAATTCCACCTTTCAGATTCAAATAATAAGAAAAATGAGAAAATAATTGCTTGTAAAAATTTACTTAATAATTGATTGTAAAAATCGATATTCATAATTGATTGATTGGTAACTGGGGTTCCCCATGAAAATACGAGGGTCAAAGCGCTAGCTCATTTAACATCTGTACATGGACATAAAATATAACCCCTGAATTGGCTCGCACCTCCATGTTATGCTTCCCATTGAGGGCTTCTATAGCTGCAAGTGCTTGTTCTTTTGTCTCAAACTTCAGAAAAGCGCAACCTACGATTATGAGAATGTCAGATAAATGTAACATATAGAATCCCCATGTATCTGTATAACAAGCTCAAAAGACCAAATAAAAGGCAAATATGAGATAACAGAACACTGACCTTTGCTAGTTTGCTGGTAGCCTCTGAGAAGTTGCAAGTCCTTTAAGGTTCCATACTTCGAAAATAAAGCAGAGACCTCAGCATCAGTGACATTTTTTGGGAGCATACCAACAAAGAGTTTGTGCTCTGACATTTTTTAAGGCAAAAACAAAAGAGAGAGAGAAGTCACTAAAACAAAAAAAAAAGAGCCAAAATAAATGAGAAGAATGAAAAAGAAACTTATGATTATGTGAAGGGACTAGAAGCGTCGAAATTGATAACATCCATCATGAGAAAAAACATACAATGCGAAGTTGAAAATTATATTACACCTAGTCTTTCCAACTCGCCATCAGCATACTTCACTTGCAACGGAGTAGACGCCTGAATTGGATAGAGAATACATGCAGCCTTTTATATCAGAAAAAGAATGGCACATATAATTACAACAAATATGAAGCAGGAACCAAACGAGGATGAAATTTCAGATGAAAGAATAACAGGTTTTTGTTATATAAGGTTACATGTACTATCCTACAGCTTGAACTCATGTTCTACACAAGTAAGGTTCGGAGCAAATCCAAATCAATGGCCAAGCCATAGGACAAATGTCCATTCAGTGCTTCAAGATGACTACCTTAGAGTAAGATGTCAATGTTTTTTTATTTTGTTCCAGCCATGCAGGCCATTGGCTAATTTCTCAAACACCAAGGGTAGGGGAAGTACCCATGGGAACCAGCAAACGAATCCCCAGATATGTCATTAGCACATAGGAATCATACTAAAAACATGTACCAAACTAGCAAATTTCTCAACAACAGGAACAGGAGGTGCCTACAAATACTCCCCAAAGGATCCCCCAGATAGGTCATCAACAAATAAGAATCATAATAAGGGCTACATGTGCAAGCTTTAATATAATGTCAAACAGCGTGAACATCCTTAACCAATGTGCCTGTCATTTACTCTTTCAGATTTATTTTGATAAGAGAATCTACAAGATACAAAAGCTCTTCAACCATTTAAACACTTTAAGATTACCGAAGTACTTTTTCAGTGCATCCAGTCATCCATAAACAGTTCTTGTTGAACATAAAAAAATCATTCTGGATGGAAGGGGAGAACAGTGTCTATCAACTTAAATATAATCTCACAGATTAGAGTGTAAACCTAGATCAACTAAACCTTTTAAAATCTAATTAGGAAAGGTCATCGAGGAAAAGATAATGTGCACAGAGTCTATTAAGTTTACAATTCACATCCTTGATTCCTGATGATCATGCAAAAATGGATTAAAGGGTCGTAAATATGGTCATTATTATACCAAGCTTGAATTAAAAACTCATGCTTCTTGACCAAAACAGGGCAGTTTATCCTGTTCCCCACACAATTTAAAGGCAGATGTTGCAGCAAATCCAGGAATTTCCACTTGATTCTCTTTGCTAACTTCACACCCACATAGTTGGCGTTCAATTCAGCTGTGGCGGAGACTTGCAAAAATTGGAAAGAGAAACATAGGGCCAAAACTAGAACAGAATTTTAATCCAAATAATAATCATATAATGCAGTTAAAACCTACAGGAGTTATCAAGTTCCCTAATGAAATTTGTAAATTACGTACATTCAGCAAATATTATCACACCTAAGTGATTCCTCACTAAAGAATCTTTGCTGGATATGATCATAGACAATAATCAGCAAGTTTAACTGCAACCAGAGTACTACATTAACTGCCACTAGTATTTCATAAAACCATGAAGAGCAGAACTAACTACGCAAGCAAGACCTGGTTTCGACAATATTAGGTTACTTCAAGTCTCCTACCAAAGTGAATCAGTTCATGTCCTACCAAATTCCCCTTATCATTCTAAGTAGATAACCCACATTGTCAAATTCAGAAAGAAACAAAACATGAGACAATTACACTAACCCCAGGCAGCGTCTTCTTGTTATGACACGCATCAATCGCCTTATCCGCCTCCTCTCTCGACGGACATATCACAAAACAACACCCTACCAAAAATTAGGGATTTCAAAACCATAAATCTCCAACAAAATAACGAAAAAAATAATTAATTAAATTTTTTTAACAGAACCCCAAATCACACATTGCGATCACAGATTTCAACAAATCATGCAATGAGAAGTAGAAAACAAAACCTCGAGAAGCACGCGTGGTCTTGTCTTTGATAATGTTGACTTCATCCACTAAGGCGAACTCCTTGAACATTGCAAGCAGCTGCGATTCTGTCATATGCTTCGGCACTTGACCTACAAACAATTTGACGCGCTCTCCTTCCGCCATTACACCACCGGAACGACTTTCTCTCTCGAAATCACAGCCCTCTCTCTAAATCGCAAGCTTCTCGTCGACGAAACTGCTTAATGATGATCCGAGCTCTTGTTGTGCGCTGAGTCTTCGCTGGTAAAATGAAAAATAAATGAAAATTGGGAATTTTCTAGATGGAAAAGTTGGGATCTTCTCCCTGGATTTAATTTATTATAATTGAATCCACCCAATTCGCCCTTGCTTTTCACCTTTATTTACGGGGATTGCCACTCCCTTCGGTTAAGGCAAAAGTAGAAACGGTGAAAGTCGGCGATTGACTGTTGTAATAGATTCGTCCGTTTTGAGGTGTTGTACTTTTGAACATCTTAGGAAAACCCGAACGAATTGACGCTTTTGCCCCTCGCTGGGCCCCCAGTGTTTTTATTTATTTTATATTATTGTGGGCCAAAGACAATGTGGATTTTTTTTCTTGAAATAGATGGAGAGTGATGTGCTGGAAATTTAAAATAGATTTGATTGAATCAGTGTTTTTGGTACTCTTATGAATGGATTTATGAAACTTGATTTAGTGGGATAATTATATTTATAAACGGTGATTATATTTACAGCCACCAATATTTCTCTCCACAACCATAATTCATTTCATTTCTTTATTTTATTCTTAAAATTTTTATTCTTTTCACAACTACTATATTTTCACTATTTTCTCATCATCTCAGCCGTTTACCTTCTTTTTCTTCAAATCAAAACATCATTAATTTCAGTCTCCATTTTCTCATAAACTACACAATATTTAGATTTAAATGTATAATTTTTTTATATAAATATCCATACATTTTTATTTGAAGTAATTATTTTTAGATTTAATTTTTTTCCAAAATATTATATCTCTCTACAACCACGACACTCTCTTTTTCTACATTTGGTACCTTGATTAATTTGTATTGTATCAATATATAAAAGTTTAAGTATTGTCCTATATTCTTCAATGTGGAAACAATTTTCTTGATTTTTTTTAATGAGATATCTTATAATGTTAATTATTTTAGTGAATTATTTCGAGATATTAACAAAATGTTGAGGGATGAAATGAGTGAAGAGATAATTTTTAATAATTAAAAAAATAGATTTTGATGGCTAAAAAAAAGTTCATTGTGGAAACAATTTTCTCGAACTTTTTAAGGAGATATCTTATAATGTTAATTATTTAAGTGAAATATTTTGAGATATTACTAAAATGTTGAGGAATTAAATGAGAGATGATATGATTTTTAATAATTTTAAAAATTAGATTTGGGTGGCTGTAAAAAAAGAAAAAAAAATTCAATGTGAAAACAATTTTCCATATTTTTTTTAAAGAGATATCTTATAATATTAATTTTTAAGTTAAATATTTTGAGATATAAAAAATATATTGAGGAATTAAATGGGCGAAGAGATAATTTTTAATACTTTAAAAAAATTAGATTTGAGTGGCTGTAAAAAAGAAAAAAAAAAAGTTAACTTAAAAGGTCAAAATAGAGAATTTACATGTATAATGGTTGTGGAGAAAAATAATATAACTGTGAACAGAATTACACATTTATAAAACATGATTGTATGTCAATTAATTTGAATTTTATGTGTTGCACGTTCAAATTTTTTTTTTTTCTTTAACGTTTCACCTTTTGATCAATTTAGGAATCATTGGACAACTTTATATTTAATCGATTTGATGTTTTACGTAGAATGTCATCAAGCATATTTAATGTTGTTATTTATTGAGCCGAAACATACATCGATCCATAAAATACTTGTTAGAATATCATGATCGGATTCTGCATTGTATATGTATTTTGACACTAAAATTAACACAATTATAATGAAAAACTTAAATACATTAAAAGATCTCTTGTTTTGTATGATTGTATTTTTAAGGTGTTTAATGAAACAACAAACATTACTCCCTAATAAGGAATAAGTCAATGAATATTCTCTAAAATATTCTTGTACATATTTTGTGTATCTTTTGTATATATTTGCTCTAATTTATTTCCTTGTAATCCTGTCATAACACAATATTAAATTATGGAAAATCTCTATCACATCTATTAACAATAATCACCTTCGTTTAAAAAAGATCATTTTTAACCACAAAATGCAACTTTTAATTTTTTTGTCACTTTGAAGTCGAAAGTAGAACATTTGAAAGACATCGAATTCATAATTCAAAATCGTTGTTTCATTTATCCCAAAAAAAAAAAAAAAAAAAGTAATAAATTGAAGCATGTTTCATGTACAATTTTTTTAATTAAAAAAAAAAAGGTCTTGTTCGAAAAGTCCATGTTAGTTTCTAGTTCAATAATTTATAATGCCTTTGTAACAAATTAATTACGTTATAAAAAAACTTTGGATTAATATGTATATGACGAATAATTAAAGGCGTACATATAAGATATGATGGCTTATAGAAATTTGTAAATTCATCCAATTAATAATTTTTTTGAGAAACATGACCTTTTTCCGGGGAAGGAACATAGAGAATATAATTATATATGTCTAATTTGAATTTTAAAGTATAATTATTTTTCAAGACTACTATTATATAACATCATCTTATAAATATAATTTCATAAAACGTATTCCTACAATTTTCAATTCAAAATTATTTTCACAAGTAAATTTTTAGTTATGTTGTGATTAACTTGTCTCTTAAATTTAAATTCGTTAAACAGTTTTCACAAGGGTCCCAATCATAATTTGAAAACGAAAATCAAATAAATTAGTTGGTAAAAATGGATAAAGACTTAATAGTGATGTGTTTAAAAGAGTGTGAAAGCCGAAATCCCAACAGTGAAACAATTAACGCATTGTATTGTAGCCATTATGTCTCAATCACTAAAATCATATGTTCCCTAAAATCATTATGTGCTTAATTCTTCTTCTTTGTCTGCCCTATTATTACCATACTACCCATACCTAATTTCCAGCTCTTACTTTTAGTTTTTCAAACTTTGGTTTGAATTTAATTTGTTTTTTTAGAACCATATAATTGATGTAATTCGTTATAAAATGAGTTCAATAGTTGTAAGTTTACAAATTATCATAGCATATAACTAACACCTCGAAAATATTAATAGACTTATATTGATGGATGTGAACAACGTAGATTTAAAATTCAAAAGGAATACGTGTTTTGTCCTTACAAGTTACAATACTAGTCCTGATTACTTTAAAATGATTAAAGTTACCGTGTTTTCAATTATACGTGATAAATCTGTAATTTGTTTATATTTGATTAATTCATATTTCAAAATAAAATAAAATAAAATAAACTCTTAAAAGTAAATAATTTGTATGGTACTTGATTAGTCCCAACCGCACCAAATACAATCATTATTCAACAAGAGCAAGTGTACAAATATTTAATGACAATAAAGTCATATGGCAAAATAATAAAGGAAATCAATATTAGCATTAAGTGTCTGCATTTTAATAAAATTTCGAATTCACACGTCATAAACTGAAATTTGATACCTCAACATTAACAAGCAAAACTCATTGTCTTGTGCTATTTTGCCCCCAAGAAAATGAATTTATAAGGAGAATTTACCTATTGTTAGTATCTTAAACTACCCTTTTACTAATATAAACTATATGTATATATTTATTTTTGGAAAATATATATTAAAATAAATTAAATTTTGATACATATGGTTTATTATAATACAGGGAAAATAAAAAAATAAGATGCTATTTGAATACAAAATTCATGTGAAGAAAGAGATCAAGAGTAAGTGTAATTGAATTGAGTCAAATCAATACAATTTTTAAAGTCGAAACACTTTCTAAATTAATTTTTTGATCTCTCACAATTTAAGATAAGTTCTAATTCAATTAAAATGATTCAACCAACATCCTATTCAGTGGCGGATCCAGAATTTAGTGTTTGCGGGCAGGAGGAAGGAACACATTCATAAAAAGTCTAAATATATTGAAATTTTACATATATATTTTCTATGATTGTATAGCTAATTTAAAATATATATTTTTGACTATTCCATAACACAATATATATATATATATATATATATATATTGATGCGGAAAGAAATAAGGTAAAAAGGTAAAAATAGAATATATTATTTGAATTGCAAGGGGCAATTGTATGAAATTATTTTTAAATGCACTACTAAAAAGAATTTTCAAAATTCTTGGGGGGACAACAGACCCCTCTTCCCCCCGATCCGCCACTGACCCTATTACCAATATCTAAAATATATTCCGTTCGTTTCAAAATAAATATCGTTATGAAATCTAAATTTTGTTTAAAATTAACTGTCGTTCTAAACTTTTATACAATTTTATTCTCAATTAATTATCCTTATTAATATGTCTTAGCTAAGATTAGGGATTTAATAAGTTACTTTTTATGAAATTAATTTGATTCTTCCAATTTTGAATTCTAAATTTTTTGATTAGTAAAAAGGTATATTTGTCCAATTTTTATATTCCTTAATTTATAATAAAAACGCAAAAACAACAATTATTTTAAAACGAAGGGAGTATGTATTAATTAAACATGAAAATGTTAAAATGTCCACCGTAAACAATTCTTATTATGTCCATCGCTGACGTGTAAATATTCTGATTTGACGTGTAAATATCTCTTCTTTAAATATTTTGATTTGAAATTAATGATTATTTTGGATTTATGATACATTAACGTTGGACACACTAATCATATGTGTTCATAATGGATGGGATAACAATGTAGTAATTAAACATATTCTTGAAAGAACAAAAATAATCAAGATTTGATAACACTCCCAAACTTAATAAAATTTTGACCATGCAATTTTGACCAACTTATCACACTTTCTAATAAGGACAAAATATGGTAAGAAAAAAGAGAAACATACCTAGAAAGGACAAAATTGTCTGGGAAAAATGGGGAGCAGAAATTTGTCGATGAATGGCATAATTGTTAATAAAGAAGAAATGAGGGGTAAATGTTAAGAGTGCCAGGCTGTCCCGCCAAGTCTTCTCCAATAAAGAAAATTGAAAAATATAATAATTTCCAGTGCATCGACATTATCTTGTCCCCATTCCTACTTGGCAATATTTAACATTAAAATCAATTTATCTATTATTAGATTTTTTCAGAATATCAAAATTCAAAAAATTGGGCGATGAATTACATGCGTCGGAAATACCATCACCCTATTTATTCCAATTTATTATTATGTCTAAATGAAGAGTGACACTCTTGTACACAAAGTGTAACAATACTGTTATATTATATGAATAATACTGTTATATTTACAGTATCACTCATATAATATAACAGTATTACTTCATATAATATAACAATATTGTTGTGCACAAATTTGGATCCGTGCACCTTGTGCACAAAAGTTTTTGCCCTAAATGAATAATTTATTTTCAAATATTTCAAATGGGATTTCGTTTTTTGGATCTTAATTTGCAGGATGGTCTTATAAAAAAATAACCCAGATCAAAATAGTTATGAAAATTATTCATTTTTTAATATTTATTTATATATGTGTAATATCGTGATGAAAATAGAAATGTAAATTTTATGGAATTGAAACTAATCTAACAAGTGGAAATTCAATATAAACAAGTAAATTTTTTTTCGGTATAATTAAGTACTTTTTAAAATAATAGTTGAATTGATTGTATCCATGACTTCTGAGAATAGTGAATTCTTGAGTGTGATTGTCGTATTGTGCGATGTCGAGTTGGGTCAATGTGTATTAACCCGTATCAATCACTTTCAACCGATGTCAAGTAATATTTTTGTATATGTGATGTAAAACTTTTACATATATGACATGATACTTGAATACAAATGAGGCAATGCATTTCAAATTTAGGGTTAATTTGAGAAATGTAATATGACAAATAATACTCTTTTATTGTGATCATGTAATATTTTTGAGAAATTATAATTTTGACAAATAATATTATGTATTATATATATATAATACAAAAGTATTACCTGACATATTATCTAATACAAACAAAATTATTATATAATACGAGTTGATCCGCACAATGATCTAACCCGACCCGCCACAACAAAGTGCAATGGTGTGATGCAAGAGTCACTCTTTGTGAAATTGTCTTAAAAATCTAATTTTGTAAGATGGATCAAAATATAATATAGTTTGACTTGTGAAAACAAATTTGAATTTTGGATAGTAAAACTTTGTTTCACAAAATTATGTTTATGAGACGATCTTATATGAATTTTTATACTGATTCAAAGAAAAGTCGAAAAATTTTCGTTCATCTTCATTAACAACTGTGATTACTCCTCTCAAATTTATTTTGAATCACTATAGATTTTCTGATTAATACTTGAGATGTAACCAACCATTTTGTCCATTTTATCGATACATTATCAGTCAATTTTATTAAAGTTGAATAAATAATAGCATAAAATAAAATTACCACATTCACCTTTTTATTAACTTTTTGAAGATTTTGTTTGATTGATAATATGATAATCAATACGGACAAATTGATCTGATAAATTCAAAAGTTTTAATTGAAAGTTCATAAAGAATCGAGTAAAAAATACATTAAAAATCACAATTTTGTGAAACTTCAAATTTTTTAATTTTTTTTTTGTCATTTTGCAATTAAACCTAATTTAAACTTTTTGTAGACGTATTTGACTTTTCTTTTTTGCAAACGCATAAAGCTTGGATCCAACTTGACCAATAATTAAACCTAAAATAACGTTCGACTTAAAACTCGTTCAACATTGTATCAATATTTTAAACCCTCTTAATACTGATTAAACTTTTGAAATGGGCCACTTTCAAAAAAATAATTCCGCGAATCCCATATGTCATATTTAATGTATTTTTATAGAAATGTTTAATAAAATATATGTTCCAAAGTTCATACGAATTATGATCTCAATGACTCGACATTGGAGACTAATTTAAAATCTCGAATTTTAGAATGATGGATCTTGAAGATATCGAGTTCATGAGTTTCATGATCTATTATCACAATCGATATTTGTCATCTTGAAGCTCAAGATCTCAGATCTAAAAACTTTGAAAAAATGACGGATCACAATTGGGAATTGATATTTTCTTATAAACATAACCTTATAAACATAATATTTTATAAGGTGGGATAAAAATCATTATCCCTTATACGTAAACGATACTTATTAGCACTTTTCTAATTGATACTTGCAAACTTTTCAATAAATCAATTTCCAGTTCTTCTCTCAAACTCAAAATATAGCCTTGATAAATATTTTTCAACTTTGATATTTTCTCTATGTAAAGTACTTTCTAAAATGAGTTTTGACCAAATACTTTTTTAGTTAAATTATTAAAAAAAAAAAAAAAAGCTGCTTATAGCAACTCTTCCACCCCATCTGGAAACAGAATTTTTCAAAAGTCAAAAAGCAAAGATAGTTGAGCCTAAATGTTCATCATCCAATCAAGAAAAAGAAGAAGAAAAAACCCCATTATCCTGGAAAAGTCATTATCACTGTTCTTACAATGAATACAACAACATGCCTACAAAAGGTTCAAAATTGAGATATACATAGTGGCCCCTAATAATGGAAGTAAAAGAAGGGGCAGCAATCAAGGATACATTTTATGTTAAATTTGCAAAACAAATTACCTATTTTGATGACAGGTGACTACTTACTTATACCTGTGAAGTGAATCAGATTTATCGTCAACGATAAAATCTGGAAAGAAGCTGAAAAAATCGATCTACATCTTCGATTCCTGAACCATGGCATGAACAAAAGAACCGATTCTCAATTGGGAATTATGGAGGAAAAGGGAATGGCCATGACCTAGGGACTAGAGAGCCTTGAGTCCTGCACGTTGACGTAGTTTTTCGCAGAGTATGAAGGTAATCATTGTTTGTGGACCCAATCTTGCGAAAATTGCAAAGCCCCTAGTTAAATCAAGGGATGAAGAGTTAGTTAACAATTCAATTTGTTCAAGGTGTTGCCAAATGAAACACCAGGCAATGTCATTTTAAGTGGAACTCACCCTTTATAGAGACCCCGAGGACCTTCTGTTAGCAGAACCTGGATCATATTCAGAAATGGCTGTGAGATTCATATGCAGGCATAACATCGTTTACATCTCAATGCCTGCCTATCTTCATGCCATTTATGATGCAAAATTCCATATGTAAATTAATTCCATCACATACAACAACAGTATCTCAAAGAAGCAATCTACTTGTTTTCTCAAGCTAAATCACAATTCCAGTTAATTGCTACCAAACATTTATTTCTTTTAAGTTAATGTTCAAACAAAAACAGCTGATATTAGAAAAGGTGCTCCAATATCTCAATGAAGATAGAGAAGCAATTTGCTCAGGAAATAGGAAAACCCGATATATAGTCAAACTAAGCTAAATAAGAAGCAAAAAGCAAGTCATAACCTGGTATGCACAATGCAGCCCACTTTTATAGCTTCCAACTCTTTTGGATTCTCGTTGCAGCATAAGTCTTGTTTTAATCACATCAATAGGTGCAGTTATGATGGTACTCACAGTTCCTGCTATGATACTTGCACTATATAAAATAATAAGCTGGAGTTAGAACAGCAGAAAAATTCCCACTCATACAGCAAATATTGTATATAGAATTAAAGCAAATCAAAGTCTTAAAAGTAAAAGGTTTGATATAATAAAAAATCATATAATTTTGTCTTCTGACTCTTCCTTCATGTTGTGTATTCATCTCTACTCTAGAGGGAAAACTTATTCCTAATTAAGGTATTCTAACTAACCAGCAACTAAATAAACTACTTTTGAGATATTTTCCAACTTTCTTTGCTATAAACCAGTTCAACCTTTTGTTATGCTTCTTCATCAAACTATAAAACAGATCCCATATCACGAGACAACTAGTGATAATAGTGCTGCTACAAAAAAATATGGGGATGCAAAATCCTACCTCCCATATGAGATTACTGCTGCTACAGAAGAAAACAAGGATGCATAATCATGAGACCTTCCACTTTTTAACAATTTCATATTGCCTGTATTATGCTGAAAGCTATTTTGTTTACATAATTACATTCAATTGAAATTCATGCAACAAAAAAGAAGAATACAAACATTCCATATAGGTTATATAAGGTGGGAAGTCTACTCTGGATTAAGTGACTCCAATTAAAATATGAGAAAACATTAAAAAAAAAATGTATTGAAGAAGATGCACAATAGTGCATATCCCAAAGGTGCTTGTAGTTTATATTTACCTAAAACTTGTGTAGTCCTCCCACTTTTATACTAGTATGTATACTGTGATTTTAATTTTTGTCTAGGAAGCAAGAAGCCTGAACTGGTAATGTTTTACAGAGAACTGTAACTTAGTTGGATATGACTGGTAAGTTTTTGCTGCCTATTTTTGTCTAGTATCTCATATCTTCATTTAGATCATGCATTTGGATATGACTGCCTATTGCTAAACCAATAGAGAGCCACAGGAAGGTACGACAAGCACAAAAGATGTATCCAAGTAAGATCAGATTACGTGAGGTGCAGATAAAATCCTTCCTGAAGAGAAGTCCATCTCTTTAAGACCTGCATTTGAGAACATGTAATGATGGAAATAACAATGTTAGACTACATCAGAGCATGACAGTACACTTAATCGGTAACAGATTGCAATATAGGGAGCCAAAACTGATCAACATGGTGGTCAGGACATAACCTGTTTGGATTCATCGTAAGTTGCAAGTTGTGATGCAGTCAATGCAGCAGCTCTGGTCATTGCGGGCCCAACACCCTTCCAAAGGGCTGCAACACCTTCTTCTGAAGCAATTTTCTGCAGTTCCCGAATTGGTCCGCTAGAGGTTTTTGTTTGCATCTGCAACCGTACCTAAGAAGAAAGCAAGGTTGGTTGGAAACCAATCACAATCACCTTGTGTATCAGATTGTGATTGTGATAGTTTACATCGCCGAGTGGACCCATTCGAAACAATTGGATGATGACAAAAATTATCAACTCCAAAGGACTTCAAGATCCACTACATTCAGTACCTTCAAAACTTCCACTGGATTGGTGAGAGCAGTTGCAACAGCCCCAGAGAAAGCTCCAGATGCAATCTTCATCAAGACATTGGGGGACTCAAAAGCCAATTCACAGACATATTTTGATGGTTCGTATAAGCCTAAACGGAGACCTCCGTAAAGAACTGACCTCATTAATGCAGGTGTCAATCCCAGGTACAAGGACCTCAGTCCTTCACTTTTGACTACTTGCATAGAAAGTTTTCCCTATATGCCACCAGACCAAAAAAATAAAGATGATTATCATAAAATTTTTCTTATATACCACCATCATTAATTAAGAAACCTCTTCCATTAGAAAGAAAAAAATCTTGGTACATACCATGCCAGTCAATGGACCTCTTTGGCCGACAAGTTGCATTTGCAGCCTAACCTTGAGAACATCTGTATTCCAATATTAACTTAATCACATACTTCACAGAAAAGTTCGAAAATTCCAAGACTTAACTAGCTATTTGGATATCCAATCAACGACATACAAGTTCTGATCAAATCTCATTATAAATTGAAGGCAAGTGCTTCCATGTTAAAGCATGGATAACTTGAAAGCAATTCATGACATGAAAAACAACAGATAAAGGACCAAACTCGAATACCTCTTATCTCTTCTATTTCACAACTACTCTACTGTATTGTACCAAATCAAAGTTGATAAATCTAGAATCTAAAATCTCTCCCAACAAGCTGAGACAAATGACACATAACATTTATAAATCAATTCTTCAATAAACTTGCTTTCTAATAATACACGAAGATTAACCTCATACACAGGACAAAAAGAGGAGCTAAATAGAGGAAGAGATAACCTAAAGGATGAGTAATGCCGGTTGCAGCAGCAACAGACATTCCACTCGTACCGAAATGATAGACAACATCGGATGGGGAAACTCCCCATTTTGCTTGAATTGATCCTACAATTATAATTCAAGCTACAAATCAGAAACGATACAATTATCATCAAATTAACAACCAAAACATTGACAATTAATCTTCGGAACAACCAACAGAAACAAAATAATGAGAAATCGGATTGAACACAACAAAAATTAATTGCAGAAAACAATTGAAGCTGCAACTTTTAACTGTAAATCAAATTCAGAAAATGCAACTTCAGAATTACCGGAGGGGGAATCGCCAGCCATAGATAATTGGAGAGGTAGTCTTCTCTTCTCTTGTCTTTGAAGGATTTGCAGAAGAAATGATTGAATTCAATTTAAAGGTGCGAGGAAAAAGGTGACGTTGCCAGTGGTTGTTTTTAACGGCCGCTTTAGATACTGTTTTCTGTTTCTATTTCACAAATTTGAGTTTTCTCAATGAAATTCAAATTAATTAAAATTAAATGAAACAAATATATGCTTTTCTTGAAGTATAGTCTATTCATTTCAGATAAATGTTAAAACCATTGCGCAATAAATTAACAAGGTTTAAAGTAATTTTGTTTCTCTTTCAATCTATAATATTACCAGAGTGAATATGGTGTTTATCAATAATTATATATATTGCATGGTGAATGTTAAGAACTAAGTCAAGCTAGTACTTAGGGGCGCTTGGTATGTTTTCAAGGAATGATCAAATGAATGGTAATGATAGTAATGATGAATGAAATGAATATTCTCTTTAAATTTGTGTTGTTTGATTTACCAAAATTCTTTAGAAATGGAATCAACTTTTATTATTATTGTTGTTGTTGTTTTAGAAAATAGAGTTGTGGAATGAAAGTTATTCCTTAGGAAAACTTGAGGAATGAAAGTCACACCTTTAATTCCTTAGTAAAGTACTGTAGCATGAATCAAAGGTGTGTACCAAACACTCATTTTCCATTCCCTTTCCATTATTTGGTATGAAAAGTTGCATACCAAGCATGCTCTTAGTCATTTTTTAGCACTCAAACACCTTAAGAAAACAAACTTATACACAGATTACATGTCTTGTCACATATTTAATTCTAGTAGCCAATATGAAATTAGGAGTTCATAAAGAAATTTTGCCCTAGATTATTGTTTACTACATTCAAAATTTTAAATTAATATCATTATTTAGAAAAAAGGAGTAATATTTATTATTTAGTTTCACATGTGGTGCTCATTGTTTTTGTAACATTGCAATTATAGTTTCGTAGTTGCTTTAAATTATTTAGTTATGGATATTGCGCTCGTTCATTTTATGTAAGAAATAAATGTTCATAAGTTGTCACATCGAGTAGAATAAAAATTATAATTGTGTGAAGCATTATTGTTTTTCTTTTTCGACGAAAGAATCAATTTTTTAATCATGCTCCATAAAATAATAATAATAAAAATAAAAAATAAAAAAAATTCAAAATGTGAGCAATATTTTATGTTTCTATTTCATTTTTAAAGCATAACTTATCGAATAAATCGTCTACTTAGTTTTTGTGTGACATAATGGAAGGCCACAAATAAACCCATTTGTAGATTCAACCACAAGAGATGTCCAAAAATCTTATTGAAAAGAAAAAAAAAAAAAAGGGATCTCCATTCCTTATAAACTTCTAATAAACTCCTAATATTTGTTGAGTTTATAAGCTCTTCAAAAATAATAATAACAATAACAACAATATAATATAAAATGCATCAAGCACTTCAAAGAGCTTATAAACTTTCAAATATAAGCTGTTCCAAAGATGCCAAACAAGCATTGCACTTTCAAGGGCTTTATTTAGAACAAAACATAAGCTAACAATCCTATGAACAACAAACTGCAATCAAACTACATGTTAGAATCTGCAAAGCCAATGTCATCCTATACAATTATTGATAACATTCTGGTAAAATGCAAACATCAAAGAATTAATGTTGTACAATAGAGTTGGAAACTGGTGCCTCAAAAAGTTGCCATACAATTCACTAACAATACAATATCTCATAAGTTAATCGGACGGATTCGGATAGGCTTCCCCAACATGAAATTGGCTATGATTGAAAATGTAACAAAGAACAATAATATACAACTTAAACGCAGGGGTAAACCACGATTTGCTGATTAGAGTTTGGATACTCATCCAAAAAGGCCTGTGATGCATAAGGGGGGAATCTGTTAAGGAGACTCTGAAGAGCTGACAATAAACTGCTAGGAGATTTCATCTGTGATGTGATTGAGAAGGTCCTGCAAAAGAGTACCTGTTTGAGACTGGTGCAGATTTGAAGTCAATTCCTCGATTCAATTCTGATGGTTCACGAGTATCATTCAGCAAATACGACCTTTGGTTAAACACGGATTGTTCGTGCAAATTAGGAGGATGGCTTCTCAAACTACTTGTGTGGTTCCGATCATCGATATATGGCTCCCTCCCAGTCAGAGAATACAGTTTTGCTGGAACTTCTGTACCCATTGGCATTGCCAGATATCGATTTACTAATAAGGTAGTGCTTTCATCATAAGGGTCACACACATCATTGCTAGAGGCCATAGGAAGTGCTGTATTGAGTACTTTCTGGGGCCCTCTAAGGCCGTAAATGCGATAATCCATTTCACCAAGGAAAAAGGGATTGACTTCATTCTTCTGTAGAGCTGAATCTATACTCATTGAAGCAGGGTTCCTTAGTAGTTGCTTTAGTTCTACATCAAGTTTGTTAGGAACACAAGTGTGGCTAACATTATCACCTGTTGTTGTTGGCAAGAGATGCCTGCCTTGATGAAGACCATTGGTTCGGTATTGTTGCTCAGTAAGAAAAAGTGGATCCTGTGGAGGAGCTATGTTTCGTAAATCAGAGAATCGGTTCTCATGATTCAATGTGATGGACTTTCCTTGTATATCAGAATTTCCATAATTGTTCAGATATCTTTGTCTCGTGAGTGATACCTCACTCAACAAAGATGCTGGTGGAATTGGGAAAATAGTTGGTTCTTGAACCACTGATTTTCCATTTGGATGCAACAGTGGGGCAGGACTGAACACATCTATCAGATTTTTCACCTACAGAAGAAGAGAACAATCGAAACAAACAAAGTTAAAGCTGAGATAAGGATGTGTTGAAAAATTTTGTAACACGGGAAAAAAATCTGACGTGATAGTCTTACTTGCTTCACAGTCAACTCTGTTTTGAACTTGTGTGTTCTTTCATCATAGGCATCTTTAATTGCTTTCTTGAACACACTTTCAGGTAGTGGAAGGCAGTCCCTGTGAACATTGAATCGTACCTGCAGAATGACATACCATCGTTGGAATACACATTGTGAATTGCAGTAAAAAACACTAAGATTAATCATAGAAGAGCAATGTAGACCTGAGCTGGGAAAGCCCCACCAAAAGCTGTTGGTTCAAGTTTCATGCCACCGGCAGATGATGCTTCAAAGACCCCATACATGAGCTTGAGATCGTAATCATAGAGGAATATTTTAAGACCAGGCGTGATGTTCATCACAACCTCTTTCTTACTAGCTGGGACACCCATTAATTGATACTTGAAACAATCTGGTTTAGTTTTGGCATTGCACATGAAGATCAACCCACCAAGAACTTTCTCAGATTCATCATCCACCTTTGTGTCTTCACGCCTATCATCGATGATTTCCTTTTCCTTTCTCTCAGGACGTGAATCAGTTTTCTTTTTATGAACTGGATCATGATGACCTTTCCCTTCACTTTTTTCATTTGTCTTCCTCTTATTGTCTTTTGAGGCCTGAGCTTGAGTAGTCACCTTCGCTTCTTTGCCTTGTTTGCAACTCTCAAGTGATGATTTGCTTCCGAGTGGAGGGTCGAGCCTATCAAGCTTAAGCCATGTACAAGGCTTCTTAACTTTAGGAGTTGGAACAGATTCTTTTGCATCGCCATCCTTTTTCTCTTCCATTACCTTCTTGTCAGAAGTCACCTCTTCTGAAATAGATTTAGATTTTTTTCGCTTCCCCCTTTTCAGTGACTTCTTGCCAGAAACAACATCTTTTGGTGTAGATTTGGAGGCAGCACCCAATTTTTTCTTGTTTTTCCCTGGTGCCATACTCTTACAGTAACAAAACGTACCTCCACGTCAAACGAAATACTGTCAAACCAAACAACATAAACGACGCAGCTATGAGCAAGCAGCTCAGATAATATCACCACACAGAGCCTTTTACAGAAAAAAATTAAGTGAGATTCTCAAAATTCTATAATTATTTTGCACTTCATTAATTAAACAAGGCAATATTAACTTAAATAGTTCCCATGAATAACCCCAATGAAAAACAGCAAGCCATGAATTTCAATTCACATTTCATGAATTTTCAACTCAACCACCATTCTAAGAACATCATTCAGCATACTCCATTACAATTCACCACAATGTAAATGTTCAAATTGCAGCCTCCTCCTTCATTTATTAATTAATTTGTTCATGTATAGATAAATATAAACAACCCAAAAAAAAAAAAAAAACAGCCCTAATTTATGCGCATTGATTGGATGAAGAAGATGGTTTTAGTGCTCCGGAAATCTAAATTCTGGCAGCCGGAAATTGGAAAAAGAAAAACCAAATGGATGAACTTTTTTAACAAAATCAAAAATAAAAGGAGCTGAGAGAGTGAGATTAAGAGAGATTTACCTTCTTCAAGTTCAATCTCGTAGAGTTCGCTGTTGAATTCTTTCCCCGATTTTTTGGTATTAATTGAAAAGGGAGGATGATCTTTTGCATATATTCCAAAGCATGGGCTTTACAATAAAATACTTTTATTCAAGAAAATAAGCCCACGAGAGAAATAATATTCATTAATTTTTTTAAAATATAGATTTGAATAGATTTTATATACTATTGAAGGTGGGTAAAAATTTGATATTTTTAACTAAAAGTGAATATTAGTAGATTTATATTGATGAGGATATTGAGCTTGATGGCAAAAAAACAATTATTGTTCATAAAAAAACTATTGTTATTGAAAAAATAATCTTAAATCATTTATGTTGATGCATTTGTTATGATTTAAATATTTGTAAAATTATTATGATTAAATATGTAGAAAAATATAAATTTAATTAAAGCTATTGTAATGGTGATGAAAATGCTCAAATTTTTGACATGATTTTGAAGTTAAATAAGAACGTTTGTTTCAATATATGTTTTATCCGATATTCTAAAATAATTAGATAAGTAAGGCCCAAACCTGGGTCATGGACACTTGAAGATTGCAAGTCATTGGTTTTTGAAGGGAAAATCAATCTTATTATTTATATTATATTAATATTAGTTGTCATTTATCAAATTTTAGATATGAAGAAAAAATTTATATAATCAATACAAACTACATTAGAAAATTTAAAATCTAAATACCCGTGATTAAAAAGCACCAAATTTAAAATTTCCTATAAATAGGATCAAGCTTTAAAAAAATTATTCGATGATTCAAAAGTTTTGTCACGTTGGACTCATACCAATTAGTTTTTTATTATTATATTTGTATTTCAAATCCCTCAAGGTAAGTGATGAGTAAGTGATAAGCCTACGGGTACAAATTTTTATTTCGTAACTATAACTGTATCCTTTTAGTTCTTAAGAAACCAATTTATAACTAATAGCCAAAAGGCAATTTTATTTAGTAGTCGTAATCAGAAGATTTAATTACTAACCATACTTTCAAGAAACAACATAGCTACCATGTTGATACAACTGACAAGCAGTGCAAAAACTGAATACATTCACAAGCAAAGGTTCAATAATCTAAAGAAAAACAATACAATTATTCTGGAAAAATAAATGCATTTGAGCAGGGAGAAGCTTCATCAACGGTTGATCGGAGTATGCATTCTTTCGACTATTCTGTTTATAGCATCTCGTGACATAACTAGCGTATCGTTCTGCAGAATGCTGTAAACATTTAAACCCTGCAAACAATATCACCACCATCGAAATATTATTAACTGTTATACAATCATCCATAACAGAACAAGCAGAATGTAATAAGTTCTTGTTAAAATTCTCCTTCAAACTCAACACAGCCTTTTTCTCACAAGTTCTTGCAATTCTGAAGTTACAGATCCAAGAAAAGCAAAAAGTATTTTGTACAGATGGATTACGAGATTGAATAACCATAAACCAGTTAAAATTGCATTTCCAGAGTTGACAAGCCACTTAAAAATGACACCTATATCAGAACTTTCAAGTAACCAACAAAATCAAGCCACAATGATAAAACTAATGGGAAGAAACACAGGGTAAATGAATATGGATCAAGGTTGTGAAAAATATAAGCATGCATTCTTTTTTTACACAGAAAAAAAGGTATGAGTCTCCATAAGTAAAATTAAGTTTTGGCAAGATAACTTGTTAAGCCATCCTATGTGGTGCTTGAGTAGTTTCTTGGGTATGTTTCCCACAATGACTCTGCTTGCTTTGCATGATGAGATTTCATTGACTTTCTTAGCAACTAATATACTTTTCATCACCCAGTAACTTCTCAGATGATGCACTGTGTGTAGGCAACTAACATCTTCTGGTTTATGCAGGAAGCACCCCCTTGGTGCTCATTAATAAAAAAATTACCTTTTGTTGAGGAGAAAAAAGAAAAGAGAAGAACTCGGAGAAAGAAAAATCAATGGACATAATTTAACCAAAGAGAAAAACATCCAAAAACCCCATGAATAAGAAACTCCACAAGTATACAACTTTGGAAACACAAGAATTTTGAGACTTACAATTGAAGGCAGAACGTTCACATAGTGTAAATTTTGAGTAGCCAGCTTCAGCTTTTCATTAATTGGACCCCCATCAACAAGCAGAAATTTCTTCGCGTTCTCCATTTGTTGCGCATAGCTCACAATGTACTTTGTCTTGTGTGAAGGAACCTCCAAATCCTCAAAAACCATAAGCTGTATATTGACATTGCATTCTTATTAGTTCGACAATTTGATACAATGTGGATAGGGACACATGCACTATCTTTAAACATGAAACAACTACTACAACATGATAGAAATGAAACAAGATATGAATAAAGAGGGTATCGATTGGTAAATTTAACTGATGGGCGACGAACACAAATCAGAGAGTGGTTTCCTGGAGCGTGTTCAGAATAGAGAACATGAAAGGGCTCTTACTAAGGAAGCTGTTACGTATCATACAGTCCATCATACAAGTGACGCAGCAAGGTACTTGCTCTTTTAAATAAAAACTGAAACATCTGGTTCTAGAATCATAGCGTGTCTGAGACACCACACTTGGTTGACAAATGTAATAAAAAAGATCATAGATTGACTTAGTTTTGTATAGATGATCCGGCAATTCAAGTGGTCACAGAGTATCCATTCTGATGAAGGTATATTTACTAGTTTTCTTTTGCAGGCTATACTATCGTACTATGGAGTTAGCAGAATGATATCACTGGGGGTCACTAAAGGAGTGTTCGTTGATAGCTGACAATGAGATTATGATACAGCTCATAATCTACAGCTTGCGCATTGGCAACTTTGTCCATGGAAAAGAATGAGAAACATAACAATGCCAACTATGGTCAGATTGTAGGACATTTCCTGTTATATTTGACTATATGTAATATCAAAAGTTCTATCAGTTAGTTTTCTAATAGGGACGGCCAAAAAGACCCAAATCCATTATCTCAACAAAGGCAAGCACAAGAATACTCATTGATAGTGTAGATAACAGCACCCAAATTAAATGTTCAACTCACTGATGTTCATTAGCAGCCATAGCATATTAAGTTGTCGCAGTTTAAATATTACTTGTAATCCTTGTATTTTATATGCTTGCTTAAGTGCATTGAACTGCTATATATCATTCTACTCCTTCAACAGGTGGAGTGAACTTGCCTTCCCTTCAGCTGCACGAGCTGAAAGAGCAATCTTCAGTCCTAGCCGGCGAACCTTTTTGTTGAGCTTAATTTCATGACTTCGTGGCTTTGGACCATGCATGGTAGCACCACCCCTAAACTGATGACCATAGAATTTATCTGTTAGTTCTTGTTCAAAACCCTCTATATGATGGAAAAGTAATCAAAGCCTCACCTGTGCACCTCGAAGTGTACCATGTCTTGCTCGACCAGTACCCTTCTGCTGCCATGGCTTTCTTCCAGTCCCACTAACCTCACTGATAGTTTTGGTTGAATGCGTCCCCTAAGAAATATGGCCAAAAATAACATAGTTTTGATATTGACCAATCACAAAACATAAAACATGGGAAAGGAGTACGAGGTTCGGGAGATATCCATTTTGTTTCCCTTACAGGAATGTAGCAGTATGAAGTTCACGAGAAACAAGACAGAGTATCATTGCATCATAAAAACACTGACGGCTTAAAAAAGCAACTCAACAGATGCCAACGGGATAAAAGCCTAATGCATATGCTCTCCAGTTTGAGAGACACAATGTTTAGCATCAACTTGTGATCGTTAATTGACCGACAACGTAGAGAAGATGTACCTGTTGTCGCTTAGCTAGCTGCCACCTTACAACACGATGAATGATATCCTTCCTGATTGGTACATCAAAAACATCACCAGCCAATACCATAAAGCCCTTATCCTCATTGTTAAAATTTGTAATAGGAATCACAAGGTCCTGATAGAGACCTGCAAAATCAGCACAATAATTAATGAGTTCTCAGTTTCTAAAACCAAAATCTGAACTGACTGGAATTAAAGTCACTTTCAGCGTGACAAGAGTGAAGATGTTGCAATTAACCAGATAAATAACAGATAAAGTGCCAATCACCCATGAGCAAAAAAGTTTAACCATTTCAACACAATAAAACAACTATCTTCAATAAGCGAAATCTTAAGCCCTCCCACCTATTTCCCGATCCGGAGTCAGCACACGTTTCGAGGACAATAATTCGGAGGGAAATGTGTCTTCAGCTCCATTTGGAGTCAATATCGTAGTGGAATACCTTTGGTACACATTACAAGACATCTGAGACAGACAACAATTATCTAAGATTCAATTCCAACAGACGAGAATAAACGAAACAAACAAGAAATCTATTCAAAATCCAATTGATGTAATAAACTTAAAGCAATAGAAACGCTAAATAAATATGTGCTTCATATCAGACCCCACCTTTCCAAGCACAGAAGACTGCAATGAACGCAAGCTATCCCCATCACCGTGATTATCGAAAGCTGCTTGAAATTCAACACAAGTTTAACCAGGAAAACCAAACACAGCATTCTAACAGATAACAAAATAATGGAGAGAAATAGTTAATTTTTAATCGAAAATACAGTTCTTGGCTTACCATTACGAAGAGAAGCCTGTGCAAACGAAAATCTGGAGGAACCAATACCACGCAAAATCCTTCTTGAAATCGACAGAGCCATGGCAAATCGTCAAAAACAGCAAGTGCTAAGCATCTACATTCAAATGAAAATCACATTCTTCATTAATATGAAAACAGCTTCTCAAAAAGAAATTGAAAAACAGTCATACCAGCAAGAGAAGAAATGCAAACGAATATAGAAACCCTTCATAAGCCCTTTTCTCAAGATCCCATGATGTAAAATTGGATTCGGGTCGGGTTTCAGCACTTGATGGGCGAGGCCGCGAGAGCAGATTTCACAAACATGTGTGAACAGGCGGGTTTTGTATGATGGAATATTTATTCATTGTAGGCTTTTTCAAAACAAATTGGCCCATTGATGTAATGGGCCTTTTTTAATAATAAATTTTGATTAATTATTTTTATTTCAAACTCCAAACATTCTTGATAAATGACTAGGGTTTTTTTTTAATTTAAAATGAATTGAAAATGTGAAAATAAAAGTAAAGTAATTTTGAAAATAATTTTAGAAATCTAAGAAAATAAATAATAAATATGAAAATAAGTTTTAAATCTAAGTAAAACTATTAAAAAAATAACAAAAAATTCTGGAATGATAATAATAAGGTAACAAGAATAGAGCTAAAAATGTAAAATC
This sequence comes from Scutellaria galericulata, assembly GCA_946896805.1. NCBI lineage: Eukaryota > Viridiplantae > Streptophyta > Magnoliopsida > Lamiales > Lamiaceae > Scutellaria > Scutellaria galericulata. The sequence continues at coordinate 1,651,058 of OX335792.1, read as the reverse complement.
AATAAATAATTTATGAAATTTAATAAAATTATATATAATGTATGAATTGTGTTAAAATATAAATAAAAGCAATTACAATTTTAAAAAGTATATAATAATAATATTAAAAGGCAATTCTTATGAAAATAATTTTGAAATAAATAGAAAATTATAATTAATCTTATAATTAATCCAAAAATTAGTTTTTGAAAAATCTGAATATTAAAAAAACATCTATATATTATTTTAAAATCTGAAAAAGTATTTTATGAATCTATAATTTTTTAAAATATATATACCAGTGTTTGGAATAATTGTAAATATTAATATAAATTTAATATATCTAAATTTCTATTAAATAAAAAATTAAAAACATTTTATATTTTTTGTTACAATTACATCAAATACATTATGTTATACAAATTTAAAATTATTTAATATTATGTGACAAGTCATGCAACATAAGAGAGAACTACGAGTGTGAATAATAACTCGATCCTCCAAGCTACTACCATGTAAATCATTAGATGTGTTGAACGGCCCAATTTTGAAAAGATTTTCCTTAAAATAAATGAAAGTAAACTTGATCTTGACCGAGAAGGCTGTAATGTAAAAGTAATTAGAAAATTGATCAACTATGTAACCACCACATTGTTTACAGATTCAAAGTGTAGGCAAAAGGAAACATGACAAGCTTATCTAAAGTGCTCTACTTTTGGCTGATAAGGAGTATTTACATTGCCTTGCTTACTTCACAGAAGTGCAGGTTCACAACTTGCAGCATATTATCTATGCTTAAATCACGAACATAGATCATATCCGAAATATTCAGATTCTTACAAAATCTTGATATGCGCTGCGCTGCGCTGCCACGTTATGCTAAATGTCAAAGAAAATATGATCTCAGATGGTCTAATGAAAATAAAACTACTTGATGAATACGAATATGCTTCAAATTGCTTACCTGTGATGAGAATGGTCGAGCACCTTGTCCAGCCCTCCAACGTACTTCCATGAAAATGTGCAAACCTGAACTTACGGAGAAGAACATTAGTAGGAAGCTTAGTGTATTAAGCTCATAATTGTTACATAGAAATGCTAAACAGCAATGAAGAAAATAAAACCTTTTAGTGGCCTAAGGATGAATTGCCAAGCATGATTGGCCATTCTTCTTAAAATCTTCGAAAAGCTGGTACCTGTAGAAAAGAAGCAGTTTATTAGAAATTTGGCTAGCTTCTTTGGTCTATACACAGATCAGATTCATTAATGTGTTCTGCAATGAAAGTGCTTTGATTTGAGAAATATGTGGACTTCATTAATCTACTGTTTTGATCAAGATTTCAAATTCTCATTCTTTTAATGTTTATATTGGTTTTTCTTGTTTACATTCATTACCATTCTCAAATCAGTTGTAGTGTGATCTCCAAAACCATGTTTCAAGTACACATCGTCGGTTTTGCTGAATACAGTATATGAATCCGTGATTTCAGATCCACCCATCAAATATCATATCAACATTTCTAAGTTTCATACACAAGCTGTTTTTTACTTCACTGACCTCTGATATTCTAGTTGTTGGGTTACAATTCCATTCAGCAGAAGCTCCGAGTCATAGATGGAAGCTCCTGCAGATAGAAAGTTAATGTCACGTGATTGCTCGGAGTGGCAAAACTGGCTTCAATCAAAAGTTAAGAAAAGTATAGACAATAAAAGACAAGATTGTACCTTTCTCAAGAAACTGTAAGCAAATTGTATAATCTTCTTTACATGAGATAATTAATAAATCATCAGGTATCAACTTATCCTTCATTCTGTCAGTCAATATATTCTGAACTGCCTGAAAAACATTTAAAGGAAACTGTAGCTCATTAAGTTGCTTCTATCTTATTCAATCATATTAATCAGTAAAACTCTTCTTTTGAAAAACAAAAGAACCGGAATGTTTAGATTATGTTTTATCATTGCCTTCTTCGTATCCTTGCTGCAATAATTTAACTTTGACGGTTTAAAGCTAAACTTACACTTCTTAAAGAATAGAAGAGTGACAGCAAACCAAAAGGCCATACCTCTCCCTGAACTGCCTTGACCAAGTCGTTTATCACATCTATACAAGGTTTCACGTTAGGGGTGATGAAGACTTTACGGCCCTGCTGATCAACAAAAAGAACACCTAAAGCATTTATCTTCAGTGAACTGCACCTTCTGTTTTAAAATGTAAGTGATGTATCACCTTTAAAAGTGGAAGCATGATAGCACGACTGAGTGAAACAGGCATGTTGAATCCAATTTCTTTTTCCTTTTTCTCATCTCTCAGGATGAAACTCTTTTCATCAATAACATAGCCAGCTTGTTGACAGCTCTCAAGCCATAAATGTGTCACCACAGGTTTGCCAAGAGCAATGGCTTCCATCATATTCCTTGTTCGTATAAATCTATCAGCTACAAAATGTGTTGCATTTGAGCAACATGATGCAATTGATAACCCTAGTCGTGCCACAATCTGTGACAAGGAATTAATAATGTTAACTGGTAATATGCAACATAGCTGAACAAAATAACAGGTGTATTTAAGCTATGACGGTTGATTGTATGACTACAGAGTACCTTTTTTTGCTGCTTGAGTATGCTTGTCTCCAAGTTCTGGCTGAACAAAATGCAAATCTTTTTCAACACTCTTCGCCTTCTTGAATCTTTTGGCAGAAAATCAGGCAGTGATTCAGTGTAACCCAATCTCACAAGCTCCTTCACTAGGGGAGATCTTGAAGAGGGGTTGATTGGTTGCTTTCTTTTGTCACTGCCTTCTAATACTTGCGCAGTTGTAGAATGCTCATTTGACAATAAGTTTGGCTTAATGTTATTTGAAGCATCAACAGAGGAAGATTTCCAATCATCTAATATACCACATTGCATTAATGGTTTGCCTGCATGAGACCCAACTAAAATCTGTACTTCCTTGTCATTAACAGATGAACTTAAATCAACAGCTCTCAAAGAATTTCCTGCCTGACCTCTTCCCAATTGAAATTTACGTCGCCTGTTATAGACTAAAAGCTTTGTTAGCCCATTGCATGTGTTGTCCTTCATTGTAGGATATATGTCCACATTATTCTCAATTTCTGCACATGGGGAACACTCATTACTTGAGCTAATTAAAAGGCGTGGCGTTTGTTGGCGTGTTCTTTTCCCTTTTGGATACACCCACATATTCAACTTTGAAAAACTCTTATCAACCACATTCAGATTTGAATTTTCCTTTCCTTTTGCTGTGACAGTTTTCTCTATGAGAGATGAACCAAAATCCGACTTCAAGCATGTTTGTACATCTTCATTGAAGCTAATCGTCTTTCTCCGTTTCAAAGAGGAATCCAACTTGATACCATCAGTTTTCTCTATTGATCTTCTACCACACAAACTATGATGTTTGTGAAACTCTTTCAAGCTACATTGGCCAGTAACTCCACATTTCTCTTGCTGCACAGTAATCCAGGGACGTGTTCCAAAGTTTCTGTTCTTTGTTTTTCCTTGGTTGCTGCTATTCAAGAACTCCCCATTTGTCAATTTTTTGGTTACTAAAGAATGAACAACAGTCCTCCTCTGGCGTTTACTTTGTTTTGCAGATGACAGTGATATGCTTTTTCCCTTTATAGTACAAATCTTGATACATTTTGATCGTTTCCCTTTGGATCTCCAACCTAATAAAGTATCCTCATTATTGGCAACATGATTTGATTTACACTTGTTATCCAAAAGTCCGTTGTCTGAACCATGATGGGTGTAACAAGCATCAAACCTGGGAGGAACTGCATGTATTAATTCTTCCATAGCTTCAGCAGCCACTTGAGTGTCCTGGCCAATATCTAATGCATCTGGCACAAGACTAAATTCTTCGACATTTTCCACTTTCTGCATTGATAATCCTGCATTGATCTGTTTGTCCAATTCCACAGAATCATATGCAGCATGAATTTCAGAATTTGATCCTATATTGCTAGAGTCATTGAAATTCAACATATCTGTATCTAGATCATTGGCACTTAACATATTTCCAGTCAGCTTCTCTTTTGACTTGAGATTGGAGATATTGTTCTGCAAGTTAACATTCTCAGATTCTTGATTAACAGATAAACAGCCAGATTTATCATCTTCAAAGTCAAAGATTGAGTCCTTATTCATTCTAAGTGAGGTGTAATCATCCTTCTCAATCTGATTTTCAGCCCAGTCAAAAGTCTTTAACTTGCTAGCAGAGGATCCCAGCTTTACTCTCTTTGCTAAACTTTGAGAACCCTTTGATCTCAGAGAGGGAGGTGATTTTATTATGTGGGTCTTTCGAGTTTGAATGTCTTTGTATGAGCCCAAATCATTAATTGAAAGATAGTGATCCACAAATCTGAGGGCCTTATCAGGTGCTTCTGCATCTTCCGGAGATTCAACATATTTAAATTCTGCAAGCTTACTTTCATAATCCGTATAATTCCCCGAACCCATAAACTTAGACCCCTGTGAAGACAACTTTCTCTCATCAAAAGATTCTTCTGTCAAACTTTCTCTTATTAGATTTAAGAAACCTGGGTCCAAAATAATTGGATTTTGAGCTGGTGACTTGGAGACTACACTCTCCACAACCTCGTGATGCTCTTGAAATCCATTATCACTCCTTTTAAATCTAGCTGAATCAAGATGCACATGCTCACTAACCTTGTTATCTACCCTCTGAAGACAACCTGCAGCAAAGAGAGAATTACTGTAGCTAATTGACATGGAATAGAACTAAAAATCTGCATAGGCCATCAAAGTTTAAGCTACTACATTATCAAGGTTTGAGTTTCACATACATATATGCTCAAGCAAATTCAGAGCTTTGGATTGATATTAGTGCCTTTAGCCAATTTGACAGCATGTCACAATAGCATATGATCATATTGGATTGAATTGTTTGTTGTCTTGAAATTAATTTAAAGGAAGATTGAACTAAGTGAAGCTTCAAGCCCCTTCTTTCATAATCAGATAAGTCATAGAATTGATTACCAGCACGAACTCGCCGTCTTCTGAGCAATCCTGTAGCATTCCTTCCAGACAATCTCCCAATTCCAGGAAAACTCCCATTCACCAAACTTACACCGTCATTTTGGACCTCTCCTTCATCATCACTATCAACCACTACTTCTTTCTCACAGTAATCTTCCATCTGATCTCCTGAATATCGAGTAGATTCACATTCATCCAAAACCTCAGTGTTCACATCAAGATTTACTGTGTCGTCGCAGGGGACAGTGTATTCATACTCATCCTCCATTCTGTTTCAAAACTTCTCCTTTTTATCCTGTCTCAAAACCACAACAAGTTTGTTATTGCATCAGCTATCTCATGAGTGATGGAAATCAACATTTATACAAAAAAAAAATTATTAAGCATCGTGATTTTATTTCCCCTTCCTATATTTAATTCGATCATTCCTCAACTGGATGATGATAGTACCACCACCACCATCATAACTTGCACAAAACTAACTGAAAATACACCAAAATAGAAGGAAAATAAACACACACACAATAAGCATCAATACATACCAAAAGAGAAAAAAGAGGAGGAAGAACAGTAATGGGGAAAGCTTATTCACCTCAAAATATTGGAGCACGTGAGAGAGCATAGTCCAGATTATTTCATCGTCGTTTAGAGTGATTAGGGTTTCAGTGAACTGCAGATATACGCAAATAGGCAGTCGAAAATGAGAGGAATTCATGGAAATGGAGGATCCCAAAAATCAAAATGGGGAAGATGATTAGTACTTCCCAAATTTTGGAGGGAAATAAGACACATAAAAATCAAACATAATAAATTGAATTTATCAAATACAGCATCAGGGCATTTGGTCTAGTGGTATGATTCTCGCTTAGGGTGCGAGAGGTCCCGAGTTCAATTCTCGGAATGCCCCCCAATTTAGTGATTTTCATAATTTATTTGTCCATATAATCCTTTTGTTTTTTTTTTCCAATAAAATTATTTATTGGAAAGAAAAGATTTTTAAGTCCTTCATAAGTTTTTTTGTGATTTTCTTAATTTATTTGTTCACATAATCCTTTACTTTTTTCCAATCAATTATTTATTGGGAAAAAAAGTTTTTTAGTGTTTTATTTTTAACTCATTGGATTTTTTATTTTCTATCTTTCACCTTTAAATTTTTAGTCTTATTATGTTCACAATGTATGTTTTTTATTGGACAAAAAAAAATAAAAAGATTTTTAGTCCTTTATAAGTTTTTTAGTGATTTTCTTAATTTATTTGTCCCATAATCCTTTACTTTTTTCCAATAAAATTATTTATTGGGAAAAAAAGTTTTTTAATCTTTTATATTTGACTCATTAGATTTTTAATTTTATATCTTTCACCTTTAAATTTTTAGTCTTATATGTTCATAATGTATACGTTTTTTAGTTCTCTATGTTTGACTCATTAAATTTATAGTCCTCTATCTTTCACCTTTTAACTTTTGATCATCTATGTTTACAAAATTTCATTTTTTAGTCCTTTTACCTGTAATAGTAAATAATTTTTTTTTTCTTAATTATATTTAATCTTAACACCAAATCTTTTTTATTCATCTAACATGTCTAGATTATTATTAATAATTAAAAATTATATTTTTCATCCCGATACGAGTTAGTTAGAGTTTTGTGAGTATAAGAAATAAAATATTTTAGCATCAAAATTGATATTAAATAATTAACAAATTTATTTTTCACAAATTATACATTTCGTGCCAAAAACAGATAACACAAAAGTAAAAAATTGACATTAATCATATTCCACTAACTCTCAAATTATACCAAATGATCCACGAGGTTGCGGCCAATTAAATTCTCCAATAGATAAATTGATATAATTTGAGAACTAGCAAAATATGATTAATGTTATTTTTTTAGTTTTGTGTTATTCGTTTCTAGCAGTAAATGTATATAATTTGTGAAAAATAAAATTCTTATTTGCTTAATATTTATTCTGATGCTAAAATGATTTATTTCCCATAATCACAAAACTTTAACTCACTCGTATCGGGATGAAAACTAGAATTTTAATTATTAATATTAATTTAGACATGTTAGTTGAATAAAAACTTTTTTTGGTGTTAAAATTAAATTGTAATTAAAAAAAAAAAGTTACCTACTATTACAGGTAAAATGACTAAAATTGATATTTTTTTAAACATAGAAGACTAAAAATCAAAATGTGAAAGATAGAGGATTAAAAATGATATTTTTTAAACATAGAGGACTAAAAATCAAAAGGTAAAAGATAGTGGACTAAAAATTTAGGGTATGTTTGTTTCGGGTTTCACGAATCCGGATTTGAGATTTTAAAATCTCAAATCTTCGTTTGTTAGGAGATTTAAATTATGATTATAAAATCCACTCAAATACTATTTTATTTAAAGAAAACATAATAATTAACCCCACACTCTAACCTATTAATACACATATTTCAATACACACTTAAATTTTTACTATTACAATCATCCAATCATTACTATTATATTAATTAATAATATAATATTACACTTATTAACTTTTTCCAACATTGATTTGACATATACAGTAACAATCATACCCTATAAAATCTCATAACAAACACAGATTTTAACTATTCACCTTTATTTACAAATCCCAGGTTTCAAAACGGATTTCCTCAATCCTACATAAACCCGAAACAAACATACCCTTAATGAGTCAAACATAGAGGACAAAAAAACTTTTTTTCCCTTATTTATTTGTCCATATAATCCTTTACTTTTTTCCAATAAAATTATTTAGCACAGGATTTCCTATAATTTTATGAGATATTTCTGTAACTCTTTTATTTATTTGTGTGTGTACTTTTTTTTTTTTTTTTAATGTTTAAACTTTCACTACACGTTAATATGAAGATGGTGGTGGAATTTAAATTTGGGTAACATAGTGTGATGAAAATAGAACTATATGATTATAGTACGAAATATAATAATACAATCTAGATTTTAATGGTATGAATTAGTGTAGATGGTAAAATAAAAATAAAATAAAAAAGATAACAATGTCTAAAATCTAAAAAGATAAGATTGAACGTTTAAAATCTGTTAAAAAAACAATTTTTTCCATCACAAGCAACTGGAAATGAAAATGTTTTTTTTTTTTTTAATATAGATACCTTTATTAATAGCCACTTGCAATGAAAAAATTAATCAAACTTTAAAATTTGTTAGATGTTAGTCAAATATTCACATTTTAATATTTTTCTTCAAACCACTACATTCGTTTATCTCGTGATTTTTGTCTAACACGAGTCTTGATCAGAATTTTAATTTGAATCACACGAGTTTTCTTCCCAATTTCACAACACTATCAACACACTATCTTGTATAAAAGAATCATAGCTCAAAACATATAACTCTATTCTACCTAAAAAAAAAAAGCATAATTGACCAAAATGATTTAAAAATCAAAACTTGAGTACACAACAATTTAACAAAAATATATAAGCGGGGTGATAATGAATTTTACAAAGGGTATTTTAAATGCTTTATGCACACATATTTTGCATTTGTAAAAGAAAAAAAAACAATTGTAGAAATGTTACTAAATTATGACACCAATACTAAATGACAAACTAGATATTAGTTCGTACTAAAGTGATGTTATTTGTTTTTTTCAAATAATGCTAAATATCAATTAAGATCAATATGACACTAAAAGAAAAAAAAAATTTGTAGAAATGTTACTAAATTATGACACTTATACTAAATGACATAATAGATATTAGTTTGTACTAAAGTGATGTTATTTGTTTTTTTTTCAATTAATGCTAAACATTAATTAAGATCAATATGACACTAAACTTATATTCTTGCATCACTTATGATCTATCTGAAATTTTAATCTAATTTTATCATAGGCATGATTTAATTCATGTTTTGATTTATTTGCTTAGTTTGTATCAAATGGGTGAGATGATGGTAACAGAACAAGTTCACTTTTCCTTATTTGATACTCAATTCGAGAGGAAAATTATAGTCAGGTAATTTTAAGGGCAAAAGTTCAAATATGCACCTAATGTTTCAGTGGAGGTGTAAATTTATAGTTAATTTTTTTTTTTTGGAGTAAAAATAAGTAAAAGTCATTTTTTTAAGAGTATTTTATCACTAAATAGACATGTTTGCTCATTAACTAATGATTGTTATGAAAAATCTTATTTTAGATAGATAATTTTTTTTTAGGTTGTTAGTTATGATTATTCTATTTTTTTGTTCAAATAATTTTTAATAAAAAAATTGCAACCAATAAAATTAATTAAATTAAAAATTATATTACAAAATTTTGTTAATGGATTTTATGATATAATTCAAATCAAACATAAAATTCAGGTTAATAACTCCAAAAATATATATTTTTTTTTTTACAAAATTCCTCCACATTCAAATCATTATTTAATATTGATTAAGTGAATGAACCATAAATCCAACAAAATTTAAATATATAAAAAAATCAAAAACGTTTTTCCCCCAAACTTACACCTATGTTTTATATATAAAATTTTGTTGGATTTATGGTTATATATAAACTTTCAAAACTTTTTTTTTCCAAACTTACACCTATGTTATATATAAAATTTCTAATTTTTTTTTATATATTTAGGATTTTGTTGGATTAATGGTTCATTCACTTAATCAATATTAAAAAATGATTTGAATGTAGAGGAATTTTGTAAAATTGGTTTTTATTTTTTGAGAGCCTAACCTTAATTTCATGCTTGATTCGAATTATATCATAAAATTCGTTAACAAAATTTTGTTATACTATTGATTTTTAATTTAATTAATTTAATTGGTTTCAATTTTTTTTATTAAAAATTATTTAACCACAAAAAATAGAATAATCATAACTAGCAACCTAAAAAATAATAATAATCTAGAAAAAGATTTTTCATAATAGCATTTAGTTGATGAGCAAATATGTCTATTTAGTGGTAAAATGCTCCAAAAAAGATAACTTTTGTGTATTTTTACTCAAAAAAATAAAAAATTTAAGTGTAAATTTACACCTCCACACAAACGTTGGGTATATATTTACACCTTTGCACTAATTTTAATATAAGCCCATGCTTAGTATCGAACTCATGTTTGAATACATAACTTGATTAAAAACAACTAATAATTAAAAAAATGAAATAATTTTAATATAAACCCATGCCTAGTATCAAACTCATGTTTGGATACACAACTTGATTAAAAATAATAAATAAATAATAATTAAAAAATTGAAATAGAAAAAGGGGCATTCCGAGAATCGAACTCGGGACCTCTCGCACCCAAAGCGAGAATCATACCACTAGACCAAATGCCCTACTTGTGAAGTTTGTAATACATAAATTATTAATCATTATCTTTATTTTATTCAATTATACATTTACGAATATATATATATATATATATATATATATATTTTAAAGAATTAATCAGTGGGACCAAGCCTAAGGATTTAAAAAATAATATTGCAGAATTTATCAGACGTCATTTTCATGTGTAATTTTTACGCAACCATTCCGATTTTAATTTATCAATCAACTTTAAAGTGATACTTTGAGACATTGTTGGAGGTTGAGGTTGTACCAAGGATCTGGAGCTATATTTGGAATTTCTTAAAAATAGATTTTATTGAAATTGTATAGATGTTGTAATTGTGTTGTGACCAGATTGATTTCTCAATTGAATAAAATTTTTCGAATGATCTTAAAGTATATGTCGATCTTATTTGTACATGTAATAAATTTTGAATTCTAGACAGAATATTTACATTTTTTACTTTATATAAACATTACTTATCTAAAGAAACCTTTATAAGACCTTAAACACTAATGGTTAATTAGGCTTAGGGTATGTTCTTGGTGATGATATTAATGGATCCAAGAGTTATAAAAAAATGATTAACTGTATTTTTTATTATTATTTAGAAGTTTTATATCTTGCAATAAAAAAGTTGCAACTATCCACTTGGCTAGTGCAGAGCCCATTTTGCCCTTATAAAGCCTTTATTAAATTCCCATCATAGGAGAATGATGACCAATGAGGTGAGAGAGAATCCAGGCATGGCTTAGTTGTCATCATCATTTTTTCTTGTCTCATTATATTTGCATGACGCTGTTTTAATTAACTCCTCTTTTCTTTCAATATAAATTAATTAAATTAAATCAAATCTCTTCTTCCTCACTTGCTAGTTTACAGTTGCAGAAAATGTTGAGGGCTCGATTCAGGTTTCCCTCTCTCTCTATATATATCTTTCTCTCTCTTCTTCTTCTATATGTTCTAATTTTAATTTTTCTCAGAAAATGCTCCAGTTTGAGAGTTTTGGTAGCTTCAAGTTTTCACAGACAATTTTCTGCGCATACAGAAAGGTAAGATTTGTTTATGTTTTCAACTGATCAGCTTTAATTTCCTTTATTTACTTGTGTAACTAAATTACTGCAATATTAATTAATTTGTAGACATTTTCACCTTTTGTGCCTAAGTAAAGTTTTACCTCAAGATTTATCATTCTTTTGGAGTGATTTTTAAGCTTAATCAATTGAATTAAATCTGATTTGTAGTATTATTCATACATTGATCAGATATTTTCTTGGGCTTGTGATTTATACCCATATTTTCTTGGCCTTGTGATTTATGCCCAATTTTTTTAAGAAAAAAAAAAGTGTGAAACCAATTCAATTTAAAAAAAACATGATACACACTTTCCCTACTATTCATTATTGTGTGAAGTATGGAACAAGTTGGTCACTTAGATGCTTTCATGATGCTTGTGAATTTGACAAAGTGAGTTGAATTATTTTATTTTATTTTTCAATATTAAATCCCAAAAGGGTGTTTTGAAATTCAGGAAATTAGAAGGCAAGGTAGCTCTAATCACAGGGGCAGCAAGTGGGATAGGCAGAGAAACAGCAACCAAGTTCATCAACAATGGTGCCAAAGTAATACTTGCTGATATTAAAAAAGATGCGGGCCAGGAAACGGCCCGTGAGCTCGGCCCGAACGCAACCTTCGTCCCGTGTGATGTCACCAAAGAATCCGACATCTCAGAGGCGGTGGACTTCACCATCTCCAAGCTCGGCCACCTCGACATAATGTACAACAATGCAGGCATTGCTTGCCACACTCCACCGAGCATAGTCGACTTGGACATGGCCACGTTCGACAGAGTCATGGCCATCAATGTCCGAGGAGTGGTGTCGGGGATCAAACACGGGGCCCGTGTCATGATCCCGCGACAGAGAGGTGTGATCCTCTGCACAGCCAGTGTGACTGGACTTATGGGGGGATTAGCACAGCACACTTATTCTGTGTCAAAGAGTAGTGTGATTGGGATTGTGAAATCAGGGGCTTCTGAGCTTAGTAAACATGGGATTAGGATAAATTGTATATCTCCAATGGCTATTCCAACCCCCTTTGTGATTGATGAGCTGAAGAAGTACTATCCGGGGGCTGATCTGCTGAGGCTGGTGCAGATGGTGCAGGGGTTCAGTGTGTTGAAAGGGGCTGTTTGTGAGCCCTGTGACATTGCAAATGCTGCTGTGTTTCTTGCATCTGATGATGCCAAGTTTGTTAGTGGGCATAATCTAGTGGTGGATGGTGGGTTCACATCGTTCAAGAATATGAGCCTCCCCACACCAGATCAATTCTCATGATTATATATAAGTGCATCTTTTGATAGTTTCTTTTTAGTCCCTTTTTCTTGATAATTTATTCAGAAAAGGAGCTTAATTACACTGACCAATTAGCTAAAGCCATTGATTCTGTGTTGTAGGAAATATGATTGAATGAATGGCTGTATTTCATGATTTGATATATATTTAATGAGAGCAATAATGGAAATAGATATGTGATGATGATTTTTTGCTTCTTTCACCAAAACACAACACGTGAGGTAAAAGATATTGGTTTCATGCAGAATTTTCAAGAAATTATTTGTTGATCCAATTAAAGTAGGATTATCATATTAGTTAGATGATATTTAATTCGAACTAGCAAAATGATAGTCCACTTTAATCATATTTATTTTTGACCGAGAATAATAGATTTTAGCTAGACGCAACAAATTTTCCTTATGTCCAAATATTGTCAATAAAATTGGTTGGTGACTATTTTGGAAGTTGTCGCTCATTTGATCAAGCCTATATTTTTGTCGCTAAAACTTTCAGACTACTGATCAAAGGTTGGTTATGAGCATTTAAACTATTACCATGTTGTTGGTCTAAAGTGGTCAGAGGTTCGAAGGAATGAATGAACCTCTATTAAATTTTTACTTTTAAGAACTTTTTTATAAAATAGTTACTGAATTCTATAATATAATACATCAACTTGGTCAAATCAGTAAGTTGACAGAATATGTTGTTTTAGTTTACTGTTTTAGAATATACAGTATGCAGCGGAAATACTTAGATATAATTTCTTTTGTAAAAACATTTTCTTTTCAAAATATGATTTTCTCAAAGTTGTTTATGTAGTATGAGCAGGATAGATATAAGATGCAACAACTAAATATAAAGCAATGGACATATGAGGGTTTATAGAGGTTCAAATGTGGTGTGATCTTTCTACGTCTTATTTTCTCCTTCACTAAGGAGGAACTTCAATCGGGAAAATTTATTTTACAAGTCTCAAATTTACAAACCAACCCCTAACAAGTAATCACCTACTAGAATCAGAAAGATTCCTAGGCTAATCCCACACAGGGTCAACAAACTCACATAGAGTTACAAGCATTAAAAACACTTAAGACTAACACTCAATGATGATCTAGATTCTTCCCACTGAGGACACTGATAAAACAACCTAGCACACAACACAAATGGTTAAAAGTATATGATTCTTCAACTGGTGTTTCGAAGACAACATTGAGATCTGAAGTTCCGAAACACTCGTAGGCTTGGCAGCTTCAGTGAGGTTAAGTGACTGAAACTTGAGAGAAAACTTGCGTTTGCTTAAGAGAAATTGAGAGATAATAGTTTCAGTTGTTTTCTCCAATCAACTTTACCTTCTTATATACTTGTAGGAAAATGTGTCCGTTGAAGAGAGACACACTTCATCTTGAATTTGAAATCCTTGATCTTATTAGATATTCGCATTAAATGTTTATGGAAAATTGGGGAAAAGTGTATGTCCTTCTCTGCAGGGCATTAATGGCGCAACTCCTCGACAACAGGTCATTTGCAGGTTCTCGGTTCAAATGGTAGCGCGTCATTGGTTGATTGCTAACTTCCCTACCGGCTACTTTGATAAGGCTTAATCCTCGTATGCATTGATCTTTCTCGTACTACAATATTTAAGAGGGTTGTATTCCTGCTCCCCGATCAGAATGCAGTAGCTACTTTCTATTTTGCGCCAGCTTTCCGTTCTGAACAACTTACTGTTCTGAACTGCTTACTTTCGGCACAATTTACCGTTCTAGACCTGCTTTCTGTTCTAAACCAGCAGAAATCTCCCAATCCTCCTTATTGCTTACTTTGTGCTGCTTACTGAATAGCGGTATCCGATAGCGCTCTTTTGCAGAATCCTGCTGCTATCAGTAACCTTCAGTTTTCTGATTCCCACAAATCTTCTTACTTCATCTCAAAATATAAACTTAACAAAACTAGGTATTCACATAAACATTGTGGAAAAAATGGGGTACTCCTAATCCTTATACATAACTACTTTGTTTCATCAAAATCTATACAGAAATATTCCACACATGTCACACCTAATATATGCATAAAAGTGATATAATCAACATACATGTAACATGTGTTAATTAATCTATCTTGTTAAAATAAATCATGGTGCAATTTTAGAATTATTTGTTATGTTTTGATGTTTTATCTTATAATATTTTATTAACTTTAATGCATGTCGTATGTTAATTGATGATGTAATTTATATATATGAGTGTGAAAACTATTTTCGAATATATGAATGAACATTGAAATATATTTTGGTGATCACAATAAAGACATAATTTTCAACATCAGATATTTACTAAAATCAACATATATCATTATTTCTCTTGAATAAAAAAAAAAAAAACCCATCGAAATAACTTTATTTAAAGGTAGAATTCGCAAATTTATAAAAAGCTCATTTTGGCTTGTCGGACATTTTTCTGAAATCTCTCTTTCAACATTTATTGGGATAAGGTTTTGTTTGGTGGCGAGATAATAATTCCATTTTAAAACATTATCTTTAATTCGTTCTTTTTAATTTGTTAAACATAATGTTACATAAATATATCACATTATTTAAATAAAATATAATTTTTACCCTTCTTCTTCGCTCGTTTTCGAAAATTATTCACATCAGTTATTTATAAGCATTATGTATTCTCAAAAATTTAATTTATACTTCTCTTACATTGGTTTTTTTGTTTCTTTTAACAATTCCTGCTAGAAAACAAAAGTAAAAAGTAAAAGCCCAAACAATCTGTTTATAAATTACATTTGCAACAAATACGCAATGTTGATATTTTCTTTAATTTATTAGATAATTCTATCTGTGCCTAAATCCATATTTATGGGGAGACTCCTTATATTTATTTTTTATGCAAAAATAGGAAATATTGTTAGAGCTGAGGTTGTCAACTCATAATTTAATCTTATTCTTCTTTAATTTTTTGTGTAATTTAATTTAGATAATAAATTATTTTCAAGTCATAATCATTTTCCAACTTCATGTCCTATATCTTTAAATTTAATTTGTTTATTTGTTTTTGTTTTAAAATAGAAACAAAAAATAATTAGATATTGTTTGTTGTATACGTTAGAAAGGGATAAGGAAACAGCAGACCTACTTCGCGCCTCTCTTCTGCATTGCTGAGTTTTTAAATGGCAATCGCAGCCGCTAACTGCTGTTTCTCCGCCGTAACCTTCACCGGCGGCCGCGCTACCCACCGCCTCTTTTCCAATTGCCGAAGACCTAATTATGTATCCAGTGTTCGTAAACCCTCCGACGATATAAATCTCTTTCCGGTGAAAGGAAAATCCAATAAATCACCGCGCAAATCCTCCGTTGAGGTATAATAAAAGCTCATTTTATCTGGTGGTGTTTTACCTGGTTTCATATATTTGATCCTTCAACGGAGAAATTATTGTCTGTCTAATCTTAAGGACTCTTGTTCTATGAAGTCCCTTGGTTAAAGTTCATGAATACTTTATTGTGTAGAAGCTAGTATTAGTATGTTTTGCTTAAAGTAAAGTTTTAAGCTTATGATTTATGATTACATTTTATACCTTATTTTGTAATGCATTTTTTTATTTTTTATTTTTTGGTGGTGAGAAGGCTGGGATCCTTGTACATGCAATTCAAAACAAAAGAATGTAGAAAAGGTTTATTATCAACATTTCAATCATGAGGTTTATTTGTTATGTTGGTCTTGACTCCAGAATGAAGTTATCACACAGAAGTTTCAACAGAAATCACGAGATGAAAATCCCTTTTCAAATGCTGATAGTAGAAGTGGTAGAAATAAAACCGGGCGATCCCAATCTACAGAATCCAAATCAAGCGGTGTACAGAAGAAAGGGGACAGGGAAATCCTGGTTGACTTGGGCGGGCAACAGGTATACTAATTGTTCGCTATAAAGGTTTTTGGTTTATATATTTTTTTATTGTCCAAGTGTTCAATTTCCTTTTTATTCGGATGTGGATGGCGAGATGAATGGCACTGTGAATTAGTGGTTGATTGTAAAACTTGATATGGAAAATATAGAATTTGGTCATGCTGTCTTGTATTCGCTTGTTCATTGTCATGTAGTGGTGGTACAAAAGACTATATTGAACATAGTCATGGTTACATCATCGGTCCTGCTTAAATCAATCTTAGATGCACTTTCTCAAGAAAGTTATTGGTGTTTATGTCTTGTATCACATCAGCTCTTTATCAAATTGATTACAGTAGTGAAACCGTCATTCTTATGTTTGGCGGATTAAGATTATCTGTCCCTTTTGTTGTTAAATTAACCCAGCATCTTTTAGATGGATATAACTGAGTTATGGTTTCATGCAAAAAATTTTTTTCCGCAACATGTGGACACTTTTCCTGGGATTGTCATAAGCAGCAGTATCTCTGGTATTTTTAGCTGAAGTCCACTGATTTAGTTCCTTAAGCCTAATCAATCATCTTTCCCAGGTAGAGACGGGTAATCTTCAAGATGCTTCTTTTCTTAATGCTGTTGTTAAGGTAAATAACTAATACTTTGAAATTCTAGTTTTGTTAATGTTGAAATTAACTTTCACTTTCTTGTCATATCTGCAGTGTATAGATCCAAGACTTTTTTCTTTATCATATCTTTTCTTTTCTGTGCAGGCTTATACTTTTTACATTGTGCTCTAGATGCTCTGACTCTGACTACATCTCTATTTTTAGTTTTTATGGTTACTTTTGTCAGCATGTAGATTCTGTTTGTATGATTACCAGCTCTATGTCACCAATGCTTAAGATAAAGACATGGTCTTTGTTTAATTATTTGAAAAACCATATTTTATATTCTACCATGATCTAGCATTAAAAATGGACCAGTATTGATTGATACATGACAGCACTATACTCTTTTTAACTGTAATAATCTTTTAAAAGAGTTGCTAAACTTGAAGGCAGACTCGTGAATAAAAAACAGTTACTAAATTCAATTGCATTTTATAGTTGTTACTCCAATAAACGTGATGAAGTGTTTACTCCATAAGGTGCTGTCAGAAAAGAATCGTATTAACTACACATTGCAAATATCATTTTCATTGTGAAGCATACTATTCACCATGCGTCCCTTACTTGAAATGGCACATGAAAAGTCTAAAGGTGTTAACTAGTTAGTGAGTATTTTATGCAGTTGGTCATATAGGTATGTGAAATTTGCTTTCTTGTCTGCATCAGAAATGATCCATGATCACTTTTATTTATCTTTGTCAGCATTTAGTTTCTTCCATCATGAAATGTCCAACTGTGAAAATCAGTTTGTGAATATTGTCTGCTATGAAACATAGTTACACACATGTTTAGGAAAATCCTTTGTCATCTACATATGGAAATGGTTGACCTTTTCAGTTCTTTGTTAGTGAATAATATTCTGTGTTTTCCTCCAACGGTACTTTTATTAAAGTTCAAATGACCACATGATCGAACTTTGTGCCGAATTTTTATATTGGCCTTGTTTTATAATTCAAGTATGTTTATAGTTGCCTTTTTTCTTATTTCCTTCTTCATTTAGGTATACTGCACCCACACTGCACCAGACTATTCCCTTCCTTGGCAGAAACAGAGACAGTATACAAGTACTGGAAGGCATGTCGGAGCTACCTTTTCTTTCTACGTTTATTATTATTATTATTTTTTCCCTTCAGTAAAATTTACCAGAATTTTAGTTGAAAGCATTTCTAAATAATGCTCCTAATGTTAACCCTTTCCACATGCAGCCTGATGAAAATTTTGATTTACTATGCAGTGCTTTCATGATCGGGGATGGCAAGCTGTTGACAAATGCACACTGTGTCGAGCATAATACACAGGTAAGCTCAGAATATTTAACACCTTCACATT
Source organism: Scutellaria galericulata (assembly GCA_946896805.1). Lineage (NCBI taxonomy): Eukaryota > Viridiplantae > Streptophyta > Magnoliopsida > Lamiales > Lamiaceae > Scutellaria > Scutellaria galericulata. The sequence goes on along the minus strand of OX335792.1, from coordinate 1,632,498 downwards.
TCTTCTTTAAGAATAAGTTGCATAATTAACAAGTTGGATTTATTAAGTGGAGGGAAATGAGGCATCTTTTGCATCGGAGTCCTAACTCAGTAATTAGTCATGTATATCTGGTGAATCTTGAACCTGATCTTGCTCTGCCTTCAATTTTCCTGCATTAGGGATGCTGCTGACTGATAGAATTGAAAAAAGATCGATATGTGTGCTACTTTGGTTTCTCTTTTAAAGGACACATTTTTCTATAAATAGGCTATCTTCAAATGAGTTTGATAACCATTTTCCTACCTAATTTATTGAAGCTATAGCAACAAGTGGACCATGTATAGTGCACCTGTCGATATAAATTAAAATTTGAGTAATAATAGGGATGCTTATTATGGGATGCGGACTGGTTATGTGAAGTGAACTTGATTGTTAAATCAAAGCCATTATGACCTTGTTCAATTCTCTTATGGTATGCGCGGCCAAAGAATTGGAATCACGACCAAAAAAAAAAAAAAAAAAAACCTCTATGCATCATCATCTCAGGTTTTTATATAGCTTTGCACATACTCAAGCAAACTAAGCAAAGATACTGAGTTACTTTTGTCTTTGGTCTACCCCTTGCCACCTTCAAACCTCATCCCCCACACCAACTAAAAAAAGTAGAAAAAAACAAGAAATAAATCTTATTCTTTTATTTATATCATGCGTATAGAAATCACTTAAAATGATTTCAGTTACATTGTCAAATTCTTTTTTCTCATAGTCGTGTCTATCAGTATTGGAATCATCCATTATCATTTCAGTTAAAGTATCAGGTTCAGAAAATTACTGGCAGGTTAAATATCACTTTCTAATGACAATGTAAATTATGCAACTTTTCTTGGTTATCTGCTAAAGTCATCTTTAAACACCAGATCTAGGATAGATGCTATTATATCTGGTTTCTTTAAATTGAAGGAGCTCTATCTAATAGATTTTGTCAATATTTACAAATAGGCACAATTTCATTTTCTTCTTCTTTAAAAAAACGGGGGGGGGGGGGGGGGTGTGATTTGAGGAATTTTAAATCTTTATGCCAATAAATCCATCATTTATAAGTCAAGTTTTTTTATATCTATTTATTATTATCCAATATCTTTCTAATACTTTTTTTTTTTAACTAAAAGTCTTTACTTTTATCATAGTCCATTTTCCTCCAATCAATGGAATTTAAGCTAAATGATTGGAAATCAAGGTTGTGTCTATCCAAGCTTAATTCCTCGTCCTCATTTGCACTCATAGGGGTGCTTCAGTCATTTGTTGTTTAATTGATATCTCATTGCAGGTTAAAGTAAAAAGAAGAGGGGATGATACAAAATATGTTGCCAAGGTAGCCTTCTTTGAGATTGAATTATGCACTCTCACTACATTCCTCTTTTGTTTATGTTCTCCATGGTACATCTTAGATTCTTAATACTCCTCGATAGTGTAATAAGGGGTATTGATCATATGAACACCTAGGAATAAATGCCTAAGAATGAATTGATTTGATCTCATATACTATCTGGCCATTTGGCACTGTCCTTGATGCATTAGATAACATTAATCCTATCTCCACAGTACATAAAAATGAAGGTCTTTATTTTTTCTTACTCTAAATGTTTAAGTTTTATAACACAACTAAGTACTGAGATACATACTAATGGAGTTGATTTTGCCATATATGTCCTAATTGACCTAAGAGAACAATGGAAAATCAAGAGAAGAAGAAGAGGGAGATGGACTGTATGTGGACCATTAAATGAGTGGTCCAGCCTATATCTTAGAGATTATGTCTGCATTCCACCGTAATAGAGGCTATAACTTTTACCAGCAACTTCATTCAACTGAATATCTTTTTGTTTGGCGTTGATGACTTGTCTGCATTCATAAGTCATGTAATATGGTTTTCAGATGTTTGTTTCTGGCTTGCTCCTTTCTCCTTTCAATCAAAACTAGAAATGTTCTAGTTTAAATTGCTTGGCCATTAGGATTTATTCCATGTGCGCCCTTCTTTGTATATTCCTTTATGATTATTTTGTTTCTGGGGCTTGCACTATGAGGAATAAGGAACTCATATTGGAGTCTTGATTATGGCACTCATTCATACTCAGTGCTGATCACAGGTTCTTGCAAGAGGTGTAGAATGTGATATAGCTCTGCTTTTTGTTGAAAGCAAGACATTCTGGGAGGGAACTGAGCCCCTTCAGTTTGGACACTTACCAAACTTACAGGTTTTCTTCTGTCTTTCTCTGCTTTCCTACCAAGAACCCTTGATTTTGCGCCTTAGTCTTTTCATATATGCATGCTATATGTTCTGTTGAAGATCAATTCACTTATTCAATGATTCTCAGTGCAACTGTTCATGAACAAGAGTTACCAGCATGAGATTATGATTGAAAAAACTTTCCCCTGATTGGAGTATTCCACCATCCATGTTTAACTAGTTGAAATATTAGAAACCCATCGACCAAGGTTTACATGGTAGCATTCTATTGATAAAATTTATAGTGTTATGCTGTATGCCATCTCTTCATATCTAATACATTGACCTTACCCTAGCCGCCCTTCACCTCCCCTCTCTCTCCCTCTCCCTCTTCTCCAACCAAAGTCTCCTTACCAACCAGAGTTTTTTTTTTTTTTTTTTTTTTTGAGCTTTGTTATTTTATTTGGGATTTCCCCCCTCTTTCTCCTCTATGTGGGAGTGGTTTCTCCTCTATGTTGGTTTATCCTCTTTGTAGGAGTTGGGTTTTCCGCTCTAGTATTTTATTTACAGATGTACTCAGTTTTGAGTAGATCTTCTATTTGGACTCAATTGAGAGATTGACATCCTTTTGAAGATGGATCTGTGAAAGTTTTGAGTACATGCAGTTATCCTTATCAACAACCTTAGAGAGGATTGAGAACTAGGATCAGTGTTTGAGCGAAACTTATAGTGTTTTCTTCCATTTAGTGTGGCAATTTGCTTAGTTTTAGCATATGCTTTTTTTGTTTTTTAAGAAATTTTATGGCATATGCTATAGACATAGAGACTTGCAGATAGCTACATGAAATTTGTTAATAGGATTGACTTCAAATTTAATTTTATGTCACAATCATAAGACATAATTTCTTACTTGTCCGTGCACATCTTTTCTATCCCCCCTTAAATTTGCAGGATTCGGTGACTGTTGTAGGTTACCCTCTTGGAGGAGAAACCATATCAGTGTCTAAGGGTGTCGTATCAAGAATTGAGGTTAGTATGAAGCTCCCAGATTAGATATTAACATATGCATGGTGTACCATTTATTAAAGTTTTTAAGGTTTTTGTGGTGTGGGATTGTTCAATAAATATCTTTGATGAAGCACTATTGGATGTTAGAGCTTTTACATCTGCTGAACTGCCAACACAAGAAAAGGTCGTATATGGTGTTTTGATTGCATAAGATCTTTCATATTCATTTGCAAAAATGAAACTAATTCTGCTTACAACAAATAATGAAAGCTCTTAACTCTTAAACTTTAATGGACCAACCTTTATTGTTTAGTGGTTATACTTTAAGTTTGAACCTTGAAGCCTTTTTTTTGTTTATGTTTCTGGCAACATGGAAGTAACATATGGAGGAGTATTCAACTATCATAAATTGTATATTTGAGTATCTGGTGTAGTACAAGTTGGTTTGTATAGTGAATGACAAAAACAATTAAGTTTGATCGACGAAAAAAATACCTAGAATATATAAAATTACAGTCATTATTTTGCATTTAGCATGCTCTAAGATTATCCCACATTTTCTGGCTGTGTAAATTTTAATGGAAAGTGAGAAAAAAGATCAAGAGTTATATCCTGATATTTGTATCTATGTGCTGCAAATATCTATGTGCTGCAAATAAGATCAATCCTTGCTTGTCATGTACTTTCAGGTAACATCATATGCTCATGGATCTTCTGAGTTACTTGGTATTCAAATTGATGCAGCAATAAATCCTGGTAAGTATATTTTGTGCAAATAGGAGTAGGTCCTCTATAAGTGAAACCATCTGCGGTTGGCCGTATTTCCTAATCTTTCAATCTGCTTTCGTGCACATGTATTCTCCAATAGCTATATTCTATATACCGCTGTTCCATTGCTTATGATAAGCAGTTATTAGGTAATAGTGGTGGCCCTGCTTTCAATGATCAAGGAGAGTGCATCGGAGTAGCCTTTCAGGTATTTGAATACAATATTTTTATTTTTTTGAAGTTAGTTTTATTGTCCACTTTGCTTTGGAAAGAATGCAGTCTGCTACAATCACTTTGCCTCTCGGACTTCTTTCCTCTTTATCTCTAAGGAGTCAACGTTCCTAATTTCAGAGACCAATGGTTTCTTGACCATCATCAGGACTTTTTTAGATTCATTAAAATATACTAAGTAGACATTTCCTTGTGGAATAAATATCTTAAACATCACCAGTAGTCCTTTTTCATTAAAACATGCTCAGACAACCTTTCCTTTAGGTATACAGATCTGACGATGTGGAGAATATTGGCTATGTGATTCCAACAACGGTTGTCTCACATTTTCTTGAAGACTACCAGAGGAATGGGAAATACACTGGTGAGCTTTCCTTCTATCATCCTTGACATAAATTCCGAAAATGACATTTGCACAATCAAGCTGTACTTGTATGTAACTTGATGATAGTGATCATACTAGAATTTTAGGATTACTAAGTTTGTAAACAATTCAAGTAACACCATAGAAAACTACTCTACTGGTTTTTGTGAGACAATAGGCTTATATTACTCACACACTCCAAAACATCAAACCATCTTGTTTCGTTCCTGTGCGCTTAACTTGTCTTTCCTTTTAAGTTTTCATCTTTCCTTTTCTGGTGTATGCAATTGTTGGAATAACCAACCAGTCGTGCATCTCTGCACATTGTACACCAGAACCAATTTTTTGGTGTCACAATAGTTGGAATAATTGACCCAGTATAGCATAACAAACTAAAGCCAAGATGTGCTACATATAAAGTATGCATTCTTGCAAATTCATCTGGACTCTTTTTCTTTAACATTTGATATATTTTGTTTTTCTCTATACTATGGTGACCATTTGATAAATCTTGAAGATAATGTTAGCTGCCACCCATTTAACCTGGCTTAAATTCTCAGGTTTTCCTTGTCTTGGAGTGTTGTTGCAAAAATTGGAGAATCCAGCTTTGCGAGCATGCCTAAGTGTGCCATCTAATGAGGTCTTTCTCTTTTTATTATCTAGACTAGAAGAACTGGACAATGGTGCGTCTGGCACCTATATTTTGTGCCGAGTTGTTTGCCATGCTTCTCTATACCGTGTTTTCTTTGTTGTGGATCTTGATCATGGTTTGCTGTTTATATTCATGTATTTCATACCGAGAGATATACTTCTATATATATCCCTTGTGTGATCCATCACGCATCTTGACATTTTCAGGAGTGTGTTGGCTGATTAACTGTGAGAGTAGTTTGACTATACTTACGTAAGAGCAGGACAGCCATATGTGTGAGACTTGCATTCTGTCGTGTTCGTTTGTGCTAGAGTGTATTCATGTTATCCATCTGGTTTTTTATTTGTCTCATGATACGTTTTGACATGGGTTGTGTCTTTTATTGAATCATTTATTTATCTTTGTGATTCGTGTTGCAAGTGATGTTGTGCTGCCATGTCATGTCAATAATTGCAACCCCTGAATACTGATGCTTTCAGATGTGTTATCTGGTGAAACATGTAGTTATTTGCATTGTTCACAAACATTACACCCTATTAAGGTACATGCCCAGTGGTGAGTTTTTTGGTGGTTACTATTGAGAAGCTTTCTTCATTTTTCCTGAAGGCACTGTAACACATCTACTTGAAAATGGTTAAGTCTACTTGAACAAAGGTGTTTTCAATTCCAGATTCACTAACAAGCATCTTTTGCTTCTTTTCTTGTGCTATCTGGTGGGTCTATTTTAAGCCTCCCAACTATTTGTCCCTGCAGGGTGTGTTTGTACGAAAGGTTGAACCAACTTCCCATGCCAGCAATGTGTTGAAGGAGGTACATTGGCCTCCTAAGTTTTTTGTCCTTCCTGTGAATCTTATCTCCATTTCTGTTCTTAAATTATTTGCTTATTTTAGCCTATCCTGATCTCATGATTCTCAGTTCCGGTGACATCTGATTCCTGATTGTCAATCTGAATAGTGAACTTTACCGCAGCATTTCACTTGTAGCATTTCTTGCTCTTCTACACTTTCTTGTGTGTGAGTGTGTACTTTTTTTTTCTTTAATTCATTAAGAATGTTAAATAAATTATCTTGTCTCTTCCTTTAGTCCTCAATTGCAATTGCTTCTTTGTAAAACAACAACCACTAATTCTGTTTCTGTTTCCAATCAGAAAGTATACCCTGAAACAAAATGTTAAGAAGCTTCTCACTGCCTTCTAGGGAAATAGTAATATCTGTAAAATAGAGGATTAGTTCTTGTTGGATGTGAAGTTTAATTCTATAAGAAAAATCTGGCCTGTTAAAATTCTTTTTGACAATCTAACAATATAAATGTTCAGTTGGGAGGGTTAGTTCATGGAAAGCTTGATTTCTGGTAAATTTTAAATTGAATAAATAAGTAAAGTAACTTGGCCACACTGAGAAAGACAGCTAACATTATAGATGTGGGGTGTATCACCTCAGAGATACTAATTTTGCATGAGCTCCATGTTCTGCTGAACTAGACAAATATAATCAACTTTTGTTTTCGTAGTACAGTGAGAATTTTATTTTATTGTGTTGGCATACAAAGTGACATTTTGTTCCTTAATTGTCTTCCAGGGTGACGTTGTTGTAAGCTTTGATAATGTTCGTGTTGGGTGTGAAGGAACAATACCCTTCCGGTCATCTGAGCGCATTGCATTTCGCTATCTTATCAGTCAAAAGTAAAATTTACTTTTACATCAATATTGAATTTCTATTTGAACTCATCGGAACTGATCTCAATAATGTGACTTTTCGTCTTCTTGTTAACCTTCAATAATTTTTCGTTTGGTCCAAAACTTCAAGTGTGATTTTATCTCCTACGCACATATTCCTTTTTCTAATGAATTTTTAAATAAAAAAATAATCACTCGCGATGCCCTTAATTACTAATGCTTAATTTCAGGTTTACTGGTGATGAGGCAGAAATTGGCGTTATTAGAGGAGGACAATTTATGAAAGTTAAAGTGATTTTGAATACGCGAGTACATTTGGTAACTGAAATATTCTCTCTGGGATTGAACTTTGCAGTTCTTGTCACATCACATAAAAATCTTGGATATTAAATGGTCTTTTCTCTTATCACCTGAAGGTTCCATATCATATTGATGGAGATCAACCTTCATATTTAATTGTTGCTGGTTTGGTGTTTACACCTCTTTCAGAACCTCTGATAGAGTACGTTTCTGACAGTTGTTACTGTAATTTGACTTGACCTCCAATTAGATTTTGAATGTTGCTAATCTCATACACGAATTACCTAATTCATTCTTGTTTTTAACAGGGAAGAATGTGAAGATAGCATTGGGGTATAAAAAAATTTCCATTCATATTTATTTTTTCCCTGACAGTCAATACTTTAACTTCACTGTGTATTTTCTCAAGTTCTCTGGTTGATAATATCTTCTTGATTGCCAGTTGAAATTGTTGGCAAAGGCACGATATTCTATGCCGAAGTTCAAAGGAGAACAGATTGTGGTCCTATCACAGGTATGCACATGTTTATGCATTCTGTTCTCTTATTTATTGTTTTGTTCTTGTATTCAGAAATAAGTTTTGCATCATCAACAAATGTTCACAACAAAATAAGTGTATTATTCGTAAGTCACTTGTGCACTATGTTTTTTACTATTCGATGTTTAACTTGGTACAGGTTCTAGCAAATGAAGTAAACATTGGATATGAAGATATGAGCAACGAACAGGCAAGTCAACTACCGCTCAATTTGGATGCTTTTTCGTCCCTTTTTTGATATGTTTGAACTTACAGTAAGAAAACTACGACAGGTTTTGAAGTTAAACGGAACATGGATCAGAAACATTCACCACCTTGCTCATCTAGTTGATTGTAAGTGCCCCTTATCATATTTATTCCCTTATAAACATGAACTGTTCTAGCACTAACACTCAGACATTCTAACCAGCTTCTAAGGACAAATACTTAATCTTTGAATTCGAAGACAACTTTTTGGTTGTGTTGGATAGGGAATCAGCTTTAGATTCCTCAAAGAGCATTCTAAAAGGCTATGGAATTCCATCAGAAAGATCCGAAGATCTTTTGGAGCCATATGTTGACTCAATCGAACAAAACATAGTCGTTGATCAACATGAGTTTGGCGATAGCCCCGTTTCGAGTTCGGAGGTTGGTCACGATGGTCTTCTTTGGGCGTAAGCTTTTTCATACCAAAATTTTGATACTTCACTTTCCATTTATATTCATAATTCAAGAATTTTTTTTGCACTTATGGTGTCTGGTTAATTCAGTAGAGTGTAGGTATTTGAGGGGACTGTAAAATTGTAAAATCCCAGGTGGTGTAGAATATTAGGCTCCAATTCTTTCTAATTTATTAGAAAATAAAACATGTAATTGTTGAAACTAAAATTCTTTGATTTCATGAAACATGTAATTTTATTCAGAAATAGCAGTGAGAGTAAGTAGGCCTTGATGTCTTGGGCTATGTTTTAGGCATCAGTGGCAGCTCCATATAGTCCTCCACGGGCCAGCCCAACACAATACAGCCCATTTTTACCTTTCCAATGGTTTGGAAATTTGGGCTTTGGAAGCCCATTTCAGTTGACAAATACTCATCTCCCTGCAAACAACACCACAGTTCGAAAACAATTTGAGTAACACTTGCGTGAAATTGGTGCACAAGTTCAATCGGGTTGATTCAATTCGATCCGAATTTGTGTCCTTTTAGTTTTTATTTATTTATGTACTAACATTTATATTATATTAGTATAACTTTTATATACAAATATTATAATCTTTATATAATATTTTTACTTACAAAAAAAAAGAAAAAATAATTTCGGCACAATTTATACATATTTTTATGTGATATCAGTATAACCTTTTATGTTATATTAGTATCTTTTAAATACAAATATCATAACCTTTATGTAATATATTAACTTGGGAAAAAACCAATTCGACACAATTTGATTTCAATAATTATATTTTTGTACATTGTTATAATCATGAAAATTTTTGTATAATTTTTCAAATCTTAGTTGGATTCTTTTGAATACTTTAACGATCTTCATATTTTAGTTTAGTTTTGAATTTATAGATTTATTAAAATTATTCCAATTTAAGGATTATATATATCTTGTAAATTTATGATTTTTTTTTGTTTTTTTGATAATTTTCACAAATGTTAGATTTACTTGGTTTTCTCGAAGTTTTAAACAATATTTGGATATTAATTTTTTAAATAATTTAAATTCTCAAATTTTATGTTATTATTTCCAGGATTTATATCATTGTTTTTTGAAATGTATTGAGAATTAAATTATGTATATATATATATATATAATTTAAAAGAAAAATTAAATTAAAGGGAAAATTTTTGAGCATAAATCTACTTTCAAATTAAGGTCGCAAAATATACAAAAAAAAAAAGTACAAAGAATAATTTTAAAATATGAAATAAATATTACACATAAAAATATCAAAATTTACAATGAGAACAAATAAATTGAAAATTTACAATGTGAAATAAAATAATGGAAACAATTAAATAAATAAAAAGTATAAAATTTGGAGTGAAAAGAGGGGTGTTATGCTAAATATGAAAGAAATCAATGGATATCATTTTATATACAATGTAACGGGTATTATAATCAATACACAAGTCAAAAATTCAACAAATTCCACCACAGTTCATATATGACACTTTCGTAATGTTATACGGAATAGGGGATTTTACGCAAACTTATCCATATAGTAGGTGTAAATGTTGTCATTTTTATAACAAAAAGGGACCGACACAACATTTTCTAATTACAAGAGGGTCCGACACATTTTACCCTTTAATTTCAATGTGTTATCTTAAGTTATCTGGTGGCCAGTAGAAATTGTTGGCAAAGACACGATACTCTTCACAGAAGTTCAAAAGAAAACAAATTGTAAAAGGTTATGGAATTCGATCTAAAAGATCTGAAGATATTTTGGAGCCATATATTGACTTGATCGAACAAAACGTAGCCGTAGATCAACACGAGCTTGTTGATAGCCCCGTTTCCAGTTTGGAGGTTGGTCACGATGAGTCTTATTTGGGCGTAAGTTTTTTCATACTAAAACTTTGATAATTCATTTTCCATTTATATTCATAATTCAAGAATTTTTTTTGCACTTATGGTGTATGGTTAATTCAGTAGAGATTGTACTTGTAAAATCCCAGGTGTGGTAGAATAGTAGGCTTAATTCTTTCTGATTTATTCTAGGAAATAAAACATGTACTCTTGAAACTAAAATTCTTTTTAAGTAATTAATTACATGAAACATGTAATTTTTATTCAGAAATAGCAGAGTTAGAATAGGTGGGCCTTGATCTCTTGGGCTATGTTTTGGGCATCGGCAGCAGCTCCATATAATCCTCTACGGGCCAGCCCAACACAATAAAGCCCATTTTTACCCTTCCAATGATTTGGAAAAGTGGGCTTTGGAAGCCCATCTTCACTTAACAAATAATCATCTCCCTGCAAACAAACAACAACACGGCCCAAACATATATTAGAAATATGCGCTTTTACTATTTTTATTTTTATTAGTATATATAAATGCATGTATATTTATATTATCCTTAATATTAATATACAAATCTCATACGCATTAGTTGATAAACAAACATTTATGACAAGACAATTAAATAGGTTAAATAGAAAAGAAGAAAACCAAACTTTTACAGATAATGTGTAATTAAGAATGTTGAGAATCAGATTTAACAACAATATATTTTACACTCATTTTCATAAACCAATCACAACTGCAGACTTAAACAAACCATGATTAATATGAGACCTTTGAGAGAATAAACCGATCAGAATTTTACTTTTTTTTTTTTTGTCCTTTCCTTTTGGCCTTTCTCTCTTCTTTATCAGTTAGTCCAATGAAATAAAAAGCAGTACTTTTATACAATCATTTCATGGATCTTATTTCATGAGATGAATTGTCACAATTTATAACCTACAAATGTTTAAATTCCGAGTAATGAAACTCTACTATTAAATTATATTCATGAAATTATCTCTTATATATATATATATATATATATATATAACATGATATTTTTATTACGTACCTTGAGCCATTGATTGGTGGATCTTTTGAAGCCAGTTGCAAAGACAATCACATCATATGTATTCTCCTCTTCATTCTCAAATACAAACCTATTGCCCTTTATACTTATTATTCCCGGTAATACCTGTGATTGTGAAGCTGCATTAATTAACTTAAAAGCCAAAGTTCATGGTATAATCGCATTCAAAAATTAATGATGTCCATAAATACGCATATAATGTGTATAGAATTCTTATAAAATCGTCTTATGAATCTGATTATAAGATCAAATAATATTTTTATATTTATAGGTAATACATCTATATAATGTACTACTTTTATGTGTATTATCTAATACTTTTGAGAAATTAATTATAATTTAACAAGTAATAATGTATAATACTTTTGTGTGTATCAGATAATATTTTTATATGTATCAAGTAATATTTTTAATTAGTTTGAAGACTCCAAATCTTACTTTGAGAAATTGTAACTTGACAAGTGACTCATTTTTTCTTGTGTGGATCATGTAATATTTACAAAAGTATTATAGGATACCCATAAAAGTTGTAAGTATTACATAATATTCATAAAAATATTATTAAATAATACAAAAATATTACTTGCCATATTAATTAACCGTCTGTCCATTTCGACTCACATTGACCCACCCCTGTCTTACACAAGACCTACTTATTTGTGAAAATGGGGTGGTCTATATGAGACGAGTCGGCCAATAACCAAAACCCTATAATTTACATGTTTAATGGTGGGAGGTGTGACTATCCGTGATACTGTCTTACATGTTTTGTGTATTTTGTATGAGATTATGTTATAACATTGTTTTATGAGACTCAATATGAGGTAAAAATAGATGGAATGTAAATAATTACCAGAATCTGGCGTGACATAATCTTGTCCAAGGTCCCAACATCAATAACAGGGTATTTTCCATATTTGAGCTTGAGAGCTAAAGGGCCCTCTTGAGGCCTTTGAATTCCAAATTTGGTCAAGTCGCCATAAATAAGCTTGCTCATCATCACCAACATTGAGTCAACCCATTTAAATGGTAAATACCTTATTAGAACAAAGGCTGCATACGTCATTGCCCTCGATTGTACATGAATCTGCATACATATAAATCATCAAAATAGATAAGATTTCTTACACACATCTGTTTCATTATGGTCAATCAATAAACAAATAAGAAAAGGTCAAATAAACCGGCATCAAATTGTAGACCGTACATTTGAGGAGAGATTTGAAATTCACCGATGATGTTTGGATAAATGCAGATTGAAAATCATTTTTGTTGTGAAGTAATTTTTGAGTCATTTATGTGGATTTCAAATTTATTTATTTTAAATCTTGAATTTCAAATCATTTTATCCAAACACGCCCTTAAATTAGTTTGAGTTGTGACCGTTTTGTTTTTTTTTGTTTGTTTGTTTTTTTTTTTTTTTCTATTTTATCCACACAATGATAAATGATAGTATTTTTTTATTTTACTGAATAGGAACTAAAAAATAATTAATATTCTCAACTACAAAATTGAACTGTAACTTTAGATCTACAAGATAGAAAATAAGTTTATTTTAGTTGCAATAATTGAAGTGAGAATTCGCAAATAAGAATTTCAAATTATGCATGTCTTTAATTATTCTTTGAGTAAATATTAATTAATTAATTAATACTAACCGGGCTTCGGACAACTATGGAGGTTTCGGCGCCGGCGGTGGCAAGGTCAAGCGCAATTTCCATGCCGGAGTTCCCACTTCCGACCACCAATACCTTTTTTCCGACAAACTTTTCCCCATTTTTGTATTTCGTCGAATGAAAAATCTCACCGTTGAAACTCTCCATACCTTCGATCTGAGGGACGCTCGGATCGCACGTTTCTCCAGTCGCCACAACCAGAAATCTCGAAGAATAATCCTCGATTTCGTCGGAGGTTAGATCCCTCGCCTTAATCTGCCATTCTCCCACCGACTCATCGTACTCCGCCGACTCCACCGATCGCCGGTAGATCGGGCTGATTTCGAAGCGCAAAACGTAGTCGTTTAAGTAGCGTACGAAATCAGTTCTGGATACATAAGAGGGATAAGTTTGTGGGAAGGGCATGAGGGGTAGTTCACAGAATTGCTTTTCTACGTGTAGGTGGACCCGATCGTATGCATACTTCTGCCACAGAGAGGCGAAGCAGTCTTCTCTCTCCAGAAGGACGTACGGGATTGAGAGGTGGTGCAGATACGCCGCCGCGGCCAGGCCGGAGGGGCCGCCGCCGACGATCGTCACCGCCGCTTTTGTCGGTTTGCTCATGACGCGTCGATTTTTTCTCTCTCTAATTTCCTTTGGTTATGTGAAAATTGCATGCATATGGTGTGCTAAGAGGGTTTATATCTGGTTTGAATTATTTATATTATCCTCTAAGTTTAGTCAAATTACAATTAAATCCTTTCAATGGTCAGTTTTTAAATTCAACACATGTTTTCCTTAAAATGTAATATATGATAACATAATATATGATATTAATAACAATGAAGAGTTCAAATTAAATTAGGTACTCAAATGATTGAGTCGTTGCAACATCGCACAAATTTTATGGTTTTTTTATTATTATTTATTTTTAAATAGTAAAAGAGTACTCCAATTATAAATTTTATAACTCCAGGGATCAGTTTTATAATATGATCAAATTTGGAAAGTAGCAAGTATACTTTACTCTTTATGTTTTGATCGGAACAACATATTCAATAAAATATTTTAGTAACCTGAATTATGTTAAAAGAAATTGTTACCTAAACCTTTACATATTCAAACTTATAAAATTTCCCAACATTTCCTTTTTCCTCAAAAATATATTTTCATGGTGTGAAAATATGAAAATTCCAAGTGGAAAAATAAAAATGTTACTTGGCGTGCAACATAGGACTAGGTGCGTACAAACATGTCAACTCCCTAAATTTTATGGCAAAAACTTCCGTGCAACTGGTGCACCGTGCAATCCGCACCTTTATGTTATAAATGTAGTACCTTTATGTTATAAATGTAACACCTTTATGCATGTTCATTTTAAAAGGTATAAATATTTGTAGATAAAGGTACTACATTTATAACATAAAGATCTTCCGTGCAACTCTATGCACCAGTTGCACGGAAGTGTTACTCAAATTTTATTCAATATAAACATCCTCTTTTCTTATTAATATATCCATCCAAGTAGTTAGGTTAGATTAAAATAACTTATTGTTAATTGCTAAAATACCCCTCTTATATAAGGTTTAAGAATATCAATTTAGCTTTGGCATTGGGATGTAGTTCAATTGAGTTTTTTATGAACTTTATTCGACCATCAATTTTTTTATAGTGAACCAATTGAGAAAGAGGGGTTGACATTTCACGTTTGAATGTCAAACAATGGTTAGAAGATGGTTGAGTGTCATTCATGCTTCGATCTAATATTATTATTATTATTATTATTTTAAAGAAGGCCTTTGTTATTGTTAGACCATGAATTATTGGTGGAGAACTCGACTGTGTTTTACAAAGGGGATATGCTTCTTTTAAAGACACTCTAATTTTTAATTTTTTTTAAATCTCCAAATATATATCTGGTTGTTGAATGGCTGCAACTTGGATGATATTAGAAAAATGTTACTATATGTTATAAGAAAATTATTGGAAAAATGTTGATTTTTAGCTTGAGCAATCAAATTAGGGGTGAACACTGTTCGAAGCAGTTCGGGATAAGAGAATCTCCAAAACCCTCCAAAGTTTAGGGATTATAGGAGAATATTGAAAAACAAATTTCCGTAATTGCTCCGTCAATGGATTCGGTTCCTTCGGAGATTCGGGTTTCGGAGATTCAAAATTTTAAAATTTAAAATAAATATTTATTCAAACAAAATGCAAAATTAAATAAATAAATAATTTTTTTAAACAAAATGCAATAAATAAATTAATAAATATATTGTACCACATTATTGAATTTAAATCTACAAGTTATAAACTAATATTATAGACTAAACAAATTACTAAGGTAATCGTCTTCTTCTAAAAAACAATGGATTACATTCAAAATTTTATTCTTTGAAATCTTCTTGAACTACACCTCATTAGTAGTCATCAGAAACTTCATCTTTTAAAAATGAAATAAATATATTTATTATAATAAAATTGAAAGTAGATATATATAAACTTGAATTAAATGTATTATGCATTACTTTATATATATATAAGTGATAAACTAATTATGTGATTAATATGCACTAAATGGCAATAAATGGCACTAAATGCACTAATATGCGATTATAGGGATGGATTTTAAATGGTAATAAATTCTTGATGTGATTTTTGAAAGAGTGACTTTATAAATTAATCAATATAATTCACACAAAAATTTTTGTGCACCAGTTGCATAGAAGTAAAATTCGTGCAATCCATACATTTATGTTATAAATGTAATACCTTTATGTACAAATATTCGTACCTTTTAAAATAAACATGCATAAATATATTACATTTATAACATAAAAGTACTACATTTATAACATAAAGTTATAGATTGCACAGTGCAACTGGTGCACAGAAGTGTTACTCATATATTTATTAAGGGCATCTCCAGTGGTGTGGGTACAATTTGGTGCGAAATCAAAAGTTAATAATTCTTCCTCCCCAATCATCCAAGGTACAACTATACTTTTTGGGTCCCACATTCAAACCACTTTAAATTTTATTTTCACATTTTCAATTTATTAAAATCATAATTACAATTTTCACTCATACAATTAATTAAAATAAATATTCATGAAAATATTTAAATTAATATATTTTGTTGATTTTTTTAATTCGTTTTTATTTAAATTTGATAATAAACTTAACATTGTACGGAATTGTCAACGGCACAATTTAAATAGTAAAAATTACCATTAGAATAGTGAACGATGTATTCTACAAATTGCCATTGAAATATAAATAGTACTAGTAATAGTGCATTCCCTTAAAATTTAATAAATAAAACATTGAAAAAAAAAAACCACAAAAGCTCGACAACACACAAAATAGGCATGGGCCACACTCTCTTTTTCCATAAAGTTGGGTATAATTACATGTACCCTACTTTCTCTCTCCAAATTGTACCCAATTCCACAATAATATTTGTACCAATTGGATGGGTACAAAATACAAATATGTAATTGTCCCCCCCGGTTGGAGGTGCCCTAATAATATTTTTTGAGTTGTTAGGAGGATAATACTTGTCATCTGATTTTTTTTTTATATATATAATAAAGATGATTTTGAAATAGCAATAAAATATTGATGTAGGATTGACATGATTATCGATGTGGTTTTTGAAAGATTGCTTTTACATAAAATAATTAATAATATTTTTTGAGTTGTTGAGAAAATGACACGTGTCATCTGATTGTTGTTATATAAATATTGATGTTTGATTGACATGATTTTTAATAAATTATCGATGTGGTTTTAGAAAGATCGTTTTTATATAAAAATAATTAATATAATTATTAATACTGTTTTTTGAGCCGTTGAGAGGGTGACATGTGTCATCCGATTGTTTTTTTGGACTATGTTTATTAACAACTTCCACAATCCTAACTTCTTAATAAAAAATTCATTTATCTCTTCTCCATATACACAACCTACAATATAACCCAATCTCTACAATTTTCACACTTTAGACTACCCACACGCATAACCCTCTGTCAACCCAACCTAAAATAAAATATTAATTTCTCTTTCATCCACCTATTCAACCCACAACTCAAATTAACTTTATCTTTTTTTACCCACATCCACAACTCAACCCAACCTAAAATAATAATAATAATTTTACTATATATTAATTACATATATTTTATAATCAATATTTATTATATTTAAAATCTATAAAAATTACATTAAATAATTTAATATTCTAAATCTATAATTATAATACGAAAAATAATTTAAAACACATTTAGAATAAGATACAATAACGAAATTACAATTACAAGAGTTGAAAGACGAAATTGAAAAAGAAATAAATCAAACTACAAGTAGATGCATGAAATAAAAAAAATTACAAATACAGAAGATGCAAATTACATATTAATTCCTAACTAGTTCCAAAATTTTGCCATATATGCTCAATCAAGTCGTTTCTTAGAGCGTTGTGAGCTTTTCTGTTGCGAAGTTTTGATAATAACTTGGATAATCTTTTGAGAGAGAGAAAAAGATTGAGAGTTAAGAATTGATTCAAAACTTGGATAATTTTGAGAGTTTGGATAATTTTGGGAGTTTGGAAAAGAATTAGGATGGTTTGGATCCATGATTGAAATTGAGAGATGAATGATAAAAAAATAGAGGAGAAAATAGAGAATTTTAGATGGTGTTCCAAAATATGTCAATATTGGTGTCTATTTATAGAGAATTAAAAAATATGAATTTTGATATATATATATATATATATGTGTGTGTATATTTTAAATATATATTATCCACAATATTTACAATATACATTTTATCCATATAAAATCTAATTGAACAAATAAGAAAATGACATGTGTCAAGATTTAATTGGTTAACCCAAATTGAAGAGTTTGGTAGATAAGGTTGAAATATCAATCCATGTCCCAACCAGTTGCCATGGTGGAATTTGTTTCCATTTTTTTTTCTTTTGTCTTTTTCTTCATTTTGGTTGGCGACCCTAACCGATGTGGTTAGTCTTATCATAACTCAACCCAACCTATAATAATTATTTATTTTATGATTTAATAATTATATTTATTTTATAATCAATTTTTTTATTATTTGAAATGTGTACGAAATATATTAAATTATATGATATTTCAAATTCGTAATTATAAAAAATATTTGATATACTTAAAATAAGTTACAATCTCAATAACAAAAATAAAATTACAAGAATTGAAATACAAAATTATAAATAAATAAGTAAAGCTACAAATAGATAAGTAAAAAAACAACAATGTAGAAGATGAAAATTGCATATTTAATTATCGATGCCGAATTTTTGTCATATATGCTCAATCAAGTCGTTTTTAAGAGCGGTGTGAGCTTCTCTGTTGCGAAGTTGCTCCCTATTGGTCATATAAGTAGATAGGCTTGCAATGCGGTCAGTAGAGTATTGAAAACTTTGATCATCGTCTATGGGATCATCGATAAGAAATTCTGTGGGATCATAATAAGTTTGGTACGTCTCTCGTTAATCCTCCACTATCATGTTGTGCATGATGATACAAGCCATCATAATTTTTTCTATCAAACTTTTATCCCAAACAAGACATGGGCGTCGAAGAAATGCGAAACGAGCTTGTAGAACTCAAAATGCTTGCTCGACATCTTTTCGCACTGCCTCTTGATGTTGAGCGAACAACTTGTGTTTTCTGATTACTGAAGAAGTAATCGACTTAACAAATGCAGCCCATGAAGAATATATTCCATCAGTTAGATAATATGTCATATCGTTTTCCCGACCATTCACGACATAACTAACCTTTGGTGCTCGACCTTCCAAAACATCACTAAAAGCTGGAGATCGATGGAGTACGATAATATCATTGAGCGAACCTGGTGTTCCAAAGAAAACATGTCATATCCATAAGTCATATGATGCAACAACTTCCAAAATGATTGTTAGTTTTCCACTTCCCCCTCCATATAGTTGATGAGCTTCTTTCTCCACATCGTGTTGGCTCATTCCACTTCAATGTTAGCAGCAATCCACTCCTGGGCATTTTTATTAAGTTGTGTGAAACGACCTTTTAGTGATTCTATATTTCTTTCATTTATTTCTCCTGGATCTTCTCTTCGAGCTTCTTCGTACATCTTATGGATTTTTTCCCAAAACGAGTTAGTCCTTTGAAATCTGCCCTATTTTTTATCTTCGCTAACGAAGATCCAAGATGACATGAGGGCCACATCTTCTTTCACATTCCAAGTACTTTTGGCTACCCTTTCATTTGTATCCTGAAGCAAATTGTGAGAGATATTTTGCGATGGTTGAACTTGTTCAGAGGTAGGAACTTAATTCAAATTCGGAGAAAATTGAGGATTTTGAGAAAATTGAAAGTTTGATAGTCTTCGATGTTCAAAAAAGACTGGAAATTTGGATAGTTTTGGGAGTTTGGATAATATGAATTGTTTGAAAAAACATTTGGGTTACTTGGATCCATAATAGAAATTAGGAGAAATAAAAGAATATGATATAAATTATGAGAGATTATAGAAAATAGTACACAAAAGAGATGATTTGAGATTGTGATTCAAAATGTATCAATATTAGTCTCTATTTATAGAGAAATTTTTTTTTTACAAATTTTGGTAATTATTTTATAGATAATTGAGTGTATAAAAAAACATCAAAACAATCCCATAGAATTCGGCCTTCGGGGTCAACCCGGCGGCTTCTATGAGGAAGGCGGCGCAAAGGAGGCTCGAGCCGCTCATAACTAACGGCTCTAGTGGCCAGGTGTAAAAGATCGGTGAATTCTCCCTCATATTTAAGTTCAGACCTCTCAGAGCGTGAGGGTCCTGCTCCGCGGTAAACTAACCTTCTCTTGTCCGCTTTGGCTATTGAACTAATCTTCTTCGAACTCCCAGGCCGAACTCGGAAAGTCCAACCAATGTATGATACACCCGACACTGCAACCGTCTCTTCAATCGGGTCAAGGGAGGATGAATTAGGTTCGGAGCCCATTTTCGACTTTCATATGTGTGTTTTGGCCTTTCATATTCTTTTTCTTCTTTTGCCAGCTGGGGTGGAAACTGGTCTTGTCAATGAATTCTACTAAGAAGAGTAAGGAAAAGGATATACTATAATTTATATTGCGAACCTGCTTATCTTCCTTGACTGGGTCAGGTCTTTCAGAGCCTTGAAAGAGGCATTCCTCTGCAAAAGCCAATCGGCGGCATGTGGTTCTCCTGATCGTGAAATATCGATTGCTTGTTGAACCCTGTGAATTGCGTGAAAGTAGGATACTCAAAATTCGGGGGATCAGCGGGAACATCCGCCAGAGCGAGCTCAAAATGGGCATTTCCGGCCAGTTTTAAGTTTAGGAGTCGGAGTTTCAGACTCGGCGTTCCTGAGAAAAAGGATCCTCAGGAACGATAGAATAAGAATTGGATTCTGCAGAAGACCCCGAAGAGCCGAAAAAGAGGCTCCTACCACAGCTGGTCGGTATGGTATAAAGGGTGAACAGATTAGCCAATGCTTCGGCCGATTGGGTGGGAAAGCCGATGGGTACACGAAAGTGACGAAGTTGCTTTGACTACAGAACCATGCCTGTCTCTTGGAGCGAATTGGATGATCGGGCCGAGGGCTGCCCCCTCTTCCCCTCACTCTCCGTGCTTGACCAACGCAGTCAATGGATTCCACCATGAGCCGGGAGCGGCCGAAGACATGCAGCTTCCATTTTCGGGGTACACAGTCACGTGCTGAGCAAAGATATATATATATATCACCCTCGAAAGCTGAATTCCTTTCATACTTCCTTGAACCTGCAGAGACACTTCCTCAAAGAACGGAAAGAGTTGGATAATCAACAGCTGGAAATACCAAAAATGCTACTGCTCAAAGAGATCCGCCAAGTTGAGTTCGTACTTTATAAGCATATGGTTGGGCAGCCTACCCAAAGCTGAATAAGGAGATCCTAGCCCATTGATTCGGTGATTTAGAGAAGGGTTCGCAGCAACATAGGGGGACGCAGCCGTATAGTGCAGGAGCGCTCACATTTTTTGGCTTACTCTTTCACTTGAATTTCAAAATCCGACTTGCTCCCGGCTACGTGTCACTGTGTTAGCGATCGAAGGAGACCAAATAGAATGCATCGAATGCTTTTTTGGAGGGCGCTTGACCTGTCTTAGCTTTACAGCTTCGTTCCCTTGCTGCCCGAAAGCTTCTAGGGGTTGACCAATTTCATCTTATAGCGTAACGGGAGCTTTCAAAAAACCAACACAATGCGTGTAAACCTCCGTCGTCTCCACGAAGGATATCACGTAGTGAGTACAGAAAGCGGAGAAGACTTTGCGGGGGTCGAAAGTCGAGTTTATCTTAACTGGAATCGAGGTTCCTGAGGCATGGAACAATGAATCCCCAATGGGGAAGTCAAGGCGGCATTTCTCCTCTGAAAGAGCTGGAGACGTTGGTTCGGACAGGCGCATAGCCAAATCACGATGAGACGGGACGGACGGTCAGAGGCCGCAGCTAAAATCCCATCAAGATAGATTGAATCGACGACCTATCCTATTTCTTTGTCACCTCGGATTGGCTTGAGGATAATTGGTCGAGCATCGTCTGCTAATTCTCGACCGCGCGTCCAGTAGACTCCCTGTTCCGCGCATCCCCTTCATCAGCCCTTTGAGTCGACCCGCGCAAGAGAGTCGCACTTTCGGGGTGGACCCTTTCACTCTATTTTATTATATACGCTTAGCGAAAAGAATGTTTTTTGATACACCTAGGACATGGATTCTCTATAAAGAAGTCGTGGTTGGGTTCCGCTGGTCTGCAATATTCACCCCTTTGTAGCTTGCAGCTAAGGAGCCCCGTAGCTAATGAAGCTAAGAAGAGCAAGCAGCGCTTGGGATGATTTTAGGCGCGGCCGCTAATTTGACGTACAAAAAGATGCTCGAAAGGAGTGAGTGGGCATTCTAATCTTTCTTTGATCAATCGGTCAGACGGGAACCCAGAAGATGAATTGTCGGCTCTACTCTGATGCTATCTTTATATCTATTATAGCTTCCAGTCTATATAAAACGTAGTAGTTAGCAGAGGTCAGTCTGTCTGCCGCTTTCTTTCATAACAGAGCCGTTATTCCCGGCTGGCATAGAAGTCTCTCGCGCGGGCGAAGGAGATGCATTTCTGGTACTGGTAGTATTGGACGACCAATGATAGATAGGTAGGAATGGCAGGACCTAAACTTGACTTTTCGGTTTCACTTTAGAAGGCCAGTGCGCCGCTTATGATTCCTCAGAGAAAGATGTTAGGATCGACCGGCTCATCCTCGGAATCCGAAAAGAAAACAGAGAGAGAACCGAAAATGAAAGGTAAAAAGCTACTTTCCTTCTGAGATGCCTGTTCTCCGGTGCAGATGAAGAATCCGCTTCATTGTTCCCTCTATAGAAGGTCAATTACTGGATTGGCTGTCTGATTACAAAGTGAAAGCTCGAGCCGCTAGGGCGAGCTTAGGCAAGTGAGCGTCATCCGTTTGGTCTTGTTGCAAGGTAGCTGCATAAGGGCTCTTAGAAAGAAAGCTCTACCTCTAGCCCTTACATCCCTTCTAGCTCTATGATTGAGATTAGCTGTGAAATTGCTATCTTTCGCCGGCAGGGGAGTTGAAAATAGTAGACTGGCCATGGGCCCTTACGAAGGGAAATTGAGCATAAACCAATCATAGGTTGACAAGTGACAGAATTTTGGATAATTTGATAAGAAATGTTGTTGGAAAGTGTGCACAACATGGGGTGGTTTGCCGCCGGTTGTGGGAAATTTTCTGAATTTTGTTTTTTTTTTTAAATTTTTCTTTGTCTTTATCTTAAAACTGGTCGTATGACCTTATTGAATATATATATAGATACATAAGATAACAAACATATAAATTATTAAAATTTTGTGTTGTAGCATATATTACAGTTTACAAAAATATTATTAATATATATTGAAATTGGACATCATAAGAGATCTCACATAATTTTTTTTTTCTTCTATATATCAGATTTACGATTAATTTCGTGGCATCTAACATCCTGACAATGTCACTATTAAATGAATGAAAGTATAAATTAATTTGAAAAAGAAATTAGTTAATTGGATTCTGAACTTGTGATAAGAGTAGAATTAACAATGGGCTACCTTTTATGGACACGTGCGGTGTACCCTTATCTTCGTGTTTCGTGTGCAATGACTTACATGTCATTTAGTAATATATAAATATTAATAAAAGAAAATAAATTACATTTAAATAATATTTTGTTAAATATAATCTATACACAGGACAATTTTTTTTATAACTTTCCATTTTAATTATTTAATATAGTCAAAAGTACTGCAAATAAATAAAGAAAAAATTACTTTCTGTATCGTTCCAATTTATCGGATGTTCCTGAAGGGACTAAAGACTAGAAGAATTACTATATATAATATTTTATATAATATTATATAATTGATGATATTTTATTTTTAATTTATAATATAAATAATAAATAAAAAAATATAAAAAATAATTGATACATCATGAATTAAAAATGAAGTTTAAACAAAAAAATTATGGACTTAAAATTATATTCTTAAAAAATCCTACTCCACCACTGACCACCCCCACAAAATTCCGAGCCCCTTTTATATAGCTCTGGCAGCCTTTTCAGCAAGTAAGTTTTGTTTTATTTTGTTTTTTTAATGATAATATTATATATATTTAAGGATAATAGTTTATATATATATATATATATATATATATATTATATTTGGGTCGAGAATGATAAAATTTGTCCACTTTTCACACATAGGGAGAGGGAGATATAAAATTGGTGAGTCGGTCAAATTATTATTATAGTTTAATTATGGGCTATATATTGGTTAATTATTCATCTTTTTTATTGTTTATTTTATTGAGTTGATTGAACAATTGGGTATTTACTTTAAATCTGTTAAACTATTTCAGATTTTTAACTTTACTCACCAAACTTTTTTAGTTAGACGTAACCCACAATTTTATATATTGCTGCATTTTATCGTTTTAATTTTCAAGTTTTCCAAATATTCTTATCAAACATTATATTTTATTCGAAATAATAAAATTAAACCTATTAAAAATATTATTTTAACAAATATTATGTTATTTTCAAAATATTAAAATTTAATTAAAAAGTTGTTTAACCCTATTTTTTTTTAGAAATACTAAAATAAATTTATAAATATATATTTAAAAAATTCCAAAGATCCTAAATCTCACAATTGATTTTTAAATATTTTTATATTTTTAATTCTAATATTGGAGTAAAAAATAATTTATGGTTTAAACTAATTTATAATTTAATTTTAATATTTTAAAATAATTTACATTATATTATTTTGAATAAAATTAAATTCCTTAAAATTTATTTTCATAATTTTAATTTTAATATTTAGAACAAAAAACAAAAATCATTAAAATTAATTTTAATTTTATTTTAATCTTCTCGACTGAATATATAATTTAAAGAATATTTTTGAAAATATGAGAGTTGAAAAGATAAAATGCTATAATTTATATAGATAGGTGGATAACGTACAATAAAAAAAAAGTTCAGTAGATAAAATACAAAAACTTAAATAATTTAATATGAGTAACCATTTAATAATTGTGTAGGTCTTGTGTGAGACCGTCTCACGGATCCCATTCCATGAGATGGGTAGGGTCGGATCGATGTATTACATGATATATATAAAAGTATTGCATGATACACATAAAAGTATTACCTCATATACATAAAGGTATTACATGATATTAAGTTATGTGATATTTTTAAAAAGTATTACATGATATACATAAAAGTACTACCTAATACACACAAAAGTATTACATATTATACAATTCACGCAGAAGAGCTACAATTCACGCAGAAGAGCACCTGGGCGCCTAGGATCCGCGCGTTTTTTGTTGACCCGACCGGACCCAATTCGGGTCATTATCCCATAATACAAAATTATTACCTGATATACATAAAAGTATTACCTAATACACATAAAAATATTACATATTTTCTTATAGTCTGACTCAACTCAAAACGCATTCTGTAATACAAAGTATTACCTAATATACATAAAAGTATTACATAACACACACAAAAGTATTACATAATTTTTATGTTTGACCCGACCCTACAAGACTTTGTCTTAATAATTTCACGAGTCTTTAAAATAATATAGGGTTAAAAACATGTTCCCATCCGAACTATACGCGATTTTATATTTTTTGGTATAAACTTTGAAATTTGCATTTTGTGGTATGAACTTTAATGTTTGATGCATTTTACGGTATCAGACAAATCCTAGTCATTGATTTAGGACACGTGTATGGCTATGATTTGTTCCATACCGTAAAATGCATCAAACTTTAAAGTTCATACCACAAAATGCAAATTTCAAAGTTTATACCAAAAAATGTAAAATCGCGTATAGTTCGAATGGAAAATGTTTTTAACCCAATAATATATGACTGAACTAGTAGAGAATCAAAGTAGGTGGGCCTTGATATCTTGGGCCACTATCTGGGCTTCTTTTCCAGCTCCGAAGAATCCTCTTCTGGCCAGCCCAACGCAATACAGCCCATTCTTACTCTTCCAATGATTCGCCAAACTAGGGTTTGCAAACCCATCTTCATTTAACAAACCATCATCTCCCTATACCCAACACAATCCAAGCAAACTTAGAAAGTCTTTCTTTGCATCATGGCTCATGGGTATATAAATATATGAAGATGACACGAAGCATAATTTGTAACCAATTAGTGGTATATTTAGATAGTTTAGCATTTGTGTATAGGCAATTAAAATTAATAAAATGATGTTTATTTAATTACCTTCAACCATTGCTTGGTTGGTCGTTTGAAGCCAGTGGCAAAGATAATCACATCATATACATATTCCTTTTCATTCTCGAATAACACTGTATCACTCTTTATACTTTTTATTCCTGGCAATACCTGCAATACATTTACACAATAATTATATTAATATGTGTAAACGGGCTGGTAGAATAATAGGCTTGCCTAATTAACAGTTCTCATGCAAGAATTTTTTAAAAAAAAAAATTTATACCCACTTTTTTTTATAGTTTGGTTATTTTATTTTATAGTTAAAAGAAATATTTTAGTCCACGTTAGGTCAAAGGATAGTGTTTAATTTTACAAACACAAGTGTAGGTGGAGTGGAACAACCTAGCTAGTATTACTGTAAGAGTAACACTTCTGTGCACCAGTTGTACATAAGTGAAATTCGTGCAATCCATACCTTTATGTTATAAATGTAGTATCTTTATGTTATAAATGTAATACTTTTATGCATGTTCATTTTAAAAGGTACAGATATTTGTACATAAAGGTACCACATTTATAATATAAATGTATGGATTGCACGAATTTCACTTTTATGCAACCGGTGCACAAAAGTTTTTGTGTTACTGTAAAGGTAAATATATCTAAAAATCCTACTTTCATTTCAAATGACCAAGAAAGAATCTAGTTTTTAACAAGAAGTTCTATCACAATATAGGTTAACAAAATCTATCCTTCTCAAAAATATGTCTCGATCTATTTTGACTGAATTTTTTATTCAGTTTAGTATTGTATATCGATTAGTATAAATTTAAATATTCGATGTGAAATACGAGATAGAAAATCAAATGAACCTGAATGTGGACGGACTTGATTTTGTCCATTGTCCCAACATCAAGAACTGGGAATCTTCCATACTTCATCTTGACAGTAAAAGGGCCCTCTTTAGGCCTTTGAATTCCATATTTGGACAAGTCTCCATAGACAAATTTGCTCATCATTATCACCAATGACTCGGTCCATTTCAAAGATAAGTATTTCATAAGAAACGATGCAATGTCCATTATTTCTCTCGACATTATATGTATCTGCATTCACATGTATATTTGTGGTAGAAAATTAGTTGATTTGCTCAATTTTGCCATGTAAAGCAACAAACTTTTTTTCACCTTATCTTTCTCAATTCAATCAAATCTTGATTATTTGTGAATGATCAAATACGAAAAATTAAGCTCAATTAAATTACAAGAATTTATATGAGATCATTTAATGAATATAACTGATCTAGTATGTTATGATTGACATTTAATAACCTTATTAGTAAATGAAATATAAGAGTTAAATGCAAAAATCAACCTAATATGATCGTTTTTCGTTTTGCAACTTAATTTTTTTTATCCGATTGCAACCTTAAGTTTCAGAGTTTCTTAAAATACAACCTAAACTTTTCCTGTGTGAAATGCACATCATGTGACTTTTAAAAGAATAAAAACAACCTGAAGTACGATCATTTGTTAATTTGCAACCTTATGATTTTTTTTTAATTCAATTTGGAATCTAAACCTTTAGAAATGACAAATGTATCCTTATGAAAATCACGTGTTGTGCATTTTATCAGAAAATTTGTCAAAAATAAAAGTTTAAGTTCTTTGAAAATTTTCTAAACTTCGAATTACAATCAGATTAAAAAAAAGTGTATAAGTTGCAAATTTAAAAAAAATCATAGTTTAGATTAATTTTTACATTTAACCCTAAATATAAAAGTTATTAACTTTAAGAATACATAAATAGAAATTAATGAATAAGAGTAAAACATGTGGTCTTGATTGAAAATAATGAAAACAATTTTAATTTAAGGAGTATAAATATTAAGTAATTAATTCATACGGGACTTCGGACAACAATGGAGGTTTCGGCGCCGAATTCAGCAAGATCAAGCGCAATTTCCATGCCGGAATTCCCACTTCCGACCACCAATACCTTTTTTCCGACAAACTTTTCCCCATTTTTGTAATTCGTCGAATGCATAATCTGACCGTTAAAACTCTCCACACCTTCAATGTACGGCACGTGCGGATCGCACGATTCACCAGTAGCCACAACCAGAAACCTCGAAGAATACTCTTCCACTTCGTCGGAGGTTAGATTCCTGGCCTCGATCTTCCATTTTCCGACAGAATCATCGTACTCCGCCGCCTCCACCGATCTCCGGTAGATCGGGCTGATTTCGAAGCGCGAAACGTAGTCGTTTAAGTAGTGTACGAATTCCGTTCTGGATACGTATTTGGGGAAAGTGGTTGGAAAAGGCATTAGTGGTAGCTCGCAGAACTGTTTGGCTAGGTGTAGGTGGACCCGATCGTATGCATACTTCTGCCACAGAGAAGCGAAGCAGTCTTCTCTTTCCAGAAGGATGTATGGGATCGAATGGTGGCGGAGATACGCCGCCGCCGACGATGATCACCGTTGCTTCTACAGGTTTGGCCATGGCTGCTTGATATAAATTGTCGATTTTCAATTATAGAGATTTTTATGGGCGTGTTGGTGACAAATGAAAAGTTTGTTCAATAATTATTGTGATATATAACAAAAGTAGCCTTTTTTATTTTTTTGTCTAACAATTTTATTTAGTCAAAAGTTTACATATAAAGATTAATTTATACAATAGAGTTAGACTTAACATGACGTTTCGTAAGTGATGGGAGACCTTACTCAAGGTAAGTGGTATACCCGCCACTAGACTAAGTTTATGGGTACAAGTGCAAAATCATCAATATTTCAGGGGGAGAAAGTAGAGATTTTGGGATGATTTATTCTATTTATAGCTAGCTAATTTTAATGTTTGTTGGTCTTTGAGATGCTCTTGTCAATTATTTTATTTGGCCTTTTTCCGAAGGCAGCCTATTCGTGTGACCTATGCATCCTAAATTTATTCTGTGTTTTTCTTCATAACTAGTAGAAATCATGTATGACACGGGTTTTATTTTAAAAACAAAAATTATAGTAGAATTAATAAAATAATAATAACAAAATATGAGTATTTGGAAAAATATATTTATTCTTTAATATATATATATATATATATATTATATTGAGTAATCTTCATTCTTCACATGTCTATATATTGATACATGATGTGAGTGGAATAACTTTACATAAAATATATATATATATATATATATATATATAATATAATTTTATGAAATATGTCAATCCATCGTTCATAATGCATATGTTAGTTTATAAAAGTGAGTTTGATTTGTGGAGAATATTAATAATATTCCACCTCATAAATATATACTCGTGGTCATTTTAATTCGTATGAGTACTAGTGTCATTTTACTTTCAATTCTCTTTTAACCATGTTCAGATTGTCATTGCAGTGGAACTTATAAAAAAAAAAAAAAATTATAAGCTCCTCAAAATATTGTTTGGTAAAAATTTGAAAATAAGATTTTATTTCATTTTAAAATAAGATGGTAGAAGAGTTATGAAAATACAATCTTAATTTTTAAAAACACATTTAAATTTGTTCATTTAAATTACACAATTATCATTATAATTATAAACTCATATATCTTATTTATTCAAACATTTCAACAACTTATTTTAAATTAAAATTAAATATCACATAAAAGGTAAAAACTCATGTGCAATTATCGCACTGTGCGCACAAAAAGACATATTTATAGCTGTAAAAAAAAATTTAAATAACTCTTACTTATACTGTAAAACACATTCTTATAGATGAAAAATATATATTTATACTTATAAAAGACATAGTTGAATTCTATCGCATATAACAACTCGTAAAATAACTTATAAACTCTTTCAAATGAGTTTAACAGAACACAATCTATCTTGTGGAGTACGTTTGAAATGAGTATAACAAAAGACTCTTTGTCTTGTGGGGTACGTCTGGACATAACTTGTCAAACACACTACGTGTCCCAACGAGATAACTAGCTCACACATTCACTCAGCTCGTCACATCATTAATTGTGATAAGGTTTCTAAAAGTTCCTCATAATTATTGAACATTATTTTAGAAATGAATGTTGGTAGATTTATTTGTAACTATATATCGTGGGATAAGGATGAAATCTTGTTTATAAGTGTGGAATTGTAATAATTGTGGTATAGTTAATTATATATTGTTCACGATTTAAATTTATTTCCTAACACTGAAAAAATATAAATGTTCGTTGAAAATCTTGTTATGAAAACTACAAAAGCCAAATTAAATTATGGGTCGATTACTTGAATATTCTTAAAGATGTTCAAATACTTAATGTAGTCAAGATCTTGTCATGACAATATTATAGTAGTACATAAAGTAATGGTGGAAAATAATTGCTTCGTTAGGTAGTGGTGGAAAATAATTGCTTCGTTAGGTAGTGATTGTTATTGTAATGATTAGTGTGAATATAATTATGTAAAACGTTGCTAAAACTATACGAAACTAATTAAATATAATATTTTGGAAAAAAAAATATTTAATTTCTTATTTTCAAATTACTAAGACAAAATGGACGGGAAAAATCGTATCATTAAGATTCTAATGTGCTTAGATTAAACCTGTTAGGTTAGCACAATTGATAGTTTTGTACTTTGTTTAACCCATTATTAGATTAGCCCAATTGATAGTTTAATTTGCTCTTTATTAATTATGCCCATTACTAGGGTTGTAAACGAATCGAATCGAATACTGGCAAATTTTATTCGAATTCGAAAATTTTCAAGACTATTCGTATTCGTATTCGTATTCGATTCGAGTTCGAATACTAATTTTGGATTTTTATTCGATTCGTTTAAAAAATTCGAATATTAATATTCGATTCGATTCGTAAATATAATTCAGATATTCGATTCGAGATTCGAAATTTTTACATAATTTTTTAAATATTCAATCTGATTTGTGAAAATAATAATGATATTCGATTCGAATTCGAATATTTGATTCGAAAACCTGCTAAGAGTCAGGTTTAGAATTTTAGGGTTTTGGATTAATTGGATATATAAAATAAATTAAAATGAAAAAAATAAGTATATATATTTAAATATTTCGAATAGAATATATTCGAAATTATTCGAATCAAATACACCGATATTCTTATTCGTATTCGAAAATAATTCGAATACTAAAAGAAATTCATATTCGAATTCGAATTTTTCGAATACGAATCGAATCTCGAATCGAATCAAAAAATTCTTATTCTTTTGCATCCCTACCCATTACGGCATTACCCAATTAATATATTAATATAAGGGTAATTTTGTTCACAATTATATTATTTTTCTCTACAGTCATTATACATGTGAATTTTCTATTTTAACCTTTTAAGTTAATTTTTTTTCTTTTTCACAACCTCCAAACAGTCAACCACCACTTTTATGTTCTCTTTATATCTACACAAAAAAAAGATTTTATACACTCCAAACTCCAAATCTAATTTATTTTAAATTATTCAAAATTACTTCTTTGCTCATTTAATTCCTCAACAATTTTTTAATATCTCAAAATATTTCGCTAAAATAATTAAAACTATAAGAAATTTGAGTTTATCAGGTAATAAATGTATCTCCTTAAAATAAGTCAAAAAAATTGTTCACATGTTGAGGAACACATGACAAATTAATCAAAGTACCAAATGTAGAAAAAGAGAGAGTCATTGTTTTAGATGGATGGAAATTTTGTTTTAAAATTTTTAAATCTAAAATAACTTCAAATAAAATATATAGATACTAATTAAAAAAATTATTAATTTTAATTTAAATATTATATGGCAACATTTATACAACCATGGAGATGAAATGAATGATGTAATTTGGTTTGGAAAAAGAGAGGATTGACAGTTGAGATTAGTGGTGCCCAACGGTTCGGGGAACCGTTGACCCGGTTCCGGTTCCAAACCGGAACCGTAAACCAGTTTCAACCGGTTAGGTTTCGGTTTGCAATTTCTAAAACCGTGAACCGGCGGTTCGTGGTATTTTTTTTTTCGGCCGAATGATATAGTGCCATTTGTCCATCGGAGCTCCGGCGAAAAGTAGTGGTTGTCGCCGGAGTCCTGCGGAAAAGAGCCGTTGCTGCCGGAACCGGTGGTTCAAAACCAGGCCGAATCGGCCCGCATTTTTTTTTTGAAAAATTTTGACCGTTGGACACGTGTCGCGCCAGGATCACTCGACCGTTGGAGATCAACGGTCGAGATTTGCAGACCATTGTGAAACGCCGGTTAACCGGCGGTTTCGGCGAATTTTTTTTTTAATAAATTTTCTATAAATACCCCCCTCCCCCCATTCATTCCTCACATCATTCCAACACTTGTCTCTCAATTCTCAAGTTGTGTTTCAATTTTCAATTCTAAAGTTTCAATTCTCAAGTTTTTTTTTCAATTCTCAAGTTTTTTTTTCAGTTCTCAAGTTCCGACCGTTGATCGAAAATGTCTCGAAGAGGTTCTTCTTCCGCCGGTTCTTCTCACCGAGGAAAGGCACCGATGCCTCCACCACGAAATGTTGAAGTCAATGATCTTATTGATCAATACACTCCCCACTCTCATTGGAGTGAGGAGTACGCAAATTTGGAGGAGGCTCTCGGACCTTCGACCGCCGCCGACTTTGCCGAAGTGGAGGAGCAGGAGCAGCCGGAGGCCTGTCCAACTCAAGAGAATGACACACGTTGCCGATCCACTTCGACACTTCGAAGTGATATTTTCTCCATACATTTTAAAAAGGAGAAAGTATCAAATTCGAACGCGGACTTCACGGTGACGTGCAACTACTGTGGAAAGAGCTACAAATTCAAGCATGGAGGGGGCTACAGAACGTTCAACAACCACATCATCAAGAAGCATCCATATAAGATAGGTAATGACTGCTCTCAAACCCATCTTCCTCGATAAAATGCCGGTTCCAGTGGGGAAACCGGAGGTAACGACCCTAACTTCCTTTTTAAATTTAGTCAATTAACTCATAGGAGAGGAGTAGTCGAATTGATTGCTAAAAAACATCTTCCTTTTCAATTTCCAACCGATAATGATTATAAAGAATTTACTTCTGAAGTTTTTCAACCCGTTAGTAGAAGAATATCTAGAAATACCGTTACACGTGACATAGAAAAAATTGTAGGTGAATATAAATATGCTTTAATTGAAGAACTAAAAAATTTAACACAACGAGCATCTATTTGTTGTGATGTGTGGAAAGATCCTTACGGAAACCATGATTATTTAGGAGTAACATGCCATTGGATAGATGATGTATGGAACGTGCAAAAACGATTAATTGCCTATGTCGAATTTGATGAAAAACATAGTTCCGTAGCAATTGCTAGAAAAATAATAAAAATTGTTAATAATTATGATATAGTTACAAAAATATTTTCGATTGGTTATGATAATGCCGCTCCTAACACCGCTAGTATACCCACATTAATGAAAATTTTTAGGCCTCCAATAGATGGTAAACTTTTTCATATTCGTTGTGTACCCCATTGTTTGAATTTGTGTGTACAAGATGGTTTAACCGCTTTGCATGATAAAATTGAACCTATTACGGATGCAATTCATGAAATTGCTAAATCAACACAATGGCATAAAAAATGGGCAAGATTTTGTAAAAATAATGGAATGGAAGTTAAGAAATTTATATTGGACGTAAAACATAGATGAAATTCAACTTATTATATGCTTCAAGATTCGTATAATTATAAAGAATTGCTAATTGAATTTTATAAAGAAAACCCACATGAATTGATATATTTGAATAACAACTCTTGGGATGCATGCATTAATTTAATTCAACTTTTAAAATTTTTTGAAGAAGCCACTAGAGAATTAAGTGGCACTTATTATCCTACTTCTCCATTAGCCTTAGATCATTGTGTTAAAATTGCTTTAATTTTGAATGAATATTGTGCATGTCCTATTATAGCAATTAAAGCAAAATGGTTAAAATATTTTCACGAACTTCCCGATATATTTTTAATAGCTAAATTTTAGATCCTAGGATTAGAGAAGATGATCTAATGGAATTATTGCGCATGTATTATAGTGCTTTGTTCCCCCATTTTTTGTTATCTGATTATGATGCAGTTGACTATGTTCCAAATTATGTAGAAGTTGCAGCTAGAGCTAAAAACTATTTGTATGATTTATTTAAAGAATATAAAACCTCATTAGGGGATGATTGTGGGGATAATTTAGGTGCTCAAAATGTAGGTGGTAGTAGTAGTTCTTCACATAATCCATTTAATGTTAGTGGTCTTAGTGCATTTTATGATTTTTATGATAACCGAACACAAAAACGAGCTAGGGGGTCTAATCCCACACAAGAATTAGATACATATTTAAGTTGTACATTTGAATTTATTTCTTTTGAAAACTCTGTGGATCTTTTGAAGTGGTGGTCAAAGAGGATCAACACTTATCCTATTTTAAGTCATATTGCAAAGGAGATTTTTGCAAGTCCCGCCTCCAACGTTTCCGTTGAGTGCGCCTTCTCCAAAGGACGACATATGTTGAATCCAAAAAGGGCAAGATTGACCATAGAGAATGTTCAAAACATTACTCTACTTGAAGATTGGCTTCGAACAAAGAAACGTCAACAACATCTAAATTTATCTATCTTTGATGACGATGGCCCCGACGAGTATGGCTACGATTCCAACACATCCTCCTCCACCGGAACTAATGGGTAAGTTTGAGGTAAGAGAACTACGTGAGCTTTGATTCCCTAATTCAATTTAGGGATATGTAAGCAATTTTATTCTAAGTTTGATATTCACTTTCAAACTTAGGATGAAACTCAAACTCTTTCATTTTTTTTTACTTCTCTTACTTGTAATGAGCAAAGAATGTTGTATAGTAGATGATGTGTCTCAAAGAAAGGAGGAGATAATAAGATGTGTCTTAGATGCACGTCTTATTATGTTCTCCTTTATTTGAGACACATAATCTACCACACAATATTCTTTGTTCATTACAATTAAGAGAAGTAAGAACTAAGAACTATGTGGGCTTTAATTCTCTAATTCAATTTAGGAATACATAGGCAATTTTATTCTAAGTTTGATATTCACTTTCAAACTTAGAATGAAACTCAAGCTCTTTCATTTTTTTTCCTCTTTCAATTTGTAATTTGTAAGTTGTAATTTTTTTTATTGTTTGTAAGTTGTAATTTTTTTAAATTCAAATTTAGAAGTTTGTTGACTGTTGTTTGTAAGTTGTAATTTTTTTTAATTCAACCATCGATTATTCGTTATTTGTAAGTTGTGATTTTTTTAATTCAAACTTAGTGTTTATACTTTGTAAGTTGTAAATTTTGGATAATTTATACAAAGTTGTATATTTTTTAACATAAATGCATTGTTTTAAAAAATAAATAAATAAGAAAAACCGGAAAACCGGCGGTTCGAAATGAAACCGGAACCAGAACCGAACATATCCCGTTTCGATTCCGGTTAGACCCCCGCCGGTTTTCCGAACCGTCGGTTCAGAACCGAATCCGGCGGTTTAACCGAACCGAGCACCACTAGTTGAGATAATAATGGTGGTGGAGATATGGTGATTGCGAAAAGAATAAACAATGGGATAATTGCGTGAAATCCCCTTGTGGTTTGGGAAATCGGCGTGAAACGCCCCTGTACTTTCAAAAATACGCGAAATCCCCTTATGGTTTTCTAAATATAGCCCGAAATCCCCAACTCCGTTAAGGTTAACGGAAGTGCTATGCATGCGCTCTTCATGCATTTTTTGGTGTTTTTTTTGACTTTTTTGCTATAAAATGACATATTTTCTCATTTTTGACTATATTAAAAGACTAATTCTCTTGTGGGGTTTCTTGCAATTGCAAGCACTTTCTTCAAGCTTGTTTTCTACATTAACATCTATGTATTATTTGTTTTTTTTTTCAATTAATATTTTTACAATGTTAATTTTTTATTTAGTTATTTTTTTTATTAATGCTAATAGTTGGAATGTATGTTTTTTTTTTACTTTTGTTTTCTTCCATTCATTTTTTTTCAACGTTAATTTTTATTTAGTTATTTATTTTATTATTATTAATGACGTAATTGCTACATATGTTTCTTTATTTGCTTTTGGTTTTTTCAGTTCATTTTTTATAATGTTCATTTTTTATTTTATTGGTATTAATGTCGACTATTGATGAGGAGGTTGTGGAAATATTTAATAATATATTATTCACATCAAATTAACCCTAAAGTGTAATTAACGAGACTCTGAATATAATTAGTTTACTATCTACTTCAAAAAAATATTCGATGTCCATACAAAAAAAATTAAAAATATATTGAATTTCTTGGATAAATATAGATGATTAACGACATGAATAATGCGAAATTTTGCTATTGAGGTACATTTTGTTTTAGAAACGGAACCTGAAACTAGTATAAGGTATGTTCCAAGTTTTTAGATATAATTTTTTTTATCTTTTGTTTGTAGTTACAAATTGGTATGTTCCAAGTTTTCTTGCATAATTTTTATTATTTTTATTTTTATTTATGATAAATTGGTATGTTAATTGTTTCTTGGTATGATTAATTTTTTGGTATGTTAATTTTTTTTTGGTATGATTAATTTAATTTTGTTTGTTATACCTAATAAATATTAAATAACGAGTCTTTTATTTATTTATTTTATATTTTCCTTAATATCGAGTCTTATCTATTTAATATAATCTTCATAAATAGTTAATAATAATAATAAATAACTAAATAAAAAATTTAACATTTTGAAAAAATGAATTGAAAAAAAAAAGTAAAGAAAGAAATATACGTAATTGTTGCAAAAAAATAAAATTAATTGAAAAAAATAAAAGAAAATAATAAAAATCATTAATAAAAATAATAAAAATAACTAAATAAAAATCAATATTGAAAAAAAAATTGAAATAAAAAAAAGTAAAAAAGAAACATACCAACTGTTAGTATTAAAAACAATAAAATAAATAACTATATATAAAATTAACATTATAAAAAAATTAATTGAAAAAAAAAACAAATAATACATAATTGTTATTGTAAAAAATCAGATTGAAGGAAGTGTTTGCAATTGCAAGAAACCCCATAAGAGAATTAATCTTTTAATATAGTCAAAAAATGTATATATATCATTTTATAGCAAAAAAGTCAAAAAAAAAAAAAACACCAAAAAACGCATGAAGAGCACGTGCATAACACTTCCGTTAACCTTAACGGAGTTAGGGATTTCGGGCTACATTTAGAAAACCATAAGGGAGTTTCTCGCATTTTTGAAATCAAGAGGGGATTTCACGCCGATTTCCCAAACTACAAGGGGATTTCTCACAATTATCCCAATAAATAATATCAAGAATATAACAGAAAAATTAAATATATTATGATTGTAGAGAAAAATATTGGTGGCTATAAATAAAAGACCAAATAGCTAAAAAATCCAAAGTTTTACGGGTTTTTGTTATTTTGGTCAATTCTTTTATTTTTGTCAATTTATTCATAATTTTAAGAATCAGTTGTTGTTTTTTTTTTTGACCAAATTAAGATTTGATTCAAAATTAAATGAGATGACAAATATGTGGCAAACATGTAGGCTAACTCTCATTCCACCTCACCATTATCAACTTGTCTTGTTCCACCTGTACAATACACCCAAAAAGACTATCCTTTCTTCTTCCAACACTTCCTGCTTTGATTGATTCAATTTGGATACATAAAACACTAACCAAAATCTAAACCTAAAATCCCAAAATCCAAATTAATTAATTAATTACCTGGTCAGTTCTTTTCTTCCTCTTTCTGGCCGTAGTAGAGCTGCAAGCGAGCATCGAATCTGGAGAGGAAGTGGTGGCGGTGGTCTCCGTCGATGAAGAAATTCGGAGGCGATCTGCCGTCTACGGCCTGAAACCTAGGTAGGGGAGACGGGGAGGATGGAGAATTGGACTGAACGGTCCCTCGATTAACGGCGGGTCACTACAACAAAAATGCTCAAAGACAACACTATAACAACAACATTTTTAAGCACAAAATGTTGTTGTTTTGAAATTTACAACACTTATTGCTTAAAGTGTTGAGAAAGACGTATATTTTTTGGTCAAATACAACACTTTGACAACATATTTCGTGAAGTGTTGTCTTTGGGCGTGTTTTTATCAATAAATAACTACTGTTAGACAACACTTTTATTGTAGTGTTGTGTTTGGGCGAATTTTTTTTTACCAAAGTACAACACTTTATGGGAAGTGTTGTCTTTCAGCTGCCTTTTTGAGATAATAACAACATTTCTTTAAGTGTTGACTTTATGTACACTCTTCTAAAATGACAACATTTGAAATGTGTTATCTTTTAACCATAAAGACATTCGTTTTGGAAAGTGGTAAATTTATGATGAAACTGATGTGTGACCTCTTCCAAACAATTATTAATAATTAATAATTATAATAGTATTATTATTATTGTATTTGAGGTATATAATTATTATTATTGCTATTTTATTTTACTATTCCATAATTGTTTTAGCTTTGGTTTATCAGATACTTAGGTTGAATCTTAATTAGCTTATATTGTTGAGAAATTTTTATTTATTTATTGATCATTTTTAATCATCGATATTGAGGTTAAATTATTGTTGATTCATATTGAGCATTGTGAATGTTGATAAGTTAATTACTAATTATTGATGGATAATTTAATTCAACATTTATTGATGATTTATTAATTTTTGGGTAGATTAATACTATAATCAATTAGATAAGAAATTAATCAAATAGAAAAAAGTTAGAAAATTAAGTAACAAATTGGGAATCAATATACTTAGGCAGTTCCTTAAAAAAACCTGAACTTCATAATAAATCAGTAATGCGTATTATTATTATTATTATTATTATTATTAATTTTTTTAATTTTATTTCATGTTAATTAAGACTAGAGTTTGACCTAAAGTAAAAAAACAAAAGGAAAAAAATAGAAATAATGCATATTATTATTATTATTAATTTTTTTAATTTTATTTCATGTTAATTAGGATTAGAGTTTGACTTAAAGTAAAAAACAAAAGGAGAAAAAAAAGACAGTAGAAGAAAAGACTAATACACGATTAAGAGAAATACAACAAAAAAAAAGACCTAGAGTTTTACCTTCTCAGGACTTTATCAGGAAGAAGTTATCGCAGTAAGAAGTTAGAATCGGTGTTTTACCTTCTCAGGACTTGCGCGCGAAGAAGTTATCACAGTAAGAAGTTAGAATCGGTGATTTACCGTAGAAGAAGATTGGCTATTTACCGTGGAAGAAGATTGGTGATTTTACCAGTTTCTTCAAACTTGAGTCGAACAACGGTAATCAATCTTTAAATTTCTTCCTAATTCCTTACTTTTCACTCTCAATCTCAAGTTCCCCTCATTCTTCCCAAGTATGCTTCTCAATTTGTCCCAATTTCTTAAGTTTATTGTTTTGGGGAAATTTATTATGTGGATTACAATTATTATTTGAATTTCATGATTATCGGTAAACCCTTGTTGAACCCACGCCTAACCCACCCATTTTCCTTCATTAAATTGAGACCCATATGTTGTAAAGATATGCAAATTTTTAGAATCTTTCGAAATTTGTTCTAGTTAAATTGATAGATTGTGTTTTACTATATGGATGGTGAAAGAACAATATATTTTAGATCTTAGATATTTGGAGTTCTATGAAAAGTGTATGGAATTGTTGGAAATATATGAAAAGTGTATGGAATTGCAGAAATATATGTTTGGATGCCCCCTGTTATTCTTGTTGAATGTCTAGCCAGGACATAAGAATCCCTTTCATTGTTCCATATAGCATTACTTTATCAACTTTGCTGTTATGATATCCAAGTTGTAATCTAATGTTGGTTTATTTAGATTTAGTGAACCTAATCTAATTAGGTCGAATCTTTGATTAATTTGTAAGTTATATAGTATAACTAGAAATTGCAAAGAGTGGTTTGCAACATCTTGGTGCTTATATCAACTTAGTATCATTCTATTTAGTCTATTTAGATTTTTCTGGCACATATGCAAAAGGGTCAACTTTAAATTGAAAACTGATTTCACTCGAGCATAAATTGATTACATGGCTTATATCAATGGAAAGCCACGTGAGTCTAGTTTCTAACAACAAAAGAATTTTGTAATTTGGAATATTTTGTGAAGAGTTATGGTTAAAATACTAAAGGGTGGTAGGATGTTTCGGAATCTGTCAAGAGACTGTCTCAAAATGTCAACTTTACATTGAAAACTGATTTCATTCGAGTATAATTTGGTTACATTGCTTATATCAATAGACAGCCACGTGAGTCTAGTTTCTAACAAAAAAAGAATTTTGTAATTTGGAATTTTGAGTGAAGAGTTATGGTTAAAATACTGAAGGGTGGCTGGCTGTTTCAGAATTGTCAAGAGGCTGTCTCAAAGGGTCAATTTTACATTGAAAACTGATTTCACTTGGGTATAATTTGGTTACATGGCTTATATTACTGGAAAGCCACATGAGTTTAGTTTCTAACAAAAAGGGAATTTTGTAATTTGGAATCTTGTGTGAAAATTTATGGTTAAAATACTAAAGGGTGGCAGACTGTTTTGGAATTGTCAAGAGGCATCAAAGAGTCAACTTTACATTGAAAACTGATTTCACTTGGGTATAATTTGGTTACATGGCTTATATCACTAGAAAACCACTTGAGTCTAGTTTCTAAAAAAAAAAAAAGAATTTTGTAATGTGGAATCTTGTGTGAAGAGTTATGGTTAAAATACTAAAGGGTGGCAGACCAAGTTGTAATCTATCAAGAGGAATGTTATTAGACTAATGTTATTTACTTATTGATTCTAATATGTAGGAAGTTGCTGTCAAGAAATTTCTCGATCAAGATTTAACTGGAGAATCTCTTGAGAAATTCAGAAGTGAGGTAATCATCTGATTTCCTTCAATGGCTTCATAGTTTGTATCATATGAATATAGATCTTGCATGCATGTTGTTGAATGTCTCCATTTTTTACTAGCAAAGTGAGTAAATCAACTCAAGATATATGTGAGCTGTTATGGTCTTCAAACAACCTGATTATATTTCATGCATGACCTATTAAATAAATCAAATGATCTGATTATTTTTTTGGTTGAGATTCTCATTTATTTGACTTGTTATTTATGATCTGACATGTATAAGATTATTTGTGCAATGCAAGGTCTGAAACATGAAAAAAAAATATTTTTGTTTGCAACTCTTTAATCCTTACAATCTAGTATACTTGCAGTATTCATTATGGATAAAGAGTGGATGTCAAAGGATAGATTAACTTATGAATATGAGACTGGAGTAGAAGCTTTTTTACAGTACGCAAAGAAAAATACAGCAGATTATATGGTGATGCATGCAATAAGTTTATATAAACCTGGAAGATATTGTCCCTTTTTGTGACTTGCAACCAATTTCAGTCAGTTGTATAGTTGTTTATATATAGTAAGTTTCTATTTTGTACCAAATATTTATGTTGCTTCTATAAGTGGTATACCCTTCATTTATTACACTTCACTAAATTTACTTTGTAAATGACAGACACCTTTATCAAAAAATGAGAGCTGAGCAAAATCTTTCAAGTTTTAATTTTGTGAATCCATCTACCATCTCACATCAGTATACTACAAAAAAGGATGATGATTGGATTCACTAATTGCTGAACAAAAGGGCTTGTGCGTTATCAGATAGACTAGTTGGATCATCACCTAATCAATTAGTCTTGGTTACATGTAATGTTGGGTAAGTAATGTTTACAATATTAATCTCAATTTAATTTTTATAAAATTAGATGTATTTTAATACTTAGTTATGTGTTTTTTCTTAGATACCACTGGATTCTCACTGTCATTAATTCTCACAAGGAGGTGGTCTTTCTAATGGATCTTCTTAGTCATCGTATGCGTAATGATGACGGAAATATGTTGTTAATACGTAAGTTATCATTCTTTCCATTAACATTAATCTATGTTATTTCATAGTATTTGTTTAATTCTTTTTCAATTATGAAGGGCAATACAATTGTTCAATGCGAACATGGGGAGGAAGGGAAAAAAGCAACCTAGTTGGGAAATAATACATGTACGTTTCTTTACATTAAGTTGTCGTTCATTTTGTTATGCTTGTCATATATATATAGGGTCCTCACCAACCAGATGATAAGCAATGTGGATATTATGTGATGAGATACATGAGAGATATCATTGGAGCTGTACCAAAAGATCTTGTTACTCTATGATCCATTGTAATAAAATATATGTTTTGAAGTTCTTATTATTAAAAGACTTTTGAGATTATGTATTTTTAATTTTTAAGTTAACAATAACTAGGTTTTACTAATTTTGTTTCATGATTGTTTACAGTTTACACAAGATGAGTACTCTCAAAAGGAAATCGATGAAGTGCGATCGGAATGGACAGATTGTGTTCAAGATCATCTACATGACTAACATGATTTAGTAAGTGATTGGCTAATACCTTTCTCGTACATGTTAATGTAATGATAAAATTTGAATATTTGCTAGAATTTAGGACATGAATTGGAAATTTACATTGAGAAGTTCATATTGTTGTGCATGCTGAATCTAGTGGTTTGTTTGATAAAAATTTAGGAAGTTTGTGGTTACATTGAAACTTTGTGGTTGAACAAAGGAAATTTTGTGGTCGCATTATAGCTTTTACATTTAGCCACTAGGTAAGTTGTTTATATTAATATGTAAATTGAAATGAAGTAAAGTTTCTTTTTTGCTTCATTGAATTGTGAACGAAGACTGTTCTTAAGCAACAAGATGATAAATTATAAGACTATTAATTTTCCTGCTTACATTGAATTGATTGGATTGAGAAATGCACTATAAGCATGAGATATAAGCAAGTAGATTTGAGTTCATGGTAATTAGAATCTTTAGATTAGGAGATTATATCATAGTTATGTTAAGTTCATTAAGATCAAATTGTTGGTCTCATGTTTTAGGATTATATCATTTACACGAATTGTTGTTCTTTTCTTTTGATGTGCAGGTTTTTGGTTCTTTGAATCATTAGGAGAGAC
Source organism: Scutellaria galericulata (assembly GCA_946896805.1). NCBI lineage: Eukaryota > Viridiplantae > Streptophyta > Magnoliopsida > Lamiales > Lamiaceae > Scutellaria > Scutellaria galericulata. The sequence continues at coordinate 1,589,582 of OX335792.1, read as the reverse complement.
ACCATCAACAAATCATGTAAATACATGCTCATAATTTTTCATTTCAAGCATTGGTTTTGATGTTTTGGAGAAATAGTACATGTTCATAACCTTTTTCAAGTATAGACTTTTATGTTTTGTCAAGAATTGTTATACGATGTAATATTCGCAGATATTTGTACATATACTTTATATTTGAAGATTTTTTGTTGAGTATGAAATATTTTCAATTTATATATTCTAGAAATTTTTAATATCACCGATCAACAACAGTTTTAAGGAAAAAAAATAGTTGTCTTACACAATCAAAGACAACAATTGCAAAATGTTGTGGATAAATATAAAGACAACAGTTCTAAACTATTATCTTTTTAGACAAAGCGTTGTGTATTATTGGAAATTTCATGTACAAAGACAATAGTAATTTAAGAAGGACAACAATTAAAAAGTGTTGTCAATCAACGGAACAACAACAGTTCGAAAGTGTTGTCTATGAGCGAAATATTTTATATAAAAGATAACAGTTCGTATATTAAGGACAACATTTTAAAAGTGTTGTCTATGAGAAAACGACAACACTTATTGAGTGTTGTCTTTGGGTGCCCCTCTTCGACAACAGTGGCATAGACTACAATTTTAAACCTACAATGACAACACTTTACAATTGTTATCTTTCAGTTTTTTTGTTGTAGTGGATGAATTGACTAGGTTGTCGCCGGAGAAGGAGAAGGGTTGCAGCTCCTGGTGGTGGTGGCGGCAGTGGTCTGGCGGTGGCCTTAATAGCCCGCCAGTGAAGTAATTCTGATGAATTAACGCATCAGAATTATATATAATAAAACAGTAAACAATTTGGATTTTGGGATTTTAGGTTTAAATTTTGGTTAACAAGGCAAGTTGATATAATGGTGATGTGGAGTGGGAGTTGGCCTACATGTTTGCCACATATTTGCCATCTCATTTAATTTTAAATCAAATTTTAATTTGGCCAAAATAACAATTAATTCTTAAAATTATGGATAAATTGACAAAAATAAAAGAATTTGCCAAAATAACAAAAACCCAAAAAGTTTTGGATTTTTTTAGCTATTTGGACTAAATAAAATTACCCTTAATATAATACTACTAAGCCCAATCTCTGTAAATTTCTCTCTTACAAAGAAATATTAGTAGACCAGATTAGCCCATCTATTCTTTTCTTAGCCATGGCTTCTCAATACGTGTTTTTTTTTTTTTTTTTTCAAATTCTAATATTTGTAGTAATACATAATTTCTGGTTAAAGTAATTTATAATTTAATTTTATATTTTTAATAAATATAAAAACAATTGAAAGATAATTTTTAGTAGTTTTAATTTTAATATTTTAAATAATTTTTTAACTAATTTTATAATTATAATTATATTATTTCGAATACATTTAAATTCTTTAAACCATATTTTTATAATTTTAATTTTAATATTCAGAAAAATAAAACAGAAATTAATTAAGAAAATTATTTTGATTTCATTTTATTATTTAGAAAGGAATAAATATATAATTAAAAAGATATTTCGAAAAATTTGAGAGTTGAAAACGTATTCTGCAACAACTATATAGTTTGATGGGTAATGTCTACTTAAAACAATGTGGTAGATAAAATCCCAGAACTTAAATAATTTAAAAGGTTTAATATAACTAGTTGTAGACCTGTGCGATGTATGGGCTGTATGTTTTTGGATTTTTTCTTCATGTTGTTTCATTGATTAAGTTGTAATTTTAAAGTACTTTATTTTATTGAATGCTCGATATTATCGAATTCTAATGTTTGCATGTTATATTTTTTCTTAAATCCTCATTTTTGCAAATAAGTTTAAAGGTCCTTTTGTGAGTTTGTAAAATATTAGTATCCTCAAACATCTTTTTATTTCTTTGTTGTAGATTTATTTCGAAGTGTGTTGTTTGTACTTAATGTAATTTCTCTTTATTTTTTAAATTAAGTTGGTTTTGTTCTGTTAGCATCATGAAAATTCACTTATTTTCCCTAAATCCTTTTATGTTGAAATGGTATGTAAAAGTCAATCAGTAATTATGACAAAGTGACAAATATGTATCCGACAATCATTTAAAACTTCAAGATTACAGATTTCGATTACAACTCACGACGACAGAAAATATATCAATTGAATGGTGCTACAATTCATTTAATATTTATCTCCTTAAGTTCACAAATCCAAATTAAAATGTGTTTGTCGTGGCCTCTCAATGATTGAAATCTGCCAAATTCATTCAACATCACATGAGAAACAACAAAGTTGACTAATGTACCTCAACTAAATTAAAAGGATGGTAGTAATGTTGATGGCAGCAAATTAACCAAGTGTATCATGTATCTACAATTACGACAACTCTAATTGCTTCACTACAATTATGGCTCTCTACGGTGGCAAAATGGTTGTTTTGTGTTACTCTGTACGTATTGTGTGAGATTGGAAGTGGAGAGGCCCATGAAAATGATGGTGGTGGGAGAGGGAGGCAAGCAAATAATTATCCTTAAAAAGTAGTAATTACTCTTTCACCTTTGTAACGATAAATAATGATTTTTGCATTAACTATAAATCATTTTAATTGTTTTTATTTCTATAATTGAGAAATGATGACTTTTGCATTAAATATTTCTTTAATTAGGAAATATTTCTTTTTCATAAAATTTATATTAAATATATTATACATGTCAATTTAGGAGAGCTACACTCGTCATCACTTTGAGAGTCCATTTGTCTTTCAAAGAGAGTGCCATTTGTCAACACTTGAGAGAGTCAAACCCTCCAATCCTTTTATAAGTATAGATAGATTTACCATTTAAAATTTTCACAACTCTTTGATATACTAAAAGATTGCAATAGTTATATAGAGTAAAAACTTCATACAGTCAAATTGTCGTGATCGGCAAAAAATATTACTACCATGGAATGTATTCCTAAATGGAGTTTTGCATAGAAAAATATTTTTTAGCAAAAACAAAGTTCAATATAATACATGGTATACTACGTGTATATAGAAATCCATTTAATAAATTAATGTACCTAATTAATATAAATTTCTAAAACAAATACATGCATTTTAATAATATAAAATACATGTATGTACTGATTATGTACTTAGGAACTAAAAAAAATTAGTTATTGCTCCTGTGTTTATATGTATCCTAATCCAATACATGTATATTTTTTAATAAAATCATCACCTTTTTTTTCTACTTCAAGCAAATGGTACCAAAGTTGATAAACAAACTTAGATCACAGAGAAATTTCTGTTGAATTGTGCAAGATGAAAGAATTGCATTCCACCTGGAACAAGAAAGATTTTGCAAAGTATTATAACCAGCAATAAAAAGTAGTTTCAAACTTGTATGCAAAACATTTTAAAACATGTATAGAAACTTGCTAGCTTCAACGAACCTTCCAACAAGACCTCGTTTATCTCAATTCAATCAAATTTGTTATTATTTGTAAATGATCCAATACGAAGAAGTTCAATTAAATTATAAAAACTAGAACGAGATTATTTTGCTGGTATTATTTTATTATGTTATGATTGTTACATAATGATGTTATTAGTAATTAAATATAAAATAAATAAATTGAATTAGAGTAAATTAAAACATTTATTTGATATATATTTTATAAATGTATGATCAGATTCAAATAAAATAAATATTACTTACCGGACTTCGGACAACAATGGAGGTTTAGGCGCCGAATTCCGCAAGATCAAGCTCTATATATTTCCATGCCGGAATTCCCACTTCCGACCACTAATACCTTTTTTCCGACAAATTTTTCCCCCCTTTTGTATTTCGTCGAATGAAAAATCTCACCGTTGAAACTCTCCATACCTTCAATGTACGGCATGCGCGGATCGTACGATTCACACGGTAGCCACAACCAGAAACCTCGATGAATACTCTTCGACTTCATCGGAGCTGATATTCCTAGCCTTGATCTTCCATTTTCCGACCGACTCATCGTACTCCGCCGCCTCCACCGATCTCCGGTAGCTCGGGCTGATTTGGAAGCGTGAAACGTAGTCGTTTGGCTAGGTGTAGGTGGACCCCGATCCTATGCATACTTCTACCACAGAGAAGCGATGCAGTCTTCTCTCTCCAGAAGGATGTATGGGATTGAGAGGTGGCGGAGATACGCCGCCACGGCGAGGCCGGAGGTTCCGGCGCGGACGACGATCACTGTTGCTTCTGCAGGTTTAGCCATGGCTGCTTGAAACAATTGTTGCATTTCAATAGCGTATTTATAATGGCCACTGGTCAGGGTTTTTGCCTTATTTATTTGACCTATGCTTTTAATTTACTCGAAATTTTACATTTAACTAGTATATCTCTCATTCTTTGCACGGGTATGAGATTTTGAAAATTATTATATTAAATGATTTAAAATTTATAAATTAAAAAACAAATTTAAAATTATTAAAAGTGATTATTTTGATGATAAAGTTTTTAATTCATGCCGCAAATGAAATATCAACTCAAAATCACATAATTTATCATTTTCCCTAACAATTCACATTATCTAACCTCACAAAAGAGTTGGTTAAATCAATTGAGAATATATTAATGGATACTTATTATGATATTATACTTTATTAATATATTCATACATGTATATATATTAATAATATTGCATAAATAATATATACAAATTAAGTGAAATATATATAATAGGAAATATCAAAAGAACAAAAGGCTAACTGTTTTTGGATGCACTCCACTCCACACACATGCTGTGAAATAATTTAGAGAATAAATAAATCATATATAACTCCAAAAGTTATGCTCAAGAGGGATATTAAAAGTTAAAACTAATTATTAATGACATTTTTATTAAAAATAATTACCACCTGTTATATGTTATTATTTGTTTAATACTATAAGATATTCTTAATAATGTTTAATTAAATGATACAAATGAACAGCTGACAAAAGCAAACTAAAAGTCAGGAAAATCTACAATGGATTATTAGATTCAAGAAAGATCGGCTAACCTACTAATATACATGGACCGTCTCATAATTTTCAAAATCTTATCTAATCTAATAATTCATTATAAAAATACTATTTAATTTTTAATATCTTATTATTTATATGTGTTTGTAATAAATATGTATTAAGTAGCAAAGAACAAAAAGGTCAGAAGTTACCTGTCAGAGAAAAAGGAGAAAAGGCTATCAGTTTATCACGGATTCACAATTCACAACACAGCAGAATCATAGTTGGATTTTCCTTTTTTCATTTTTCAAAAAAATTATAAAAATAAAACCAAGACAAGAGATTAGGGTTTTCTTATTTATTATTTTTTAGGCAGTTCTCATTGAATTCGCAATTATTTGATCTTGATTTTAGGTGGTGAAGGGAATTAAGAATTTATAATACTAGGTGAATAATCTGGAAAGTTCTATGTAATCATGAATTAGTCAGAAATTTTAATTTTTTTGTTTAGGGATATGGAAAGTTTCTGCAATCACTCTTTGAAAAGTTAAAATAAAGCAACAAAGAATTCTGAAAAAATAACCAAATAGCCATACAGGTAATTCTCATCATGTAAATTATGAAATAAAATTATATAGAAAATGACCCTAATAAACTTTCCAAATAAAGTAGATGCATTTGGACTGAAAACTTTAACTTGACATTTTTATTGAAGGTCATATATAGATATAGATTTGTCGATTTATTTAGCTAAAATGGATAACTTCAAAATGAGACAGACTTCACATTTACCAACTAGTAGGGATTTTGGAATTTGATGAGTTATTATTCTATTCAGCAATAATATTATAATTGTAACCTACTTATGAGAAAATCATTATTTTAGCTTTATACAATTTGGCTCTAAAACTCCCTTAAAAATATGAATTACTTACCCTATTATTATTTCTCACAAAGTCCATACACAAAATTAATTATTTCTCTTCTCAATATCAATTTAATCCAAGTTTATTTGATATGAATAGTTTTTGCAAATCATGTAAGGTACCGATTAAAGGAGTCTACACTTTATAAATTATTTGCATGTAACCAAAAACATGTCAATATTAATTATAAATCACTAAAAGAAAATGGAAGTATATTTTTAAAGCAATCTTGTTTGAATTTTCAAATGGGTGGTTGAGAAAGTTTGAAAAAATACATGCAATTTCATTACAATTACCAAATTAATGGATATTGATGTCTTCCTTATATTATGATTATATTGACTTTATTTATTATAGTCTTTAAATTATTATGATTATTATGATTTTTGGGCTTCTTTATGTTTCATAATCAATGGTCCACAACGAATAATGGACATGCATAATATAATCTTCTTTTTTTATAGGATTTTTGTTATTATTATTGTTGTTGTTACTACTATTATTATTAAGTAATAACATATTATGACATATGAACATAATTATTGAATACAAATTGTTGTTGTTGTTATTTGTTTCTATTGTTATTTTTCAATATTATGGAATACATATACATTTATTTAAAAAGGATCATATTTAAATTATATATATATATATATATATATATTAAAGAATAATATCAATGTAAATAATGAACCATTACATAAAATATGTGAACATATTATCAATTTATGTTATGTTATAAAAATAAATAATTTTTTTATTTGATATAACAAGATGTTCAATGCACAGGTGAACTGATAGTATATATTTAAATAATGTCATTTATTACTATATTGAATATAAATATTTTATTACAAATGAAATTTATTACTAAATATGATTGGTCCCGTGTCGGGACCGTGATCTTTTATTACAATATAAAGTTTATTCCCATAGTGGGTTTTTACAGTATATAAAATCATAATCAGAGTAGGTGGGCCTTGATATCTTGGGCTACATTTTGGGCTTCCGCTCTAGCTCCAAAAAATCCTCCTCTCGCCAGCCCAACACAATATAGCCCATTCACACCCTTCCAATAATTGGGCAAAATAGGGTTTGCAAGCCCATCTTCATTTAATAAGCCCTCGTCTCCCTACACACAACAGAATCCAAACAAACGTTAAAATAAATAAATAAAAATGAGACGAATCATAAATGTAACAAATTAGCGGTATATATTTCAATAATTTATAATTTACATATAGGAAAATAAATAAAATGATATTTATTTAATTACCTTCAACCATTGCTTGGTTGGCCTTTTGAAGCCGGTGGCAAATATGATCACATCATATGCATATTCCTTTTCATTCTCAAACACCACCATATCATTCTTTATTTTTTTAATTCCCGGCAACACCTGTATTATATTTACAGAACGTAAAAATTTATATAAGATCATCTTATGTAAGACCTATTTTTTATACAATTACATTACATTTAGTTAGAAATCCTAATTAATTAATTAATTGTCAAATAAGAAAGATTTTTTTCTGGTCACTTTTTTTTTTTTTTGAGTAAGTCTCTTATGAGACCGTCTCACGAATTTTTATTGTATTATGTGAAACGAGTCAACCCATAAATCAATCATCAACTACCCAAATCCTACAATTCTCATGTTGTTTGTGGGTTCTCATGGTAACTATTTATGAGATCGTCTCACATAAGTTTTTGTGCATTTTTTTTTACAGTTTGATTCTTTTATAGCTAAAAGAAATATTTTAGTCCACGTCGAAGGATAGTGTTTTGATTAAGCATAGACATTATGTATAGGTAGTATGGGTGTAAGGGTAAATATGTCTAAGAAAATCCAACTTTCCAATAATTAAGAAATAATTTGGCTTTTAAAAGCAAGATCACAATATATAGTTAACGACATTCTTCCCTAGCTAGGAAGCACGTCTCCATATATTTTGTCTGAATTCTGTATTCAATTAATTAGTTTTTGTATATCCTTTTCTATAGATTCAAATGTTTGACATGAAATACGAGATAAAAAATCAAATAAACCTGAATCTCGTCGGACTTGATCTTGTTTGTAGTTCCAACATCAAGAACTATATATCTTCCATACTTATTCTTGACAGTAAAAGGGCCCTCTTTAGGCCTTTGAATTCCATATTTGGACAAGTCTCCATAGACAAGCTTGCTCATCATTGTTGCCAATGAATCGATCCATTTGAGAGGTAAATATTCCATAAGAAACATTGCGATGTCCATCATTTCTCTCGACAGTATATGTATCTGCATTCACATGCATATAGTATATATTTAAGGTAGAAGACTAGTTGATTAGTTCAATTTTGTCATATAAAGAAACTAGCTTACTTCAACAAACTTTCTAAAATGACCTCATGATCTACCTCAATTCAATCAAATTTTGATTATTTATGATCTTACGAAAACTTTCAACTAAAGACAAAAACTCATGTGCACCTAGTGCATGAATTTAGGATTCATGCACTCGTGTCAATCCGACCATGCACATGCAATTACGCGTCTGCACACGTTATCAGGTCACGCAAAAATTCGCCCAAACATACTCCCAAGTGTCATACTTTTATGTTATATGATGTTAATCATACATTTTTAATATTATTAGTCATACATTTAGTAAGTTAGTTGTACCTTAACACAGGTATAATATTTATACATAAAAGTAAGATTAATATAATATAAATGTATGACTAATGTAGTATAAATGTCAACGATTTTTTTAAGTTAAAGTATTACATAAAAGAGTATGATATCTGTACATAAATGTATAAATGTATGACTAATATAATATAAATGTAAAGAAAAAAAAAGCGAGGATCCGGTTCGATCTGAACCTGACCCACATGTATATGCATCAAGTGCACAGAAATCCAACTCTCAATTAAATTAAAAAAAAAAAACTTATATGAGATTATTTTTTGATATAATTTTATTATGTTATGATTTCTTTATAATATTTTAATTAGTAATTAAACATAAAATAAACAAATACAATTAGAGTAAATTAAAACATTAATTCATTTGTTATATATTTTAATATAATATTGATTGAAAATGGTTTAAACTGAAATTAGAAATATGATTTTTATAACTTAAGTGGTACTTCATTTTTATAAATGTTCAAATTGTTATATGATCAGAATTTGAACTTGAATCAACAAAAATTTTAGTTTTTATTGTCTTCCTTCCTTCCACTCCTCCTAACTGGTTAAAAATAAAATAAAAATAGAAACACTATTTTTAGTTTTTATACAGAGTAACTATATGCGGTATTTAATTAATACACATTTTAAATTAAGGAGTAAATATTAAATAATTAATTCTTACCGGACTTCGGACAACAATGGAGGTTTGGCGCCGAATTCCGCAAGATCAAGCGCTATTTCCATGCCGGAATTCCCACTTCCGACCACCAATACCTTTTTTCCGACAAACCTTTCCCCAGTTTTGTATTTCGTCGAATGAAAAATCTCACCGTTGAAACTCTCCATACCTTCAATGTACGGCATGCGCGGATCGCACGATTCACCAGTAGCCACTACCAGAAACCTCGAGGAATAATCTTCCACTTCGTCGGAGCTGAGATTCCTGGCCTTGATCTTCCATTTTCCGACCGAATCATCGTACTCCGCCGCCTCCACCGATCTCCGGTAGATCGGATTGATTTGGAAACGTGAAACGTAGTCGTTTAAGTAGTGTATGAATTGTGCTCTGGATACATATTTGGGGAAAGTGGCTGGGAAAGGCATGAGGGGTAGCTTGCAGTGTCGTTTGGCTAGGTGTAGGTCGACCCGATCGTATGCATACTTCTGCCACAGAGAAGCAATGCAGTTTTCTCTCTCCAGAAGGATGTATGGGATTGAGAAGTGGCGGAGATACGCGGCCACGGCGAGGCCGGAGGTGCCGGCGCCGACGACGATCACTGTTGCTTCTACAGGTTTGGCCATGGCTACAGCTTGATATAAATTGTTGAATTTGAATAGCGTATTTATAATGGTCATGAGGTTTTTTAACCATGCATGTTTTTCTTTTTTTTCACAAAATTATGTATTACCATGGTTAATCAACTTTTATTTAATCCTCTATCATGCACACATATAAAAATAAACATATACTTAAATTTTCCATAATCTTAAACGATGGAAAAATTCATCTTCTTTCTATATTTAATTTGTTATTAATGTGGGGAAAATGAAATTAAGAAAATACTACCAGCTCTGATTAAAAATAAAAGTCGTTCTAGAATTTGTGTCTTGAATTAAGGACGTAAAAACCGAATAAAAATAAAATAACCGTAGACAGTATCAATTGATCTCTCACAATCTATTGGTAAAATAACATGATTATTTATTTCTCACATCAATTATTCCATAGAAACTCTCTTCTTTAAGGCAAAAACTTATATACCTTCAGTGTACGTACCCCTAAAGGTATTATTAGTTTTGTATTAATTATATTCTTATAAGATTTTAGTTACATATATATTCATAAGTATTAGTTGCATACTCATAAAGTATTATTTGTATAATTGGAATATATGTTTTAGTGAAACATATTAATTGTTTATTTATAAGGTATTAGTTGTTTAGTTATAAGTTATTCACTTGTATAACTAAAATATATTACTTAAGATATTACTTGTTACATGTAAAGGTATTAGTAGTATTAATTAAAGATATTAAAATTGGGTAAAGTTGGGATTGGGGGGCACACTATATCCAAGAGCACACAAGTCCTAATCCTTCTTTAATTATTTCATAGATTTTTGAATGAATAAATTTTAAAGAGATCGATTAAATAGGTGGGTTCAAAAAAATATTAAAAAAAAATTGAGGAATTGAATTTGGAGAAAAAAAATAGTTATTGCTAGAACGTACTTATTTTGAATTGGAGGTAGTATATTTTAATGCAACTTGAAGACATAATAAAATAGATCAGTTATTGGCATATTGCCAAATAATATATGTGGCCAAATGCTTCACTATATCGTATTTCATTAATTACGAAGAAGATATTTTTTTACTAATTTTTTTTAATTTAAAATATTATTATTTTCTGAATCATTAAAATTTATATTTTATTATCTTCCAAAATCTTAAGAAAAAAACTAAAAAATAATACGATATAAAAATCATTTCAATCTTAAAACAATTTATAATATTAAAAATATAACTTCATGTTTAGCATTTTACATCAAACATTATAACACCTGGAAGTTATATGTTCTGTGGATATAACACTAGTTTTCGGTTTTCCAACTATTGGTTGCACCTACATTTTTTATAACTAAAAACCCAATTTTGATCCCCTCTCTATTGGTGCGAAAAAATTAATGTGTCTTGGCATGTTACATCATTAATCAGTTCTAAATATTATTATGTTTTTTCTTTTTTTTTTCAATCCTTCAATCCTCAATCTATTCTTCAATTTAATTTAGACCGTCTTTTATTTTCGTATTTATATGTGATGTAGCTCCAATCCAAAGCTCCGGTTCTTCAACCCAAAAACTCGAGATCTTGAACCTTGATGTTGCTCCGATTCGATTCTCCAATTTCCCGATCCAAAAACTTGTAATCTTGAACCCAAAGACCTGCAAAACAAACACCGGGAGGGGTTCCCGGCGATGAGACTCCGACGCTCAAGTCAGAAAAAGGAAGAGAATATTTGTGTGTTCTTTCTGCAATTGTGCGTGTGTGTATTTTGAATATAAGTGTGCATGAAAAATAAAGAATGAACACAAAAGGTATATACTCCCTGGAATACGAGTTAGTTGAGATTCATCCCACAAAATATGGGATATGATCTATCGATTCCGCAAAAATAGCGATTAGTTAGATTCAAAACTTGTTCGTCACTTTTCACTGTTAATCAGCTCGTCGATATAACTCCGAGCTAAATCAGCTCCCCTTTCATCAGTTCGATCATAAGGTTGTAAAACAGTTCGTTTTGCTTCATCGCATATCAGTTTGTCATCGTGTTCCATAACTAATTCAGTTCGTCATAGTACCTCACAGCTGTATTAACTCGCGTTTCCTCAGTTCGATCCGAAGGCTACCGAACAGCTCGTTCCTTTAGATTCTTCAAATACATTGACTTTGACTTTCTCTCGGTTTCCGAGAGAAGAATTCGGTTCCACTCAGCTCGACCATATCAATATGTGTTTAGGATTATTCAAGTAATAATTAAGATTTATATTTTAATTTGTCAATTTACTTAGCACGTACCTAAATTTATATTTAAAGTATATATGAAGCCTACCAATAATGTGACATGTCCATGAATCGGTGGACATATTAAAATATGTCCACCAATAGGTAGGAGATCAAAATTGACTAAAAAACTCATTTAATATAAATTCATTTACAATTTTATGAAAATTACACGTGTCTTGTGTGTATTGGTCGTATTAATATCATTGGGAGATATGAGCGATACACCATATGTATTTCGGTTTTTGTTTCGTTTAAAAATAGTTAAATGAAGCCAAATCCCACCTCTGTTTAATTAATTTGCTGCATTGTTATTTCCATATAATATATATCATTCATCTGGGTATACAATATATATACACACACAAATAGATGATATTAAGTACTATATTATATATTATGATTTATATCTTATTATACAAAATATATAGGTCCATAAATAATATATATATTAAAAACTACATTCATATAGATGTACAATATTCCAAGAAATGGATTAGAGTTTAAGATGTATATTTAGTCAAAATAGATTATTTACGCCATCGATTTTCCTAAATGGAATTTCATCTTACAAATCAATATACGTGTGATCATTTTATAAGAGATTATTATATTTTTTACGTTGACATCTTAATTATTGAATGAGACTGTTTCGAAGATCAAATTAATTTCGTGAAATTGAAGAGTCTGGTTGTGTTAACATTGAGCCAATGTGTGGGTCAACTTGTAACATATTTTATATATATATATATATATATATATATATATATATATATATATAATATGTAAATGCATTCCAAATTTTAATTTTCTTCTATCTTGGTTTTATTGTTAATTACTAAATCGAGAAAGAATGAATTTCAAGATTTTTTATGCAAATATTATATAAATTTGGTAGGGTTTTAGAAGTGAATGTAGGTAAAGTCATTTGTAACTATATATTATGGAATATAAATAAGGATGAAAACATTGTTTATGATTGTGGGATGTGTTGTGGTATAGTTAATTATAAAATATTCACGATTTAAATTTATTTCCCAACATTGAAAAAATATAAATATATTTTGAAATCTTGCTATGAAAACTATAAAAGCCAAATTAAATTATGGGTCGATTACTTGAATATTTATACAGATGTTCAAATACTTAATGTAGTCAAGACCTTATCATGAGATATATACTATAGTAGTACATAAAATAATGGTGGAAAAAATTGCTTCATTTGGATAGTGAACAAATGTTGGAATAAATATTAAATTTTCAAAATTAGTAGAGAAAATGGACGGAAAAATGTTATCATTTCTACTTTTAATGTGCTTAGCCCAACTTATAGTTTTGCACTTTATTCAGCCCATTAGTCTAGCCCAATTGATAGTTTTGAACTCTATTCAGCCCATTAATTTTAGCCCAGTTGATACATTAGACTACAAAGCCCAAATAGTAGACCAGATTAGCCCATCTATTACTTTTGCTTAGCCTAGCTTCTCAACTAGATAATTCGAAGCTTTTTAGTGTGAAATTTTTTCTCCTTTGAAAAGATTAATGTACCAACTCATCTAATGAAAAATGGTTTCCGACTATTGATTGCCTTGATGAGAAGCTAAAAATTGCATTAAAGAATGGTGGATATAAATAATAAATAATAAACAGAATTAATAAAATTTCATTAAAATCATATACGTTGAAAATATCAAATCAGTTTAGCTATAAATCGAGAATAAGATGGATATAATCGACAATCCAATTATAAAAAAAGGCTTATTTTTCACAACTAAGCAAACCTCATCTCACCATAATTCTTTATTCTTGTCCTCTTCCAACCCATTAAAATTTCAATCTTGTTGAAAGAAAAAAAAATAGTGTCTTCTTTTAACCCTTCTCCAAATACCAAACAAAGCTCAATTTTAATAATCCCCATTTCCAAACCCCTCCAAAATTATTTAAAAAGTGAAAGGACACAATTGTCCTTTTCCACAAAAATATGCTCCAAACAGACACAAGAATTCCACAGGCTTGTGAACAGCAGAAAACTGCCATTTAGGAACAAGACAACATCAACCAAATCAAATCTTGTCCCTTTCCCCTCATCCTCAACATGTCTAGCTGTCTCTCTCTCTCTCTTCCTCACTCTCTCTCTACAGTCATCTCATCACAATCATTCATTCACTCATTCTGCTGCATTCAATTCACAAAAAGATCAGATTTTTCTGCACAAAAAAAGCAAAAAAATCATTACTTCATCATTAATGGCTCACTACATTACTCCATCTCTCATCATTCTTGCAACAACATTTCTTGCAACAATCATTACTTCATTTGCAGCATTGCCATCCTCTACTATTTCAGCAGCCCCTGCAATTCTACCTGACCCAATATCTCCATTATCTTCATCACCACCACCAGCATTTTCACCAGACATCACTCCTCTTTTTCCCTCACCAAGTGGCTCTCAGCTTTCTCCATCTGACTCAGCTCCTTTGATACCCTCAAGTCCCAGCCCACCTAATCCCGACGCTCTGGGCCCCACTACGGCCTTTTCCCCGTCCGACCCGTCGCCGGATTCTTCCTCCGATGGCCTCAATGTGGCTGCTTTCTTGACTGCAATGGTGGTGCTCTTTGCTGGCATTTGGGTGAATCAAGATATGTGTTAGCTTCCTTTCATATGTTTTGTGTGTACTAAATTATGTTTGGTGTTTGTGAACCATTTGTTTGTGTGGTGTTGAGATAGTGTATAAATTGGTTTGGTTGGAAATTGGCATGTAGAATAATGATGAATTCATGAGATATATGTATTTGGTTTTCTTGATTCTGACATTGTTATAAGTAGCATTTATATATTCTTTATCTTTTTAAGGGATAATTGTCGCAAAAATTACGAACTTTCCCAAAATTATAATATTTAATATGACTTTCAATGTTTCGTACATTTGTAACTAACGAGCGTATTTCAGGAATTTCAAAAATTCTCAAATTTTCAGAAATTATGAATTTCAAAAATTCTCAAACTTTCAAAAATTATGAAGAAAATCTCCAACTGATGCTACCACATATATACGAATTTATAGAGTTAAAAGATATTTGAAATCTGCCTATGAGTTACACATGCACAGAACTTTGAAAGTCATGTTAAATTTGCTAATGACCAAAAGTCTTGTTAAAATTACAATTTTGGGAAAAAATCATGATTTTGCAGCAATTACCTTTTGTTTCAAGAAATTTACACTATTGTAGGAAAATATTACAGAATTGAGAATACAGATTACAAATGGAAATGGAAATGTCAGAACAGAAAAGAATGAATAAAGAATACAATTCACAGTACAAGCCAAATCAAAGAGAATAATCCTATCAGTTTTAACAAATAATAGTTGACAATATATCTAGTTCTATCTTACTTATTTGACAACATTTAGAGAGATTTCCCATAGCCATTGAACAATTTTCCCAAGAAACTCTGTTTCAATTCAAGTTGGTTTTCCTTGATGGGAGTTGTTTTCACAGCAAGACACGATCTCAGATCCGCGTTCTCTTCTCTGAGCGAATCCAAGGCCAAACTCAGTTGCCTAATGACTTCACGTTTCTCTTCATCCTTCTGTGTAAGCTTCTCTCGTTGAGCCTCGTTTTCTTCTCTGAGTCTCTCCACTTCTTCCTTGAGCCTCATGATCACTTCCTCGTCGCCAGCAACATTAGAGACGTCTTCAGTTTCTGATACGACTTCTTCTTCCTCTTCTGGATCGTCGACTTCAGACTCGTCCGACTCCTCTGGCCCACAGGCCTCGGAGTAGCTGTAGCTGTCGAAGGTTTTATCATTCAAGCTCAGTGATTTCTCTAGTCGGTATTTGGTGAAGGGTAATGGAGAAGACCACGGTGATGATATGAGACGAGTTCCCGGTTCTGATTTCACTTGATCATATCGCTCAGCTAACGAGCGATGAGCACGATAGAACTCTTCAACCATGCTGATCAGCTCGGGCCTCTTCTTGTAATACATTTCAGCGCGTTGGGCAAACGAGTCTGCATCCTCCTCTATCACCTTCAGAATCTTCTTCGTTTTCTCGTCCAGCTCTGCCGATTATTTCAAGAAAACATGAATCAGTGTTGAACTTTCCAAGAATTGCAATAATCAGAGCCATTTTGATCCAACAGTTCATCCATAACCAAGTATTATACTCTTCAATTCACTTTTTACAGAAAGTAAACACAGAGCAGAATTGAAATCTTTACATTTCAAGATTTTTACCATCTCCAACGGTCATCAAATACTCATTCTAAAGTGCAAAAAAAGTAACCATATTCAAATTTCTCACTCAAAAGTGAGAATCAACTTTTGATGAACAGGAACTCGAGAGCAATTGATACAAGCAAGATTATCCAAGAAATTACTGCAAGAAACACAAGACAAAGGAAAGTATTACTACCAGAAAGTGTTGTCTGAAGCCACGGGGATCGATTCGAATTACCCTTGCTGTGACTATCAAGCCACCACCAGTGCGATGATTCCTTGTTCTTGGAATCCAACATTGTCTTCTCTTACCTTAAAAAAACATATTGCAATTCACGACATAGACACCCTTCTTAAATCGAAGTGGAAACGTAGAAAAAGGCGAAAAATTAAAGCGAAAAACAACAAAGTCAAGAAAGATATGCACCAAGAATCAAGCAGATGCAATCTAGGGATTTTTTAGTCAACTCTTTGCAGCAATTATGATACTTCTCATAAAGTCACCATTAATATTCACTATGCAGGTATATATATATATGCATTTATATCAACTCAATAAATAAAAATCATTTGAACATAAACTAATCGAAACACATCTCATGCATCCCATATCATCAACACTCGATTTTCTCTTTCCTATGTTCTAAAGAAATCTGATCTTGATAAAGAAAACACAAGAAAAAAAAACCCTTTTTCTGTTTCTTGCACACACAGATACATCCACTGCGTATAAACAAAAACAAAAACAAAGCTTCTTTTCTTTTTATTTTTTTTATTGTTTTGTGGGAAGAATTGGAGAGAGAGAAACAAGAAGTTGTGGGATTTTACCTTTGAACTGATGAACTGAACCTCTTCCACCTTCGAACCGACGCCGTATTGCTGCCGCTTCTTCTCTCTCTTTCTCTCTCCTCTCTCTCTCTCTCTCTGAAAACCAGCACACTGCTGCAATTTAAACTTCAGGGCCTAGGAGTTCGCGATTTTTGTCTTACTCGCATAAATCACTACTGTCCAACAAAGAACAGCCACGTGTCATTCCACGTAGGATTTTCCAGGACTTGAAAATTTTAAATCCTCCTTAACATTGACTATTATACCCCAAGGTAAGTGCATTATTTGCAATTTCAAATAAGGTCTGGACGAGATCTGTAGAGGGTAAATTAGTCAAGACAGAGTTTTAATTTTCTTCCGTGCAAAACAATTTTAAATTACTTAACTTTTTTTAATTTTTCTCTATGAACAGTGAATAGGAGCGTCTCTCCATACTTTATATTATACACGCTAATAAAAAGCAATGTAACGGTCGAAAACTAGAATATGACATATAAAACAAAAAATTAAATTTCAATTCATATATTGTTTCCAATTATATTAGTCGATGAAAATAAGTATTAAATTCTATATATAATTTATTTTTTATTTGCTCTTTTTGTTCTATTCGTTGCATTTTCAATCTAGTTTTCATGTTTCCATATATTTTCCAGCTTGAAATAGGTCTTTTTTTGGTCCTTTGTATAAATTAAAAACAAAAGTGAACTAAAATATGGTTGATATGCATATATTTATATAAAAATAGTTTATTATAATTATTTTCATTTTATTTGAAATGTTCATTATTATTATCGATATTATTGTGTCAAAAAATAATAAAAAATTTCATAGTAAATCTCATAAGAATCAACCTATTATCTTAATTTTCGTTTTGATTATTAATATCAAGCTTTCAAGATACTATATTTTTCATCATTTTAATAAATTTATAAAGAAAAAATATCGTCATATGATGAGTTAGGGCCGATTGACTCCACCTCTCATAGGACAGGGTAGTATACGGTGGTCCTGAATTTTCACCATCAGGCTCACCTCATTTACATCCCTATATAAAGGGGATGATTGTAACATTGTAAAGATTTGTTGGGATATAAATTTTATTAAAATATATATTAAAGATAGATGATATGGATAAGATATTTTGGGTAGATATTTATTGAAAATAATAAAAGATATATTTTTAGGGATAACATCAATTTCTTTATATCTTATCTTTATAAAAATGTAGATTGTGATGATGAAAGTTCGAATCTAAATTATACAAGTTTTCTAACATATATTGTCTCCCTATCTTCCTCTTTTTAACTCATTAAAAAAAGGATAACATCTATTTCTACCATAATTAGGATACTGAATCAGTATTCTATCACAATAGATAATATATTTTTTACTACAAATATAAGAAAAATGATGAGTTTACCTTTATTGATAATACATAAATAATATTTGCTAACATCATCTGTCAAAAACATTATAATATACACATGAGTGAAAAAAAAAATTCATCTAAATTATGATAGAAAATAATAAAATTATATATTATAATAAAAAATTTAATTTACCACGTGCAGATAATTTAGTATCTGATTATAGGAGGACATTTAAGTTGGCAGACACAGCATAAGCATCAGTGTTGAAAACACTCTTATTTCCCCTCGTGGATAATAACCCAACTCAGAATAATCATAAATCTCGTGACGTCATATACGCCATTCCCAACCCAATTATAAAAAGAGGGTTTAATGCATGAAAATCTCTTGTGTTATGAAAAATCTGCGTCGCTTCCTCCTGTGTTTTCGAAATTGAAAGGATTATCCGTGTGTTAACAAAAAGTCAGCACACGTCCCATTTTTTAAAACCATAGTTAACGGCGTTAAATTTTAGCGTGAACTACCCGTTATGCCCCCAATACTAACCAAACTTTTCACAGCGCTAACCAAACTTTTCACAGCGCGGGTCAAATGAGAAGTGAAACTGTAGCGAGAGAGGAAAAATTAGGGTTCCCGATTCTCATCCCAAAATACTTAGGTGGTGGCTGTTACAGAAGCGTCTGGGCGGAGTTGCGATGACGGTGGTGGAGAAGATGGTTGTGCTCAGCGACAGATCTGAGAGGTGGAGATTGGTGGCGGTGTGGATGGCTGGAGAAGAAGGGCGACGGCGGAGTAGTGAATAACAGTGGCGGCGCTGTTTTTAGAGAGAAGAAGCAGATGGCAAACGGAGAAGAAGATGGCGGAGGCTGGTGGTTGCAACGCCGTGAAGATGCAGGCGCGACAGTCGGAGAAGAAAGAAGGGTTGAAGATGATGGTTGGTCGAAGAAGAAGATGACAGAGGAGGGCAGTTTTGAAGAACAACAAACTGCGAGGAGAGAGATGATGAATAGTGTTAGGGTTTTCAATATTTGATTTTTCTGATTTTCTTTTAATATTTCTTCCCAAATTTCATCACTGGTGGAGATGCGCGATTCGTGATGGAGAAGGGTGACGACGATCTGAGGGGAGCTGGTTGTTGCAGAGTCGAATAGCAGCCGCAGTTGAACGGAAAAGGGGAAGAAGAGGCGCCACCAAGCTGGAGAACGAGCAGTAGCGTCCGAGAAGATTTTCATTTTTTATTTTTTTGTTTTATTTTTATTTCTATTTATTTATTTATTTATTTTTATTTTTCAGATTTTTATTTTTTATTTTTCTTTTTTAATCTTATACTGGGGTAAATTTATGATTTTTCTTATTTGATAATTCCCACAAATGTTAGATTTTAAAGATTTGATCAATATTTGAATTTTAATTTTTTAAATAATTTAAATCCTAATTTTTTATATTATATTTTCAAAGATTTATTTTATTGGTTTTAAAATTAATTAAAAAATAAATGATATGTATACAAAGTTTAAAAGAAAAAATTAATCAAATGAAAAATAGTTTGAGCATAAATTCATTTTAAAATTAAGGATGTAAAATATTCAATATATATATATATAGTAATAATAGAAGATATCTTAAATAATAATAATAGATAAAAATAACAAGTTATTATATCTTAAATCTAAAATTTATTCAACTTTTGGCATGATTTCCTAAATGTAGAAGATATTTTTTCCTAAAAAAATTGTAATTAAATAAGCACAATATATATATATATATAAACAAAATTTTATTTGTAAAAATAAATATACAGAAATTTTACCATCTAAGCAATTAAAAATAAAATTATCAGTTGAAAATTGGAGTAAAAGGGGGATTGTATGCTATAATTTAAAAGAGATCAATGCATATCCTTTTATATACAATGGAAGGGTATTATAGTCATTACACAATTCAAAAAGTAAGTAAAATCCACAACAATTCGCACATGAGGCGAGTGAAACATACTCTCGTTAAGTTAGACGGAATAGGGGATTTCATGCCGACTTAATCATATCACACGGGTAATCCTTGGCATTTCGAAAACATAGGGGAGGCGACGCAAAATTTCCATAACACAGTGGGGTTTCATGCATTTATTGAAAATAATAAGATATTTTGTTAGGGATAACATCAATTTCTTGATATTTCATCTTTATAAAGATGTAGATTGTTACGATGAGAGTTCGAATCTAGATTATACAAGTTTTCTAACATTTATTGTCTCCCTCTCTTTCTCTTTTTAACTCATTAAAAAAAGAATAACATCCATTTCTACCATAATTATAATACTGAATCAATATTCTATTACAATATATAATATATATTTTACTACAAATATAAGAAAAATGATGATTTTACATTTATTGATAATACATAAATAATATTTGCTAACATCATCCGTCAAAAACATTATAATATACACATGTGAGTGAAAAAAAAAATTTCATCTAAATTATGATAGAAAATAATAAAATTATATATTATAATAAAAAAATTAATTTAATTTGATTCTATGGTATAAAAAACTAATTTAATTTACCACGTGCAGATAATTTAGTATCTGATTATAGGAGGACATTTAAGTTGGCAGACACAGCATAAGCATCAGTGTTGAAAACGCTATTATTTCCCCTCGTGGATAATAACCCAACTCAGAATAATCATAAATCTCGTGACGTCATATACGCCATTCCCAACCCAATAATAAAAAGGGTGGGGCTAAAGGCACATTTGCTTCTTTTTTTAAGCAATCCTCACAGTTTCTGAAGCTGTAATTGCGACAAATCTGTATCACGACGACCTAGTCTCGATATCCCTACATTCTTCTTGCCCGAAAAATATGCCTCCTTTATCTTCAAGAATAACTGTTTTTCACTGAGCAACCGTCTATATAACCCTGTGTACAGATCCGTGTTGCTCTTGATCTTTTATTAGAGAGGTTTTTTTATTTCTATAATTGATTATGTTCGTGCCATGGGCTTTGCTCAATTAGACTGTGTATATTTGTAGAAATTAGAATATTAGAGTTTACAGAACGTAATTTGAAGGGCTTCACGGGTATATTCTTTTTATGAAATCCCAGCTGTGTTTTGATTTTTTTAGGCTTTTTATTTAGTGGGTTATGCTAATTTATTATTGTTGATTGCAATTGGTGGTGAAAGATTTGATCTTTGGAGGTGAAGTAGAGATATGATATTTAGGAGTTTGATACAGGATATGAAGGGTGAGAGTGGTGGGTCATCTAGGAAGGGGAATGAAGGAAGGTTTGGTTATGGGATGAGATCAAGGTCTCATCGTGTGGCTGAGGATCATCGTCCCGTTGTGGATGCTCTGAGGCAGAGTTGCTGGGCAAATATGCCAACAGAGCTCTTGAGGGATGTGCTAATGAGGGTCGAGGAGTCCGAGTGTGTGTGGCGATCGAGAAGGACTGTGGTTGCTTGTGCTGGTGTTTGTAGGACTTGGAGAGATATCATGAAAGAGATTGTTAGGACTTTGGAGGTCTCTGGCAGGTTGACATTTCCTGTTTCTCTTAAGCAGGTTTGTGTTTCTTGTTTGATGTTATGGTTTTGTTTAGTTGTTCCTCGATTGCGTTTGTGCTTTGTCTCTGTATGTTTGGTGTTTTTGATGATAGAAGTGGTAGCATTGATAAGGTGAAGAGTTTCTGCATCTCAAGAATGTGGTTTGAGTCTTTCTTTTGGTGCATTATTTAGGGACCATTTGAATTGATAAACAGAACACTGCATTAGGAAGAGAAAATTATTTCACTCCATTTTTTATAAGGGATGATTAGTGGTTGTAAGTCAAGAGATTGCAAAGTGCTTTGGAGTAATATCAAAGGAACTATCTGTACAAATTCGATTTTATGATTACTATTACACATTGGTTTATTCCATTTGAAGAGGGTTGATGTCGATTTGTTTCAGAAACTCTATAATTTAAAATAGAAACAATATTTGTGGAAATTAAAGAACTTTATGGATTGCTGAATGTACAATGTCTCACTCTTGAAACTTTTATGCATGGAGAAGAGCACCCTCTGTAATTTAAAGTTGCCAAAATATTCATGGAATCTGATGTGCTCGTCTGTTTTATGTCGAATCTTTTATTGCTTAACATCGTAAGAAGCCCCTGAAGAGGGCCGTGTTTTGAATTTTTTGGCAGGCAGTATTTGAAATTATACAATTTGGGAGAAATTTACTATACCTAAGATACACCAAGTTTGAAATTCAGAGATATTTTCTCTGGTTGAATTTCTGTATAACAAATGCTATAACTGAATTTATAAATTGCATATGGTTGTGAGAAACCCATGACTCCAAACCCCTCAGTCTTGTCATCCGTATTGTCGCCTTTATAGCATGTGTGAAATAAAATTTTGTGTTTTACGCAGCCTGGTCCAAGAAACTCTGTGATTCAGTGTTTCATAAAGCGGAACCGTGGCATGCAAACATATCACCTTTACCTCAATTTGAACCAAGGTAAAACACAACAGTTCTACATGGATAATTTTAATTTGCACAAGACAGTGTGTTTCTGCTTCTCAAACTGTGTATTGTTTCATTTTTTGACATAATTTTCCTTCAACAGCTTCTAATGATGAAGGAAAATTCCTTCTTGCTGCTCGAAGATGTAGACGGCCAGCTTATACAGACTACATAATATCCATCAAGGCTGATGACGTGTCAAAGAGCAGCGGCAACTATATTGGGAAGTTGAGGTAAATCGAACTACTGCACAAGGTCATGCTTTTCCTACACCTTGAAGATTAAATTTCTTCTTTCGACAAAAACAGGTCCAATTTTCTGGGTACCAAGTTCACAATCTACGATGCTCAGCCACCAAATGTTGAAGCTAAAGTTGCCAAGTCTCGTTCGACCAGAATGGTCGGAATGACACAAGTTTCTCCCAGGATCCCAGCTGGCAACTATGACGTGGCCCACATCTCGTATGAGTTGAATGTCTTGGGTTCGAGGTGAGAGAATAATTCCTCTTCATCGACTTTTCAAATTGAAGTTAATCCATAGTTGTATTGGATAAAACGAATCCCGATTTCAGGGGTCCAAGGCGGATGCTTTGTGTCATGGATAGCATACCGGCTTCTGCAATCGAACCAGAAGGTGTGGCCCCCACACAAACCGAACTCCTATCAGGCAACTTGGACTCCTTCCCTTCACTCCCGTTTTTCAGATCAAAATCAACTCGTTCGGATAGCTTCCGATCTGGAACTTTATCAAAAGAGAAAGGCAAGATGCTGGTTTTGAAGAACAAAGCTCCTAGATGGCACGAGCAACTCCAATGCTGGTGTTTGAACTTCAACGGGCGTGTAACGGTCGCTTCAGTGAAGAACTTTCAGCTTGTTGCATCTGTCGAGAATGAGGCCGGTGGGGCCCATCAGGAGAACGTCATTCTCCAATTCGGTAAAGTGGGAAAGGACACCTTCACAATGGACTATCAGTATCCGATCTCTGCTTTCCAAGCATTCGCCATTTGCCTTAGCAGCTTCGACACAAAGATTGCTTGTGAATGATATCTATCAGGTGCGATGCTCGTTTGACTTGACAGGTGTTTCTGAATCAGCATCACTGTGAACTTTTCTCGATCACTCTTCTCTTTAGGGATTTGTGTGTTTGAGACATGCTATTGATATGTTGAGGTGGATAAAACCGAGCAACAAATGTAGAGTCGTCTTAGCATACTTGAATTTTGCTCGTTTTTAGTTGTTTCTGTTTCACTCACATGTTTTTTTGCTCTAAAGATCATACATATGATTTTCTTTGCCATTTTCTGAAATCTTTGAGGTTGGGATGGATTGGTTTTAGGTGTCTTCTAATGTTAGATTTCAGATTCTTGTAATCCTGCTACTATTTATTTAAGGCCTAATTGTCTGAAAAGATTAAACCTTCAACTATGACTCTTGAACTTGTCTATGTTCTTCATGCCATTGCTAAAACCATTTTGCCACTTAAAACTAAGTTGTTGACATCAATATGATAATGGTTTATTACCTTTTTTCTCTCCTCACAATATGTGGTCGATAATGGATTTGAATAAACAAGATTTGAATGAAAGAGCAAAGGAACTTTGACGTTGAATTGCTTTATTGAATTGATTAATATTATTCTTTTTACATATCTACGTAATTTGCAAAAAAAAATGTAAGGCTAAATGAATCATTTTACCTTTCAACTATGACCCTAAACTTGTCTAAACTTTGATCATATTGTCATTACTAAATTCCAATTGAAACCAATCCACAAATTAGATTTGACAATTATTGTGAGTCATTTACTAATTTGCTTAAAAATATATCGCATATTGAATCATTTTGAGTCTTTGACCTTGAACTGTAATCTGAACATGTCAATTGAGTAAACTTGGCTATTATGTGACTTTTTTATTATTTATTTACTAATTTGCATTGAGCATCATAATACATTGCTGACCTATAAACTATAAACTTGAAAAAGGAATCATTTTGGTTCCTAAACAAGGCAAAACTAAACTTGGAAATTTATGAGGAAAAAGAAAGAACAAAAAATAACTATACTTTTTCCTCCTAAATATATTTGAAAATATAGTTTAATGCATCCATATTATCCTAAACAAATGCTTAAATATAATATACTATAGTATCTGATGAAAGATGAGTTTGATGAAGTAATCATTAGAACATTTAAAAATTCAATCTTAAAATTTGATAACGACTTTCAATAAAAAAAATTAATCATAATGTGCTCAATTTTATCGTTTTTAGAACAAGTCTTTGAAAAAACCTAATTCACTCCACATATATAAAATTAACAAGAGATTTTATCTTTAATTTAATTTAATGTATAATCTGCTAATCTTATAATGATTCGATCAATTTGATTCATATTCCTTCTAGAAAATAAGACAAAAATCATATTCCCATTAATAAAAAAACCCAAAATTAAACTCCTCAAATGGAAATAATAATAATAATAATCCACGTAATCCCATACAAAATAGGGATTTTATTTTCAAACTCCATTAAAAAGCGAAGAAAAGCTAGAAAACGACGATAATCAATTGGCGATCACAACTGTTAAATGCTAAAAGAAAAGAGAACAAAATAGAGGCCTCAGATTAGCATATTGGCACATTCATCATAGCAACAACAATACCACGGTAACTATCGTGGATGCGCAGATATATTGTTGCAGCTCTTGCCAATATCTTTTCATCGCCGGCCAATTCTCCATTCTAAACCTAATTACAAAATTCCATTGAAAACTGCGAATCGATTTGGGTTTTTTTAAAACAAGATTTGGGCAAAAGCGGAAGCGAAAGATTAAATTAGGGTTTTAGATTCGTTAAATGAGATAAGAACTCAGTTTATATGTGATGTGCATTGGGCCAAAAGCCCATGTTCAGGTTTGGGCCGTGATTGCCGTTGAATAAAGTTAGATTCATTGATATATAACACTAGTAATGGGCCAAGGCCCATTTATAATTTAGCCCAGATGGCTATCATCCATGCAAGTTTGAAGAAAAACATATGAAAGGTGAATAAAATCATTGTCCTTTTTTGAAAAAAAAAGAGGTCTTGTATCTTCACTTTAATTTCATTAGGTTGCACAAATGATAGAGTGGAACGCATCATTCAATCTTTGTTAATTTTTTATTTTCTTTAACTAATAGCATGACAAGGTGTGCGCTTACATTTCATTGAGATTAGTATGGCAAAGAATCACAAACTTTTAAAAAATTGTAATTTTAATTAATTTTTTTAAATATTGAGAAATATAACATGATTTTTAATATCGCATACGTCCATAAACCAACAAGCAGATATTGGACATTGTTGCACTAACATGTCCGTTTAGGTGTAGAGATGAGTTTAAAGAATGATTATTGTGAATTGATACAATATTCAAATTTTCACCAGACACATTAGCTCAACAATATTTGAAATATAATCGTTGGTTACAGATACATGTGTTATTGAAAATTATGATAGATTTGATAATAACCAAAAAAAACTAATTAAAATTGTAATTTTTGGAAAGATCATGATTTTTGTATATGTGTATGCTTCCATTTGGATAGATTTGTGATGAATGAACCCAAAATAAGTTGCAGACTTTTGTGTAAAGTTATGAACATTTAAATTGTGAAAAGAAAGAAAATTATGCATGATTCTTCTAAACAGTGAATTCTCTGTAGTTATTTGATTGGCATGCCTACACAGTTTGACCAAAAAAATCACATGTTGCATTATTGTTGTTATGTATCATTATTACTATAATCAGACCACTTTTGTGAAAATTTGATAGTTTTAATGAATGATGCAAGGAAATTTAAATGTTGGAGGATACAATTAACATCTTGTCAGGATCTAAAATAATGTATTTGGTCCGAGGATAATTATCATGGATTTGGAGATTGTTAGTAGTCCCACGTTTAAGATTTTTGATTTAGGATTACTTCAATCAACACCTTATCCATTAGTTCAAATGTTAAAGTTGATACATAGCATGCGTGTGACACAATCAAATAATAATAATAATAATTTATTATTAATATTATGAGACTGAATTTTGATACAACTTTTTAAATTTAAAATGGATTGCAAAATTTACCATTTTAATCATCATCCATGTATTGATAAAATATTATAAAGGTTGAAGATTGATTTTGCAAATTCGATATCATCTCTTTTCTAAATTATGGGACAATGTCGCATGTAAACACTAATAGGACATGTGCATAATGTTTCACCCATAATTTTATAACTATTCAAATTGCAAAAGTATTTAATGATCGTGCTCTTTTTGTTGCTAGATTTGAAAATTTTTGTCAAAATTACAATTTTATGAAAGTTTTTTTTTTCAACATTAAGCCCACAAAATATTGATTGTCAGCTATTTTTCTAAATATATGGCTTCAAATATTTGTATAAGGTTTATTTAATAGTATCTGCATCTCTCAACATGAATAAGGTTTCAAGTACAAGTCTTTCAATCAATACTGAAAAAATATATATAATAATAATAATAAAATCACAAGTATTATAAAAAAAATGGTTTGATTTTTTTTATTTTTTTTTTTCGCACAATACTTTTGTCAAAGCTTAAAATTTTAAAAAGAAAAGAAAAATGTCATAGGGTAAAGAGTCGTTGTATCAAATCAATTAAGCACCGAAAAGAGTTGGTTTAATTTGACAATTTATGTTCCTTTTTAACAACTTTTAATTAGATAAGATCAAATCCAATCATGTATTTTTTTCTCGAGCAAACATATTACCATATATGTTTATTTGAATTTTTATTCAACTATAAAAATTATGCTTGGGTGTTTCTATCCTAACAAATCGATTTTAAATAAATTTTACATATTTTAATATTTTGTTTTACTATTACCCTTAAATTAATTCAAGTTGTAAACTCCAAATTTTACTACTAATATATATTGATCAATTTAAAATAAGTTTTAATAACTAAATCGGAGTCAATTCATCAAGTAGTTTCTCATCAATACTTGATATGACAATCTAGAGTCTATAAATGAATTATAAAATATATTGCCATCTAGAAACATGTTTAACATCGTTTTAGATAAAATTATTATTTAATATGTTTTATTATTAAAATTGTGTTTCTTATATTATGATTATTTTGTTAGGTGCAAGTTCATTAGAATGTGGAATAAGCTTTTAGAAAAATCAAACAATAGGGTTTTTTTTGTCTTTTTAACTTGATTGGGGATATTAGTTAGCACGTAAAGTGAACTTAACTTAAAAGTTTTTAAAATAAATATATATTTTTTAATATAAACTCAAATCCAATAAGATAAACTAAACAAGAAAAGGTTAAATCTAGAAATATTAAATAATTGTGGATATAATGTTAATATAATGTAATGGGCCAAAAGAGTCATAGTATTAGGTGTAGACACGTTAGGACTATAAGGGCGTGTTTGTCGGTGATAATCAATTTTCAACTCATCCTTTTAACCTACAATATATTCATATTCAAAAATCGATTAGTAATTTTTTTTCTGGTCATATGTACGGAATAGCATGAAGTAAATATATTTCATTTCATCTCTTACTTTTTTTATAGGTATATATTGGAGATGCAAATTCAAATTTAAAATTTGATCTACATTATCATCAAACTAAACATATGGGTATTTATTTGTATCTTTGTTGTTATATAGACATAAAACCAACTTAAAACATCTATATACGAACACACAAAAAAAAAAAAAAAAACCTCAAAAGAAAGTATTAGAGATTAAAATTAACCACATTATGAGCTACAAGTGTAGGAAAATTTTCATGTATGGGGCCTTATATAAAAAATATATGTATATTGAATCACGTCATATATTATTAAATTAATTTGAATGGAATTTGTGGAGTTTTCCTATTCTTTCATAGTTGGAATCACTTTCCTTATTTTGAGTTGGACCACTGCACTTACATTTAACGAAAATGGTCAAATTAAAAACAAAATGAACGTACAAGATTTAATTCTTTTAAAAATCATACGAAGCATATAAAAAATATATAAAAAATTGAACCTGACATATAAAATATAAACTTTCAATTCAAATAAACTGAAAATTAATAGGAGAGTAATCGTGACACAAAATACAATATGCAATAAAAATGAATAAGTAAAAAAATAGTCTACATTAGATTTTGTCTTGGGGTGGGGATTGTTAGGCCAAAAAGTTTGAAAAGACAGTCCAAGGGCGGCAGTAGGCAGATAGAAGTAGATGGGCCCACTTATCAGGTATTGGGCCCCCATTTCATTTATTCAGACCCACTATTTAGTCAACTGTTTTTTCTTTTACCATTCCACTTTCCACACACCTCCATCATATATATATTAAAGTGCCTATCTCTTGCTTTCCTTTTTTTTCTTCTACTTTTTTTACTTTTTTTGTTTTTTTTAGATAACTATTTTTGTACTTTGATGTTTTAACTATGTCTTCTTCTTTTTTGTCTAAAAGCTAGTCTAGGTAAAAAAAAAAAAAGAATTAAGTGGGGTACATTCATGGATCACACTTTGTGAGATGATTCATTCAATTTATTTTTATTTAATTATTAAGTAAGTCATTTATGAGATAGAGATTCATTATTTATAACAAGTTCTTATTTTTACAATTGAATCCCCATTATATGAACTATGAGTTGACTCATTTCATAAAATATATCCATGAACGATTTTATAAGATTCACAATGGAATATAGATGAATATGTGAATTGTGTTGATAAGAGAAAGAACCAAAAAAAAAAAAGGCTTTGTTTTCCAATTTATTTCTTCAAATATGCCAAATACCATAAAGTCTTATTTGTATGAGAACTAAAAAACAAGCCCTACAAACCTTAACCAAATAAAAATTCTAACTTACTTTTGCATGCAAAAAACAAATAACAATAATAAATAAGATATAATTAATTAAGTAGCATTCTGCCTTATTTTTCGAGGAAATATAAAAAGTTCAATAATGATAAGTACAGATATATTATATCAGAAAATATACAAAAATAATTGAAATTTAGCTGAATTCATTTCGATCAACAATTAAAAATGAAGATTTAGAAAAAAAAATTTAAAAACTATTATTACTCTTTAGTTTGATCAAGTGCAGTGAATTGAATGGACGAATAGTTGACAAACACTTAACACTACATACATAAATAAATAATAAAAATATTTAAAAAATAATACGATAATTAATAAATTAAGAGGCACTTTCTTATGAGACGTCTCATGAATCAAGATTTACGAAACGAAATCCATTTAAAAATTCGGACTAATATTTTTTAGAAGATAATCTGCAAACCCCCTTAATCACCGTTTGATATACTAAAGTAAAAACTTGAATTTAATCTTCTATATTATTTACCACATGAAAAATAATTTTGTTATTCCATGAAAAATCCTAAATTTTAATAATCGAGTGTGTAATAATTAAATAAAAGGTACATATGAAGTTGACAAAACAATTTGTATGGACTATGGACCATAAGACTATGTTTATTAACAACCTCCACAACCCCAACCTCTTAATAAAATATTAATTTCTCTCTCCTCCACATACACAACCTACAACACAACCCAACCTCTACAATTTTCACACTTTATTAATGACTCAACCCAACCTATAATAATTATTTATTTTATGATTTAATAATTACATTTATGTTATAATCAATTTTTTTATTATTTGAAATGTGTACGAAATATATTAAATTATGATATTCCAAATTCGTAATTATAAAAAAAATATTTGATACACTTAAAATAAGTTACAATCTCAATAACAAAAATAAAATTACAAAAGAGATGATTTGAGATTGTGATTCAAAATGTATCAATATTAGTCTCTATTTATAGAGGAAAAAAAATCACGAATTTTGGTTTTTTTTTTTTTATAGATAATTGAGTGTATAAAAAAATAACAAAAAAAATCACATAAACCAATCATAGATTGACAAGTGGCAGAATTTTGGATAAAATGTTGTTGAAAAGTGTGCACAACTTGGGTTGGTTTGCCGCCCGGTTGTGTGCCATTTTCTGAATTTTTTTTTTTTTTTTTTTTTTTTTTTTGTCTTCTTCCTAAAACCGGTTGCATGACCCAACTAATAAACATGGTCTAAGGCACGCATCCGTACACCACTTTCTATGTCATAGTTTTTTTTTTTTTTTCCTAAGTATTCGAATTCATGAAACATATTTGGATATATAATTTCACATCTCAATAAATTATAGGATATTTAAATTCCCCCAATATCAGATTATTCAGAATCTCATATATCCAAATATCCTTTCACAATAATTTATAAGAAAATACAATGTATTATATATAGATGATATATATATATATATATATATTATTATTTTTACAAAATCACAACATCATGACCCAAATGCACGTGTCATTAATGAATGGTATGGATAATATCTTCCATTTTGGATATAACGCAATAATAATACCAAAATATATATAGTTAGTATCCACAATAGATGGTTGAAAAGAAATGGTGATGATCATTAATGGACAATTACGTAGGCCAATTTGGGCATTTAAATAATTGGAGGGCTTAAAAAAGAATAGAAATATTGCAACAACTAAATGCATATTCATTGGCTTTTAGGACATTTAGAAGTATGACTTTTGGTTTCAAATCCACTTCACTCTTCAAATCCTACCCCACCAATCACACCATGTTCATCGAACATGAATAAATACTACAATACAAACTAAAAATTCTAGATATGAAATTATTTTAGGTTTAATGGATTTCATCGAGTATAATATCAATGATCTATTTATATATAAATATTTATGTAAACTAGTTATATCAGATAATACTCGATAAAATCTAAACCATTATCTTGCAATGTAACAAAATCATGTTACTAGTTAAGGATAGGGAGAAATTAATGTGTGGTTATTTGTAAGAATAAAGAATAGTGAGAATAATTAAATTTGAAAATGGAAATATTAAAATTGTGTTTGAATGCGAGATGAGAAGGTAATGATTATTGTTGATATTTGATATTCTGTAGCAATACTTTTAGAAAAAGTAGATAGAATACTAGCAAAAGATCATAAGTAGAAAAGTGTGATTTATTTATAGTATTATATATAATTTTAAATATTTCAAAAATAATAATGAAACATGTAATTATGAATCTATGATAAAGAAATCAAATTACTATGTATAAGTGATGGGTTAACTGTGGATGATTGGATGATATAATTAAATCGGGTTAATTAAGCTAATACAAATTGACATGAATACTTGAGCTCTAAACTCAATTTAATTGGACTTGATCGAACTTAATTTTTTAAGTTAATCTAGACATGGTAACAAACTCAATATATTATAAATTGATTTAGTTGCTTATATTAATATTTTGTAATTCTTAAAATGCATGATTGAGATACTTTAATAACTAAAAATATCAATGACAAAACAATAATACATTTTATGCTTGATAAAGTTGGGGAGCCTGTTGAATTAAATATTTATAATCAAGGTTAAGTCAAACTTTGATAGCTACTAAACTTGATTAACTTTCACACCAATTAAGTTGAATTTTGTTAAGATATATGAACATAATTTTTATGAGATAATATCCATAATTCAAATCCTGTTTCACAAATCAATATGTGGGTTATGAATAGATTCTCAAAACGTCTAATAATAATAAATAAAAAAAATTATAGGTGTCTAGAATGAGCAAGAATTGTCGAAAATTGAGAGACATATGATTATGTGCATGTGGTTCACAAAATCCAATAATCCATTTAAATTTGTCAAACTAATTAAGTTCTTAAAACGGTGATATATGTTACATATAAATACACTCTTCGATGAAATTATAGTTGGACAAATAAGTA
This sequence comes from Scutellaria galericulata, assembly GCA_946896805.1. Taxonomy (NCBI): domain Eukaryota; kingdom Viridiplantae; phylum Streptophyta; class Magnoliopsida; order Lamiales; family Lamiaceae; genus Scutellaria; species Scutellaria galericulata. The sequence goes on along the minus strand of OX335792.1, from coordinate 1,556,616 downwards.
CAAATCATCGTAACATGTAGTACTACATAAATATACTTAAATACAACATTGGACCATGAAGAATGGGGCAAAACCTTAAAAAAAAAAAAAAAAAAAAAAAACCCATAAATAAAATAATATTAATGGTACATGACATTGAAGACGCCAAAGAAAATAAAATACTTAAATATCTATTGATTAATTAAAATAATTATAACTTAAAAGCCCTAGAATTCATTTCCCAAAAATATAAATAAATACTACAGCAAAGTCCAATCCATCCCACTCGAGGGAGGAGAGAGATTCCCGGAGAACCATGCGTGGGCATAATTATTTAATCATATTATTAATAATAATTATTATTGTTATTGTTATTTATTAATTAATTAAATCTTCATCCCATTATCTTACTGCAAAACAATCAACTTTACGTGCATTACAACTCAGCACCTCTGCGTACTTGATTGTAAATTAAATAATAATTATTACCTGATTGCACCTTAATTTCTGAGCACATAATCATGATAAATGATACTAGTAATTTTTTTCCCTTTTAATAATCCAGTTATATCTTATGTTTAACTAATAACTAAGTCTCTCTTAGTTGTTACAATGTAAATCGAAAGACACGTATTGAATGGTCCAATCTTGAAATTTGATGATCCATTTGAACAATTACCAAAGTCCTACTCAAAAAGAAAAAATATAAATAAAAAGCAAATTTTTTTGAATGCATGAAGGGTTTCCAATGGATTCATTAATTATTGTAATTGATATTTTTGGTTTTTATGACAATATGGTTGATTATATATGTCAAATGGGTATTATGATGTTTTTTTCCCCATTTATTGCATATTAAAAATATTGGTAGTATATATAATACATTGTAACAATTGCAATAAGTTAGATTTATTATATAAAATGGTGTGTCCTTTTCATTTAACTTATATAAATAGTAATGATATTTTCATTATAATGCACACAATATTTATCGATGCTATAAAGTATATAATAAAACATGTAGAGTGGAATGTGAATTGTTTGATAAATTAAACAATCAGTTAAAATTATTCATTTATAATGATTAATAATTTTCATTAGTGTTTTCATATTTCAATCATTTCCGGATTGGAAATTATCACTTTATGTATAAAATAGAAGGTATTTTAATTATATTTTTCTTTAAACAGGCTGAAATAATAAGGTAATTTTTTTTTATATAAAAACATAAAATAGTAATATAATTAAATAAAAAGGAGGGTTCATGATCAAACATGAAATTTTAATAGCCTTAAAATAGGTAAAGATATAAAGATTTCATTTTGAAAGGATACCAAATGAATAAGCTAAAAGTCTCACTTATTTTGTCCCTTCTACAAAGCAACCAACACAGCCTAGCAATGGAATCGACGGCCCAGATGCAATCTTTAGAGAAACATAGATCTAGGTCGATGATGAAATAATATTAAAATAAATATAAAAAAGAAATAAAAAAAGAGCAGAGAAGAACCAGCTTTTTGGACATAAAAAGGGACAGGTCTATGGAGTCCATGCTGAGACAGTGTCACCCCATTATACCATGTCCCTTTCATGTACTGACAATATTGCCCCTTATTTACTCTAATGGAGGAATTCATTGTCCGAATCTGACTGAGGGTGATTTCGTCATTTAATTAGCAGTCCTGTACTAGTTACATTTTGCACAGTGCTCCCCAGTTGTGGGTCCACCTCATTTCTTTATGTTTCATTTTTTTAAATAATCATTTTTATGATTGAAAAACATTTTCATTTAATTTATGGAGTATATGAATATGAATTTCGATTATTGTTTTTTCGTTCAATTTTTTTTTTTAACCAATAATGTCTGTCACGTATGTTGGGATAATGTCTCATAACTAAATTAGTTTGACTTAATATAACGTTGCTCAAAAATCAGGTTGGGTTTGATTGAAAATTTTAAGGAAGAGTTTGAAATTTATAATAGTAAATTTATTGAATTGATAAGTATGTATTCGAAATTCTTTATTTTCATTTAAATAATTTTGAAACAATTTTAAAAGTATTATAATTTGGGTGGATTTAAAATACATGTATTTTAAATCACTCAATTAAACATAACCTTATTTGATCTATTATTATTATATAACAAGTTTACAGACACTATACTCAGACACTATACTCGCACAGTAATCGTCGTATGAAATAAAAAAAAAAAAAAATCTCATACACATTCTAATTTCAGAGCTCATTAAAAATATACACATTTTAAACATTTGACACGTTTAATAATGTATTACATTCACTTCTTACAGTATTTGACAAATAATATTCTATTCCAATTAATTTTTTTTTCCTGTGTCTAATAAAAATGTTAAAACTTCAAAAGTATTTATGAGCATAAATGGATGTAGGGATAGAAAATAAATATTATAATATTTTGGAAAAATACTATAGTATGATGTTACGAATTGAATTTTTTATTTAATTGAAACTTTAACTTTACATAAAATTCTCAAAATATAGTAAAGTTGTTTATACATCTAAAATTGCTATAATATAAATAATGAAAGAGAACATGGAATTAAATTAAAACCCTTAAGCTTATTATTTAATATTGTTAATATTATTCATAATATTATCAGTACATGGTCATATAAATACATGACTATGACTTTTGTGAAATAATTTCATGAATATTAATTCGTGAAACATGTCAGTCTATAAATTATAAAATAGAGATTAACTTGCGAAATAGATTTAGATTGTAGTAAGCTTCCACCTCACATGATAATCATAATCATGTGACCGCTGCCTTATATAATTTTTTTTATTTTACTTAAAGAAAATAGGAAAGAAATATTTATTTATATATAGGAGATTTAGAAAACCAACAATTTGGGAAGTTTTATCTTATTTAAATTGGAAGATGGTTTTATTTATCATTAGTTGGTCGGTGATAGAGCAGCTTGCAATGAGTTGTTTGTTAGTAGTACGATATTGAAATTTGTAGATTAATATTATTTGAAATCTCATGCACGTCGCTATTTTCAATCGCACGTGAAATTACTTTTATACCCCTTTGAACTATAAATACTTCATTAATTAAGTTATCCTATATTCCTACTATTGCTCAATAAATAAATAACCTTTTCACAGCATCATTGAATATTTGAATTTTGTACAAGTACTACTATTAATTTTGCATGATTTATTTACATCTATAAGTGTAAAAATATCTTGATTATGTATAGTGACGAAGTCATTAATTTTACTTTATATTAAATTGATCATTAATTTTACTTTATATTAAATTGATTCAATTATACGTAAAAATATATTCAAGTTTGTGGTGGAAATCAGTATGTTTTTGAAGCATGCCCACTGGACATTAATAATTTTTTTTAACTATTTATTTCCCTTTATTTTATTGCATGACTTAGATATTTTTATTTTTACAATGTTATTGGTGTTAGGAGTTTCGCGTGAGAAAGTATTTTCAAAACTAGATGTATTGTTGTTTTTACGTACTCACTCCATAAATTTGATTAGATAATATAACAAATAAGAATAACAATATCTACTTATCAATTACATTTAATGTTGCTCATCTTCAAGGGGTTAAATGTCACTTGCTTAAAAACCAATAAACTCAACCATAAATTATAAATTTAAAAAGAAAAACTCAAATAGACTTAAACAATTATATATATATATATATATATATATATATATATATATATATAAGAAGAATTGTGGTAATAGAAAAATCGTTAGCAAAACACTATCTGTTGCAAAGTAATTCTCATCTCCACTAACATCATCCAACAGAAACATAGTCATCCTCATCTTCAATATAGTCATCTCCATCTTCACTAGATGATCATCAGAGTTGGTACGTAAAAAATAAAAAAAAACCAAAAGTAAAAAATTACGTGCGATAAAAAAAGAAAAAATAAATATAAACGTGAAAAAACAAAAAAGAACAAAATAAAAAAAATTATGTGCTTAAAAAAAGAAAAAAAAATATAAGCGTATAAAAAAAAGAAAAAAATACGTAATAAATTACGTAGAAAAGAATATCACGCAAAATAGAATATCGCGGAACTTAAAATATACGTGTGTTGCCACATAAGCCAGATTGGCTCCATAAGAAACCCATCGGTGGGTTCCTTATCATTACTATATATATATATATATATATATATATATATATATAGAGAGAGAGAGTGATGATCAGGCACGCACCTGAAGATGCGCACCGTGCGCACCCCTTTAAGATTTTTTTTTTAAAATTTTTAATATTTCATATTATTTCTTTTCCCTCGCTACCACTTCACATACAAAATTTTCATCTCACATGTAGACCTAACTTATGATCAACATATACAATTTGCATCCCACATATCAATATAAATCTTCTTCCCAATTCTCATCTCATATCAATATAAATCTTCTTCCCAATTCTCATCTCACAGATGCTACATCATGAAAATTATTTTTAAATGAAATCCTCAAAATGAATAATAAAAATCGAAATATGAATTAAGTAAAAAAGAATAAATTCTCAACAAATCATATCATCACACCCAATCAAACTTAACAAATCCTCAAAATCAACAAATCATATCCTCCAACTCAATCATCAATTTCAAGAAGTGTTCAAACAATCCTCAAAATCTCCGTCTCTTTAATTACTTGTATTTTGTGTCTTCAAATATAATACAACTTAATCATCAATTTTCAAGAAATCTTCAATCAATCCTCAAAATCCCCAAGTCTCTTTAATTACTTGTATTTTGTGTCTTCAAATATAATGGATCTAACATGTAAATTTTTTTTAAAACAAATTAGTACCATAATTTTTTAAATGTAAAAACTTTCATAGAAAATATAAGAAAATGATGTGATACAAGTACAATTTCTTAATCACAAAACCACAAACTCTTACTTTTGAAATTGTTGTGATTTTTCCTTTGATGATTTTACAAGAAAGTAAAGTAATGGATCTAACATGTAAATTTTTTTTAAAACAAATCAGTACCATAATTTTTTAAATGTAAAAACTTTCATAGAAAATATAAGAAAATGATGTGATACGGGTACAATTTCTTAATCACAGAAACAATTTTTTTGAAATTGTTGTGATTTTTCCTTTGATGATTTTACAAGAAAATAAAGTATGTGAAGATATTGATGAGGGGTTATGTCGATGTGTGAGATGAGAATTCCGTATATGAAGTTGTAGGATGAGAAAAAATTATGTGTATAATAATATAAAATATTAAAAATTACATTGATTATGATTTAGAAAATTATGTGTATAATAATATAAAATATTTAAAATTTCATTGATTATGATTTAGAATTTCTTGAGAATTGATTACTTGAATATTATTCATTGTTTCCTTTAATTGATTAATTGGATATTTATATTTTTTTTCTTTCGGATGGGAATTGAGAAGTGGTAGGGTGGGAAAAAATTATGTGTATAATAATATAAAATATTAAAAATTATATTGATTATGATTTAGGAAATTATGTATAATAATATAAAATATTAAAAAGTACATTGATTATGAGAATTGAGAAGAAAATTTATGCTGATATGTGGGATGAAAATTTTTTATGTGAAGTGGTAGCGTGTGAAAAGAAATAATATGAAATATTAAAAATTAAAAAAAGAAATCTTAAAGGAGTGCGCATTCTTCAGGTGCGTACCTGATCATCACTATATATATATATATATATATATATATAACTCAACTCAACTTTTTTGCTGTCGATTTTTGATAATACAAAGTTAGAATTATTGCAAAAAGTCAATAAGAGTAAGAAGTTGCATGCAACTGGTTATTTGCACGATAATTATGGTGTGACATTATGTTCGATGGTAATTATTGGTAGCATTTTCTTCTTCTTCTTATCCTCTTGAATTATGTCATAAAAAAAAATCATTTTGAATTATTACCAAATCCAATCCAATAAAACCTCTTTATTTCACATGCTATTATATACTTCCAATAATTCACCCACCTCCCATAATTCTCAGTAGTTTTCACATAGGGCATTAATAAGATAAATTATTTCTTGTTAAATTGATTTTTATTAAATCCGAGATCTCATAATAATTACCAATTAATTATTGAACGAAGTTACATTGTTTTAAAGGTAAAATGTATTTAAATGCCACTAAATCAAATAAAGAAGATTTTGTTATCACATGTTATAGTTCTTTTACTTTTGGACAACGATTTTGGTGAGTTGTTAAAAATAGTCATTGCTCACATTTGAAATAATACAAAAAAAGATCGATGTGATTGTAAATTTATTTTATCACAACTACATTTATGTCTTATTAATAAGGATGAATTTTTCATTTTATTAAATTGTTGTAAAGAAAATATTATTTTTATTTTATGGTAGAAAAGTAAATTATTGTATTAATTATGATGGAAAGAGGTACTATCCATTATTTTAAGATCATTAAAAAAAAAATTACATACGCTTTAAAGAGATACTAAATAATTAAACTCGAAATGTACATATATTTTTTTAAATAAAAATGGTGTAAATGTACGTATAGCCGTATAGATGAATATGATTGGGTGGGGATGGTATGATGATTAACACATTTCACATCAGAGCGTTTATCACTCTACGAAAAGTGGTCCCCACAACAATCTCATCCGTCAGATCCAGCCGTGCATTCAGTATCATGAGATTCCCCTACTAATTATTTTAACCCCCAATTATTTATTCACATAATTAATTTCCAAAGTCAGTTTTATTAATTTCACTCATAAAATACTGTTACTTTCTGTATGTTAAATCTGTAAATTGAGGGTAGATGTCAAATTTAATAACATTGAACGATTAGAGCATTTATAAACACAAAAAAAACTCACTCGTTACATATGCTATAATATTAATGAAATACAAAATAAAATATTGGTTAATGAATTACTTAAATCGATATTCTCGGTAATAAACTATTTAAATAATATCAAATAAAAAACTTAATCATTGGGATCACACATTATTCTAATGTACAATTACAAATTATAACTCATACAAATTATTCTTTAAAAGATATTGATATTGATGATATTATATCATTATTATAAAATGATACTTACAGAAGTAAATAAACAGTTTTGAAAATATATTGTATTATTTGGATAAAAGAAAATCTGTCTCAAATTTTAAAACATCACAAGAAAAAAAGTTATACATAATTGATCGTTTACACATCAATGTATTCATACAACTGATCCGAATTTAGGATCTCTACAAACGAGTCAGTGACTTATCCAACTATATATTTTTTATTTTTTTCCTTTCTTTATGAGGTAGACCACATCACCATTGTTGATCTCCTCTCCTCTTTGAGTAACACTTCCGTACAACTGATGCACAGAATTGCACGAAAGACCTTTATGTTATAAATGTAGTACTTTTATGTACAAATATTCGTACCTTTTAAAATGAACATGCATAAATGTGTTACATTTATAACATAAAGGTATTACATTTATAACATAAATGTGTGGATTGCACGGTGCAACTGGTGCACAGAAGTTTTTGCCCTCCTTCTTTTGTCTTTTATTTTTTTCTTATTCTTCATTGCATGTTGATGATTTCAAATCTCTAATTACAATTTTTTAACATTAATATAAATTGCTTCAACAAGATGAACACACAAATTATTTGTAGAAAAATGAACAAAGGTATTTAACATGATATTGAAGAAGGAGAAGATTAATTGCTAATTCTATTTTCTATGTTTTATATTAATAATATATAGTATAACTATACCTTTTACTTATTGGAGTAATATCTTTTAAGTAAAACAAATAATACATTTTAGTTGTACAAGTAATGTATACAGATGGACTAATGTATAGATATCGTGATGACGGATCAGATCGGATTTGAGTGCATGAATCTACCCATCCAACCCTGATTGCAATTATTATTAGAGTGACACTCCTGTGCACAAGGTGCAACAATACTGTTATATTATATGAGTGATACTGTTATATTAATACTGTTATATTATATGAGTGATACTGTTATATTATATAATATAATATAACAGTATTGTTGTGCACAAATTTGGATCCGTGCACCTTGTGCACAAAAGTTTTTGCCTTATTATTAGTATTTATTTGTTTTGGCTTAGCAATTAATTTCGAAATTATATAAGACTATGAAGTTAAAAGTGAAGGAGTGGTTAACTACTTCAAATGTAACTTCTCCCATTGGCTATAATTGGTTGGTTAACTTTCTCATAAAGTGTATATTGCTATATTTACATATTCTCCAATGAACTAGAATCTAAGGCAATGTTTGGTTTGTTTTTTGCCCATCACAAAATATCTTGAGAATTTTATTAATGGATCAAGTTCAAATAAAATTAATTGTCCCTCCATTCAAATTTATTCCTCAATGAAATCTATTTAAATATAAACAGTATTGCGTTGGACTTCGAATATTCATTTTATTTTATATCAAAAGTTTTCTTAAAAAAAAAAAATCAAAGAAACATAATCAGAATTAGGTCAAATAGCCAAAAAAATTTCAAAATTTTAGAGGTTTTTGTTATTTTAGCCAATCCTTTTTATTTTTGTCAATTCATTCATAATTGAAGATTTAGTTGTTATTTTGGCCAAATTAAAATTTAAGTCAAAATTAAATGATATGACAGATAGGTGACAGACACACAACGATTTGGCTCAACTTCACATTATGCTTTCATCTTCCCCTTTCCTCTCCTTCCCCCTGTATTTCTCTCTTCTTCTTTCACATCAATTTATCTCTAAAGAAATTGGACATTTGAATTGACCGACAACTAAGTGGCCATGGCTTATACTTTCTTTGTTTTTTTATCAAAATTCTTAGTCACCCAATTTCTTATCCATGCTCTCATGATATTTTCTACAGCTTCGTGATTGAGCGAGGTGTTTGATGTTTGAGATTTTGTATCCCATGTAGTTCATTTGGCGAATTGAAGCATGATCAAAGCTGTCATTATGGTCTTGAAGGGATACATTAGAAAGATGCATCGGGAATATGGGGTAAGTATCTTGTATGATTTTGATATATAAAAGGATTGTGAATGTGTGATGTTTTGATTTAAGTGAACTTGCAGGGATTTGATAATGGGGTTTGTTGAATCTAAAAAGATTTGTTCTTGAATACTAATAGACAACTAAAATTTTGAAAAAAAGCAACAAGAAAAAGAAAAAAAAAAAAGCAAAGCAATGGGAAGAAGAAGAGAAAGAGAAAAGGGGAAGATGAAAGCATGATGTGAAGTGGGGCCAAATCACTTACGTGTTTGCTATCTATCTGCCATATCATTTAATTTTGACTTGAATTTTAATTTGGTCAAAATACCAACTAAATCTTCAAATTATGGATAAATTGACAAAAATAAAAAAATTGATTAAAATAACAACTAAATATTCAAATTATAGATAAATTGACAAAAAATAAAAGAATTGATTAAAATAACAAAAACTTTAAAACTTTAAATTTTTTTTGGCTATTTGTCCCCTAAATTAACCTGTTTATCGGCCGCGTCAATGTCTCAAACAATTTTCTACGGTGGCCCTTGGCTTCAATGAGATAACGGCCCCCACCGTAAAATCCAACGGCTGGAATAAGCATGGAGACGTGTCATTTTCCCATTGGTCAGTGGTGAAAATCCTAACCTCACCACAGGTAACACCAAATATATAAACTCCAAAAAAAGAAAAAAAAACCTTATCTTCTCTACAATAGGCCTCTCATTCCACCTCACAGTCTCTCTTCTTGTCTACTACCTCTGTTGCTCAGATCCAGAGCTTGAATTTACCATTTTAGCCCTCTCATGGCGTACTCCTTTCCGGAGGAAGTTCTCGAGCATGTCTTCTCGTTCCTCAGCTCCGACAGGGACCGCAACTCTGCTTCGCTGGTGTGCAAGTCGTGGTACGAGATTGAGCGCTGGTGTCGCCGCCGTATTTTTGTCGGGAACTGCTACGCCGTTTCGCCGGAGATCGTGATCCGGCGGTTTCCGGAGCTGAGGTCGGTGGAGATTAAGGGGAAGCCGCATTTCGCCGACTTCAACCTCGTGCCGGAGGGCTGGGGAGCTTATGTGTACCCCTGGATCTCGGCGATGTCGGGGGCTTATCCGTTTCTCGAGGAGATCAATCTTAAGCGCATGGTGGTGACGGATGAGAGCTTGGAGCTTATCTCCAAGTCGTTTAAAAATTTCAAGGTTTTGGTCCTCTCATCTTGCGAGGGTTTCACGACGGATGGTCTCGCGTCGATTGCGGCTAATTGCAGGTTAGTTGTTTGTGTATTTCTCTCTTCTGTTTGATAAATCTATCTAGATATTTGTTTGTTGGGATGGACGTACAGTTGAAATGGCGAAGTGAATTTGACATTTGAATTGTAGAAATGAATCTTTGTTTTAGCTGGTGAATGGCAATGCCGTAATAATTGAGATTTTCTGAGGGTTAGCGGACCCTAGGCGCTTGAACTAAGAATTTTTTATACCTTCAAGCGGCTTGAAGACATATATATTTTTTTCCTCTTGAGGTTGTGGATTCACGGTTGAATTCATTGCTTAAATATTCGATTTTGTGCTTCCTTCTTGGGAATATTTCACTTCAAGATATGGTTTTTATGTTCTGGTTTTCCGATTTGATGTGGGATTGTATATGAAAGATCTGATTATTTCTTGCATTTAGGTGAAGTTATTTGGTTTAAGCTGCTTAGAGTTCTTAATTGGAATTTTAACCCTTGGCTGGACTTGCTTTCAGTTTCCATAATGGATGATGTAGCCATTTTAATTTCCGTGTTTGGTTTGTGTTGATGATTCTTTGTTGGATTACGATGATCTGTGTTACAATTTCGGAATATAAGTTGGTTATCTGACTTTTTGATAATTGACTAGATTCTATGTTTTCCTGCTTTATGTGAGTACTATTGAATAATCATGCCTTTTCTTTGTTTTCTTTATTTTGTTGTTTTCTCATTATCTGGAGTTCCTTCAGTGGAAAGTCTTGGAGGAAAAACACTTGTGTAGTTGAATTATGATTTAGTCGAGTGATAATTAAATGTGCCGGGGACTTAATAACTATTACAGAGGACAATGATTTATTCTACATTTATCAGTTATCACCAAACAATTGCTTCTTGTTGATTGGCACTTCCTGTTTATGCTTGGTAGTTTACTTTATACACTACAATTTTGATATTGATTTCTGATCTTTCACTGCAGGTATCTTAGAGAACTAGATTTGAGGGAGAGTGAAGTGGAGGACCTGAGTGGGCATTGGCTTAGCCATTTTCCCGATACCTGTACTTCACTTGTGTCGCTTAACATGTCTTGTTTAGGTTCTGAGGTGAGTTTCTCTGCCTTGGAGCGACTGGTTGCACGGTCCCCTAACCTGAGGATTCTTCGGCTGAACCGTGCGGTACCGCTCGAGAAGCTTGCTAACCTTCTCCACCGTGCACCCCAGTTGGTTGAATTAGGTACTGGGGCCTATTCAGCTGAAATTCGGTCTGATATTTTTTCAAACTTGGCTGAAGCATTTTCAGTCTGTAAGCATCTCAAGAGCTTGTCCGGGTTTTGGGACGTGGTTCCTGCTTATCTTCCAGCCATGTACTCTGTGTGCTTTGGAATCACTTCACTGAACTTAAGTTATGCCGCCATCCAGAGTTCTGATCTTGTCAAGCTTATTAGCCAGTGCCGAAATTTACAGCGCCTATGGGTAGATTCTCGTGATTGTTTTTTTCTCCACATAATTGTTCAAAGATCTATAAGCTGCTTTTGCAGTTGTGCTCACTCTGTTTGGATCAAATGATTGACTATTACTATTTCATTTATTATGCTAGGAAATTCTATCCACTCTTTCTGCTTATTTAGTTGTATTTGTCAATTGATCAATGCATTACTGCTAACAGGTTCTTGATTACATTGAAGACAGTGGCCTTGAAGCTCTTGCCACATCTTGCAAGGATCTGCAAGAACTTAGGGTATTCCCTTCAGATCCTTTTGGATTAGAACCCAATGTGTCGTTGACAGAGCAAGGGCTTGTATCCGTCTCCGAAGGCTGCCCCAAGCTCCATTCTGTTCTCTACTTTTGCCGCCAGATGACAAATGCTGCATTAATTTCTATTGCAAAAAACCAGCCCAATTTTATCCGCTTTCGCCTTTGTATTATCGAGCCTCGATCTCCTGATTACTTAACCCTCGAACCACTTGACACCGGTTTTGGAGCCATTGTGGAGAACTGCAAGAAATTACGGCGCCTTTCCCTATCCGGCCTCCTCACTGATCGTGTCTTCAAATATATCGGGACGCACGCCAAGAAATTGGAGATGCTTTCAATAGCTTTCGCAGGGGATAGTGACTTGGGCCTCCATCACGTGTTGTCTGGTTGCGAAAGCCTCCGGAAACTGGAGATCAGGGACTGTCCGTTTGGGGACAAAGCTCTTTTGGCCAACGCTGCAAAGCTGGAGACAATGCGATCCCTTTGGATGTCTACTTGCTCCGTTAGTTTCGGAGCATGTAAGCTGCTTGCTCAGAAGATGCCAAGGCTCAACGTTGAAGTCATAGATGAGAGGGGCCCGCCCGAATCACGGCCCGAAAGCTGCCCCGTTGAGAGACTCTACGTCTACCGCACTGTTGCTGGACGAAGGGTCGACATGCCGGATTTCGTCTGGACTATGGACGAAGACGCAGCTTTGAGATTCTCCTAAGCGAAATTGCAGAATATTTGATTGAACTTTCTCTACGGTTCGTGTTGCTTACAAGGGCGAAGCAGGTATATGCTATATGTGCTAATCATTTCGTGTTTTATTTCCGCAATGCTTTATCTGATTGCAGTGCCCGTGGAAACGATGAACGTATCAAATTGAAGGGCCAATTGAGCTTAAAAGCCATGATCATTTCTTCACTTGGCTGAGCTATACAACGCAATCAGTTTTTGCTAATAAAGATGCAATCTTTCTTGTTATCATTATATGTATGAGATCGCAATGTATTTTGTTTTGTTAGTGATTATGTATACTATGCGCAGAGACTTGTGCAACCTTTAGCTGGCTGATCTACATTGTTTAAAGCATCAACTGCTCTTCTTTTTTTAAATCCTTTTTATTTTTATTTTTAAGCATTGCATGTTATTATGAGTGCATTTAGTATGCTAAATATAAATCTTGTATCTGGGTATTTGCTAATATGCTAAAAACTCTATATACACGTTTTCAACACATCAAAGAGTTGGATGCATTTGGATTTCATAAAAGAAAGTGGCTAATGCTATGAACTATTTGGTGGTTGATGTTTTTACTATATTTTTCTTGGGAAAATAGAAAAAGAAAAAAAAGAAGAAAGTAGATGAATGACTAATCATAAATGGGCAGAGATAGTAACAATGCATAAACACCCATCATTTAGAGAGAGAGAGAGAGGAGGAGGAGGAAAAGGACAGGCTGACATCTGAGAAGTGGGGCATACGAATATAATGATCATTCTTGTGAACATAACAGTTAATTGGTTCACTATTCATTCCATTTCTCTGCATATCTATTAATTAACCCAACAATCTTGAAAAATCGTGACTTAGAAAATGAAATTAGAAATCTAAGAGCAGTTAATCTAAAACAGGAAAGTACTCTTTCCTTTTTTTTTTTTTTTCTCTCTCTAATTAGTCAACCAAATGCTCTTATTAATATCGTTCTTAATGTCTCATCAAGATACATTGTTGAAATAAAACATGAAATTATTCTTGAAATGACATAAAATTTTAATACAATAGAAAGTAGAGAATTTGTTGTGATATTTATTGGATTGGGTTGGAACATAAACCTAAAGATCCCATGAGGAGAAAAAATTCTTGCAAAAGCAATAGAAACCCCTCGATTTTGTGGAATATATTCTTTCAAGGAATCTACTTTGTGTTAGAACAGAGAAGTAGTAGATATAGAGGTCTCTTATTTTGATGGTGAGGAAGGGTTGTACAAATCCATGCATTATTGCATTGTACTTTATCCCTGATATGAATGCTACTACACAAACAAAATGGCATCAGGAAATATATTTTGCTTAAGGAAAGGTCACATAAACTAAAGCAGTGATTTCATTTTCTTTTGGTAATTGATTTTCTGACAAAACGTGATCCTTTTGTTCTGAAATTATGTTGTCCAAACAAGTCAATTTGCTTTAGACATGGATCACTGTTCTAGTCCTCAAACTAGGGCCTGAGTTATTAATGCCTCTATCTTACTTTTCATTAATATTTGTGGACAAAAATATTTGATGGGCCCTTAAGACTTTCTCAGGACACATCAACAATACCTAATTTATTCTCTCTCTCTCTCTGTGGCTTTTAGGCTTCTTGAGGAACTCTTTTATGATGTGGGCTCATTAGATTACCAAGATTCTTTTTATGCATGTCTTGTTTTGGCAGATTTAATATTGACATGATCACCAAAATAACATTCCATTGTGACGCTTATATTTCAGCAGCAAGATACAATAACATTACAAAACACTCGAGCAAAGTTTGAAGGTTAAATTATACATGTAAAGATTAAAAGAGGATTATTACACTAATTTGTTGGACCTTGAATTGTTTCCAAGATATGCTCAATTCTGTATTTCATTACAGGTTGACCAGACCTTGTTTTCTTGAACATTTTCTCCTTGAGAGCTTTTCTTCGTGCTTCGGCTCGTTCTCTCTCTTCCTTCTTCGCCTGAATCAAGGCTTCTCTCTCCCTTTTAGCTTTCTCTTCCTCCTCGTGCTTCCTCTCGTACAACTCTTGAAGGCTTCGTGCGTTCTTGTTCTTCTTCTTCCGATTGGCATTATCACCTTCATTTCTTTTGTTTTCACCCTGGCAACAACAAAAATTGCAAGTTGGACCAAATCTATAATACTAATACAACGAAGTTGGACCAAATAAATTCTACTAATACAAAGGTGCATCACACCCACAATAACACGAATAACCCCATAGGAAACAAGAAAATAGGAGGACATAGATTGGATGGATATCAAATTCACACCTCTAATGGCGTCCCGGAAGTGGAAGGAATGCTTAAGTGCTCTTGTTGGTTTATGGACTTCTTATATTTCTTCACATATTTAGCATTTTTGTAGAATTCTCTTTGCTTCTCTGCAAAACAAATCAATAGTAAGCAGGCTTACAATGACAAAAAGAAAGTGTTCTTACAAGCATTATGTATCACACATCCACAATTCTAGATGTAATTGTAACAGCTCCCAAATCCACAACTTTATCAATAGAATAAGTGATAGTATATGACAAATAGAAGTTCAACTTTTAAGCAATTGAAACTTCACCCAGTTCAATCAAAACAAAATCCAAATGTTTCACCAACACAAATCACTTGGGCCTTCTAAACCATTGACCATATCTGGTTGTGTACTATCTGTAACCATTGATCAATTCAATCAAAGTCTAAGCAGAGCAATCTTGTTCCGATCAAAAATCGACACACCAAACCAACCAGCAATGCTACTGCCCCAAGATACTAATACTAACCGGTCTAATCCAGATTTAAAGACGAAAATAATATTTCGTTGAAAACAATTCAAATACGACACGGATTCACTGCCTAACATCGATTGCAGATATTTGACATCTGTTCTTGAATGCTCACCCAAATTCAGCAAGTAAACATATATTCCCACCAAGATTTTTTCAACTTATCCTTTTCCAATCGCACAAAATTGAGCAAAATAATAATTATTACTCCAAGAACAATCTAGAAGCATAATCATGATACTCCAAACGCTACCCAATACAATCTAATCACACAATTGTGTTCGTCAAAGAACTCAACGTTCTAGCTTGCTACCAAATAAAGCAAATTTTAATATAAATTAAGTACAGAAAAGAAAAATTGAGAGACATACTGATCAAGGAAGGATTATAATTGTCGTTCCTAGTCTTGGCATTGGCGAATGTTTCGAGGGACAAGCCGCCTCTCCCTCCCATTCTCTGCATATTCTTTTTCATCTTCATCTTGTTCTTGATCAAATCCTGGCCGCCCATTTTCCTCTCCTTATTCTCCGAATTTCCTCCACCTTTCTTCATTGCTAAGCGATTAAACCTACGTTCCGATAAATTCTCAAAACCCCAATTGAAGAAGTAAACCCTAATTGCAGAATCAAAACGGGAATTTAGGGTTTACAGAGAAGCGTGGTTTCGGTTTTCTTCTCTTCGTTAGTTTGTTTGGGACCTGACCAACAATCCAGCCCAACAAGGCCCATAAATATTGGGCCGGGCCATATTATTTTATTTATTTCATAAGCAATATTATAAACAACTCGTTATATAAATTTCCATATCAAAAACTAACCAATTTTCTTTTGAAATATATTTATCTTTGTTATGAATAATCGTGGATGTTCATGTATTTCACTATTTAAATTGTATAATGAAAGGTAACTGATGAAGACTTTAAACCTTGAGGATAATAATTAATAAGTATATATGATCTGTTAAAATTATTAATTTTTATAATAATAATTTTAAGAAAATTATCTTTAATATTCTTAAAATATTAATTTATATTTTCTAAAAATCAGTTTCAAACAATATAAATATTTAAGTAGTAGGATTTATATTAAATCCTACAAGTGACGAATTTCCTATCAAAAGAGAAAAAAACAATAGAAATCCAAATCTTTGTCATATAGTCGAAAATTTTATTTGTTTGTACATTTTCTCAAATCTAAACTTTTTTTTATATTTTTTTATATAGAGATTTGAAACACTAAAAAAAATAAAATGAATACCATATTTTTAAAAATACCTTTTTATTTTCAATTATCTAATATTTTTGATTTTTAAAATAAATTATTGTATCAATTCTTTTACCTAGAATTTTATACAGTATATATTTTTTTAATAATTTATGTTTATTTATAGCTTTCCATATGCTTGACTAGACCTAGCATAATAACTCAATCTGCTACAAGCCTACAAATACTTCAATTAAAAACATATATTTAAGTCCAACAGAAAGAAAACCTTTATTTCAGATTAGATTTTAGTTTATTTATATATATTTAATATGGATAGTATTAAATTTATTGGAAGAGGACTAATTAATAAATTGTACGTTAAATACAGATTTCAAATAACAAATTATTGTATTTTGTAAATCTAGTAGGAAAAGTGAATTTTTGAAAAAGGAAAAAAAAAAAAAGTTTTTGTTTTCCCAGCTTTTGGTTTGTAGGGTGCTGCTGTCTCCTTTTTGCTGCCTTCCCACACGCGTGCTATTTACAATTTTACCCTCCTGCCTCCTTTTTCATTTTTATTTTTTTAAGTAAATTCCAGATTTAGTAATTATTTTTGAGTGGCAAAATTAGTTAGTTTCCAACTTTCCTTTTTTTTGCATGGTTTTTGTTTTTATATACCTAGCACAACTATTACTAAACACATTTTAATCACTAAATACACCTACTTTAAAATAATTTAATACCATCAACATCTAAACACACCACAATATTACCATCCTATCATTTAAATTATATAACATAAAATTAAATAATTAGTAAATAGTTGGAATATTTATGTCCTATAATATATATATCTATTTTTGATTTTTTTTTTTAAATGGGTATGTTTAGTAATGAGTGGGTATCTATATATATATATATAATATATATATCCCCACCCATATATCGGTTATCACATATATAATCTGATCATATCATCACCATTCATTTGGGTCGATGTATTGATGATCAACTAAAATAAGAGTATAAATCTTGTAAATAGAGATTGATTTATGAAAAATGAATTTAAGTTATGAATAATAAAGTTTCATCTTATAGATAATCTCATTTAATTTTTTCTTTTAAAATAAATGGTATAAGGATAGACCAACTTATACATCATATAAAATGATATCATGCCTTTACATTTTTAATTAAACCCAAAATAAACACTAATTTATAATAAAGACCCTAACCCAAAACTCAAATATAATTAATATATGAAATACATAAATCATAAACTTCTAAACACCATCAAATGATTCAATTTACATCTCTAGTTTGGCACCACATACATGCCCATATCAATTATGGTTGAATAACAAAAAAATAAAATGTAATAAAAGACATCATATGGAAGATTTAATCTGTATTTAATGTTATTTTTATCATTGAAAAGGAAAAATAATAAAAATAGTTTGGTGAATCGGTTGCTAAAATCTCTTCTCATTTCTGTATGTGGAAGTTCAGATTCAGACGTGTCCTGGGCCCTATTTTTGAAACTAATTCCTTTTTTTTGTTTCATCCATTTAAAGTGATGATACTTTTTTTGTTGGTTAGTTCATTTTTTTTCTTCTAGTTATTTAATGTTATATCAGTTTCTTTACTAATAAAAGTTATATCGTATTCATATTATAATTTTATTTTTGTAATTAATTTATAGATTAATTTGACGTGTGTTTGTGACTTATAAAGAAAAGAGAAAAAATAATTATAAGAAATTAAAACATCAAGTGACACCATGTGTAGGAACAATTGACTTGCGACGTGAATAAAAAATGGATAAAAGTATATCTTTCGAGAATATTTATATTTCAATTTATTTTAAAATAATCAACAAATTTATTATTATGATATGATCAATATGAAAATCTATATAGAAATCGATTTTTTACTAGCCTGATCTCAAAAATTATAACACTCTCTTGTAAAGCCGTTTCAATTAGTGAGTCGACATAGTCTCATTTAAAAGATTTTGATGAAAATGAAGCATTTTGACTCAATAATAAGATATAATAAATTTGGTATATACTTTATCTCACAGAATGTAGTGATGTATGAAACTATTATAAACAATTTCTACCTTAAAGATTTGCATAAGATTTCAATCATTGTGGTCTTCTTTCTTATTTTGAATGAAAGACAAGCACTACATATCCACAATCTATCAAAAAAAGAATTAAAATTACATACATACATACAATTACTTTGAACACATTTTATTTCCAAAACCAAGAAAAATACAATCAAAAAAAATTTGTGAACATGAACTGCAATGTCTTTCATCAATCTGAACTTATTAGAGTACAACATTTTCAGACATGACATGGCCCTTTTTCCTGATTCTAAACAAATAATATAATTATAAGTTAAGAAAATGCATATGTTATAAATATCAGCTGTCCAAATCCATAGGCCTTTAATTAGTCATTAATCTAAACAATTGTACAACAATTATAATAATTAGGTCTATATATTCACTATATTGGAGCAAGAACAACTATCTCGATTTCGTGCTTGTTGGTTGAATTTTCTGAATTTTGTTCATCAAGAATTTTCAATTCCATGATATCATGAACCTTGGCTTCACTCCCAGGTTGAATATTTGGTTTTTTATTCTTGTACACGATGTACAAGATCATCTGTGTGATTCCAAATACGAATCCAACAACGTTTGGTGTCTGAAACAATATCATGTAAGAATGTGAATTAAACAATTAATTTAGATGACAAAAAGATCAAGATTTAAATTCACGACTCACTGCAATGTAGTAATCCTTGATGAGAAAGCCATAGAAGAACCACACAATAGCACATATTGTGAGGAAGAACGACAATGTGAACGGCATGAACTCTACGCTCTTTGTTCGTATAACTTTTCTCTACATGAACATCACGAATACGTTGTAATAAAAGAACACATAATTTTCTCAACATTATTGTAACAAGAAAAAGGGGAAAATCTAAATTTTCATCTTGATCCTTTAACTATCATTTTTTTTTCTTTCCAAATTTGGTCGGAAATTCAATTTCCACCTGAATGGACATCGGAATTGAAAAACCCAAGTTAGCAATTCCAGCGTCCCACATAGGCAAAAATCAAATTTCGAGTAATTCAGATGAAAATTGAAAAAAAAAAACAAAAAACAAAACACAGGTCGAAAATTGCAGTTTTCTCATAAAAAATGTTACCATGATGCTAAGAGGAGATGCGAAAACCGAGACAGAAAAGACAGCACAGATCCATCCAATAATGTTGACTCTGATCTTTGCATTAGGTACTAGAAAATACGTAATTGATGCAATCAATCCAAGTAATGTTATGTTAAATAGAAGGATCAGCTTGGTAGTAAAAACCTGCAAAAAAAAAAAAAAAAAAAGTATGATCAAATGAGATAAGTGATCATATTGAAGAGTATCATAGAGTTTAATTAATCACTTACTCTAGATTTTTTTGTTGCAAAAATCATATAGACTGTTAGATATGCAACTTCGATAACAGATCCGACGCTGTTGATGGTGACGATCATCATCGCGTTTTTCTTAAGAAAAGCGTAGTATAAATAAAGCATTGCACTGAACAATGCCACTGAATAAGGGATTGATTGAAACCCTTCTGTAGATTTCTTCTTGCAAATCCTGTAAAATGTTGGACTGATCCAAAACCAGTACAAATTTATGATCAAAATTAATTATTTATATTTATTTCATGCAAATGTAGATGGTATTGATATAGATTCTTACAGTGGTGCCAAGTAAACCAAGAACGACACTATGTTGCCTTCAAAAAAAAAAAAGAAGAAATAAATGGGGTTAGGAAATTAATTAAAATTAATATTTGAAAGTATGAATTAAAATTGAAATGGTGAAATAAATACCAAGAATGCCAAAAGCAGAGGCCATGCTAAATGGGAAGACAATTGCCATTCTTGATAGTGAAGTTCTTGGTTTACAAAGCTCTAAAAGTTTTTGCTATTTGATGGTGAGGAAAATATATCAATATGGTTGAGATTTATATAGGGATCAAAAAGTGGAAGTTTTCAAGAGTTTGTCAAAGTTGTTTGGAGTGATACTTTAATTTGGGTTTGAGTTGTGTAAGAATGACAATTGGTTATTATTACAAAAAAAAAAAAAAAGAAAGCTTGTATACTTGAGGCTGGCAAAGAAGATTTAAATCTCATTAATGTCTAATCAAAACCATTTTGTGAAAATCTTGAAAGTTAGGAAAACTTTACATCCGAGCTCGATTTTAAACAACTCATGTTTTATTATTTTTAATCATTTTTTGTCAATTGTGTTTGCTATTTCGGGTCCTGTGGGCAAAAATTGGAATGCAAATATTTCAATTTTTGATAGTATAAGTCAGTATAAGTTTAATATATTTTTTTTCATGTTAATTTTTCTAGAAAACAATTCGTTTATCCATTGTGGTCATGTGCTGATGTAAAGAGTTTGTGATTAGTATATTTTGAAATGAATTACCTTCATTAATGTGGAACGACCTACATATGACTATTAAGCTACACTTTACCAATCAAAAAAGAAGAAAGAAAAATAAAATTCTATAGGACATAATATTTCACTCAAAGGTCAAACTTATTTTCTTTTAAATTTTATTTATAACAACCTTTTTCCAAGTAAAACCACTAGATTTAACCCGCCTTAGGCTGTGACATAAGGTGTTTGGACCCAATTTACTTTATTTGGGCTATGAAACAACCCTTTTGTTTTCTAGTTAATTTCAAATTTCAAATATATATTTTTGCAACCTTTAAATAATTCTTAAAGATTTTTTTTTTATTAGCTGAACAATTAACCTCAGTTTTTAGTAATATTTGCTATCGAATTTTGTGGACTTCGTTCCCTCTTAACTATTTATCTGCTCAATGTGTGACTCATCATCAATGAATAGATTTATAATTCTTTAATTTTTCCAAAAAAAAAAAAAAAAATTATTTGTAGTGTTAATTAATTAATTGAGTAATTAGTTAAACTTGTGTTTCAGAAACTTTGAAATTATTTAATTACTTTTGCAAATTTATTTGGTTAATCAGTTTCAAAATATTATACACTTGAAAGAATGTAAATTAGAGGAAAACAAATCTTAGAAAATTACTTAAAAAATAATAGAAAATAGAGGCAGATGATGGGCCGTTTGATTACGTGAAGATATGAAAGATGAAATAAAAAAGGTGAAGGTGTAAAGAACGGACGGCTGTAATTTGCACTCAGAGTTTTAGGTGGACCCCACTTCCGTTACGTTTTTTTTTTTTTTTTTTTCCTTTTAAACTGACTCTACTTTTACACGATTTCCCTACTTTTTAATAAATCCCCTTCCTCCATTCTATTAATTTCAATTTTCTGCTTTATATATTTTTTATTGTATTTTATTTTATTATATTTATAAGTATGTTCGTTAGGATATGTGAGTATGTGATTAACACAAGTCCAGATTTGTCAAACTTTTCAAATTGATTAATTAATGAGTACTAGGAAATATTTTTTTGAAAAACTTGAAACTCAATGAAATTTTGTCGATCATTCTAGGCATTGATATGTGAAAGTTTACACAAACATTTAATATGAAAAAAAGATTAACAAACAAAATTTGTGGGACAATTGACTAAGAGTGAACAAACTTTCCAAACCTATCTTTTAATCAAAATTATATAATTTTGATGAACCTGCATTTCTTTAAATTGTATCCATTAAAATAGATCAAAACAAAGTCAATCTCAAACCATATAATCCACTACCCATGAAGATTATTTCCATTACAATTCAACATATATTTCAATAATTAAATAATATGTAAATCAAATTATATTATATTTAATATTAAGTTGGATGTTATGACATATTTATATATTATTTTCCCATATATAATATTCAGAACTATTTTTATTAAGTCCATTTATAAAATCTAAACGTAAAAAATCATAAAGCACATTTGGTAATCTAAACCCATAAACGTTAAAAAAAAAAATCTAAACCCATAAAGCACATTCAATAATCTAAACCCATAAACGTAAAAAAAAAATCCCTTAAAATCCCTACAAGTTTTCTCATGCAACTCAATAAAGCACATTTGGTCATTTCATCATACTACAATTTTATGAAAATCATAAAATCCTTACACATAATACTTAATAACTTATAATTGAATTCCACCATATATGGAAATCATAAATTCTTACTTTGCTATGTTGAAAGTGATCATACAATTAATTTTAAGTCATAAACTTTTGGGTTTAAAATATATCATAAGATATAAATTTTATTTGTGTGCATTTATGCCAAAATTTCTATTAAAATCGATGTTTGCTCTATTACTGATAGATCATAACTAGCTAGCTAACATTTCCTAAAAAATATTATAAAATTTTGAATAATCTTATTGGTTTTGAGTGAGAACATAATATGCAACTGTACAATATTATCATTTCGTGTATTGTATGTGAACAATGACAAATTAACTATTAAGAATATACATGAAAATTGAAAAACCCCTAACAATAAGAAACACAATTTGCATAACTATTTTAGGAAGAAGTTTTAAGATTTCGAAACAATCAATGAGATATTTATTTGAGTAGAAATCATTGAGATATATTTGGATTAATGAATTATAATTTCCTTTATGTGGTTAAGATTTCTCTTGCATACTATGAGTATATATATATATCTGACAATCATTAATTAATTGTTTGTTGGTGATAGCTATTTTTGCCTATAATATTGATTTGCAACTCTAGTTAATCTAGCCAATATTCCACATACATATACGAATTAAAAGAAAATTCAATTGGGACACGTGTTACCAGGTGGAACTAGATATATTTAATTTGAGTAGACTATGAGACTGCAAATTCGTCTATAAAATTATATCATTGACATGATTTGATATGAATTCTTATAATTTAAACTAGCTATAATTTGTTTTGGGTGACTAAATCAATGGGTTAATTGCGCAAAATCCCCTTGTGGTTTGAAAAATCGGCTTGAAACCCCCACGTGCTTTAAAAAATGTGCGAAACCCCCTTATGGTTTTCTAAATATAGTCCGAAATCTCCAACTCCGTTAAAGTTAACGGAAGTGCTATACACGCGCTCTACATGCGTTTTTTGATATTTTTTTTGACTTTTTTTGTTATAAAATGATATATTTACTCATTTTTTACTATAATAAAACACTAATTATTTTGTGAGGGGTTTCTTGCAATTGCAAACACTTTCTTCAAGCTTATTTTCTATATTAACACCTATGTATTATTATTATTATTTTTTTACAATGTTAATTTTTTATTTAGTTATTTATTTTATTTTTATTAATGCTAATAGTTGGTATGTATTTTTTTTTTTTTACTTTTTTTTTTCTTCCATTCATTTTTTTTCAACGTTAATTTTTTTTAGTTATTTATTTTATTGTTATTAATGACAGTTGCTACGTATATTTCTTTATTTGCTTATGGTTTTTTCAGTTCATTTGTTACAATATTCATTTTTTATTTTATTGGTATTAATGTCGACTATTGATGAGAAGGATGTGGAAATATTTGATAATATATTATTTTCACATCAAATTAACCCTAAAGTGTAATTAACGAGACTCTAAATATAATTAGTTTACTATCTTGCTTCAAAAAAATATTCGATGTTCATACAAAAAAAATTAAAAATCCATGGAATTTCTTGGAGAAATATAGATGATTAACGGCGTGAACAATGAGAAATTTTGTTGTTGAAGTACATTTTGTTTTAGAATGAGAACCTGAAACTAGTACAAGGTATGTTCCAAGTTTTTCGATATACTCTTTTTTATCTTATGTTTGTAGTTACAAATTGGTATGTTCCATGTTTTCTTGCATAATAATAATAATAATAATAATAATAATAATAATAATAATTATTATTATTATTATTATTATTATTTTGTTTATGATAAATTGGTATGCTAATTATTTCTTAGTATGGTTAATTTTTTGGTATGTTAATTGTTTCTTGGTATGATTAATTTTGTTTGTTATACCTAACAATTATTAAATAATGAGTCTTTTATTTATTTTATATTTTCCTTAATATCGAGTCTTATTTATTTAATATAATTTTCATAAATAGTTGAGTTAATAACAATAAAAAATTTAGCATTTTGAAAAACTGAACTGAAAAAAAAAGTAAAGAAAGAAATATATGTATCAATTATTGCAAAACAATAAAATTAATTGAAAAAAGTAAAAGAAAAGAAAGAAAAATCATTAATAACAATAATATAAATAACTAAATAAAAATCAATATTGAAAAAAATAATAATTGAAATAAACAAAAGTAAAAAAGAAACATACGTACCAACTGTTAGTATTAAAAACAATAAAATAAATAACTGTATATAAAATTAACATTATAAAAAATTAATTGAAAAAAAAAGCAAATAATAAATAGTTGTTAAATGTAAAAAATCGTTAATGTAAAAAATCAGATTGAAGAAAGTGTTTGCAATTGTAAGAAACCCCACACAAGAATTAATCTTTTAATATAGTAAAAGAAAAGGTGAATATATCATTTTATAGCAAAAAAGTTAAAAAAAAAAACACCAAAAAACGCATGAAGAGCGCGTGCATAGCACTTCCGTTAACCTTAACAGAGTTAGGGATTTCGGGCTACATTTAGAAAAACATAAGGGAGTTTCGCGCATTTTTGAAAGCATAGGAGGGTTTCACGCGGATTTTCCAAACCATAGGGGGATTTCTTGCAATTAACCCCTAAATCAACTAACTTTTATATTTTTAACAAAAGAAGACTAGTTCTTTAATAAGAACAAGATCACAAATGTTGGGAAGACTTTCTACATGATGAGAGGTACGATCCAATAATGAAGGATACAAAATTTGTGAGAAGTCTTAATGATACAATGTGTTTTGATATTGATGTTACAATTAATATAGATACAACCAAAAAAAAATATTTTGCAATAAAATTTGCCCACAACAATTTATACAATGTGCACGATAATAGAAATGGAAGAGTTAAGTAAATATATATAATATAAAATTAACAAATACAGGGGCTTAGTTAAATGAAAAAATAAATGTAGGTCTTAGTAAAACAAAATCTCAAAATTTAGGAGCTACCTTATTGAAACAAAATAAATGTATAAGGGCTTACTAAAATAAAATTTGAAAATATATGTTTTAATGAAACAATTAGATGTATAAGAGTCCATCCTCAACAGTGCGCCAAAACACCAAATTTTGGTGCAATTCCTTCGTGCGTCAAATTTTCTAAAAGAAAAAGTAAAAATAAAAAATTACACCACTTCTAATGTAGTTCAAGACTTTATATATTATTTCCTTTTTTTTTTTTATATTTTGAGTGGTAAAAATGTTATAAATTTATTAACCTTACAATTAATTTATTAGAAAATTATTTTAAATAATTATATTAAATAAAATTTAAACATATAGTTTTTTAACGATTGTAAACTAATAAAGATCCAAATTCGATGAATTAAGTATAATAATGAATATAATAAAAGATGATAAACAAAAATAGACAAAAGACAATAATAGTAAGAAATGAAATATTCATTTTTTATTGCAAAAAGTAGTGTTAGACTATTGAAAATAAATTGCAAATTTTATATTAAAATAGTGCAAAATTTGCATTAAATGATAAATTCTGATGGAGATCATAATTTATTTAATTTATTTTTTTTGGAACCAGATGGAGACCATAGTCTAAATAAGATGAATTGGATAATTCAAGGACTAAAAAAATAATAATTTAAATTTGCGTCATAGGAAACACGGTTTCAAATTATAAAAGATTGCAAGTGATTAATTAATCATGCACATTTCATATTTTGAGGTACATGCATGAAATTATGCATAAATAGGGAAACTATGTTGATGAGGCAGTCAAAGAAGCATGCACTCAATCAAAAAACACATCACATTTCTTGTTAAATAGTCCTCATAATCTCACCTACTAGATAAGAAGATCCACATTGTTTAATTAATAATCACCTTTCCATTTTAAGGTGTATATATCGATTTATATGCATTAATTGATGTTTCATATATAAGGAATGTATGTTGATTAGGTAGGCAATCAAGAAAGCACCCAACCTTATGAGAACACCTCACATTTTTATTTGTTGTTGAATAATTCTCATAATCACACCTAATAAGTTTAGGGAAAATTAATGTTTGAAATATTTATTGTGATTCTATATCCTTATACAACTCATATGAACCCAATATTGGTACAGTTGGAATTTGTTTGAAAAAAAAAACCAGAGTTGAAGTTTTATAACTTAAAAAAGAAATTCAAATAGGAAATTTTAAACCAAATTAAATTCTTATTGAATTGTAACACCTTTCTTATTGTCATAATCTAACTATTATCCTTGGTTACATGCATGTCTACTTCTACATAAGATAAACATGCGTGCTCCACTCTTCCAATCATGGATGTTATCGATTCAGATCGACTTGAATTCAAACTCGACTCAATCGATCATTTATAATTAAGCTTGATGTTGATTCAATTTAATTTTATTAACCTCGCACGCGGTTGAACTTGTGCCCGTTTAACATATAATCGAGTTTGAGTTCGGGAATAGGCTTGCGAACATATAAACAAGCAGATTCATCACGAGCTAACGACAAATACCATCAAGTCCAAACTCGATCGACTTGTTAAGCTTATGGAGTCAAGGTTTGAATAGCTTTCGAACGATTTGATTTGCTTACATTATTTGACTAATCTACATACACAATAGGTCATTCTTGTTCCTTTTTATTTGTTATACACTATTTTCCTATATTATGTAAGCACAACTTGACGAGGTTTAATTTAATTCACTTTAGAATTTTGGTAATCATGCTTATAATAGAGACATTGATGTGGTCTTTTTGAGTTTTACACGAGGTGGTGATGTGACAACAATATTACTTGTACCACGGGTCCTCATAACTATTATTGTCTTCAAAGTTAAAACTTTATATCATAAAAAAAAAAAAAAGTTAAAACTTTATAAGTCTACCAATTAGATTTCCAAACCTTTCCATTAAACAAAATTAATTCACATTATTTTTTGCAAACCACCATATATATACATATATATAAGTCGTAACACAAAAATTTATATAAGATGATTTTATGAATAGTTACTGTTAAATGGATCCTTATTTATAAATTGATATGTAAATTGTAAATTGTATGGTTCATCCGTCTTGCGTAATTAGCTTCGTGAGATGGTTTCAAATAAGATTTACTCAATCTGTAATTATATGTTTATATTTGTACAAACTTAAATCGTAGCTGCATATAGGGTCCAGCTATAGAGTTTAGGACTCTAGGTGGACATACTCAATAACCCATAAAGATACACCTAATTCTATTTTCACACAGATTAAGAAATTTTTTGAAGTTCTAGTTATACCTTATCATACATTAATTATTCAAAGAATTAATTATATTCCAATTTTGAAGTTTCATTAATTGAAACAAAAATTATTTTCACACTTGTAATATTGCATTAATAATATTGTTTGTCTCAAGATACATTTTTCTACTTTTGAGGAAGAGAGATAATTTAATCATTAACGAAAATTTGGAAATACGAAATGATTATGGGAATTTGTCAAAAATGAACAAATGAAGACCACACATTCAATGCAACTTTTTTTTTTTCCTAAAAATAAATAAAGGCATATATGGAATTACAAGTTAAAAACTACACTAATATAGTAACAGACCTATCTTTGTGGGACGGACGAAAATAGTATACAGACCTATTTTTGTATATTTTACATTGTATATTCTATACATTAATTAGTTGGCAATTAAATCAAGGGTGCGGCCATCCGCACCCCAAAAATTACTAAACACACCCCAGTTGTAGTGTTACTGTATACAAATGAAATGTACAGTAATACTACAACTGGGGTGTGTTTAGTAATTCCTTGGGTGCGGATAGCCGCACCCTTAGATCAATCGTTTATCACTAAATCAAGAACTATAGTTGATGGTTAAGGTGTAATTTAATTTATTTCCTTAAATGATAGTGCAAAACATTGTCTATATACTCATGAACACATAGCCTGAACTTATTCCATGGATACGATTATTGAGAAAATTTTAGTATAGTACTTTTAAAATCAAATGAAGACAATAAAATTCGATGCTAGCTACTTAGCTAGTTTAGTTAGATGGTTTTTGCGTTCCGTACACTTTTTTGATAAGAAGAATGAAAAATTGATACATTGATAAAAAATTGGAGACAGACAAAAATATAAAGTATTATTCTAAAATCATGTCACGCTGATCATTTTGTGTGGGTAAATTAAATGTCTAACATATCACTGCTTCAAGATAAAATCGAAAGATTATGTTCTCTTTTATCAGACGTACGATCTAATCATATAAAAACTAAAATGAATTATGGATTAGACCTTGTTAAAATGTTAAAATATACTACATAAAAACAATGTTTAAAATGGGAAGAATAAGTTTGTGTTCATACCTAGATCCCTAGTACCTTAATTGTTTAGAGTAACATAATTTACTTTGTAACCACACAGCATTTAAAATACAATAATGGCCATTATTGTGGGGTGAAAATTGGATCAATATGGTGATTTTCTTTTAATTAAGCAGATCATGAATAATAATATAATATTTAATGATTCTACCTGATGCATTCAATCCAACAAGGTTTATTGTTTCATAAATTGGTATAACATTTCTATTAATTTAATTTGCAACACTCCCACAATTGTGATTATCTTGTTCAATGTTTTTTGGTTACAAATTGAATTCTAACATTATAATACAGAGGTCTAGGTAGGTGAATGGGCCACACACATATTCTTCTTATTATTTTCATTTTACACATTAGTTTCTAAGTGTATTTTTAGGCAACTTAACATGGTCTACTAACCATTTTGAATTTTATTTTGGGCCAATGTGTTGATATTTATCTATATATAAAATAAAAAAAATTACTACAATTTTTTATTGTTCTTTTATATATTTTTATACTTTATTTTAAAGCTGCAGCATCCTGCTGGAATATAAATATTTACTTTGAGCCATAACTATTTCGTCAAGACTAAATTAGAGGTACTTTCATTTATACTTATGGTGATTTAAAAAGTTTAGTTTAATATATTCGTAACTATATTACACACTATTAATTAAAATTGGGAGGTTGTATTTACTGATTTACATAAGTTCGTATCATTCAAATCAGACTTTTTACTTATATATTGTATGTGGAAAAAAGAAAAGAAAGGAATTTTAATTGTTTGATAAATTATAAATTTAGCTCTATGTTGATTTAAAAAGAAAAAAAAAGTTATAAATTTAAAGTCAAAACGAGCATGCTATATTGCAATCTTCGTTGATGATCATTTATTACATGTTCCAATAGACTTAGAGACACATATCATGGAACTTATATCTTATCAATACATTGTCTATAATTAAAGTAGTAAATGCTTGATTTTAAGAAGTTTTAACCTAATAAACAACCAAAAATTTTGAAAAAAAAAAAAACTTTTTAGGTTATGTTACATGTTGTCCGAAATTAATCTTACTAAATAAAAAACAATAAATTTTAATGATATTGCTCCAATATTTGTCTAATTTCAGTTTTATTTTTACCAAAAATATAAAACCCATTGACTCTTAATCCAAAAAAATTGGATTTGTAGGCATTGAAATGACGTGATTAAGAAAAATTGTTAATACCTAACAACGTGCCATATAGAATGAATGTTTTAATTGTGTGTACGTTAGTTGTCACAACCAATTACTAAAATTTTGGTGCCAATGTACGAGAAAAAGGGTCACTTGACAACTTATTATGGTACTTATTTTTGGTATTATTTTTGTCGTTATTCACTTTGCTTTTGTCCAATTTGTTATACCCAATTATTTATAGTGGACTTATTTGGATTTGTTATTTTATTTTTCTTTGTGATTTAGTTTCTTTTATGAACCATTTCTGTTCTCAAGTTTAATTTTATGGGCTCATTTTAAGGACACCAAAAGATTCACGTCCCCCTAATATTCCAGTTTATATAAAAATGGATGTTCACATTATAGTTACTCGTTAATTAATTAGAATCTTTATGATAATTTATTCCCTTAATTTCATTATCATCTAAATGATTTTTCGTCATATATTAAAAACATTAAAATTAAATAAAAACTACTCTTCAAAAATCTTATAGTGTGGAATAAACGTAAAAGAATATATATATATATATATATATATATATATATATATATATTTATATATGACAAATTAAGATTTTACTGGCATTTCATGAATTCTAGACTATAATATTCAAATGTTATTTAATAAATACCAAGGAATGCTATCACCAAACTTCTATGTGCTTCTGATTGCACCCTTGAACCTGTTTGATTTTGCAAGCAATTCATGACTTAGAAATTATACCAACTTATATAATAATGTATCTTCACATAATAATAATACTTTTGAGATTGTAGGACTATTAAACTAAATTATCATGTTGTTGGAGTATTTTACCTTCTTCAGTGTCACATTGGGAAAAAAAAAAAAACTACAAGCTTATGTTATAAGGGCAAAATAGGCAAATCAAGTTAAAACCATCAAATATGAAAAGAATAGGCTAGTTAGTTCTCCAACTATTAAAATCATGATAACCAATAATTCAAGATTACAAATTTCAAATTACTACTTGAACAAATTAATTTGTCTTTGAATTAAAGATTTTTTTTTTTTGCAAATAATTGAACGAAAATGAATATAATACTATAACATGAATTAAAATAAACAATAATGTGAATTCGAATCATGATCCAATCTCAAATCTGATTATCCAGACACATCATCTTAATTTGGTATTAATAAATGAAATTGCAAATCACGATGCCTTTCAAAATTAAAGGTCATCTAGAAGGATAGATATATAGCCTCATTACCAAGACTTAAGATGACATTGTTGATGAGTTTGTACAAAATCCAAAATAGAAAATTAATATTTACATGTAATAATATCAAATGCATGCAACTTGGAAACCTATAAATAGTAGTAGTGTAAATCTAAATTGATCACACAAAATTGAAATCCCTTTTACGATGATATATTTGACTTAAGTCAAATGGAAAATGTTGGTTTCAAGTGGTTAGAGATTTAGAGGGGGTGAATGAACCTCTATCGATTTAAAAAAAAAAAATCTTTCTATTATAACAGGTTCCTGATTCACTGAGGAATGCAGTAACCTGTCTCGAATCAGTAACCTGACCAAATGCTGATTCAAATTCCTGACTTGGTATCAGATTGCAGCGGAATAAACTTAGATAGAGTTTCTGTTTTGCAAACCAGTTTCCTTTTCAAATATGCTCTTTTCAAAGTCTTTTATGCAGAATGTTTATGATATGCAGTAAGCTAGATATAACAAGATAAGGACAATGCAATAAGTAAATCAAAACAATAAACACTTATGGTTTAGAGTGTAAGCCTTCTACGTCCATTCTACTCCTTCACAAGGAGGAACTTCATTAGGTCAGTTCGATTTACAAGCCTCGCTTTACAAACCTCTTCCTAACAAGATACGCCTACTAGAATCTCAAACTCTAGTTCAAGACCACAACCCACAAAGGGTATAATCCCACAAAGGGTAAGTAGTCTACTTCTTAAACTACACACTTAGCAAGGATACAATCCTCTCAACTAAGTACACCTAAAACAACCTAGCGCACACAACACAATGGTTAAAAGATAAAAAAAAGGTTTTCTTCAACTGGTGCGAAACAGTCTTGATCTCTGAAGGCCTCGGTGCTATGATAGACTGCTCCTGGAAGGTTGAGTGGCTGAACATGTATAAGCTTGATAAGCTTTGGAATATATCAGAGTTTCCTCTCGACTCTGTTCAACAATTTCTTCAATCAGCCACACCTTCTATTTATAGATCTTGAGAATATATCCATTGTGGAAGTATCCGTTGAAGAGAGACACTTCTCCATTTTGAATTGTTGATCTCCGAAGATCTTTTGTGGCCGCATTAAATACTTCTGAGTTGATCCTAACATGTGCATTTAATGCGCCCACCATCTTTGACTTCTCATGCAACATGTAGCTTGATAGATAGCTTTACTCTTCTTTGAGTTGCATGGTCTTCCTCATACTGAGATGAATGTAGCACTTATCTTCCTACAATAGATCCATTGACTCCTCAGGTTGTTGTAGCATCTTTTTGTTAGTTGTTTTCCTACTTGCTGCTATCGTCCTGTTCTCAGCATCCTGCTTGCTGCTTCATTTAGCTTATTTCTTCTTTCAGCTTACTTTTCCTTTCAACTTACTTTTTCTTTCAACTTACTGCATGCTTCCTGTAACCTGCTTGCAACTTTCTGCTTCCTTCGTGCAGCTTTTAGCATGCTATTTCCTACAACTTGCTATTTCCTTCTTGCAGCATCCTATCTACTCCAAATGCAGATATTCCTTTCAACTTGCTATTTTCTATAACTTGCTGACTCTTAGAAGATGTGATTCTGTTTCTTCTAAGGTTGGTTTTTCTTAATACTTGGAAAACTATTACATGATCTCTTAATTTAGAGTCATGTAGACAATATGGAAATTGGATACTGACATTCCTAAACAGACTGTTTTTGTCTCATCAATATAACTATTGAAATATCCCAACAGATAAATACTTTCACGGTTCAACCACTATTTAAGTACTCGATCCTCTTTACTTAATATATATATTTGAATTCATAAGCTTCGATATCAAAATATGTATGGACTATTCTTGTGTTGTTCTCCTGGAAATGTTAAACGACTAATTGGAAGATGTTAATTTGACAAAATAATTTATTTGAAAAAACTATATTTATAAGTTGGTTTTAAAGTTAATAAAATATTCTATTTTATTTTTAAAATAAAATAAAAATTTTTTTAGAAAAAATAAAATAGTCGAACTTTTAAGGTATTAATAACACCAATTATCCTATTAATTAAAATGACATGCATAATTTAAATGACTCGATCAATATTATATCTTTCTTTTATTTAAAGGCGGGTCCCTTACTTTTTAAAGGTGATCAAGTATGATAAAAAAAAATCAGAAAAAATTGAGTTTATAATAAAAACGTTAAAGATTAATTAAACCTAAAAGGGATAGGATTTTTAAGCAAATCGTTCAGATTCCTTTTGTATATAGTATTTTAAAGTCCAAGTCCAAATTATGTTTTTAGATCCATTAATATATTCAGGCCCAAAAGTAGTTAACTACACCCAATAAAATAGCCCTATATCCATAAATTAAGTGATTAAATTACAATATTCATGATTTTAAAGCTCAGAGATCCAAAAATATATCTGATTTTGAACTTCATTGTTAAGATAAAGATTAATCCCCATATAAAGATTAATATACTCCATATAGATACGGATAGACAGATAGATATACACTAGGACTATGAGTATATATAGATAGATACATATGATCAATCGAATCCATAATCTTTCCAAATCCTATTCAACATGAAAGATTTCTCCTACTACATCACCAATTCTCTCTCTCTCCTACACTACGGAATCACATCAAGATGATGAAATTCCCACGTGTCAAAAGTGAGTACGTCGGACTCCGCCACCGTGTTCAAGGCGAAGAGCGTGAATCCGGCTACCGGAGAAGAGGTCCCCGTCGGAATCAAGATAATCAATAACACGAATCGAAACCCTAGACCACGAAAACATCGTCAAAGTTCACTGTTCGTTCAAGCACGAGGACCAGCTCTCCGATTTATCTATTATGAGAATTAATCAAAGACACGTGCACAATGATAAAACAATATTATTAGGGATTGAAATTAACCCTTAATTGCATTATCAATGATCCAATCCATATTTTGTCATGTATTCTTAGAACAATTTTCAGGCTTAAAAAGCAAAAGCTGATTCCTGGTATCATACGTAATCCTGTGATTGGTTTGTTGATGTGATCCGATAATTGAAGAATTCTGAGTGGGAACCATCGCCAAACAGAAATAGCGGCGCCGCCTCGCCATAAGCGGCGGAACAACCAGCTCAAACACCGCCTTCGCCTTCATTACCAAATCGGAATCTCGCAAATGAAACGTAATCTCCGGCAGCTTATAAGTACCAAACCCTAATCCACTACTCCTGAACTCGTAGCATAACTCCAACCCCAAATCTCCATTTATCTTCTTCAAATCCTTGCTTCGAGAAAAGTACCTCTCCACCTTCAGTACGTCGAATGCAGGTCCAACGATTCTTGAATATGGCGTCCCTGAGTCGACCACGCAGCCGCCTCCAAACACGAGTGGCTTGATCATATTCAGCCTGTTTTTGTTCAAGCTAATGCCTTGTAACTCTACATAGTAAGCACTGGATTGATTCCTTCGATACAGGGGGTGTTTTCTTTACTCTTTAGGTTTATTGGTCCAGTCCCGTGTCTTTGATCATCAGCTGCATTGTCGTCTCCGAATGTCAGAAAGGTGTTCGATGTTTTGCCTGAGAGAACTGGTAGGCAATATGAGAATTTGCCTTTGAAGGTATGGTTAAGTTGGTTAACCGGCGATGAGGACTCCCACCCATGGCTAGCAGTAACGGTTGCGGTCATCGTCGCGGACACCACCGTTAAGGTTACATTGCCAAAACTCGTCGCGGACACCACCTTTAAGGTTACATTGCCAAAACGCCGCGTTATAACGGCCGTAACGGACAATTTAAAAAAATAAAAACTCTAAAATTTCTAGAACTTCATGAACATTATTTATATTATGTTTTTACTAAATTAATATAAAAAAAATATTAGAACTAGAATTAACATATAAAATATACAATTACATACATAATTAATATCACGTGGAATGCCGAGGTGGTTCAAAATCATCATTATCTTCCCTTTCAGGATGGATAGGAAGATGTGAATAATCATAATGAGTTAGATGAGGCCTATGTTGTTTACGTGGATACTCATGATATGCATTGAATAAATCTCGATCAACATATCGTGTTGAACTTGTGTGTGACGGTAGTTCTTGATCATGACGATCACACATAAGCACACATTTAATCACATAATATCAGTTTCAAAAGTTAACGACTTGAAGTTAGTAATATGTTCAAATCACAAAAGCTTTAATAAATTATTTAATATAATCAAAAAAATTTCGAAAATGCTCTAAAACCAATCTGTGTTCAAAAATTCACCGTGAATTGTATATTTCCTGAAACGTTGTGAATTAATAATTTAGACTTATAACATCATGTACTAAAACATAGTAAAATAGTATTGAAAACGTATAATGGAGTGATTTTATATAATTAATTTTTTAAGGTTTGAAACTGCATAATTCCAACTCAAACTGGATTATTTTTGAAAAATCATCATAATTCATAGACTACTCCAAATATTACCAAATTTTAACCATAGACTCAAAATTTCATATAGTATAACATACCGAAACAGTTTTGAAAAACTCCAAGTATATATTTTTATAAAAATCGGCAAAGTGGACTGATATTTCTATACATTTTCACAACTTGATTAAAGCTTTTTTGCCGTTATAATGCCGTTACGGCCGTTATCACGCCACGTAACGGCGTTACGGGCGTTATCACGCCGATATCATACCCAATAACGTAGACCACCGTTTTTTACCGAATCAGTGACGCGGAGATGGCCGTTACCGTTACGTAACGCCGTTATAACGGCCGTAACAGGCGTTTTTGCTAACCATGCTCCCACCCCAGCCCCATTATTCCTGCAATCTTGTTGTTTCAATAGCTTCCATACTGCATATCATTCTGCAAACCACACCCAAACTTTATCTTCTCCATTTTTGCTAATGATCCATTCTTTGTTCCGAGGTATAACGTTTCTTGGGCAAGCATGCCCCGTCTGTGTAGCTACACTCGTAGAGCCAAGAGCGGTTGTTGCTGACAAGAGGGTGGAAAGATGATGAGTTTTGTTTTGGGAATGGCTTTGGTGTTTGTTTAAAGCATTTGGTACAACCTGAACTGGAGCCATATTAGGCTACTTCCTGTGTCCATTTCCAAGTAGTATTCTTTGTATGGTGTTAAGTATGGGCCTGATACTATGCTTGTTGGGCCCAAGCTTCACTCTTGGCAGCCCGAGTAGAAGCCCATGTGAAGCCCAAGCCCAGCACTCCTCTTTAGTTAGGGGCTTCTAATCTGAGCCCTTCGTTTTAAACCCTCTGATCTCGACCCTTGATCTGATACATATATACTTGCTCTCCCCCCTCTCATCCCTCAAACCCTAAATCCTCTCTCTCTCCTCTGCGGCGGATCATCCTTCCTCTCTCTGCCCAAATCTTCGTACAACCATGTTACTCCGGCTGTCCTTGAGCCCGACGGTCCTTCTCGACCTCGGGCTGTCCTTTTCTGGTCTCTTGGTCGGTTTCCACCGTTTCTTTGCTGTCCTTGGGTTTGAGAAGAGAGAGATAACGATGAGCCTCTCTATATATATGAGCTTTTGCTCATTTTTTGGGGTGAGAGTGAAAATAGGGGTTCTGAGGTGTTCTATGTGATATCCTAGTGTTATGGAGCAGATGAACATGTGTTGATGATCTGGCTTCTTGTTATTCTGGGAGGGTGTGAGAGTTTCCACTGAGAGTGAGTCTTGGGTGTGTTTTTCTGAGGGCTCCTTGGTGCTACCGCCGGATCTGGTGACTTTGTGTGTTGTGGACTAAGAAGGGGACTGAACCAAGTCCCTCTCTGAGTTGGCTCTCAACTCAGCCTTCTTCTCCATGTGTTGGAGTCATGTGGTTATTTCTCTCCTTAAACATCTGTTGTTCTTCTTATTTGTGCTTTCCCTAGTTAATATGTATGCTAGGTATATTGCTTGTAATAGTTGCTCAGGGATTCTATGTATGAACCCAACAGTGGTACCAGGGCTCTGTTAAACGGTATCGGTTCTGTGTTGCTGTGGTGCTGAGGTGTTCCAGGTATCACGGCTTATTCCCTCTCTCTTTATTTTATTGTTGGTAAAATCCTGAGGATCTGTTTCTTGGTGGTCTATCTGCTGGTATAGAAGTCTGCATACTTAGGCCTCTCTCTGTGTTTGACCTATCTTGTGTGTCTGTTATCTATACGCTATCTTTGTGCTCTCTGTGTGGGTTCTTTTTTTTTCTTTATTCCGTTGCTCATACTCTGTACATTGGTTCCCATGTGCACCCACATTGTCCGGACCAAGAGTGTCCCTGGAATCTGGGATTGGGAGGGGTTAACCAGTTTTGTGTTTATCTGTGTGTTATCTTATCTCTATCCCGTTTCTGGCTTGCTCTGTGCTCTACATTTCATCATGAATGCTTATCCTATTGCACCATTTGATGGGAAAAATGATTTTTCTATCTGGCAACAGAAGATGAAAGGTGTGCTTGTACAACAAAAATGCTTTAAGGCCATAACTATGTGTTATGATTGTAATGATGATAAGATCACTGATGAAATGAAACAGGAATTGCATGAACTTGCATACTCCTTAATAATTCTGAACTTGTCTGATTCTGTGATTAGGAAACTAGGAAAGCATGATTCTGCAAAATCTCTATGGGATAAACTTGAAGAACTTTATACTGAAACATCCTTGCCATCTAAGATGTTCTTGCTTGAAATTTTTTTTAGGTTTAAACTGGACATAAGTAAAGACATAGATGCAAACCTTGATGTGTTCACTAAGTTAATTCAAGACATCAAATTAACAGGAGATAAGAATATTGATGAATACACTCTCATTGTGCTTTTAAATGCTATTCCAGATTCCTATAATGATGTAAAATCTGCTATCAAGTATGGTAGGGACAAGGTTTCTTTGGATACAGTCATTAATGGTTTAAAGAGTAAAGAATTGGATCTAAAATCTTCTAAAACTAACATATCTTTTGGTGATGTTAACTTTGTGAAAGGGAAGCCTAAGAAAAATTCTCAGAATAGACCATCCACTAGCAACCAAAGTAAACCCAATCAAAACCAAAATCAGAATCAAAATCAGGGGCAAAATCAGAAAAAGGAAGGTGCTAGACCTAGACATAAAAACAGAAAGTGTTATAACTGTGTGAAACCTGGTCATTATGCTAATGTGTGCACTGAACCTAAGAAAGATAACAAAATCAATGGACAAGCTAATGTTGTGGCTGATAATCTTGGTGATGTGTTCCTTACAAATGATTGTGTTAATTCTGTGATTGCTTCTTTATGTGGCAACGACTGGATCTTTGATTCTGCATGCACACATCATATGACACCCCACAGGCACTTGTTTTCATCCTATGTGGAACTTGAAAATGGCAATGTCTCTATGGCTGATAGTAGTGAAAGCAATATAATGGGAATTAGAACTATTTGTCTTAAGTTTGAAACTGGTTTTGAATTGACTTTAAAACATGTAAGACATGTTCCTAATCTGAAGAGTAATC
Organism: Scutellaria galericulata; assembly: GCA_946896805.1. NCBI lineage: Eukaryota > Viridiplantae > Streptophyta > Magnoliopsida > Lamiales > Lamiaceae > Scutellaria > Scutellaria galericulata. The sequence goes on along the minus strand of OX335792.1, from coordinate 1,517,374 downwards.
TGCTTTTTGTTGCTATCCTTGAGGACTGTGGTTTGCATGGTAATTGGGGGAAGGGTTGCCAAATGATTATGAAGGGTAATATGTGTGCTTTCAAAGCTGTGAGAATGCAAAACCTCTATGTCTGCTCTGCTGAACCTGTCTTACATGCTAACTCTGTGAAACATGATATGACTAAAACATGGCATAAAAGGTTAGGTCATATAAGTGGAAAAGGTCTTGAAATCTTGCATAAAAAATCATATTTGGGTAATGACATGATTTCTGATATGCCTCTATGTGATTCATGCATTTTTGGAAAACAACATAAGATATCTTTCCCTGTCTCATTTCCCCCTAATCCCTCAAAATGTTCTTCCATTCTTGAATATGTGCATGCTGATGTGTGGGGTACAGCCCCTATGCCTACTCATAGTGGTAATAGATATTTTCTGTCCATTGTTGATGACTTATCCAGAAAAGTTTTTGTGTTTCTAATGAAGAACAAATCTGATGTTTTTGATAAGTTTAAAACATGGAAAAACCTTGTTGAAACTCAAACTGGAAAGAAAGTTAAAACTCTAAGAACTGACAATGGAACTGAATTTTGTAATGCTGAATTTGATTCTTTGTGCATTGAATGTGGCATTAGAAGGCATAAAATTGTTGCATACACACCTCAGCAAAATGGCATAGCTGAAAGAATGAATAGAACCTTGCTTGATAGAGTTAGATCCATGCTAAATTCATCTGGTTTGTCAAAACAATTTTGGGGTGAAGCTTTATTGACTGCTGCCTATGTGATAAATAGATCTCCATCTGTGCCCTTGAAGGGGAAATTGCCTGAAACTATGTGGTTTGGTAAGCCTGTTGATCTGTCCAATTTGAGAGTGTTTGGGTGCTCTGCTTATGTGCATCAGACGCTTGATAAACTTGAACCTAGATCTATGAAGTGTGTCTTCTTAGGTTATCCAGAAGGTATAAAAGGCTATAGGTGTTGGATGAAATCTGAACCTGGATTTAAAACTATCACTAGCAGGAATGTGATCTTTAATGAAAATGAATTTCCATGCTTATGTGCCTCTTCTGTGAATGTTCCTGTTGAGGTGGAGACTCCACCCATTCTGACTGCACCTATACTTGCTCATCCTGTTATGCCTGTTCAAACTGATGCTATGGAAAATGAAGTTGAACCTGGTAATAATCAATCTGATAATGAAGAGCCTGATCAAATAGTTGATACATCTCCTAATGATGATCTGAGTGATTATGTGCTTACTAGAGATAGAGCTAGGAGAGATGTTAGGATTCCTTCATATCTGAATGATTATCAGCTTTCTTCCTTTGTGCACAATGTGTTTGACTCTTTGGATGGAAATGAACCCAAAACTTACAGTGAAGCTTTGAAATCTAAAGAATCTGATAAATGGTTAAAAGCTATGAATGAAGAGATTAAATCTTTGCATGATAACCATACTTGGATACTTGTACCTAAACCTGCTATGTGCTCTGTTGTTGATTGTAAATGGTTGTTTAAGGTCAAACATGAAACTGATTCTGTTAGATTTAAAGCCATACTTGTTGCTAAGGGTTTCACTCAAAAAGAAGACATTGATTATACTGAAATTTTTGCTCCTGTTGTCAAGTTCACTACTGTTAGAATAATGCTTGCATTAGTTGCTCACTTTAACTGGGAACTGAAACAACTTGATGTTAAAACTACTTTTCTAAATGGTGATCTTGAAGAGAAAATTCACATGAAACAACCTGAAGGTTATGAGGATAAGAAATACCCTAATCATGTTTGCTTGCTTAGGAAATCTTTGTATGGCTTAAAACAGTCACATAGGCAATGAAACAAGAAATTTGATGCTTGCATGATATCCTTACAGTTTAAAAGAAGCTCATATGATCCATGTCTATACTTTAAAGAATCTGCTAAGACCTCTGTGTTCTTGCTTTTGTATGTGGATGATATGCTGCTGGCTAGTTCTTGTAGTCAATCTGTTGACAATGTGATCAAATGTCTAAGTGATGAATTTGATATGAAATTGCTTGGTGATGCTAAAAGAATACTTGGCATGAACATTGTTAGAGATAGAACCTTGTGTACTCTGTTTCTTAATCAATCCTCATACATTGAAAAGATACTTGAGAAATTCTCCATGATTGCTGCTAAACCTGTCTCTGTGCCTCTTGCTGCTCATTTTGTGCTAAGTAAGGATCAGTCTCCAAAGACTGATTCTGAAATATCTGATATGAAGAATATTCCTTATGCTAATGCCATTGGATCTGTTATGTACCTGATGGTCAGCACTAGACCTGACATTGCCTATGCTGTAAGTTGTCTGAGCAGGTATATGGCTAACCCTGGTGTTCCTCACTGGGAAGCCTTGAAATGGTTGTTGAGATACCTTAAAGGTTCTGTGAATTATGGGCTTATATTCTCTAAGTGTGAAAAAAGTGTTAACCTATGTGGTTATGTTGATTCCAACTTTGCTAATGATAGGGACAATAGGAAATCCTCTACCTCCTATGTGTTTACTTTAAATGGTGCATGCATTAGTTGGAAATCACAAATGCAAAACATTGTTGCTCTCTCTACAACTGAATCTGAGTATATAGCTACTACTGAAGCTATTAAAGAAGCTGTTTGGTTGAAAGACATGTTGTCTGAAATTGGACTTCTGCATGGAAAAGTTACTGTGTTCTCTGATAGTCAGTTTGGAATTCAACTGTGTAAAAATCCTGTATTTCATGATAGAACTAAACACATTGATGTTAAATTCCATTTCATCCGTAATGTTGTTGAAACAGGGATCATTGATCTTGAAAAAATCCCATCTGAGTTTAACCCTGCTGACATGGGAACCAAGTGTTTGCCCCTTGAGAAGTTTAGGTTCTGCTTGAAGGCCCTGAACATCTCACCTGCTTTGTAATGTGTTCTGTGTCTTGCAGTCTGTGTGACTTCTCCTTGTGATCTCTGTGATCTACCTGTGTTTTCCCTATGTGCTTTGTGCTCTCTGTGTGGTTTTCTGTTCTTGCTCCCATCTTTGTGATGGTTCTTTGTGATTGTGCAGGAAAGAAACAAATTGGTGATGATGACCCCTTGTCCTTAATAAGTTTAACCACAAGATACCTGTATCCGGCCCAAGGTGGAGAGTGTTAAGTATGGGCCTGATACTATGCTTGTTGGGCCCAAGCTTCACTCTTGGCAGCCCGAGTAGAAGCCCATGTGAAGCCCAAGCCCATCACTCCTCTTTAGTTAGGGGCTTCTAATCTGAGCCCTTCGTTTTAAACCCTCTGATCTCGACCCTTGATCTGATACATATATACTTGCTCTCCCCCCTCTCACCCCTCAAACCCTAAATCCTCTCCCTTTCCTCTGCGGCGGATCATCCTTCCTCTCTCTGCCCAAATCTTCGTACAACCATGTTACTCCGGTTGTCCTTGAGCCCGACGGTCCTTCTCGACCTCGGGCTGTCCTTTTCTGGTCTCTTGGTCGGTTTCCATCGTTTCTTTGCTGTCCTTGGGTTTGAGAAGAGAGAGATAGCGATGAGCCTCTCTATATATATGAGCTTTTGCTCATTTTTGGGGGTGAGAGTGAAAATAAGGGTTCTGAGGTGTTCTATGTGATATCCTAGTATTATGGAGCAGATGAACATGTGTTGATGATCTGGCTTCTTGTTATTCTGGGAGGGTGTGAGAGTTTCCACTGAGAGTGAGTCTTGGGTGTGTTTTTCTGAGGGCTCCTTGGTGCTACCGCCGGATCTGGTGACTTTGTGTGTTGTGGACTAAGAAGGGGACTGAACCAAGTCCCTCTCTGAGTTGGCTCTCAACTCAGCCTTCTTCTCCATGTGTTGGAGTCATGTGGTGATTTCTCTCCTTAAACATCTGTTGTTCTTCTTATTTGTGCTTTCCCTAGTTAATATGTATGCTAGGTATATTGCTTGTAATAGTTGCTCAGGGATTCTATGTATGAACCGATACCCAACATATGGTGGTTTCGATTTGAATGTTCCAATGCCTATTTTTACTATATAATGGAAGACTTGTACCTCCATTACTGCTCTCATGCTTGAAGATTGTGTCTTGGATTGAGCCACTGATCTTCTAATTCTTTCTTCATCGGACAGATTTCTTTGGAACAATGGTGATTCTGATGAGTGTGGATGGATCAACTTCAGTCTCAAGCTATTGGTGTTCATATTAATGAAGGATTCTGCAAATACAGGTATTAAATTTGCAAGAGTACAACATAGTGTCAACAATATTAATGCTTGCAATTTTTCCATTTGTTGGATTGATTGCATATTAATTCAGTACTATCTCTGCTGTATATATGTGTAGTTGCACTGACATAATTAATGGTTTTTTTACATGTTTTTATCATGTGTTCATAGCATTAAATCATGACAACTTCCATTGTATAGAGGGATAAGAATTTATTTATAGATAAATGCTTTTACACTATCTATTAATGTCATTTTTGAGCCACAGATATTATTATTACTCTTTAAAAGATTTGCTTTAAATCCTTTCATATCAGCAAAGTTTTAACAGATATCAATCAGAGTTTCTACTTTCGTCCCAAAAATAGGAGTATTAATTTCCAATATTGTATGTTTTCATTGATTAGAATCTGTGTGTAAGAAACTGCAAATTAGAAGCTTCTTTTACTATAGAATGAACTGATGATATAAGCATGCTATATTGTATGTTTTCATTGATATAAGCTTCAACAACTCGTTCAAGTTTGGTTCGATAAAATACATTCTGAACTTAAATGTAAAAATATCCTTCATTCTATCTCATACTCTATTTTGTAACCAATAAAACGAAACACGAGATAGAAACATCTTTAGTTCTCAGAGATTCCCAGAACAATCCTCAGGATAGAAAAACAAAATCTTTTTCTTTGTATCATGGATGATCTTGTGGTTAGTTTGCTGAATACTTCCAATAATGGAGACATTATCTCTAAGCATCGCCAAACAAAAGTATTGCACACCAAGTGTTTGACGAGTAACCTCAAACACAGCCTCAACCTTGATAACAGTGTCTGCATTTGAATTTGATCCTCGTAGATGAAAAGTAATATCAGGCAGCTTGTGAAGTCCTCCCATATTGATTCGCCTCCAATCTTCTTTATCCCCTTCATTCTTGCAAAGTGCATCTCTAACGCTACCTTCAGTATGTCAAATGCAGGCCCCACCAGTCTTGAATACGGCGTGCCCGAGTCGATCAAGACGCCACCTTTACCGGAGTTGTTGTTGTAAGCAAACACTTCCACCTTGATTTTAAGCCTCTTCTTGTTGATGCTTATACCCTGCACTTGGACATAATAAGGACTTCTTTGATCAATTCTGTACAACGGGGTGCTTTTAGCATTCCTTTTAAGGTTAGATACGTCTTGTCCGAATCTAAGAAACGTGCTCGGTGTTTTGTCTGAAACAGGAGGGCCAAGTTGTTTGAGAATCGATAAATCTCCCCATCCAAGTCCCATTATTCCAGCAATCTTCTTCTTCTTATTCCCTCCAAACAGTATAAGATTGTACATACCACATCCAAACTGCATGTTCTTCACTGGTGCTAGTCTCTGGCGTTCGCTTCTCTGTCCTCTTTTTCTCCAAATTTTCGTTCGAGCACTTTTTTCTCTGTGTTGTGTGAAAATTTGATGTCATGGGTCGAGTCTTGGTGATAGGAAGGCACCTAAGAACAGAGGGTGGTGTGGCAATGGCAATTGAGAGATTTTCATGATTTTGGGCTTCTGATTGAGTTGGAAAACTAGGCCCATATGGAGGTGAGTTGGGCTTGCCAAAGACATTATAATTACTAAGGCCCAAAGTTGGATCTGTCTGCTTATGGGCCATATCACAATTTGTTTCCAAGGGAGTAAGCTCATTATTTTGTTGTGGGGCAACATTAGCCATGTCATTATTTTGTAAGTTTAGCCTATAATTTCAATTTAAATGAAACGTTTATATAAAAAGTCATAGATAATAAAATATATAAATGTCGTCTAGTTTTATAATGAGATTTCAAAATAACCCAACCCAACACTAAAATAAATTCTTACAATCAATATTTTAGAATCATTACTAAATTAATTATTCCAACAAGTCAAATAGTATAATAAAAACTACCAATATCTATTAAATTATTTCAATATTTACTGATATTTCTCAATATTTTCATTGTATCCATCCAATCTATAATTCTGGTTAAGAATGCTCGAACATAAGATTTTGATTAAATTATATCTTCAGTCAAATTAAACCTATATAGACTCGATTATACTGATATTTCTCAATATTGTCATTACATCCATTCAATTTATAAGTCTGGTTAAGAATGCTCGAACCCAAGATATCACTGAAATAAATATCTACCGTCAAACTAAATGTACGAAGACTCGACTCGACTGTAAGTGTAAATAAAAAGTGATTATAAAAAATGAAAAAATTGAATAAATTTTAAAAAGAAGTATATATTGAAAAAATAAAATAGTGGGGAGGGGCATCAATGTAGTCACACTCAAGGTGTAGTGTGTAGTCACGTCGAGGGGGCAGGTTTTGCAGAAAAGTGGCAGTGAGAAATTTTAAAGGAGAGCAGTGAAATATATATCACTTACCCAGTACAACACCATGATCATGAATATGATAGTTGCTAAGACCTATGCTTTTCTTCTTCTTTCTCCTCCTCCCTTGTTGACCCCATTATTCTTTGCTCTGTTATGTTACAATTACAAGGTGTGTGTTTTGTGTATTGATGATACACATTTTAGTTGAAACATCCATCAATGGCACGTCAGCAAATTCCTTTTACTACGTCAAAAATCACAATTACAAGAAAGATAGAAAGAGAGTAATGTTTTTGTTTTTTACCTCCTGTGTCGCGTGAATCTTGTTTGTTTTTTCCTTTCTTTTACCCAGATCTTCTCTCTCTCTCTCTCTCTCTCTCTAAAGGGTTTGTGTAAAGATAGCTCCTTTATTGCAATCCAAGATATGGGCTCTGCTCAGAACTGGGTTTCTTGAACATATGTGTAAGCCCTTTTCCTCTCTCTTTTTGCATCATCTTTGTTCATGCAGAATTTTGATGTTGGGAAAGTTTTTTTTTATTTTTGTAAGGATTAGCTCTGTTTTTTGTAGGCATTACTGTGTTTCATCAGCTTCTCATTTCTTACAATAATGGGGTCTAATTTTATCAATAATTTTAGCTGGATGTTATTGTAATTGTGAAAAATTGAGCATATGAAACTGTGATGATGACTAATTCTTGATATGTTAGACATTGTTTTTTTTAATAATTAGGTGGGCAGAATTCTCTGCAATTGCTCTGTCATTGTCTTTTTTCTGCACAAGTTTGTTGGGATTTTCTTGAAAGTTTGTTACTTAGATTTAAGAGCTTTTTCTACAGTTCCTGAGATCTCTACCTAGCCATTTTAGTCCCTCGATCAGATTATGTAAGTTATTGATCATTTGGGATGGTATTCCATTAATGAGGAATGTTGAATGATCATCTTATCCATAAACTTAGATACAATGTTGAATACCTTCCTTGTTTCGAAGCCTTTGTGGGGTAATTAATTATTCAGAAATATCTATTTCTTCTCTCTAAACTTTGATGATATCAAGATATGCATGATCTGGTTTTCGAATTTGGGATTGAAATGACTTGCCTTTGGATGCTAAACTCATCCTTGCAGTGAAATTCTGCGTGATGTTGCAATTTGAAAGCTTGTTTGCTTCCTATGTTTCAGTTATGTTTGGTGACTAATTGTGATGCTATCAAATCATTATGAAGAGTATGAGGCAGCGATGGGCGGATCTTGCATCGGGAAATGAAGGAAAGGCAACGGTGGAGACCTGAAGAGGATGCTTTACTACGTGCGTATGTTAAGAAATATGGCCCGAGAGACTGGCACCTTGTTTCAGAGCGTATGAACGAGCCTCTAAACCGGGATGCAAAATCGTGCTTAGAAAGATGGAAAAACTATCTTAAACCAGGAATCAAGAAAGGATCTTTGACTGAAGAAGAAGAGTGTCTTGTGATCAATCTTCAGGCCAAACACGGCAACAAATGGAAGAAGATCGCGGCTGAGGTCCCTGGACGAACAGCCAAGAGGCTCGGAAAGTGGTGGGAAGTCTTCAAAGAAAAACGGCAGAGAGAACACAAGGAAAGCAACAAGATAATCGAGCCTATAGACGAGGGCAAATACGACCATCTTCTTGAAACCTTTGCAGAGAAGCTTGTGAAGGAGCATAGTAATAGTAGTAGCTCCCCCATGATCACAATGCCAACGACTAATGGTGGATCAGCACCTTCTTCAGCTCTGCCTCCATGGCTGACTAGCTCTAGCTCCTCGACTCCATCAGTGACCTTAAGCCTTTCACCATTGACAGTGCCTCCAAGTCCAACCCCACCAATCCCATGGCTACAAACTTGTGATAACATCAACGCCTCATCCCATGGTGTGATGAGCAGTATAATACCATCTCTAGGGATCGCCCCTCTCGTTTCTGAGCTCGTGGAATGCTGTAGGGAGTTGGAAGAAGGGCATAGGGCTTGGGCTGCACATAGAAAGGAAGCTTCTTGGAGACTAAAAAGGGTGGAATTGCAGTTGGAATCGGAGAAGACTAGTAGAAAGAGGGAGAAAATGGATGACATTGAAGCTAAGGTTAAAGCTCTAAGAGAAGAGGAGAAAGCAAGTCTTGATCGTATTGAAGCTGAATACAGGGAGCAGTTAGCAGGGTTGAGAAGAGAAGCTGAAATCAAAGAGCAGAAACTAGCTGAGCAGTGGGCTGCTAAGCATTTGCGTTTGACTAAGTTTATCGAGCAAATGGGATGCAGATCGATTGCTTCTGAGCCTAATGTGCGATGAACGACAAGTCCCTTTCTCCATACGTATACTGAATAACTTGTTTGGATTCATGTAAAACTAGCTACAACTTCATATATCTCTACAAGCCTTCTTTCTATTGGATTGAACTATTCACTTGGGCCTTTGATCAACTTGGCTATGTTTCTCTATAGATGAATCTTGTGTTCTTGATTTGCCATTTTTCCATAGTGTTTGAAGGGTTGTCTAATCTTCAAGAATATGATATGTAATCATGCTTATATGTTGGGAAGTAGCTTGCACGTGCTAGTCACCAAGAAAACTCCCTTCTTTGAAATAAATTTATAATGGAAGGACCTTTCCAAACAAACCTTGATAGTTTGAGGGTTCTCATAGTTTATGGATAGAGATCTTTCTGAATAAACTTGATAATCTACAAATCTATGTACATAAGATATATGATGTACTTTATTAGGTGTAGTATTTATGAGACAAAAAAGTAAAAAAAAAAAAAGAAAAAAAGAAGAAGAAAATGCAAATGGAAAATCGATGGTGACTTGAATTGCAAAACAATATAATTTAGGGTTAATTATTGGAAAAATTATAACATTTACTCGAATTGTCATTTCAACTAAATTTTTCATTATTGGTCAAAATAATATAATTTTAAATATATATATATATATATATATATATTTTTTTGATTAAGATAGTGAATAAAAATATTAATTATCTATCAATATACAATTTTTCACCAAAGTTATCTAGTCTTTTTTGTCTCTCACCCCTCCACTCCCCCAAACTTATTACAAAAATATACAACTTTTCGAAAAAAAAAAAAAAGATACTACATATATAAGGTTATGTTATTTGATCAGTAATAAAAAGTTTGGTTAAAATAGTCATTCGAGTATAAATTTGATTTTTCCAACAATTAATTGTACAATTCATAGATTATTTTGTTAAATTTAAAAGTTATTGATGTTTATTATTACAATAAGCTCTTGAATCAAACATAAACTAAGTGATATGAGGGTAGTGACTAGTGCACATTAGGTTTGAACTCAAGAATCATAATTCTTATTTCGATAATATAAGAGATTTATAATAACTCTTCTTTTTTTCTTTCTAAATTACATTTTTCCTTATATTCTTTTTCCATTTAATTTTACAAGATGGCCAAAATCATAGTCCATAATATAAAAATATAGATTGATTTATTAAAATAAGTTTAAATTATAGAAAGTGAGATTTAATCTCATGAAATTATATTCATGAAATAATTTTATATATGTTTTTACCAAAAACTGATAGGATTTTAGCTTATCAAATGATCCTTATCTTTTGTTATACTTCATTTAGGATGTAAATAAATAGAAGTTTTCTAAATTATTCATATCATAATAAAGAGAAAAATGAAATGAAATAAAAAAAGAAATATATATATATAGATGAAAGGAAAAGGAAAATGGACGCTATCCAAATCCAAGAAGTATTGTTAAAGACGATTCCAAAGAGGTATACGCTAAAGACGAAACATTGATAGCACAGTGGTAAAAGACGTCTCCTATAGGCATATGTCCTGAGTTCGAGTTACTGCGGAGGGTAGGGGTGAAATGTGTCGATCTTTTTTTAATTAAAAGAAAAAAAAAAAAAAAGTATACGCTAAACCGTCATTTCGGCTGTACAAGCACAGCTGTACGTACAATCACACCAATCAGCACATTCAAGTATGGTTCCTTCATTCTAACTCATACTTTATTTTGTAACTAATAAAACATCTTTAGTTCTCAGGGATTCTTGGAACAATCCTCAGGATAGAAAAGCAATCTCTTCTTCTTTGTATCATGGATGATCCTGTGGTTAGTTTGCTGAATACTTCCAATAATGGAGACATTATCTCTAAGCATCGCCAAACAAAAGTATTGCGCACCAAGTGTTTGACGAATAACCTCAAAGACAGCCTCAGCCTTGATAACAAAGTCTGCATTTCTCTCGAAGCATAATTCGAGCCCTGATTCGCCGCCAATCTTCTTTATCCCCTTCATTCTTGCAAAGTGCATCTCTAACTCTACCTTCAATATGTCAAATGCAGGCCCCACCAGTCTTGAATACGGCGTGCCTGAGTCGATCAAGACGCCACCATCACCGGACTTCTTCTTGTAAGCAAACACTTCCGCCTTGATTTTCAGCCTCTTCTTGTTGATGCTTATACCTTGCACTTCAACATAATAAGGAATTCTTTGATTCATTCTGTACAATGGGGTGCTTTTAGCATTCCTTTTAAGGTTAGATACGTCTTCTCCGAATCTAAGAAACGTGCTCGGTGTTTTGTCTGAAACAGGAGGCAGACAATAGGAGAATACACCTTTGTATTGAGGGCCAAGTTGTTTGACAATCGATAAATCTCCCCATCCAAGTCCCATTATTCCAGCAATCTTGTTGTTGTTATGCCCTCCATACTGTACAAGATTGTACATACCACATCCAAACTGCATGTTCTTCACTGGTGCTACTCCTCCTGTGTTTGATCTGAGATACAACGTTTCACGGGCTAGCATGCCTTTAGTGATTGATCCGTCTCCATATTCTACCTTGTACTTTTCTGGCTCGTTGCCTGCCATAACAGGGCGAAAAGACGAGGAGCTGTTTTTGGGAAATGGTTTTGTTGTTTGGTAAAAGCATTGTGAACAACCTTCGCATTGGAGCCAAGTTAGGCTGCTACCAGTGTCCATTTCTAAGTAGTATTCTTTGTATGGTGGATTGGATTTGAACGTTCCAATCCCTATTTTCGCCATGTATTGATAGTTTTGAGCATCAAGCTTTGTTTGTAGTCTGATTAGTTCTTGACGAGATTTATCGCCCTGGAAAAATGGCGATTCTGTTGAATATCGATGAATCATTCTAATTGTAAGAACATTGGAGTTGGCAACAACATTTAGTACAAGAATTGAGTTGGCAATTAGGAAACATAGTGACAGTAATGTCTGTGATTTTGCCATTGTTAGTTCAAGTTTTATGTCTTTATCTCTGAACTTTTATAGTTGCAGAGGTGTAATTGTTATTTACTGGTCTTTTCCATGTAAATATTACTTTCAATCTCAAATTTATGACATGAAAATCCTTGATGCTCTCAGATAACTTCATAGATAAGCATATAAGCACTCATTTATTACACAATTTATCTATCTTTTCATTCAAATAATTCAGACAAACTAAGCACCACGAGTGCAATCTTCAGGTCCAAAATACAGTTTCATGTTGACAGTATCAAATACGAAACGCTTGTTAGCCTGTTGTTGAGCTCCAATTATGGTCATACCATTCACATCATTAGACCACATTGCCAAACAGAACTGATACTTATCGATAATCGTGAATCCGACTTGAGGAGGAAAGACGAGATCGGCATCTTGGAGATGGAAGGTGATGGTCAGGAGATCTTTCAGCCCCATGTTGCGTGGGAAACGAAAGCAAAGATCGAGGACTCCTTGCTTCTTCGTTTTCTTGTATTTCGAGAAGTGGTTCATGACTAACATTGTCTTCAACTTCTGGTAAGCAACTTGAGGCAGCATTGTGAATGAACTCCCTGAGTCGACAATGCAACCTCCTTTCCCGTTGGTTCGAGCAAGTATCTTTGGTTGAACATCGAGTCTTCTGTTTCCAATGCTTACGCCTTTTAGGTCAACGAAATACATGGGCAAGTCTGGGGTTGTTCTCAATGGAGTTACTTTGAAGACATCTCTTTGAAGTATATCGGAACCAAACAGAAGAAACATGATGGACTTATGGGCGACGTCCCATGGTGGTAGGCAATACGAAAACCGGCCCTGAGTGAGGGCCGATTTTTGCTTAAAAAACGAGTGATCTCTTATTCCTAAACCTAAGTTACCAGCTGCTAGATTCTTGCTGGAGGACTCGTTGAATCCTTTGTTCCTGATCCCACAACCAAAGACGACATCTTTAATTGTCTCGGTTTTGTTCTTGTCGGAATCAAACGTCAGAGATTCTGAAGCTAGGTATCCGTATGTGTTGGCGCCATCCGCATACTCGGCCAAGTAGGAGCACTTGCCATTGATGCACTCGCCTGGAATACAGAGCGGGTGTTTGCCGCATGGGAGAGGGCGGTACGAACTGGAGTTAGCAGCCGGAAAAAGGGGGGCCTTTTGTCGGAAACAAGAGCCACGGCCCATTTTCCGGCACTCCTCACATTGAGTCCACATGAGATCACTGCCCGTGTCGAGATGCAGGAAGTAATTGTAGTACAGTGGACGAAGCCGAGGAAACGTGCTGATTCCTACTTGGACCAGGTACATCAGGTTCTGGTTGACTATCCTCGTACGAATTGATTTATTGATGACCGAAACGTTTGTTATGATTCCCGATGATATAGTAGTCGATAAATGGGTAGCATATGATGATGCTGCTTGTGTCAAGAGTCTGATTCTGTCGAGGTGGGAGATGTTTCCGGGGTAGAATGGCGAATCGAGGGAGTGCCTGTGAATGAGTTTGATACTCAGAGCATTGGATTTTGAAGCCTCAAGAATGAAAAGCAAGTGTAGAAACTCTGCAAGAAGATGAAGAGAGAGGAGTTTACCAGTTTTTGCCATGGCTTTGTCTGATTTGACCCTCTGAAACTCTGCAGATTTATGTATCTACAGATGTTTAGCAAGATGATTCATTAATGGTGTACTTATCTCTTTGCTTCTTTTCAGTGTTTTGGAGATTGCATTTATACTATATACCAGAGATTGCAGCAAAGAATCATAAGAACAGAGCAAGAAATGTTTCTGCCTTTCTGGCTCCATGAAAATAAATCCAAACCACTTGAAACTTGGATCAAGGTACAAATCAACCTATCTAAGTTTGCTTTGTGTATAGCCTTATTTAAAGCTTTTCCAAGCTTGATAACCATTCAAACATTTGAACATTACATGTTCAACTCCTCTATCATATCATCAATGACAAAATTAATGATATGGTAGAAAATAAAGAATGCAGACTGCATTTAAAGTTCTCCCAAAAGCACAAAACCAGATGGATTCTGCAGTAAATATCGACTATCTACATCTTTAAAAAAAGAAAAAATATATACTAGAAGAAATCCTTGTAATTATGATGCAGATAACACATTTACATTCTACAAACATACAACAGATATACGAGTATAGTTTTGACAGCTTAAATTTTGACATCAAGACTAGGAAAAAAGGCTACACTAACATTTTACTACCCAACTGCTGTTAGTACCTGCTAATCCAAACATGGCATGTTCGTTCTCAAGAAGCGAAACACCCCTTAAATTTGTGAATAGAAAAAATTTCGATGTCTTCAATCCGTGTTTGCAGAACAACATTCAGCAGTATTTTAACTTACTTGTTTCCACAGTATCATTCTTGAAATTTTTTGAACTCATCGAGCAGCAGATCCTGGCGATCCATCTTTGCAAAACGACCCTTTATTCTGGTCCTACTTTCTGCCCGAACTTTCCGTGATTCATATCTGACATGCTTGTCATACCTGTTACATACACCACAAATAAAAATCTTGTGAGAAATAAACGTGTAAATTCTTCAAAGTATGTGATCCAAATGACGATTTTTGGGAAAAGCTAAAATCAGTAGATGATCCAGTACTTCTAGGCATGATGAATTAATGACCTTCTAGTTTTCTTCTTTTCTTTGTAACGTGAGATTGCAGTCTCTCTCTCCTGGCTGTTCAATTCACGTGATCCAGCTTCAGGATTTGGTTGAAAGGTCTTGGAATCCACAGGAACACATACTTGAACTTCTTGGAAACCATTTTCAAAACATGTAGTATCACCAACATCTAAATCCTTGTCAGGTACCAAATGGTTCATGTCGGAGAAGCTACCAATGAAAGGGGAAGTAAAGCCTTCTTCTTGAACCCCTCCACTAAAACACCAATCAAGTGCACTTGCCTGCAAATACAGAATATCGCTTGGATTCATCTTCTATTTACATTGAACTAATGTCATGCTTTACCAGAGTGAGGATCTTTTTTCCAACAACAAATGAATCTTATTAACAAGAAAATGCACCCACTAGGCCATTCTATTCTCTTTACTGCAATTCCAGTTCATATTTCCTCAATTGTATGATTTAACCGCTTTAAGTCATATTACCTCATATGAAGGAACTGTCTTTGGCTCTGCATCATTTTCTTGGCCTGGATTACCATCTCCCAATTGACAATTTCCAGGTTGTTGTGGTTGAAGTTCAACATAGGCTTCGAAGTCATCCAGTAAACCACTGAAGTTGGGATCCTTTTTAGCCATCTCCTGGAGCTGGAAAAGTATTTCTTCTTTGTGTTTACCACACGACGCGTTCCGGTTCTGATGGAACAACAATGTTCAGGAGATTAACATTTGGCAGATGCACAAAACAAGCAGAAAAAATGTAAACAGATTACCAAATGAATCATTAGGATCAAACAACCATGTCGAACAAATATTAAACAACTTCGTAACCAAACAAAAAAAAATCTTCAAAATTCAACCACATAATTCATTGTCCGCGCTCAATAGAAGAAAGTATAATACAAGAATATTCACCTCCTCAGACCACCAATCCATGAAAATATGATCAAGAAACAAGCTAATGTATCTCAGAGTTAACTTGTTATATGACAACTAATCATCAGTACAAACAAAAACACTAAAGCTTAATAAATTACAAGTTTTAAGTACTCCAAGCTTTGGACATTAAAGAGGAAAAAACCTTCACCAATGCAACACAAACAACAACAACAACAACAAAGACAAACATCATAAGAACAGCTGAGACCAAGTACAAACCGTAGAAAAGGAAATTTCCCAAAAATAGTGAACAAACCTTAGGCAAAGGAGGAACACCCATAGCCTGAAAACCATGCCCAGGATCCTTACAATCATTCGAAACAATCAAATCATCAAGACTCACAATCGAAGGCGTCTCCCAAACCAAAAAATCCAAGTAACCCTCATCATTCCCACCACCAAAATCCAAGCTCTTTTTCCCCAAATCCTCCAACCCTAAAAAATTCAACAACTCACTCACAGCAGGGCAACCGGTGAACCCCTCAATCGGTCTCCGATCATGAATAGACCGAACTGTCTGGTGAATTTCCCAATCACAATTCTGGCAAAGAACAGCCGATTCAGTGCAGCAGAAGATCGAAGCAGGCGACGAATTGCACGAATTGCAGAGAAGAGACCGGTTGTGCTTCTTGAAGAGCTGATTAGTCGAGTGCACTTCACGATCGCAGTTGAAGCAGAGCTTCGCTGAGTCAGCTCGGCAGTAAAGAAGCGCTTTTGACTCGTTGCAGAAATCACAGAGGCGATCGGCTTGATCGCCGGAACCACAGTTTTCTCCATAGTTCTCTTTCTCTGCTACACTCATCGTGTTGGATTCTTTATTTATTTAAATTTGATTCACTTTTTTAAAAAGAAAAAAAAAGATTTTGAAAAAATCGAATCACTGCAAATTCTGCTATATAATCATTTCCTGAGATTGGATTTGCAGAATCACTGATAAAAAATCAGATTCAGTGTGTGTGATGTGTGTGAAAAGCAACCTTATCACTTCTCACGTGTATTGATATATATACCTAGTATTTATCCTATATATATATATATATACATACACACACACGCACACACCATATAATGAGCTATATTTAATGGATAATATCAAATACAATATTTATAAATTAATTTTTTTTAATATATGAGTTATACCGAATTATATTTGATGTAATATTATTGTGGTTACTTGTATGAGCAAATATCTGATCATTTTTAGTATAGTCGGAGTGATAGATTCAGTTTATATTTAGTAAGAAATAGTAAATTTAAAAATTGTAAGAATCACAAGTATCTCTTTCAGATTCACTTTTAGATGAAGATTAAAATATGAAAATTACTTTATGTGAACTTGGTTGTCACGTAAAATGTACTATACCTGACAAAAAGTCAATGTTTGTAAATCAACAATATTTGTTCATCAAGTAAGGATTAATATTTTATCTTTCTTCAACTAAAATTCAAATCTTATGACTTTTATTGTTGGAATATGGACTGATATCTTATAATTTTTATTATTCATCTATGGATAAACATACATATGTCTATTAAAAATAAAAAGAAAAAGCAAAGTACTGGAAATACGAGTCATCGAAGAGCTTTCTTCTTCTCCAAGTTATAATTAATTGTGTAGTTGTCACGGAGAAAGTTCGCATTTTAATTTTATTTTCTGGGGAGAAATTTATTCAGTTTTAATTGGTATGAATATGATATTTAATTACATACCTAGTTGTTTAATGTAAAATAGATATGGATATGATATTTAACCATGCATAGCTTGGGCAGTTTTGATTGTTATTGATTAGGTGGTTGTATGTCTATGTTAATTTATGAGATTTTATAATTTTTTATATTTTATAAATTTAATATTAAATAAATATAATTTAGTTTTAAATGTAAGTTGTAATCTTATTATACATACTAAAAAAAAAAAAACTCGAAAGGCATAATATCTTGTTATAAGAGCTTCTCAGTTTCTCTTTTAATTTTTTCTCAAACACATATGAGGTTATAAACGTTTATAAAACACATTTAAAGAGACTTAGAGGCCAAAGTGGAATAAATAGCAATATAAAACAAAAAAAGTAGATAAATTTGAACTAATAAAAGATTTTATCAGATCTAAATATTTATTAAGCTTTACTGCTGTGTGGTAGGTGGCAGAAAACTAACAAGAATCTTCAAAATGAAATAAATTAAATAATGTTTATCCGATGCATCTATAATTCTAGAAACAATAAGCTAATCAGATTATTTATTTAGAATTAACATTAGCAATATATCCTTCTTAATAATTTTCGGCACACGAATAAATCAAAATAATCAGGATTTTTCCAAATCACAAATCTTTAGAAGAAAAATACTAATAATAAATAAATATATATATATATATATAGCGACAAAAAAGTCCTTTTCAACGAGACGTGTGAAGGGACCCACTGACCCAGTACGAAATTTGACTTTAGAATCTGCTACGAATAGTCAATAATATCTCATTTAAGACAAAAATAAAATATCAATTGATAAATTGATTATAAACGAAATGAATGTTTGGAAACAAAAAATTCTCAAGCACCCCATGACAAAGACAAAACGACACACAAACTTTTTAATGTTTCTAACAATTTGACATAATAATGATACCAACACGGTAACACCCCTTTTTTTTTTTTTTTAAATTTATCACATCAAAAAACAGACACAATTCAACATACATGATGTGTCCACACTAACAACACAAACTAGATATCGAAGGAAATAAAAAAAGAGTAGAGATACAAAAGTCAAACTTGATTTTTAATTGAAATTTCTATAATGCTCAAAAAAACTTAAAAAAGCTAAATGTGTTCGAAAAAATAAAAGATTATACCATCTTCATTCAGTTGCATGAATAAAAAGTTTTTTGAGAATCTACCAAAAACAACTCACAGAAAAGATGGAAATATTTTCCTTGATATTTCAGACAAACAGCAGTGTTATGCTACATGTTCAATCAAATGAAGATCTCAAACTCACCATTTTCCAGACAGCATACTAACCTCCAGCTGAAGGAGACGCAAAGAATGTCGATAAACATTGTTTCCACAGATAAAATCTCGAGAATCTTTGATAGTTCTGAATTCTGGTGGAGATCTGCTAAGCATTCACCGTTACTGTTTGTGTTGAGCTAACCCTGATGATTCCCCCCACTTGTTATCACACGAGTGTTGTACGAATTACAGTGCTGGCACTTGTGGCCTAATATGTGAAAAGATGCCTTGCTCGTATCGTTACAATCGTTGCACAGTATTTCAACCTGTGAGGTTACTTTAACTCTTGTTACTTAATTGCATTGATGGTTTCCGACTGAGAAAGTATTCATAACTTCCACAATGTAATGTAACAGATTGATGCACGAAAGTTTATGGAGACGAATGATGATGAAAAGAAAAGGAATAATGAACTTACTTCATAGCGGTATTCCTCAGGCATTGTGGTTGCTTCGATCTGTCCAAAGTTAAGTCCAACATTAATAGTATCAACATAATAATACTAGTAAAATAGAACCTTCAAGGCTGTGGTATAAGTTATAATACAGATAGATTAAGCCAGAATGCATTTAAATCAGATATGTTCAAACCATAATGGAAGAAATGAAGAGATGGGATTGAGAAATTTAATTTAAAATGTTAAAAAGGTGTACACATAATGTCAGGATCATTTACATGATACATAACATGGATCTATAACACGTTTCATCCACCATACTGCTTATGAGAGTCATATTTTCCAAGTCAAGCCATATGAGGGCAAAGCATACAGTACAAACCAGTGATCACTGTGTACCAATCCATGCCTAATTATGAATTCACATAGCATGTCAGCAATAACATGAAGGAAAAGAAGAACCAAATAGGTCCACGGCAGTGTTCTAACTTGCAAGGCGAAAACATGATCTGAGAATTTACATAATATCTCTGAGGTAAATTATGTAGATTATGAAGAATCTATAAGATTTGTTAAGTCACAAATTAGCCAGTGAGTTTGGAAAATTATGCAAGTAGAAGAACCCCGATCAGGATCATTCATACAATTGCATGAAGAAAAGATGAACTCTTGACAATAAACTAAAACAACAGAAGCAGGAGACTAAGCATATACCCAGTAAGCAGAAAAAGCAAATCACACAATACCTCCTGATCTAATCTTTCCCAAGTGCTCGACATATTCATGACTGACTTGGAGCAGATTGGACAGCGGTACCTGTAAAATAGTTGGGATAAAAAAAATTAAAATAATTTTGGAGAACCAAAAGAAGATTTAAAAAAAGAATCCATCTGATTCGGCAAGCAGGAAAGAGAAGAGACAAAGAATAAGTTCTAGATCAATGAGCATGAGGAGAGTTTAGGTCAAACGTACTGGTTTTGGCTGAACATCTCCTCGTAACATTCCATATGCATCGTATGCCCACACTTCATAATCATTGTTTGCTTAGTTGAGTCGAAAAGAAACTGCATGCAGAAGACACAATTATTCATGCCAAGGACAAAAACCAAGGTGATATCAAGATTTACAGTGGAAAGTACAAACCTCATAACAGATGGGACAGTGGCCCTTCATTGAATCCTGTATACACTGGTGATTATTACGTAGATCTATTGAATAGCAAGATCCTGCGCTTAGACAGAGATTGTTAGGATGGGATCAAATCCATATAAATGACAGAGAATATAAAATGTGGAAAATCGATACAGCAGGCAAAAGCAAGATTCCTACCTTTTTGTGGGCAATGTGAAGGTGGGGGGGGGGGGGTGTTCATGCATTTTAATGTTCTCAAATCTAAATCTAAGTAAAGAAACCTCTCATCTTTGAGTACTTAACATGAAAGTGCATTGAATGTCAATAGGGCGCGAATGGTAAATAAATAAATTACTTTTAAGACCACATTACAAGAACAAACCAGGCAGAAAAACTTTGGAACCACTTACCACACTTGGGGCAGTGAAAGAACTTATCTCGACCACCAACTCTGTGATTAAAACCGAATCAAGAGAACATCTTTTATGTAACGAATAACTAATTATACAAACGGGTAATTTACATAGATCTCTTACCTACAAATGCCACATTCACTACAATGAAACTGCTCTTTAGTGATCTGTCACATCAGAAAGACTATCACTAAACAAACATGACAAGAAAAGATGCTATCCCTCCATTTAGTTCAAAGCATCTGCTTCACTTAAAGAACGAAAAAGAAAAAGAAAAAAATACTCGTATTGAGCAAAAGTATTATGTCACTAAAATGTAGTAAGAACAGTGTATTACGTCATCGTCAAAGAATTTGCATATATCACAGAAGTATTCTCCAAATTTGACGCCGCAATTCAAACAGAGATTCGAGACCTACACAGTAGATAACAACCCAAAATCACAGCAATACAACCATCAAAACCATGATTAAAATAAGAAAAAATGCACAAAAGCAGACAAGCATAGACATATCAAACCTGCTGTTCTGTATTGCATATAGCACAAACAACCTAAAACAATACAAAAATCAGTTTTAATCTTTAATTAGCCATGGAAATAGAAAAAAGGTTCATACTCATCAATCATCATAAAAAAGATAAAAGGGAAGTGTATTTACTTGCTTAACCTCATGGCGAACAAGCTCATGTCTCTCCTTCGGATTGCTCAAACTACTCTAGAAAATTTTCACATGAATTCACAATAAAAACCCCCCAAAATGCAGGCATAATTCAAATTCAAATCAGTTATTTAAAAAGAAAAGGAAAAAAAAAAACGCACTGCTGCTTCGTTGTGACAGTGACGGCAAGTGAAAATCTGATTGCAACAAGGGGCTCGTATTTTGCATCTTCTCCTATAATGCTCACACCTAACACAACAAATTCGGAGAAGAAAAACAGAGATTTTAAGCTTTTTTTCTCAATAACTTAGAATGAGAGGAACTACGCCGATAAATAATAGGGGAAAACGAATATGGAAACAAACCCATGGAGCAATTTTCCAAAATCTTCTCTCTGAACATCACTATCATCAGGATTTGGGGATTTTTCAACAGCAGTTTTGGCGGCTTCGGCTTCCATCGACGGATTGATAAACTGAAAGAGACAAGCCAAATAATTTGTGGCAGAAGTGAAAAGTTGAAACGGAGAATTGATTGGATATAGATACGATGATTGAAGCTTCGCGGCGGCTCCGGCGGCGAACGGAATACCTCTGGTTTTGGACGAGTAGGGCCGAATCTGACTACTGACAATCAATTTATCGTAGAAATCTTATATCTTATGATATTGTCTCATATAAATTATTGAGTTGTTTTTATTATTAGTATTTTGTTATATACGTTGCACGTATAACATAAACAAATTTTAGTTTCTAACAATACAATGTAATCATGATTTTTTCACACTAAATTTAGTTATTCTTTTAAATATATTTGTGTAATAAAATTATAATTATTTCATATTTGAAATAATATTTAAAACTTTATAGCGGATTCAATTTATTTTTATATTTACAAATAAATTTCTATTTTGAAAATAATATTTAAACAAAAAAAATATTATTAGATTAAATATATCTTTCTATTCATTCAAAAAGAATTTGGAAAAAAGAATGCACATTAGTAGTATTATTAAATACTTTTGAAGATTTTATTGTTGATATTTATATATTTTTTAAATTTAATGTTTCAATATATATGTTTATATTAATTTAAAATTTATTTGGGAGTTAATCGTGTGACTATTATTATAAGTATTTTTTTTAGATTTTTATAATAGGTATATACCGAACTATTTTTTTTTCATTTTATAGTCTGTTTTTGTATTTATGTAACTTTTTTCTTAAGTTTTTAAAATTATTTTATTATTAAATTTGTTGTTAAGCTTATTCTAGATATTTCAAAATAGTTTTTAAATTTCATATAAACATTTATTGAATACATATACCAATTTATAGATAAGTTCATGAATAGATATGTTAATTGTTATTTTTAAAATAATGTATAAACAATATGTACTATTCAAAATTAACTTCAAAATTTAAAATATTTTCTAATTTTTTTCATAGTTTTATAAAATAATTTTAAAAATTTATTATTTTGTCTCATTACTCCATAAAAGTCAATTAAATGGATGATTATGTTTATACCCATACTCATTAAAGTCCACTCTTGCTCAATAAAAAATCAATTAATAGCCCAATTATATATTTATTTTTTTGAAGATAAGCCCAATTATTTTTAAAAGACATTAAAATTCACTTTTGTTATTAGGTTTCTAAATTACTTTATTTTGTCGCCACGTATCCACCGCATTGCTGCTGTTATCAATTAATAGCCCAAAGGTTTCTAAAGTAATTGATTTTGTTGCCAAGACTCCACCGTATTGCTGCTACACTTTTGTTATTAGGTTTCTAAAGTACGCCACGTCTCCTACACCACGTCTCCACCGCTCTAAAGTACGCCACGTCTCCACTGTAGTACTGCTACACTTTTCTTATTAGGTTTCTAAAATACGTCACGTCTCCATCGCATCGCTGTTACTTAGACCACCGCAATGCTGCTACACTTTTCTTATTAGGTTTCTAAAATACGCCACATCTCCATCGCATCGCTGTTACTTAGGCCACTGCAGTGCTGCTACACTTTTCTTATTAGGTTTCTAAAATACGCCACGTCTCCACCACAATTTTTAAGCTACACTTTTCTTATTAGGTTTCTAAAATACGCCACGTCTCCATTGCATCGTTGTTACTTAGGCCACCGCCACGCGGCCTCCTCCCCACAATTGCGTGTTGTCATCTTTTCTCCTTCAATTTTCTATTATTTTTTCTTTTGTATTTTCTTTCTTTATTATTTTTCCTTTGAACTTTGTTGGCCTTGTTTCTTTTTTTTTTTTTTTTTTTTTTATCTCTCTTCAATATATTATTTTCTCCTTGAGTTCTCTTTCTTGTGTAATCTTTTTTTTTTAATGAAAGAATATATTTTTATCTTATTTATTATTGATGAGAAAAATATGTATTTTGTGATTTTTTTTAATGACATGATAGTTTTGATTGGGAAAATGACATTTTTGCAATACCACCAACTGCTTTTATTAGTATAGATGAAAGATATCATATTTATACTCACACAATTTTCTATCCTCACATAGATTTTAGTATTTTTTTTTTCTTTTCTCAGTATCGCATATTTTTTAGTATCCTCAATTTTTGTTTTTAGCGTCTTTACTTTGTTTATGTATCGCATTTTTTTTTTAGTATCCTCAATTTTTGTTTCTGCACTAATTTTGTTTTAGAATGCATTGAAGAAGATAGATAGTGAAATCAGGAGTTTGTAAAACATCTATTTGGAATGTAGCTCTCATTGAAGAAGATAGTTGAAATCCAAGAAATCTAGGGTTTTGGTTAGATAAATGAAATCCAAGGATTTGAAGAAGATAAGTGAAATCCAAGAAATCTAGGTTTTTGGTTAGATAAATGAAATCCAAGGATTGAATCGAAATCCAAGAAATCTAGGGATTTTGGAAGAAGGTAAATGAAATACAATGAATTTGGAAACCAAAATTCAAGAAATCTAGGGCTTTTTGGAAGAAGATAAATGGAATCCAAGAGTGTGGAAACCACCATCTACTTCAATTTCAATATTGACTTCAATTTCAATAGTGAATTAATGTCAATAGTGAATGCAGTGGTTTTAGAATTTCAATAGTGAATTAATGTCAATAGTGAATGCAGTGGTTTTAGAAACAATGTATTTAACTTTTAGCTTAAGTTGTGCTAAATAAATGAAATCCAAAGATTTGAAATCAAAATCCAAGAAATCTAGGGATTTTGGAGGAAGATAAATGAAATGCAATGAGTTTGAAAACCAAAATTCAAGAAATCTAGGGTTTGTTTGGAAACCGACCATCAACGCAGTTGTGAATATGGTGTGACTTAGGGATTTTAGAATTGAACATAACATTAATTTTTTTTAATCAGTAAATTAAGTATTTTGAATTTGATTTTGTTCAATTGTGACTGACCTTATATCGGGTTTAATTGTCGGATTTGTTGTAAAATTAGTACATAAATTTGATATTTAAATTAGATGTTTTAAATAATATTCATTGGACATTTTTATATTCAATTCGAATTGTGTTACAAACAATTTTTATTTAAAATTTACAGAAATTATAGTGATTTAACTTAATTAATGTTGATATCAAAAGAAAAAAAAATTAACGACATTAATATATATCAATCTTTAAAATATGTTAAAATATTTTTGGTATTTATAATATTCATTGCTATGCAATGAAGATAGAAAAATACTTTCTACAATACTTTTTAATATAACAAAATAGGATATTGATATATCGTTCGATTGAAATAAAGATGGAATTTGATGTCCTAAAACGAAAATATTGTAAATATTAAGAAAATATTAGTATAATTTTAAAAAGTAACTTTTATGAGTTTTCAATCTTTGTCCAATATCGACATTTAATATCAATATATGTTACTATATTTTTGTGTCTTTTTTCGGTATCGACATTTGATATCGATATATGCATAAATTAGTTTTCGATCCTTGTGATGCACAAAATTAAAATCTTTTTAAAAATGTAATTATAAATATATTTAAATTATATATTTAATTTATTTGAAGTAAAAGTTACAAATTATAAATTTTATAGTAAGTCAACTAAAAATTATTTTAGCTACGTAATAAATGTTGGAAATTTTCGCTTGACCTTTTTATTGATATTTATACATTAGAAAACCATATATCAAATAAATTAAATAAACATAACAATATTATTATTTCCTGTGGCATGAAATGAATATATAATTATCTTTTATTTTATAACTTGACACATCTACAAAATAATAACAATAGGAACGAATGATCCAACATTTAATAAAGACAAAAAATTATCTATGTAGTCATCACATAAAATACAAGTAATTTGACATTTTCTCAAAAAATTATTAAAAAAATAAAAAAATTACATCAATCAAAATATCAATCACATATAATTACAAACGAAAAAACTAAATATAAATAAAGAAGGTATTATCTACGTTTTCATGAACATACTCAATCGTCGTCTTAGGATCATCTCTCAGTTCCTTGATTTGGGATGATCGAATAGCAACCACCAAACCAATTATATATGAAACACTTTTTTAGCAATAAAATTCTCACATCAATTTTTATATGTATTCGATCAATTGTGATGATACAAATTTGATAATAATTAAACAATTTACTCTCTCACCAATTTTGTTAGTTATTATTCTAGTAAAATGTCTTGAATTATAGAGAGTTATTAGAGTGTATCATCTGAAATTCTTTTAGCACAATTTTAGGATATAAATTCACTTTATA
Organism: Scutellaria galericulata; assembly: GCA_946896805.1. Lineage (NCBI taxonomy): Eukaryota > Viridiplantae > Streptophyta > Magnoliopsida > Lamiales > Lamiaceae > Scutellaria > Scutellaria galericulata. The sequence continues at coordinate 1,491,589 of OX335792.1, read as the reverse complement.
TGTGTGAGTTGATGTGTTATATTTAAGACTATTATCACCAACAATGAATTCAGAAATAATATATGGACAACTCTCATTCAATACTTGGTGTGCCCTCTATATGCGGACGAAACCTAAATTCACGAGTGCAAAAAACATTTTAAACCAAAAGCATAATAATTACAATTTTGGTTATTATAATAAAAAAAAAGTCGATTCTTATGAATTTCTTTCATGTAAACTTACCTCTCTATGACGGAAAACACGCAACTAAATAAATTACTGAGATTTTCATAAATAAAAATTTAATATACTCTTACAAAACGAAGTTTTTAATGCTTAATATAAATAAAGTCCAATGAGTTTTTAAGGGATTCACATACTTAAGCATGTTGGTGTCATAATAGAATAAGTGTATAGTAGCAAAATAAGAATTTATAGTATTTTAGAGCTCAAGTCTCGAGTTTTATAATTGAGTTCAAGCTCGAATATGGCAATACTCATCAGTCATCTCGATTCTGACTTGTTTACCCTACTTAAAGTAAGTCTATATGGGAAGTCTATATGTGAAGCTTAATTCGTCTCTACTTTAATTTTATATATGGTTTATGAGTTATTTTATAGGATGGGACTATCTACATCTCGTCAATTTCTAAACACACCCCATAAATTAAAAATCTAAAATATCCTCAACTTATTAAATGATTTTTTTCATTTTTGTTTTACTCAGTATCTTCTTCTTCATGTTAAACCCTAATAAAGATAATACTAATCTTAAAATAGAAAAAAAATTATTTCCCACCTCATTTTGTGAAGAAAAGTTACATTGGGCCATCAAGATACATTTGGAACAAACAATGAAAGATTTCTTTTACATTTTTTATGATTTTAAATAGTGTACTAAAAAATTTAGTAAATATCACACATCAAACTCAAAAATGTGTGTACTTAGTCGCACGTGCCTAACATCATTCGATTGCAAGGGACTGAACAAATTCACACAGGAAAGGGGTCGAACAGAGCTTATATTTTTCAATCAATCAAGATCGTGCAACAAATCGACGTATTCCCATTCAGAAATGGATTTTCAAAAAAATTTACTCTAATTTTTTCAAATTAATCCAACAAGATATCCAAATAATAAGGATTAACAAGAAAATTTGTGGTTTCTAATATCAAAAGCATTATAAACCAATCAATTTTAGGAATAAAAAAATTGAGTCTACTAATTAAAACTTAACATAAATCAAATTGGAGTAGGTTGAGCAATAAATTATTTTATGGATTTATGACATGTTGGAATAAAATGAAGACAAAACAAAGTTAAATAAATACATAGAACTTTAACACAACTATCGAATATCAAATTGCATTTATATAACCCCCCCCCCCCCCCCCCCGATAGGGGGTTTGCTCAAATATTCACAAGATTGAAATTCAACAAGTCTTAGCTAAGAAATCCTTTTCCTTTATTTAAATCATATTATATTATATGATTTTTTCTTATACATAACATAACTCCATGATACCAAATTTCTTCTAATATTCAAGCATCTCAAATGCATTCATCGACAAACGAAGCTGACAAGAAACTAAAGCACGAGTTGCAGAAATCACAAATTTGATGCTGTAAAACAATCAAACATGAACGAAATTTGATAACTGAGTATGAAGGCAACCTTCCGATTCATGATACCGTTTCAACCTTTAAGATGAAAGAGGAGAGTAAAACGTGTGAGGAGTTGTGTATACTCGTAGGTGAATGGTTCTAAAGGATAGTGCAAGAACATGAGCTCTGATTTTGCCTCTCTGAGTGGTTCTTACCTGCATTATACCACAACATGGATATCTCAAAGGGGCAAAGTTTCAATCGATTCAAAGCATGTTGCCAGCAATGAAGGCTTGACCTTTATACAGTTTAATGTTTTCTTTATTAAATGAACTAGCAATGCGATTTCACAGCAGTAAATGGAGCTAGTCTTTAACATTGCATGTCTTGAGAGTTCTGATAATTGTACAAACGAGATGATATAAGAAGGTCAAAGAGATGAAACATTGATGCATCCCAGAAATAAGTGAATTTTGTTTGCTCTTCTATTTCTGATGAAGAATTTATGTTTTCCTAGTAATATGAGCAAATTTATTCTGATGAAGTCCGAACATGACTCGCAAACAGGAGTATGAGGGTAAAAAACCCAACATTAGATTATTCTTTTCAAAGTCTTTTTAACTAACATATGTTGGTACATCCCGAGTATAGTATAGCATCAAAAAATAAACAAGAGGACAAACCAGTAATGGGGTTTCCTTATTTCAAGCAGGACACTATATCAGGCATCACGGAAATAAAATAGTTTTAGTCAATTTGCATCCAAGTCCATGACTCCAATGACAGGGATTTATGCCTGCAAACATCTCTATAGGCTATAGCTTTGTTATGAAATAGTTTGATTGGTATAAGTTTAAAGTAAATTAAGAGGAAAATTCTAGAGCTAACATTCATGATATAAACACAAAATATAACAGAAAAAGAAAGCTTTCTATCTCATAAAAATTACAAACATTTTTACAAGGAGTAAGTGCTGCACAAATTACCTATGATTGCAAGTATACAAATTAAAATTGAGAAAATAAAAGTACATTGTTAATTTATTATATTATTAGTTTCTCCCAATCAACATTATGGTACATTGAGGCATTGGATAATGCAGCAACATAAGGGGAAGTGATAATACATGTATTTCATGGCAAAGTAGTGAAGTATATTATTTAACATAAGTTTAGCAGAGGATACCTGATTTCCTTTTAGCTACAGAAGGCTGTACGACCACATGCATTGTAATAACTCCAGCAGGAAGGTCACCAACATGTATTCCAGATTCGGCTAAGGTCTTTCCATTCTCCAAAAACTTCCCAGCATGTATCAGTTTCATATCGTTCACTGACATTGGGACAACTGATTTATCTAAAAATACAGAGGGCCAGAGCTCAGAGTTCATACAAAGCTTTAATGGAAGCCCAAAAAAGTGTTTAGAAATAACATTATACACCATTCCTCCCGAAAAAAGATTTTGATTCACCGAATTACAACTAATCACTAGTTAGTTTACAAGAGTATCATAGGTTATTCAACGAAATTTAACTTTGACTTTTGAAAAGGGAATCACTTATTGGGATCGTATTTTTAAGCATAACTCTTTTTATGGAACGAACGGAGTAATATTTAATTCTTCATATCAACCTTAACTATAGTCGATCTGAAGCTAACTATAATGATATACTACAGCATTCTGCTCATTTCAGAGGAACTTCCTGGAAATCGCTATTCTTACACTCCAATGAACAATATCAAGCTACGAAAGTAAATTAGCAGATTAAAATTCCGAAAAATATGTCCACCCAAGTTCATTGAAGCATAATAGCAAGGTTTCAAATGGAAAAACAATATGAAACCCTTAGTAGGACCATAGTTTCATGAAATATTAAACCTTGCCAATACCATAACTAATCAAGACTAAGTTTGTTACACACTCACACACACAGTGACAGATACCGTGGCAGAATCACAACCTTGAGGCCACTCAGAAAGAAGCCTTTGTTTAAGTGTAGCAATTGTAACAGAGGATGAGTACGTTGCATGACCTATATCTGTCCCGTCAAATATTCTGAACTTAAGTTCAAGGGTCCTGTTTCGTTCAGCCATAGTAGCCTGCCGCTACTATATTTGTGGAAATGCAATGCAGCACAACAAGAGTACAAGTAAAACAATTCAAGTTTCCAAGATACACCTGCCCATGATAATTCAATACAGATAAATAACCATTCAAGTCCCAAAAATGTTGAATTCCATAAGCATTAAATATCCAATATATTCTATCAAGAACGAACAAAAAAAAAAAAGATAAAAAGAAAGAAAAAAAAAAGATCAAACCAATACTATCTTGAAAATAAGAAAGAAAAAACACATTCCACAGACCTTCCTCAATCTAGACAAAACTTCAAGAAAACGCAACAGAAACTGTACATTCGAATCACCACCCAGAGAACTGAATAAGCACTTCATATGATCCAAAACCTTCTCTTATCACAGAAAATCTCAAAGAAGTCCCTGCATCACAAGACCATAAAATGCTTCATGTAATCCATAAAACCATTGAAAAACTACATCGATCACACTACTTTTTCTTAAAACAGAAGTCATATATTCATCGGGTGAAAAAATTACAAGCATTTGAACATTAGTAACTTCGTAATTCCAAAAATCCACAGCCGGACTGATTGTACACCAAAACCACCTTAACATTCGCATTTCACCACAGTCCAAATACTTAAAGATTTTGCAACTTCATCAGATTAGATCTCCCAAATCAATTAACTTAAATCACTTACAACAAACAAAAAAATCCTAGTTCGTATCACTCCTTCAAAGGCTAAGGCACACACAAAAAAAAGTACCAAATCTTTTAATAACAAAAACGGATGAACAAAATCACAATCAAACCACTAATATCCACATGAAAGAGTACCTACTTTCCTCCATTTACTCTTATTTCCACAGCTTGAACTAAAACCTCAAAAAAGAAAGTAAAAGAAAGAGGAGTGAGGAGCAACCATTAACCTGATCAAGGCGCCATACGATTATACGAATGCAAGATCGGAATGACACGCAGAGTGAATTCAGTAGAGTCGACAGTGAGAAACCGCCGGAAAAGTCGCCGGAATTATGGAAAATCGGCGAGATTGTAACACACGATCTCGAAATGAAGAGTGAGAAAGAGGATTGGGCAGTGTTTTGATGCCCGTTTATCAGCAAATGACACCATCTCTCCAATTTTTTTCGTAACCCAACTGTACAATATTATGTGGTTTTCTTATAATTAATTAAATTCTTAATTAAAACTATTGTGAAAAATATCAAACAATTTGATTGAATTCTCGTTTTCACCCACACTATTCTTTTTTCTGTTTCTCTTTAAATATTTACAAGAAATTTAAATAAAAGAAACGAAGATGGTCCATTATATTCCATGATAGCACCATTATTATTTATAATGTCAACTTCATTTTTTAATTAAACTAAAATATACCAATTCATAATATATAGCTTGCGAAAATTAATTTTGACAAAACAACTAACTAAATGGACCTATAAATTCTAAAGCACTCTCTTAAAATTAAAATTTGTTGTCGAATTACTATATTTGGCTGACATTGAGACAAGATAGATGATTACTATTTATAAGTTGTTTTCACAATCTTTTTTTCTTTTCTTTTCTTTTTTTTTTTCCTTTTTTTTTTTTGCAACGTACAATATTACTTTACAAGTTGACCTACAAACTTATTTATTTAGTGTGAGATTTACAATAAATTTACAGTGCAAGTGTAAACCATCTCCAACTGATCAACTTCATCTCATTAAATCTAAAGTTTTAGGTATTAATCTTTAACCCAACTATATATATCCACTAAATTTACAGTACTAATTTGTAAACAATCTCAACCCAACTCTAACTATCTCATGACTTAATTTAAAGTTTTGATGTATAAATGAATTAATTCCAAAAAAGAAACAAATAAATAGAAAAAGTAAAGAGAATTCCATATATTCCTTTCTTTATGTATGAAAAAGTTGTTGAATCGCAATTCATGGAATATTCTTATACTACACAAGTGGCGCATTTTTTTCTTCTTCTTTGTTAGTACCACTTAATATTGCAAATGGAGAAATGCACAACGAATTTTTTATAAAGTGTGGGAGAATTCCTTATGTCCCTTTCTTTCCTATCAAAAGTATATATTCATGTTGAAATTGTTTAGCAAGTTGAGTTAAAAAAATTTATTTTTTCAATTTGATGTTATTCATACATGATTTTTAATTAAACTCATTCTAATTTAATTTTATTCGAGTTTTCTATCATAAAACCCCATCTTTATTTTGTAACTAATGTAATAATGTTTGATGTCGTGGGTAGTACATAAACGTTACAGATGGCTGAAATTATTTTTCTATATATATAGTTGTCACATTATATGACATATGATAAATTTACTTTAAAGACTTTGAAAAGTAGCAAATTAATGAAATTACTATTTTAAATACAATAAGTAAGGATAGATATTTTCTTTCGGAAAAAAAATAAAAAAGGATAAATAGTTTTTCATCACATCATCTATTAATTGACAAAACTATTATTTCTATTACAAATTCAATTTAAAAAGGTTTTGTAAGAACTACTCCTGATAAATTAGATATCGTGTGTATTATCTATTAATGCCCATTTACGTACGCATATGCATGTTCGTGTGTGTGTGTGTGTTTGTATCCAAATAAATGATATATGTATTACATTTAATATAATTTATTAAATGTAGCATGAATTAATTAATCGTCTAGAGTAAACAAGAAAATTACATTGAATCTCATGGCATTTTTGCAAATGAATTTTCTTATTCTACCCACAAATAAAAAAATCATAAGGTCCTTGAGACGCTAGCACAAGGGAGAGAGTTTGTCCACTTCATCATGGTTGCAACAATTAATAGGAATTTTTTTTTTTTTTTTAATGAAAGAAACAATACTCTCCTTCAATCTCATACATATAAACTTTTCATCTTTGGACTGTTTTCTATTTAAAAAAACTCGTTTATTAATATACCTATTTTTATTTTTTATACTTGATTAATTTTTTTAAAATATTATAGGAAATGAGTTGGGCTCTTATGATCAAATCATCGAAAAATCTAATTATATGAGAGAAATCAATTTACTATTCATATATATAAATTGATCACATGAAAATGAGTATATAGAGTTTGTGCTCACTAGAGGAATGACATTATCATTCAAATAGTCGTTTTGAATGTCTTGTATTATTCATGGATAATATAATGCAATCAAACTACTTACATTATCATACATGAAACAATTAGATGCTTATTATATCAGAAAATCACATATTTGGCGACTATAATTAAGAATATGGAAGGAAAAATTAAAATAAGTACAAGAGCTGCCAACTAAAATTGATATTTGCACCATTTGAATTTAAATAACTTTAAACATTTAATTTCAAGATTGATGCTAGGGAGTGTGTGTGTGTGTGTGTGTATTGAACATGCACATGAAGTACATGGTCTTAATTATAATATAAATATTGGACAAACTTATGAATGTCCCAAAAAACAAAATGGCAAAATTGTTTCATTTAACTAGGAAAGTTTTTCCCAAACATGAAGTGTTTTATCTAGTGTTATGTCCATGTGCACTTAATTGGCTAGTCGACGAGACTATATATAGTTAACTTATCAACATGATGATAATGATTTCAAAATCAACTATACTTAATTTATAATTAAGTACTTGATTAGAGAGAATATAATATATAATTAGAATATTTGGTAGCTAGTGTAGCACTAAATAGAGATAATAAAACTAATTAACTTGAATAAATAAAAGGAAAAGCAAATAGAACAACATTCTTTCATTGTCCCATAATATAGTACTGCTTGATAGATAGCTAATCAATCAGCTAAATCCAAAGCTAGCTAATAATTAATAATATTACAATAGTACCCTAATCATGACCATTATTACATAAACACAACTACACATCCACAAAATTCACCACCACTTCTTCTTCTTCTTCTTCCAAGCTCGATGATAACGGAGCTTATAATCTTATTCCCCTAATAACATACTGAAATTTAGTCAATTAATTGGCACGTAATTTTTTATTGCAAAACTAGGGAAATAACAGCCCTGGTTTTGCATGCATATATAGGTAGAAACCCTAGTTGAATAAAAGATATTTATTCATGAGACATATTGGGTTGCTGATATTGCCTGAGCAGTGGTATGAGTGAGCCACTGAGGTGCAGAGACATGACCTCATTGGTGGATCCGATGATCTTGCCGCCTATGAACACCGCCGGAACGGGCCCACTGCAACCCATCCTCACCAAAGCTTTCTCAATCTCTTTTCCATCGGATTCGTGGTCTATTTCGTAGACAAATGCAGGCACGCCCAGATCTCGGAACAGTATCTGAACTGCATAGCACAAGCAGCATGTGCTCTTGCTGAAGATCAAGATTCCATTTTCTGATGCAAGCTTTGTTATCTTCTCCATGGATCCCACAATTAATTTTATGTTTTCCTCTTCTTGTTTAAGATTTGGATATGGCACAATTTCCTTGTGAGAAATTGACAAGAAAAGCTTGCCTGAATTGAGCTGGTTTTCGCCTCTATTTATAAATAGAAAAAAAAATGTCTTTTTTTGAACAAGAACATTGAAAAGCTACTACGCTTTACAGAAAACAAACAAACAAGATACCCGATTTTAAATTGTATTCTATTTCATTTTCTATGGAAAGCCCTAAAACTTGTTTAGTAACTATAGCATGTACAAATTGATATTTGCACTCCCAGCAAAAATTCAATGTCAGGTCAAATCAGGACTAGATTCCCAGACAATTTGATTGTAAACACTTAATTAATTGCAACTCATCTATGGTAACTGGTTTTGAAAATTTTCCCTCTTTACAAATACATGAATAAAAACCATGTATTGTATATGTCAAATTTGCACAGCAAATGACTTTTTCTGAGTAAAAATTCAATGTCAGGTCAAATCAGGGTTAAATTCCCAACTAGAATAAGACTTAATTGCAATTGATTTATAGTTACAAGACTAATTTTGCAATTTCCCCCTATTAGCAATACATGAATAAAACCGAACACCATTTGCAACAGAAAAATTCTAGTAGCTAGTATTGCTACTTAGGTGCCAAAAGTTAGATCGATAGTGATATATAAAGGCACTTTTTCAAGAAAATATATACTGAAATATATATTTATGGTGACACAAGTTGAACTTCGCCAACAGATCTTTATCTCCCTCAATCACTTTAGAATAAATTCCACAGAAATGGGAGCAAATTTGACCGTGATGATATGCAGAATTGCAGATTAATTATTAGTGTGTGTGTGTATATAAATCTAATATTTATTCCTTTGCTGCTCATCATCAAAGAATATATATAAATTTCAAGAACGCATCTTGAAAACACGTTGTTGGCCTACTGACCATGCAAACCAGGTGCACGTTTTTTTCAATCTGTTGTGTTGATATCAATGACAAGGAAATATTGGAAATAAGAAAATGATGTAAGAAAATAAATTGCAGATGGAAGAGAAATGCATGATGGGTGGTCAATTTTTTATGCAGAATCTTGGGATCGTCTTTAGTGAAAAAATATATTAAATATTCTGTACATATCACCATCGAATATATATAACAAGGCTTTCGGTGCTGAATCTTGCTCGATGTTGTGCCCACCAACTTGGCCTCAGATTCTAACAATTTTAATCAATCCTGGTTTCATTTCAAATTGGATTTTATTTTACTGTAAAATTGATACTGAAATTTAGTAGTTTATAAAGCTGATTCATCCATGATGATCGATATATATGATTTACTTGTTCAAAACAGTTAAATAAACACGTCCATCTTATAATTTTTCACAAACTTGTATTTATGAGACGGTTTTACGGATATATTTCGTGAAACAGAGCCCCATAACCCATCAACCATACTATATTTCACTAACTCATGTGAATTGTGGGTTGTATATGGGTCGACTCAATATCCGTAAAACGGACCCACAAGAAGGACATCCCCAGCAATGCATAAAAAGGGTAATACAATTTTTGCTTTATTTTGATGTAAAAACTATCACTCTATCTCCAACAGTGTGCATTATTCTTTATACTAAAAGGAAATGTTTCATAATATTTTATGAAAATAAAAGAAATTTTCTTTAAGTAAAATTTAATTTGCGTTGAATCCAACGCAAGGTCTTGAAATAGTTTAGCGTGAAATTTTTTTAAAATTTTAATAATCCAACGCAATGTTGGAGGTATTCTTTCTCAGAACTTTTAGCGGATAATCATGTATCTAGTCTGGATAAGGCAAGCGGCTCAATTATTTCAATTTCAATTGATTAATTAATAATAAAGTTCAAAACTAAATACATAAATCAAATATTTAAATTGACCTTATTTACAGAAAATTTTGAAATTGGACAAAAGTATATATTTTGAATTTTGAGGCATCAGAAAATGGACTAATTCTACCCTATTTATATGAGTATTACCCACACACTATTGTATGCAGAGCCGGTCCTATGATATTAGGGGCCCGGTGCAAAAAAATTGTTAGGTCATTCGTATTTTATATAAAAAATAAAAATCAGTGTATTTATTAATATAGAGATAGTTTCATATTTATACAAATAAAATGACATGTATAATTATGAAATATGTTATAATTGTCCTGAAACTCATCAACTCAAAACAATAAAAAGTATAACTCAATATTTAGAGAAAATAAAAATGAATAAACTAACTAAAATTACTAAACCATTAGCTATGAAAAATTGATCTTCTTGCAGTTTTACAGCAAAGTCACCAATCAATTTTTCATAGTTAAGTGTCTCCAAAAACACGTTTTCAATTGAAATCAAAGACAATGCATTCAATATTGATTGAGTCATAGTTGATCTTTTCAATTTAGAAAAACGTCTTTCTGTTGATGCAACGGTCACCGTGATAGTTATGAACATACATAAGATGAGTTTTTCATAGTTAAGTGCCTCCAAAAACCCACTCTCAATTGAAATCAAAGATAATGCATTCAATCTTGATTGAGTCATAGTTGATCTTTTTAATTTAGAAAAACTTCTTTCTGTTGATGGAAAAAAAATTGTGGAAAAAAAAATAAATATGAGAAATTGAATCATAGTTGATCTTTTTAATTTAGAAAAACTTCTTTCTGTTGATGAAAAAAAAATTGTGGAAAAAAAAAATATGTGAAAAAAAATATGGAAAAATCTGTTAAAAAACAACAGCAGAATTCAAACACAAGACCTTATAAAGGTGAAACCATATGGCTACCAACTCATCTATGCTCTACTTTATATCAAATTAGCCAACGTTAGAGTTTATATACATTATATATATATAAAATTCCGGGGCCCTCGTCGGAACGGGGCCCTGTGCGGCGGCATCACCTGCACCGCCCCAGGGCCGCCACTGATTGTATGTGTAATATGTGATATAATTTGAAAAATTAATGATTAGTATTTTTTTTTCAAACTATAACACATGTCACACATCATGTGACCTATTACATGGATAGAATGGACAAAGCCCAAAAAAGTGAGATTTAATTCCTAAATCTAAAACATATATCTAAAACTACATAAGTAAATCAAAATATTGTCATTTGAGGCGGGGAGAGAGATTTAATAATAATAGTGTCATTTGAGGCCCCCCAAAAGTAAATTTTTTCAAGTACAAAACAATCAAACACATTTGCTTGTGAATGTTTAAAATTAACTTAAAAAAAAATTCACCCCCTTAATTAGAACTTATGATGCACCGCATTTTGAATCTTGTAATTTCTACTGAAAAACGTTATTGTTAATATCCTATTATGTTTGATTTTTATGATTATATATTTTATTTTATCATTGCATGGGATGAAAGAGAATGATGCATTGCATGATATCTGATTGGGAATAAAGATATTTCCATCTCAAGAGATTGTGTGGGGAGAGGTCAATATATGTATGCTTTTTTCAGTGGCAATTCAATACAAGTTCCTGACTTCTTGGATGCCCAACGAATTTTATGCCCTCAATATTTCTCTAACTTTTTTATTAATTAATTAATTATATATATATATATATATATATGTATATATATATATATATATGGACTTATGGCATTATTCTTATGGCTAGATTTTATGTAACGAGGATAGAGACAGTTCTAGAAATTGGTTCAACGGAACCAATATCTTCGCATATCAACCCAGCAACACAATTTAGAAAGAAAGGAATCCAACTTTATAGGTAATTTATATAAATTAAAAAATTAATATTAAAACGAAACTATATGTATGTATAATATATATATATATATATATATTATGAAAAATTGAGTGTTACTTTATTTATTTGAAAAAAAAAAAGGGTTAATTTCATTTTCCAAACAATATTATGTGTGTTCTTTTATTTTGCATTCTAAACCTTCTTTTTTTTTTTTTTTATCACAATCTATACTACACGTTTTGTTCATTTTCGCAACATCTAACAACATTTTTCGGCGACAAAGAGCCTACATGATTTTCGCGTGCCAACTGAGGGTTATTTTCGTCATCTTCTAGGATATTAACCAATTATCCCCCTCCAAAATCGAATTTAAACCTAATCTTTCCCCCTATTTTTTCTACAAATTGTTTGAGTACATGAAGAATGGTGGTGATGATGAGATTCAAACAAAAATAAGATTTCTTTATTGTTGAAAATAGCTGAAGAACCAAACTTATTCGTGTCTTAGAAGTGCAAATGACGAAAATAACTCTTAGTTGGCACTCGAAAATCACGAGGGCCCTTCTCGTCGGAAAATATTGTCAGAAGTTGCAAAAATAAACAAAACATATGATATAGATTGTGATAAAAAAAAAAATTTAATAATTAGGATGCAAATTAAAAAAAAAAAAAACTCCTAGTATAAGTTGGAAAATAAAATTAACATAGAGAAAAAGAATATTGCAAGATAATACTAATGAAAACTAATCTAAAAAACTGTGTGATCATGATGAATTGTTGAAGGATAAGTATGAACATAATGAGAACAAGTTGGGGTGTTGCTGTTTGATTGAAATGAAATGAGATGACAACAAAAAGTATTATTGCCGAAAATGTAGCATTATGACCTTGATTTGCACGAATATGTTGTCTCAATATGAATATATGATGTTGAAATTTGCAAAGTTTGCCTTATTTCTGCATTGCTAAGAGGAGACAAATGTGAGCTCATAGATAAATTAGCAGTCATTTCTTAGATGGAATATATATGTGTTTGTGAGAATTTTCTCTAGTCGAATTTTAATTGGTCGATCCCATTTTTACGGATTTAGATGGAATATATATATATATATATATATATGTGTGTGTGTGTGTGTGAGAATTTTCTTTAATTGAATTCTAATTGGTCGATCCTATTTTACGGCCCGAGTCTAGTTATGATGCCTCTTCCGAAGGTCGAAGAATACTGATCTTCTATTCCATTTTGACGTTTCATTTTGTATTTCATTATCTCTAAAACATGTTATGCGATATATTAGTGATGTCATGTATACACGTGACATGATTATTTTAAAACATCAAAATGAAATAGAAGATCTTAAGTTTGCTGCTAAGATGGTGCCACATTTACTAAGAATTATTTTAGAGCACAACGAGAAATCATGTTTTATTTTCAACGAGAGTATGACTATTCCTAACAGTATTTTTTTATTATTATGATGATGTTTCAATTGATAATAGATTTCATAAATGGTATACATGCAATGATGCCGTAATATGTACTATAAATACTGCAGTGAAACATGAGATTAAACTCAAATTTTAGTTAATACTACACAAACTCTAATGAAAAATATATAAGACACATACCACTGCAAAAAGATAAAGAAATTCTAGTTACAAGGTGTTGTAGTGAGCTTAAAAAGCTCTTCAAAAAATTTAGGGTTTATTACATAACAAAAGGTTTGTACTTATATTTAGGATCGAATTTCATTTGCAATTTTGAACATTAACATCATAAATGTTAAATTTATAATTTGTAGTAAATTGACACATGATTGGACTTTTCGGGTTCCAATTTTTTGATGTGGGGCTTAAATATATTATCACATTGTAGTCATCATCAATGTGTAATTTTTATTCTAATCACCTACCACATGGAATTAAATAAATAAAAAAACATTTTAGGTAATTTTCAAATTTTATTTTAAAATAACTCACATTTCTTTGGTGAAAGGAGGGAATGGATCAGAGTTTTGCAAGAAAATGGTAGGCTTTGTTGCAGATTTTTTTTTTTTTATACGGGTGATTCTATTCACAGCCATCAATATTTCTTTCCACAACCACAATTCATTTAATTTCTCTATTTTATCCTTAATATTTTTATTTTTTTCAAAACTATATTATATCTCCACCATCTTCTCATCATCTCAATCGGCAACCTTCTTTTTCTCCAAACAAAAACACCATTCATTTCGGTCTTCATTTTCTCATAAACTACGTAATATTTAGATTTAAATGTATAATTTTTTTTATTAATATCCATATATTTTTATTTGAAGTAATTATTTTTAGATTTAAATTTTTTCCAAAGTATTATATTACTCTAAAACCACGCACTCTCTTTTTCTACATTTGATACTTTGATTAATTTGTATTGTATCAATATAAAAAAGTTTAAGTATTATCCTATGTTCCTCTATGTGGAAACAATTTTCTTAATTTTTTCAACGAGGTATCTTATAATGGTAATAATTTTAGTGATATATTTCGAGATATTAAAAAAATGTTAAGGAATGAAATGAGTGAAGAAATAATTTTTAATATTAATATATATATATATATATATATATATATATATATATTTGGGTGGTTGTAAGAAAGGAAAAAAACATTTAATGTGAAAATAATTTTCTTGATTTTTTTAAGGAGATATCTTATAATGTTAATTATTTAAGTGAAATATTTCGAGATATTAAAAAAATATTGAGGAATTAAATGAGAGAAGATATGATTTTGAATAATTTTAAAAAATTAGATTTGGGCGGCTGTAAAAAAGAAAAAAAAATTCAATGTAGAAACAATTTTCTAGATTTTTTTTAAGGAGATATCTTATAGTATTAATTATTAGATTTGGGTGGCTGTAAAAAAAAAAAAGACTTAAAAGGTAAAAATAGAGAATTTACATATATAATGGTGTGGAGAGAAATAATATAATTGTGAACAAAATTACCCTTTTTATACAATACATTTTATTTATATATATAAAAAAAAAAGCCATTTGTAAGATGGTAAAACCGACCAACCCAATGGGCCTTCAAGTCTCGCTTCGTGCCCAAACATATATCAATAATATTTTATATTTTATATTATATAAAAGTATTAGTATCTTTAAAAAATTAATCATCTGATACTCAATAATTAGGTTCACTGTTTAACAGATTAAGCAAATTAGGTTCATGTAGTAAGTGTTCTTTTCAGCGAACCCATTACACAATGGAGGCCCAAATGATAGTTGACATAGCAAGACTAATAAGGCCCAGAACCATTCAAGCCCAGAAACATGACCACCAGTCCATTATAATTTATTTATCTGGATTTCTTTTAAACCTGCACTTTTAAAAAAAAAAATATATATTTTACATAAAAGAAGAAGCTCACACGAGTAAGTATACTAGATGTGTCTTTTGAATATTTGTTATGTTTGTATTGGGTGTATGATGATTACCATAAATCTCGAAATTCCAATGATATTATTCATTTTGGGATCTTTCAAATAAACTATATCATATCTATATATAGTCGAATTTTATTCGTTACTATGTATAAAATCATATACTATTAAATATCTATTTTTGGTTAATTTTAAAGATTAATTAAATACACTTCTTAAATTTAAAAATCAAATTAATTGATATTCATACATATTTTAATGGCAATCACAAATTGTGATAATTGTCCCACTATCAAATTATGATGTATCAATAAAATCTTGAACTATCAGAATTTTAAACTATCAGAACTCTTCATCAACATTTATAAATAGAGGTGTTATTTCCATCTCCAAATTCCATATTCAGTGAAGAGAAGAATGATTAAAAAATTGCAACCCAAAAGTTAATTTTATTCAAATAAATGCAATTCACACTAATTTTTTTACATTTATTTATTTAATTCACAAAATTTATTGCGATAATATCATTCTTAAAATATAACCTAAAATCAAATTTTCATTGTCTGGCCCAACCCAAAACATATATGCCATTATTAGCAATTAAATAATTAAACCGTTCATGATTCCATTTCGTTCTGTTATGTAAAAAAATCGTGCATGATGATTTATCAACATTAAAGGAGTCAAAGGAATTAATAAACAATATAGTGGGGAGGGAAATAGAAGTTCCTCATTAATAAACAATAATATGATCAGGTGGATCGATTGCCATTTGGGCTTATCCACATTGGGCTTCTAGTGTTTGGATGGATCTTGGGCTCAATTTAGCTATTTAGGCCCAAACGCTCTTTCCTTCTCGCTAAAGCCCCTTCAAGTGTCAACTAATGAAGCAGAAATGATGATCGATAATCCACCCCATTCCCTATCTTCTTCTTTTTTAATTATATTAATTAATAAGTTTGAAGTAGTTTCTCTTGAAGATGTCGAAAATAAATGTAACAATGATAAACTATTTTTTTAATACACCATTTGTTTCGAAATAATTGTCATTCACATCTTCGATTTAGTCAAGAACTGATTTTGGGGCATGACGTGCAATCCCCGTGAACTTTCAAAAATATTCTTTTTATATATAATTTTTTTTTATATTATTTTATTTATATCAATAATTTATAAGAGTTTGCTTCTTACAGCGTAAAAATTTATTTATGATAGCTGTGTTTATCTAAGTATATCATAATTGAAAAACCAAGCAATACCCTTCAAAAAATAAAAGTATATAAACAAGTAATTAGAAGGATATATTTCTAACTAAACCATTTGATTAAGTAAGAAAAATTTTCACTTGAGCAAAAGTCACCAAAAGTAGACTTAAGCCAAACTTTACAACACTAAACCAAAATCATGAAGCTCTTACTTACAACTTACAAAAGCTTCATGACTTTTCAGTTTTCACCATGCTATATATAATAGTAGCTAGGATATTAGATCCATGCATGCATGCATGATAAAAGTTGTAGCTAGAACCAAATAGCCTTAGCACTAATGAGCCTTTGCTTTAAAGATCCATCAACATGAAGAGAGATTACATCCTTAGCCGAGCCCACGAACTCGCCACCTATGAACACAGCTGGCACGGTGGGGCTGCACCCTAGCCCTCTCAAGGCCCTCTCCATCTCCTTCCCCTTCACATCTTGGTCCAGCTCGTGCACCGCTGGGCTAGCCCCTAGATCATAGAACAATGCCTTGATGCTATGGCACATGCAGCACGTGCTCTTCGTGAAGATCACTGCAGCTTTCTTCGATGCCAAATCCCTTACTCTATCCATTCCTGCTAATATTTGTTTGTTTGTTTGTGTTGTGTTGTGTTATATGGCTTTGTGATATAGTGGTTGTTTTTATTTATAGAGGGTTGTGGATTTTGTTTGTTAATCTCGAAAAAGGAGGAAAATGAATTGTATATATTATATGGGAATCAAGAAAAGATGAATGAACAAAAGAGATGAAGATTTCTTGAAAATGATTCTTTGTAATAATGCAAACAAGTTGACACCTATATATATATATATATATAGTATCAATTATCACATTTAAAATTAGAGGTTGTTCGAATTCGAGACCGTACAGTCAAGCAGTTGAGAGAATCATTAAATTACATAAAAATGATGAAATTAAAAATAGCATTTGCAGGTGTTCAAGGGGCAGCTATGTTTGGGATATATTCTTGTGTGGGGCGGCACAGGGTATCATCATGTTCACTTAAACTAATAGTTTTTGTGCAAATGGAGTTGGCTACTGCTAGAAATGGGGTATTATATATAGAGAATCTCATGCAGATCTATATTGTGTATTATGTGTTTCTTTGGTTTCCACAGATTAAAGAACAATTTGGTGATAATATTCTCCACTTTTTTATCATGTCAACCTCTTCATTTATTTGGAAAATCTTCAACTGGATAATGCAGCATATATCTCTTTGCAACCAAATCATTTGATATATCACTCATGTGATGTGTGTATTTGCTAGCTCGGATTACTATTTGTGATGCATGTTTAAATTATGCTTATCTAATTAGATCATGATATATAGTTGAATTCTTTAAATTATTTTTGATGATTTTAATTAATTTCTACTTTATTCTTCCTCTGCTCTCTGTTGTGGAATCCATCAGCTGATGTGTAAAATAATGGAAAAAGATAAGAACTTATCCAATGCATTCCCACTTTAGAATCTGGCTCCAAATAAAGATTTGCAAATTTAAAAAATAAAAAATAAAAAATCTTACATCAAAGATTTTACTTACTAATAGGATTTGAATGATCTGTTGTGCATATAAAACGAGGCACCAAGTGTATTGGAAGTTAGTTTATAAGCTAATGGTTGTTAATTAGTAGCTAATTGTCTTTTAGCATAATAGTTATGTTGAGTGAAACGACGTTATTTCACATTAGGGATTTTTCTACTAGAAAAGATCAAGATTTAGATTACCATTGTTAAGAATCTAAATAATCAAGATTGTAATAATCCCCATTAATTTGGCTTGTTTTTTTTCTCTTCCTATTTGGATCATCATTACCAAGAAAGAATCCTGTTGTAATGTTCTAGAATTGGAATAATTCTTGAAATTCACCTATATAAATATCCAAAATGTGACAAGTCAGATGCTTAAACTTTATGATCAGCACCCTTTATCTAAGTCAACTATTGGCCCTTATCCAGATTCATCTACATTTTCATTCTGAAATTAAACATATTATTTAGGTATATTCATAGATGTATTACTTAAATGCTCTTTGTGTTTTTTTATGTTGATAACTACTCAGAAATCTCATTTTATTTTATCAATGTTTGATGTATTGTATGAAATTTGCTTCATTGAGCCCCCACATTATTTTTATTTAACTTTAAAATATTTATTTTATTCACATTGAAAATAATTTATGATCAAGTAAGGCTTCAGAAAAGTCTATTGATATTACAAGGCTTGGTTGTATGGGCTTGGTTGGTTTGACAAAATGTAAACCTATTGATTCAGTAGCCCACTTAATTAGGCCTGGTTGAAGTAATTGGGTTGCTATGAATGTTCCTATACTAAATTTTATTGTTTTCATTTATTTATTTTCATAAAATGGCAATTACATAATTTAATTAGCTATTTCATGAAAAAATAATTTTAATGAGTAATTTTAAAATCAAAAGCTTTAATTTATAACCGCTACTTTAATATAGTGGTAAGAATTAGGTCTTTTGGAAGTGAAACTTTCTCACCTACTCCATATTTTTCAATTGTTTTTCAATTTTGGTTTAAAAACTCATCATTATTGCTAGTCTCAATTTTGATACTAAATTGATTATAAACTACCCTAATCCACTTGGTAATTTCATATTATCTCATTCATGGCTTATTACTTGATAATTTCATATTAATACTGGTGGATGTGTGATAAATTTAAGAAAATCAACATTTTTTTTTTTTTTTTGCTTTTTACTTTTTTCAAAGTAATATATATCATACACCCACGGATATTAATATATAGCATAATCATTGAACGTAGCATATATAAAATCACCCGAACTCCACATCAAATTTGCATCTTGGAAGTGTCTTCATTAAACATTTTAGAATAATAGTATAAAAAACTACATTTATATATATTTAAAAACATATATATTCATTAATCATAATTATACATAATGATAAGATTTCACTATCAAAAATAACTCACACAATACATCAGATTTATCTTTTCCAACGACATTAAAATACCTTGCCATTCTTTATACAATTTAAAGCTCAATACTTTGTTGAAATATAATTCATGAAAATATATTTTTCAGGAATTTCGAAAACAATATTAGACGTGTGTGGGTGTATATATAGCCTAAACATTTTTCACCCTAAATAAACTAGCTAGGGTTTATATTCTTGTTCGAAACTTATATTTTCCACTGTGCTTATATAAAGTATATATGATTATTTAAATATTTTCTCAAAAAGAAAGAAAAATGAAACATTAATGCTTAAATGTGATTTTTTCAATGTTCCTTATAGCTATATTTATAATAAAAACTCTAAAAATCATTTTAAGTAGAATTGGAGGGCATTATTAATTTATCAAAGGAAACTTTGACTAGTCAATAAATTGAACCATTGGTCTGCAAACGAAGTCAAGTGACACGTCAGCACTTTAAGAAAGTAATTATAGGTTACCCTTAAAACACAATATCTTAAGTCACTTCAAAGATTGTGTCTTTAATCCTTCTCCTCACATAATGGAGGTTAATTATTCTAATTAATCCCTAATTATATATCCACCATTAAAATTCTCCACTAAATAAATTCTCCCACATGTCATCGTCGTAATTAGTAGTAGTCATGCATCTATCTGTAATTAGCCTCCTTGAGAGGCAAAGAATCTTATTAATCAGATTCTTATCATCATATTAGTTTGGTCGGTTGTATAGTAAAGAACATATACTTTTATTTTCATATACAATAATTAATTAAAAAATATTAATATTTTAATTAAATATGCCCTTTTTTCACTAAGAATCTCATGATGATAAGGATACTTTGCATTTTTTCACATTTTTTAATAGGCTAATTTATAATTACTTTACAAAGAGGTGGAGAATATTCTTTTATTTAGATACACCCTTATATCTTATGTAATTAATTTATTGAGATAAATTCATTAGACGGATTAACCTACAAGGCTGATGGAACATATAATATAATATATATATATATAATTTAAAAAATAATAAATATAGATTAATTTGTGAAAATGACTTTGAGGACTGTGGAATCGTGTTTCCATCTTATGAGATTATATTTTGATACGGTTTTGTATTATGCAATTAATGTGATGTCAAAATATGGATAATGGACCAATAAGAAAAGAAAGCTAGCTCAATAGTTTAATAGTAAGTAAATTTACATTTATAGCAACTAAGATTAATCATTATAAACGAATACAAATTAGTTCAGATTTGGAGTTTCCATCTCATGGGCTCGAAGCATGACAATTTTTATTTATTTATTATTTTTTGCATCTGATGAATTACATGTAATACTGGGATGATATAATTATGTGAAAAAAGAACAATGTATATGAATGATCAATTATTCTTGTCTCAACTTACAAAAGGGAAAAGGTTGGGTTAAAGAACTTGGCACCTTCATCTTATTTTATAAAATCCCATCAAAATCTTCCAAAAAGGGTCACCAATTGTAGTTTCTATGGAATAATTGGCCAGATATAATTTTCCCAAAAAATAAAGTTTTGTATTTTCCTTGAATTGAAAGAAAGGGGAATTTTGGAAAAGGGGAAAAGAAGCCCCCTATGGATAACACCAAATTAACATCATTCCCACTTTGCTCATTCTTTCGTCTGCCCATCCAACATGTGTTTCTCAGGTATTTATTCACATTATATATATATATATATATTAAATAATTTAGAGGTCACAATTAGTTAGTGCTATTATACAATGTTCGAGAAAAATGTAGAATTGGTCTCGACATTATAAAAGTAGCAAAAATAGTTCCTTAATTGTAAATTTAATTTTTTTCTTCTTCCAAAATCCTTAATATAGTCGAAAGTTTACATACTACGACTAATTTAGATGATACGTTCGGATTCAATATGATATGAACTTGACATGATAACGGACAAGTAGAGATTTTTTTAATTGAATAATGTCTCGAGTTTAAGAAGGTATTTGATTGAAGGTAAAAGCTCTTATATCGGAAAAGTGCGTGTTAAAATTTTAATAAAAATAATATGTGAAGATCTTATAAGCTGTTTTTGAACATGAAGGAATTCGCATTTTTATTCAAAATAAGATCTTATTTTGCAAATTATCTTTAATATTATCATTTAAAATTGTCAATTATCATTAGTAATATATTTGATAAACTTTATCATCTTATTTTTGACCAAACACGTTAAAACTTATTTAAAAAAATAAAATAAAATAAACTTAAGCAAACGTTGCCAGATTCTCTATCTTCGAATTACAACTCAAAAAAGCACTAGATACTCGTTGAGAAGATTTAAATGTCAATTTGCCCTTTCTTTTGGATAAATGTTGGACAATGTTTTGACTTTTGAGTTGGAATTTTTTATCCAAATGGGATATAATATGTTTTTTAATCATTTATCTTGGTTTTTTGAGTTTTTTACTGGGTCTTCAGGTTTCTAATCTGTATTGAGTTAAATTTAGGCATATCAACATCAATTAATTTGGTAGAAATCAAATAACTATAGGGTAATTCTACTATACACCGTTGTATTAATATACCGGTTTTTTTTACTGCGGTAACTTCTGTGTAAGGTAACTTTTTTGAGTTGGGCTGGGTTGCAATGGTTTTGGACCTTCCAACACTCATTTGACATCCTAAGTTAACATAGGCCCTATTTTGTTTGCATTTGATTTTGCTTGCATTTAATCATTGTAAATTAATCATGTATGTATGTATCAATCGAAATCAATGGAAATCAAATCGAAATCAATGTATGTAACATTAATATTTGTTAATCCTTGATTTTGTTGCATTTAATCATTGTAAATTAATCATGTATGTATGTATCAATCGAAATTAATGTATGTAACAATAATATTTGTTAATCCTTGATTTTGCTTGCATTTAATCATTGTAAATCAATCATGTATGTATGTATCAATCGAAATCAATGGAAATCAAATCGAAATCAACGTATGTAACAATAATATTTCTTAATCCTTGATTTTGCTTGCATTTAATCATTGTAAATCAATCATGTATGTATGTATCAATCGAAATCAATGGAAATCAAATCGAAATCAATGTATGTAACAATAATATTTGTTAATCCTTGATTTTGCTTGCATTTAACCATTGTAAATCAATCATGTATGTATGTATCAATCGAAATCAATGGAAATCAAATCGAAATCAATGTATGTAACAATAATATTTGTTAATCCTTGATTTTGCTTGCATTTAATCATTGTAAATCAATCACGTATGTATGTATCAATCGAAATCAATGGAAATCAAATCGAAATTAATGTATGTAACAATAATATTTGTTAATCATTGATTTTGCTTACATTTAATCATTGTAAATCAATCATGTATGTATGTATCAATCGAAATCAATGGAAATCAAATCGACATCAATGTATGTAACAATAATATTTGTTAATCCTTGATTTTGCTTGCATTTAATCATTGTAAATCAATCATGTATGTATGTATCAATCGAAATCAATGGAAATCAAATCGACATCAATTTATGTAACAATAATATTTGTTAATCCTTAATTTTGCTTGCATTTAATCATTGTAAATCAATCATGTATGTATGTATCAATCGAAATCAATGGAAATCAAATCGACATCAATTTATGTAACAATAATATTTGTTAATCCTTGATTTTGCTTGCATTTAATTATTGTAAATCAATCATGTATGTATGTATCAATCGAACTCAATGGAAATCAAATCGAAATCAATGTATGTAACAATAATATTTGTTAATCCTTGATTTTGCTTGCATTTAATCATTGTAAATCAATCATGTATGTATGTATCGAAATCAATGTATGTAACAATAATATTTGTTAATGGTTGATGCAATGGTTGTCGAATGATTAGTACACAAAACAAACAATCAAATGAGTTGATTACTTTGTGGTAATTCAAATAATGATAGACAATAGAGATACAATCATGGTATGAAGTGAATGCAATACAGAAGCAGGTTATGTGAAATTTTAATGATGAGATTCCATGACAAATATCCAAACATATTGAATATGGATTTCAAATGATTCGTAATAACGAGATGCATAATATAAAGATGTTCGATTGCGGTTTTATGGTTGCAGATTAATGCTATATACGATTAATGAAGAAGGTAGATTTAGACTACATTGTCAAAGCTCTTTTGGTTGTGGGGGGATTCTTAGTTTTTACTGCAGTAACTTCTCAAGGCAGGTAAAAAAGGTAAAAAGTAAATGAAGGGTCAGGATGCAATCAATCAAAATCTAATGACTGAAAACACCGGTGTATTAATACAACGGTGTACTATAGAAGGACCATAACTATAATATCATAATATATTTTTATACCACATATATTTGTTTCTACAAGTTGAGAACCGGAAAAAAGTTTTTACAAATATAGTGATGTAAAAATAATTTTTCCAAAACTTATGGATTTAAAACCTCTACAAGACAACGAAAAGAACAATTTCCTCTTCGAATCCTCTATCATAAAATCGCATATATACACAGTATGCATTTAAAATAGAAAATCTGAATTGATCTAAAGGTGTTATAAAAAAATAGCAAATAGATTTTGTTGATCTGCAACTTGATAAGTACAAGTTGGTTTCCATGCATGGTGTTTGAGCAGTGATCGATCATGCACACCACCATTCTTCAAATATATTAAGAATCTATCAAATATCTTTCAGAACAATTCTTTTTTTTCTTGTCCTTTAAGGAAAATAAAGGCCAATAACAAATCAATTCGGATCTCCGTCTTCATTTTACAATATTTCAATTTCATATTACATCCCATTAATGCACACAATACATACTTCTTTAATCTCGTATTTCTTTTTATCAGTGTATGTCATGTCATGTGATCATATCAGGTATAAAATGTCCCAAATGTTGAAATTATATTTTTAATTAAATCTTTTTTTTTAAATGATCTATTTTGAGATGGGACCTTGATAGTGATAAATACGAAATAAGATTATTAAAATATATATATGGACTTAAAAAGAAAAGATTTTGCATGGCCCACCTTCTATCCACCATGCACCCCCACCTTCTATATAAACTTCACAACAAGTTTTCTCCAACACCAAGAAAAAACTCATCTCTTTTCCAAAAACACTAATCATATCCACATATACACATCTAACCTACATTACTTCAGACATCATTCTCCGGTGAATAACTAGGGTTCCGCCGCGAACATGGAGGCGATCAAGAGACTAACGGAGGACAAACCGGTGGTGATATTCAGCAAGAGCACTTGTTGCATGTCCCACACCATCAAGACACTGATATGCAGCTTTGGAGCAAACCACGCAGTTTATGAGCTCGACGAACTGCCCAACGGGCAGCAGCTGGAGAAGGCGCTCGTGGCGGCATCAGGGCGGCGGCCGAGCTTTCCGGTGGTGTTCATCAACCAAGAACTGGTCGGCGGCGCCAATGAGGTGATGAGCCTCCATGTTAAAGGGGAGCTAGTCCCGCTGCTTAAGAAGGCTAAAGCTATCTGGGTTTAGATAGCATTTTGAAGAAGATTGATAACTTAGAAAAGAAAAGAGTATAGAAGCTCTATATATGAATACACAGTCATTAAACTTTTATGCATTTTGATGACTGATTTTCCATGTAATCTTTTTTTTTTTTATCTTCTTTTTCCCCATAATATAATAGAGTATGATACTCTATTTTCAATAGTTTATCGAAAAAAATGAATGTAAAGATAGAAGATGTCTCTCTTTAAGTACAAGTATAATCTATTATTTAATAGCATTTCATCTACTATTTCATTTTGTCAGTACATGAATATATGGACACATTAATGATGGCTGTCATTATTTGCAAATTGCACACTTTTGCCATATCCAATATTGGACAAATCAATATGGGCCAAGAAAAGAAGGCTGAAAAATGCAAAGCCTGACATGTATTATTTAAATTTTGAAATGACCAAAGCCAAAATTAAATAAGAAATAGGAAAAAAATTATTATTTATTCATTAATAAGAATTTATGCATAACATGATAATTTCTAAATCATATGGACATATTCATATGAATATAACATGTCTATATCTTCTTCATGTCGTTGGAAGTCCAACTTATGTGCTCTTTCTTCATAATGTATTAATCCAGGAAAATATTACCTAATGTCAACCTCAGATGGTCTCTCTCTCTCTCTCTCTCTCTCTCTCTCTCTCTCTCTCTCTCTCTCTCTCTCACACACACACACACACACACACAAACAAATTGAAAACAACCCCAGAAAGCATCCTGAGCCACACAGAAAGATGGGGTGGTGAAACCCCATGGTCCTGTTCTGAATCCCAAATTCAGAGCAGTAACAGCTTTTCCCTCCCATACAATGGCTACACCAACAGCAGCTCCACCTGCTTCATTCTCACTTTCGCTAACAACTCAAACCAGAAACCCAAGAATTCATCTTCTAAAACAGAGGATAAGAAAAACCAGCCGCCACAGTCATGGCGGCTTCCAGGTCCTAGCCGTGCAAGGTCCAAGCGGCAAGCCGGGCCAGAAAGCACCGCCCGGAGTCGATACAAGAATTCATTGGGAGAATGATGATGAAGGATGGATAGGAGGAACTAGCTCTGGGTCAACTGAGGAGCAGCCCAAAGACGAAGACGAATTGCTCGGCGAAAAATTCTCAGAATTGCTCAACAGTTCATCTGATTCATATTATCAGTACTGACTAACCTCAATCTTCATAGCTAATTAGTTTCTTGAATTTATGAGCATACCTTATTGCCTTCAAATTTTGCCTATTCAGATTTCTAGGAGTACCCACAAATGCTGATGTGGAGGAAATTAAAGCCGCCTATCGGAGATTATCAAAGGAATATCATCCAGACACAACTGTACTTCCTCTAAGAACAGCATCAGAGAAGTTCATGAAGTTAAGAGAAATTTATAATGTCCTAAGCGACGAAGAGCAGCGAAAGTTTTATGATTGGTCACTAGCTCAAGAGACAGCAAGCCAAGAAGCAGAGAAAATGAGGATGAGGCTGGAAGACCCGTACATGCAGGAGCTACGAAACTTTGAATCGATTCCAGACATGGTGGATCGATTAGGTGGGAGGAACATGGAACTCAATGATCAGGCAAAGCAAGCTCTCACTTTTGATATTTTGATCATTATATTCTCTATATGTTGTATAATATATGTAGTATACTTCAAAGAGCCTTATTAGTTCATTACAAAAACTTAGAATAAATCGTCTCCGATATCTCACTGTTCGGGCTTGGCAAAGAATTATCATCTAGTAAGAAAGTAACCTTGAATCACTCTTATCATGAAACAAAAAACATATGAAGCATATATTCAAACAGAACTTCTCAGAAATGAATTTATTCAACCATTTACCCAAAGTAATTTAACAGATCACAGGTATTCATATTTAGCATATAAGGGCTACTGATTTTAAACAAGACTGAGATGGAAACATGTATATTTAAACATCTGTCGAAAAAGTGAATGATAGACGGCTTACAAATCACACTGATCATCTGGGATGTTGGAAAGTAAAAGACTTCTCGTCTATGAAATCTTTCAAGATTGGATTATTCCGTTCATCATAAGCAGTCCTCCGCCAGTTCTCCACTGCTCCGTTTACAGTTGAATTCGCCATTTTTATCTCCTCATCAGTGAACTTGTGTTCTATTACTCCCAAAGGTCCAGGTTGCAGCACCCTCACGACTGTTTCTATGTCCTTCTCCAACTGCCTGTGAAAAGAAGAAACAACAAATCGCATAATTTTTGGACAACTATATCATCAGATTCATCAATTTATCAAGAGTTTGATATCATAACTTGTATCATTTTCAAGAAGAAATAGCCACTCTGGATCCCTGCATTGTATTAATTTTCGAGTAACGAGTATTTAACCAATAAGAAATCCCAAACTCAACACTATATTTCTTAACAAACAACTGATTTCAAAAGATGGAAAACCCTCTCTCTCATACCTAAATCTCAAACACTATTTTTTTTCTCCACAACGAAAGCTAGGGTTCAATTCCTCCCCACTATTGTTATAATAAGGAACTTTAAAAAACTTTGAAAAAAAAAAGGCAAAACTAAGAAGATTCCAACATTAGCGATTGGATTCATGAAACTCAGTATATAGTAAATTCGCAAAGGAACAGAAAATCTTATGTCTTTCTTAATTCCAAATCAATAAAAATCATCAAACAACTACCAGAAACTATGAGCGAAAGATAATTGCAAATTAATCGGAGAAATCAAAAGAAATTTCCTTCCTCTTGTTCACCCCTTTAAACTTCAATAGAATTGAAGTAACACAAAAAAAAGAGTTGAGAGAAGAAAACCTGAAGAGTCTCGAAAAGGGCAGCCTTGACAGGGAAAGCGACATATTCATACGAATTGCAGACAAAAACTTCGTACCAATTTACAGATTTTTGAGAGAGGAAGGAATTGGGGATTTTCTTTTTATTTTTCTTTTTTTAAAGACACTTCTCCCCTCCTAAACTGCAAAATTTTCAATTTACCGTCAGATTATTATTATTATTTTTTGAATTTTACCAATCTAATTATATAATAATTACAATTTGTCTTATTAGTTTATTTCCCTAAATTAAAGCTTTTGTATTTGTAGGTTTTTAATTTCTAATCTCAAAGTCTATCACTCACTTAGTTGCCTCGACAAATTTGCAAAGTTTGATTATTACAATATAAATATAAATATAACACTACTTTTAAAGTGTCGAAAGCATGAACAAATTGTTTATATATGTTTGAAACCTTTAATTAAAAATTCGAGGTGACCCATATCCTAAAACAATGTTAAATTCATAATTTACTTAATCAAGTTTGAAAAAACTCAGTTTTAAATTGCAATTTCATGATATTACTTTTTTTTTTCCCTTTATTCAATTAAGCATTCATATGTTATTACACACCATTTATAAAACATAATCAATATATACATAATATCCAATGAAAAATAAAACACAAATTGAAATATGATATGAAACGAAAGATCTAATGTTTGGAATCATTTTTGGTTTTGCCCCTATTTATTGGTGGTTTTGCCCCTATTTATTGGTACTTACTAATTTTATTTTGTACATTTTTTTTTTAAGTATCTCAAAAAACAATTTCAAATGTACATTTTTTTTTTAAGTATCTCAAAAAACAATTTCAAGAACAAAGTGGGTTCTCAGAAATCTGGAAACCCTTTTTGCTGAAAGCTTATTTGGGGACCATTTCTTGATTATTTGACAATGATTGATCAACCCCTCAAAGATGTATCAACCAACCAAACATGGACAATAAATAAGGTAGAAAGATGTTAGAACAAGATTTCTTCAAGATATAATAAAAACTGTCCAAGAAGTGATCAAAGAAACAGGCAAGGACACCAAACAAAACATAGCAAAACTTGAAGACTATAAAGCTGAAGATGAAGCAAAAGCACAAGAGTATTCCTATACACTAATACACCCTGTTATATTTACATGTAAGCAAGATCAAGAAACGGAATGGCGCCTTCGCTTCTGGAAGAGAAAGCGGCCCTCAGAGCCGGGCTTGACGTCTCTGATCCGAAACAAGGCATTGAGCTTGCTGAGTTTCTTGGTAAACGACTTGAATAGCCTGTTGGCTGGGTGGGACCTCACAAGCTCCTGTTTCATGGACACATGGTCTTTTTCGAGGTCAGTTAGCCTCATCCTCATTCTAGCAACTTCCAGCTTCAGTTCCCGGTTTTCCCTTCTCACTGATGCGTAGTTGTCGCGCGGTGAGATGCATCCGCTGCCTGCCCCGCTGCCCGAGCGCTGTGGGAACTGCCCGTTCATCGAGCCGAAGAGGAACTGGTTGTGGTTACCGACTCCGTTCATGGCGTTTCTTAGCCTGATTTGTTCGAAGTAGAGAACTTGGACCGCCATTTGCACTGGTAGACGCTCGTTCTGTGCTGCGTGGCTGCACGCTTCTTGCGATAGCTTTTGGCAGTCGATTGTCTTGCATAGCCTGTATCGTTCCGAGTCCTTCATGTTCGGATGAACCTGTTTTCGTCATTCAAGAATATGATCAAGATCATTAAAGCAAAGCCTGTTTCAACTGTC
The DNA here is from genome assembly GCA_946896805.1 of Scutellaria galericulata. Taxonomy (NCBI): domain Eukaryota; kingdom Viridiplantae; phylum Streptophyta; class Magnoliopsida; order Lamiales; family Lamiaceae; genus Scutellaria; species Scutellaria galericulata. Next base: position 1,461,910 of record OX335792.1, on the reverse strand, counting down.
TTATTGTTAGTTAGTTAGTTAGTTTACCTTGAGAAAGATGTCTACAGCTCGATATAATCCATCGTCGACCATACGAGCATGGTCCGGAAGCAACTCTGCGAGTGCTATAAGCTTTGATGGGGGCAAGTTTGGATCAAGTGCAACTTCTGCTAAGTAGTTGTCTAGCAGTTTTGAGACCTTGATGATTGAGCTTTGTTTGGGTGATCCAGGGCTGTCGAAGTCGTAATTCATCTCGTTTTCGTCTCTTAACTGATTATCATCCTCATCATCCTCATCAAGGTTCAAGAAAATGGAGAAAATCCTCAGAACTGAATCTGTGTCATACAAAGGGCTATGGTTGTTCCCATGTGGATTAGCAGGTACAAGAATGTCTTCAAGAATTGCTTGGTCCAACTGCAGGCCGATCCGACGCTCAAGATCCGATCTGCAAGAAGTCGACGCTGATGCAGATATCGCGGATTTAAGCAGGGTCGAAAGGAACGCCATTGGAACCGTACTTTTTCTTGATTGTGTGGGCAACAAACCGGTGATCAGTTCAACAGTGATCCTTTGCTTCTTCTGAAACTCAGCCTCGTTGATTCCTTTCACTAGCTGTGGATCTCTCACGACGAGGCCTTGAAGGGAATTCTGGGCATAGTTTATCAGAATTCTGCTGATCAAATCCTGTTTCAAGCCCTTAGTTTTGACAGCTGATAGAACCCTCTGGAAGAAATCAAGATTCAGCTTTGTGAGTGACTTTCCCCACCAATCTGTGGGCGTTTCCGAGTCCCCACCGTTGACGGGCTTTGAGGGGAAGTTATGGTCCAGCTTCGACAGTCCTGAGGTTAGCTGTTCTTTACACACGTTGTTAGCAATGGCGTTGATTATCCGGCTCACGAGGCTTATATCCTCTGAGGTAGGCAACAGGCTCTCACAATGGTGAAGCACAGATATCGAATTAGGTATGCTTGTTAGGACAGCGTCCTTGAGGAACGCCTCGGCCCTCGACTCCAGATTCTTGTCTGAAAACTCTTCGGTCATTTCAAGAAAATGTGCTGCGCAACGAAGCATTGCAACGTTTGACATTGTGATCTCGACGTTGACACCATAACAGAACTTTGCAGCCAGATCAAAGGCGTGCGATCCACCAGGTATAGTCGACAGATTCAGCCTCGACACCTTGGAATCCTTGGCTTCCAACAACTGTTTTCGTATTCTTCCACTTCTAGAAACTAATGGAAACTGCATAACACATATTCCAAGTTATGTCAATACATCAAGAAATCAAAGATTGTAGAATGTGAGCATTAATTACTCTTACTTTATGAAGAGCAAAAGTTGCTGCTCCGATTTCAACAGTTAGATCACTAGAAACATCGGATATTGGCCTGCAAAGCGAAATAGACCATATCAGAATCATCAATCCACAACCCACGAATCCAAAACGAAGAAAAATAATCCTACACATGCATTCCCATGATGGAATCAAGTGCACACAAAATCTTGAAATCTGTGGATAGAACCAGTCATGTTTCGCAACGAAGATAAACGAGCAAGAGGACTAGGAAAGACGAAAACAGTTGCTAGATTGAACTATAAGTCTACTTCAAGAGGAATGTGAGATGGGGCCATTGGACAACAAAGAAGCTGTGTTTGTTTCTTTTGTCCTGTTTAGACGAGAGCCCAAGGAATGGGGCCTCGACGCAGTATCAATCCGTGCAAATAGAGGAAACATATACATTATTGCTCACTAATAAGTATCAATTCTCAAGACAGATGCACATGTTTGTAATAAAAACATTACAAACTATACTGCATCATAGTACTGCTGTCTGATTAGTGATATCTAATTCTTTTCTTGTCAGATTCATGGCTTCTTGATCTCTCATATTTAATCCAACGAAGGATATGTAATGACCCCCCATTCTCCTCACCCCCCCCCCCACCCCACCCCCACCTACACACAGTCCATATAGGGCCAAATCACATAGAATAGGCTCCCTTTTGAGACTTCAATGAAAAAGCTTCAATCTTGTTCAAGTGGGATTTCTCTTTGTAATTTTTTTTTTTTAATATCAAGAACAGAAAAAACCCAATTTTCACATTCAAGAATCAAAATCAACTAAATAGGATTCATAATTCAGCGTTTCAATTTCATTTTCTCAAAAATAAAAAAATAAAAAAAATAAAAAAAGTAGAAAAACAGGATCCAAGAAAATGTATATATATAATATATCAAGCAACAAATGTACCTCCCAATCAACATGAAAATGGTATCTATTTTCAATAAAAATTGTTCTAAAAAAAAGAAAAGAAAGAAACTTTACCATTCATTAACATGTCTTGCACTTGAACTGGGACGAAAAGACCTTTTTCCTGAAATGCTTGGCTTTAGTTCAGAAACAGTAACAACACCCATTTTCCCAACAAGAAAAAAGCTTCAAAATTTCAGCTTTATTTCTTGAAGTTGAATAAGAATGATGTTGTTGACTTGTTTGAGAACTAGTACAGAATCCTGTTCAAGTTGTCCTAAGGATTTGGCATGGCTCATCACACACTCAATGTGTGTGAACTGCGTGTGTTTTTTGAGTGCTTAAAACAGCAATTAAAGGAAAGAAGAATAAGGAGAGAGCAAGGAGGGAGTTTTATCAGTCACATAATCACACGAACTCATGCAAGATTAAAGATTTCTGAAAGCCACTTTGAATAATAAAAAGAGGGTTTTAATTAAAAAGTCAAGAATGTGTTAGCATTGGTGTCACCTTTTCGGTGAAAGGTGGGGAGTGACTGAAAAAAAAAAAAAAAAAACTTTTTCATTGTTTCTTTAAGGAAAAAGAAAAGGTTAAATGTGAAATGGAATGGTTTAATTTACAATTTTTCTTTTCAACTTTCTAAACATAATATTGTGTCATATTTGAATTTTTGACATTTTAATTACTGTCGAAATTTTGACTTACAAACGTACATAAGAGAGAAATTGTAAAGTGTTAAATGTCAAAATTTATATTTCAAAAGTTTCAAAGTAAAGAATTGATGTTTGCATCCCTATTATTATTATTGTTGGAAAATATATGGTTAGGTGTATTGAAAAGATGCACAATTATGGGGTTAAGTCGAGGCAAGAGCTAGACTCTTTCTCCGTAAGACGATATTGCCCCGTATCCAAGTGCTCACGGTTAACGGCAATCGTCCCCAAGATACAACGATTTCGAGCTTAAGGATTACAGCATAATAACCCAAAAGCTATCAGCGAACTTACTCGATACTCGGGACTTTCTTAATGACGACTATTGGAAAGAATGCTAATGATTTCTACGTTGAATGAACTCTAAATGAATTTCAGAATGAAGAAATGAAATGAGGGTGTCTCCTATTTATAGGAATAAGAAGATGTGTCCTTTTGTTCAAGGGATACCACCATTTGACCCAAGAGGTATGTTCACACCTCTTCACAAGGAACAAACCATTTGGACCCAAAGATCACACCATTTGGTCACACCCTGGTGTGTTCACACCTCTTCACAAGGGACAAACCATTTGGACAAAAGGATCACACCATTTGGCCACACCACTTGGTCGCACCTCTTCGCACTTAACTTGGTCTGAACCCAGTCCGACCCGACCCGGCCCGTGACCCGACCCAGTCCGGTCCGAACCCAACCCGGATGCCACGTGCGGTTCGAATGGTGCGTGTATGCTTAGCCAACTCGGTCCAAAAAATGACACTAGATTCCACCATAAGAGAGCACACATGATTATCTCTTATACATGTGCTCCTATTAATAAAATGAACATTTTTCCACCAATTTTCCAATGTGAGACAACATTCTTCTTTCTCCCATTTTCCTTCACAAGAGTATCCAAGTTGCCAACTTTGTGTATTAATTTCTCATTCACCCGAAATTGGAAATTCTAAAGTGAATATACTACATTCATCTACATGAAACGTAGATTCCGATTTAGCAACTTATTTCCATTTATTTAAAATGAAATCAACATAAAAAATTGATCAAAAATTGGTCAAAACCAACATTCTCTTTCAATTTCCAACAATTATTATTATTATTATTAATCCACTGAATTTTGTTGTTTGAAAAATCAGAGGAATCCTCAAGGGTGTGGTGCTTTTGGGGTATGTAATCATGGCAGGTGAAAGCTACCACTTGTAAAGATTAATTAGTTTAAAATTAAATTATGGAGATTGTGTTTAAAGCTAATTAAAGTGGAAGGCAAAAATGAGTTGGATTACGTACTAATTATTACATTTTCATTAAATTATGGTAACATGTCGGGGACCATTGCCAATCACCATCTTAATATATATATATATATATATATATATATATATATATATATATATATCTCACTAACTTTTTTCTTCCATAATAAATCTTCTTTCTTTCATGCAGTTTAATTTATTAAATCATACACAATGCACATATAAGATCTTTATTATTTTATGAGTATTTATTAGGTATATATTGGTATTATTAGAATTTAATTATGGTCCAATTAAATCAATCTTGGTGTCTTGAATTGATCATATTAATCAACCGTTACATATCTTGTACAAGTTATACCAAATGAAATGGATTGTATATATTTATGTAGTTTATAGTGGTAGAAATTTATAAAAAAAAAAAATAAATAAATAAAGAAGAAAACAAACAACTGGTAGTATTAATTCCTTGTGTCTTCCATAAGAACTTCGAATAAAGTAACAATATTTATTTGGATTTATTCCAAATAACATGCATGTAGTACTTGCAAAAATTATATTTTAATGGGATTATTGATGCGTTAGATAATGTAAAATGGTACTATCTCATTAATTTGTATTAATACACTTTATATATGTATTTGTTAGCTTAATTTAGACATGATAATGAATTTTTTTTTAATTAATAATTTAAATTGATCATTCCATGGAATTCGAAATTTAAAACCTTTACATTTTCCAACGATTTAATTTTATAAGAATTGAACTTTTATCCTAAATTCTCTGTTTCAGAAGTAATGAAATCATTTAACACATTTGATATGAACTATCATATTTAAATTCGAATGGTTGGTTTATATTAGATGGATTCATCTAACCTAAACCGATTCGAAGAACTTTTTTTTTTTGGATGAAATAGAATTTTGTATGTCATACTTTTAAACTATAACTTTGATCGAGCTACATACATGCCGTGATTTAGTAGACCAAGAGTAATTTTTATAATTTAAAACATTGTTATATATATATATATATATATATATATATATATATATATATATATTATTGTTTTGAACTATAGTGGACTTAGAAAAGTGTGTATATATATAGAAATGTATAATGACAATTATAATTGCATTTGTTTGTCCTACAACCTTGGATGCAGTGAAAAATAAAGCACAATAATAAGGCCATTTTCTTGGATCAACTGAAAACATAATTTATGTAAAGCTGTTATGAAAATTACACCAAAATCTCTCATATTTAATTTCATATTAAAACACTGTTCAAATTCTTGAAGTTAGTTAAATATGATGTTTTTTCTTTCTGCAGCATATCACTGAATGCACTTGAGTTCTGCACATAATTCAGCATAGCCTGGGTGTAAGAATCTTCATTGTCAGCAAAAAAAAAAATAGTAGTTATATATGTGCATATATATTTGGGAGAAAATATATACATATATCATATATGGATAAATAAATAAATAAATATATATATATGAATGTGTTGGAGATGGGCCATTGATATGAGCATGCTTCATTCATAATAAAGGACACATATATGATGATTCTTTAGACTATAAGAAAGGTGGTATGTATAAAGATGAATTGCAGCTGAGCTAATGATAACAACCAAATGTATACATGTAATATCCTATCTCATTACTAACTCTTTAATCCTCATTTTGACAACTAATTCCCTTTTAAATCATAGCTCTTAGGTTGGCCAAAACAATAACCCCAACTCATTAAATGATTTCCTAAGATGGATTGATGCTTAAATCAGTTCATACTTAATAATTTTTAGGTCAAAATCTAATTTCTATACGTGCATTTGACGACAGTATATCCGTCCCAGCAATCTAATCGTGATAAATAATAGATTGATTAATGTATTTGTTCTATATCATATAATCGTGATAGATAATAGTTTGATTAATGAATTTGTTCTATGTCAAATTCGAGCAGCAACTGAATTGTCCCGAACCAAATTAAAATAAACAAAGATATAGTAATTTTTTGTCTTTGATGTTTTAGTAATTTCATAAGTAAAAAGGGTAAATCAGCATTTACCCTAATCAAATCAAAAGAAACCTCTAGTTTATAGACATTAGGCTTATTCCCTAGTCAAGAAATAGTTGCAAGAAAACAACAAAGAGGAAGATAATTAAAACAACATTTACAAATACTTTTCTATACAATCATTGTTTTAAAAAAAAAAAAAACAATAATAATATTGATAGGTTTTTGGAGTTAAAACTAATGGAGTAATGATGGTTGAAGCCACTCTGAAATAGTAGAGGAGTGAGGTTGTAATGATGTTTCAATAGTTGTGATTAATTTGTTTTGGATACATAAATGACAGCAAAAAAAGGTTATTAACAAATTAAAGCACTTTGACAGCCAAAGTATCCTACATTAGTGGATGGAATCATATCAGGCTATTTGCATTCTGGCCCATCTTTTTTTTTTTTTTTTTTTTGTATTATTTTGGGGTTGTTTAGGAATTAGGACCACATTTGCAGGCTTTTCTTGCAACACCAATTTAACACATTTAACTAATTGGACTAGAACTTTGTCTGATTAAATCATAAATTATAATCCATTAAACAAAAATTGATTAGTGAAAAATGGATTTTGGTTGAGTATAAATTTGTCTCGAAAATTTTATATTTATAAGGTGATTTTCACTTTTCATATCTCATGAGTATATTTTTGTAAGATGGAATCCGATAATTTACAACTCAAATCATTTTTCAAAGAATTTATATTTATTTTATTAATTATGGATTGTGAATTAATTTTTAATTCACAAAATTAGATTTACAAAAACATCACACTAAAATTTTATTATTTGTAAAAAAGGGAAATTTTGAACTCGTGATGTATCAGTACCGAAGACATGTGAGCCCACCTTTAAATTCCTTGTAAATGTTGCATCTCATCGTTATTTTATACAGTATAGTCATAGTAATAAACATTTTCCACTTTCTTAAAATAATTCAAATAAAAAAATATTATAGTTTTTAAGTTACTAACATATGATTGGTATGATGGAATGGGGTGGGAATAGAATCATCATTCTTACCTTCATTCATATTTCTTTGATTTGTATGTTTAATAAGTGGGAATGGTGATTCCCGCATAAATTGGTATTACAGGAATAATCATTCTTTCCTACCCCCATGGTATTATGTATTCCTGTCTTGAAGAAAATGAACGTTTTTTTTTTTATAAATTTTGACAATTATCATTATTTATTTTATATTTTCAAAAATTAACTTCCTAAAGTTAAATTATTATATAAAATTTCGTAAATAATATTAAATTATTTATAAAAAATATAAAATAATAACTAATAATTTAAAATAAAATAAAATATAAAAAATAGCAAAAAAATTATATACATAAATAGTATAAAAATAATTAATAAATATAAAATCTTAAAAACATAATAACATAATATGAATATAATTTTAATAATACAAATAATTTTAGTTCTATATATGATTTACTATATATATATATATATATATATATATTTATAAATACATATGAATAAGATAAATGAATATTAGTATAGATAATAGGTTATTTAAAAAATATAAATAAATTGTAACTAAAATATTTTTTTAGAATATAAAATAAGATATTAAGATTTTAATAATATAAAATCATATAGAATAATTAATAAAAAAATATGAAAAATATATTATTATTATTATTTAACTACTTTAATAATATGTAAATAATACAAAAATAGTAAAATAATAATAAAATTAAAAAATATAATATATAAATATAATATATCTTAATATTAGTACAATGATTAATTTTCTGTAAAAAAAAATTATTTTTAAATTTAAATGCCAAATATTTTAAATTTGAGTGATGTATTGAATATGAATATTAAATAAAATTATAGTGGAAGGTAATTTGGTCAAATAAAGATTAATTTAATATTATACATTTTATTTATAGTTATCAATTATAAAATATAATTATAATGATTATTTCATTCATTTCCTATTCCTTTGTGATGTCAATCACAAGAATCAGTATTTTATACCATTCATTTCCCATCACCATTCCATTCTTGAGTTCATTCCATTCCCACCTAATTCCATTCCATCATACCAATCATGTCGTAAAAGTTTAGTATATATCTTCCATGAATTGAGATAGCCAGTTAAAATGTCCTATATATTTTAAAAAACAACCGTTTATTTTTAAAATTTATACATTTTTTTAATAAAACTACTAAGTTTACTAACTTATGGCCTTATAATTGTGGGAAATTACTACTTTTTTTATACTGATAAATTGGTTGTTTTCCATGCCAAATATCTCCAGTGAAAATTAATTTTACAAGTTACATTATTGTAATGTTTTAAAAGAACACAAAAACTTGCGTGATACGGTATCACGGATAGTTTTTGTGAGACGAATCATTGTTACCCATAAATCAAACTCATATTCATTAATATATATGTGAATTGTGAAGTGTGGGTTGTGGGTCAACCCGTCTCACGTAACATGATCCATGAGACAGTTCCACATAAAACTCACTCTTCAGAGAAATGATCATATACATATGTAAAAGTCCTACTTGATATGTAAATTATAAAAATATTTTTACATGTAACTGGTTTGTTAAAATAATCATACATTTTATGTTAATTTATTCAGCACCTAATTTATAAACACAAAAATTCTTATGAAACAATATTGCCAATATAATTTTGTGAAACTGAGTTCACTATCCATAAACCAAACTCATTTTCATCATGTGGTGATAAATTTTTAATTGTCAATGAGATTTTATAAGGGGTGGGACTATTCAGACTCAAACTTTTCTAAACACACCCCAATTTTTTTTATTTTTCAATTAAATAAATTAAAAAATAATAAAAATCCAATTTTACCCTTACGAATTAAAAAAAAAAAAAGTGTTCGACCACCAAAAGTTGAGCACGCTATAGCGTGTTTGACCACCAAAATTGAACGCAACTATCAGAATTAATACATTGTGTTCGATCATCAGGTGTCGAACACATTATAGCGCGTTCAACTTTGGTGGTCGAACACGCTATAGAGCGTTCAACGCCTAGTGGTCGAACACATTTATTTTTTTAAAAATCCATTTCGTTCAACTTTGATGATCGAACACACTATAGCGCGTTCAACTTTGATGGTCGAACACTTTTTTTTTTTTAATTCATAAGGGTAAAATTAGATTTTTATTATTTTTTAATTTATTTAATTGAAAAATAAAAAAATTGGGGTGTACTTAGAAAAGTTTGGGGTGTGAATAGTCCTAGCCTTTTATAAATTAAAAAAAAAAAAAATCACACTATCCCTAAATTTAATCAAATACAAATTTATGGACTAAAGGGTCATTCCGAATCCCAAATTCTTTACTTAAATATCTTTACACTCAATGTTAATTGAGTCACAGACTCAATAGATTCAAAAATCTATTTGGGCCTGCAATTCAGTTCATATGTTAGCCTCATAGGCTTGGGGATTGGGCCATTTCATAGCTTTGGTTTGAGCCTAAAGATTAATACGGGCCATCTGGGCTAGATTGAGAGTAACAGAGAGAAAAACAACAGTTAAATGAAGCGGTTCAATAACTTCCAAAGTGAATTACATACCATATCAAAAGTCTTCTAACAATAGAAAAATGTATGTCCAATAAGTAGGTTTTACAGTGGTCTGATGACTAGATAAATGTTGGTAAAGCAATTAATAATTTCACACATATACATCACATGGAACGGTGAACTTCACCGTCTTTATTTCTGCTCGTATTCATACTCGTACCTGACCTTCGACTCAACAACTACACCTCGTATGTTTCTGCTAGGATCGGCTTCAGATCCTGCAATATCATTCACCCTGCACATCTTCAAATGATTAAGTGGTAAAACAATCGTATAATAACCAAAAAACAAAAAGGGTTTACTCGACTATGTGATGTCAGCTATATGGATCATATATCGCAATGATGTTCAGTTATGACATAAATCAAATTTCATGTATTAGTACCTGGCATTTCAGTGTAAGATGAAGCTGGACTGTATTTCAGAGTTGCTATTGGATGATCGAATTTGCACGTTCGTCCGAACTTGCACTGACCTCTCTGCAGGTAAAAGGAACAGGCCTGCACCCCCTGTTCATCAGAAACGACGTAAAAGAATGTACGTTAAATTATGTTTCAAGAAACAATCAAGGTTCGATATTAGAAACAAATAGTTTAGAAATTACATGCAAAGAGAATTTGAAGGTTAAGTTCTTGAATAGTTGATACGTATTTCACTTTAAAACAATCATTTTCATGATAAATCTATTTTTTGCCTCAACAGTTATTTGTACATATCATAAATCAAAATATATGTATTATTTTGCTAATAAATCATAACTAAATATGTGATCAGGTAAATTGTTTATACTTTATTGGGAAAACACTAATATGAATCAAACTAGCCTCATGCACACAAGCATTGCCTCTTTTTTGGTAGTTTTTATATAATTTAATACATTTATTTTCAGACAACATTCATTTCATTGTATCTACTTTCTAGAAATAACACATCAGCATCATAAGCAATAATAGAAACATAAATATAACAGCCCAACATTTAGAAAAGGACAATGCCAACAAGAAGCGATAATAACATTATGCTACCCCTCAATTAATAAAATTAACAAACAAAATACTAAAGTACAATGTTGGCAACTTAACGCACTAGATTCAGTAGCAAATTCCATATACGTCCTTCATTTACTAAAACTGAGAGTATAAAATATGGCTAAGTATTTAGAAATATGCAACTAAATTATGAGTGTTTTGCAGGAAGAACAGAGTATAATGCAGCATTTGACAAACTGACCATGAAATACAGCAAAGCAGACGTTTACATAAGATCCTACGTCAAAGTCTATTGGTAATTCTAGGTTTTGTCCACATAATATTTCACAAAACTAAGACTATATCGTAGAACTAAACCATGTCTGAGTACTAACATATACAAATTGCACTAGCTTTTGATCACTTGAGTTGAAGAAATAGCATTGATTGACCACAGTACAAGAATCATAAAGAAAATGTTAAATCTAAATCAGAGCAGATATACAAGTCCAATAATTCCATGTTTTTTGAACACAACGGAATTCACAAATAATATTAAAAGAAAACAAAAACGAGGATTAGAGCATACCGGACGTAGAGGGAGTCCCAAGGGACTAAGAGCGCAATTAGACTTGGATACAACCCAATCTGGTGGATGGTTATACCTACAAGATGATCCGTATTTACAGTCTCCTGTTCTCATGTAGTACTTGCACTCAGGCTGGCCGGGTCTTTCCGGAAACTTCTGTTCCTTTGTTATACTACTTGAAGGGCCAGCAGACGAGGGTAACTGCGAATAATGGCCCGTAAAGGCTGGTCCAGAAGAACCTAGCTGTGATAGTCCATATACAGAAGATGCTCCAGCCGAGGGTTGAGCACCGGGCGAGGGTGCAGGGCTAACAGGTCCCTGCATCACACGAACCAACCAACAATATCAACCATTAGCAGCACTACACATGGATATGGTTACAAGAATTGTTCCTATTATCAATGTAATTTCAAAAGCACAGATTAAAGAAAGAGTTAAGCCAACTTTAAAATCATGTCAATTTGACACACAAGTGGACATTGGACATTTAGGGCTCCAATTGTTGACATAAAGCTCGAAATGTGTGCCCCCATCCTACTCACCAACAACATATTTCGAGCTCCACTAAGATAGAGACACACATTTCGGGCTCCTTGTCAGCAAATGAAGTCTAAAGTTCATGTTGTAAATGAAAATCGACATAAAGGGTCCTCAAATTGCCAAGAAAGGGAATAAGAAGACCTACTGAGTACGGATTCCAATTTTGAATGGAAACAACTCCTGGGAGCAGCATGGGACCATACGCACCAGCGACATACGATCCAGGCAACAAAGGAGGCCTTGCTACCCTATAGCTGGTTGTCGTGCTGTCATATTGCTCAGGAGAAGGAGAAGAAAGAGACTGCACTGTCGGATAAAATGGACGTGCAGATGCTGACACAGGTGCACCATCTGGTTGAGGGTGATCGAATTTACAGGTGATACCAAATTTGCATTGCCCCGTTTTCAAATAATAGGAGCACTCTTTCTCACCCTGTCACAAACGAAGCTAGCATGAAACATCAAAGAACAATGACTACATGCACACAGACATCCAAGAATGATTACCGGTCGTAATGGATATCCATAAACATTTAGAGGTGCATTGGTCGACGAGCCACCAGCATTTTTCGGATGGTTGAACTTGCACGACGCGCCAAATTTACATGTCCCTGTTCTTAAATAGTACTGCACATTTAGGGAAAACGAATCAATGGCATACAACGTTAACTTGATAATTAGGCAATCCAAAAACATTCAACAAACAGAGTACCTGACATGGAGGCTCCCCTCCTCGCTCCGGATACTCTCCGCCTCCCAACTGCACGAAAATTCCAAATCGGCGACCGATAAAACCAACATTGTTAACAATTCCAAACACTTGGAACAACGATTTAGTTAGACAGAAATCCTAAATCAAAATATGCTACACAACAATCCCTTAAAATCCGAAAAATGCAGAACAAGATCGCCCCAGATCGTTACAACTACCGACAATGCTGAATAAAATCCAAAGCCATTAATGTAGATGATGAGAATCCTTAGAAAGCAATGTAATAAAGAATGATTGGCTTACAGAGGTGGTGCGATCAGGAGGGTGATTGTAACGGCACTTGGCGCCGTAAGCACACGACCCGGTTCGGATATAGTAGGCGCAGTCCGGTTGACCCGGTCTCTCCGGGTACAATTCTCGGTCCCACAAACTTAACCCACGCATAGATTCTACGTCACAAACACATTATCAACAAACCATTCAGTATCACTAAAACCCTAGAAAAATCACAATGCAGGATAGGAGAAATAATTGAACGAAACCCGAAATTGGAATCCGAACCGACCTTCCAAACCCGGTTCCTGGGCCCACTCCACCTGCTGCTGGCTCCCGTACAACGCCATTAGAGGCGCTCGCGGCTTCACTGTTACTACACGCCCTGAAAAGGGCAAAGATACCAAAGAATCAACTTCTGCACACGACGTGTTTATTCCTTCTCATCGGAGAATTTAATGATTCTGTAAGAGAGAGAGGGGGGAGGAGATTTCGCTTGCGAGAACAGTGAGATTTGAGAGACTGTTTTTCCTTTTCCCTTTTTCTTTTTAAATAAAAAAATCTTCTTCTTGTATTTGTACAGTGTCTGGATTCTTGAATTAAGTCTAGTAGTGTTCGTTCGTACGGTCTGGTATTTAAGCCTTCTCTCTCTCTCTCTCTTCTTTGTCAAAGCTGCTTTCACTTTTTCTCTTCTCTCTCTCATCATTCAAGGAGTTTAGTTTCTCTCTCTAGAGTTTGGTACGCGTACCCGCCAAAGTGTGTGAAGCAAAAGCGGGTTAAGCATTAAATGAAAAGTTGCTTCTGGGAATGGGCATTTTCTTTTCTCTTATTATTATTCTTTTTTCCTTATAACGGGGTTTAAGGTATCACTGCCGTAACCGACACTCGCTTTTCCCCTTCCCTATTTACCTTTTTGCCCCTTGTAATTAAATTTAGGATTTTCTCCTTTTCCTTACCATTTTTAAATGTTCTAATTTTGTTTTTTAGTAGGAAGAGATGAATATAACTCCCCAATCCGACCGCAGGTTCCTCAGTCGAATGAGACGTAAATTGAGGGATGTATTTGAATGACAGACATCTATGGAAGAGAGTCATATATCAGAGAATTTTTCCTCACATCACCACAAACCTTATCAACTCGGCTATGCTCATAGGGTAAATTTTGTTTTTTTTTTCAATTACATATGAACTGCCTTACAAATAAATAAATGAGTAGGTTTGAACTCGAGTGTAGGAATAGACTAAATATATATATATATATATATATATATATATATATATATATAACTTAAATGGTTCACAAGCTAACAAACCAAACTTGAGTTCGGATTAATATAGATTCGAGCTCGTAATCGAACGCTAGCTCTAACTTGTTTTTTGTAATTGATCTTGAACGAGGTTTTTTCAGTGGAGATCTGAAAAGCATATTCAAAATGTCACTAAATAAGTTTAATTAATAAATACAAAATCTATGTATTGGGTGTATGTTAAAGAAATTTATAATTTTCGTGTTCCATAATAAATTATAAAATCTTTTCAAAATAATAATAAATATAAAATAAGAAGTATATTTAAAAATTGTTTACAAAAGTACATAGGAAAAGTAGAAGTATATTTAAAAATTGTTTACAAAAGTACATAGGAATAGATCAAACAAATATATATATATAAAAAAAAATTGGGTGTATTTAATTCTGATATACCAAAATATATGTCGGCATCACACTCAATACAAACTTTTTGAAAAAAAACAAAAAACATTCAATACTCTATTTATATTTTGGTATAAAATAATTTAAATATAGAATGTTCATAATGTGATTCGATTGGCTTTCTTGAACTACAAACCCGAATGTCGAATTAACTTTTCTTCATTATTGTAATACCTATTGAAAATGTTCTTGGAATGAGGTTAATAGAACTTTGTCCTATAAGTTTATTTTCGCAAAATGATTTTATTTAAATTTGTTTTTATTTTAAATATTATAAGAGTCTATTTATATAGGTGGATTTGATAAGGAGATGCTCGAAATTCATAGTAGCAAATCCATCAATGATATTTGTATAAATGTCGATTTGAAATTCATCATTTTCATTTTGAATTAATTTTTTAGTCGTTTGAGTGGATTTCAAATTCATTCATTTTAAATTATAAATTTCAAAGCACTCTATTCAAACGCAACAAAGATCATGTAAATTAAATAATTTGATCAGTTAAAACCAATCAGATCAATTTGTTTGTCTCTTAGCAATTGAATAGTTTAAATTTTGATTAATCTATTTTATTTAATTCAACCAAGTTTTTTGTTTGTGTTTTCAAGGGCAATTCAAATAGATTCATTGTTAGATAACTCAATTTAGCCGGTTGAGTTGACTAACCGGAATCAAATAAAAAAGACTAGGATTCAAGGAACTATTGGAAATGGCTAAACCGACTAGGAGGACTCTCAAATTTTTAAAACGATATATCTAACCTTTTCAAGATATGTTATTTTTAACACTGAAACGTAGTATTAATCATGTGATTTGGATTGTATTTGGTTATTTAATCCTCAAAAAGGCACAACTTATATTACCGAATATAAACATAAATGTTTAAACTCCACTATATTTCACTTTTCAATGTATCATTCAGACAATATTTTTAAAACTACTTTAAAACTACGTAGTTTTGCTGATAGTTTTAATTAATTAAATTAAAATATGAGACATTGATGTTGTATGTAAAAAAAAAAAAAAAAAAAAGTAGGATAGATGAGTTGATTTGGAAGTTGAGAGATGTTTGGAGGAGATCCAATGATAATAAGAGTGTTGGAGATGATACAGAGGAATTTGGGAATTTGTAAAATGTTTGTTTCCTAGTTTGGTGCTCAGTACCTTTGTCTCTTTGCTATCTGTCTTTACTCTCTATTGCTTCCTCAGTCTTCAAAGTTGAGAGAGTAGGTGTATTCATTGGCTGGTGGGTAATAAATGCTCTTTTTTTTTCTTTTTTTCTTTTTTATAATTATCAATATATATTTAAATTTAATTTAATTATATTACTTATATATGGGTGTCACAATTAATAGGTGTTTATAAAAATAGTACTCCATGAAAGTGTATGTAGGGGTAATACTCCATATTTACTCCATGTGAAATGATTGTTAAAAAAAAAAAAGGAGTGTATTAACATAGGGGACTAATTTCAAAATTTGTAATTTAGTACATTAAATTTAGCAATATATACCACAATTTTAACACACTATTATAATTAAATTTATGATTGTTTTTCTAACGATTTGAGTTATCTTGTCCAACTGGATAATTAGGTCAGATACCACATCACAAATCATGCAATTTTGAAAAATGAAGTAATATTTTGATCTTTCATCTAAACGATACTGTTTTTAGGTAAGTTTAAAATAAAACTCTCATCATTGAATTCATATTCAACCAGAACAACATCATTTTGATGAAAATCAATATTCTATTTATCAAAATTATGTGAGTTATTATATGGCATCTGACATAACTAGTAGTTGTATATATGGGACTTTAGATACTTGAAAAATACTATTGTGATTTGAATTGTAGATGAATTAAAGTTGTGATTAATTTTTTTAATTGAATAGTTATGATTAAAATGCAAGTTAATAAAAAGTTGTGACTGGTTTTTACAATTAGATCTATAATAAATACTGAATATCACACATTTAATGGTACAATTCATTAAGATGTGATGTAAACTGTAGGGGTATGGTGGAATCTTGCTTTTCTTCCAAGTCAATGGGCCAATAACTCAGAGAGTCAATTAAAATTTTGTTCAATATTTAATGTCTTTGATGATGACATTATAATATATGCCACATTTCACAAAAAGTTAAAGTCTTTGTTAAATTCGATTTAGCTCATTCATATTCAATCCATTAAAAATCTACTTTCTCCTTTTACATTGAATCGTGTGATTTGCTTCTTGCCTTCGAGCTAATCCGACGTGTACAATAATTGTGTATCAAGCAAGATTAATATAGGAAATTCAATCATGTGTCGCTGCTATTCACCTCTTCATATATTTCTTATCCACAATTAATAAATTTAAGTGCTTCGAAAAACTATAAATAATATGAAACAACAACAAAATATAATTTTTAAACCCCCTTTACTATTAACAACTTGATTTTAACGATTGATTACGTCAACCATTATCTTTAATATTAATTTGTTTTGTACACCAAAGTATCTTAGTTGGAAACGCCACAAAAACATATACAACCATACATCCAAAAGTAAGTTTATAATATGTTATTTTATCGTAACATCAAAAGGAAAAAAAAAAACTTACAATTGTTATAAATTTATTTAATGCACTTTTTTACGAATCCACTAACAATCCTAATTAATATACTTATGACTTATGTATTACATCATAAAAGTAAGAAATATACAACATTCTAAGAATTTTACTTAATAATTGTCTGTGTTAACATAGATAATTTGGTCTTACGGAAATAGAATTCAATTACTATCCATAATTTATATATATATATATATATATATATATATATTTTTTTTTCTCATTGTGTTTCAACTTTACATTTATTTTCTAACATATATGATCGTTTATTTTGTTAACCAATTATAGTCTTATAAATCGAACATCAAACTATCATTGATTGAGTCGTAAATCATAATATGGACACTATGTAAAGATATCGATGGAATCTATATCAAATTCATTTATTTTGATGAATTAAACATAAAAAAGATATTGGACCTATATTTGTCACGAAGATATTATTGAAACCACGTGGCAGTATGGTCACACGCTTTTGCCCTAAAATGCAACCCGACCCGTGTTAGACAACTTTTACCCGGATCCGATTTTCATTCTAAAAGCGCTACTTAGGACAACGATTTTTGTGAAAAGGGAAAATAAGAAGCGCAGTAGCTGTGTCGAATAAAAGATTCCCATTCGCGCGTTTATCCAAATCTTCCAAACTCAGCCGCTAGCACGATGAGCAGTTTAACGGCGAGCTTCACTGCTCGATTCTCCTCTTCCTCCGACGCGTATTTTCCGGCACGAGGACGCTTTTCACGGCGTTCGTTTTCCGTTCAACCTCCAGTTCACCGCCGGCGTTCGGGAAGATTAGTGTGCATGGCGGTAATTACTAGTATTAAAATCAAATTAATAGTTTAGTCCGTGTTAAGAAGATAGGGTTGGAGAGCTCGGGAATTTTATGTATTTTTCTTTTTTTCTGTTGCGATTATTTCTGTTATTGTTATACTGATGTTGTTTTTGGTGGAAAATGTAGGAACCTCATTTAATTACGAAATTGGAGTCCTCCGAGAAAAGGTGGAAGGAATTATCGGTATGAATTGGACTGTGTTTGAACGATTTGGAGTGTTTTAATAGCATTTCTTGCTTTTGATTTTGATTAACTCGTCATTCTTTTTTCGTTTTTGGTACAAATTTCAGGGTTTCCTGATACTATTTTTGTATTGTCATTGTAGAATTTATTTCGTATTCTATGAAATATGTTGGTTAGAGCTTGTGGAGCAAATTTTTATTGCATACATGTTGTCTGGTACAGTTACTTTGAGATAGTCATGGACTATATGCGACTACCATATAAATAAGACTCGAGCTGAAGCATTTCTTGATTTTATTTCTTTGCTCGGTCATCGTGAAAATTATTATGAATACAGTGATTACTTAGAAAAAAAATTTACACCTGGAAACAATTGTGAGTCTTATTAATTAGTTTGGACAATGGAGTGGTAGTATATTTTGTTGAAGTTGTTGTTCTGTAAATCTACTTGAGTTTTCTGCTTAAATTCTTTGAGGATCCAAATGTAGCATATGTGGTTTGTGTCTTTGCCTTGCGAGAATCATTTTAGTATGGTCCCTGAGGTTTTACTAGTTTGTTGTGCTGGAGTTGGTCATACGACCCATGAGAAGAAATACCAAAGAAATCATAATAGTAGGTTGCAATAGTAATGAGGTAGATGGTGTGCTTCTATTTTCTTTCCAAGTTTCTGAGATATCATCTGCTTTACTTTGCCTTGTTTGATGAAGTGTGATTTAGGTCTTGTACCGGTGTTTTTTAGTCCTGGACTAGATTATTGTAATTACTTGACTGCGAATATAAAAGATATGTTAATACTAGAAAATGTAGTGTTGGTAGGTAAAGATTGATGATTGAATCAGGATGAAAGGCCCAAGTTGAGATCATCTTTAGTGAAAAAAGCATTTTGGGATTTTGCATTCCTGGAGACCAAGAGGCATAACCTTGCAGCTTCACCCGATGTGGTGAAATAGGCGCTTACATGTTTATGATCATTTATGTTAATGCTATGGGGAAAGTATCGTTATATTACCAGAACGTTGTTCTTATGTGTGAGTATTGTATCTGATGGTACTGCCTGAATGTTTGGTGTCAGTCTGTCAGATTAATGTATTTCCAAGTGATCAGTTCTGCACTTTGCTTTTTCCTATTACTTGTAGATCACTTTGAAATTTGGAGAAAATTTATTTATTTTCATACAAAACCCAACTTTAGGTTAAACTGGCTGATCCAGATGTTGCCTCAAATCCAAGTGAATATCAGAAGTTAGCGCAGTCTATGGCAGAGCTGGATGAGGTACTGCACTTTGATGATCCACTGAGATCTTTTCCCGAGCATAGTGCTATTCACTTTAGTGCCTATAAATTTTATGTTCTTTACATCATTGGAAGCAAATTCTTTGAACTAGTAGGTCGTGTCGACATATAGAAGCTTCAAGGATTGTGAAAAGCAGTTAGAGGAAACAAAAGGTTTATGTTGTTATCCAATTCTCTTTGGCAAAATGGGTAAATAAAATCCTTTCTTTACTTTCTGTAAGTATTTGCTCACTTCTTCAACTTTAAATTTAGCTTTGGCGAAAGAGTCAGGTAATGATGAAGACATGGCTGAGATGATAAGCTCAGAAGTTGAAAGCTTAAACAATCAAATTAAAGAGCTTGAAGAGAGGCTAAAGGTTTGTAATCTCTTTGGTAGCTGGTTAATTTCTTATTTATGCTTTGTTCAATTTCATGGACATCCTTCTAAACCTCTCCTTTTTTTTTTTTTCTTTTTTGTCATCACAACAGTTCTTGGTACTTCCAAAGGATCCCCTGGATGAAAGAAATATAATGATTGAAGGTTTGCTATGCTGTTGTTCTTTAAATTTAAATTTTATTCAGTTAAATGCATATATATACTTTAAAGCCAATGCTTTGTGATTGACATGCATTTTGAAGGTAGGCTTAAATATCTCTTTCACATTAATCTAAGTGAAGAAAATTTAGTTCAAGCCTGATGTAGATAGTCATTTTACAATTTCATCCTACGTGAAGACATGACTGGAAGCCTGTAGCTAGTGTGTTTTCAGGATAATTAGAGAGTATTGCATATTTTTATCATTTCTAATTCTAAGTGCTTTGGATAAGGATTACCATCTTTTTGTATGATCCTGTGGTTAAGAATTTAGAGTGGTAATAGCCTTCAGCAGTGTTCTTTAGTTATCAACCAGTTATTTTGTTGCAATTATTTATTTAATGAGCTGCTATAAAGGTGCTTGATATTGCTAATTTACAGTGAGAGCTTGATATTGCTAATTTACAGTGAGAGCTGGTACTGGTGGAGACGAGGCTGGAATTTGGGCTGGTGATCTTGTAGGTACATGTTTGTTTTTGTTCTTTGTATCATGTATGTTTTCTCGAGAACGTCCATTAGCATGAATATAAAAATTAACTTGTTTGTTCTACTTTCTTCATATATGCTAGGTACGCATGTATGAGAGGTATAGTGAACGTAATTCATGGAAATTCTCCCCCGTCTCCAGCTCTGAGGTAATGTAGACCTGCATCACAGCATGCTTAAGGCATTCGTTACTACCTTTGTAGATAGCTTAATGATTTTCTCCTTTCAAGGCTGAAAAAGGAGGATATAAGACCCATGTAATGGAGATAAAAGGAAAATGTGTTTATAGCAAACTGAAGTATGAGTCAGGTGTTCATCGAGTTCAGCGTGTCCCCAAAACAGAAGCCCAAGGTCGTGTTCACACATCAACAGCTACTGTTGCTATCATGCCAGAGGTAAATCTTTTCTTAATGTCACTAAGCCATTCTTGTCTGCCATGTCATTTCAATAGGTTTCATACTCATTTTGTTGAACAGCAATTTCATCAAAACTCGTTTGATTTTTAATCACTGAATAGAAATAGTTTGACCAGTGTCATTTATCCTATTACTTTTCCATTGTCATTTTAAGTAATTTTGAATATTTTGATTCGTCTTTATCATTGACCTTGTCAACCCAATCTTTGGGTTCACCGATCTCAATTGTATGCAACCGTTGGCTATTCTAATGCAAAATATTCAGTAATCTGATGGGACTATGTCATCATTTTGTTTTTGATTTGTTATCCTTAGTTCAATTTTGATCAATATCAATATTAATCCTTTGCCTACATGGTGTCAGGCTGATGAAGTTGATGTGGAAATAGACCCAAAGGATATTGAGCTTACAACCGCAAGATCTGGTGGTGCTGGAGGTATTGTCAGTGAATTGGTTTTTTTTTTTTGATGAAATTTGGTTCTCCAAGTCTTCATAATTGACTATTTTTCAAATTTAGTAGTTTTTCATCTACAATCTTGTACCTGTTCAACAAATTCCCCTCTTTTTTCTGTCTTCTTTTGTCCGTCATGCATATATTCCTGATGCAGGGCAAAATGTCAACAAGGTGGAGACGGCTGTTGATCTCTTCCACAAACCAACGGGAATAAGAATTTTTTGCACAGAAGAAAGAACTCAGCTTAAAAACAAGAATCGAGCTCTCCAACTATTGCGAGCAAAATTGTAGGAACAATATCTTAATATTCATATAGTTTTCAATTTTCAGGCTCTAATAAAGTTGGTGATTCTGTTCCATTCTAGATGGGCCTTCTCTTTAATGCATTTGCTGTCTATTTTTGAATTTTTTTATTGTGTTTGCATGTAAAGACACCTGATTGTCTGTACTATGAACAGCTGATTTTAACCTCTTATTGTGTAACAATGTGTCAGGTACGAGATCAAAGTAAGAGAACAACAAGAGAAGCTAAGGAATCAACGCAAGATACAGGTTTTGTTGCGCTCATTCTCACTTTCATTTTAAAGAGGAAGGAATTTTAAACTGTTCCTTCATTTTATTCAAGCTTTAAGTCAAAATATATGTATGTAATGGAATATTATCCATTTTGATGTGATCAATTGACCCGGTCGATTAAAAGTGCTTACGCCCTCTATATAAGTCCTTAACTAAATAATGCTACCGCATCGGGTGTGTGCATGCTATTACTCATAAGACGACATCTTTTACACATTCCTGCCATGCAACTGCAAAAGCCCAAACTAACATTAAAAATATGACAGGTGGGTACTGGCGCTCGTTCAGAAAAGATTAGAACTTACAACTATAAGGTATTTCCCAGTGTTTCTTCTATGCTTTGAGTTTGAATTGCACCATTGCTACCCAGAAACATTAGGAGTATAGGTATCTAAAAATAGAAACGAGAAATGTTGGAAAAAAAAGCCCAGTATTTATATAATGTTAGTAATGAAGTCTGCCCATGAGAAACTCAGGCACAATTTGTTATTGGATAACAAATGCTCTAGTGAATTTAACAAGTTGAAGGTTGAGGCATTGAAATTAAACTTTTCCTTCTACTTCCATGATTCCAGGACAATAGGGTCACAGATCACAGACTAAAAATGAATTTCGAGCTCACTTCGTTTCTGGATGGGGACATTGAGACAGCCGTTCAGGTACAATATTTTTCGCTTTGTTTTTCTCTCATGATATCTCGTCCTCTTACAGGTCCAATTTGGTGATACCACTATTTTCATTCTCCATTATATATTCGTATATGGTTTGTGCAAATTATGGACGATGCCAATGCTAATGCTTTTAAATGCAGTCTTGTGCTGCTATGGAGCAGAAGGAATTACTCGAGGAGCTTTCTGAGTCAGTGGGTGCCTTGGCTACTTGATTCTCTTGTGAAATGTCTGATTAGTCCTCACACATTGAGGAGCTTTCTGAGTCAGTGGGCGCCTTGGCTACTTGATTCTCTTGTGAAATGTCTGATTAGTCCTCACACATCAGCATGCTTCTGTTGGGTATATAGTCATGAATTTTCTTTTGTATTAACTGTTTCATTCTTTGTTTGTTGATCTGCGATATAATCATGCAAAATGCATCGTATAACAATGTGATGCTACTTTTATTTATAAATGAACAATGTGATGCTAAGGATTATAACAGAAGTCTCAGTTCAACTTTTCAAATACAAGTATATTAGACACTTCCAGTTACTGTGTGTTTTTATGTAAATAAACGAAAACGATAAAATACCCACTATGGACGTTTCTTAATATGGCCACTAACGACGTTTTTTTTATTATATGAAATGTGAAATTAATAGGTAATCTGGATCTCATCTCTTTATTATATGGAATGTGAAATTAATAAGTATTCTACATTTTTGACACATCAGTCGTTAACATTCTCACGGTGGGTAGGGTGATAGGCCTGTGTAAATAAATAGGGTATCACACTATTTTATTAGATGTAGTATTTATTAAAAGGTGTAATCAAGTCGATATATTATCAATTTTGAGCTCGCCACGAAATAGATCTAACCATTTTAGGTTCAAGTTTTACTTATAACAAACTTGACTCGACTCATCATTGTTACTTATAGTAAATGGTGTCAAATAAACACCTCCTCAATTCATTGTCATGGAGATAGTGAGGGAGTATTAGTGGTTGAGAGCAAACCAGAGAGGCACAGGAATAATCCTTGGAATGCTTTGAAAGTCACAGGGATAATAGCAGGGAGAGATTGTTGTATGAGTGACTCAACTATCATGGTGACATCCTCCTCATAAACCCATGGCAAATGTTTCCTGTCATCGGTAAAGTAAATGGAATTGGGCTTCAATGGCAAAGGAGTCGTTGAGTCCAACAAAACGAAACGAACAAGGCATGTGCCTCAACCTTACTTTACCCACTTCATCGTCCCTCTCTATCCTATGAACATCAAAACCAACTGTCATCACTATCCTCGTACTCAACAAAGGCACCATTGGGGCAGAAAATGGCGAGTCACGAGGTAAAGTCGATCAGATGCCGACACAAGGTACCTGTATTGCTCCAAAACACAACGATTGTCATCGACCTCCTCCCACTCCCACAACCACTGAATGTACTCGTACTCCTTCTCCAGCAACTCCCCGTAGGACCTGGGACACAGAGGGTCAGATCGCGGTTGCTTCCATGGTTGAACAGAGCTAGCCACCCATGTGGGGACCCCACCACCAGTGCATCTCTTTTTCAAACTCAATACTTTCTTCTCTTCAAGGCTGTAGAAATTATAAACTCCTTCCATGCTTGGTGGTATCATCAGCCATGGCGACGATGCTGATACATCCCAACTAATTACCCTTGTTCTCATGGTCACGCTCAACCTCGGAACAGATAGATTATGACGAGGGTACTTCAGACATTTCAACTTGGGACTGCCCATCACTATCATCAAAGGTACTGATGTTAATATTGAGGAAGCCATGTACAACCACTACTTCACTTCTTGGATATAAATATATATAACACATATGATACCTTGTTGTAACTATATTTTATATCTCGCTTTTCTTTTTTACTCAAACAATATATCCCTTGTATCTCTCACAGTTAGCTACTAGTTGACTATCTTTCCATATATCTCTCTAGTATCTTTATGCTATCTTTCCATCATCTCTATCAAAATATTATCATTAATTTATGGAGAGGATATAATAAATTTACGTTTTTTTCTTTTTAAAGAATAATAAATGTACGTTATGAATTTAATAAATAGAAAGAATCGGAAAAAGAATTAGGAATGATATATGTCGTCTGGAATATCCTTACAACTTTTCTTGTCATATCATATTACTAAAGCCATTCTGTGAGATTAGTCAATCCAACCGAATCGACGGTTAAAAATCAACGATCAACGGTCGGTCGATTAACGTCGATGACCAAAATGTATTACATCATACACATAAAAGTATTACAGGGTGTTACTTTCAAAAAATATTACATGGTGTTTTATTCTCATAATGTAATATTTTCATGTGTAACATGTAATACTTTCAAAAAATATTACATAGTGTTTTATTTTTATAATGTAATACTTTCATGTGTATTATGTAATATTTTTATGTGTATCATGTGATACTTTACTTTAAAAAGTATTACCTAATGTACATAAAAAGTATTGAGTAGGTCTTATGTGCAAGGATGAAAATTTCGATTTCGGTAAAAATATCGGTACTTGATTTTACAGTAATATCGACGAAAATATTGATTTCGGTGGAAATATCGATTTCGGTGGAAATATCGGATATTTTTTTTAAAAATATGGAAACTTTCTAAAAAAATTGAAAAATATATCTAGTAGTTTACAAAATATTATAACTATATATATATTGAACTTAAATTCCAAATAAATGATATGTTTACAACAAATATAGAGATAAACTATTATATAAGACAAATTTTGTACAAAATTAATACATGGACTAGTAATAGCTTGAACTCCTATGAGTTCAAATGAATAAGATGACATGTCATCTTGATTCAAACAATATTGATGCTAACTTAAAATATTACACCAATTGTCAAGGTAATCACGAAGATAAATTTTGTACAAAATTAATACATGAACTAGTAATAGCTTGAACTCTACAAAATTAATACATGAACTAGTAATAGCTTGAACTCCTGTGAGGTTCAAATCAATAAGATGACAATATTGATGCCAACTTAAAATATCACACCAATTGTCAAGGTAATCACGAAGATAACATGGTTCTCAATTTCTTCTAACTGTACTTCCATAAATCTGATGAGGTGGATTGACCCAATATGGTAGACTAGGTTATGCATGTTTCAACCTCCACGTGATATTTCGGGTAGTGGGTACTGAAATATATTTTGACTAGTCCAATTAAACTGTGAAGTTCCAACTGTACTCCCATAAATTTGATAAAATGAATTGACCCAATATGGTAGACTAGGTTGATGCATGTTTCAATGTGACATTTCAGTGGGTACTGAAATATATTTTGACTAGTCCAATCAAACTGTGAAGTTCCAACTGTACTTCCATAAATTTGATAAAGTGGACTTCCATAAATTTGATAAAGTGGATTGACCCAATATGGTAGACTAGGTTGATGCATGTTTGAACCTCTTGACATCTTAGGTAGTGGATACTGAAATATATTTTGACTAGTCCAATCAAACTTTGAAGTGTTGTGTCTGCTATCAAACTGTGAAGTTCCAACTGTACTTCCATAAATCTGATAAAGTGGATTGACCAATATGGTAGACTAGGTTGATGCATGTTTGAACCTCCATAGTAGTTTGAAGTGTTGTGTTTGCGTGAGAATATAACGGTTGATATGCATCATAAGTATCAGTGCTCATATTCATTGAGTCAAGACTCATAGTAATATTTATCTTTTAAAAAAGAGCAATAATTTCTCATACAGCTGCCACATTTAATAAAAATTTTAAATTTTAAAAAATTTGACCTAAAAAGGTTCCAAATCCACATCCTCACTGTAAATATCGTCCACTTTAAAAACAAACACACCCAATTGTAATAATTATGCAATAAATTCATTAAAAAAATTAAAAATTAAAAAAAAGAAAAAAAAAATATCGCCAATATCGAAAGGCACCAATATATCTCCGATACATCGCAGTTTTATAAAAGGACTCACCGATATCAACATTTTACCGATATTTTACCAATATTTCCCGATATTTCTCAATATTTTTCCAATATTTTAACGGAAAAAAAATGTTGCATATTATTATTTCGATACTTGAATTTGAGCGAAATTTTCATCCATGGATGATGTTGTTGGAACGACGAGAAGAGGAACTGAAAATGCCTGTTGATAGAATCGAGAGATGCAGCGAAGTGGTATGCCAAGAGGAGGATGCGATCACTGGTTTCAGCATCCTAAAGACCTGACCGAGCACTGTGAAATTCATCATAAAATGAAGAATGCACCAATCACCAGTCGTAGCTGTGGACTAAGTTTATCACCAAAACATATGATTACCACCTTACTCGAATTTCGTCTCAAATTCAAATATCAAAATAATAATACGCAACATTTTTTTTCATCAAAATATCGGAGAAATCGAGAAATATTGGGAATTATCGGTAAAATATTGGTAAAATATCGATATTGGTGAGTCCTTTTATAAAACTGCGATGTACGGAGAAATATCGGAGGCGTTTCGATATCGGCGATTTTTTTTTATTTTTTATTTTTTTTATGAATTTATTGCATAATTATTACAATTGAGTGTGTTTGTTTTTAAATTGGACGATATTTACAGCGAGGATGTGGATTTGGAACTTTTTTAGGTCAAATTTTTTAAAATTTAAATTTTTTATTAATTGTGGCAATTGTATGAGAAATTATTGCTCTTTTTTAAAAGATAAATATTACTATGAGTCTTGACTCAACACAACACTTCACGGCATGATTGGTATGATGTAATGAAATTAGGTGGAAATGAAATGAACTTAAGAATGGAATGATGGTAGGAAATGAATGGTATAAAATTACTTATTCATATGATTGGTATCACAATAGAATAGAAAAAGAATGAAATAATCATTATCATTATATTTTATAATTAATTACTACAAATAAAATCCATAAATATTAAATCAATCTTTATTTGACCAAATTACCTTCCACTATGATCTTATTTTGAACTTCTTGTTCTATATATTACTCAAATTTCATTATTTAGTATATATAAATTTAAAAAAAATCTTTTTGCAGAAAAT
The DNA here is from genome assembly GCA_946896805.1 of Scutellaria galericulata. NCBI lineage: Eukaryota > Viridiplantae > Streptophyta > Magnoliopsida > Lamiales > Lamiaceae > Scutellaria > Scutellaria galericulata. The sequence continues at coordinate 1,434,057 of OX335792.1, read as the reverse complement.
TAATCATTGCACTAATATTAAAGTATATTATATTTAAATATTTTAATTTTATTATTAATTTACTAATTTTGTATTATTTTTCTTAAAATAGTTAAATTATTTTATATTTATAATAATTTTGATTAATTATGTATATGCTTTTATATTATTTAAATAGTATTATATATAATCTAAAAATATTTTAACTAGTTACAATTTATTTATATATTTTTATATAAATTATTATTTATTCTAATATTCATATATCTTATTTGTATATATTTACAAAAAAAAAAATATTTAGAAAAATCTTATACTAGAACCAAAATTATATGTATTATTAATATTATACTCATACTATCTTTATGTTTTTAAGAATTTTACATTTATTCATTACTTTTATACTAGTTATGTATTTAATTGTATTATTTTTTGATATTTTTATTTTATATTATTTTTATATTTTATATTTTTATAAATAATTTAATATTATTTAAAAAATTATATAATAATTTAACTTTGGGAAGTTAATTTGTAAAAAAAATAAAATAAATAATAATGAAATTGTCAAAATTAATTTTTAAAAAAAAGTTCATTCCTTAGAAGCCAAGAATACATAATACCATGGGTGTAGTAAGGAATGACTAATCTCATGTTTACGGAATACCAATTCCTATGGGAATGGTGATTCTCACTGTTTAAAGTATACCAATTAGAGGAATAGGAATGAAGGTATAAATGATGATTCCATTCCCACTTCATTCCATCATACCAATCATGCCGTCATAGTTTGATTGGACTAGTCAAAATATATTTCAGTACCCACTATCTAAAATGTTATATGGAGGTTCAAACATGCATCAATCTAGTCTACCATATTGGGTCAATCCACTTTATCAAATTTATGTTATATGAAGGTTCAAACATGCATCAACCTAGGCTACCATATTGGGTCAATCCAATTTATCAAATTTATGGATCATATTGGGTCAATCCATTTTATCAGATTTATGTAATATGGAGGTTCAAACATGCATCAACCTAGGCTACCATATTGGGTCAATCCACTTTATCAAATTTATGGAAGTACTGGAAGAAATAGTGAAACCTATGAATGTTATCTTCGTGATTACCTTGACAATTGGTGTAATATTTTAAATTAGCATCAATATTGTTTGAATTAAGATGGCATGTCTTCTTATTCATTTGAACCTCATAGAAGTTCAAGCTATTACTAGTCCATATATTAATTTTGTACAAAATTTGTCATGTTATCATAACAGATAATGTTTATATAATAGTTTATCTCTATATTTGTTGTAAGAGTAACACTTCCGTGCAACTGGTGTATAAAGTTGCACGAAAGACATTTATGTTATAAATGTAGTACCTTTATGTACAAATATTTGTACCTTTTAAAATGAACATGCATAAATGTGTTATATTTATAACATAAAGGTACTACATTTATAACATAAATGTGCGGATTGCACGGTGCACCAGTTGCACGGAAGTTTTTGCCTTGTTGTAAATATATCATTTTATTTGGAATTTAAGTTCAATATATGTATTAATGTTAGTTATAATATTTTGTAAACTACTGGATATATTTCTCAAATTTTTAACAAAGTTTCTATGTTTAAAAAAAAAAAATGTCCGATATTTCCACCGAAATCGATATTTCCTTAAAATTAAGATACCGATATTTTTATCGAAACCGAAATTTTCATCCTTGATTATTCCCATAAAGAACCTAGATTGAGATGTCACTGGAACATGGGTAACTATACATCTCAAAATATGTTTATAATCATCAAATCAAAAGTAAAAAAATAACTTCACAATTATTAGAAACTTCTCTAATGCACTTTTTGACCCCCACTAACAATTCATATACATGTATCTATATTATTCAGACTTATGTATTACATAAATTAAGAAATACATAATATTTGGAGAATTTTATCGAATAACCGTAAATGTTAGTATAGATAATTTGGTCTTACACAAAAATAATCCAACTAATATCCATAATTTACATGTCTTTGTGTTTTTTTTAAGTGTTATATGAGAACGTCTCACGGATTATCTTACTTGGGACGGGTCAACCCACAACCTACACTTTACAATCAAATACAAATTTATGTAAATAGATTTGATTTGTGGGTAAAAATGATCATGTCTTACGAAAACTATCCATGAGATCGTCTTACGCAGGTTTTTTTTTTTTTCTAATGGTCTTAACTTCACATTTATTTTCTAAGACTGTAATTATTTATTTTGTTAAAAAATTCTAATCTTGTAAATGGAGCATGGAACTATAGTTGATTGAGTCAATTAAATATGCTGGTCAGAGCTGGTGGAGTGAATTTTTCTTTCCTAGTTTCTGAGATATCATCTGCTTTACTTTGCCTTGTTTGATCAAGTATGTTTTTTAGTCCTGGACTAGAATATTGTAATTATTTGACGAAGATATGTTTAATTAATACTAGAAAATGTAAACAAAAGGTTTATGTTGTTGTCCAATTCTATTTGGCAAAATGGGGAAATAACATCCTTAATTTCTTTACTTTGTGTAAGTATTTCCTTTCTTTAGTTATCAACCAGTTATTTTGTTGCAATTATTTATTTAATGAGCTGCTATAAATTAAGGTGCTTGATATTGCTAATTTACAGTGAGAGCTGAGCTGCTACTGGTGGCCATGACCCTGGAATTTTGAGCTGATTTACTTCTCTAACTTAATCTTAGATTTTGAGTCATCTATCTATTTTATTTTTTTATTTTTTATAATTCCATACCATTTGAGACTCTTAACTTTGAGTCCCGTTACATGAAATAACATGTCAAAATGACCTGTAAGTAACCACACTTAATCTAAAAGTCCTTAAAATTATATTATTATAAGGAAAAGGATAAATAAAATACTCAAAATTTAAGAAGGTAAAGTAAGAGGGGTAAAAAACTAATTTTCTCTTAAATTTATTACCCATTCAAACAATCACGAATGAAAATTATTCTCAAATCCATCTTTTAAGTTTTCTTTCTTTCCTTCTTTTTCATCCAAAAACACTAAATATTTTAAGAAATCATAATCTATAGGCCTAACCTCCGCTCGCATTAGTTATACTTTAGGTTAAATGTGCAATAATGATCCTATAGTTTAGGTGTAACAAATATGACCTAGGTGCAAAAGAAAATTACAAACACCAAGAAATTATGAAATTGTAATTTTAACTTCAACTTAAATTAAAGTGAAAAAGATAAAACATTATTTTAAAAAACAATATTGTTTGTTTAATTTTTTATTTATTTAATCGACAACATGACAATCAATGTGAATAGGTTGACGGATGGTTGGAACATATTTAACTATAAATTTCAATTTCACAAAAATTCATATATATATATATATATATATATATTCAATTAAGCATTAACTAAATAATTTGGGATTCAAAATTCCTTTATTCTCATTAAAATGATTCAGGGTTATATTATATCTACACATAATTTATAGTCAAATGCAACTTCAATTATATGCAGACATAGAGCCTAAGTCGGCTTTCATTAATATGCTCTTAAATGTGCATTAATTAATTCTCGAAAAAAGTTTCCAATAAAATCTTGCAAAAATATATTACTATATTTACAATATATTAAAAAATATATATATCAAGTCGAGCCCCTCCTGTCTCTGTCATGGAGAGAAAATCAGAAACAAGAGATTTTTGCATGCACCGTTTCTCTCACATTCATAGTGCTCAAGTCTCCAATTTTGTGCCACGTGTCTAATATCAAACCTCATCACTGCGAAATGGCGATTGTCAAACCCTCTCTGTCCCAAAATTTCTTTCTTCAATTATATAGAAAGCACTATAAATTCTTGATCCCAAGTTTCTGTTTTTCTTTAATATGCTCAAAAGATTGCTCTTTTCTTCGTCCTGCTCTCGCCGCTTCGTTTCTCATTACAAACCTAATTCGCCAAAAACATTCGACAATTTGGGCTCTTTTTCATTTCCTTGGCCTTTGTCGCTTGTTTTTTACCGACCCATTAAAATTTCCAGAGTATTAGCCATGGCGGATAACGAGCCCGCGAAAACGACGTCGTTGGACACCCACAAGCACACTAACCGGCTTGCGGCGGAACACAGTCCTTACCTTCTTCAACACGCCCATAATCCCGTAATTTTATCTTTTTTCGGTCTGAATTTTGTGTAATTGATGAATATGATTCTTTTTTAGTGGACTATTCAGCTATGATGTCATAAGAACTTTCTTGTTTTCTTGTCCTTATTTCATGGGTTTTGGTGGATCCAAGGGAATTTGGTGACAATTGGTTGTCGTTTTTTTGTCTGTGATTGTGTGAATAGGTTGATTGGTATCCATGGGGTGAAGAGGCATTTTCCGAAGCTCGGAAAAGAGATATTCCTATTTTCCTGTCAAGTACAGCTTGTTCTTCTCTATTTGATAATTCTTCTGTTTTATTTGTATTATTATTTTGGTAATTTGATCTTTGTTTTAATTTTGTAGTATCATTGTATTAATATATGATTTATGGGTTTTTTTTTCTTTTTTTTGGGTTTTTTTTTTTTGCGTTGTTGCGATGTTACGGTGGTCTTGCATATGAAGTTGGTTACAGCACTTGTCATTGGTATGGATTCCATTTGAATGCGTTTAATACTGCTCTTGCTTTGCCTGCATAAGCATCAAATATATAGAGACTGATTGCTTTGAGTATGTGATCATACTCGTTAAATCTAGGTGTCATGTGATGGAAGTTGAATCTTTTGAGGATGAAGAGGTCGCAAAATTGCTTAATGATTGGTTTGTCAGTATCAAGGTGTGCTTCCCAGCTGCCTAAGAGAACATATTTTTTCCTCATTCTCTATAGTAGTATTTTTTTTATTAAAGATATATTTTCGGTCAGGTGGATCGAGAAGAAAGACCAGACGTTGATAAGGTACTGTACCTGTGTTAGCTTAACTGCTTAACTGGTTTCTTCCATTCAGATAAAACTAGAATGAACTTGGTTCAAGACTTTTTATTTCATTGCATGTTTATTCATATTTGAAAATGAGGTCAGCTTCTAGCTTTGAGTTTGCTTTAGTTGAAATACTGTTTTGTTAGTTTAAGCACTAAAAGGGGCCAAGATTTTTACACCTCTTTTAGAAATTATTGATGCACTTAGAACATTCCAAGAATAGATTATGTGATGATGTCCCGTTCATTTCCCTGACAAATTGAATCTTCTCTATTTCCTTAATATTGTAGTGAGGTACTAATTGGTCTTTAGTATGTATGCATTGTATATGTTTTTGAGATATTAGAAACTAGTGTTTTCAGGTAAAAAAGAAAACTTCTCTTGTTAAGTCATATGTGTTTGAAGTCCTGAGTTGAAACCTGACTTGGTATTTAGCACGCATAAAACACTATTTCCACATATGAGGCACCTTATGGGGCAGGCATTTTCTTTTTACTGGTTATGTATGTTGTTTAGTGTTCTTCATTATCCTCCAGGTATACATGACATATGTACAAGCATTATATGGTGGTGGTGGTTGGCCATTAAGTGTCTTCCTTTCACCGGATCTAAAGCCTTTGATGGGCGGCACCTATTTTCCTCCAGATGATAATTATGGCAGGCCGGGTTTCAAAACTGTACTTAGGTAACAGATGTTTACTTTTACAGAGAGAAGCCTTTTTTTTTTGGTTGGGTTGGCAAGTTTTCTTTCTTTCAAGTATTTAATAATTTGAACAGATGTTTGTATCCAATAGGAAGGTTAAAGAAGCTTGGGACACTAAGAAGGAAGCCCTCGTCCAAAGTGGGACATATGCAATAGAGCAGCTCTCAGAAGCATTATCAGCTACTGCAAGATCAAAAAAACTTCAGGAAGGACTTCCACAGAGGACATTGCAAAAATGTGCTGAACAGGTATAATTTTCTGGCGGTGAACCTGACAAACAATTTTCTATTTGTAATTTACTCGTAATTTGAGTATAGTGTTTTTCTCCCTTTCTCTCCCCCCTTCCCCTCCACTCACCAATTTTTAAAAAATATTTTGATTTTGGCTTGTGTTATGAGTTAAATCCATGAATTCTTCCTCTTAAAAATTCTGTCTTTAGCAATGCTGTTTTTCTTCTTATTCATAATCTGCTGGTAGTTGTGATGAAGCAATGGCACAATATTAACCTATTAAATATTTAAAAAAACACTTTGTTTGAAAGTGTTTTGTGAGTAATGCATGCCAATGTCACTAATGGTATATGGATCAATTTTTGGTACGCCTGCAAGGAGATAAATGTGAAAAGTAAATTTATAATTTTTCTTTTGATTTTTCATAGCTTGCGGACAACTATGATTCAAAGTTTGGTGGATTCGGTTCAGCACCAAAATTTCCCAGACCTGTTGAAATCCAGCTTATGCTTTATCATAAAAAGAAGTTAAAGGAGAATAGAATGAAAGGTGAAGCAAAGGAAGACCTAAGTATGGTGGCGCTGACCTTGCAGTGCATGGAAAGGGGTGGTATACATGATCTTATTGGAGGTGGTTTTCACCGATATAGTGTGGATGAATGTTGGCATGGTTAGTTTGCCTATATATTTCATATTCTATTTGATGGTGGTGGATTTCTGGTTAATGGATAAGCAGTTGTTACTTCTTCTTGCAGTGCCACACTTTGAGAAGATGTTATATGATCAAGGGCAGCTTACTAATGTTTACCTGGATGTTTTCTCTATCACAAAAGACATGTTCTATTCAAGTGCATCACGGGACATTCTTGATTACTTGAGGAGAGATATGATTGGCCCCAGTGGTGAGATATATTCAGCTGAGGATGCTGATAGTGCAGAATTTGAAGGTGCTTCGGGGAAAAAGGAGGGTGCCTTTTATGTTTGGACCAGCCAAGAGGTACATATGGGTCACTTCATTAAATGATGAATAAAAAATCCCGTTTCATGTATCTATCAATTTGTTCTCTTCGGTTGTACTTTAGGTGAGAAAAGTTGACAACTTGCCTTTTTCTTGGTGTCTTCAATTCTGTTTATGTGCAGATTGAAGAGATACTTGGAGAGCATGCCGCTCTATTTAAAGAACAGTATTACGTTAAACCATCGGGGAACTGTGACCTCTCAAGAATGAGTGATCCCCACAATGAGTTCAAGGATAAGAATGTGCTTATAGAAAGAAATAGTACTTCTGCGATGGCTTTAAAATTTGATATGCCACTGGAGGAGTATTTGAAGATCTTGGGGGTTTGTAGGAAGAAGCTTTTTGATGTTCGACTAAAACGCCCAAGACCCCATATGGATGATAAGGTAGCATTGAGATATGGATAGATCAATAGTAGTTTTCTCGGCTTCTTCTAAATTATTGGTTTTTTTCATCTATCTTTTTTTTTTTTTTCATTTTCCAGGTTATTGTGTCTTGGAATGGACTTGCAATTTCCTCATTTGCTAGAGCGTCAAAAATTCTGAAGGGTGAACCAGAAGGAACTGAGTTCCAATTCCCAGTTGTCGGAACTGATGTAAGATATGCAGATGTGTCTTTAGCTTTATAAAATACATAGAATTTGATTTCATCTAGAAAAGGAATACATGTAGATATGATGTCGCTTTCAAACAAATTTCCTTTTTTCTGGTTCCATATACGAGTGGGAAGTGAAACGAGCAGCTTTCTTTTGATCGTCTCTGTCAAAACTTCCATGCATTTAGGTCCATTGGATTTCATGGTTCACACCCTAATACCTCCTCGTTAGCCTCCACTTTTTCATGATTGCTTTGAGATATTCAATAATGCTTTAACCAGTGGTACCTTGATTACTGAACTTCTATAAGCAGCTTGTAACATCTAAATTCGATATTGCAGCCGAAAGAGTACATGGAAGTCGCGGAAAAAGCAGCAGGTTTTATCAGGAAACATCTTTACGACCACCAGACTCGAAAACTGCAGCACAGCTTCAGAAAGGGCCCCTCCAAGGCACCTGGATTTTTAGATGATTACGCCTTCCTAATATCTGGTCTTCTCGACATGTACGAATGTGGCAGCTCGATATGTTGGCTAGCTTGGGCCATTGAACTACAGCAAATACAGGTAAGCACCTGCAAATTATAGGCATTGCATCCCATGGTGTATCTATGCTTGGTTCTTTAATCTGGTGTGAATTATATATGTTTTCCAGGATCAACTGTTTCTCGACAAAGAAGGAGGTGGATATTTCAATACCACTGGAGAAGATCCCTCGATTCTCCTCCGTGTGAAAGAAGATCACGATGGTGCAGAACCTTCTGGAAACTCAGTTTCAGTCATCAATTTAGTGAGACTGGCTTCGTTGGTCGCTCCTGGTTCCGATGGTTACAGACATAACGCAGAGCGTCTTCTGGTATGGTCTTTCTTTCTTCGATAAATGCCAGTTTCTATGATCATTGAATTCTTAAGGGTATGTTTGGATGAAGATTTGCCCATCCAGATTTGGGATAGCCGAAATTCCAACTCTCTCTCTGACATTTTCTATTACAGGTATGCTTCGAGAAGAGGCTGAAAGAAACGGCAATGGCGGTGCCCCTCATGTGCTGCGCTGCAGATATGCTTGTTGTTCCATCAAGAAAGCAAGTTGTCATCATCGGACACAAGTCTTCTCTCGAGTTTGACAGCATGTTAGCAGCAGCTCACGCATCGTACGATCCTAATAGAATGGTAAGCCTCCCCTCGAATTACTCTCGACTTGCTTTCTTCCTGTTGACATCCTTAAAACTGTTGTAACTGCAAACAAACAGGTGATTCATATTGACCCTTCCGACACAGAAGAGATGGGATTCTGGGAGCAAAATAACGAGAAGATTGCCCTCATGGCCAAGAACAACTCTTCGCCCGATAAGGTTGTCGCACTCGTGTGTCAGAATTTCACGTGCAGTCCAATAGTGCGCGACTCTAAAGCTCTCGAATCTCTTCTCTTGAAGTGAGCTATCTCCTCGCTAAATAAAGTCAGGTACTCGTGATAATAAGTTGGCTCTCGTATGTAATAAAATCGAAATGCTTCTGTCGGAGTTTTGTATGTGCTTACTGTAGATTGCTTGGAAGTTATAGTAACCAAGGTTCATAGTCTATGTATAGAAATAGAACTAAGATTTGATTTCATCTCTCTTTGGATATAAAAAAAGGCAAAAACTCATGTGCACCGGTTGCACCGTGCAATCCGCACCTTTATGCATGTTCATTTTAAAAAGTACAAATATTTGTACATAACGGTACTACATTTATAACATAAAGGTCTTCCGTGCAACTCTGTGCACCAGTTGCACGGAAGTGTTACTCATAAAAAAAGTTGAGTTCATATTAGTTATTATCTTTCGAGTTTGTGGATAATGCCGTGCATTGCTGACGTAGACTTTATGATTTTTTTGTGTTTTTTGTTTTTGTTAAATCAGTGCGAAATTCATTAAAACGGGGTTGTCTCGTGTGAGAAGAGATTTCTGTTTTTAAAGTTTTTATACTTTTTTGTGCCCACAATCAAACAAGATATATAGTGTTTTTCTTGAATCTAGGAGTTTTAAATGCTATTTCTTATCCGACGTAAACACATGAATATCATATAAATTAAATTTATTGATTTAAATTATTTTTCTGTTAAAACTCAATATTGTAAACATATACACCCTCCGTCTCAAATTATTTGTAGTTTTAATACTTTTCACGCAGATTAAGGAAACTAATAAAAAAACCGATCTATCCCTATTTAATATATATTTTCAATGCCTACTTTGAAATAATAGAGCATTTAGTAAGGAATAATAAATAGGGGTAAATTTGGAAGAATTTGGGAAAATATGTCTTGAATTCCTATAACGTCAAATAATTTGGGACAAATCTAAAAAGCTAAAACGACAAATAATTTGGGACGGGGGGAGTATAAGGTACAAGAAACATGACAAAATGTTTTATATAAGGCAAAAACTTTTGTGCACAAGGTGCACGGATCCAAATCTGTGCACAACAATACTGTTATATTATATGAAGTAATACTGTTATATTATATGAGTGATACTGTTAATATGAAGTAATACTGTTATATTATATGAGTGATACTGTTATATTATATGAAGTAATTTAATATAACAGTATCACTTCATATAATATAACAGTATTGTTGCACCTTGTGCACATGAATGTCACTTTTTATATAATAGTATTTTACTTGATATTATATGGATATGTTTTTTATATTTTGGTAAAAGTAAAGAACACGACTTAACACTTGGCGTAATTGCTAGTATGGGTATTAAATGAGGTCCTCCATAGTCTATTCCATTCTGCTATGTTTTCTATGTGTATTATATACAAAATTACGTAATCTCTAATTAAAATTTTAAACTATCAAAACTATATCAATGATAAATATGGATTATGGATAAAGTCAGGCAGATTACGTGGACCACTATAATTGTTCATAGACTCCATCATTCACTCAATTTGAGTTTCATAATTATATACTCCCTCCATTTTATAGATAAATGGTTCTATAATTTAAATTTTGATTCAAATGAATTATATTTTTTTCATTTTTATATAATTTTATTTTCAAATTACCTTATTAATATTTCTTAACTACAATTTAAGGAATTAAAACATGTTTCTTATGTTGCTTAATTTATGATAAAAATTAGCTGACATTTATCATAAATTAAGTAACATAGTGTTCATTTCCCATTTGCACTATTGCATATAATCCCTCATCAAATATGAATAGGTTCAAAAATCAGCGAAATCATATATTTATTATTTATTATTCCCAACCATTAAATTGGAGTGCAAACAGAGTGTACATGATAACAAGAGATGCAAAGAAGCAATGTCATCTTTCCTTCTTTCGTATTGCTCTGCTCAGAACAACTCCGATAGTCTTGCAGCCAAACTCTGCTTCGCCCCCGGGGAAACCCCATGCTTTCCGATGATCGACTCCAGCACCGCCTCCGACAGCTGTTTGTTCTCTATCACCGCATTCCCTTTCTCCGGAATCGATCCGTCTTTCGAGAAACTAATCTGCAGATCAACAACACAAAATGCAACGTCAATGGCGTCAATCCAAACATCGATCGTGATCTACTATGATTCACTCATCGTACCGTTAAGGAGCCGGCCGGCGATTGGGTGAAGAGGATGGAAGATCCAGGCGCAAACGTTTCGTCCTTGAACACTTGGAGAAACTTGTCGATCGCTTCGGATTCAGCATCCGTGTATTTCCCTATGGATTTCCAGTACGCAACGCAGTTTTCTGCAACTTTCTCTGAGTATTGCTTCCCCGTCAATGGCAGAATCATCGTCACCTTGGTGAATTTCTCGAAAGGACCTGCAAATTCTCGGATATTATAGAAAAACCACAAACATCGAATTTCAAGCTCCGATTACTTAATTTCTGGAATTATATATATACCGGAGACGATTTCCCCAAAAAATTCGACGATATCCGTTAACTCCTCGGCGGTCTTGCCCTTCCACTTAACGGCGAGCGACGGAACGGCGCTGTCTTCCAAGTAAACGCCGATCGCGGTGAATTTGACGAAATTCCCCTGGATCTCCATTCCTCTCACCCCTGCGCACGTTAGCCATAAGCACCGGTGAAAACTCAAACGAACCGAGCTAGTAGAGAAACTGTTCGGAAAAATAAGGACGTACCTGCGCCGCCGAGGAAGAAGGTGTTAGAGGATCCCGGCGGCTTCACCGCCGGCGAGAACTCGACGGATTCGACCAGGACTTTGGTGACGGATGGCGAAGTAGACATGTTGATTATGGAAAGATAGGAGACAGAATAGGAGGTATATGTATCTGTGAGATTGCAGTCATAATTGAGAATGGTGGTTGTGTAGTAGGGTTATGAGGTTAGGTGGTACTGCTCACCACTCTCCATACACGCTCAGAACCATTGGCTCTACCTAACAATTTCATTTTGCCAAAATAATATTTCTATCTTCTCTACTTCTATTCTACCATTTTGTCTCACTATAGCTTTTAAAATATAGTCTCAAAATTAATTTAAAATCTTAATTACAATTTATTTTATTAGGTTTATAAAAACTTAAAGGACTTATATTTTGAATTGATAAACAGATTTGCAGGACATATAATCTCATTTCCATCGGGTGGGAATTGGATCCTCTCTGATTCAATTTGATGTTTGATTTGTGTTCCGTTATTTTTAATTCACGTCAAGTGTCAATCAGTGATGTTATCTCTACACTTGACGTATGATGTTACATCAGATGAATGATTAAAACATGGTTTTAATAAATAAGTTATGTCTTCTGTTTAGAGTATCCACACACATTCATTCATTTTGTCCATTAATAATTGTATTATATTAATAAGATATTTATCATTCATTAATGTATGTAGGGGTATGTAATATCATTAATGAAGAGAGGGAGAGAGATGCATATTAACTGGGGTTGGCTATTAATTTTTTTTTCCTTTTCTTTTCTTAAATTTTTGACATTTTTTAATATTATTAAAACCGCCCCATTAAATCTGTGCACAACAATACTATTATATTATATAAAATAATAATGTTATATTATATATAGTTTTAACAATATTACTAATATGATATAACAGTATTAATTCATATAATATAACAATATTTGTTGTGTACAAATTTGGATTTATGCACCTCGTACACAAGAGTGTCACTCTTAGTCAATAGAGATGCTCTTTGATTGTGGTAGCTTTATGGTAGGATCTTATAATGCATCATCGTAGGATCTATGTTAGGCTTATATGGTAGCTTTCATTAGAGTTTATTCCCAAAATTTATCCAATCTAATTGTGTAACCATTTTGATTAGATAATCCATATTTGGGATTGATTAGATCTTACAAAATATTATCTAATCAATTTGTTTCTACGGACATATAATTTTTTGGGGTGTTTTTATCTGACAAGTGATTATTTTTATATTGAGTTGGTCTCTTGTGTAACGGTTTCATGTTTGATCGGACTGCACACGGTCATATCTTGAGAAATGGTTTATCGTATGTCACAAAAAAAACACATACTTAGAGTTGAAAACCACATATTTATGTGGCACACGGTCGACTGTGCCCCGGGCATGACCGTGCGTCATACATGTCGTTGTATCGTCGCGCACAGTCGGACCGTACCCCACGGCACGACGTACACGGGAAAAAAACACATACTTAAAGCCGAAAAAGGCATACTTGTACACTATTATGGCGCACGGTCGACCATGTCCTCGGGCACGACCGTATACGGTCCCGTCGCACATGAAACGGTTGCATATGAATTTTTGTGTTTTATATTTTTTTTAATTTGTGTTTTTGCAAACTTGCAGACTGCATTAGTTTATTTTTGGGGTGTTTTTATCTACAAGTAATTATTTTTATATTTTTTTAATTTTTGTTTTTACAAATTTACAAGTTCTCCTATAAAAATGCTATTATTAAGAGGGAGTGAGTGGAGGGAGAGAGAGAGAGTCTAATACATCATCTTTTATTATTTCTCTCTTTTTTTAACTTTTCATTATATTATTTTATTATATTAAAATTACATTTTGTCGGAATTGTTGGGGTGCCCTTACAAATCTTGCTTAGTAATGAAATTAAGATTTATTGTTAATATTAGAACCACTCTAAACTTGAATTAGGTGAATCATATTGATTAGATTTTATAGAATATCGGGTTTTAGACGTTTTGCTATGATATTTCTTTGCAAAATTTATCCAATCGAATTTATGATTTTTCCTTTACACCGACATTTTATTTGTTATTAACAATTTTAATTGTAGATTTGATATTTGATTTATCTTATCCACCTAAGTTCACAAAATAAATAATGAAAAAAATATAAACAATAATGTATACAGTTTACAAGCAAAAAAAAAAGGGCTAAAAAATGAATAGATGTCATAGCAACTATTATCAAACCCACGAATCTAACAAATATATTTCGTCCATCCAAATAAATATTTACATATTCAAGCTATTCATTTGAGTTTTGATTCACAATCTTTCCATTCACTGAACTCTTAATTCTGCAATTGCATGAAGTAATTTTTAAAAATGTTATGGGTCTCAATATTACTTCATTTATAGTATAAGATATCCATGTTTGTGAAAATTGTGTTGATATTTTTAGTCATTAGTACATTTTTGTGATAGAGAAGTAAATATACATTAAATGTATTTAGCATCATACATAATATAATCCCGAATCTACGATGATCACAAAAAAAATTTAACTATCAATTTAAATGTTTGTTATATTGAATGATGCTACAATTCATAAAATTGTCAAACATCTGTATATTGAAAAGTACAAGAATTGTTAAACGAGGATTATATATATATATATCATACTTCATTATTGTCAATAATATCTTAAGCATGTATAAGACAAACGCCAATAAATAAAAACTGAATTTTTATTTATAAAAGACTATTGAAAAGGAGATTTCAGATGATAAAATCTCTAGCGACTCTCTACACATTCAAACATTTTGATGATAATTTTGATTAATGAACTCAATTAATTATACATTATCGCGCTTAATTGACAAATTTGCACGTTTCAAGAGGTCATAGCATATGAGTTTGATAAAAAATGACCCAAAATATTTAGACATAAATATAATTATAAAAGAAACCAAATTATCTCAAAAGCCACATTAGCACTATTGATATGATCATTGATCTTGACTGTAACATTTCATTTCAAACCAACATCTTTCTTGTTAAGTAGTACTACAGTAGCTAGAGCATCTGTATCAATTGTTCTTTTTTATGGTGTTTTTTGTTGACAAATATATATTTTAAATTTAAATTTTTTGGTTTGTGTCTTATTAGGGATGAAGTGTTTTAGTGTAATAGTATTCTTACAAAGAAAGTGAGTAAAAGTCACTAATTAAGTGAGCCCAACAAAACAACCTTCATTATTTTTTTATTTTTCTTCATTTTCTTAATTTTTTTGTGGTATTATTTTAATATATTAATAAGTATCTATAAACAATTGATTAGTAATAATGAAATGATTTTGTTTATTTATTATTAATTTTTTGTTTCTGAGGAGGCAATTGACCATATGAAAACCTGCTACTAGCATATGTGGAAGTCGCTTTTCAACAGCAACACGATCTATTAATACAAACTTCACTTTTCCCTCCAATCCCAAGTCGACAGAATTGCGCCGCCCATTTCACAGCGCCGTCGATAAATCTTGAAACGGCGTCGTCGCCACCCATTACTTTCCTTGAGATTTCATGATTGCAGGTTAACCCTAAAATTAATTCGAATCGATGTTTGCAATTATCTGCAGGAGTGGACCGAAGATTCCCAGAGAAGATGGAATTCTCTTTCGTGCTCAATCTTTGCCAATCTTGGTCAAGCTATTTTCTTCCGCAGTGAAACCAGCTTCCGATGCTTGCTGCGGTGACCAGAGCGATTTATTCGCAGTTTCTTACCTTATTAACTCATGTGGGCTGTCCTCAAACGACGCCGTTTCCGTGTCCAAGAAACTGCGCTTCAAATCGCGAGAAAAGCCAGATGCGGTGTTGGAGCTTCTCAGGAAACACGGATTCACAAATGCTCACATCGCCAAGCTCGTTGCTAGATGGCCGACTGTTCTCCGATCGTGCCCTGAAAAAACCCTCTTGCCGAAGCTCGAATTCTTCCGCTCGTTCGGCGTTTCCGATGCTGTTTCCGCGAAGACGCTGTCTGCGTACCCGACGGTTCTTCGCCGGAGTCTAAAAAACCATCTTATTCCTCTGATTAATTACTTGAGAAGCGTGGTTCAATCCGATCAAAGAGTTGCGAGCATGTTTGCCATGGCGCCGAGGGCGTTTGGGCGCGGGTATTACCGCCAGAGGGTGATTTCTCCCAACATGGCGACGTTGAGAGAACGAGGAGTTCCTGAGTCTTCGATCGCTTCACTGCTCTTCAGAAAACCGCATTTGCTGATGATTGGTAAGGAAACGTTCACTGAGTACGTCGATCGCGCTGCTGAGATGGGATTTGATGTGAAGAAAATCAAATTCGTTCATGCCCTCGAGGTGTTTGCTGATTTGTCTGACTCAACTCTGAAGCGTAAAATGGATGCTTATAGAAGGTGTGGCTGGTCCGAATCCGATGTTAGTACCGCGTTTCTAAGGTATCCACTCTGCATGAAATTGTCTGAGGATAAATTGAGAGCCAATATGGATTTTCTTGTTAATGAGGTGGGATTGCAACTTGATGCTATTGCTCGATACCCTGTGATCCTCGGCTATGGTCTCGACACAACAATGAGGCCGAGGTGGTTGGTTACTCGAGTTCTGAACGAGAAGGGGTTGTTGAAAAAACCCGTTGCAGCCACGACCTTGTTTGTTATGCCCAAGGAGAAGTTCGTGAAGAGGTATGTTCTTGATCATCTAGACAACGTTCCTCAGTTATTGGATGTGTATGAAGGCAAGTTGGATTCAAGTTGCATAGTGTAGCATTTCTTGTGGCTCAAATGCGATATTACTCGGAGTTGAACTTCTTTTGCCGAAGAGGATTGTTGAATGATCTTTAGCTACTCGTTTTAATGGTGTTCTTGATAGTGGGGATTGGAATGCTTTGAGTTGTAATGAAAAATGATTTAGGGGATGCAGACATGTTAATGTCTATGCCTTTGGAGTTTGGATGGTGGCATTGTTGATGTTTTATTTTGTGTTGGGGCTCATAGTGTGTGAAAATCGTGTTTCTCCGAATGATCGACTCTGCAATCACTTGTTAGAATCAATAGATCTTCAAATTGTTCGTTTGAAAAAATTAAAACCCTTCTTATTGAATGATTGAAAATAAAAAATCGTGACCAATGGAGGAACTCCTCTTTTGTTCAATAAGATACCAAAATGGATGATTGACTCATTTCATATTAGAAATAATTGCACCTTACGCAACTTTATTATAAAAACTATTGAATTTTTTGACTTTAGTCCCTCCAATGAGGGTGTTTGCTGTTACTTATTCCATGGATTTTTGGCTTAATAAAACATATTTTGAGTTTATTCAATTCCAACTTCACTTTGAATATAGGGTTAATTGTAACAATATCTTTTTGACTTTAATTATATTTTTTAAAGAGTATAGTTGATGCAATTTTGACGTACAAAAGTGGAGATAGATGTCGAGCTCTAGGAGTCATATCATTAAAATTACAATTTATAATTTTATGGTGTATCGAAATTACTTAAATAAAGGAATCCATGCACTAGGTTGTAATTTAAAAAAAAAAAATCATAAAAAGGTTTATTTTCATGTGATGCCCCGAATTGCAACTAAATATTTCATTCATTACTTTAAAATATATATAAAAAAAAAAAAAGAAGCCAAATTGCGGAAAAAAAAAAAAGGTTTTGCATTTGCAAGAATCTCCGAATCAAAGTTAATTCAAGAATTGATGTCAGTCAATTTCTTCATGCTCCGACATCTGAGCATTTTCTGGCAGTCAAAAGGATCCTACGCTATGTGAAGCGTACACTACATCTTGGCCTATCGTTTACTCCCTCTTTGAACTACTCCATACTCGGTTATTCGGATGCCGATTGGCCCGTTGTGTGGAAACGCGTCGATCCACCTACGGGTATTCCATATTCTTAGGTGGGAATTTGGTCTCTTGGAGTGCAAAGAAGCAATCCATTGTAACTCGATCTAGCTGCGAGTCCGAATATCGTGCACTTGCTAACACAACTCAAGAAATGATCTGGTTGACACACTTATTGAAGGAGCTGCGTGCACTGCCCCCTTCTTGTCCGCTTCTGTTTTATGACAACAAGAGTGCACTATTTTTAAGTCAAAACCCAATTGCTCACAAGTGTGTTAAGCATATTGATATTGACTGACACTTTGTTAGAGAACTAGTAGCAAATGGATGCTTGGAGACTCGGTTTGTTCTGTCTAATCTCCAGCTCGCGGACATCTTCATGAAAAGCTTACCACGTCCCTTATTTGAACTGCTCCGTTCCAAACTTCGTGTTGATCAAAACCCCACACTTCGCTTGAGGGGGTAAGGGCATCTCCCACCATTACACAAATCCTATATTTTACACCTAATTTAGGTGTTTTTAACCTTCCAAGCTAAATCACCAAATCACCAGTATACCTAAAATTATGGTGATTTGGGTTTAATCTCCCATCTTGGTCAAACCCTATATCACCAAAATCTCAAATCCTATATTTCACCAAATTTTTTTGTGAAAGAATTTTAATCTCCCACCTTACTACCATTTTAACATAATTTTCACCAAATCCTATTTTTCCTATCAAATATAGGATTTGGTGTAATCACCACCATTTTTTAATTAACATATAAAATGATTATATTAACTAATTTCATGTGATTACCAACTTATTAATATATTTTTTGTAAATATATTAATGTTGGTTAATGAATTCATTTTTCAAGAGATTTTAATAATACGAATTATGTTAGTTTTCTTAGTCGACATCGAAATTTGATAAATCAAGGAGAACATAATGAACTAAGAAGAAGATTGGTAGCACATTTGTAGAGCAAACGTGGTCAAATCGATGATGTTGAAGATGATAATAATGGTGAATGAGATTTTTTTTATGATTTTAGATTAATATATGTTGTAACGTTATTTATTTGAGTTGATTTTCTTTCATGTTGTAACGTTATCATGTTGTAATGTTTTTATAATTAATTTATGTTGTAATGTTTTATGCAATAATTTATGAAATTATTGTTTATGTGTGATTTTATTATATGTATTATAATTTAAGTTGATTTTCTTTCATGCTAGTTTTTTAAAATTCATCATAATTGTTGAAATTATATAGTTCAGAAAATTATTATTTAAAATCAGATCTAGAATCAATATTTTGGAAATAAAATAGACCAAAATTATGATTAACATTAAATTTATAATTTTGTGATATATTTGGTGAAATACCATGGAAGACCAAATCAAATTATATCTTTATAAATGGTGAAATATGGTGAAATAATAGTATTTTATTATTTGGTGGAAGATTTGATGAAATAGGTGGGAGATCAAATACACTATTTTTCATCAAAAATGGTGAAATAAGAAAATTGTGTGCTACTGGTGGGAGATAAACCCATTTTTTCACCACAAAAAATGGGATTTGGTGAAAAAATGGTGTCGACAGTGGAAGATGCTCTGATAGGGAATATACGTAGATATTCACGGTGTAATTTATTCAAACTTAGATAGGCCATATATTTTAAATCTCTGTACATATTATTATAGATACTCTTCGATTTTCTCATTGTATATAGGATCTGTTTCGTGTAAACCAAGTTGTAATCTTTATTTATAGTGAGAATATCTTTCACCAAATTCATGGTGATCAAATAATCTGTCTTACAAGTTACAATCAACACAAACTTCACTTTTCCCTCCATTCCCAAGTCGACAGAATTGCGCCGCCCATTTCAGAGCGCCGTCGATAAATCTTGAAACGGCGTCGTCGCCACCCATTACTTTCCTTCAGATTTCATGATTACAGGTTAACCCTAAAATTAATTCGAATCGATGTTTGCAATTATCTGCAGGAGTGGACCGAAGATTCCCAGAGAAGATGGAATTCTCTTTCGTGCTCAATCTTTGCCAATCTTGGTCAAGCTATTTTCTTCCGCAGTGAAACCAGCTTCCGATGCTTGCTGCGGTGACCAGAGCGATTTATTCGCAGTTTCTTACCTTATTAACTCATGTGGGCTGTCCTCAAACGACGCCGTTTCCGTGTCCAAGAAACTGCGCTTCAAATCGCGAGAAAAGCCAGATGCGGTGTTGGAGCTTCTCAGGAAACACGGATTCACAAATGCTCACATCGCCAAGCTCGTTGCTAGATGGCCGACTGTTCTCCGATCGTGCCCTGAAAAAACCCTCTTGCCGAAGCTCGAATTCTTCCGCTCGTTCGGCGTTTCCGATGCTGTTTCCGCGAAGACGCTGTCTGCGTACCCGACGGTTCTTCGCCGGAGTCTAAAAAACCATCTTATTCCTCTGATTAATTACTTGAGAAGCGTGGTTCAATCCGATCAAAGAGTTGCGAGCATGTTTGCCATGGCGCCGAGGGCGTTTGGGCGCGGGTATTACCGCCAGAGGGTGATTTCTCCCAACATGGCGACGTTGAGAGAACGAGGAGTTCCTGAGTCTTCGATCGCTTCACTGCTCTTCAGAAAACCGCATTTGCTGATGATTGGTAAGGAAACGTTCACTGAGTACGTCGATCGCGCTGCTGAGATGGGATTTGATGTGAAGAAAATCAAATTCGTTCATGCCCTCGAGGTGTTTGCTGATTTGTCTGACTCAACTCTGAAGCGTAAAATGGATGCTTATAGAAGGTGTGGCTGGTCCGAATCCGATGTTAGTACCGCGTTTCTAAGGTATCCACTCTGCATGAAATTGTCTGAGGATAAATTGAGAGCCAATATGGATTTTCTTGTTAATGAGGTGGGATTGCAACTTGATGCTATTGCTCGATGCCCTGTGATCCTCGGCTATGGTCTCGACACAACAATGAGGCCAAGGTGGTTGGTTACTCGAGTTCTGAACGAGAAGGGGTTGTTGAAGAAACCCGTTGCAGCCACAACCTTGTTTGTGATGCCCAAGGAGAAGTTCGTGAAGAGGTATGTTCTTGATCATCTAGACAACGTTCCTCAGTTATCGGATGTGTATGAAGGCAAGTTGGATTCAAGTTGCATAGTGTAGCATTTTGTCATGGTTGGAGACTCATGGGACAATTTACCTTTGAAGCAGGCTATCTACGAAGGGGTCTACAAACGGAAATCGAAGAAAAGAGAGGTTGATGGTGGCGAATTGAGCAGAGCAAGGGAGATAGAAAGTTGGGGAGCAAAGGGAATCCGAAGGAAAAAAAGGATGAAAAAGGTAGGGTTCAGAACAATTAGAGATTCAAATGTGGGAGTTCCTGAACGCCGTCTTTTTGGATGAGTTGGTTTAATAGCAAAATGGTGTCGTTTTGTGTGGTCCCATTTTTATATGTTGCTTTCTTTATTTCAGTACTTTGGCCAGGTGTCTTTATTTTAGTGGTTGTTTTGCTGTTGCTCTAACCGTTTGCAGTCTCTATGTATTGTCCTTTTGCCTTTAGCAATGTATCAGAAAAAGTTACGAAATTCTGCTCCTCTCACCTCTTTCTCTCTTGTATCTCACCCCCTTCTTGAATGTTCTTATTGTTCTTGGTTATTTTGGTATTATTTGATCAGAAAATTACAAAAAATAGCTTCATTATTTTGTATGAAATTGTTGAATCCTGACATTTGGTAGTCAGAGCAAGTGTTGTCGATTGCTGGGCTTTGAATTATGGCTGATGGCACATGTCTGGAAACTCAGAGAAAACTCCTTGAGCAAAGGATTCAAGAAGAGATGGACAAACGGGAAGCGGTTGAGATGCGATTGGAAGACAAAATCCAATCGAATCAGGATCGAAATGGGAAGATGATGGAAATGTTGCAACTACAATTTACAAAGATGGCTGAGCGTATGGATGTTTACTTTAAGGAGAAATCAATTTTGGGTGAGGGATCATCAATGAACACGGGTATTAATTTAACTCCTATTAACACTTATACTGATGGTAGTAAAGTTTTGGGGCAAAAGGGGGAAGAAATTGTAGCAAACAATTCCTATTCACCAAACAATCACCACTCTATTCCTAGGATCGATTTTCCAAAGTTTGATGGAAGTAATCCTAGAATGTGGCTATTTAAGTGTCATGGCTATTTTCAGTTAATGAATACACCTGAAGAACAGAAGGTGGGACTGGCCACCATTCATTTTGATGGGAAAGCGGCGGTTTGGTACAGCCATGTGTCTCAGAAGGGCAGAACTCTTAGTTGGGATCAATTTGTGGACCTTGTTTCAGCTCGGTTTGAGGATCTAAAGGAATCTAAGGTGTTGGCAGAGCTTGGAAAGTTAAGGGTCACTAATTCCCTTGAAGCTTACATTAATAAATTTGAAGAGTTAAAAGCTTATTTGCTTATGTTCAACAGTAGAACCTATGATGATGAATTCTTTATGACATTTTTTGTGAGTGGACTCCTTGAAGAAAATCAACAGTTCTTTAATCTATTTGAGCCCAAATCTTTCCAGCAAGCTATATATATGATAAGGAAGCAGGAAGCCACTCTTGAGGCTTTAACTAGGAGAGCTAAAATGGGAGTAAAACAGGGGTATCAACAGACCCTTACTCAGCCTAAAAAACCTATGATTCAACAGAATAAACCACCACCGAATCAGCCACCAGTAGCAGCACCCCCTAGAAAGCTTTTATCTAAAAGCGAAATGATGGATAGGAGGCAACAAGGTTTGTGTTTCAACTGTGATGAGCAGTTTGTACCAGGCCACAAATGCAAATACAATAGGCTCTATATTATTATGACAGAAGACGAAGAACATGAATATTACTCTAGTCTTACTGGTGATAAAGTAGAAGGGTTGGGTGTGCATGCAGTGGATGGAGAGGTGTCCCTGAATGCCATTTCAGGGGAAGTTGGTGTAAGGACAATCAGAGTATTAGGGGAGGTTGATGCTGGACCTCTCAACATACTCATTGACACAGGTAGCACTCACAGTTACATTAGTGAAGTGTTAGCTAAGAGGCTGAATTGTTATATTGAAGATATTGAGCCAATGGCTATTACTGTTGCAAATGGTGAAAAGATTATATGCCAAGAGGTTGTGAGAGGGTTTAGTTGGATGATGCAAGGGGTATTGTTCAATTTTCCATTGAGGTTGCTTACTTTGGGTGGATGTCATATAGTGCTTGGTTGTGATTGGTTATGGGAAAATAGCCTTGTTAAGTTTGACTATAAAAAGAGGTTTGTCAAGCTGTCAAGGGGAGGACAGAAGGTAGTAATCACAGCCATGGAGGAGGTACCACTGAGGGTTCTGATGCTCCAAACTGACCAGCTAGGGGATGACTCTGTTAGGAGTGGGAGGAATGACCAGTTTACAACTATCAATTCTCATCAAACTACATTGGCAGTTTCTGAGGAAATCTAACTGCTATTACTCAGCTTTGGTGATATTTTTGAAGAACCTCAAGGGCTTCCACCATATAGAGGGGTGGAACACCAGATTATTTTGAAAGCTGATGCTCTTCCCAAGCAATTGTTCCCTTACAGGTACTCTCACTCCTCTAAGAATGAGATAGAGAAGATTGTGGCCGAGCTTTTGGGTTCTGGAGTTATTAGGCACAGTAAGAGTCCATTTGCCTCTCCTGTTCTATTGGTGAAAAAGAAAGACAATTCATGGAGGATGTGTGTGGACTACAGGTATCTAAACACTCTTACTATCAAACATGACTACCCAATCCCTGTGATTGATGAGCTATTGGATGAACTATATGGTGCTAAGTGGTTTACTAAGATGGATTTGAGGAGTGGTTACTTTCAGATCAGGATGAAAGAAGAAGATATTTACAAGACAGCTTTTAAGACACATCATGGTCATTATGAGTTTTTGGTAATGTCATTTGGGCTCTGTAATGCCCCAGCAACTTTCCAGTCACTGATAAATCAGGTGTTTTCTGATCATTTAAGAAAATTCATACTGGTTTTCTTTGATGATATATTAATCTACAGTGCTACCCTTGATGAGCATTTGAAGCATATCAATATCACTTTGTCCATATTGAGGAAGCATCAGTTATATGCTAAGGAGTCTAAATGCCAATTTGGGCAGTCTAGCATTGAGTACCTAGGCCATATCATCAGTGCCAATGGAGTGTCTACTGATCCTTCTAAGATACAGAGCATGGTAGATTGGCCCAAGCCATCAATTGTCAAAGGATTAAGAGGGTTTCTAGGACTTACTGGATACTATAGGAAATTCAACAAATCCTATGGAGTCATCAGTAAGCCCCTTACTGATATGTTAAAGAAATGAGGGTTCAAATGGTCTTCTAGTTCTGAGATGGCTTTCCAAAAATTGAAGGAGGGAATGGTTACTTCACTTGTTCTAGCTTTACCTGATTTCACCAAGCCATTTATTGTGGAGACTGATGCAAGTTCCACAGTTTTAGGGGCTGTTTTAATGCAGGAGGGGAGACCTATAGCTTTCATTAGCAAGGCACTTAACCCAAAGTGTCAGGCTCTTTCTATCTATGAGAGGGAATTTATGGCAGTCTTATCAGCAATTCAAAAGTGGAAGCACTATTTGCAAGGACATCATTTCATACTCAAAACAGACAACAGAGTATCAAATACATCATGGAACAAAAGTTCACTACAGCTCTCCAACAGAGGTGGATTTCTAAATTGATAGGGTTGGACTATGAGATCCAGTATAAAAAGGGGACTGAAAACAGGGTGGCTGATGCTCTTTCCAGGGTAAATGAGTCTTCTTCTCTACATGTTATTTCTACAGTTCAACCTAGGTGGATGATGGAGGTTTGTGAGAGTTATAAAGGTGATGTTTTTATACAGAAGCTGTTGGCTGCTATTGTTATTGAGGGGGCTGCTTATCCATCACATTCAGTGGTTCATGGCATACTCAGATACAAAGGGAGGATTGTAGTTGGGCAAGCATCAGATTTGAGGGCTACGTTATTGGCTTACTTCCACAGTTCAGTTATTGGGGGACATTCTGGTACTCAAGGAACTTATCAGAGGCTTAAGACTTTGTTCTATTGGCCAGGGATGCAAGGTGGTGTACAAAAGTTAGTGGGGAATTGTGATGTGTGTAAACGGGCTAAGCATGAGAATAGCCCTTATCCAGGGTTGCTGGAACCACTGGACATTCTTACAGGAGCTTGGACTCATGTATCTATGGATTTTATTGAGGGCTTACCTAAATCAGAAGGAAAAAATGTCATACTTGTGGTGGTGGATAGACTCACCAAGTATGCCCATTTTATACCCATATCCCACACTTTTACTGCTGAAACTATTGCTAGATTGTTCTTAGATCATATTGTGAAGTTACATGGACAACCTGTGAGCATGGTTACTGACAGGGATAAAGTTTTCACAAGTCAGTTTTGGACTGAATTGTTTAGCACTTTGGGTACTAAACAACATATGACATCTGCCTATCACCCCCAATCTGATGGCCAGACAGAAAGGGTGAATCAATGCCTAGAGAATTACCTCAGATGCTGCACGAGTCAACATCCTCATAGGTGGATAAGGTGGCTATGTTTTGCAGAATTTTGGTACAATACCAACTACCATACTAGCTTGAAAATGACACCATTTCAAGCCTTATACGGTTATCAACCAACCCCTCTAGCTGTTAGTCCTTACTTGGATAATCTAGACACTACTGTTGCAGATTTGGTTAAACAGAGAACAGCTACCTTGGACTCATTCAAACACAACCTTGTGTTAGCACAGGAAAGAATGAAGTTTTATGCTGACAAGAGAAGGGTTGACAGGACTTTTCAGGTAGGAGATGAAGTCTATTTAAAGTTGCAGCCATACAGACAAGGTTCAGTGGCTCACAGGCCAAACCACAAATTATCAAATACATATTATGGTCCTTACACAATTGTTGAAAATTTTGGGAAAGTTGCTTACAAATTAAACCTACTAGATGGGGCAAAGGTTCATAACGTATTCCATGTTTCTTTACTCAAACAGAAAATTAAGGGTACTTACACTCCCTCTGCTACCTTACCAGATTCAGTTGTTGCGGATCTCCATGGCCCAGCACCATTGCAGCTTCTGGCAAAACGCGAGCTTTCATCTTCCACGGGAGTTCAGCGCCAAGTTCTGGTGCACTGGCGCAATACTAGTCCCAAGTTGGCATCTTGGGAACTTCTTGATGATTTGATGGACCGGTTTCCTCAGTTCGACCCTTAGGGACAAGGGTCATCTCTAGCGGGGGGTAATGTCATGGTTGGAGACTCATGGGACAATTTACCTTTGAAGCAGGCTATCTACGAAGGGGTTTACAAACGGAAATCGAAGAAAAGAGAGGTTGATGGTGGCGAATTGAGCAGAGCAAGAGAGATAGAAAGTTGGGGAGCAAAGGGAATCCGAAGGAAAAAAAGGATGAAAAAGGTGGAGTCTTGCAAGTTGATAGGGTTCAGAGCAATTAGGGATTCAAATGTGGGAGTTCCTGAACGCCGTCGTTTTGGATGAGTTGGTTTAATAGCAAAATGGTGTCGTTTTGTTTGGTCCCATTTTTATATGTTGCTTTCTTTATTTCAGTACTTTGGCCAGGTGTCTTTATTTTAGTGGTTGTTTTGTTGTTGCTCTAACTGTTTGCAGTCTCTATGTATTGTCCTTTTGCCTTTAGCAATGTATCAGAAAAAGTTACGAAATTCTGCTCCTCTCACCTCTTTCTCTCTCGTATCTCACCCCCTTCTTGAATGTTCTTATTGTTCTTGGTTATTTTGGTATTATTTGATCAGAAAATTACAAAAAATAGCTTCATTATTTTGTATGAAATTGTTGAATCCTGACACATTTCTTGTGGCTCAAATGCGATATTACTCGGAGTTGAACTTCTTTTGCCGAAGAGGATTGTTGAATGATCTTTAGCTACTCGTTTTAATGGTGTTCTTGATAGTGGGAATTGGAATGCTTTGAGTTTGTAATGAAAAATGATTTAGGGGATGCAGACATGTTAATGTCTATGCCTTTGGAGTTTGGATGGTAGCATTGTTGATGTTTTATTTTGTGTTGGGGCTCATAGTGTGTGGAAATCGTGTTTCTCCGAATGATCGACTCTGCAATCACTCGTTAGAATCAATAGATCTTCAAATTGTTCGTTTGAAAAAATTAAAACCCTTCTTATTGAATGATTGAAAATCGGAAATCATGAACAATGAAGGAACTCCTCTTTTGTTCAATAAGATATCAAAGTGGATGATTGACTCATTCCATATTAGAAATAATCGCACCTTACGCGACTTTATTATAAAAAATATTGAATTTTTTTGACTTTAGTCCCTACAATCAGGGTGTTTGCCGTTACTTATTCCATGTATTTTTGGCTTAATAAAACATGTTTGGAGTTTATTCAATTCCAACTTCACTTTGAATATAGGGTTAATTATAACAATATTTTTTTAACTATATTTAATTATATTTGATGCAATTTTGACGTACAAACATGGAGATAGATGTCGAGCTCTAGAGTCATATCATTAATATCACATTGTAAAATTTTATGGTGTACTGAATTACTTAAATAAAGGAATCCATGCACTAGGTTGTAATTAAAAAAAAAAATCATAAAAAGGTTTATTTTCATGTGATGCCCCGAATTGCAACTAAAAATTTCATTCATTACATTAAAATATTTAAAAATAAATAAATAAAGGTTTTGCATTTGCAAGAATCTCCGAATCAAAGGTAATTCAAGAATTGATGTCAATTCTCAATTGAAGCAGTTAAATTGGAAGTTATAAACGGTTAGGTGTCAACCATTTGCAGAGTGCCTTGAGTTGCTCAATCTACAGCTCTCTTTATCTCTCTCTATGACTGTGTATTATATACACACAGCCGTATCTATAACCTGTAACAATTATCTCTCTCATATTTGTCTGAATTAATGCTCAATACTGATCAATCGAATTCGACGAAGGTTTAGGGTTTTGTACATTGTGTTTCAATGGTGGAGATGAGGAAAAGAAAGCCGCTGGTGCTTTCCTCCACTAAAGCCCTCGTCGACTCTTTGCTCAATTCTCGCAGACCCACCGAAGATTCTAATGGAATTGACCATATTGCCCCAAGTTCCTCCACTCGCGCCATCCAGTTAACGGCTGGTATTCTCAGAGTTTCCAAGGACACAGCTCTGAATTCAGTTGATGATGCTGTTTTGGTTGGATTGTCCACTTCTGTGCTCAAACAATTATCGATTACTTCAGGATCGCTGGTATTTGTTTCTTTATTTCGCAATTCTCAATTCATGTTTTTGATGATTTTAGGCTCTTTTTAAATATTAGTTCAAAGATCGAAATTATGTTTTTTTTTTTTTTTTTCTCTTTTATGTATCTGTTCTATATCAGTGTAGGACTGTGATTGAATTTCGGTTTCTTTATCATTTTGTGTGTTTCACTGTGGTGGAAGGGGATTCTGATTAATGAGTGAATATATGGCATCTCAAGTTTGCTTTATTTTTTTGTAGATTCTCATCAAGAATGAGGATGCTAATGTCAATAGAATTGGGCAAGCGGTGGTGCTGGACCCTCCAAATTCAGATGACAACTTCTTTGAATGCGGAACAGTTATCGAGCATGCTCCTAGGACAATGTTGGCCTTTCCATCATATGTTTATCCTCAAACTCGGTCTTCATCTTTGGATCATCAAGTGGCTTATTTATCTCCAATTCTCGCATTTAACCTTAATTTGCATCTGTCATGCTTGAAAACTGTTGTGCAACGAGGGAAAGATGAATTATCGTCCTTGTTTGAGGTGAAAGGAAATGATGAAGTAAATGGGGAAGAAAATGAGCCCATTTCTGTTAGTATAGGGCTTCAACCTTGGGCAGAGTTGCCTAAGTACGCCTCACATTTAAGGGCCTCTTTTGTGAAGATACCAGAGTGTGGAAACCTTGAGCGTCTTAAAAGCAGTTCATCTGATGAAACAAAAGATCGCCAAGGCTTGATAGATTTGGCACTAAATGATTACTTCTCTGTAGATAGATATCTTACCAGAGGTGACATTTTCAGTGTATGCATAAATTGGAACTGCAAATCGGACATTTGCATTTCTTGCAACAAAAAGATGCTAAATGGTGGAGACGATACAGTATACTTCAAGGTCAAAAACTTTAATTCTGTGTTTGCTTTATTTGTCTTTCGTAAGCTTGAAGGTGCATGGAGCAGACACATTTAGTATATGCTGGTTTTCAGGTTGCAGCTATGGAACCATCAGAGGAACCTGTTCTGAGAGTCAATCGTCATCACACTGCTCTTGTTCTCGGAGGAGGTGTTCCATCTGCCATCCCTCCAGATCCTTTAATTCGACTATCAGAAAGTGTCTCGCCTTTACAAGATGATGCAGTGCTGGCTCTAGCTTCCATACTTGCACCAATATCATTTCCATCAGCATTATCATCAAAACTCAGGGTGGCTATCTTATTACATGGTGTTCCTGGTACATCATAACTTCTAGTTCTGTCTGCTTAAAAAACATCTATTTACTTATCCTACTTTTCAAAGATCTACCAATTTGTATATCAAGATCTCTAAGTGTGTATTATTTTTTATGGAGATCTTCAATTTCCATAACTTTATGAGATACTACATCTGATATTTCATGAGATCAAAAATAGCAGTCATACTTTGGAAGAAATTCATCTGGATTTGCTGATACCAAAGTGATTTGTAGGTTGTGGGAAGAGGACTGTGATAAGATATGTTGCTCGTCAGTTGGGCTTGCATGTGGTGGAATATAGTTGTCATGATTTTATGACATCTTCTGAAAAGAAAACATCTATTGCTCTAGCTGAAGCCTTCAATGCTGCTCGCAGGTATTTTAACACCACTATGTGCTAAACATTAAGCAATAAGAAGCCGTTATCTTATAAATCATGTAGCTTCAAACCATTTGATAGTGCTTAGGGTTTCATAATAATTAACCTTCTGCGATTTTTGAATTATAATGGAAACCCTGCAGATTGAGTTTAATTTGTCTTCAATTGTGTGTTTGATCCATCGAAGAATTCCTTATATTTGATATGCTATTACTATTCTAGATATTCTCCAACAATTCTTCTTCTCCGTCATTTTGAGGTTTTCCGCAATCTAGCTGCTCAAGAGGGATCATCTAATGAGCAAGTTGGAGTTAACTCGGAAGTTGCATCTGTCATTAAGCAATTCACAGAGCCAATTACTAATGATGAAAATGATTATTTTGGGGAAAACTCAGAGGGTGATTCTGTAAGTTTACAAGTTGT
Organism: Scutellaria galericulata; assembly: GCA_946896805.1. Lineage (NCBI taxonomy): Eukaryota > Viridiplantae > Streptophyta > Magnoliopsida > Lamiales > Lamiaceae > Scutellaria > Scutellaria galericulata. The sequence goes on along the minus strand of OX335792.1, from coordinate 1,404,193 downwards.
TCATTCATGTAACTGACACCTGTCTCTGCTTCTCAAATATTCATTAGTTTGTATCAGAATTAATAGTCCAACATAGCTTCTCATGTTTCTTTTACTTCATTGTCCTCTTACTCTATTTAATCTTTGATAAACAATAATATAATAAGACATAAGATCATTTCTTTCATGTGATATACTATTTTCAGAATTAGGATATAATTACTCTTTTGCTTCTGGAAGATAAATAGTCTGCCTAATTAAGATGAAAGTCTTTCATAGGAAGTCACGTGGTTTCTACATCTACATGTTTAAGAGATGATTGGTTAATATTCCATTGTTTGTTTCACTGATGCAGCAGTTAAAAGTTACTGAAATGATAAGCCAGCATCCAGTATTGCTAGTTGCAGCTGCTGACAATTCTGAAGGTCTTCCTCCTACTATTAGGCGATGTTTTAGTCATGAAATTAAAATAGGACCCCTGAATGAAGAACAAAGATCTCAATTACTGTCTCAGTCTTTTCAGCATGTCTCTAAACTGCTTCCAGATGTACGTTATCACTTCATTATCTCCTCATATTTGCATGTATGTCTTGTGTAAGATACTTGTAAAATTAGGTTCTTCATAAATTGGTACCTTTGCATGCTCTTCCCTTGATATGCAAATCAACGATTGGTGATGCTGTCCAATGATCACAAAAATAAAGGGGATCCACAATTCTTTACACATGGCTACCATGCCACTGTGTATGGTTTATTTATCTGTCCAAGATTTCTCATTGCATAGTGATGGAAATTATGACATGAAGAAAACGACATTTTATGGTTTCCATCTCTGCCTCTGCACTGGTTTTTATTTTGATTGATCTCATTGCAGAAATCTGTTGAGGATCTTGTTAAGGATATAGTTGGACAGACATCGGGTTTCATGCCGAGGGACTTGCGTGCGCTAATTGCTGATGCTGGTGCAAATATAGTGTCAAAGATGGAGACGCTGGAGCCTGGAAACTCAAGTTCATCTGTGCCCGATTCGGTTGAAGATAGTAGCAAAATAGACGATGTATCTCAGGATCCTAGTAAAGAAAACATAACCAAAGCACTGGAGCGATCAAAAAAAAGAAATGCATCAGCTCTTGGTACACCAAAGGTAAAGTATATAAGGCGTAGCACTAACTTTTGATGTTTCCTTGTGTGTGGTGCTTTCTGGAAATTATGCTTAGGAAACAATTCCAAGTGACAAATAAGTAGTTTGTTCCGAACTTGTTCCATGCTGTTCTTCTTCTCGAGCATTAGAGGTGAAAGGGTCTGTCTAAGATTTGTTAGAAATTAATATAGTGAAAAGATAAAGAGGAATATTCTGTTAGAGTACTCCTTTCTGTATAGGTGATAACCCTACTTATGATTACTACTGCAATTGTAGGTACCTAACATCAAATGGGAAGATGTTGGTGGGCTCGAGGATGTCAAAAAATCAATCCTGGACACTGTTCAGGTAAACCCTTATTTTCCCCTCCATTTGAAACATATTTGTGGACATTTTTCTAGATTACTCCTAAGAAAATAGAAGTTCTGCTTCTTTCTTTGAAGTAACCTTCCATAGACTTTACTTATCTTACTTGAGAAAGTAGAGTTTACTGGTTTATACATTCTCTTTTAACTTGATGACAAATATAGAGTCGAAAAACACTTTAATGGTTTTCATGTCACACTACTCTCGAACCTGTTGACCATTCATCATGACAACTTCACTTTGTTTGATCTTCTACACTGTTATTGAGGGTTGATATACTGTTTTTAAATTGGCAGCTTCCTCTCATGCACAAGGATTTATTTTCGTCTGGATTGCGTAAACGATCAGGGGTTCTTCTTTATGGTCCACCAGGGACTGGAAAAGTAAGTTCTTCAAATTTTACATCGATTCTCCGCTATGATTTACATTTGATGCTGAATATCCTATTCATCTCTAATATGATAACTTTGGCGTTTTTTACTCTGCAAACCTCAGACATTACTGGCAAAAGCTGTTGCTACAGAATGCTCCTTGAATTTTCTGAGCGTAAAAGGGCCTGAGTTGATCAACATGTACATAGGAGAGTCGGAGAAAAACGTGAGAGACATTTTTCAGAAGGTAAAAGCCTTTATAGTTCTTTTCTAACAAGAAAATGGCAATTAAACAAATGTCTCGGAAACTTTGAACATATTCTGTTTGGTGGTTTTAGGCCAGAGCTGCACGCCCATGTGTTATATTTTTTGATGAACTTGATTCACTAGCCCCAGCCCGAGGTGCCTCTGGAGATTCTGGGGGTGTTATGGACAGAGTGGTTTCTCAGGTAAAATTTCCTGTATCTTTGCACACTAGACCAAAACAATGTACATGAGTGTGATGTTTGTATTCATTTATCTAAGTATGTCTATATGCATGTGGCGATAATTGTAGAGACCTGTGCATATCTAATGTGATTTTTTTTTTTTTTTTGTGTAGATGCTTGCAGAAATTGATGGACTGAGTGATTCTAGCCAGGTTGGTTACCATTGTTGGCAAAAGTAGTTTTATACTTCCATCCATTCTTTAAATATCTTGTTTTTGGGATGGCATACCCTCTTTTTTCATTTCGTCCTCTTCATCATCTAAATTATCCTTGTGGTGTTCAATAGGACTTGTTTATAATAGGAGCCAGTAACAGACCTGACCTTATCGACCCAGCTCTTTTGAGGCCAGGCAGATTTGACAAGCTCCTCTATGTTGGTGTTAATTCTGAAGCATCTTATAGGGAGAGGTTTGTGTTCTTTGGTTCTTTTTATTGCAGTATTGTTGATAATTACATTCCTTTATGAATCCACTTTTTTTTTTTTTTTTAAACAGGGTACTTAAAGCACTTACTCGAAAGTTTAAATTGCACGAGGATGTGTCTCTATATGAGATAGCAGAGAAATGCCCTTCGAATTTCACAGGTGCCGACATGTATGCCCTCTGTGCAGATGCTTGGTTTCATGCTGCAAAACGCAAAGTAATTCTAGTCTTCTCCACTCTTAAACTTTCAAGTCTACCGCTTTATCATTGTATTATGGTCGAAATTCCTTTAAATTTTTGTTTTTTACCTAATACATAGGATGACTTTTTGGGAATCTGATTATAGTTAAGCTAAGCTGCTCCACTACACAGCCACAAGCCAGCTCTTTTATTGCTTTCAACTATCGCTTCTATGAATTCAGAATCAAGTTTGTCCTCCAATATCTTGTTGTAGGTATCAGTTGATGATTCAGATTCAGGCCCGCCTGATCAACCCGACACCATTGTTGTTGAATACGAGGATTTTGTTGAGGTATGATACCAAGATTCTCAAATCTGATACCAGACAGCAAGAATCATGTACCACAAAAAATAAGATTAAAATAAAATTGTTGATTTAGAATTAATGTTTTTAGCTGAAGTACCCTTGCCAATAGGGCAATGTTCGACAAGTTAAATTAATCCAAAAATAGGCCTCAAGAAGTCGTTGAAAGCAAAATAGTGATGGTGATTATCCGTGATTCAATGATTTATCTCATGACAAAATTATGAATCAAAATCATCTTAGTGGTTGTAATCTTCCATCTCTCCATTTTAGTTTCTGAAATGTTGTCTTTATACATTGAAGGTATTAAGAGAGCTGTCTCCTTCACTATCAATGACGGAGCTGAAGAAATACGAGATGCTGAGGGATCAGTTCCAAGGGCCATCAAGATGATCACAGTCAGTTTCCTATACTTACAATCTCTATACAATGAGTTGCAACTAGTCTCCTTAATTTCTTATTTATGGAATTGAGTTCTTGAATCGGATAATACCAAAGCTTGATACACACGAAAAAGTTTACATGTCAATAAAGTATATCACAATCCCCTCTCCGATCATTGTAAATTTTCGAGTTTCATGTCAAATCCCCTCGTCCCATCTCAAGTTTCATCTCTTCACAGTTCTTTCGTGTTTTTTGTTAAATGACCACCTCATCATTTTTCTAAAATTTTCATCAATATCTTCAACGATTTTGTTGAAGTCAAATGTGGAAATAACAAGCAGATGTTGGTGAACTAACACAGAATATTAGTGTTTTATGTATAATTATTTTGGAACAAATGGAACCGTAATCGCTATCTGAAAGGTGTGCACTGAATAAACCTCGTTTTGTGCAACATTTGATTTATTTATTTTTGTGTAATTGGCCATGTAAGGTATAACTAGGCAGCATATTCTCCTCTCTACTTTTCAAATATTCTACTAGAATGGATCGTATTTTTATTAAATACTACTCAAACAAAAAGAAAAATAGAAAAAGTAACAAGATGATGTTTTTAAGCATGGATTCCTCATTCGTATATTGTAGGTCTTCACGATTAGCAAAATCAATAATATGAATTCATTTTCACAAATTACATCTATATTTTAAATTGATTTATCTCGCAAGACATTCTCATAAAAATTAATACTGATAAAGGGGAATTAGGAGATTGAAGATGCAACACTTTTGTGGTCATTGGTAAAAAAAATCCCAACTGAAATTTCTGGGTATCCACATTTTGACTAGAAAAGTCAACAAGGGAAGTGAGAGATTTCCAGAGGGTTCCAATCCAATATTAAAAAAGAAAAAATAAAAATAAAATTAGGAAGATAAGGACCAAAATTTATGTAGACCTAGAGCAACTTGCCTGACAACATTTGTTTCTAAATGCCTTCACCTTTTGTGGATGAACCTTCCTTCTCTATTCATCCCATCTCATTAACTAATCTTTTATTTATTTTCTATTTATCAATTCACTTTAAAATTAAATTCATTGTTTACAATAACAAATTAATATCATTGTCATAAGAAAGTAAGGATATAATTCTGAATAAACTTTTGATTTGTTTAGATGATTTCAAAGTTATAACGCCATAGATTGTCTAGAGTGATGACAAATTAATATAAATTTGGATGTTATGATTTTTTTTCAAGCTAAAACTATACATTTGACTAATCTGTTGGGGGCTAAAATGCCCCTACCCTAAAATATAACAAACAAAAGATCCTAGGCACCAAATATTTTATTGTGAACTAATCTTGTCTATGATTAGTTGAAAACAAATGGGCCAATTTTGTAAGCAATATATTACAACATAAAAGAAGACCTTTCTAAAAGGTTAAAAGAATATTTGTGATTGGGTCATGTAGCACTTAATAGTTAAAAGAAATTAAATCTCGAGATTTAACAGGTATTTAAGAGTATAAGAGAGATTGTAATCTTATATTTTAAAGTTTTATCTTAATTGAATTAATGCCAACATACGTGTAGGTAGAAATGAAATTGACTTTATTATCGAATAAGTAAATAAATAAATATGTGTGTGTGCAGAGATCAAATGGCGCACTATAATATTAGAGATACCCAAGGATGAAAATATCGCGGATACGGATATTGCGATATGGATATTGGGTGTTAATGTATTTCTTCCTAGGTATCGCGGATATATCGCAAAATATCGCTATCGATATCGATATCGGTTCAGTGTAGTACAAAATTGGATGGAAATCGGGAAATATCGCGGATATATCGCAAATTATCGCGGATATATCGCAAATTATCGCATATATATTAAAATTCGCAATTTTGATTCAAAAAAATTGAAACATGTGATTTTTTTTTACTTTGTATTATGTATTTTGTTTGATAGTAGAAAGAATATATTCTCTTATCACATCAATCTTTCTTTTTTTCATTTTAGTTGATAAAAATAACATTTTATTGATATATTGTAAATTGATATGCTTAATTGGGCTAATCATGTATATGTTGGGTGAAGCATTAATAGTTAACTTTTAGAAGTTTATTATAAAATAATAATTTTACAATTAATTATGTTAAGGTCATAAGGACGCTTTTTAAATAAGTGTACTTATTCAAAAAAATTACTTAAAAATTTAGAAAAATGTTTTGCATTTTCCTTAATTTAAAAAGGTTTTTGTAAAAATTTCCTTATGTTAAAATAATTGTTAACAAATTTTTTTGAAACTATATTGATAAAAAGAAAATCTTTACAACCCTAACCATATTAAAATATATATATATATATATATATATATATATATATGTGTGTGTGTGTGTGTGTGTGTCTTGTCTTGGTATCTTTGAATTTAGAAAATATAAGAAAGTTGACAACACACGTCATTGGGTAATTGAAAATCTGAAAAAAAAAATTGTTTTATAATTGAAAACATGACTTTTATATATCAGGACATAAAATATTGAATTAAAATATAATTCAAAACATGCATCTTAGCATATATAAATTTAACCAACATCTTATAAAATTGAAAATATATTTGGTGCTACACAAATATAATATTAGCTAGAGACTACAATTTGGGGCTTACTAATTTTAATTAAATTTTATAAATTGTGGCTTAATTACTTCCAATTAAATCTTACATTGAAGCTACAATTGAAAACATGACTTTTATATAATAAGACTTAAAACATTGAATTAAAATATAATAGGAAACATGCATCTTAGTATAATCCAACGTCATATAAAATTGGAAATATACAGTATTTGGGTAATTTGCAATCACTCGTAGACACTGCACAAATAAAACACTAGTTAGGGACTATAATTTGGGCTTACTTTGAATTAAATTTTATAAATTGTGGCTTAATTACTTCCAATTAAGTTTTACATTGAGGCTACAATTAGAGAATTTTGAGATGTGAAGAAATGTTTATATATGTTTGTTCCAACATTAATCAAAATGTTGTAATTTGAGATTTCAAATTTCAAAAATCAAAGAGATCAAGAAACTTATGAATGACATGTGCATAACTATATCCATGAGTACTCTAATGTGATGAGTTGATATCAGTACTGTCTTGAAAAATATGACATTCCATCTACTATGTTTGAACCTCATAGGTCATCTTTTTTGTTCTGGTGTATTGTATCATGTAATTTTAGTAATTTTGTATTGTATTATGTAATATATTGTCAGTTTTTTACTATTCAGTACAGTATTTATAAAGTTTATTATCTATATGTTAGTTTTAAATATATTATTTTATTGTGATTTTGGGTGGAATATATGTGTAATGATGTGTTAAAATAATCCCTAAAATTTCATATTAAATTTCCAAAAATTTAATAAGATATCCGTCACTTTTTCAAAATTTTTGCGATATCGATATGCGATATCAATATATCCATCGATATATTCGTAAAATTAAGGTTGCGATATCACTTGCGATATCGATATTTTCATCCTTGGAGATACCAATCTGTCCAAACAAATCATTGATGAGAATAAATATATTAATAAAAAAAAAACAAGATGTTGCCTCTTCTTTAATTCACTGAAATTCATATAAAGACCAATTTTATGGATATAATCTTGTGTGACGAATTCACTATCTATATAAAAGAGTCAATTTTTACAAACTTAAATGCGAATTGTACAAGACGAGTTAATCCACGATCCATCCACAAAATAAAAATTGACCTGTAAACATGAGTTTGAATTGTAGTTTGGGACTCAATCTCGTTCAATCATATTTATGAGGCTGTAACGCATAAGTTTTTATGATTATATTAATATTTGAAATAATTTCATAGCTATTTTATTGATCTCAATTTTTTTCTATTCTAGATTTGGAGCAAAGCCAATAATCAGCATATTCTCAGGCATATTTGGATATGGTGGATGCTAATTAATTTAATTACTCAGCTCTAAGTTGGATACTCGGATTATACTATTTGGTATAATTAGCAACAATTCCTCATAAACAGTATACTGATCATTTTATCTAAACGTAATATTGATTATATATCACAAATCATTATCTATCGACCCAAATATAAAGTTGAACTGATTAAATTACAAATTCATGAACAATACCATCATATTGTATGCAATCAATCTCACTAATCCCTACAATATTAATCCAAACAAATCCTACAAAGAAGTAAATTCATAAAAAAAGATATATATGTTTGTTTGTGTGTATATAACAATGGATTTATCTAAATGGTTTTTTTTATTAAATAATGTTATGTATATTTATACGGCCTGCATTAAGATAATATTATTTCATTTTATTACAGAAGTGACTGAGAGTTTAAATCTCTTTATTCTCTTATTTTCCAATTTATATTTAAATTGAGGCTATAAGAGCAAATTGTAGCACTAATCAAAAACAAATTAATTCAAAAATTGATCTATAAATTTATGCATATTATACTAATTTATTTGAGGTGTAATATTTAGATTTTAGAAGACCATCAAGATTTAACATTTGTAATTTGGTACAACTAATTTACCTTTATATAACCCTGAATGAGTTCGTACATATCGTTGTTGTCAACACCATGGCCACATAGGTGAGGGGTATTTTAGTCAACGCGATAGGGAACTTTGTCAAGGCATTTCTATCCTACTTTCAACCAAAAAGTGGGACCCCATTCGTATTAATAGAATCGAAAGTTATTACTATAATAAATGAAACAAATATGTATAATTAAAATAACATTTGGAAGATCGTGGATCAAATCTTTATTGAAAATATTATACTAACATTTATAGACCTATATACTAATCTTAAAAAAAGAAAAATAGTGCACACTTGAGCTACGCATTAAATACTTGATAAAACTTAATAAACTGTTTTTTTTTTTTTTTTTTCATATTTTAATATTTTGAAGTAAAAAATGTTAGAAATGTTTAAATGAGTTGAATATGATGGACTGATCCACCCCACCAACATAATGGGTTGGATTAAGTATATATCAACATGATCGAAGATCGATTATTGTAGTTTGGCATGTGTAGTCCCAATTTTGTTTGTAAGTTTTATATATATATATATTATTTATTTATTTATTTATTTATTATTATTATTTTTTTTCTTAAAATAGATGATGAAGATATGAGCAATTGTGATAATTTTTGTTATTGCAATACAAGTAACGATGTAAAACACCTAATACACATGTCATGATTTATGTTTTTTCATTTGTACAAAGACACCGTGTACAGTGTTGAGGACCTGATCATTATTTATTTATTAGAATGAAATCAATTTTAAAGAAAAAAAAACTTTGATAAATTTTGGCCTACAACTCATCGGATCGGGTCGTGCTGGATATTTTTCATCTGCTTCTTGCTAACTCATCTTGACTTGTTTAATGTTTATAGTAGTTACAATTCGATTTAATTAGGTGTGTACTAAATATAGAACGTAAACATAAGTAGTATTTCTGTGCACCTCATGTACACATTTATTTGGATCGGGTTCGGATGCGGGCTAACACGGATCCAAGCATTTTTACCTTTTTTTTTTTCTAACCTCTATGTTATGTTTGTCATACTTTTATATTATATTAATAATACCCTTATATCCATATATCATACCTTTATTTAATATTTTTAATTCTAAAAAAACTCTAATTTCACCATAATGTGTAAAAATATCTATGTGTTCGGCCACCTTGGCCGAAAACGGAGAAATACGTTCGGCCATAATGACCGAACGGAACTAATAAAGCAAAACCTAAGAGTAAAATTTGTACTCCCTCCGTCCCGGAAAACTCTGCACACTTTCCTTTTTAATCTGTCTCAAAACACTTTGCACACCCAAAAGTGGCAAATTTTATCACAATTATTATCCTTTCAATACACACTTATTTACATACAATGCCATTACTTTTTCTCTCTCAACACTTTATTATTTTTTGTATTTTTCTCACATAATTGACCCTTATACCCTCAATTATAAAGCAAATATTCTTTTTTTTTTCTTAAAAATTGTGCCCAAATTAGCGTGAAGAGTTTTGTAGGACGGAGGAAGTATTATTTATTTTTAAAAATTTTTTAATTGAAAAATGTATGAATTAGAGTGTGCTTAGAAAAGGGTGGAGTGTCTTTAGTGTCGCCCTAAGAAAATAGGAAGTTTTCGACATTCTTTGTTGTCTTAAATGGTTTCATAAGAATTCAATTTTTTTTAAAGTAGTTAAACCAAGTTTAAAAATTTTAAAGGTGCGGCTATCCGCATCCCAAAACTTACTAAATACATCTCATTTCTTATAAAGAAATGAGATGTATTTAGTAAGTTTTGGTCAGCACCCAAATTTTAATAAACCCAAGATCTAAGAAGGCGCGTGCAACACGCGCCATAAACACGCGGGTGGTGTTTTGTCAAATGGTTCCAGCTTCAGAGACAAAAGCCGTTGCGTTGAAACAGAATTTTACTGTTGTTAAAAGTAAAAAAATAGTAGTTTTCCAAAAATAAAACTAAATAATTTCAGAATATTCCTATTTTCTCAAAAAGATAAAATTTACATTTTTTAATACAAAAAAAAAACAAAATTGTAAGAAACAAACGCGGCTGCTGAACCAGAGTCTTTTCTCTCTCATTCCTTCCCTCTCTCTCTCTCCTAATATTTTCTCTCTCTACATTTCTTTCTGCTCATCGTTTCGAGCTTCGGAGATCGCATAACACGATCCATTTTCCACGATACGTGAATCAGAGAGAGCTCTCAGATTCAAAAGAAATTCTAAATTTCCAAAATTTTCCCTTAGTGTATATTGGTGCACGCGCATATTTATACCACTGCGAAGAAATAAAGCCTTTTTCTTTCTGTGTTAGGTGAATAAATCGAAGTTTAAGTCTGATCAGGGAAAATCATTTATGGTTTTTGTGAATTCTCAATTTTGTAAATAGGTGTTTGAGATTTTTGGCGAAAAGTAAAGGGTGAGAGAAAAAGGTTTTACTTTTTTAGGGAGTTTTGATTATCAGTAATAGTAATTATTTTTCCTTTTATTTAGTTTTTGTCTGATGATATCTGTGGGTAGTAGAGATGGTAGAAAGAGGATAGGTTTGGGATTAGAGATGGAAGAGGCTGAGCTTGAAGAAGGAGAGGCTCTTAGTCCTCATGAGGAGGATGAAGATTCCACCATTGACCCTGATATTGCTCTCTCATACATTGTAAGAATCTTCAATTCAATCCTCTTTCATTCTCTGTTTAAATCACTTCATCAGTTTGGAATGTTGTAATGAATTTCAATTATATAGTAGGATTCGTTTGATCTTGTTTTTAGCCGTAATTAAGGCACTTGTATTGCCTCTGAGAAGTAGTTATTGCTGAATGGTGATAGCATGTTGATCGATCGGCTAGGTCTGTTTGATATCAATTCATTTAGTCGGGTTTAGAGATGAATTTTGTAGTTTGGTTAAAGAGTAAAATAATTAAGGCTATTTAATGTGAATTATTAGTTATCGTTGTTGTTTTAGTTCTGTATTCTGTAAGTGCTATCTGTATAATCTAGAATTTATCTCCCTCCTTTGGAATTCAATGAATCCAAGTTCCATGTAAAAATATTGCAAGAAAGCAACGTGGTTAAAAAGATGACTAGTACATTGATTTCTGATATGTAATGTTCGACTTCTTACCATTTTTGAAGTAAACTGATAAGGATCGCTAATATTAACTGCCCCTTGGTGTTAAGAAGATGGCTCGATGGCTTGTATTCTTGTTTAAACTAATGAACTTGACTTAATATTGCTCCTTTTGTGTTACTTTGAAGGAGGAGAAACTCCAAAATGTTTTGGGTCATTTCCAGAAGGACTTTGAAGGTGGTGTTTCAGCTGAGAATTTGGGTAAGTTGGAAAGAACCCAAATAGTCCTGTAACGTTACGATTGCATAGATGTGATTTCAGAATGTGAAGTATTGATAGGAAATTTAAATACCATACAGGGGCAAAATTTGGTGGCTATGGTTCGTTTTTACCTACTTATCAGCGAAGTCCATCTTGGTCCCATGCAAAGAGTCCAGCAGAGGCTCATAACTATGATTCACCAAGAAAGCTACATATAGAGGTAGATATGCCTGTGCATCTAAACTAATTCAGCATATAGCTTTTTACCTCTCTCTGAAAAAACAAAACTAAAATGTCTAGCTTGAGATGACTTGATGTTTACTGGAGCTATTGACTTCGTCTCTAATTTAGGATCAAAGACAGAGCTTGTTTGCTTCATCAAGTGCTTCTCCATCAACAAGGTCTCGTACGACTTCAGGAAAGGCTGTATCGGTGGGAAGTTCCTTGAAAGGCAATGGCAACTTACAATCTAGACATGCTGATGAATCCAGCTTAAAAAGTGGAATTAGTAAAAAATCAGTAAATGATCAAAGAACTCTGAAGGTTCGAATCAAAGTTGGCTCTGAAAATTTTCCAACACAAAAGAATGCTGAAATCTACAGTGGGCTCGGTCTTGTAGTTTCACCTTCGTCTTCGTTGGATGACAGTCCTGCAACTAGTGAGGGACAATGTGGTAAACTTTTGGATGTGCCTGACAAATCACCCACCAGTATTCTTCAGGTAAGTTATGATCATTACAATTGCAATTGATTTGTGAGAACTTTGGGGATTCTTCTTTTGTAATGAAGTTTATATCTTCTCATTACTGGTTGTGCTCGAGCAGATTATGACATTCTATCCTGGGGAACTGCTTTTATCCCCTCTATCGGAAGATCTGATTCATCTACCGGAAAAGAGGAAGCTCAAGGGAAAGTTTGAAAGTAAATCAGTTGACAAAACAAGCAAAAGTTCTGGAATGTTAGTCAATGGATCTCTTTCTAATAGGAGTAGTCAGAAAGCTCTAGAACAGAAAAAAAGGTTATTATCTGAAAAGGATGATGATTTCTCCATTGATTTAACATATGCAAAAAATAATGGCGATGTGGGTAATACTGTTTCTCCCTTGAAGAAGGAAAAAGAAACTGATATTGATATGTTTGGATGTGAGGAGCTTGTCTCTAATGCTTTGAGACTTCCACTTCTATCGAGTTCTCAGCATATCCTTACTGATTCTTCAAAACACATGTCCTCTGCAACAATTGTTCATAAAGATGTCGGGAAGGGAGAAACCTTCCCTCCATTCATTGAGAAGGAACGTTTAGAGAGTGAATCTGCTCAAGATAGTGGCAGAGTTGAGAAGTTGGATGGCAAGTTGGGTTCATCAAGCAAGGCCTCTGAATCTATAGTAGGAAACCTTTTCGGTATAGCTGCAGCTGGCCCTCAAGAGGATGCATCCATGGCAGAAAGGCTTCATGCTTTGGACCAGTCCGAGTTGAACACCTCTCAGGAAATAAAGGCTCTCAGTGCCTCTGAACCCTCTGATCCCTTGAAACAGTATGTTGTTCAGAAAGGAGGATCTGTTAGTGAGGATGAATCAGCTCTTGAGAAATCGTCTATTGGGGGCAAGAGGAAACAAAAATTATCTCAATGGAAAGTCTCTGAAGGTGCTCATATGGCAAAAGACGAATTAATGGTCGAATCTTCTCTGACTCCTAGAAATGGGAAGAGCTCTCAAAATAATTATCTCATCTCTAAAAATGATTCACTTGATCCCCTAAAGGAACATGAAAAACCAGGGGACAGGTATAAGGACTTCTTTGGAGATGTTGAATTTGATGATGATGATAATGATGATAATGAATCAATTTCAGGAGAAATGACATCTTCTGGAAAGTTGAGAAATTCCCAACTTGGTGGAAAAAGGAGCTTAAGCAAAGATCATAACATATCTAAAGAGAAACATAGCGGCAGAAATTCTGAAAAACCGCTACCGCCAGAAAGATATCCTAGACCCACTTCCCATTTAGCTCCTCCTCTTGAAAACGGTCCAAGTTCCGAAGCTCCAATGGGAACGATTCCGCTGGTTAAGGAAGATTGGGTCCTATGTGATAAGTGTAAACAATGGAGACTTCTTCCACTTGGTACAAATCCTAAAAGTCTTCCTGATAAATGGCTTTGTAGGATGCTTACCTGGCTGTAAGTTCTGTCGTTTAAATATGTATTCCTTCAGGATTTATTATAAGTGAGTTGTTGTTTTTTAAACTGAAAATTATCAACTACTGTCCTTGATAGTCAGGTGTTGTTATGTTGGCAAGAGCTTTGCCTCTGTGCATGTCTATGTAAAAGTTCATCAATATGGTCAACTTATTATTTTTTGATTTGCACAGGCCTGGAATGAACCGTTGTAGCATACCAGAGGAGGAGACAACTAATGCTTTGAGAGCTCTTTACCATCCTGTTGCTTCAGTTCCTGCCCTTGCTTCTGAGAATCAAGACATTCGGCCATATAATTCTGTTGCAACTTTAGTGGGAATGCCCTTGGTTGATGATGGTAGGCATCCTGCTCAAGAACATCAAAATGTTGCTATCCCAACTGCAGCAACCAGTGGGAAGAAAAAACATGGGTCAGCAAAGGCATCAAATTCAGCTGATTTAGATGGTTCCGCCTACTCGTCAAACTCACGAAAGATGAACATTGGTACATCGGTAAAAATAAGTAAATTGAACAGCGGAAATAACTCACCTTCCATAGATGCATCTGGATTTCAGCATATGCGCCAATCAAGTATGGCATTTGAGAAGTGCAATGATGCTAAAACGGAAAAATTATCTCTTGTCAGCTCTTCTAGTAAAGGTATATTATTATGTACTTTGCACTTCTCTTATTGGCATAAATGATCTCAAGTATGCATGTTGAGTCATATTTACTTTGAGCTTCTTGGACTTTCCTTTCTTCAACTTTTTCATTTTTTGTCTTGAATGACGTGCATAGGTACAAACATAAAGATGAAGAGCAAGCGAGAATCTGATATGGGAGGCTCTAGAGCTTCTAAAAGATTTAAGAGTGAGGAGCTACATTTTGATGATGAAACTTGGACTTCTGATAATGGCGGGGCTTCCTCAAAAGCAGGTCGCCGCTCTTCCAGTTTGTCAAATAATACATCAGGAAATGATCGGAGCAAGTATGATAGCCATAAGGATTTGAGTGGTGAAGCAAAGAAAAATGCTGTATTTAGTGCAGAAATGCATGTTCCATGTACTTCTGGCGATGGTCTACCCTTTCCTGGAAAATGTGATGATGAGGATTCTAGGAAGAGGAAAGCAAAAGAAAACCATGGTTCTCGAATTCATACTGAGCCTGTTTCTAACTCAGGATTACATCACCTGCACTCTGGTGATCTTATAGAAGAATTGTCTGTGAGTGACCACCGGAAGGAAAAGAAAGCTAGACTTTCCAAATCTGGGGGGAAAGCAACTAGTGGAAGCAAAGCCAGCTCAGGAACTGAGAGAAAAAGCCGGAGTACGAAGGACCACCATGATGGGCAGTATCTGAAAAACACTCAGGCAACAGATTATCTGAAAAGTGATATGGGTTGTGTACATCCTTCACTTGCTGCTAATTCAAGCTCTTCCAAGGTATCTGGCTCACATAAAAACAAAACAAATGGCCTGGAAGTTAAAGGTTCCCCAGTTGAATCAGTTTCCTCATCTCCTTTGAGGTTTCCTAATGTTGATAAGGTCACATCAACAAGAAAGAACCTTGACGGACAAGATGATTTTCATGATTCTGGCTCTCTCACTGCTGTAAATGCGAGAAGACTTTCAGGCGGTGAAGATGGAGGGAACATCCGAACAGAATTGGGAAAAAAAGATGCAGTCAAAGATCATGTTACTGATGTCAACAATGATCAGTTATGTCAAAGTAATCAGTACGCTAACATTAAACATTCGTCCGAGCAATGTAAAGTTGATCTAAGAACAAATAATGACCAATCTCAGAATAGTGGATTTCACTCGAAGAAATCTGGAAAGGGATTGTCTTCACATTCCAAAGACAAAGCTTCTGCTTCTGGATCTGACTCAGACAAGGTTAACATCAAGGCTTCTGATTTGAGGAATGATTCCATGAATCACGTGCATTTGCATGATGAGAAGTCAAAGAGTAGACGAAACAAGTCTGACGAGAAATCTGGCACTCCTACTAAGGGTGAGAAGTTAGCTTGCAAGAAAGATACTGCTGTAGGAACATCAAGTGAGAGCAGTAAAGGACCAAGTCAAAAGAAATCTGTTCATGATGGACAAGATGCTATCAGAAGCCAGGATAAGAAACGTGATCTTCAAGAGGAGCATGACAGTGAAAAAATACCCAAGAAAAGCAGCCAGGCAGAAGTCAATGGGAATGGGAAGGCACACTCGCTTCCACCCTTAGCAAGAGTACAGCCTGAGACTGTTGCCAGTGTGCAGCCTGGTTCTGGATCTCAGAAAGAAAATGTTGCATTCGATAATGGTGATGCAGTAAAGGTTCCAAGCCACAGAAAAAAATCTGAGAATCTAAATAGTCAGTCTTTAAGGCATCCAACGCCAAATTCTCACAAGGTTCGGGATGTTGAAGCTCCAAGTCCTCTTCGACGGGATTCCACCAGTCATGCTGCTAATAATGCTTTGAAAGAGGCAAAAGACCTCAAACACATGGCTGATCGGCTTAAGGTTAATCCTCATTTTGGTGATCCTGCCATTTTCTACTGTAGTTTCCCAATCTCTGCTAATGGATTTTTTTTTTCAGAACTCTGGATCCACTGAAAGTAATGGGCTCTACTTCCAAGCGGCCCTCAAATTTCTCCATGGAGCATCATTGTTGGAATCTGGAAGTAGTGAAGCAAAGCATAATGAATTGATGCACTCAATGCATATATATAGTAGCACTGCAAAACTCTGCGAGTAAGTTACTATAACCATCTAGGAACCACTAGGCTTTGCATGTTTCAATATGCTTTCTTGCTTCTGATGTTTGGAAGTTGCTAAATGTTATAGAGTGGTTATAACCTGTGTGATATATTCTTGTGTTCTTTATGGACCAATCCTATAGAAGAATTAAATATTAATTTTGTATAAATTGGTCCAAAGCATATCTATTTCTCCATCATCTGATAGTGGTTAATTCTTAAATGGACATGGAGCAACTGGATATCATTTCTGTTTGTTTGAAAAGCTACTTTTTGGAAGGTTTTGTGCCCACGAATATGAAAAGTCAAAAGACATGGCTGCTGCTGCTTTGGCATATAAATGTGTGGAGGTTGCGTACATGCGAGTTGTCTATTCTTCGCATGGCAGTGCAAACAAGGATCGAAATGAGTTGCAAACTGCTCTACTAATTGTTCCCCCTGGTAAATTTTAGATGCATTCATGCAACATTGTTTATAATATGGTTTACAACAGAATGTATTGCTGCTGATTCCTCTTCTGTTCTCAATTGATATGATGACGGAGGTGTAGATTAGGATAATAATCTGCTTATGGTCGGGCAAGGCTTTGTATTATTTCACCTTCATTAAACATTTTGCTAATCAGTCAGAAATTTAGTGTGCCTCTCCTTGTGTTCAAAGGAGACAGTTAATCAGAAAGTTATGAATTATATCTTGTCGTCCTTTCATTCCTTCATAGAAGTGATTGATTTGGTATGTATATTATCGATTAAGCTGTTATAGTGTGACTTAGCGAGATACAACATAGAGAGATTCAATCCTCAAATCAATAAAAAGGCAATCAATGAGATACAATTTTGTCTGCTTTGGTAAATTTTTATGTAGCTAATCTATTTAAGTAATGTGCAATAGATTTGACATCCTAATGACATTTTCCTCGTTTGATATTGTTAGGTGAATCTCCTTCCTCCTCTGCCTCAGATGTTGACAACTTGAACCACCAAGCAACTGCGGACAAGGCTGCCTCAGCCAAAGTTGTAGGTTCTCCTCAAGTTTCTGGAAGCCATGTCATCACTTCACGGAATCGTTCTAGTCTATTGCGTGTTCTGAACTTTGTAAGTAAAATTAGATATTCTCCTGATAATATGAGTTATAGCAGCATTGTAATAGGCACCAATATATACGTTTTTCATCCATTGACATGTAGCAGAAGGTTGCCTTGCCTTGAACATGATGTTAAAACAACAATCTGTGTATTTGCATGTGTAATAATTATACCCATCGAATGTTACTTTTTTGTAGGCACAGGATGTTAACTTTGCAATGGAAGCCTCAAGGAAATCAAGAATTGCTTTCACAGCTGCAACTTCAAGACTTGGAGAAACCTCAAATAAAGAGGGTATTTATTCATTAAAAAAGGCGCTTGATTTCAACTTCCAAGATGTTGACGGTTTATTGCGGCTTGTGCGATTCGCAATGGAGGCCATCAGTCGTTAAACTACTTGTAACCTATTTTGCAAATTTTTGGTTCTTCCTCCTCACCAAATAATGTTCTATGCGTCAGAATCATGAGTTCAATCAGAATATCACCCTTGCAAATCTGTACAGTTCTATTTGAGTCGCTGCCTGTTTAGTTCCTTAATTTCTCTAACAAGGGCCTCAATATTTTTTCAAGTCGGGTTGATGATTTTGGTAAAGACTTCTGCATGGTGGAATATTGAAGTGTATGACTGAAGAATTGATCCTACCTTTGGTTGACAAAGGCAGGATCATTTTAAGATGGGGGAACGTCTGTATATTTCAAATACAAATTCGACTCTAAGAGGACTATGGCTGGGCACTTGCAACTCATCACTAGCTCATAATTGCAAGGTTTGGCCCTAATGACTCATGCAGATCTGGCAAATTAAGGAATGTTGGTTACGTCCTCGGGTAAATTTCCTTTCATCATTTGGCACTCTGTGAGATTATAGACCGCCTTTTCTTTTGGCACTAATATTGTGTCCTGATGCTTGCAGGTCTGCTCATACATTTCCACTCTTGCCCCTACTGAATTTTCCTTTTTTATTCAACTAGAATAAGTTGCTGAAACAAGTTCACCTGGTGCAAAAAATAATTAGGTAGTCATTTATGTTTCTAATTGATGAATGGGTTGGAAGTCATCCCTGAAGGGTTTTTAAGGAGATACAGATAGGTATTTGATTCTCTGAAAATACAGTTCCTACGCATAAATTGGAAAAGATGTGCAAGCGACGCATAATTCCTATGGGATTCTTGATTTTAATACTCTTCAAGCATCTGTATTCGTTTCTCTGAAAATACAGTTCCTACGCATAAATTGGAAAAGATGTGCAAGCGACGCATAATTCCTATGGGATTCTTGATTTTAATACTCTTCAAGCATCTGCAATTGCCAGGTACTTCACCATTCTCTTTGTTTTCTTGAGGTATTTGCATTCATGAATCAACCCCCCCCCCCCCCACATATGATCGATAATTTCTCACTTTTCTCATCAAGAAAAACTAGTAAGCTCAAAAGTTATGTACACGTGTTTTCAGCAATAATATTGTTTCTACAGCTCAAAATCATGATTTCTCTATGCTTTAGTTATTCCCTCCTGAAGAATTCAAATTGGTTGAAGTTTCATAAGTGATATTTCTGATAACTTATTGTGTTGGTGTGGATCTGAAATCAAGGGTTTTCGAGATATTTTCTTTCCTAACTCGTCCCTAAAACAGAATGAATCCCTTCGATCCTTTCTCTTCACACCATGTAGAGAACGGATACTTTCTCTGCCTATGGAAATTGGAGGTTTATAGGCATGGGGTTTTTTGGTTTCTAACATATTTCATTTTGTTGCAGGTGGGGCATGTAACAGGAGATGCATTTCCAGCTTCTGAAGAGTACATGAAAGTCGGATGTTGTTTCATTATCCTTCTGAAAATTTTGGGATGTCTTCTCTTTGTTGTTGGGAATTTTATGTAAATTTTTTAATTATACTTTGTGGTTGTAAAATTATCTCCACATGGTAATAATATTGGTGAAAACAATACCTTTTCTCAATCAATTTGTTTTTTTTGTACCCTCTATTTACCCGGTGATTGAAAATGTCGGTATCAATAGAAATATATTGATACATTGAGTTTAGAAATATCCCCATATGTATTCATACATTCTTTCAATTAAATTGGAGGAGACAAATAAATTAGTGGCACATTTCATTGGGGGTTGTTTTCATCGAAATAATATATATATATATATATATATATATATATTATATATGATATAGAAAAATATAATTATTTTATAAAAACTATCGCCTTAATACTTGATTTATTAATTTTAAAGAGTTTTAGTAAACACAATGCATAATATTATATAATAAAAATGATAAAATGCCCATTATATAGGCGATTCTTAATATGCCCACTGACGTGTAATGATCTTATCTCTTAATAATATGGAAAAATGAAATTAATAAATATACTAGATACTCCCTCCGTCCCAGCTCAACTTGCCTATTTGCCATTTTGGTTTGTCCCAACTCAATGATCTTATCTCTTAATAATATGGAAAAATGAAATTAATAAATATACTAGATACTCCCTCCGTCCCAGCTCAACTTGCCTACTTGCCATTTTGGTTTGTCCCAACTCAACTTGCCAGTCCATAAATGGCAAAATTTTTTTTACCTTAATATCCCTATATTTCAACATTATTACAACAATGCCATCAAAAAGTGCATATCCACTTGATTTGATGTGCATATTATTACAAAAATGCCATCAAAAAGTGCATATCCACTTGAGTCAACTGCATTTTCTTAATCTCCGTGCCCGGTCAACGTAGGCAAGTTGAGCCGGGAGGAAGGTAGTATTTGATACAAAAGCAATGGTCACTTATTAGTATGTCCACGGTGGGTAGGGTAACATGATTGTATTATAAAAATATATATAATCTTAATAATAATATAAAATTCTAAAATTTCCCTTTGTCGTATTTCATTAAAATTTGAAAAAATGTTGGAAATGTTATAATGTTTTTGAAAATATAACATGAGATTTAAGAAAATATATCACCATAAATGATATGAACATTCTATGAGTTAATAGTTAGCCAATTACTTGATATGTCAGGTAATAGATTTTACTTTTAGAGAATTCTCATAATTTCATATTATTATTATTTTTAATCTTTAGCAAGACAAACAAAATTAGAAGCTATAGTTTTTTTTTTTTACAAAGTTTTTGATATTTACAAATAATGGTATATAGAAAAATACTACATAATATCACATTTTCTTAAATTGATAATTATGTTAGATAATTAAAGTTGAGTTTTATAGAATTCATTAAAAAATCTTTTGATCTTACTTTATGATTTTAATATATTAAGTAAAATAGATATATTAAACATGTATTGAGCATGTATAAATAATCATCTCAATTTGTTCATATAAGGAGTGTGCATTACCTAATTTTGTAGAATAAGTTTCTGAATCTCAACTACATAGCCTTTAGGTCGGCCGTTTTTCATCACTAAAAAACGAGAGCGCGTGCTCTCTACTCCACTCTTTAACTTCAAACACAACTCAACTTCAAATCTTATGATAATAAGCAGGGTTGTCAAATTGCAATTTCACAACCCTAATTTTTATTTTCACCTCCCCTTTTCTTCAATTTCTCATTTTAGTTCGTTCCAATTTCGGATATTCAGCAACCCCAGGCCAATAGGAAAGCGGAACCCTGATCCTTTGTGTAATTTAGGGTTCATTTAGCATTTGCTTAGCAGAATGCGCGTGCTTTCTGGATCGGTGAATTGGGATTAGGGGGATGGAGTATTCGAAAGATACTCAACTGATGGAACTCGCGGCGTCGACGACGACGTCGTATCAGGAATTGTTGGATGGGCAGAAGGATATTTTCCAGAATCAGATCGAGAAGCTGCAAGAGATAGTCGCCACGCAATGCAAATTAACTGGCGTCAATCCCCTTTCTCAAGAGATGGTTGTTATTCTGTTAAACTCTGTTTGGTTTTGTGCTTTTGGCTTATCGATTGTTTCCCTGATTAATTTAAATTATAATGCAGGCTGCTGGGGCTTTGTCCATCAAAATTGGTGAGTGTTCTTTCCGTATGTTTGTTTCTTCTATGTGTTTTATTTATATGATTGATGTAAAATTTCTTATTTGATTGTTGTCAAAATGTAGTTTTTTTTTTCCCTCTCGATACGTTGTTGGGGTGAATTATTGATATTATGGGGTTTCAAATTGCTGCTGGGAAAACTTGTAGTTGCTGTGTACAGTTCATGAGTTCCACAAGAACTTCCATTGCAAGATTAACGGACAGATGATGCTCAATGAATAGCATGAACTTGAATATATATGAAGCTTAACTGGAAAAGCGTGCTCAATCAACACATAATATATTATTTTTGTTGACTGAATCCATTTATGATTTTTTTGGGGGTGGGGGTGGGTAGGGCTTCATGCTCTTATGATTGTTAATTTGTTGGTCTTTTGTACGTGGAAATTGTTGAGTTTACAAACTCTTGGTTGTATTTACCTATCATCTGTTTTTTTTTTTTTTAAATTTTATTTAGGAAAGAGACCTAGAGATTTGCTGAATCCCAAGGCTGTAAAGTACATGCAACTCGTGTTCTCCATGAAGGATGCAATTAGCAAGCGGGAAACTCGGGAGATCAGTGCTCAATTTGGAGTTACTGTTACTCAGGTTTTAATTTCCACTCATTTTCTTTCCCAGTGGTAACTCTTGCTTCAACATTTTTCTCAGCCGGGTTTGTTGATTGTGAAACGGAACCTCTTTGTAAAAAGAAAAAGTTGGACTATGTAGATTGTCAGTTTACTGGGAATCTGCTGGAGAAAAAATTTCTTCACTGACGCTAGGAGCCAACTGAGTGGTATTTTAATATTTATTATTTGTAGGTTCGAGATTTTTTTACTGGCCAGCGATCGAGAGTGAGGAAGTTTGTCAGATTGTCCAGAGAGAAGGCTAGTAGATCTTCTGCCTGTGATGATATGATTCATGATGGAATTCCATCCACATCAAATCCTGATATGACTGCTGAACCCATCCCTTTAAATACAATGCCACCAACACCAACAAATATTGATGAAGGGCCTTCTTGCTCAAAGAGGCATGAGGGTTTATCTGGCACGACCGATACAGACCTCCATTTTGTTGAAAATATATTTGGCTCAATGAGAAAAGAAGAATCATTTTCCGGACAGTCTAAATTGCTGCGGTTGATTTTACGAATAACAAATCCTTCAGTGTTAAATTGGTAATTTATATTTCTATTCTTGGATCTGATGATTAACTGAATGAATTGGTTTTTCTTACGATCTGATTCTGATGTGTTTGCAGGTTTTTAACCGAAGGTGGACTAATGATATTAGCTACATGGTTATGCGAAGCAGCTAAAGAAGAACAGACAAGTTTTCTGCTTGTTACTCTTAAGGTACTTCCATATGTAATTTTTATTTATTGCATGATTTATTTTAATTACTACCCAATGGCCTCAACTGCTAATTTGGCATTTTCAGTTGCTTGATTACTTGCCAATGAGCAAGGCTCTCCCTGTGCATATGTCTGCCATATTGCAAAGTGTTAATAGGCTGCGGTTCTACAGGACATCAGGTTTGTTCTTATACTTTTAGAAGTTTGTCGACTGCACCCTTTGTTTATCCATCACAAATTCATACCTCAGTGAATTCGATGCTTCTCTCGAGGAATGCTTAAGTCAACACGTGATTCTTAATTTACTGATAATATGTTAAGAGACTGAGAGATTAAACGGGGATAAAAGTTAGAATATGGATATTAGTTCAATCTCTCGTTGATAATATTATCTGATGCGGATATTTAATTGCTCCTAATGCAATATTCAAAATATAAATGTGTTAGGTGTCTTAAAATAAATTAAATAATGACATTGTTGACTTTTAATTGTATTTACTATTGATTACATTGCTTAAACTCCCTTGCTAGTTGGCTCATTTTTCTGGTTCAAAAATTCAGACATCTCAGTCAGGGCAAGAACTCTATTATCTAAGTGGATCGGGAAGAAACTATCTTCGAAGAACAGCAATGGCATTAAATCAGCCAGTGATTTACAGGATGAGATGCTGCTGAAGCAGAGGTAAGCTCATTCTTTTATCACATATACCTGGAAAATGCTCTTTTCCACATTGATTCAGAGTTGGTGCCTTTTTACTATGCAGCATTAGTGAGGTTATGGGCAATGAATCATGGGACTTAAAAAATGAGAACTCTGTAAGTGTTTGTTGACTTTACAAAATATTTTTGTTCAAACATGTTGCTATAAGTGCTAACCACATCCTTAAACTTCAGGAAGAAACTTTGAAATTTTTGTGCGACAATCCTGATTACCCTAGGTATGTGGCTTCAGTTAGTTTGTTGCCATCAAGTTTACCTTCTGGATTTTTTATAATTCAATGAGTTTTAAGCCAGGATTTGTTTCACAGGAAGCTGGACACTGCTCAACCTCTAAAATTGCTTATGGCACCAGGAGATGACTCTAATAAAAGGCGAGGTGTTTTGCCGTCTCGTATCCTTCTAACATTTATGAATAATCAGAGAACTATATCTGGATTTCAAATAAAAGTGCGAGTTGCTGGTTGAGAAATGAGATGCCAGCCTTATCAGACTAATGATAACTAAACAAAGCCCTTTTCTCTAACCTTGACATGGATATGTAGATGCATCCATGCTTATAGATATATTAATGACCAGACAACAAGGTTCTGCATTCTTTTTTCTTTTTCTTTGGCCAACTTTTCTCTCTTATTTTATTTTTCAAAACACCTTTTAGTTATCCAATTACTTTTCCATGTTGTCCATGCTAAATGGACAAATCATTGGGCAAAAGTGAAGAATCAGGTCTAAAACATTGATAAATTGGTGCCGAGATATAGTTGCACAACATCATTTGAAACAAAACAAGTCAAGGATATAAATTTTTTACTATTATGATCAATATTTGGTCTAGGAGCTTTTATCCTACAATGCAAGTTAGAATTACCTAACCCATTTATTTGCTTAAGTTATACAACGGCTCTAATAAGAATTTTTTTATCCAAAGGGAAAAAGATAAAAAAAATTCACAACTAAGATATTGCTTTGGGACTAATGAATGGTGAGCTGTAATTAGAATTCTTGCCTTTTGTATGTTCATGAAATGATCTAGCTCCTGATATTGCTTGTAAGTATAACCCAATACTTAGGCTCTTAAGCGCTTTGCTCTTTGTTTTCTATAAAAATGTCTTGGAGGAAGAAGCTTCTGAGATTTTTTTTTCTTTTCCTCCTATACCTTCATGCAATTGTTAGCTGATTTGCATTTAGTTCAGAATCAAAATTCAGATTTTTGAGTTTGGATTTTTGGTGAGCTTTCTATTTGTTTGAATGTTGATGTGGTGCAATGTGGAATTTATTTTTGAAATATTTATTTCTTAGCCATGTTATTAATATGTAAATAAGTATTATTCTTTCTTCTCAGTAATTAAAGGGGACCTATCTGTTAATTAAAGACAAGTTACCATGTGAAAAAAGATTCATCTTTCTACAGAACTATTGATAAGTTTTTTAAAAAAGGATTCATATTTCTACAGAACTATTGTTAATTTTTTTTAAAAGGTTGATAGTAGCCTATTAGAAACAACTTCAAAGGATTTTTATCTTCTTGGTTGTAGCCCCACCAATCTAAGCTCCGAGGGAATGCGAAACTGAGAGGCTATTAGAGCTGAACTGCACTTTGAAGCAAAAAGTGCATTTCTGCCAATTTTTTGTTTGTTTTTTCCCTTTATCAGTTAGTGGGTTGAGATGTTTAAAAACTGGGAGAAATGTATGGGAAATGTGTGTACATGGTAATTGGGTTGATTCTTTTAGTTCAATTGGGTATTACTATCTTTTAGAAATATATTGCTTTTCCCATCAGTTCTCTTGGTTCTTGAACTAGTATGCCTTAACGAGTAATAGATACACGAGAGCGACGGAAAGTTCAGATGGTGGAGCATCCAGGTCAGAGATTGGCTGTTAGGAGTCCCCAGGTTGCAAGATCAACATCCACAACTCAGAGCCGCCCTCTTTCTGCTGATGATATACAGAAAGCAAAGCTGCGTGCTCAATTTCTGCAGAATAAATCTTGGAAGCCAATTACATATCCTGATGAAAAATTAAAATCTGAAAGTGAGAATAAAATTATTGCTTCTCATGCCAGTTCCAAGCCATTGGTTTCCAAATCTAATGTTCAGAATGAACTTGAGGAACCGAGGAAGCCTGATGATTCTTTCCCCAAAATTTCTAATCCACCTGAAGCTTCACTAAATTTGGAGGAGCCTCCTTGGAAAAAGTGCAAGAGAATCCAGATTCCATGGCGTACACCTCCAGGTACATATTTCATTACCTCTTAGTTCTGATTTGGTCTCTGTGTTTTTCTTGTTACAGTTTACAGTTTGTCAGATAATAAAAGTAAGCTAACTCTTATCTTTAGGATCTCTTTCAGAAGTAGAGTTCGTATTGCTGAACATTGCTTTATAAACTAATTGGAAAAATGACATTTGCCCTATTTCTTGGTTACATGTTTTCCTTTTCCTTTTCAGAATTAAGTATAGAGTCATCCTCTCTGCTTTACCCTTCTTCTAATCTACTGGAGAGTTTACTGTTGAGATTTATATGTTATCTATCGACAGGTGCTGAAGTCAGGAATTAATGAATTTATACTAACACTGAAATTTTAGCATTGATTTCTTACTTCTCCTAATTATCAACATGTTATACCCAGATTTTGTATCCTTGAAATGTTTGATTTGTTTTTGGACAAGGACTCCACATTTTATTTATAACATGTGTTTCTTTTTTTATAAGGTTTTGTTGGGTATGTTAGCTGGTAGCTTTCTGTGAAACCTCTCCTTTTAATATTTCCCCCCCTCCCCCCACACATGTTTACGAAGTATTCATCAAGCTGTATAGAGTTGCTTGTCCAGTTGTGATCATGGATATTGTATTGGTGAAAGATAAATTGTAGCATGAATTATGCGTCTCTTTTTTGGGAAAGATTTTATATAAATAAAGGTGAAACATCATATTGTTTTGGTGAAAGATAAATTGCAACATGAAGTATGCGTCTCTTTTTTGGGAAAGATTTTAATTCTCATGTGTGGCTATACTGCTTTATAAACATAACAGATGCCATACGCAAAATGAAGCAAGCGCCTGGGATATGTCATATGTCTGTAGCAATTGCTGTTAGTCATGTCTATTTTGTTTATTTTTTTTCTTCTTTTTCTTTTTGGTCACCTCATTTTGTTTATATGCTCCCCACATTTATATTGTGGCAGAACCTTTTCTCCACTTTTGACGTTTATGGCTTCTCAGTATTTCTACTGTCTGTAGCAAGTTCAACAATAAATCCTGTGTTTATCTTCGTTCTAAATGTGTGCTCCATTTTCCAGAATGACACAGGGTGGAAGCTTATTTAGCAAAAAAATCCAGTGTGATCTAATTTTACTTTTCTATTTATATTTAAATTAAATAGAATAAAATAAAATAATATAAATATTATTTTGATATATTTTTCTGTTTTCATTACATTTATATATTTGTTAATTTAAAACAATAATTATGCTTTAACTCACCAAGTGGGTTGGCTCATAGCGAATGGATCTTATTTCACCATCATTTTCTATCGAGACGTGCACTCATTTGTATTTTATCCAATATTTATTCTTTCTAGCTTAATTACCCACACATCCATTTAAACTTCTCACTTAATATTAAACATTATATTATTTTGACTAACCAACCAAAAAAGTTGGGGAAAAAAAAAGATTGATATCTTCAGCAATTTTGACGTTATACAAACCAAAACTAAAATATATGGCCACTGGTTGAAATATATAAAACACCATAAGAAATAATAGGCTTAAATTTATTTCTACTGCCACTTGCCATAAATTGTGCAATCCTCTCCTCAGGCCTGCATTCCTTGAGAATCATGATGTAGATACGTTGTTTGCAAAAATACGTTGTTAGCTTTTGCAAACGACTGAATGTGAGCTCAGTTCAACGCTGTGACATGAGAACTTTATAGAATTTTAGCAGGGTGCCAAAGTGAATTTTATGTAGTTGCTAAAAAAAATAAAGGTTCCATTTGAGAGATATTATGTACTTGCTGCTGCCATGCAATGTTAACTACTTGATGATTTGTCAAACATATCAATGAAGAAATTGGGTTTATGTACTTTTTGTTGCCATGCAATGTTAACAAGTTGATGATTTCTCAATTGTATCGATGAAGCAATCCAGTAATAGTACTCAAACATTCTTTTTAATTCAGGAATACATATATGATATATGCCTCACAATTGGACAGACATTGAGAAAATAAAATGAAACCTTAAGTGTAACTAAGAACATCTGTAAATACGTGTGTTCTGTGATAAAGGAGCTGCATCAAGTAGCTGGTTTGAGTGTAGAAAACATTGTTGAGACATGTATTTGTGTAAGATGGGTTGGTTTTGACTTCTCGTTACTTTTTGTAATATTTACTTGAATTTGTAATGCGAAATTGTTCAAGAAGTTTAGCATTTCAGCCTCCATTTGTCTATATGTATGGGCCCCCTATTTTGTCTTCTTTAATAATCTCCAAATATTCCTGGGAACATCCTATGTAATAGCTTCAATGTAATCGGTTCTCGAGTACTCTATTTATGTGTTTACACTATGGTGCATATGGTCTTCTTGATGAATTTACCTTATTGCTTGTCTTTATTTACGCTGGACTCTTTGTTTCTTTCTTTCATGCAGAAGTAAAAATCGATGAAACATGGCGTGTTGGTAATGGGGCCAATAGTAAAGAAGTCGAAGTTCAGAAAAATAGAATACGACGTGAGAGAGAAGTAGTTTACAGGACAATACAAGATATCCCATCTGACCCAAGAGAGCCTTGGGACCGTGAAATGGACTGTGACGATTCATTAACCCCAGAAATTCCTATCGAGCAGTTGCCCGATGTTGAGCTTGAAACAGAGTCTGTTGTCCCAAATCATAGCAACGATCCTGTTGCCTCTTCATCATCTGAGAGTATGCCTACACCAGATTTTGAACTGCTAGCTGAATTGCTGAAAAACCCGGAATTGGTTTTTGCTTTGACTTCTGGACAAGGTGGTAATCTTTCAAGCAACGAAACGGTGAAGCTGCTTGATATGATCAAAGCCAACGGGGTGAGCTCGTTGGGTAATTTAGCCGGTTTAGCTGGAAACGCCAACAGTAAGGTTGAGGTTTCTCTACCATCTCCGACGCCTTCAAGCGACCCTGTTCCGGTGCGTAATTATAGCACACTGTGTGTACTCAAGTTGAGAAAAAATTATGCAAATTCTTGTCCACAATCTTCTGCGTTTGATGAGCATTTAGCATCGTTTTGTTTGGTCGTTCTATGAGAATTAGAACCAAAGTGATGATCAAACAGCATAGTTAATTAAAGAAAAGATTCACAAAAGCCGTACGCCCTTTCATTCAATATGAAATAATAATAATAATGGGGACAAATTCATTCAGTAAATAAAGAACATAGAATAATATTATTTCCATGGACATTACAACGCTATATACCAAATAGCAATGGCTATAAAGTTTTCAATTCCACCCTGTTTGTATCTTCATCTTGTTCTAGCTTCTGCTGAATATGTTGATAATTTCTTGTTTTAGAAATTTTAATTTTAACTGTTGTTGCAGAATGGAGCAAAGCCTGATTTTTCAAGAAATCCATTTTCGCGGCAGAACGGGCCGGCCAACGGGATCGCATACAGGGCTGCCGGAGCTGCTTTTCCAATGCAGTCTCAGATTCCGGCCACCACAATTCTGACGCCTCAACAGTACGCCCACGTGCCGGTACAAACTTCTATTCAGTTGCCTGAACAGTGGCAAGTAAATTCACAAAGTAGTTGGTCTAATTCTTCGAACACACAAAACACCTCAGAAATGATGCTAAACTCAAATAGTGTGGCTAACTTTAACCGGGCCCCATCTAATATAGCTGTTGCATCGTCCCATTCAATTTGGCCCGACCCGTCAACGTTGCCCCCGTCTCGTTCGGTTACACCACCACGGTCCGTCTACATGCAGGAGCCTTCCAATTCAATGAGATCAAGGCAGAGTTTTGAACAAAATTATCTGTATCAAAACAATCAAACAGTGAACAATTATAATGCTTACGCAGGCGGGTCGGGGCAAGGTGCTATGCCGCCACCATGGGGCGGTAGAAACAGCCATGGAGAGAGACCCGAATTTGATTCTTGGAGCCCAGATGACAGCCCGTCTCGACCCCATCATGAATATGTACCGGCCCGATACCATAACGAGCCGAGTGGGAACTCAAGAAATGGTTACAGGCATGGAAAGACAACCCAATATTCTGGTTATCAAGAAACCGGTAATAAAAGGTGGCAAGATCATAGAAGATAGCAGTGAAGATGCTCTGTGATAAAGAGAAATGGTGATGCAGAATGTTGGAATGTAGAGTTAGAGTAGCTTTGTTGCTGTAATTTTTTGGCGATATTTTTTTTTTTTTGGTGGGAATATATGGATTATGGAGGACATTCTTGAATCTTGATTATTGGATAAAGCTTGAGGCTTTGAGGTCTATTTTTCCAATTATGATATGATTTTAATGTTATCATTAATTCAAATGCTTCACTAGAAATAGTATTTGCCACCATTCTTCTGTAATTTTCGATGCTTTATATTGAGTGAATTGTATCGGATAAACATATATACGTTTACATGGATGTGGTGTATGAATATGGTTATGAAAGTGAGGAAAAAATTAAATTAAATAAATTAATCCATGGTTGAGTTGTATATAGGCAGGACACGTGTATGCATATATATATATATATATGTATGCATATGTATATATATTCCCTGATGTATGATAGGGCCCACCGCTTCCTTTCTTTATACAGAGTAAAGAGTTGAAACATTGCTTATGTAAAACGCCTGTAGATTAGTTCCTTCTTCCCAATTTTAATATCTCTGAAAATGGGAGTCAAATTGTTGATAAATCTAAACCCTATTCGCAAATCTTGCTTATCAGGAATCGCATTATCTTCTTGTTCCAAGATTATCGGCAATTCTTGTGCTGCTCTGAATTCAAACTTGTATGATCACGCAACATCTTGTACTGAAAACCCAAATTTCACGATTTCTCGGCGGTGGCATGTCGGCCACTCCCACCACCATCACGACCACCACAATTCTCAATCGGCGAAAGAGAGCGAGAAGATTTTCCGTCTAGGCCTCGCCGCGGACATCGGATTGGCCGCCGGAAAAGCCGTTACTGGATATCTCTCCGGCAGCACTGCTATTATTGCTGATGCTGCTCATTCAGTTTCTGATGTGGTATACTTTCACACCTTTTTTTTTAAGTTTTAGTTTTTATTTTAGCTAATTATGATTTTCAATAATGGTTTAGGTATTGAGTGGGGTGGCATTGTTGTCCTTTAAAGCTGCGAAGGCGCCGAAGGATAAAGAACATCCATATGGTCACCTTTGATCTGTATCTACGCACTCTCGGTTCATAGCTTGAAATTTTAGTGATTTATAGCTAGTTTATTGTGTTTCAAAAACCAGTTTGATGTTGCTCGAGTCCACCTCATTAATATGTGAATACTTTGATGATCTTTGTGCAGTGTATGATTTATGCCTCATTGCAGCTATGACATTCGCATCAAGCATTGGACAAAGTTTGTAGAGGAATGTTACAAAACTATGAATAGGTGTTTTCAGGGCGATATAAGTGAATATTTATGGGATATGAGGGAAGGAAAGATTAAGTTGAAAAAGAAATATAATTTGAAGGTTTTAATCTTTGATTACACAGTCCTTGTGGATAGTTACGTGATTTAGAATATTTATGTGCATTCCTGAAAATTAGCTGGTAATTTTTTATCTCTCAATATAAAACTTACTTTGATGAGAGCACAAGTTTCTTATAGTTTTTCCTGTTGTTTTATGTTATTTTATTTGGTCTCTGTGTTGATCAGAATGAAACAACAATTTAGAGTTATTGGGTGGCAAGTGAGAGCTCTACTAGTTTTCCACTGGCTTGTCTATTCAACATGCTAACTGAGAAAGACATTTGCTCATATGCACATTTTGTGTAAACATAGAAATTTATAAGTTTCTTTTGGTACTTCATCCTTTAATGAAAATTATAACAAACCTTATCAACTATGGCAATGATTATAAGTGCTAGGCTGAATGTGACTCAGTGTTCACTGCCACAGTTGGTTTTCCTTGTTTTGTATATTACACTCTTCACCTGTCTGTCATCTTATCATTGTGCCTTAGTTTCTCTTATTTCATTTTCTTCTTTCTTAATTCGAATCTCAATGAATATTTTGATACACTCTTGGATGGTGAAGCGTACATTGTGTTATATATTGGTAAATAGTGAATATTGTGGTGACAAATGATTTTTAATGTTTCTGAACGTATTTAATTTTTGAGGATTTTAGTGTCCTTATTTGACTATTCATTTTATGCATGATCTTTAGGGCATGGCAAGTTTGAGACTTTAGGAGCCCTTGGAATTTCCACTGCACTTTTGGTCACTGCTGGAGGCATTGCCTGGCATGCTTTAGATGTCTTGGCGGTATATTTCCATACTATATCTTAATGGGAGGGGAAACATTGTCGTGAATAATTCAATATGAGGATTTGGTAGATTAAATTGTTAATTGTCATATATCTTCTCAAATTTTTGCATGTGTAGGATGTATTGTCAGTTGCTCCAGATATAGTTAATCAATCGGTGGCTCATAACCAGGCACACAGTCACCAGCATGGCGGGCATAACCATGGAATTGACATGGGCCACCCAATTCTAGCATTGAACATGACTTTAGTATCTATAGCTGTTAAAGAAGGGTAACAAGTCATTTCTTTATTTATTATATCTAAGAATATTCACCTATATTTACCTTGAAAAAAAGATCATCCGTGTCAGTGTGTCTGAATAATTCCTTTTTCATAGTTTATATTTCTATTTTCCAATATTGCTCCGCAGGTGAAGTGCAGTGTTGAGTTTTTCTGATATTTGAACCAATCTATCTTCCTCTTATGTATTGACTACTTTGCATTCTTATCTTAACAAGGTTATACTGGATAACAAAAAGGGCAGGCGAAAAGACAGGCAGTGGACTCATGAAAGCCAATGCTTGGCATCATCGTGCAGATTCTATTTCATCAGTTGTGGCGCTCATTGGGGTTGGTAAATATTTCTATTCTGAATTCATTTCATGTTTGACATTGGGCATGACTAGTCAATGGTTGTTTGCCCTTTTCGCTCACTAAGGGTATCAAAGTTGAAAAGGATATCAACCAATCCATCTGATGTACTACCACATCTCATTTTCCCCTTGGGTGCAAATTACTATTTACTATATAAATGTATATAGTCAGTTACTTGCACCACCATTTAATAAACCTTGGCTATTTAACTATATAAGCAAATTGCTATTCATACTAATGATGTTAATTGTAACTTGCATTATTAGGTGGATCTATTCTTGGGGTCAGAGTTTTTGATCCTCTTGCTGGACTTCTTGTTTCTGGAATGATTTTAAAAGCTGGACTTGAAAGCGGTTATCAAAGGTGGAGTTCATTATATCTTTGCTTTCCAATAATATGCTGTTACGATCTTAAGGGTTACATTATGTATATCTTACAAACTAGTCATAAGCAGAAAGAATCAACCTAGATAAGTTCTTACTCACTAGTGAGTTTCTGAAGGCCTTTCTCTCCTGAGTAAAAACAATATGTTGCAGTCTCAAATTCAGTTCGTTCCAAGATAAATTATCGGCTTTATTTTTGAGAAAGTAAACCTTTTAACCCGAGTAAGGGTTCTGACATTGTCCTATCCCCATGTGGACATATTCAGTATCTTGGAATTGGTGGATGCTGCTATTCCAGTGCAACACCTGGAACCTTATAAATGCACAATACTTGGGGTTGAGGGAGTCAAGGCAAGTAAATCTGAATTTCCTGGCAAATGTACTTTTTTTTCTTACTTATTGCTTGGTTTGACTGCTTTATATTCCTTCTCTGAGTTCTTTTGGCACCCCAGGACTTAACATTGATATCGTGCTTGTCATTATCATATCTATACATTGGCTGGTTTCAGGATGTTTTCTATTATATGTTTTGGATGGCATTCAGCTTATTTGGAAGATCTTATTAGCTCCTGCACCTTATAAGATGTTAAATCTTATTTTAAACGTACAGTTGTTGAGGTATTTGGACAAAGTAAAACTTTACGGTTTTTAATATTAACAAGGTAGTTTTATTAAAATGTTCAAAATCAGAATTAGTTTCTCAAGTATGATCTTATTTTAAAAACAAATTAGTATCTCCTTATTGAATAAGCTTATATAATCTAATGTTATGCAAGAATAAGAAAAACCATTTAAAGAGTCTCGACATATGTTGGATAACAAATAGTCGTGCGTAGGATGTCGTGCAGGGTGAAATGATGCCTAATTTTATAAATCTTGCTGATGGAATGATTAATGTTTAATTATAAGCCTCTCCAAGACCATGCTTAGCAACTAACTTCATGGATATACTAATAATATCTTATTCAATTTATAATTTTCAATTTTTTTATCTTTGGTTGCAAACTTCAGGGATATAATCACCTCAGAGGAAGGCGAGCAGGATCATATCTGTATCTTGATGTAGATGTTGAGGTTCGTTGGATTTCCGAGTTTAATTATTATGCATAAAATAGACCTTCAAATACTACTATTCTATTTCATGGTTTAGTTATCCCTTAATAAATATTTTAGAGTCGATATCAACAAAAAATTTGCTTTTGTGTAGGTAGATCCTTTTTCTAGTGTGAGTGCTGGGCATGATGTTGGGGAAAATGTTCGTCGCCAGCTTCAGAAGTTCCATCCTGAAGTAGCTGAAGTCTTCATACACATAGGTCAATAAGATATCCTCTCTGCCTCCCTTTGAGAATGCTCAAGTTTAAGGGACTCAAACTTGAAACGTGATCGAATGATATTTTTCTATTTTTGCAGAACCTGCAGCTTCAAATATTTCGGGAGGTGTTGTTAAACACAAAAGAAACTGTAAAAGTTTAGATCATAGCAACACCACCTTATTGGAGCCAACAGACATCGAGGATACTGTTTCCAAAATTTTATCCTCCAATTTCTCAGAGGTCTGATTTGCTTTTTTAATCTCTTCATTAGTCCCATCTTGATATCTGAGGAGTAAAACATCATTTTTTTAAATCTTCCATTGCTTGATTTCAATCCTCTCTTTAAATGCTTTCAGAAACTGACAGTCCAGCGCATCACTCGCCACTCATTACAAGGGCAGATTCTTCTTGAAATCGAGGTTGCCATGCCCCCCGACACTGTAATGAGGTAAAGCATGATGAAATGATGTGATCGACTACAATCTTTCCCATATTCTTCGAGTTTTCTGCAATGCAATATATACTATCTCTTTTCTGAATGATGCAAAACCAGGGAGGCCTTCGAGGTTGCAAGAGAGGCTGAGAAGAAGATCTTAGAGGTAGTTCCGAACATCATGCATGTGTCCGTTCAGCTGCGACTTGGCCGACCAATGCCTGAGTTTCGACAGTGAGTCACGGGCCTATAAACGAGCGCGATAGGTAAACTTTGGAGCTGATTTTGAACAGTATGGACTTGTGTAGGTTTTAACTATAATCTATATCAGGAGGGGATAAGAAAAGAATGAGCTCTGCTGATTCTCTTACTCGGAGAATACATACTATTCACTATTTTTTGTTTTGTATCTTTTTATAAAGGGTCTGATCTTTTTAACCGATTGAAATAAATATAATTCTAGATGGAGCCAATATTGGATGTTCTATCTCGAAAATAATTTTATCAATATATTTTAATGGATGGTGTATATTAGTGTGTAGTAATAGAAATAAAATTATGTATTCTTGACATTTGTTTTTATTTGTAAATTGCACTTTGAAGGGGTATTTAATTTGTAGAATACATTGGAATCTAAGAAATATTTTGACATTTTATAAAAAATGTTAATATTTTTTTTTTCTTTCCCTTCAATTCTATAATGGTGTACATCATTTTGACGTTTTCTTCTTTTGACATTTTAAGGTGCATTTTAATACTAAAATTATAAACTGAAATTACGTTTAGATACTATCTGAAGTTGAAATTTAAATACTGTAGCTTAAAGTACCACCAAGTGTAGAACAGTTCAAATTTAAAAGCTCTAAAAATGCACCCATCAATTCATTGAAATTTTGCACTTAAATATAATTATCGACATTATGTCAAGTGGAGAGGTTGATGAAAATAATATTCAATAATATTTACGGGATATAATACATTTTTCTTTTATTGTGCAAGTAAAGCTTGATTTACACATCAAGGTCCAGTTGATATCCAATATTGGTCATATTTTCTCCTAGCTCATTGCTTCATAGAAAATGCAGTATTTATTATTATTCATATATAAAATCAGAAATAATTGATTTTGTGAATAGTATTCAGCTTAATTATGCAATTAATCGAGCAAGTACATTTTTAATTTGATCATAAAAAAATAAATCCTACCTCATAATCATTTCGAAGCACCACGCATGAAAAATCCAAACCCTGGATTGTCAACTCTATCACCTCTCTCTCTCTCTCTCCCTCTCTCTCATCAGAATGTGTTGTAGAGTGGCTTTTCCACGTCAGAATCTCCATGTGAGAGCTGCTGATGATATGGGTTATGCATCACTTGCTGCATTCTCTGTTGATGATTCATGGCTTCCATCTCCATCCTCTGTTCATGCACATTCTGCGGTCTAGATCCTCCCACCCCCATGAAATCAACGGTCGTGATCATCTCATTTCCTACACCTCCTAATCTTCCCTGACTTCTTCCCATCATGCCATTGTTGTTGTTGTTGTTGTTTCTAATCCCAGAGCTTTGATCACTTCCTTCTTCTGCTTCTAGAACATTCTTCAAGAACCCGGGCCCCGCATTCTGATCCCCACCCATCAGCATTCCGCCATACATCATCATGTCGCTCACGGCGGACCCACCGAGCTGAGCCGCCACCTCTTGTGGGCTCTTCTGCATCAGCTGAGCTGCAAACTCTCCATTAAATGCTTGCTCATTGTGGCTCTGATAGTTGTTATCATATGAATGCTGCAAATTGGGCCTGGGCCCAACAGGCCCGGATATCTGGTCCGGGCCTGCCATGGTGCTGACAAAGGTCTTCTGCATCATGGGTGAGTTCATGGAATTGGTTGCTGTTGCGCCCATTTGGGCTGCCTTCTGCAACAAGGCTGTGGCAGACATTTGGGCTGATCCAGAGATCTGGCCCAAATTCTTGCTATCTGGGTGATAGTTGTAGCCCGATGGGCTTGAGTTAGAGCTGAGCTGGAGGCCCGATGATGATGACGGCATGCTTCTTGGGCTTCCAAAGAGGTTGCCGGAGGTGGTGGAGAACATGCCGGCGGCGGCGGCCATGTTCATGGGCTTGAAGGGGATTGGGATGAGTTCATGGGGGAGTGATTTTAATGGGTTGGTGAAATCAGAGAGGCCCATTGATGTGTTTGGGTTGGTGGATATGGGCATGGTGGACATGAGATCGGGAAGTTGGGCCGACAAATTTGGGCCCAATGAGCCCATTATGCCTTGGTTTACTTTGCTGTTTTCTTCAGCCAGTGCATCACAGAATGCTCTATGGGTGATGAAGCTGTCTCTCCTGAATAAAATCGAAACAAGACAAATATTCATACATATGAAGTAAATAATAGCAAATATATTATTGTATTTGTATTGCACAAAAATGAAAAGTAGTGTGAACCTAAACCTTTATTTCAAACTGCATTTTCTATATACATATATCAAGATCACAACAAATCAGTTTCTATCATGAAATCAACTCAAAATGTGATTTCATGATGTTTCCTAATAGGAGAAATTCATTCTTAGTCATGTCAATTTTGTCTAAAAGTAATCTTGCTAAGATTTTTAGTACTATACAACTCAAAAAATTATCCAAATTCAATAGTTTTCTCACCGAAATTTATGAAGTCAATTGGAAATTGGCACGTGACTCATTCATATCCATAAATGTTGAGATTTTCGGTCACTTAAATGATGTGGCATCATTTTTCTGACTTAGAAATTTTTTTTTTTTTCATTTACAAATTTGCAAATGAGAGTAAGCAAATTGTGCCATGTCATTTAAGTGACTCGAAATCCTCAAATTTATTCGCACTAGTGCCAATTTTCTATGAATTTTACACATTTCAGTGAGAAAAATGACCGAAATTGAATAATTTTGAAGTTATAAAACTAAGTTGATATTTTAAACCTAGCAAGACCATTTTCCGACTAAAAAAATCTCATTAGATGATCTTACCAATATATAATATTATATGCTGAGTAATTAACCACTTACTTTTGGTCTACATTACTCTTGAACTTAAAAGCTTAATTACTTGGATTGCACAATTTTGTACTGACAAATTCTACATAAATTATCAAATATCACTCTAGCTAGCTAGCTTCTAAGTTCCAAGTTCCAACATATATATCAAGAAAACCCAGGTATATAGCCAGCTTGCTTGTCCAAAACAATAAATTCAGACACAAGAATTGAGTTATATAGTTAGTTAAAAGGAAAGAAATAAAAGAGATGATGACCTGGAGAAAATGGTTCCACAATCACACTTGTATTCCCTTGTTCCACAGGTCTTCTGATGAGCCTTCCAATCCGATTGCACTGCATATTTCTTCGAACACTTGTCGCATTTCCACTTCTTCTCTCCATGTTTCCTGCTAAAGTGCTTCTTGATCCCTGTCAGATCCCCCAAGGCACGTGCTGGATTGTGGTGCACGCACGTGACCTCTGGACATATATAAACCCTCTTCTTAACCTCAGTTGTGGTCCTTTGTCTTAGCTTCCATGGCAGATTGTGTCCTCTTCTGTGTAGCTGAAGATTCTGGTCTCTTTGAAACCCTTTGTTGCATATCTCACACACAAATCTGTTTGTTGCCATTAGGGTTGTTGGTGAAAGAGCCACTACTTCTGCTGTTGGATCTTCATTTTTTTATGAAAATTATGTAATCAAGAATTAGTTTAATTCTTGATTCATCATGTTATGTTGTGTTACATGCATGTAAGTTGAATAAATAAATAAGTCCATGATGATTATAACACACATACAAAAAGGGATGAAAAAAGGTACAATCAAGAACAGTGTTTTTAGCTATAGCTACCAATTATTGGTAATATTAATTGAAGAAGCCAATTATTGGACCCTTTTTTTAAATAATGACTTGTTTTGATTAATTATATATATATATAATTATTGGACCCTTTTTTTAAATAATGACTTGTTTTGATTAATTATATATATATATATATATATATATATATATATATATATATATATATTACTTCAGAAAAACACTCTCAAGATTTTATTAAATCTACCTTGATCATCATGTATGTAAATTTTAACATGATCACACCAAAGTTGAAGAAATTATTTTTCTACATAAATATATACAAGTTAAAATAAATAAAATACCTGGAGTTCCTGGTAAGTTTCTTTTCTTTTTTGGAGGTGGAGGTTGGAGATGGGGTTTCTGGTGAGAGCTAGAGGATCCATTGCTGTTAGTCGAGACGGGATTCGATTGGTTTTGAAGAAGCTGTTTTTCTTGTTGTTGCTGGACTTCACCAGAAGAGAAGCTACCTTCATCACCTGTGATATTTGACATTTAATTATATGTTTCTATATATGTGGAAATATTTTGTTATACAAAGTTAAGCCTTTTCTTTATTTTTGTGTCTTTTTTTGGCTTCAAAAGAGCAATTGTTTAACATCAAAATCTGAAGTTTGGGTTAGATTGAGGAGGACAAAAGAGCAGAGAATTCTGCTGTTTTTCTGGTTGGAGAGAGAGAGAGAGAGAGAGAGAGAAAGCTTTTGTTGGCATAGGATATGAAAATATGAATTTGGTCTTCTTTGGCTTATATGCTATATATATATATATACTAAGTGATAAGAGACAGCTGATAAAGAAATACCCCTTAGTCCCTTACTTTGTTTATAATAATTATAAATAAATTAATACTCTCCATAAAAAAGGAAAAGAAAAAAAACATGGACATGCACATACAAGTGAGTGGTAATTAATTTATTTATTTATAGAATTGGGAAATTTTAATTGCAATGCTTTTGAAGATTTTTTTGAGTAAATAATTAACAATGTTTTTTAAGATTAATTACTCAGAAATGCAGATTAATTTTCAAATGCTAGCAAAAATTTGTAAGTGAGTATTAATTAGCAAAACAATGTGTGTTTACAGTCTACATAATTTCTTGTTTCGGTCGCAACCAATAAATGGCCTTCAGCAATATATAGATATTTTTTTATCACAAAAATTATATGAAACCATCTCACAATATAATTACATGAGACACAATATAATTACATGAGACGAAGTTCTACGACTCAACACAAACTCATTTTATAAGACAATTTGTATGTTATGAGTTAGATATGAGTTGTGGGTTGCAGGTTGTAGAGATGAGTTTATAATTTTGTTCTAAAGGGGCAAATCTTTTTAAGATCAAAACACAAAACAGACCGAATGCTAAAATTTATATAGTAGACAAATCTTTACAATTTAATCCAACCCTATAACTTAATGATAAAAATGAAAAACATCATAAAAATATTACATGTAAAATGAACAATTTTGAAAGTCCAAGGGGAGACCGCGCCACTCCTTAAATCCGTCCCTGGTTGATCGTCTCTCTAAATCAAAATTACAAATAAGTCTCACAAGATTCATAATCTTTTTTTATTAAAAAATATGGGGTAGGTCTTATGTGAGACGGTCTCACATGAAATCTTATGTAAAACAGAATTCAAATGACCAAGTAAAAACGGGTCAACCCATTGAACACGATCTATATCAATCTCATATAAGATTACATAAAACTCCAACTCACGTAAGGTCTTATATGATATGATCACATTTAAGTTTTTGAAAAAAATATATATGTAGCATAGTTTGTCAATATTGCAAAAAAATAAATTTGTATCTTTGTCACCCTCCAGCTTTATGTGAGAGGATTCATATTTTTGGTTCTTTGCAACCATATCTATAGTTTGTGATTTTCTATTTTATTTTGTATTCGAATTTCAGATTCAACTTTATTAATATAAATATTATGTACCAAATAATATCATTACTATACATATATCGATTGTATAAATATGTTATCCATTATATGCACTAACACACACGTTCATGCATGTTGGACCTTGCCATTAGATGGTGTAAAATATTGTATCAGACATATTCAGTATATTTTATTAGATGTAACATTTATAAAACTTTATATATTTAATATATACACTGATAAATTAAAATAAAAATCGAACTAATGCACAATTTAAGTACCCAATGTATATATATTCACATAAAAATTATGGGATCATCTTATATATATAATTATGTGAGACGGAACGTAATTATTCACAACTCAAATATTCTATTTCACAAATCAATTATATAAAAAAAAAATTGTAAATATGAATTCATCGATCCATTTCATGGATGAGCCGATTTCACAAGCTCCTAATCATATATAATATATACCAAAGTGATATTGGTTCTTTATAGCCAACATGATGTCCCATACTCTTTGCTTTGCATTCATGCTTTCATCCGGGTTTTGGAGTTATTATTGTTTTTAGTTAGTTTTAGGGATAGATAAAACCAAATAAGTTGGTCTTTGTTTCTTTCTATATAGCATTTTGAGAAGAAAATGAAAAAATGACAATTTATTTTTACTAATTTTATAATTAAAATATCCTAGAACAAAAATGTAATTTGGAAGTTTTGTTATACTCAAATTTGTTATGGTTTGTAAGATATACAAGTTCCAAAAGAATGAATAACTGAATTTTGTCAATTTCACTTTTCATGACTTCACTAGTAGTGTTTGAAGAACACAAAATACACGTTAAGCTAATTATCCTTAATTAAGTTCGTATTTCATATATACCCTACAGATTAATACATTATATATTTTTGAAATAAATTAATGCATGTATTATATGCATATATAGATGGATATATACTTTCTCCGATTTCATTAAGTTTTAGTCATAATTAAGAAACATTAAAATTGAATAAAATATTACCCTTAAATAAATTCTCATTATAAGATGAAATCTTCAAACTTAAATTTATACAATATATCAATTAGATATCATGGAATATTATTGTGAATTGAATATCAAATAATTTGGTTTTCATCCTACGTACTTAATGATAAATAATCAGCAAACATTAATATATATATATACATATAAATAAATAAATATATATATATATATAAAATTTATACGAGATTAATAATCTCATGGAATTATATATATATATATATATATATATATATAAATTAGAATTCTTATGAGATCGTTTTATCAATTTAATTCTGTGAGATTATCTCGTATAAATTATATATATATATATATATATATTTTTTTTTTTTTTTATATATATCTCAACAAACCCTACTAGATTACAAACAAGCAGTCCGGCTAATTGAAAATCAGAAACAAGAAGAAGACACAAAGTAGAATGTCAAGAATGTGTACAAATATTAGTATTTCCAAAGCATATAATATGATTAATAAAACAAAAATTCTACCTGGGATTCATCGATGGAATTCGATACAATTAATGAGCATCATTAGCAGCACATAAATGTAATGACATCTATAATCCAACAAAAAGCATACAGTGATATATTTGATTAATCCTTTTAATTAATCAGTGATTACAATTTAATTCTGAGATTGATCAACCAACAAATTCATAAGTCACAATGTCCGTATAAATTTATGAAAATATATTCGATTTATGAGTGGTGAACTTTGTCTTACAAATTTATATCTGTAAGATTGTCTTATATGTGTTTTTTTAAATTAAATTATGGGCAAATTATAGCGAATAATACGTGTTTATTGTGTAAAACCAACGAAGTAAGTCAGATTAAAGCGCTGTATTCCTCTAATGATATATTCTTATTCTTTAATTTTAACAGATGAAAATGA
The DNA here is from genome assembly GCA_946896805.1 of Scutellaria galericulata. NCBI lineage: Eukaryota > Viridiplantae > Streptophyta > Magnoliopsida > Lamiales > Lamiaceae > Scutellaria > Scutellaria galericulata. The sequence continues at coordinate 1,361,464 of OX335792.1, read as the reverse complement.
CCTTCAGTATTCTTGATTAATTTAATTTCTCTGATTTAGACATTAATTTGATTATAATTATTTAAAATTGGTACCTGAAAGACATATTAATCAAGATTCTTTAGCAGACTTGCATAGTGTAACAACTTAGTCAATTTGATATTTAAAAATTCAAGACATATTTGATTTTTTTAAAAATGAAATAAAAAATTAAGAAAGAGAGGCTCCACAAACGTTAAACAAAAACCAGAGACATATCAGCCCTATTATTTGTATTAAGTTTGATTGCAACCCTATGGAGCCCACCTTGACAAAGAAGCCTATCGAAATTATTATTCCATTTAGGAAACTAGATTGAAATAAATTAATATTTAATGTTAGAACATATAATATGCAAGTTTAGTTAGTCCCTCTAGATTTGTCTATATTTCTGTAAATAATTGGGTATGAAGATTTTAAGTTTTAGTTGTATAATTCCTTCTAACCAGTGCATGTTTCGCAGTCAGACTGATTAAAATGGACTTACAATTGGCATGCATAATACAATTTGTGAAAATATCTTCTTTTTTTTTTTTTTTTTTGTTGTAGGGACTTAGAATAAATTATTTTGCAAATTTGTGACATTTCAAATTTTCAATGGATGTGTATTAAAGTGCATTTCAGCCAAGTGCCAACCACAACACAAAATTATATGAGCCTTTTCCTTAAAAGAACACATTTAAAAGTACAATAAAAAATTATATCAAAGTTTAAATACATAAGTATTTTCAATTATGCTCATTTAAAAGTCTATTTATTTATTTTAAATTAATTTGCGCGTTTCGATGTATAATATGAAACAGAGTAACAGATGAACTAAATTTTTTGAAAATTATGCCCTCTTAGCTCATTATAGCTAGCAAAAGTAGAATTGAACAAAAAGTTGGTAATCTTTATAGCTCTTCTTTCATTTCACTTTAAAGTAGTTAAAAATCTTTTAGCATATTATTATATTAACTGACACCCTCTGTTTCAATATGTGTTTACAAAAAAATTATAATTAACACACAAACTATATTAAAAATAATAAAATACAAGATAAAACATCAATTAATGAATGATATGAACTGTTATTATATATATTAATGCATCTGTATGTGACTTGATTACTATATATTAAGTGTGTAAAATCTTTTGTTAAATAGGAGATATAAATGATATCTGAAATAGGTGGGCTTCTTATAATATATACACATATGTAACATATATCTATAAAATAAAATATAAAGTAAAAAAAATATTTACAAATTACAACTACTATTTTAAAAGTTAGACAAAAAAATTTTTTACCTCCATTTTTTTTTTTTTTTTCAAATTTGATTGAGGGTGGGGGTTTTGCTTTCCTCCACATAATCTTAGACCTTTTTGACTTTGAGATAAGATTATCACAAAAAGGTTACAATATTTTAAATAATATTTCACTTTAAAGCAACCCACCTCAAATCATTACGCAATGTATTGTCACTTGATCTTAATTCCCTGGGTGAGCAGTTCCTGTGATGGCTTCATAGTGTTGTACATTCCGGTCAATTGCTACCCTTTCATACAAATGTACAATGGCATAAAGCACGTTTGGGAAAAAGGTGTAGGTTTAGTTGATGCAGAGGTTTTGTCCACTGGTTGTCTTGTCATCACCAGCCATACATGATGTAGGCCATATATATGTTTCACATATCAATAGCTGTCTAGAATTCCAATATCAGAATTATTGAAATGACATTTAATTTTTTGTTTTTTCTAAGAATATGATTTTAGAATATTTATCATTTTTATAAGATATAATCTATACATGAATTGTGCACTCAATGTAAAGATTGAGATTTTTGGGAACTTTCTAATAATAAAATTAATTTCGTGAAACATAACAACTTATCTTATAAAAAATTAACATCTAAGAATGAGTTTGAGTTGTGAACAATAAGACAATTTAAAACCCCCTTTATTTATATTTATATTGAGCTCAATCAAATAAGCTAGTCGAGCTGATAAACTCAGTGGTTGAATCGAGTAGAATCACTTAATAATAAACAAGTTATGGTAATTCATTTAGGAATACAATCTCTTAAAATAGTGAACATGATCAGCTAGAGGTGTACATATATTTACTATTTAGGGATCAAATCGAATACAATCTCTTAAATTCTTTGTACGTATATTCCACATTAATTAGAAACTCAAACAATTTGAATTTGTCGGAAAATGTATTAAGAAATAATATTTTATTTTCGAAGGTTGTTTAATTAATAATTAAATTATTATTGCAAGGGAAAAATAGTTTAGTTGGTATTGGGTAGAAGAAAGAGGCCTCGAAACGGGTGGCCCAATTGAGAAAGGAGTCAGAAACAAACATAGAAGTTGGGCCTTTCTGAATTCATAACAAAAGAGAAGGCCCGGCCCAAATTACTTAAATACTTACTAGATCTTAATTGTAACTCAGCCCTCTAAACTGTGGATTTTATGATTAGAGGGCTATTATGAAATGCCCAACATCCTATCCTCCAAACTTTATTTTATGACATTGTTTTTTGATAATTGATATCCATAGGCTTAATTTTACAATAATATAGATTTTGGATTCGAGTTCACCATCTTTAAAAATAAAATAATGACATTTTTACATTGGAAGTTCCCAAATATAATCGTTGCATTACGAGCAGGTTCATAATTTCGGATAACTTTTCCAATTTCTGACAATTTTTGGACAAAATATAAATAAAAAAAAAAAGAAAAAACAAAGAAAAAAATATCATGGAGCGATTTTATTTTTATTTTTTAACTCATAGACTTAGCCTAATGAAAGATATATATATATATATATATATATATATATATATATATCACTTTGAGTAACACAGTAGATATTATAATAAAAAATGCTCCACATATACTACGAATATATAGCCCGAAACATTAATGATAAATAATACTAGTTTATTGTATATTTATGTATGTATATAATGCAACTTTCTTAAGTTTAACAAAATTAAGCGAATCCTTAATTTGAGTCACTGTCAAGAACTGAATGCCTGCATCCCACTCAATGGATTACGTCTAAATAAAACAAACTTGTTGAAATACGAATCCTTTTTCTATATCTATAACATATATAATTCATCTGAAAATTTTATAATTCATTTCATTAAAATTTTGGATGTTTGTAAACCCATGACCTATTTTGCCTTAATCACAAAGTGAGATGAAGTGGATGAAATTTCCTTCACGTGATCTAATCCATCATCCATGACACGATCAAATAAATTTGTTTCTTCATTTATGTATTTAGGTAAGTCCAATTATTGATTATTATCTTATTCATTATAGCAGGACATGTCACAAAATATAAATTATAATTCTCATGAGAAAATTTCCCGAATTTAATTGCATTAATTGATGTAAGACATGCATGACAATCCAATAATTATAATCAACAAAAATAGGCAATGACTTAATTAGACATTGACTTATGAGTTATAAATGTGGATAGTGAAATTGCACGCATCTGACCAAGTTATATTCGTAAAACAGTCTTATATAAGTTTTTGTGTTTTAATATTTTATTTTTTACATGATTTTCTACTACCCAGTTTTTTCGGTCCAAAATAACCTGGGTACTTCCGATCTCACACCTTAATTAATAGATTTGTGGTGTTAAAATCAATTTACATACAATTAAAATATTCATCTACATAAATTTATATGAGATTATATCACAAATATAATTTTGTAAAATGATTTTCCTTACCTATAATTCAAATTTATATTTACTAAATTTACCAAGTGAAGCACTATTTTTGTGAGTTATGAATAGTTGGTGTGAGTTATGAATAGTTGGTTGGTCCATCTCATCATTAAATTGAATTTATGAGACAGAGAGAAAATAGCCAAGTGATTATTGCATACTATACAACTAGTGAAGTCTGTATATAGATAAATCCTTCACTATGAAAATAAAAAATAATGTGGTAAAAAGATTTAAAAAAAAGTTGGATCAATTAAGAATTAAAAGTTCAGCTTCAAAAGGCCAATGGCTATGAATTTATGTGAACAAATATTTCTAGGGTAAAGTAATCCTTAATTGATACCTCTTCACTCTTTATTGAATTAATAATTCATAATTCAAGAATATATCCCATTATTTATTTATTTTGCTTTAATAGTTCCACTATCTACATCAATATTATTTTCTTATTAAGAATTAGCCAATAATTTTACTCCCCGTACAGTGATTTTTACTGTAGAAAGGAACATGGAATGTGGTTCAAAAATCAGTTTCATTAAACAAATAACATAAGACTTTTGCTCTTATCAACTTGGAAAAGCATTAGGACCACCAACTAAAGTAGGGATCTGGTTCAAGTTTTACTTCATTTTTATATTTTTCTTTTATTAATAACTAAATTAAAAACTAAAGTCTCACTAGTTTGAAAAAAAAAAACTTATCCTTGTAAATTGATACCATATAAATGACGATTGATATCACTACGAAAATCCCATCATAAAAAGAAAATATTGTAATTCACCCAAAATTTGAAAAATTGAATATGATTTGCAACCACTATCTTCAGCAAATTTTACTTCATTACTTAATTTCTTTGAAGAGAGCTCAGGATAAGCTAAAAGTTTGGAAAAAATAATTAAAAATGAAAGATGTTTGCTTTAATCCCACACGTAATCTTTCTGTTTTTCCCAGATTTTATGGCTGCTTTATTATTTAATAACTGCAATTCGATAGCATCATAAATTACGTTCATAAGTATGTAGATAATTTTTCACATATATTTTTGATTCGTAAAAAGGGTTTGAACTTTTTTTAAAATATTGAAGGAAAAAAATTATAAGTATGTATTTACTTCCTCTTTTAAGCATATACTTTTCAAATGGTTAGAAACGATGTAGCTGCTTGAGAGATAACCCTACGACAATGGAATAGTTATAGAACTAAAAAGTATATACAAAATAGCACAAAAATTTGTTTAAGACGATTTCACATAAATTCTATTCTATTAAAAATAAATTAAGAATGTCTGAATCAATGTCAAAAGAAAAGTACATATAGTTAGTATCTGGGCATGATAATACAATTTACAATTATTTATCTTTGTACTTATTTTCATTTTGGTTGCTATTCTTTTCTTTTATATCATTTATTTTGGTCTGTTACATTTGTCCTTCTTAATTTACATTTGATTAGGAACTTTTCCTTCATTATCAACAAAATGAAAGAAGAAAAGGCTTAGTGACCGCAATGAAATAAGTAGAAAGTTAAATGATTAAGATGAAGGAGAAAAAAACAAAATCAATCAAAATATAAAATATGTGTAAGGTAAATGATCAGTATAAATATCATGTAGTATCTATAAATGATTAATGGTACAAAATTAAGTTCTAAATGTTTAAGATTTTAAATGAAGTGATCATTTGCTCATAGTTTCCTGAAGATTAGACAAACTTATGAAAGTTATTACACTTAGATATGATCATCATGACTAACTTCATTATAGGTAATAATATTAATTATGATTAAAAATTAAAAAAAATAATTGAGCAAATGTCATGATCAGCATGTCATCATCACAATTTAATATATAGTTCTATAGGCTATATAAGTACGTGCCTAACCCGTTTGATTTTGAGTTTTTTTTTTTTTTTAAAGGTTTGATTTTCAAATATTGTATTTAATAAATGATTCTAGAATTATTTTTGTTCATATGAAATGAAATATAAATTTCAAAACAATCTCTCTCTCTCTCTCTCTCTCTCTCTCTCTCTCTCTCTCATCCTAGTCTGATCAAGCTATTATTAATATGTGTATATATCTCTCTAGCCATTAATTCCAAGAAATTTGGTACATATATGTTTTTCGGAAAACGTAGGTTTAGCCTCGTTGGTAAAACTAGACATATTTCTTGTGAGTTGCAAAACTAGATTAAATTATTCTAAATAACGAGTTTTTAGTCCCAAAATAATTTAGCTGTAATTTTGCAAACTCCAACCAATTTTGATGGTACGATCATTTACAATTTGTTATGAATTTGACATGACACTATATAAGCAACTGACAAAATAGAGTAAAAGTAAAATTGCATTTGTCTCTTATTTGATGTTATATAAAATAATTATATTATTTTGAGGCTGACCACACAAACTAGATCGATTTAATTTAAAAAAATTTGGTTAATATAAATTAGTAAATTTATGAATGTAATGATTTTCCCGCTTTATCTTTTCATAGCCTTTGCTTGATTTTGGTTTTGTTTATTTAAATTTTCTAACATAAAATTCACATCTGATCACAATCAATACTCTCTATTGATCTATTATATATGGATCACTTTCATATTTTATTTATCAGTTTATATGATAGCATATACAATAATATTAATCTAACGCAGTATGGAATAGCGAAATGTATACAAAATATGACAAATTTTAAGTCTAATCAGATAAATATTTAAAATTTATTAAAATACTTATGAACTCCAGAAAAATGATATCAAATAGAATAATTTTTTTTTTATAGGCAGCTTCTAGATATAGAAGGCACAAAGATATATGAAAATAACTAAATAAGTAGTAGTGGTCTATTGTACGTAAATTAGGCAAGTCAATTATTGGTACAACCTCTCTCTCTCTCTCTCTCTCTCTCTCTCTCTCTCTCTCTCTCTCTCTCTCCATATATATATATATATATATATATATATATGTTGGAAGTCACAATCTAAGTAAGGGGTAAGTCTTATTTACATGAAAGCTCAGCATATTTGTGAAAATGACATAGGGGTTTATCTCAATATATAAATTATAACAAAATAAATGAGAATTAAAGATAATTCATTGTCCTTTGAATAGGGAGCCATGATTAATTGGACGCCCAACTATGAGAAAATCCAACTGGTACTATTTGATTTTGAGTGGTGATTTTATAATTTTCTATTAATATCTCAAGTTAATAAATTAAGTATACAAGTCTCCTAGTGTGTGTGTATATATATATATAGTAACATTAGGGTTTGGATTATAATCCTCAAAATGTGGTTCATTTTAGGTTTTGTTTGGTCGCTTGCACACTGCCACAGGCAGCTGTGCATCAATTAAAGCAAACCATGATTAAGCTATTAATTAATTCTAAATGTGACCATAATTAGTAAATTAAATGTGATGGAGTGGACCATATATAAGTACTACAATTCATTATAAATTGCAAAAGTCCTTTTCTCTTTTTAATAATTATGTATTGGGGTTAATTTCTAGATCAATAGCTCAATTTTTATTTAATAAATTAATAGTATGAAAGGTGACCTAACTATGTACAATTTATGGAAAACTGGCCTGCCACTGTGCCCCCCAAAAGGATGCTGACTATACCCTTAGCATCTTCTTTTATTTATTATTTAAGATTTTCAAAATTAATACACATTTTTAAAATTGTATATACCACTGAAATTAAATTTGAGTTCCAATCTCATCACCAAACTACTCATCAACGCAAATCGGCCATTGTAATTCGACAAATAGACTATTAATTTTGATCGTATATTTCTAAAATTATTGATTATTTTTAAAATCGATATTCATAAAATATAGGTTGACATGTTCATTTCCACTCAATTTGTTACAAATTCACATAAAAATATATAAATAAAGAGAACAACACTTAGAACTCGTCAAATATATTCTAAAATAAATTGATACTCCAAACTATGTAATTAGATTTGTTAAAATCATTTTTCGTCTCATATTATTATATTTTTCGATTTTGATCTCTTAAATATCACAATTTTCAATTTAATTCCTTAATTCTTAATTCAACCCGATTTCAGTTTAATTTTGATGTGAAAATTCGAATTTCATCGGTAAATATCATGCTCTATTCAAATGACCTCTAAATTAGAACTTTTGAGTGACCTAGGAGTGACACATGTCGTCGGTCACTCCTAGGTCACCAAAAAGCTTGAATACGACAAATTTAGATTGAAATCGAACAAAATTTTAAATTATGAGACTAAATTAAAAATCATGATAATTATAAAATTAAAATCAAAAGACACCGTAATTAGGAGGGGAAAATGATTTTCTAGTCCAGAATCCTCAATTACAAATCTATTTATACTTGAGATTTGCTCACGTCTATGACTCTATATAAAGTCAAGCAAAGGGACATGAGAAACGCAACGTGTCTGTGTTTGAGAGGGTTTGTCTAAATAGAAATAATGGTGGACAACATACGCCCTAATAACCCACACAGAGCAGAAAGAAGCCTCATATACTCCAATTACGCTGTTTCCAGCCCTGGCTACGGAGACGACGTCGTTAAGGAGCAGGATCGCCTGCTTCCGATTGCAAATGTCGGGCGAATCATGAAGCAGATCCTCCCACCCAACGCCAAAATCTCGAAAGAGGGAAAAGAAACCATGCAGGAATGCGTGTCGGAGTTCATCAGCTTCGTCACCGGCGAAGCATCGGATAAATGCCACAGAGAGAAGCGGAAAACCGTCAATGGCGACGATATCTGCTGGGCGTTGGGGAGCTTGGGGTTCGACGATTATGCCGAGCCGTTGAAGAAGTATCTGGTTAGGTATAGAGAGGCTGAGGGGGAGAGGGCCAATCAGAATCGAGCTGCGACTGGTGAGGATCGGAATGATGATACGGCGCCGTTTAGCTTTGATCTGATGGAGAAGACGAGGATTTAGGGGTGTAAAGAAAAGGTGGAAGTCGTGTTTGATTATTATAGCGTTTTTATTTTGTGATATTTTGTTTTTGGATGATTTGTTGATGTATACTGTTGTCTTTTTTTTTTTTTTTGAGTTCTGATTATGGTGAAAAGGGGAAATCCAGTTGGGTTTTTCTGTTGTATGAGCCTTAATTGAGTTTCTGGTTTTCTTACTAATCTACCCTTCTTTTTAATTTGATGTTGAAGCTTGTAAAACTGATATGAAGTACTGTCTGGAGCTGTAAAAAGTTTGGGATTTACAGATAATTTTCTGTATTTTGATTTACTGAGTGTATTAATGAGCATAGTTGTGTGATTTTTTTTTTTTTTTTTCACTTTTCTGGTGAAAATATATATATGTGTGTGTGTTGTAAGGTTAATTTTGGTTTCATATTGTATAGGAAGATATATAGTCGACGGCTAATTTGGTCTTTGTGAGAAATACACAATTTTGTGAGACTGTTTTACCGATTAATCTGTAAAATGAAGCTCCAATTAATAGAAGATTTAGTAATAACGTAAAATGAGTCGATCAGGTGGAGCTCTGTTCTGTTTAACTTTATTTAGGGTTGGTTATCGAATATAATATATAAAATCCTTTTCAGTTGTATTATTTATTAAAAATCATCAAATAATACTACATTATAAGTAAAGTTGTTCATGTGAATAATAAATTTACAATCGCAAGGTTTCATTAAACATTGCTTGCTAACCCAATAGTTTACAATCTTATGAGTTTTAACATCTTATGTAATGTTTTAGTGAGTTTCTTATGTTAACACAAAGTACTTTTATGATTGATTATACAATATATATATATATATATATATATACATACATATGATTGTTAGATATATATATATATATATATATATCCGAGAAATGTAATATTATTTGAATAAATATATATTCAATTACATATAATCTTCATTAGTTCGTACAACTCACGCAATATATAAATAATTTTTTATATAAAACAGAAACATGTAAGTCCACATATACTTGATATAAAATATTATTACTCAACTTTTGTTGAATGCAATAGCTAGCTAGCGTTGTGCAAATTAAAGAACATTGGCAATGGTGTTGATCTCCTTATAGAAACCCTAGATGCCAAAGGGACCACTTCTTGTTTTGCTCCCAAAATGTGGGCTTGTCAGTAAATTACCAGCTAGGTCCTTGTCATCTTACTATTTATAAATTTAACCTAATTTTATTGGATTGTTCCCTTTTGATGGTACTTTTGGGAAAAGTAAAGAATAAATAAATAAATATATGACATATCTCCGAGACAAAAATTAACAGTCAGAAAGACAAAGTTGTACAATTATTAGTTTCTTCCACAGTGGGTTTCTCCTAAGTTTGAATCAATCTCAATCTTTTGAATGATTGGATATATTGTCAATTTTGTTATGTACACATTCTATAAATAGTCTCATTGTCTATATAATAGCTATATATTGTTTTAGAAGATGTTATAAGTTCTTGATTATGTCAAGAAACATCTCAAAAAAGTCATATTTGTTTTTTATCTCCCAGTCAATATATAAATACTCACACACTTGAAATTAAATTGAAATAGGAAAATCTTATAAACTAGATTTAATAATAATTAGTTGGATTCCCAAACCCTAAATAAAAATAACTACCATTGAATTTTATAAGCGCGTCTTATTTATAAGCGCATCTTATATGAGATCATTTCATGGATTTAACTACATGAAACGAGTTTTCCACAATTCATATTTTCAGTTAATGTATGAATTTATTAATATGAATTTTGTTTAAAAACAATAAAAATTTATCTGTAAAATCATCTCACATCAGCTTTTGTGGAATTTTATATATGGTTGGAATTTCAAAACGTATTGTGGAATTTTATGTATGGTTCGAATTTCAAAACGTATTTATTTGTTAGTGAAATGAAGTTTCATTAGATAGTTGGCAGATAAATTGTTGGGCCGTATTTTGAGCCCATTAAGATCTACTAAGTTTATTTGGACTGTACATGAATGAATTAAAAAAAAAAAATCGTAACTTGTATGTTTCGTTAATAATAAAATGCTAGTGAATTATGTGGAGTTGGGTATAAGATACTAGATATTTTGTTCAAAGATATATTTATAAATAACTACATATAAATAGGATGAAAATGTTCAAAAAAGATTTCCTAAGTCAAGCCACTTTTAACAAAAAAAGATTACCTAAGTCAAGCCACTTTTAACAAATTATTATTATTATTAATTTTTTTTTTTCTATAAACATATATCGGGCCTATTCTTTTTGAACCTATTTAAATCCGTTAGCTGCCTTTACACTCCGTGTTGTTCGTTAAGAAACAACTTTAGCATTGCCAAATTCTGCTTCTAGTCAGAGAAAATCTTCTAAATTTAGGGCGCGAATTTTCAAATTTCAATTCTCATTCATCAGCTCTGCACAAATGTGGAGGAGAAACGCTGTAAGTGTGCGTGAAGCCATCGTAATTTTATCGATTACTATGGGTATTTATTCTTCGATGAATTTACTAGTTTTGTTTGCAGCTAATAAAGTTTGTTTTCGATTTATAGTTCGGAGCTAATGCGCAAGAGAACCAGGATTCTGATCAGAGCATTTCTGGTACGAGCTAGAAACATTTATCAAGTTTGAAACCCTGATAATTAATTTGTATTTTTCAATTCTGATTCAATCTTTGGTTTACGGTTTGGAGTTTATTCTGATATGAATGCAGCTGGAGGTTAAGTTGTTATCATGTTTGAGGTTTTTTAGCCACATTATTAGATTTTATTGATTAAAATTGTTCTCAGGTTTTTTGGTTCTGCAGCTTCTGCTACACATGGTGTAAATTCTCTGGTGATTGAATATGAGTTAGCATTCTGGTTATGCTAGGTTTAGTCCCCTCTGATGATTCGGTTGTAAAATTCTGCTGTTTATTTTGCTAGATTTAACATCGGATTTTATTATCATATTATCTTTTCTTCCTGATGATCTGGCAGAAGAAGAGGAAGGTGTTGACTGTGAGTGGAGAAGAAATATGATTTCCTTGGCTGATGGGAAGAATAAGGTAAAAATGCTATCAACCACGAGTAAACAACAATTTCGTAAATTTTCATTTCAAAATGTTGGTGAATTGATGATATTGAGACAAGTAACCATGTATTGATATTTAATGAATTTTCCTCTATTGCTTTACTTTGCTGTGATAACATTGAATTTGTATAATGGCAGGGCACGATGCCGGTTCTATCACAGCTTGATATCCTCAGAGGTAGTATAACTGATTTATTTCTATTTTCTGCATTTGAGCTTTATTGATACGCTGTATAGAGAAAGGTTCCCAAATTGAGTTGGAATTAGTCTTGATGCATTTCTGCAGAGGCTTGTGAACTTCAGTCAACTGAGGAGTCCATCTCATCCCATGGGGTATTACTCAAAACTCTGTGATCAATATTTTTGATACTATACACCTCTGTACTGAATATATTTGATAGTGCAAATTGTTGGAAAAGATGATACTGAAGAAGCTTACTTTGACGACCATATAAACATGAAAGTTCTCATATCTTTGTGGAAAAATATGTTGTGTATTCTTGATTTTGTAACTTCTTTTTTGCGGCTGCTCTTACTGTTTCAAGTAAAATGATGATGATATAGTTGAATGAAAATTATATTTCCTTGAAAGTTCAATCGTTGTGGTTTTTGTAACAGATTCTTATTTGTTCACAGAAAAAAGGAGGTTATCATATTGAAGATGAAATTGAAATTCCTATGTTCAATGATGGGGATGGTCTCAGTCACTGCCATAAAATTGCCTCTGCTACCCATCCTCACTCCAATGATGGAATGATTGGCCTACCAACAGTGGCATCAATCTCAAATTCCAATAAAGAAATCATTTCTGATGACGAGGTGTGGATGTTAAATACTTTTTTCTGTTGCATGCTGCTTTATTGTAAAGAAACATCTTATGTTAGCATACATCAAAAGCTGTCATGTTTTTGTGATGATCACTGTTTATTTAACTTGAGTGGCAACACATCCAGAAAATCAACCATCCTGCCTATAGAAGTGCAAGAAAAGATTTGGGCAATACATGGTCTGAAGCAAATCGTGAAGTGGAAGCATTAATTTGGGCGAATGAGAAGTCTGGTTGTTCCTCACTCCGTGATGTCTATGTGAACGAAAGGACATCCTCTAAAGGTTCTAAGCATGCATTTTTTTTGAAAAAGCAATAAGGAAGAAATCATATTAGATGCTATGTTCACCACAACTTTGATGCAACTTAGTCTCCCTGCTTCAGGGCCTAAAGCAAACATGTTTTTTGTGAAGAATATGTTTCTATATTCATACATCACTTGATTCTCTCACAGTGCATCATCATTTGTAGCAGGTTTGTTGATTTATTGTTATTTATTATACTTACTCAACATTGCAGGTAGAAGTGGCAGAAGAAAAGCCAAACCCAAATTTGTATTCCCTCTTCATTCACATAAGAAAGACTTATTATCAGTTGCCAGTGATAGCTATAGAAGGACATCATCTGATGATATTCCACTGGGAGATGAAATAGACTCTACAGATGATGATGAAATGGACAATAATATGGCTGATATTCAGCTGAATATTCATGATAAAGAATCTGTACAGCTGGGAAACCATATAGTCCCATTTGAACCAGCCTATAAGCATAGCAAAGGGCATTCAATGTCTGAGTTTCTAAATTGTTTTTTAGAGGGGGGCAATCAGCAAGGAAGCTCGGAAGTGGCCAGTGATGTTGGTCTCGTCTCTATTAACTCCTTTTCTTTCTAAGATATGTATTTTAAGGTTTAATTTTTAAGGAATGCAGGAGATTCAGGAAGAGAGAAGAAGAGTGCATAAGATCTTAAAGAAAAATACATTTCCTTTGGGTGATCTCATCCTAGATGATGATGATCTACCTGAGGATTTTGATAGTGAATCTTCTTTACAGAGCGAGGATGATGAGGTGGTAGTCCTTAGGTGAATGGTTTCAAGGTTCTAATGACACTCATTTCATGCAAGTGATAACTGACCTGCTTTACTCTTTAAACATGTCAGGAGAGAACTCAAAATGCTAAGCCGATTATTCCTAGAAGTATGACAGATCAATTTCACGAGGCTTTTGGAGCGGCATCTGAAATCGATGACAGGCTTCATGTAGCTTTTCCAATGCCTTTGTGGTGGGTATGGTACTAGTGCTAGTAATATGCTACGTAACATGGACAATAAAATGCAGCTAATGCAGTTTTTCTATACTGACTTATTAAAGCATGCTGCAGTGGAATGTATAGAAAGTTGCAGCAAGTATTACAGAGTGAGAAAGAAAGAGATGTGGATTCAGTAAAAAATTCAAGTACAGAAATTGGAGTCAAGGGTAAAAGCAAGCCTTAAATTTCCAGTTATCAACATAATAACATCTATATGCTTGTTTAGTCTAATTAAAATTTTGAATTTCTTTTCCAGATGAAGGAATGCCTATGTTGGTCAGAATTTTGTCGAGGTCTCTGGAGGCAAAGTTGATCGTTTGTTCTTGCAGTTCTGTTGGAAATGGAAAGGTTTGCTTCATAAACAATCTCTTTTAGGTGTGCTTTTATAATTAAATAAATTTCTTATTTTCTCCCGTATTTGATTGTGACATGAAGAAAGGAGCAACAAGCAGCTGTGACTTAGTAACTGCATTGCAGCATGAACAGATCCACAAGTTTTCCACACATGCTCCTTCATAGTAGGAGAAATATCAAATAATTTTATGTTTTGCTTCCTCAGGACTTGTATTGGGAGAATAGCTTGGAAACGAGAATGAAAGGCATAGCGAGGACTTTGACTATCATCTTCAACCCAAGAATTTGCAACGATATTGATCTTGAAGTTGGCAACGTGATCAGCATACGCCCGCCTTGGTATGACTTGCACAACCCAATAATTATTGTTAACTAGAGTGGAGAATGTTGTTATAACCATATAGGCAATCGCGATATGCTTAATCTATGTTCCGTTTTTTATTGATGGTGCCTTTGATATTTCATGCTATGAATGTTATTGTGGTTTTATCTGCTTTGGAACAGGAAAGAAGTGCAGGTGAGAGATGGAGTGATCTTTCTATGCTCATACTTTGCCCAGGTCCAACCTTGATGATTTCTGCAGAACAAGGTACTGTTGGAGATGATATCAATTTAATTTAATTCTCGATTTTTTGAGTGCAAATTCTAAAATCACTTGATATTGCAAGAACATATTTAACAAACAAACAAATGAAAGAGCTCTTATCAGCACTACGTGCTTGGAAACAATCCAAACAGGTTTGATTCATACTACATAAGGTTAATTATATGAGGCACATTATTCGGGATAAATCTGCATGTATCGCGCGCAAATGTGTGTTAATATCATGTCACGGTTAAACAATTAAATATAGTTTAACAATTCAAAAGGTATAGTAAATAAACTTATAATAAGCATGTTCCAAAAATCAATTTGTTTTTTATTTAATATTTTAATTTTATAAGTTGAATAGTATTTTGTACACAATATATGCTAAATTAAGGTTCCTTTAGATATTGGGATGGTTTAACTTTCTTTAGATGATGAGTGGATGGTATTTTATTTTTATTATAATTTTAATTATTTTTAAAAAAAATATAAATGAACATAAATAATAGTGGATGAGCTGTATTTATTTGAAAAGTAGATGATGTTGTATTATTGTACTAATACATTTCATGTCCACTTATATATGTACATACATTATATTTTACGACATATTCATTATTTAGTTCAAAATATATGTATATTAATCAAATTTGATTTTGGATGCTACCATTTAAGAATCAATTTTTTTTTCCTTACAGAAGTCTAATTCAATTTATTATCATATGAATATAATAATTGGTAATTTTAACGAAAAATTGTAAAAAATAATTCAGTGTTATAAAAGTGTTGTGTTGCAAGGAAAATAATTTTTTTAAGCAAAATCGCATACCTTGGATGCTTATGGTGAATCGTTAATTTGGTGTCCTAAAGTCGAGAACACCAGATGAGACTTTATTCTGTTTCTGTGCCAAGTTTAAGATTTTTTTTTTAATTAATATAGAATAAGAATTGTTTAAAATATGCAGATGTTTTCGAATATTTTTGTTATTGTAATTATTATAAATTCATTGAGAGTAACTATATTTTCCAATAATATGCTAAAATATCTCAGATATGGATATGACTAAGTCGTGTCAGAACTCAAACAAGTATCAAAAAAGCATTCGTTGTAGATTTGTAATCAATGTATTGATAATCACAAATATTGGAGTAATATTTGAATATTTTAAACATTGGATTTAACAAATAATCAAGCATCAAAGTATAATTTTGAAGCTTAACAAAAGAAAGCACAACAAAGTTCTCCAACAATAAAAGTGGAGGTGGAAATGATAAATTAAGGGAGTTATTCAAAAATCAAAATCGATATCAAATCGAATAAAAAAAAAAAAAACCAAATTTAGTATTTTGGTTCGATTTAATTGGTTAATTTGATTATAACTGAATTGTGCGTACCCAGATCCCATAACAAAATAAATAGCTAATTGGGTGGGAAAGCCACGTCATCCTGTATTTTGGCGCAATTCTACATTGCGTGTCCCATAAATAACGAACCACACACAGGAGGACAATTGTGTCTACTTGTTCCAAATTACCCATTCTCTCCCTCAATCGATGACTCCATAGAAGGTTATATCCGTCAATCACAAAAAACACCCCCTCTCACTCTTCCTCAAGATTGAGGTCTCTGTGGAAGGTTATATCCGTCAATTCACATAAACACCCCCTCTCACTCTTCCTCATCGTCTCGATTCGATCCTTCTATTCACGAATTCAATCGACTACTTCCCTTTTCTCGAAATTCCATCTCTATACACTGCCGCCATGGGCACCAACTCCAACACCTCAAACCCTAATTCCAACCCCAATTTCATATCTCCGATGCTCCAACCCTACCTCGAACAGCAGCAGGAGCGGGTCCAACCCGACCCGCCGCCGGATGATGGCTCTCTCTACGACTCCGTTACCGATTCTTCAACTCCTGTGAACGATAACTCCACCATCTCCAGCCCCAACCCCAACCCTAACCCTAGCCCTAGCCCAATCAAGCTCCTCCACGTCTCCTTCAACCAGGACTATGGTTGCTTCGCCACCGGCACTGACCGCGGCTTCCGAATCTACAATTGCGATCCCTTCCGTGAGATCTTCCGCCGCGATTTTGATGGAAACGGCGGGGGAGTTGGCGCCGTTGAGATGCTCTTTCGATGCAACATTCTGGCATTAGTAGGCGGTGGTGAGTCGCCGCAGTATCCGTTGAATAAGGTCATGATTTGGGACGATCATCAAAGCCGATGCATTGGAGAGCTATCCTTTAGGTCTGAAGTCCGTGGGGTTCGATTACGAAGGGATCGTATTGTTGTCGTTCTCGAGCAGAAGATTTTTGTGTACAATTTCTCGGATTTGAAGCTGATGCACCAGATTGAGACGATCGCGAACCCAAAGGGACTCTGTGCGGTGTCGCAGGTTGCGGGATCGTTTGTGTTGGTTTGTCCAGGGCTTCAGAAGGGCCAGGTTAGGGTGGAGCATTATGCATCGAAGAGGACTAAATTTATATTGGCTCATGATTCAAGAATTGCGTGCTTTACACTCTCACAAGATGGGAATCTGCTCGCAACTGCAAGCAGTAAGGGGACACTGGTTCGTATATATAATACACACGATGGAAGTTTGCTGCAGGAAGTAAGTTGTTGTTTTTCTTAATTGTTTATTGGTTTTATAAAACATGCATTGGGATTGAGTTGATTTTCTGTTCATCGAGAAAAATGTTTCTTGGAATTCTTCTAAGAACTGTAAAATTGTTTTTTTCTGAATATTTAGCATAAGCCAAGTTAATAAAAAGCTTGTAGTAGTTGATGCCAGTTTGAGGCAATGGGAGGTTGGATCCCTCTCATGCTTTATTCATCCACTTAGTTTTGTATCAGCACTGATCACAGATACTTGCATCAAAGGCAATATATTATGTGATCGAGAAAGTAATGACCAATACTGCTTGGGTCCTAAAACTTGTCACTGCTCATGAGAAAGTGGTGTGAGTGATGTATAGATGATACTGCCACTGGAAAGTATGGAGATTCTTTGAATCTATGGCCACTATGTTGGTGTTACAAGCAATCATTGAATGATCAGAATGTTAACTTACAAGTTCAGTAGAACCTAACCATTCATGCTGTTTATTTAGCGACATTTATACTATCAGGCACTGAGCGCTGATTATGGTTCTCATCTTCTGTCCATATAGAACTTTTTAATGTGAACAATTGTCATATCCTAAGTCCTCTTTGGCCTGGTTCTATTTTTTATTTTAATTCAAAATCGTCTAAAATATGGGAGTTTAGCATAGACCCCAACCTGTGTATTGAAGACTCACCCAAAGGATTTCTTGAGCAATCTGAAAATAAAACATGGAAGAAAGCTTTGTGAAAGGTTTTGTGCCTTCTTTGATTAGTCTGCCTTTTGTGATCAATCTGTGTATACATGGAAAAATGACCTGGAAAGTATCCTCTGGAAATATGATGCAGGTACGAAGGGGTGCAGATAGGGCGGAAATATATAGCTTAGCATTCTCACCTACAGCCCAGTGGCTTGCAGTTTCTAGTGATAAGGGCACTGTTCATGTTTTCAGCCTGAAGGTTAATTCTGGAAATGCTGGGACTGAAAGGTCGAGTAGCCCTCCTAATCCAAATCCTTCTGCCGTGACTTCAAGTTCCTCACTGTCTTTCATTAAGGGTATGGTATTTGTTACTGTTCATTCTCTTTTCTGTTAAATAATATCTTTTGGAGATACTATGTTCCTTCATGAATTAATGACATGGAGTGTTACATATCAAACTTTTTGTCTAAACTCAATTTAGAAGGCATGAATCTTGTGACAAATTGGGGATTCTGTAAATTGGTCTTCTTTGGATTTACCTGACTATGGAAGGGAAGAGAATAATCCACTGGATGATGGGAAAAATATACAATTATAACTATGGAAGATATGGAAATTAAAAAAATATTTGTTACTGTCATACATTAAATTATCCTGTTGCTAATGTCTATGCAAGTTGTCCAATTGAGAGTGCTAAGAGAACTATTTCATCTGTCCTGCATAGGGTTATTACATATGTCATCCTGTACTTGAGCATTATTCTAGCATTGATCTGGAAATTGATTGCTGTATTTGGTTTTATTTTTGATCATCCTAGGGTGATTGTTCTTGGAGAATAAATTTTCATGGTGCGATTGAAAAAGGTGTAAATAATAAAAAACTGTGGATATTTTCTTAATAGAAACAAGCTGATATATCATTGGTAGACAATTATATACTCTTAACTGCATTTTTCTGTTGTTGTCAATGAAAATTTATAGATCAAAGACAGGTAATTTCTTCTTTTGAGGACGAAAATACAATATCTGAAAAATATAAAAACCAAAATCCACTTTTGTTTTTGGAGGAAAAAAATTGAAGATTGGAAATGAACTGGATATTGTAACAAACTTGGATCAGTGTCTCTCACATATTTGGTGAGATGGCATTTATGAGCAAGTCAAAAGTTGTACTGCCTCTCTCTGAATTCTTGATCTATATCAGTTTCTTTGTTTTTGGCAGGTGTACTCCCCAAATATTTCAGCTCAGAATGGTCGGTGGCTCAGTTCCGGTTGCCTGAAGGGTATCAATACATTGTTGCTTTTGGTCACCAGAAGAATACAGTGGTAATTCTTGGCTTGGATGGAAGGTTAGTTTCACTTGGGAAGTGTTCCTTGTTCTGGTTTATATATATAGCTTTGCTAGTGTTCTTCCATGTTTTCCTCTAGTATGATGGGTTAAAAACCCCAAGAAAAAGTGAAAAAGACTCGACATGCATGCAGCTAGGTTAGGCTGTATGAAAAATGAATTGGGGCAAGCCAAACTTTTGATAGTTTTAGTTTGACTTTGACTTCTCGATCAAGTTCAATTTATGATGTCTATCTTCATTTGTGAACTTTCTCAAGCCTAATCGAGCTTAATAGACAAAATTGTATTTAAACCAATCATTGCTTCAGTTAAAAAAATATTCACTAAAATCCTTTAATCTTATTCTAAACAAAGGGAAAACGGGTCAAATAACCCATTAATGTTTACCGTTTGGTAGTGTGTGGTTGCGGGTAACTAATGATTTGTAAGTGGTATTACATGCAGTTTCTACCGGTGCAAGTTTGACTCGGGGACTGGTGGGGAGATGACACAACTGGAGTATCACAATTTTCTCAAGCCTGAAGAAGAAGCCTTTTAGCATTAGCATGGGGGGACTATTCAAGTGCACAAACAAGTATTGTGTTTCCTCTAGTCTAGTCATCTGTGTTTCTTGCTAATTTCTGCCTCATAACCTTGTAAATATCGAATGTAAATGCAACCACCTCCTTGAAACTGCTTAATCTACACGAGTTAACTATTGTGCAAATGAAAAAAGCGAATCCTGCTTGTAAATTTCTCATTTTATTATGTGAATCGTTTTTGGTTGATTGATACCTATTTATGTCACTGGTGCATTTTGTGGCGATCAATTTTACAGTGCTATGATACTCCTAATCAAGTCGATACAGAATTGGGCTTTGAGTTAATTGAAAACTCTTGAAGCTCAAACTCGACTTGGTCGAGTTCGATTATTCTGAGCTCGGCTCAATTTGTGGGGAACTCTATAAACTCGAGTTCAGCTCAGTTTTCTTATCTGAATGGTTCAATACATGTTCTAATTCAATCAAAAAGGTTAAAAAAAGCTTGTATTCTTCAATTAATTCGAGTTCAAGAACTAGTTGAACCACTTGAATGTAGAATGGTTCGTTAGTTAGGTAGCTAGTTATGAAATGAACCGTTGACCACAGCAGCTGTTGACCACCATCTACTTTTTTTTTTTTTTTTTTAAACGTGTATATAACGTGTGTAAAGTTAGGTGAAGAAAGGTGGTTGGTGAAAGGAATCTGATTTTTTGTGGTCTACATGGATAATGCCTTTAATGTACCATTACACCGTCTGGGACGAATTATTATTCATTTATGTATATTTATTATTAATTATTAATGTAGTTTCTTGTTTTATTTTCTAATATTCATTGCAGACATTAATCTATATTTCGGAATATGTTTTATATGATGTTTAGTATGCATTCCGTTGCAAAATGTCAAAATTATAATACTCACTGATTCAATTCGAGATAGAAGCAAATGGAAGGATAAATTCTAATGGTATTTTTTTAATAAAGAGATTAAAAATTAAAGATATAATTATTATAATTAGTCTAATGAATTACGATTTAAAAAAGGGTAGTGCTAGGTGCCCTTAGAAATGAGGTCGGTGTCTTTAGCACCTCTATTAATGTGTGAACTCACACACTAATACATGTAGGTGCCCTTAGAAATGAGGTAGGTGCCTTTAACACACTCCTTTAAAAAATTCAATCTTATCGAAAGAAGTAAATGGCCAACCCACACGAAAAAATTGAGTCACAATCATTATTTCACATATATTAAAATAAGCGCAAAGAATTAGCCCTATTTATCATCATGAATTTTTTTTTAAATTAAAGAAAACAATTACCTTAAGAAAAACCTTTTATAATATTAGGAGGCTTGAACCATTATGTTATGCCTTGCAATGTGAAAGCTAGTTAACGAATGGAAATGTAGGACCACATGAACCTATCACTAAAAGTCTACAAAAAACATATAAAAAAAACAAAAAATGAAAGTTCTGCATAGTGGCTAGCTAGATCTAGTTGTTTTCTTGATTATTCATTCTAAAATAATATTTCATATCATAGTTTATTGCATTAACAATAAACACTTATATTTATGCAACTACCAGTATTAATGAAATAAAATATAAAATGAAATATATCATTATATATAACTACATAAAATAACTTCGTTAAGATAATGCCACTTGCAAAGACTTCCAAAATGCACACAAAAATTCAACTCCTTTAAATTAATTTAAGCACCATTCACATGATTGAACTATAATAAAATGTTTGGAAAATGCAACTAACCAAATAATAGGGCTCCATCCATTTATAAATAAGCTGCAACTCATCTGCCAAAAGAACTCTATTATTTCTCTCTCCAAAAACAGCATTATTAACAAATCTGAATAGTAGTTATGGGAATCAAGGTTTATGGACACCCCTTTTCTCCAGCAGGAAGGAGAGTTCTTCTGTGCTTAGCAGAGAAAGGTTTGGATTATGAATTCATCGTCGTCGATTTAGCAAAGGGTCAGCAGAAGAGTGAGCCCTTGATTTCAATCAATGTAAGATTCCAAGATTCGGACAATCTTAGTTTTTGCAACTTGTTAATGAAAATCATGTGTTTGTTGTTCTAACATGTTCTTGTTTGGTTTTTCTTAGCCTTTTGGTCAGGTGCCTGGTTTTGAAGATGGTGACTTGAAACTCTTTGGTATGTCCTTTTTAGATTATTAGACTCAAAAATGATTTGATTTGTTTACATTTTTACATGTTTTGAGACTCGGATTTTCTGTATAAAACACAATTGTTGTGGTTCAAAACGTTGACTTACAAAAATTAGCTTAGTCGGCTGAGATATTTTTGTGTGAAACCACTCTGTTTGGATCGAGAGATTTAGGAAAATTTTGAAATTCATGAAACTAAATCCATTGATGATGCTTAAATTAACAAGGATTTGATCTTCACTTTCATTTTAAATCCACTGTAATTTGAGGGTTCATTTGAATAGATGGATTTGATGATTAATTTGAAATCTATAATAGTAAATTAATTGATGGTGTTTGAATATACATAGATTTGAAATCCAACACTCCCATTTTTTTATTTTTGAGCAGTATAGGTTGATTTTGAATTCTCTCCAACTTCATTTCAAATTCGCCTATCCAAATGAACCATAGAGTTAAATTTGAAATCCATTTATTTCAAATCACTTATTTCAAACCCTACCTAAAGTAATTGTTCATACGGGGCAAAACGAGGCCGTTTCACACAGAAAAACCAGCTGAGCTGAGATTTTCCGTGTGAAACGGCCATGTTCCACAAGCCTTTGTTGTGTTTTACGCACAACAGAGGATCAATCCGATCTGGATTACGAACCCGATATATCATCTTAACATAAAATTCTTTCGATTCTTGAACATCAGAATCAAGAGCCATCACCAAATACATAGCTCATGCATATGCTGGCAAGGGAACTCAACTAGTATTCCAAGACCCCAAGAAAATGGCAATTGTGGGAGTCTGGTCGGAAGTTGAGGCCCAGAAATTCGACACAGTTGCATCAAAGCTCAGTTTCGAGATTATTATAAAGCCGTTGAAGGGAATGCAGACTGATGACAAGGTAGTCGAGCAGCTCGAAGGCCAGCTAGGATCAGTGCTCGATATATACGAGGCCCGTTTGGCGAAATCCAAGTACTTGGGAGGAGATGATTACTCATTGGCTGATATGCATCATGTCCCCATTGTTGCCAACTTGATGAGCACCAAGGTCAAGGCCTTGATCGAGGCCCGGCCCTTTGTCTGCGCTTGGGCAGCCGATATCCAGGCCCGGCCTGCCTGGCAGAAGGTCCTTGCAGCATTCTGATGCTGATGTGGTGGTGTGTTGTGTTTGTTTTTCTTTGAAGAGTTTGGGAGTTTTTCTTTGTTATCAAACTCTTGTTTGTTGTTGTAATTTTTTTCTAATAATATTTTAGAGAAACTTGTAAGAGATGGTTTAATGGATGTGTTGTGTTTTGTGGTTTTTTGATTTGTGTATTGTTTTGGAAGTGACATTGACATGTCATGGTGGAGTTGCTTTTTGTTATTTAATTTGAAGCATATGCAATAATTGAAGCAACTTTATGTGCAAATTGATATTAGAAAAGGAAAGAAAACTAGGAAACAACTAGGCAAATCTCGTCGATGAGATGAAAAAGAAATTTGAAAAAGAAGCTATTCAGCAATATATGAAATAAGTATAAATATATAACATGTACATACATAATATTATAATAATTACTCTTTAGATGAAAAAATAAATTGAAAGTACTTCAACAAAATCAACTATTTGTAGCCCAAAAACAGAGTCTGAATCAGTTGTTATTTTCTAATCAATTAAAGAATATTGTAAAGTTGCTTTATTGTGATCCTTTTTTTTCTTTCCAAAGATTTGGACAATTTAAGAATATGGAAAAGTGGAGATAGAATAGTCTACTTTATTGTTCAAGTGTTTTAAGAATATTGATCAGAAAATATAAATAAAATTTGGAATAATCACTATTGAATGAGTTGGAAAAAATAGTCATTATCATTAACTTAAAACAATTATACACGTTAAATAAGGGTATGTCGGTAAACAAGAGAAAAATATGTCACTATATTTGGGGTGTGATAGTGGTGCCCAACGGTTCGAAAAAACCGGAACCGGGCTGGTTCGAACTGGCAGTCAACGGTTTGGGGAACCGTTGATCCGGTTCCGGTTCCAAACCGGAACCGTAAACCAGTTTCAGCCGGTTCGGTTTCGGTTTGTAATTTCTAAAACCGTGAACCGGCGGTTTAACCGCCGGTTCGCAGTATTTTTTTTTTGGCTGAATGAGGTGGTGCCACGTGTCCGTCGGAGCTTCGGCGAAAAGTAGCCATTGTCGCTGGAGTCCAGCGGAAAAGAGCCGTTGCCGTCGGAATTAGCGGTTCGAAACTGGGCCGAACCGGTCCGCATTTTTTTTTTTGAAAATTTTTTACCATTGGACACGTGTCGCGCTAGGATCACTCGATCGTTGGAGATCGACGATCGAGATTTGTGGACCATTGTGAACCGCCGGTTCCGGTAAATTTTTTTTTTAAAATTTTCTATAAATACCCCCCTCCCCCCATTCATTCCCCACACCATTCCAACACTTCTCTCTCAATTCTCAAGTTACAATTCAATTTTCAATTCTCAAGTTTTTTTTTTTCAATTCTCAAGTTCCGACCGTTGATCGAAAATGTCTCGAAGAGATTCTTCTTCCGCCAGTTCTTCTCACCGAGGAAAGGCACCAATGCCTCCACCACGAAATGTTGAAGTCGATGATCTTATCGATCAATACACTCCTCACTCTTATTGGAGTGAGGAGTACACCAATTTGGAGGAGGCTATCGGACCTTTGACCGCCGCCGACTTTGCCGAAGTGGAGGAGGAGCAGGAGTAGCCGGAGGCCCGTCCAACTCAAGAGAGTGACACATGTTGCCGATCCACTTCAACACTTCGAAGTGATATTTTCTCCATACATTTTAAAAAGGAGAAAGTATCAAATTCGAACGTGGACTTCACGGTGACGTGCAACTACTGTGGAAAGAGCTACAAATTCAAGCACGGAGGGGGCTACGGAACGTTCAACAACCACATCATCAAGAAGCATCCAGATAAGATAGGTAATGACCGCTCTCAAACTCATCTTCCTCGACAAAATGCCGGTTCCAGTGGGGGAACCGGAGGTAACGACCCTAACTTCCTTTTTAAATTTAGTCAATTAACTCATAGGAGAGGAGTAGCCGAATTGATTGCTAAAAAACATCTTCCTTTTCAATTTCCAACCGACGATGATTATGAAGAATTTACTTCTGAAGTTTTTCAACCGGCTAGTAGAAGAATATCTCGGAATATCATTACACGTGACATAGAAAAAATTGTAGGTGAATATAAATATGTTTTAATTGAAAAACTAAAAAATTTAACACAACGAGTATCTATTTGTTGTGATGTATGGAAAGATCCTTACGGAAACCATGATTATTTAGGAGTAACGTGTCATTGGATAGATGATGCATGGAACATGCAAAAACGATTAATTGCCTATGTCGAATTTGATGAAAAACATAGTTCCGTAGCAATTGCTAGAAAAATAATAATTTTTTTTAATGATTATGATATAGTTACAAAAATATTTTCGATTGGTTATGATAATGCTGCTCCTAACACCGCTAGTATACCCACATTAATGGAATTTTTTAGGCCTCCAATAGATGGTAAACTTTTTCATATTCGTTGTGTACCCCATTGTTTGAATTTGTGTGTACAAGATGGTTTAACCGCTTTGCATGATAAAATTAAACCTATTACGGATGCAATTCATGAAATTGCTAAATCAACACAATGGCATAAAAAATGGGCAAGATTTTGTAAAAATAATGGAATGGAAGTTAAGAAATTTATATTGGACGTAAAACATAGATGAAATTCAACTTATTATATGCTTCAAGATTCTTATAATTATAAAGAATTGCTAATTGAATGTTATAAAGAAAACCCACATGAATTGATATATTTGAATAGCAACTCTTGAGATGCATGCATTAATTTAATTCAACTTTTAAAATTTTTTGAAGAAGCCAATAGAGAATTAAGTGACACTTATTATCCTACTTCTCCATTAGCCTTAGATCATTGTGTTAAAATTGCTTTAATTTTGAATGAATATTGTGCATGTTCTATTATAGGTGGTACTATTATAGCAATTAAAGCAAAATGGTTAAAATATTTTCACGAACTTCCCAATATATTTTTAATAGCTAAATTATTAGATCCTAGGATTAGAGAAGATGATCTAATGGAATTATTACGCATGTATTATATAGTGTTTTGTTCCCCCATTTTTTGTTATCCGATTATGATGCAGTTGACTATGTTCCAAATTATGTAGAAGTTGCGGCTAGAGCTAAAAACTATTTGTATGATTTATTTAAAGAATATAAAACCTCATTAGGGGATGATTGTGGGGATAATTTAGGTGCTCAAAATGTAGGTGGTAGTAGTAGTTCTTCACATAATCCATATAATGTTAGTGGTCTTAGTGCATTTTATGATTTTTATGATAATCGAACACAAAAACTAGCTAGGGGGTCTAATCCCACACAAGAATTAGATACATATTTAAGTTGTACATTTGAATTTATTTCTTTTGAAAACTCTGTGGATCTTTTGAAGTGGTGGTTAAAGAGGATCAACACTTATCCTATTTTAAGTCATATTGCAAAGGAGATTTTTGCAAGTCCCGCCTCCAACGTTTCCGTCGAGTGCGCCTTCTCCAAAGGACGACATATGTTGAATCCAAAAATGGCAAGATTGACCGTAAAGAATGTTCAAAACATTACTCTACTTGAAGATTGGCTTCGAGCAAAGAAACGTCAACAACATCTAGATTTATCTGTCTTTGATGACGATGGCCCCGATGAGTATGGCTACGATTCCAACACATCCTCCTCCACCGCAACTAATGGGTAAGTTTGAGGTAAGAGAACTATGTGAGCTTTGATTCCCTAATTCAATTTAGGGATACGTAGGCAATTCCATTTTAAGTTTGATTTTCACTTTCAAACTTAGGATGAAACTCAAGCTCTTTTTTTTTTACTTCTCTTACTTGTAATGAGCAAAGAATGTTGTGTGGTAGATTGTGTGTCTCAAAGAAAGGAGGAGATAATAAGATGTGTCTTAGATGCACGTCTTATTATGTCCTCCTTTCTTTGAGACACATCATCTACCACACAACATTTTTTGCTCATTACAATTAAAAGAAGTAAGAACTAAGAACTACGTGGGCTTTGATTCTCTAATTCAATTTAGGGATACGTAGACAATTTTATTCTAAGTTTGATATTCACTTTCAAACTTAGAATGAAACTCGAGCTCTTTCATTTTTTTTTCTCTTTCAATTTGTAAGTTGTAATTTTTTTTTTATTGTTTGTAAGTTGTAATTTTTTTAAATTCAAACTTAGAAGTTTGTTGACTGTTGTTTGTAAGTTGTAATTTTTTTTAATTCAACCACCGATTATTCATTATTTGTAAGTTATGATTTTTTTTAATTCAAACTTAGTGTTTATACTTTGTAAGTTGTAAATTTTGGATATTTATACAAAGTTGTATATTTTTTAACATAAATACATTGTTTAAAAAATAATAATAATAAGAAAAACCGGAAAACTGACGGTTCGAACCGAAACCGCCGATTACAACCCAAAACCAGAACCGAACAGACCCCGATTCGGTTCCGGTTAGACCCCCGCCGGTTCGGAACCAGAACCGGCGGTTTAACCGAACCGGGCACCATTAGAGTGTGAAAAGTATCAATAATATTGTCGGTAAACAAGAGAAAATAAAAATAATAAATGTATAGGAATAATCAAAGTTGAGATCCGCATTTTCGAAGTGCACAAAATAGTACCACCCACCTCTCACTCATCCCAACCTAACTGGACCCCACCTCTATTGTTTTAATTTCTTTTTAAACCGACCCCACCTCTATTTGAACAAGTCAATTAATTGACAATTTGGGTGACTTATGCACTTACATAATCCTAGATAGTGAAAAGGACACCTGTTAGATAACATTTATGGGAGACCATCTATTTTTACTCCAATTAAAATAATTAATGAATTACTTTTCCATCATAATGGATAAAATATATATTTTTTTTATTACTATAATTTTATTTTTTCTACAATTTTGTTATTGTTGATATTAAAATAGCAACCAACAATCTTATTATACACATGTGAACAATCTTATTATACACATGTGAGTGTCAGAGTTATTTTAGATTTTTTACTTAAATTGTGATAAAAAAAAAAACAAAATTTTATATTGTATAGTATAAAAATTAATTTTACTTTTTTTTTATGGTAGAAAGGACTATTATACCTAACATTTATCCGTAGTTTATGTACAAGTTTTGTTTGAGGTTGGTGAACCTTAGTTTTATGTATATTATTTATGAAACAATCCATGTAAAATTTTCATGATACATAAAAATACAATTTATGCATGATTTATTTCTATTCATTTTTTGTCATTTTACAAGAAAACATGTTTTTATCCACGTCAATTTTCAAGAACCTCGAGTCGATCCAATATTGAAACTCTCAACTGGAGACTGGCTGTATATATGAAGAGAGACAAAAAATAAATAAATAATAAACATATAAACAAAACAGTGACATACGCACACATGTAATGCTCCAATTAAATTGATCCATTCTCGAAAGTTCGAGATTATGAGGAAACTAGATTTTTTATATCTACAATTCTTAAATACTACATTAATTAAATTGTCAAAAAATTTAATCTAATTTAAAGAGAAAGAGGGGTCAGAGTTCAAGTATAAATACCAGCTTCATATCTCCTTGATATCTTCAAGAATCAACTAATCATCCATATTCCTTCAATCTTCTCAACCTTCCAACAATGGCGATCAAGGTCCATGGCTCTGTGTTCTCAACAGCAGCAGCTAGAGTTCTCGTCGGCCTGCACGAAAAAGGACTCGAATATGAGTTCGTGCCCGTTAACATGGCTGTTGGTGAGCACAAGAAGGAGCCTTTCCTCTCTCTCAATGTAAGCATAATGAACAAACTCTAAACAACCATGTTAAATGAATTGATCAATAACTGTCTCTAACCTTATGCAGCCATTTGGACAAGTCCCAGCTTTCGAAGATGGAGACCTAAAGCTCTTTGGTAAACTCATTTCTTTCAAGAACATGTAATACAAATCTCCATACAATGATCTGGTTGACTCAGTAGTAATAACTTGTCATGCAGAATCGAGGGCCATCACTCAATACCTCGTGCATAATTACAGCGACAAAGGGACTCCATTGAAAAGTAACGATCCAAAGACGATGGCGATTGTTGGTGTTTGGACAGAGGTGGAGGCTCAGCATTACGATCCTCCAGCCTCGAAGCTGACATGGGAGCTCTGCATCAAGCCGATTTTAGGAATGAAACCGGATGATGCTGTCGTTGAAGAGCAAGAAGGCGTGCTGGCTAAGGTTCTTGATGTGTACGAGGCTCGACTGGCTCAGTCCAAGTACTTGGGTTGTGACAGTGTCACTTTAGCCGATCTTCATCATCTCCCAACGATGAACTATTTGATGGGAACACGAGCTAAGTCGGTGTTTGAGGCACGTCCCCATGTGAAGGCTTGGAGTGAAGATATTATGGCGAGGCCATCTTGGCTGAAGGTTATTGCCATGAAAGACAAATAGTGAGCTTCAAGAATCGTTGCTTTTCAGCTTATTGGCTTCTCTGTTTGGTCTGTTTTTCGCTTGCTGTTTCCTGTTTTGTATCTGAAACTAGGAATGGAAAGAGTGTTCACTAGAAATAAGACTTGTCATGTAATTTTCAGTTTGCTATATAATCTATGAAATATATCTGATGTTGAAATTCTACCTTCTAGTTCTACCTCTGATTTGCAGTGGATGATATGAAGATATGAATGATGTCGAAAGATAATGAAAGACTTGTTTTTTTTAGCATATCACAAAATTACTATTGACCATATTTTGTCAACAAGGAAACAGATAAATAAATCAAATAGTATCAGACACAGTTGGTCCTTATATGAGGCTGAAGAGTCATTTACACGAAATGTTACCACTTACCTCATTGACAATTGTTTCGGAGAACTAACTCGGGATGTAAATGGAATAAAATAAATAATAGATTTGCACGTAGAAAGATTCGTGTTTAATGAATTCACTACTTCTTTCTAAGATTCTAAGCTACAATGAAATCACTACCAAGGACATAGAAGGGAGCATCTAAAGAGATGACTAGAGCAAAAAATGTGCTAATTCTGAATTAGGGTGACTTGACCACTTATGCATCAGTTTGTACCAATGACTCGACCATGGTCAGATCATGTAAGCATCGACACAAACCTTAGTCCGAACAGGCCATCCAGAATGTGCACGCATTAAACACATGAGCAGATCACCCTGCTCGGTGATGGAAAATTCAAAGGCAGATAGCGTAATGAGAACTCCGACACTCTTAGATTGGCATCATAACATGGAATGGTGATCATGGTCAAGCATGCTTCATAAGACTCTTAACACAAAATGCGCAATTCTGAACATTCAAGAGGTGCCTAGGGATAACTAACGAAATAGAAAACTGAGAAACGTGAAGAGAGCCATACGATGTACAGAGAAGACTTCAAGCAAGAATTTCAGGCAACCATTTGAAGGGGGTGTTCTAAATGCTCAAGTCCAACTGTGCTCCTACCCATATCCTTCTTAAGTCCTCTATCTTTCATCAGTTTCCGAATTTTCTCCACATCACTCCATCGTCCCTTTTCTGCATACAAATTAGACAGCATAACATAATAAGCACTATTCTGTGGCTCCAACTCCACCAGTTTCCAAGCAGCAATCTCACTCAATTCTGAGTTGCCTTGAGCTCTGCAGCCACCAAGCAAAGCTCCCCAAATACTGACAATAGGTTCAAAAGGCATCTCTTTGATCAATCTAAAGGCCTCATCTAAACACTTACAACGAGCTAAAAGATCAACCATGCAGCTATAGTGCTTTACACTAGGTGGGAATCCATATTTTCCATCAACTAACGAAGAAAATATAGTTCGCCCCATATGGACTAAACCTGAATGCACACAAGCACAAAGCACTGAAATCAAAGTTACTTCATCAGGTTGGACCCTTTCGTCTTCCATCCTCAAGAACCACTTAATAGCTTCCTTTCCACTCTTAGATAGAGCCAACCCTTTAATAACAGCATTCCAGGTGAACACGTTCTTCGCACTCATCTCCTTAAAAACAAGCAACCCCTCATCAATCCGCCCGCATCTCCCATACATATCAATCAATGAAGTACCCAAAATCACATCCAATTCCCAGCCCCTCCTTTTCACATGCTCGTGGATCCACACACCCATATCCAACGCCCCATAACCAGCACAGGCGGCCAAAGCATTCACCGCAGTCACCTGATTTGGCACCACGCCTTCGCTTCTCATCCTCTCAAAGGCAATCAATGCATCATCAAATCTTCCAGCATCTTTAAACCCCGAGATCACAACAGTCCACGACACCACATCTCTCACAGGCATTTCATCAAACACCTTCCCACACAAACCCATGTTCCCAGTGGCAGCGTACAAATTCAACAAGGAATTCCCCACATACACATCATTCGCGAAACCCAATTTGATTGTCTCTGCATGCACCGACACTCCTCCGTTAATCAGCTTCAAATCCGCCAAAGATTTCAGCACAAAAGGAAAAGTGTAGTGATTCACGGGAATCGAATTCGTGCGCATGTGGGAGAATATTACTGGAGATTGCTGAGGAGCGCTGGAATGAGAAAAGGCTTTTAGAAGAGTATTGCATGTATAAGTGTGGGGTTTTGTGCGGTCGTTTATATAGAGTGGGAAGGCGGTGGAGCTGAGGAGGTTTAAGGAGTGGCAGGCGGCGATGAAACTGGCGGCGATGGTGGTGTTAGAGCTCAGATTCCGGATTATTAGCTGCCCAAGAATTTGATGAACGTGGAATTCAGTTGTTTTGCAGCAAGTAGTTAACAGGTGAAGGATCCTTGCAGCAGCAGAGTTCAGAATTTTTGGAGTGTTCATCGTAGAATATGCGTGGGCTGTTCAGTCATCAACACATCTCTCATAGCCATTTCATCAAACAGTTTCTCTCTATGAACGCCATATTCCCAGTTGCAGAATGCAAATTCAACAAACAACTCCCAACATGCCCATCATTCACAAACCCTAATATGATTACCAGGATAATCACCAAATAAGAAGAAAAACAAAAAATCAAAAAAGGAAATTTTCAAAATTAAAATATGAATGCGCATCCAGGGAATCGAACCCTGGTCAGTACCGTGGGAGGGTACTATGATACCACTACACCAGATGCGCTTTTGTGCTTTAATGCTAATTTTTACATTAATAATTAATAATTAATTGTTAACCATAATAATTAATTGCTCATAATCACCTTTTACTAACTCGTAATCTAAAATTGCTCAAACTCAGGAAAAAATGCCACATATTTTTATGTTTTCTTACAAAAGTGTAGAAATTGTTTTATAAATTTAATTTTATGAAACAGATCAATTTATAATTCGCGTATGAATTTATGAGATTTTGTGTATCTTATTAAATTTTCGTAAGATAAATGGATCCTATCCTTATGCTCATGGTAACCAGCGTTTGTCCCTAATATACAACGACCAATTATCTAAAGGGCAGTAGCATCTAAACCCTTGGGTTGTGGAAGATGTGAATTTTAAATATGTTGAAATAAGAAAAAGATGTCGAAATAGTTAGAAAGAGTTGTGTGATGTGTATATATATTACTGCCAATTTATGGTTATAATTTTTCATATTGGAATATGAGGGGTCAAACGTAGATATTTGATGAGATTTTGACCATTGCAGTTTTTTCAAGAGTACATATATAAACATAGATACAAATGGAACAAAAATCAAGAGATCAAGGAACTTTCAAAATGAACTTCTAATCTGTCTAATTTTAATGATCCAGTTTCAAATTTTTAATTTGTTGTTAGGTGATCTTAAATATCAAGTCAATGAAGCATAAATCCAATACTATATCAAAACTCAAATCCCAAAAGCCCAGATTTGTTGAGTGCTAATTGGTGAATTTTAATTTTATCACTCACAATGCATGATTTTGTAAAGTTAAATACACTGCGAGCATTTGCATAGGACATAGATTATCAATACTATGTAATTCATAAAGAATCAAATATTTAACCACTTCACATTTGGTTAAAATCGGGCCAAACCCAAGATATTTAAAACCAATTCCCAACATATGCACCCGAGCATATTTCATAACATGTACTCCCTCCATCCTACTCAAATTTGCACGTAGGGACATGCACGGAGGTTAAGAAAAAGCTGTTTTTGGAGCACGAAAGTTAAGAAAAAACTGTTTTTGTAGTGTTAATGTTGAATAGTAAAGGACAATTTTGTAAATTTTATTTGCCATTTTTGGAAGTGTGCAAATTTGATTGGGACGGACGAAAACGGAAAGTATGCAAATTTGAGCGGGACGGAGGGAGTAGTATTTTATCATTATTTTGATGCTTCATGTTGAAATGTTTATTATTTATCTGTTAAAAATACACGCTCCTAAGACAAACTAATATTGACAAATGTTGTCTCCTCAAAAAATAAAAAAAATAAAAATTGTTAGTTTCCGAAATTAGAAGCCCACTTATAGGAAATTATTGAAAATAAATCAAGTAAATCTATTATTATTATTATTATTCTTAAAAACCATATTTATTGAATAACGATTATTAGAAAGTAAGTTAAATTGTTTTGGAAAAACAGAGAAATCAAAACGGGCTGGGCCATAGTCAGGCCTGATAAGGAAAAAGGCTTTATTCAGTCTTTCCTCTTATGGGCCCAACTACGATTGCCCACTTAAGCCCAACTCTTATTTTCTAATATTTTATTAATCCGGTGGCAACGTCTAAAAGTGAAGTCAATTTATTATAGTCATTCGCCGGCGAAATCAACCGGAATTTAGCTTTTCCGGCGCATCATTCCGAATGAGGATAGTTGGTTTGACCGGAGGAATCAGCTCCGGAAAGAGCACAGTCTCCAATCTGTTTAAAGCTCACGGTATTCCCGTCGTTGATGCTGACGTCGTTGCTCGCGTATGCCTTATCTCTTTCCACTTCGTATATCGATCGTTTTACCAGATTCCTAGAACTGTAGTTTTCTTCTTGTTTTTTAGCATATTTATGTCGCTGATGTGTTGTGTGGAGTTGTAGAATGTACTGAAGAAAGGCACGGGTGGATGGAGAAAAGTGGTTGCTGCATTTGGGGACGAGATTTTGCTGCCTAATGGAGAAGTCGATCGACCGAAGCTAGGGCAAATCGTGTTCAATGATCCTGATAAGCGTCAGCTTCTTAATAGGTACTACTGCTACTTCTACGAAAGAGATGTACTTTGTTTATTTGAGTAAAAAGTTTCAATTGGAGTTTTGGTTTAGATGAATTTCTCTTTGTAGATAAAATTGGTGGCTGCATTTCAATTAATTTTCTGTAATTCGGTGGTACCAAAGTTACTGATCCTTATTATTTCCTGAGTTAAACAGATGACAGTTCTTATGGGACAATTATGTATTATATATAGATGATATATATTGCATTTATGTTGCTGACTATATTTTATATTGAGTCAAATGGAATGTTGAAACATGGTCCTTCGTTGTGGAGCGTTGTCTTTTCTGGTTCATGTTGTGTATGGGAAGTGTTTAGCATAATATGAATTGGCGGATAGAGGAGGCTTGGGTGGAAATGGTCATTTTGGTGACTCAGCCATGTAAACATACTCGTATTTTGACATTAGAAAAACGCCTTCAATAAGGAATATGTTTTCCATATGTGGCTTCATGGAAAGATACTCTCTTGTTACATATCTTGATAATCTGTTTTCAAGTTAAAGACACGTGAAATTTGAAGACATGCCTTCTCCTACCTTCCCACTTTCAAGCTAGTTAACTTAGCCTGTCAGCTGGTTATTTCAGTATTCCAGGCTATCATAACACATGCTATATTTATGCTTGGTTTTCCAAAGTGAAGGGCATTGTACATGTGAAAATAATTCAACTTTAACATGATGAATATCTTAGTAAGCATTTACCATGTAATTTATGTTCTAAAATTGACCATACATTATGACATCCAACAAACTGCTTCTGCCGTCCCTGAACAATTACTTTGATTCTTTTAGTAAATGCAAGATAAGTAGATCAAATATCTTAAGTACTCTTCTTCGACATTTTTTTGAGGGTTTATTAAGATGTTATTATAATGTTTTGAGTTTTTTTTTAATTGTCATGTTTTTCAGGTTGTTGGCCCCTTATATTTCATCTGGGATATTCCTGGAAGTGTTCAAGCTATGGGTGAAGGGTTGTAAGGTTATTGTTCTTGATGTACCCCTGTTGTTTGAGGCTAAAATGGACAAGTGGACTAAGCCCATTATTGTGGTCTGGGTTGACCCTGACACTCAGCTTCGGCGACTTATGGCAAGAGATGGAACAACAGCTGAAGAGGCCAAGAGTAGGATCAATTCTCAGATGTCCCTGGAGTTAAAGAGGGCTAAAGCAGATATTGTGATTGATAACTCAGGATCACATGATGATCTGAATGAACACTTCAGAGAGGTATTAGTACAAGTTAGAAAGCATTTGACATGGACTGAATTTGGGCTTACTAGAGATGGAGCTCTCACGGCTTTTGTTTCTATTCTTTTTGGTGTTATCATATGCCGCAGAGCTTTGTGATTGACTTGGCTTTGCTGATAATTTTATGCTTTTGATAGTATAATTTAGCTTTCTGGTACATTCTTATGTGTGACTGATTCACAGAAAGCATTATAGAAACTGTATAAGTGCTGTGCCTTGTGTGATTGATCTAATGGATAATGCACTTGCATATGGTGAAAACTTCATCTGCAAGAGTTTTGTTGACCTTTAAGTTTCAGCATGTAATTTGATTTATTTCTTGATATGATTGATGTGGTAAAACTTGTAGTATCTGCAAAGGATCTCTTTTTGGATAATTGAGACGGCTCAAGTGGTCTGTGATATGCCTCTTTGAGCATTAGGCACCGTTTCTTTTATAATTCTGTGAGATGACCTCATGCGATGTGTGATAATTTTGGGATTGGAATCTCTAATTCAGTTATTACCTTCTCTTATTTTGTGTGAGGTTTTCTGGATCCTTTGATGTTTAGTTGAAGGCCACCAGAAATGTCATTTTGATCTTCAGTAAGCTTTCAACCTTTTGTATGCAGCTCTGCAAGCCACAGTATTAGCTTGGATGCCTAATATGATGGCCCTGCATGATGCAGAGTGTTGTAGATCGGAATTGTCTTGCATTTTGTGCATAAAAGAAGACGTGCATCATATTATGGTTGTACAGAATTTTTGGAAGCTGCAACTGTTTGTGATAAGATATTGGATTTCCTTTTGTCCAATGAACTTAAATTGATTGCGTTAATCAAACTTATGTAATGCAACGTAGTTATTTTTTCTAGCTGGCAATATTCACGGAAGTGTGGCTTTATTAACTTTCAAGTTAATCTGAGCATTCATGATATTGATATAACATAGAACATTTGTAGCAATATCTTTTAGCATAGCCTTGGAGATTTTGTTGAAGATGAACGGGGTTTTTGCAATTAATAGAACGTTTACTTGTGACCTTGGTGATGAAGGTTGTCTGCTTGAGTATGGTAAGTATTTAGCACCTTGTGGTGGAGGCTCTTATTTTACAACTAAGTGACAATGTAAATTGCTCGGATTGTGTGTACCAAAATTTTCGAGTTGTTCTGTTCTACTAGCTATAGTTTAAAGTATGGCAGCAACAAAAATTATAACTGGTATGTAAGGATTAGAATGAAAGACCTTTAGCTAGCACGATAAGCATGAGTGATTTAGTGCTAAATGTTGTCAGATCTCATTTTGAGCTTTAAAGTTCTCATTCGAGTAGCTTATGGAACTTATGTGGTTCTGATGGAGGATCCATAAGAGGGCTTGATCGAGATGTCAATTTTGTGAAAAGGTTGCCCTTTAATGTTTTGTCTTGCTTGATATTGATCTATAATGTAGAAATTGTTTTCTAAAACTTCTTTACTCCTTCAGCTTTCTATCTTTGATGTTAAATACTTGCATAATGAAAAGCTATCCATTTATTTATGGCTTAGCTTTTGCGTCCCTGCTTTTTCTCAACTTTAGGGATACTCATTTGCATGGTATACTTTTGTCTTAATTGCTATTTCCAATAATTTAATTATTCCAATATGCAATATGCACTAGTGGCAACACTGTTATTGTATCTTCTTTGATTCTAATTCTTTGATCTAAAGCAGAAGATGCAGTTTGCTGACCAGCACTAAGATCATTGATTCACCAGGAGACCAACAAAGAACCAAAAAAAAAAA
Organism: Scutellaria galericulata; assembly: GCA_946896805.1. Classification (NCBI taxonomy): domain Eukaryota; kingdom Viridiplantae; phylum Streptophyta; class Magnoliopsida; order Lamiales; family Lamiaceae; genus Scutellaria; species Scutellaria galericulata. Next base: position 1,323,913 of record OX335792.1, on the reverse strand, counting down.
AAGAACATGTTACTCCTATTAAGTAATTAATATATGTGCTGGGCAGCAGACAGCCAACCAAGATAAGAGCTTGAAATTTCAGTTTCCTACTATCAGTAGCAGTTTACTTTTCTGCTGCATTTGTACATATTAGTTTACACAAATTCCAACTAAAAAATGGGCAGGTATATATACATATATGTAGATAGATATGCATGTAATTACTTTTTCCACTCACTGGCAACTTAAATTAGTAACTTGTTCAGATATTTCTCATTTTCATTTTTTAGAAGCAAGTCTCTGAAAATGGGCACTTAGTCCTGTAAATTGTTATATTCGTTTCGTTATTTATCCTGTACAGGAGAATTGGATCAATTGTAAATAGTAATAACTGTAGTTTGGGTAACTGAAGGAAAGGGGAAACTCAACATTTATACTTGGAATAGTCTTGGGCTGTGGTTCTTTGATGATATGTCAAAGTCCATATTGGCCCTTCTCTTGTGGTCTGATATGGCTTCCACAGCCAAGGGGCAGAATTGTCTTTTAAGTCGCTGTAGCTGCTTTATTTTTTTATCCTAGGCTGTCCATTTTATTCTCTCCTTCACTGAAGACAAGAGAACTCTTCTTTTTCTTTCCTTTAGCTCACTCTGTTTAACCGGCCGTCTTCCCACCTCAAACACACAGTGGATGGAAAAAGCTCCGGTTGGTAGTGATAGCTCCGAACCTCTCACATACAAGGTTTGTCTAATCTCTGTATGCATATGATAATCATTATGCTTGTTATGAACTCTCTGTTAATAGGTCATTTATACACTTCTGTGCAGACATGGATCTTAAGAGTTTCTATCCATTGTGGAGGTTGCAAGAAAAAAGTGAAGAAAGTTCTTCAGAGTATTGAAGGTAATATAATACTATGTAATAACTATGTTGTATGCGTAGAAAAGTATGCATGCGATACTCGTTTCAAATCTATGATGTTTTTGTGTCTCTTCTATATGCTTGGGATTATCTTTTGAGCTTTTAAATATCTATATACTTCAGGTGTGTATAAGATAGAGATAGATTCCAAAGAACACAAAGTTATTGTCACGGGGAATGTGGAATATGAAAAACTGATCAAGAAGCTGATTAAGTCGGGGAAAAATGCAGAGCTTTGGACAGAAAATTCAGAGTCAAAGAAGCAGAAGGATTTGAAAGATAATGAAACTACTGATGTTGATGAGAGGAAAACCGAGCAAGTCGAGGACCCAACAAAAGACAATTTCAATGGTAAGGAAAATCAAAAGGGACAAGAGGGAGATGATGCTTCTGGTGATGATCGTATGGAGGAAAAGAGTAGTGCGCCAGAAGTTGCTGCTCAGAATGGCGGTCGAGGGGGCGGTGGAGCTAAAAAGAAGAAAAAGAAAAAGAAAAAGGGAAACACAGCTTCAACAAATACTGGTGGTGCACCTCCACCTGCAAGCAGTGGATCTCCTCCACTCACCGGAATTACAGGCCCACCTGCTGATCAGATGAATCTGAACCCACCACATCAGCAAGTCTTCTCTTATCCACAGTTTTACTACGCTGCTCCAGAATACGGGATGAGCTACAATTCTGCACCACCAAATGCAAGTACGACTACTTCATATTATACTTTCCCCTTGCATTCTCATACGTACTTTCGCCCACATTATTATCCACCTCCTCCACCATCCGATCCTATCAAAGATATTAATCGCTATGATGATTATGGTGATGATGATACTGGTTGCACAATCATGTGATGCAATTTTTGTTAAATCAGAATGTGCTTTGAAGTTGTTGGATTTGGGGCAGGATTCAGGGTATGTTGGAGATTATGGTAATCTAGTGTACTAATCGTTTGTTTCACTATGTTACTTTTAACCTTTTGGTATCATCTATTTCATATGCTAGAGACTAATCGAGGTAGCTTTTGGAGTGTTATAGGGCAGTTCATTTATGTGTAATACAGAGCAAGTACGAAAGAGCTGGTTTCGAAGTTTCTAGTATTGAAGAATGAACATAGAACCTGCATTAGTTTATATTGTCAATTGATGGTGCTGATCAATCAGTTTGTTTAATACTCTTAAGTATAAGGACAGTAACTCAATAAAAGAGTCAGTTGTCGTTGGCAAGCAGCATGGGAAGGGGGAGTATGTAGAAGTTCAATAATTCCATAAATCTCAAGAAAGTATACGGTTGCTAAAACTATCATTTTTTTTGGAAGAGAAAGACAGTGTTGTTAAATGTTTTCCTCAATAGGAGTGGATTTATATGGTTTGCTTATTGTCTTGACTCTTGAGTTTCACTTAATGTGCCCTCAAATTATCATCTTTTTTGAGCATATGCTTGCAGGACCTAAAAACCTCTCTTTTTCTCTTCTCTCTCTTGTGTGAATGAGTCTTTTTGTTGATAAAGCTCAAGCCCCAGACAAAGTAAATGACAAAAGATACAAATGCTTTCTCTTTGGGAAAGAGATTTCTTTTCTGGGTTGAAACCTCACTTTTAGTGGCTTTAGCTTTAATGGTTAAGAATGTTGGTAGGCATCCACTTTAGGTTGAAGAAAAAAGTGTGATCAATTGCATGTTAGATTATCTGTTACCAGTAACAAGTTAGTGTTTCTCGTGTTTCGTTTCATTAGTAACTAATGTATCGATGATGTCATCACTGTACATATAAGTGTGCACGAGCTAGCGGGTAATTAAGCATTTCGTTTTCAATCTTGAATGGAATGAGCTCACTGATGGGACCATGTATATGTACTCTAAAGGAATACTTCTTAGTGTTGAGATCTTGAGGATTTTACTTTGAGCCATGACTCCATGTGAGGGTCAAAGGTTGCATTTTCAGTGGTCCAGTTAAAGGTGGAGATGTGGCAACATATGTTGTGGAGTTCTATTGGCTTCATATGTGCATAAATGAAAAATAAGTTTGTACCAGCGTGAGAAAAAAAATAATCTTTTCAGGCACAAAATTTGAGTGAAATCGCTTGTAGATCATATTTCGTGAGATGGAGTTTAGCTCATTTCATTCCACATTATTAAGTCAAAGCAGGTACATTTTAATTTTCTATATGAAATTCCATCTCACAGATCAAGATCAATAAAACAGGCTCATAAACGAATATATATATATATATATATATATATATATATATATTTATTTATTTATTTATTTATTTATTTATATTAATGTCCCATGACCCAAACCAAAATAAGACCAAAAAAAAATAAAAAAGAAAGAAAGGTTATTGAGAAGAAAAGAAGGATAAGTGGGTGAATGGGATTTGTATGTATGGCTTTTAGGCAATCCAATTGTAATAGTGCAAGTGTTTCACCTCTCCTATCCATTTGGAATATCCATCCACTTTCCTATATCTGATTCTTCTTTGCTTAATTTTTTATCCACTCGCACATCCTCGGAATCTCCCAAATAAAATGTTTTTTTTTTTTAATTATTTCTTCAAAGTTTGAAATCTTTTACAAATGAGAAGTAAAGCCTCTAAATATCATCTCTAATATCATAACGTGTGTTGTAATTAGATAAATGCCAAAAGGAAAAAAGAGGAGAATTGATTGACAGAATCCAGAATGAAAAAGTCTCTACTTTTCTTCTTTCACTTAAAGAGTTGGGATACAAACTCCAGAGTCTTCATTGATGTTCAACTCTTTATCAAACTTTCATCAAAGTTCTAGTAAACAATTATCCTTTTTTTTTTTTCCTAATTCTTTTTGAAAGTAAAAGGTAGATATGTTGTGGGTTGAGAATTAAATATAAGTTGGAGTAGACTCAATTTTTTATTTTGTAAGAGTTGGAATGAGAATTAAAATTTTGAGGAGGCACTTCATATTGAGAAGTTTAGTGAAATGTTGCTCACTTTTTAGTGGAATACTTTGGTTTCAAGAATCCTTATTAAAAATTAAATAATGTTAATTAACTGTAGTATTTCACTCAAAATTAAGAATTTAAGAGTTTACTAGTAATCAAGCCCAATTTACTAGTGGGTTTTTCATAAAGTTTCAAATTTATTTTGGGCTTAAATGCAGGCCCAACGGGCTTCTTCTATCTTGTTGAAACCCAAGCACCAAAATAAATAATTAAACATGGAGCATTGTAGGTAGCACTCTATATCTTTGATATTTTATAGTTGTTTTGGTATTGTATAATACACATAAAGTATGTTAATGACACTATGTTATTTATTTTATTACTACATAATGATGTTCTCTATTTATACGATGAAATAATAGTTACTATTTAAAGAGTAAATCAATTAATACTGTCAATATTCATCGTATATAAGATGTAGTATTACCATCCTTTCAATACGTTATTTTTGTTATTGTAAAAAGTTTGAAAAATAAAAAATCATAGTGTATTGTACTGTAAAATTTATCTTTTAAAAGAGAATTCAATTATAAATACTGATTTTACCAAAAGAACAAAAAATGTGAAAAAATAAAGTGGGTTTCCTCACATGCATTTAGATAAAATATAAGAATAGATGGAATCAATATATCGATAACTTTTATAATAGCATAGCATCTAATTCGGCCTTTTATTCATCAATAATTATATTGTTTTCTTCTCACTTGTCGTGTGATTAGTCTTAATATTCACAAGAATTTGTCTGTTTTTCACACTGTTTCTTATTCCATATACACAAAATTAATATTCCTTTATGTGAATTTGATGCCTTTTGTTCCCCATAATATCCTTAATATCCTCTCACAACTAATAGGCATCTTCAAGGTGATTAGAACTTTTGTAACATTATCTTATGAATCTAATTATGTAAGACAAATTAATTAAATTTGTAATCAATCCACATATAAATTTGTTAAAATAAATGAGTTGCGAATAATGAGGTTACATCTCATAGATAAAATATTTTATAAGATGTGTTAATCCACAACTGAATCAGTAATTAAAACAAAATTTAACTTATGAAAATAAATTTCGATTGTGGATAATGAGTTTCGTCTCACATAGACCTTCGTGAAATTGTCTCATACTCACTCCGTCCCAAAATAAATGTCGTTTTAGGTGTTTTTACACTGATTAAGAAAAATGATATAAAGAGTGATCTACCTCTATTAATATTGAAGTAAATATAGTGGGTGTTATTTCTCTTTCCTAACAAGACTCTTTAATTTGGTAGGGTAAATGAGGGTAGTTTTGATAAATCATTGGTAAATATGCCTTAAAATCATAAAACGACACTTATTTTGAGACAAATTTATTTTGTTAAGCGACATTTATTCGGGAGTATAAATTTTCTTGAAGTGATAAATTGAGTATCAAACATCTACTCATGGAGACTACTGCTCTAAACCTTAAGTTTATAACAAAGTTTAAGGTAAGGTTGGATCAACTTATTGAGAATCTATCTTTAACTCTGCTTATCCCATCAAAAGACAAGAGGAATATAACTACATTATCACTCACAATAAGCAGATCAACCACCACTAATTGCAAAACAGAATCTACCCTAAATACCCTTTAATTTATTCTCTCTCTCTCTCTCTCTACTCAAAAATCTCCTATAAATTTGGTAATCTTGCAATGCCATCAAAGCCTCCAATATCTTAGTCTGTCTTTCTACCAAAGAAGACTGAGCATGAAGCTGCCTCAGAATAATGGAGACAGCTCATTCTTCCATGAGTCGAAACGACGACGTTGGTGGGAGAAATTCAGACAAGCATGTGAGAGCACTACTATGTCTAAAGAGATTATTGAAAGACGGAAAAAGACTAGATCATGTGGGATTGAAGATCCAATCAGAACTATGATGTTCTTGAGTTCTTGGACCCATACTTGATCAACTAATTCATTTTTCTTTTAGGGTTAATGAATTAATTGTCATGATCTTATATATGTGGATAATGATCATGAAGTTAAGAAGCTTGTAATAATAATCTCTCATTTTTAGTGTATTTGTTGGATCCTATGTTCCATCAATATCTCCTATATATCGTATAGTGTGCAGAGAGAAATTGAAATACGATAGAAAATTGAGCACCACATGATGTACCATATGAAATAGAGTATGTTAAATATTATTATTATATATAATTGGTAGAAACATGCTTGTTACATGGTTTGAAAATAATCATTCCTCATATGTTTTATGTTTGTTTTTGATTAATCCTCTATTTGTCGATTCTCCTACCGTATAGTACACGTGACAGAAATTAAGTTACGATAGAAAATCTCATGAAAAATAATATTTGTAGTTTTTTATTATATTTTTATGGAAAAATAATATTTGTGGTTTTTTATTATATTTTTTATGGAGAGAATGAAGTCTTGAGAAAAAAAATATATCCTGTGAAAATCAGTCGTTGGAGAGGAGAATATGGAAGTACAAAACTAAATGGGCTTTAAGCGGCCTCTAATAATAGTTGGGCCCAGTTCCATACGAAGTCAATCTGAATAATTGGCCCAACTATATTTGGGCCGTCCCTCCAAAACAAAAACGATATTTGCTTACAACAGACCAGATTCTCTCTTGCCAGAGCGCGTACAAATTTAGCTGGACCTTGCACAGTTCTCTCTAAATTCCACAACACTTTTTTTCTTTTTTTTTTGAGAATAACAAGTTTACTTTGAATTAGGTGAAAACCGAATTGAATTATAACACACTTTTTAAATCATTCGCAAATTATTCGGTTGAAGTTGGATTAATACACACATCAATCAAATTAGAATAGTATGTTTGATAAAAATTAAATTTTGGTTTAGATTCGAGCTCGATACTTGATACAAACATACAGTCAACATTATTTAATTTTTTAGTCTAATTTTGATTGAAATTTTCAATCTCATTGGCGTGATCACTAGATATTTTGAGGTGATGGCCAAATTTCGGAGGTTATCTCAATAATTTTGAAAATTCCGATCAAATTTGGATTGAAATTGGAAAAAAAAAAAAACATAAAAAACCAAAATTGAAAAATGAAAAATGTTTTGCAGAATCAAAATCAAAATTACCCAAAATAATTGTAGAAAGAAAGTTCTACTCTTATTGAAGTCATGTTGATTGTATCAAAGTTGTTCATGCTCAAGTCAAAGATATAAAACATTGTCTAGAATAATATAATTAAGAGTAATTTTTCTACAATAAAGTGAAAATCAAAATTATTTTGCGGAAAAAAAGACACTAAAAAAATTCAAAATTGTTATTTCTTCTGAAGCAAAAGTGAGTCGTGACTCTTACAAGTTCATTTATGATCGCTTGATCATAAAACATCGGCTAAAAAAGCTCATCGAAAACCTAATTTTATTTCCCTTCTCCACTCCGATTTCAAGCATGCCAGGCAGGATACCTGGGGCTAAAATAGCACAGGCTCACGTTAGCATTAAGCAGCTTCAACGCAGCCTTAGACTTAACACATCTCGGAGTTTTATACTGGTTAATCGACGCGCCGCCTTGAGCGATGAACAAATCCATCAGCTTCTCAAAAGTCCCCGCCTTCACCACCTTGATCTCCAACGGTCCGATCGACTTGTCGTTCGTTCTGCACCGGCGGTACACGTAATCCAGCCCCTCCTCCACCGCGATGCAGCACTCCTCCAACACCTCGGCGGACAGCGGCGGCGCGTGGGGATTGATCGCGTCGTTGATCTCCCAGTAGATGACGTAGTGGCCGGGGATGGAGGAGGTGTCGGCGTAGCTGGTGTACTCGATGAGGAGCGCATGGCGTGGCTCGAGGAGGCGCTTGGCGGCGGCGGTGATGCTCCGGTGGAGGTCCTCTTCGTTAGTCTTGTCGTTGTCGATGCTGAGGACGACGTTGCGGCGGCAGATGAATCGGAATTGTGGCGCTTCGTTGTGGAATCCGGTCACTTGGAGAACGTCGCCGATGCGATACCGGTTTAGTCCTGATAAATGCATCCATGCAAGATTTCCATGATTTTATTTTATTTTTAAATTTATTTTGAAGAAGAATTACTTCTTTAATAATCTTTTAAAATTATTATATCTAAAAATAATAATAATAAAGCTCATGCAAGTTGCAACAAGAAACGTGTTAATAAACAAGAAAAATCAAGAGAAACGTCATATGACTCATATCCTTTAATGCTTTATTTAAATAAAGAAAAGCGATTACTTTTTATAATGATGGTACACTATATCCGTACTTAGTACTACGAATCATCAAATATATACATGTGTGTGTCATATGTCATCACACTATAACTTTATTATATCTTTCAAATAGTTTTTTTAAACAATTCATATTTTATTAAAGAAACATTTCAATTTTAATCAAATTCTAGATTTTATTACATTTTATGAAGATATTTAATTTCATCAATACCACTACTTATTATAAAACACAACAATCAAATATAATTTAAAAAACAAATACTGAAGATTCACTTGCTCTTTTCTCTTTTAAGAAAATGATTTTATAGAAATAATGTTTTCTAAATAAAAAGTTTCCAAAATTTTTTAATTAACCAAAAATAAGAAAATAACTCACCGGAAAACGTAGTGACGACGAGTTCGTAGTAACACCCGACCTTAACATGCACCAGATCCACCAGATTATTTTTCGGCACCCCTTTCTCTTCATCTTCTTCCTCAAAATCCATGGACAACGTCCCGTTTTTTCCCAGCTGTATGAACTCAAAGTACCCCATATTCGGCAACAGAGTGAACGAAACCTCCGACGGATCGGAAAGCGGCTTCATATTAACTCCGAAGTAACACTCCGACGAGGCATACATCGTACAGATCAACGGCAGCTTCTCGTCGCTGTAATACTTCAACGCCCGCACGTACTGAGACATCGATCCGGTCACCACCGCCTCGATGTATTTGGCGTTCGGCCACAGGCGGCACACGATCCCCTTCCACGACGTCGTTTGGCGGCAGATCTCCTCGATCTCGTCCGCCGCCTCCGGATCGGGCAGTCCGATCAGATCCGCCATGGCCGCGCGGCATCCGGCGTCGTCGACGGCGGAGTCGAGCTCGCCGGTGCGGATGTCGCGGCAGAAGTCGCGCCAGTGGCGCTCGAGGAAGGAGATGGCGCGGAGGAGGGCGGAGGCGAAGACGGCGCCGAGGCGGAGGACGCGGCGGCGGTGGATGAGTCCGGCGAGGAGCTGGCAGTACATGCTCTGGTCGCTGTCGTAGCAGAGAATGGCGGCGTCGGGGCTGGTGAAGTCGTTGAAGGGGTCGTGAGGGCGGTGCTTGAAGTGAGAGCTTTTATAGTAGCTGGTTAGCACCGTGCGAGCCGGTAAGCCGCATGGAGTCGACATCTCGGCTTTCACGAAATACAGGTACATGGCTTTGCCTTCATCTAGGCCTGCTACATGCCTGAAAATATACACACACATTCTCCATTCTCACTACTTGTTATGGTACTTATGGATATTATTAATTACTCGTATATATTAAATATGGAATATTTTAATTAATTGAGCAAGGTCCAGGTTTGAGTCCCCCACCCGAATTGTAACTCAAAATAAGAAAAAAAAAAAAAAAAAAAAACAATAGTTTCCCATGATTTTTGATCAATGATGAAGGAAAATATATAGCTAGTGAGAAGTAATTCAATGTTGTTTTCCAATATATATTATGATGGTGATGTTTATGTTGTATACGAGTAAAATTTAGATTGTAATTAATTTCTTGAATATTTTAAAAATTTTGGGAATATATATGAGGATTTGATGCATGTACCAAAATGTAGCATTTATAAGACAAAAATGCACACAACTTGTTGAAAAAGAAAAAAAAATGTATTTTGTTCTTAACTGGTTTACTATAGGCATGATGAGATTGTACAGGAAAGTACGACGATCAAGATCATCTGCAATTGAGGGCATGAGCTTGGGCTCTCCAGCCGAAGTTCCTGAGCTGCAAGAAGACGAAGAAATACTGAAGCTCAACGATTATAAAACAAGAAAAGGAGGCTCGAATTTTACCTGCAAAGCATCTCGGTAATGGGATGGCCGGTAATGAGACTGGAGTCTTCTCCATTAGCGATTCTTTCAATGTATGGACGAATATCCTTATATGCAATCGCAGGAACACGATTCTTGAACTGGGATACGCTTTTAGATGACATTGAACCTCCCAAGTATTTATTTAAATACTCAGTATTCCAATTTTGTTCCAAAATTTTTCTCAAGATTTCATCTTGAACTTCACCCGCCTTTGTTGTTAGTCTTTCCAGCTCCATCAATGCTTCCAATCCTTTGTACTCCAATTTCTTGCCATCCATTTTTCTTTAAAATAAAAATATAAGAATTAAAAAGGAAAAATGGTTTGGATGGTGAATTATATTTAAGTAATATGCTTAAAGTGTTTGTAGTTGGAATAGTGTGAGGGCTCAATGGATCTATATATAAGAAGTCATGTCGTGGTATAAAATTCTAATCTGAAAAATAGTTTCTTTTTTGGATATGATGATTTCTTTTGCATGTTGCACATTGTCGTTTCTATTGATTCCACCCCCTATCCACCACCTGCCTAGCTAGGGCACCTCCAATCGCCAAATTCTCCCTTTGTCCCACCTATAAGATTTTTTTTTTTTTTTTTCAAAATCATATTTCATCTCGTGTTTTAATTAATGCCAGATTATTGTCACATGTACTTGGAGAATATTCCTATAATCTCAATTCCAACTTTGAGTTAAATAAATTGGTATTCTCCAATCGGAAGTTGAAATAAAAAGATGAAATTTGATTTTGGAACAGAGAATTTTATTTATTTGTCCTCATTTATTATCTATTGTATTTAATCTCTAATTGCACGAGTAAAATAATAAATGTAACTATAAAATGCGGATGAAACTCGATTAATTAACAATGGATGGCCTTATTCACATTCCATGTATGTGTAATTAGTATTTGTATTACAAAATATCAATGTATATCATGTAAAATTAAAAATGTGGAATTATAAAATGTGTTTCCATTTTTTTTAAATAAAAAATGTGTCCCAATCAAGTCAAATGTGAGTAATTATTTAATTTCTATAGATTTTTTTATAAAAAAATTTCTTACATGTCGTGCTCGATGTAGTTAAAGCTAATTAAGTTTTAAATAAACCCTACTGGATGTGAAAGAATATTTAAACTTATCTATAACTTAAGTTGAAACAAGGTTTTAATAATGAATTGAGGAAAAAAAAAACAAAGAGAGAAAGAAAAGTAGAAATGGTAGTAACAAAAAGATCCAAATGACATCATTGCATGGCCCTTTCTTGCAAGTAGTTGTTATCCTTAATTGCTTGTCTAGTTATTTGGAGTTCCATTCACATCTAGCTACTTCTCTAGTATCTTCAATATACCAAACTTTGAGAAAACGAATTTTTCAAAGAAGAAACCACCCGACAAAGTTAACAAAATTTGTTATGAAACATAAAAATCACTTTGGAAACAGCTTTAATTTGACAATACAAACTTTTAGATGGGAACCAAATCTCACTTTAATTTTGCATCTTCTTTATTGTGTTTCACATAATTGAAGCATATGCAACTATGATATTATCTTCTAATGCAACGTGCATATGGAGAAAAATATGGTATTGGAATGCAATAGAAAATAAAGAAAATGTCATAAAGTCGGGGAAGGAAATACCTAAAGAGTTACCTTTGAAGTGGAAAATTAATATTACCGATTTTTCTACACAGTTGAAATCACAGTCTGTCTTGATGTTCTTCCCACTCCTACGTTTGGATGGAAATCGCGTGGAAAATCCACCACTGATCACGGCTCAAAAGCCAATATTAATATGTAGGAGAAGTGATGTATTTTACTATTCTTCCAAGATTCTGCAAAATTCTCAATTCTGCATATTACGTTCTTTCCCGTTCATCCATTGATTGAGAAAGAGCGAAGTTATATATTTTGGAAGTTAAGTAGTTTGGAGGTTATCTAATAACTTCCATTATGTTTCTATATTCACATTTAACCCCCAAACCTTGATATTTGTTATATATATATGGAATAGAGTCAGCCTACATGGGTGATTCATTGACTCGATTTATTGACTCAGGTCCAATATAATTATTCCAACAATCAATCTAGCTGCAACCTGCAAAATTAAGTCATATTAGTATAGAAGGTCGAAGTAAAGGTCGCATTAATGAATAATAAAACTAGTAGAGAAGATGTAAAACTATTATTACCATTAACCAAAACATATTTATAATGTCTTGAATCACGTGCTCCTTGTCTAGAACAGGGTACGTGGGTACGGTCTCGTCCCTTGAACTTTCAAAATTTGTTCTTTTTATATTTAATTTTTTTAATTTTTTTTTATTTTTATTATTAATTTATAAAAGTTCATTCCCTTATATTATAAAAATTTGTCTACTATATAAATTTTAACATCTGATATATTTTATGTTTTGATCTAAAAAAACTTACCCTCTTTAAAACAAAATCCTAGTTTTGTTGCTTCTTATAGATACCACTAAACTTGTTAATACATATTGTAACCAATAATAATATTGATTATTGGGTATTGTTATACATTTCGAAGAATTGGGTCTAACCAAGAAAAAAAAAAAAGACAAGGTAATGATACGTAGTTTGATTATCTTAGAGACTTTTCAATGTTATATAAAATATAGATATAATTTTATTAGTATAGTGATGCAAAAAATAAGTAAATGGTGTGGAAACTTTAAAGGAATAGCAAGTCTTATGTGAGATCGTCTCACGGATCATATTACGTGAGACGGGTTAACCCACAATCCACATTACACAATTCACATGTAAATTAATGAAAATGGATTAGAGTTGTGGGTAAAAAGAATCTGTCTTACGAAAACTATCCGTGAGACGTATAACGCAAGTTTTTGCGTTCGAAGGAAGCATGGATTCATGGGTTCTTATTGTTTTCCCACTTTTTAAAGATTTGAGTGATTAAGGCAGACAGCATCTGATTCATACAAATTTTGATTTGAAAAAACATCTCTTTTCAAACGCCTCAATATGCTGCTTTCCATTCTCCATCACACTCAATTCCCCATTTTTTCATATTAAACTTGTCTCACCATCTCTATTTATGTCGTTTTCCTATCAAAATCCTTAACTAAAATTAGGCAATTTGCCATCTTAATTATAAATTATGTGTTTTATTGTATTTTTAAATTTTTTTTTACCATTATTAACTGATTTGTTATACTTCGTCATCCAAAACTGCTCGAGACTACCATTGATCTAAAACAATACACTTAATTTGCATCCAACGCGTAACTTTCTAAAGGGTTTCATTTTTTTAATAAATCAAATATTCGTTTTTCAATGTTGGTCCCTTATTCCAATGTTAGTCTAATTTTGATTGAAATTTTCAAAATCGATGACATGTCTGTCGGAATTTGGCTGCCACGTCAAAATTTCGAGGTCACATCAAGGATTATGATAATTCTAACCAAAATTGAAAAACAGATATTTAGTTATCGTAAAAACGAAAAAAAATGTCTTACTTACATGACCAAAATTGAAATAACTCTATTTTTGAAATAAGCTTAAACTTAACCTTTATTTTGGATATAACAAAGCCAAATCACAACATTTAAGTTTAGGGTTTAGGTTTTCTTGGTTTAAGCTTACGTGGTCCGGAGAAATTTTAACTTTAATAAAGTTCTTAAATAGCTAAATCTTTATAAATAGTGAGATTGTAGAGTGTAGAATTATACTATAAATGTCGAATTAATGTTGAAAATATCTATAATAGGATGTGACGTAGATACGCAGTAACGTTTGGATGGATGAAATTATTTGAATTTGAATCTTCGATGTTTGACATCCAAATTAAATCCGTACATATGAGATCACTAAAACAAACACATTTTCAGAATCATAAAAAGAGAAGAAAAGAAAGTGTGGTAGAGAGTTTTGGTTCGCTACATAAAATGAATTGTCCAAATTTATCCTCTTCTTATCCCAACACAAAATGAATTGAGCACAAGTGCATGCATGAGACAAGACAGGTGAATCAATCACATATTATTTCTGTGGTTATTCTTTATCACAAAAAGTGTATGATGGCTGACGTGTAATACATAATCAAGACAATTATTATTCCATTTGTATTTGTATTTCTTTTTAGTGATTGCAACCTCTGTGGCCTATGTCCAACAACTTTGCAATAAATAGAGAATAAATCCAAGGACCGATGTTGCAAGTATCAAAAGTACTTTTTTTTTTCTTTTTTTCAAGACATTTTGTTCTATATAATAGTTTGTTATTATTGTCAAGTACAATCCTATCTACATTAAAGTTTTTATTCTTAAAATAATATTCATATTCATTAAAATTTTAATTTTGTACCACCCTTTATTTAGCCTTTCATAGTCTACCATCTAGTCGTGTATATTAATCTACTTTCTTGATTTTTTCTAATTATTTTCTCTCATTTATGATCCAACAAATTCAAATTTTAATACATCATTAATATTTGCCTCATGTTGAACAGATCCATCATCCATGGATCTAATTTTGTAATTATTTATGTAGGAAAATTGGTTGTTGAAAGTGATAGGTGGCAAGAGTTTGACCAATAATTAAATGGCTAAGAGTTAATTCTTTTAAAGATTGGATGCCAAAAAAGTAATCTACGTTTGGAGTAGATAATTGGGGCATTTTGAATTGCTCAAAACCAATTTTTGGTGAGTAAGAAATTAAGCATCAAAGTTGGCCATTTGAAATGAAAATGAAAGGTCTTGAAGTGGGAGGGGTGCTTAACTATCCCACATAGGAAAATGGACCTTAAAAATGCAAGTATAAGTTAAGTCATGAGAAGAGGCTTAGTAATTAGTATATTATTGTAATAGTATGTTTGTGCAACATGCGCGCGCGGGGGCTCGGATCGGGTGTGGGCCTTGGCAATTGGCAATTGGACGTTGGGCTGGACTTGGGTGGATGGGGCTCGAATTTTACCCGACCCGTCTTATCTTTTTGGGTCATGGTTGTAGTGGAGTAAGCTGGAATGCTGCAAGTGCTTACTTAGTAAGCTGGAATAGTGCTAAGTAATGTTGCAGGTGCTTACTTAGTAAGTTGGAATAGTGCTTACTTAGCTTATTAAGTAACCTGGAATGCTGCAAGTGCTTACTTAGTAAGCTGAAATATAGTAAGATAGTCCAGAATACTACAAACGCTGTGAGCGTTTTTGAACGTTTCTTATTTTCAAATGGGGCATTAACTTGCATTAAAAGACATGTATATGTGTAGTAAATTCTCATCAATTTCAAGTGTAACCCCCCATATTGGAGACCTATATATAGGGGTCATCATACATCATATTATGAAAATCGAAAATTCAAACTCTTGCATTGTTTTTCATCTTTGCATCAGCTCAATTCTCAAAGCATTAAAGTTCGTCGGAGCTCTCGAGTTTATGGTGCTACTACTCTAGAGACGAAGTCGTTTCATCTTTGGGAGACGATACGCACAGTTCCAGTGAACACTACCCTGGGCATATCTCGTTTTAAGGAGAGAGGATCTTCCTTGACTCGACTTACAGTTTTTGTTTAGTTCGTTTCTGTTTTCTGCTCGACATTCTTTTTACCCACTGTTGGGTGGTATTCTATAACAATTTAATCATGTTTGATCTCATATATTTTTCAAATCATATATATGCAAAGTTATTTGAGTTTGATTTTAAAAGAAAATATTAGCACTTATCTCATTATTTAACATGATTCATAAATTGGAGAATTAATTCATTTGCTCTATCATACAAGTTTAATACTCTACCTACAATGTGCATATATTATGTGTAGATCGTCGATGTGTCAAAAATTCAAAACAATCATTAAATTCAAATTAGAATATTTAAAGAAATATATGTGATTTTTACACATTAGCAATGAGCATTTTAAGACATGTCCCCGGTAGATAGGGAAATATTATTTCTTATCATATTATTTCTATCTCTCAATGTATAGAAATAATATTTCCAACAAGCTAAAGAATTACTTGTACACAATTTAAATTTTTTCTTGAAAAATCTTTTAAAAAAGGTTCATCAATTAATTAACTAGTTTTTGAGAAGCTACATTTATCCAAGCCTACCCCCAACAAGAAATTTACAATTAGTAACACATATACATTACAAAGAAGGTAAGAGCTTAAAAGGATAGAAAAGAAAAGAATTGGAAGACCATGTTCATAAATTTCGTCAAAAGGACATGAGCCCATGTTCCAAAAATATTAGGAGTGAGAGACACAAAGTATTGGCTAAGTTGACAAACATGGATTTTAATTTGTTAGTGGGTGAGGATTTCTTTCTTCTCTCATAATGCACCAAAAAAAAGCTATCTTTTTTGCGTGCCTTGTTTTCCATGACTAGATTAAAACAACTTTGGCGTGCCTTTGCCTAAATCATGTTGTCTTCCATTATCATCAACCTATACCTATGATCTAGCCTTCATATATATCTACCTCATCCATTCATCTTTCTAGTCCCATCTGTTTTTACTTTATATTTTGGGAGGGGTTTACTTTGATCTATGGAAAATTTAAGGATTAGAGATGAAATTTAGTGATGAATGTTAAATTTTGCAGATCAGAGATGAAATTTAGTGACGTATAATGTCTGTCGCAAAATAGTGATGGGTTGAATTAGAATAATTATAGAAAATGACATATAATTTTATTACAGATCAGTAACAATTTTTGGGACAAGTATTATTTATCTCTAACTAGTATAAGTCTCGTGCGATGCACAGACATATAAATTTTACAATTTATATATTTAGATAAGAAAATGTAGTACACGAAAAATAATAAATTTCTTGGATGAAATTTAGTCTAATTTATTACTTGTGTGATGTATGACCATTAATTGAAATATTTCGATTTAATGTGAAAACTTTAATTTATGAAAAAAATATCAAGTTCTTGATCATATTTCAATCTCATTTTGTATTTGTGTGACGTATGGACAAATATATTTCATATGTCAATAAATTTTAGATATGAAAATGTTAATTACGAAAAACAATATATTTCTTCAAAGTTATTTTAATTTAATCTACTACTCATATAAATTATGAATTTTAAATAGTTCTTATTTTCATCTTACATTATCTGACTATTTTAGACTATTTTATTACTAATTGTTTTTGTCACAATTAGTTTGGAAAAAGCTTATGCAAATATATGCTAATAGATTATTCATTATAATGAGTGTCAAATGATGGTATTATTAAATATTATAATCAATTCTCAATAATATTTCTACCACATTTGGTACCTATGTGATGTAGCAAATAAGTTTCAAGTGTTAGTAATTTTTTGATAAAAAAATGGTGATCATAAAAAACAATATAGTTCTTTTAAGTTATTTCTATTTAATCTACTACTCATATATTTTACCAATTTTGAATATTTCTTATTTTCATCATACGTTGTTTGGCTACTTTACTATTTGTTTTTGTCATAATTGACCTGGAAAAAAAAAAACTTTATGCAAATATATGTTTAATAACTTATTCATAATGAGTGTAAAAACAATGATATTATTGTATATAATTTTTTTCCAAATGCTCTAAAATTAAAATTTATCTCTTAGAAAAATCATATTTGATGATAAACATTTCAAAATCTAATAAGTCTAAAACCATGAAACTATATAACAATAGAAAGTAAAATATTTTATCATTGTTCATATAATTAGAAACTTGATGCTACCATTATAATGAAATTTCAGATTTACAGTTGTTTTTTAATCATGGATGAAACATTATTTATTCTTATATTAAAAGAGATATATTTTTTGCTAATATTTTCGTGGATATATATAATGATTTAAATTTAGGTACAAAATGTTATTAACAATTTTTATGAACGTTTAGCATGATATTAGTACATTATTTACATAAATCATGATAAATTGGTAACATATCAAATATGATCATGTTTTTTTTCTCTCTCAATTTTCATGTATATACAAAATGATTTTCATACCACAAAATGATTTATGGATATACATAAATTGTGCAAAATTGAATATTTATAATTTATAAATTATAAAATAATAAATATTTGTTTTTTTAGTTTAGAAAGTGGAAATAAGATTAGTTGGTTTTATATAGATGACAATGAAATTTCATAATTAAAAATTCAAAGTATTTAAAATATATATGGAAAAAAAATCATTGACATATTATCACTCTTATAAATAGCAATGACTTTCTATTCTTCAAGATTAATATTGAAGATTTATTTATATAATCCGGCAAATGGACATAAAAAGTGAGTTTTATTAATTTTTTATAAGTATAAATGATATAATTTTTTTATAAGTGATATTTTCATATACTTAATTTTTAGATTTTAATAGAAAATATATAAGTTCATAAGTTTTATACTTCCTATTTATAATATTAATTGTATGCAATAATGTATCATATTATATATATATATATATATATATATATTCTTTTATTATATTCAAGATATATATATTAAAAATATGTATATAATAAATAATCTTTATGATTTTTAAAAAAGAATTAATATAGCATAGATAAGGTAAATGCTTCAAAGTTATCATCAGTTTTATTATTATATTATTTTTATAAGATTATACAATAATTTTGTCACGCCCCGTTTTCTTTTCATAAAATATCAGAGTTTTCCTTGTGGGCGTGAAGAAAGAAAAGGGAAAGAGACGTGCATGATATAAAATAGAAAACCTTTAAAGGAGATAATATACAATTTTACGTATACAAATCCTCAGTGTTTAGCCGAATTAAAACGTTTAACATAGCAGCGGAAGATACATCAGGATCCATCTATAGAAAAGGACGATATACTTTTTTACAAAACGTGAAATTATATACAACATCGTTTGAACATTAAGTTTTGAAATCAAAAGGGAAAACTGGATATGACACCTCCTC
The DNA here is from genome assembly GCA_946896805.1 of Scutellaria galericulata. Taxonomy (NCBI): domain Eukaryota; kingdom Viridiplantae; phylum Streptophyta; class Magnoliopsida; order Lamiales; family Lamiaceae; genus Scutellaria; species Scutellaria galericulata. The sequence continues at coordinate 1,305,059 of OX335792.1, read as the reverse complement.
TCTACGCATCTGGACTTTCTTCATTTCCTGTAGTGTGAGTACATGTGGGGGGTTGAGTGCGTTGAATACACTCGTGGGGATACTTTCCATATTCAAACAATTATTAAACAATCACACAAAACAATCATATATAATGCATGACACATAATTTGGTTCATTAATGGATTCCCAACCCCTAACTCACCAATGGACACAAAGCCCATGACTCACTAGTGGACACAAAGCCCTATGGACACAAAGCCCACTCACTAATGGACACAAAGCCCATGAATGTGGACTTTCGACCTTTCACAATATCTTCATAACCATGCATGAACACATTAATCATATATAATCATAACACACAAGGTTCAATAATATTCAATATGGTAAACAATAAACATATAGAGTTCAGAAGTTACCCCCACACACAACATATAGTCACAGCATTTAATATTCCTCAATCATGCTTTGAATAGGGAAAACAGTAAACAGATAAAGAGTTAGAAATTACCCCCACACACAGCATATAATCACAACATTTATCTCAAAACACATAATTTCACAATTCATAGTGTTAATTAATCATCATTGTGCGTTCATACAGAAGCATAAAGTTATTAGGGTTTAGAAGTTACCTCCACTTTATTCGATGGTTACCACGTGAGTAGCGAGTACCAAGTATCACAACGTTCCACAATATACCACAACGTATGATCCGATTGATAGCCTACACAAGTAACGTCGTTCCTTAGATTCTTGATAGCCTACACAAGTAACGTCGTTCTCGGAGAAAAACCGATCGATAAAGACGAGACAGAACGAAAGATCTGAAGATCGAGGGTAAAGAAATGAGTGTGAAAGGTACATCCAACAATCTGATATGGAGGAGGGAAAGATTTGGGTCACAACGGAAAAAGAATGAGCTCGATCGGAGTTGAAACGAGCTCAAACGGAGCGTTTTAAGTTAGAAGGGTATTTTGGTAATTTTGGTCAAGGGTTGACTTTGACCGGGACCCCCGACTCCCGACAACTCGATCAAAACATCCAAAATGGACCGACAAACGAAAACGCTCATCGGCGTGCACGGCAGCTCCCGGCGCACACCGCAAACGCGTCCAGCACCCGACGCCGCGCGCCTCACTCCCAACGCGCCCTGTTCTCGGCAGCACGTGCCCGCTCACCTGCCCGCACGCTCGCCCGCCCGCGCACCCAGCTGCGCCCGCCTGCTGCCACCAGCAGCCACCTACTGGGGCGGCGGCTTCGCCGGAAAATTTTAAAAAAAGAAAAAAGAGAGAGAAATTTACTTGTTTTCGTCGCTTGCGTCTCGTTCGGAAAAACGATAATTTTTGAATTGAATGAGCCCCTATTTATAGATTTTGGAAAGTTACTTTTTACCGTTGGAAAGTTACTATTTACCAAAAATATCTAAGTTACCGTTCATTAAAATATTCTTTTTATTTTTTACCGTTCATCAAGATTTTACTCTTTTCATCGCCATTTGAGCTACGGGTCTCCGATTGACCTCTAGTTCGTTTCTATCTTCTCGTTTTTTCGTTATGCATCTAATGGTGAAATAATATTCTATGTTTCACGCATAAATTATCCTTCCATCTAAAACATGTATTAAACACTTATCCTAAACGCACATAATTAATTAAACAATCAAGAATTTATGCACATATAATATTTCAATTAAGGGTTTAATATTTCATTAATCAATTATGCTTCGTTTTTGGTCCGGGGTGCTACAAATTTTCTACTTAATATAATTAAATTATATAAACATTGTCTCATATTATTAGTATTGTTTAACTGGATATAGTAAATTGGAGTATTATAAATGACATATTTGTCAAATAAAAATTATGTGATTTTTATTATAATTTTTCAACATATTTGGAATATAGTTATAGAAGTAGATAATTTATGTTATGTTATATATGCTAAGTAACTTGATTATTATATATTTATTGAGGTGATATAAATATATATATATATATATATATTGAACAAAAAAATATCGCATAATTACCTTTTGGTCTTTGAAGTCATAACTATAAACATCTTTTTTTATTTATGTATGGAATAATATCATGTGATCTAACAAAATAAAATTTTAGTGCCCACAAATTACAGAAGGTATTGATACCATTGACAACATTAAAAACATGATTCATATTCATCAAAATAATGGTTATTGTAACAAAAACAAAACGATCATTTATCTTGAAAAGGCGAAGTGAAGTCAAAGATGTACAAACTTATAGTTGTCATGTATTTATAGATGAATAATAATTAAGACCACATATAAAAAAAATCATATACATAATTATATATATATATATATATATCAAAATTATGAATTTTATAAATCTATTTATAATTACATACATAATAAAAATCATAAAATTATTTGAATCACATTTTTACATATTGGTGAAATTATAGTAAGTCAACTTAAATTTGATTTTTTTTTTTTTTTGCTTTTGTTGTAAATCTCATATATATAGACAAAATTAGGGGAGGGGTTACAACATTAGTGATAATTATATATATATATATATATATATATATATTTTTTTTTTTTTTTTACTTTGATGGTTTAAAATTCTCTTGAAATTCATTCATTTGTATTCTTTTAATTTATTCAACATATATATCTTTAATATTTATTATAACAATAATTAAGCATTTATTAAATGAGATCATATTAACATTCATATACCATATATATAGATTATAATTTCTAAAATATTGTCAGTATCATAGATGATATTATTATCATATATAATCATGTTTAATACAATAATTTTTTTAATTATAAATTATGAAATAATAAATATTGCATTTCTACTTTTGGAAATTGGAAATGGGCGGGAAAATATTATCATTTCTATTTTGAGGGGTATTGTAACGCCCCAAAATCTTTCGTTAAAAATATCAGAGTTTTTCTTCTTTGGGCGTTAAGAGAGAAAGAGGAAAGAGGCGTACATGATATAAAATAGAAAGAAACAAAAGAGGATAAGAAGCGGTACACTTAAAACATCGGTTACCATCGATAAAAGAATGTTTGAAACCATATGCAGCGGAAAAATATCAGGATCTTTTACAAAGAATGAGAAATACAGTTTTCTTTTACAATCGAGCAACATATCTTTAAAAATGGTAAAACCGGAAGATGGACTCAGCTGATAGGGCACCCTTTTCTCTACGCGTCAAGATTCTCTTCTTCTACGGTAGTGTGAGTACAGGTGGGGGGTGAGTGCGTTGAATACACTCATTGGGATATTTTCCATGTTTTAATATTTATTAAGCCGATCACGTATCAAACAGATATAACAAATCAGCAATTAAACACATCACATATTATACAAAACACATAACTCGATTTATAAATGGACACACAACCCATGACTCACAAAAAGACTCGCAGCCCAATGGACACGAAGCCCAAAGGACACTTTGTTGACTCAAAACTAGACACGCAGCCCAATGGACACGAAGCCCAAAGGACACCTCGACGACTCACTAATGGACACGCAGCCCAATGGACACTGAGCCCACTGGACACTGAGCCCAACCCTACCACACTATCGTAAAATAAACACAGAATACAAACACAGCACAAAACCCAAGACACATAAGCTTCAACCAATTCATAACGATCAATAGAATTCTAATAACATCCAGTTTACATGCATATGTTCATTATCATCATCACGCGTTAAGTACAGAAAACATAGAGTCATTAAGGTTTAGAAGTTACCCCCACCTTGTTCGGTGGTTACCACGTGAGTCGCTAGTATCAAAAACTTGGTATCTTGATTCCCACTCCAACTGATACCAACCCAATGGATGGCCTACACATATTTACAATATTTCTTACATCATTAATACGGTTAAAACTTATATTTAAAATGTATAAAGATAGCCGTAGAGAAGAATCGTTCGATAGAGACGAGATTGATCAATAGATCAAGAGATTGAGGTCGATGAGACAAGGGAGAAAAGATCAGTTCAGCAACTGATATGATAGAGGAAAGGATTAGGGTCGCTACGGAAAAAGAATGAGCTCGATCGGAGTTGAAACGAGCTCGAACTGAGCGTTTTAATATCGAAGGGTATTTTGGTAATTTTGGTCAAATGGTTGACTTTGACCGGGCCCCGACTCCCGGTCGACCCGACGTACACAAAGACTCGGTTCAACGTGTGAAAATACTCGACGGTGCGCGCTCGGCGTGCACGACGGCACCCGGTGCGCGCACAGGATCCCCATCGCCCGCGCCCGCGCGCGCGGCGTCTCCTGGCGCGCACCCCGCGCGCAGCACCCCTCGGCGGCTGCGCGCACCCGCGCCCCCGCGCGCGCTGCTCCCGTCGCCCGTGCGCGCTGGATCCCCGGCGCCCTCGCCTGCGCGCCCGTCGCGTGCTTGCAGCTCCCGTCGCCCGTTGCCCGGCGCCTCCCGGTTTGCACACCCGGCGTCCGGCATACGCACCCGGCGCGCCCAGCAGCACCAGCCACCACCACCAGCAACCACCACCGGCGGCTCCGGCGACTTTTCCGGTGACAGCGGTCCGGCGACGCTCCGGCGGCGGTGGAAAATAAAAACGTAAAGGAAAAGAAAAGAAAGAGAACTTACGTGTTCGCGTCGCGAGCGTCGCTCGGGTCGTCGGCTTTGAAAACGTATAAGTTTTGAAAATTATGAGCCCCTATTTATAGATTTTGAAAATTACCTTTTTACCGTTGAAAAGTTACAATTTACCAAAAATATCTTAATTTACCTTTCATTAAAATTTTATTTTTATTTTTACCTTTTATCAAAATTTTACCATTTCCTTCGTCAGTTGAGCTACGGGTCTCCGATTGACCTCTAGTTTGTTTCTATATTCTCCTATTTTCGATACGAATCTCTTGGTAAAATCGTATTTTAGGTTCCATGTCACGAAAAATATACCCATCTAAAACCAAAATCGGCGTTAACCAAGTATCTGAAACACACGTACTAATTTAAACAGTCAAAACATACGGACATAATTATTAAGTTGGGGTTCAAATATTTAATTAATCAATTATCCTCATTTTGATTCGGGGTGCTACAGGTATATATATATATATATATATATATATATATGTATATATATATATTATAAGTATTGTTATATTATTATTATTATTAAATTATAAGTGTTGTAGGGAATATTAGCCAGAATTGTAAGTATGTTGAAAACAACCATTTGAATGATGAAGAAATGAAATAACTGTACATCTTGTCTAGATACAAAAATATAATTATAGATTTTTAAGTTAACGATTGAGATTAGTAATAAAATAATATTCTAAATATCATCTAATTATAAAAAAAATTTAAAAATACGTTTGGATCACTATTGTATTATTATTATTATTATTATTATTATTATTATTATTATTATTATTATTATTATTATTATTATCATCATCATCATCATCTAAAATATTATTATTATTATTATACATATATATATATATATGTATATATTTCGTCCATATATATAATGATTTGATTGTATACCATATATATTCATTATACAAAATCAATTTTTTTTTGGAAATTACCATAAATTCAATTAATATAACAAAAAATTAAATATTTAATATTTAATAAATTTTCTATAATTAGGAAGTGAAAATGGATGGGAAAACTTTTGGCATTACTATTTTTAAGGGTAATTGTTATTATAGAGAGAGAGATATAGATATAGATATGGTCTATGAGTTTATACTAAAGACGAAAAATCAATCACTGGATTTAATGATGGGAATTTCATCTCTAATTTTTTTAACAACCAACATTTTAAAATTAATGAATAATAAGTTTGTCACATATTCGTAATTAATTTTCTTTAGAGACTAATATTTTATAATTAGAAATGAGATTTGCTCTCTCTAAAACATATTTGTGTAGTTAAGAGTTATGTTCAATGTGAATTGTACTCGAACCTCGAATTTTGTTAAGAATTTTGACGTGAAGTCTAACAATATTCGGTCCAACTCGACTCATTTACATCTAATATGTATTCCCAGTTTTCTCAAAAAATATATAATTAATAATTGTGGTGATTGATACAGCATTAATTCCCCAAATGTAAATGGTAACATTTTCTTATCCATGAAACCTGATATTCGTAGCACATATAAATAAATAAAGATTTTGGCCTCTTTTTGACAGTTTGTTGATCAGGAGAAGCTTAATAAATTAATCATAGTGTTTACTGAGGATTTAATATTTTAGGTGATTTTTACAACTTTATATATTATTATTATTATTATTATTATTATTATTATTATTATTATATACACTTGTCCTTTGATTTTACACATGTTTATATTCCGTACAGTACCAAAGCTAAATAGTAAAATAATGGATTGATGTGGGATATGGTGAAGCAATGGCATGATGACAAATTGAAATTTCTTGTACTTCAAAATGTTCATTGCTGGCTCTATCCAATAAAATAAATATGTTGTTCTTTATAAAGAAAACCTACACTGTCCACTTCAAAAAGAGATTTCATATTTTCATGATCATCATTGGGAAAAAGAAAATTAAATAAATAAATTTGTCGTTTACTGTCAATGAATCAATTACACAAATATAGTAAAGTCAAAGAAAAAAATTAACTCAAATAAAAAAATTAACTCAAACAATTTAATTTGTTTTTATGTATTTTATTATTTAGGGGCCGCTTGGTATAAGGAATAGTAATGATAGTAGTGGGGAATAGAATGAATATTCTCTTTAAATTTATGTTGTTTGGTTTACCAAAATTCTTTAGGAATTGAATCAACTTATTATTATTATCATCATCGTCGTCGTCGTCGTGATTCCTTAGAAAGTGATTCCATAGGAAAACCTATGGAATGAAAGTCACACATTTGATTCCTTGATAAAGTACTATAGCAGGAATTAAAGGTGTATACCAAACACTTCTTTTTCATTCCCTTTCCATTGTTTGGTATGAAAAGTTACATACCAAATATGTCCTTACATTGTTAATTAATTCGACACATCTCTCAAATGGAGTATTGAATAATTTGTTACTTATTTTAAACCCAACACTAGTAACTAAAGACAACAGTGATGAGCTCATGTTGCTCAAAACACTAGTACAAATTGATGTCCAATCTTCACATAATGAAACACCCTTTTCAACACTATAATATAAACCCCAAAAAAAGGGAAAATTTTAAATTGTGATCATTTCTTGAATCACATTTTACATTCAATATTTTTAAATGAAGTCCACATCAACACTAATCTCACAAGACAACTCTTCTCTAATTTTAAATGTGACTTACCTTTTCTCATGTCAAAGTGAAAAAAAAAAAAAAAAAAAAGGAAATTCTGCAAATGCATATCCATGTGTATATGCAACACCAATACTCTTTTCATACTCTTTAATATGCTACTTCTTTTGTCGATTTATTAGAAAAGACATTGCTTGGTTTTCTAATTTCCCTTTGATGACTCGATCCACATGCATAGTTGGGTTCGTTTGTAGTACAATAATATTTCCATTTCATATTCCAACATCACTAAATGCACACATCTTTTATTTTAAGAACATATATATATATATATATATATATATATATATATATATATATAGGGTCCACTCAAGCATCATGTCATAACAAAATGAATTTTAGACTCTTACATTAGCGATACGTGCAGAACTCTTCTGGCAAAATCAATAATTAACAATGTACTAAAAAAATACACTTAATTGCAAAAGGTGATTTGTATGAGAATGAAATTACCAAAACTCAATTGTTAGGAGAACATTTTTACATTGTTAGGAGAACATTTTTACACTTAATTACAATTTTCAACAAAACCACCATTTAGACTAAAATTACAAAATTTTAAAAGTTGTGTCACTTAATTGCGAAAACCGATTCATATAGAATTGGAACTGTCAAGATTAAATAGTTACGAGTTCATTTTTATAATTTTCTCTAAAAATTTATACAAGAGGATATAATTTTATGAGACAAATCTCCACCATCCACAACCTAAAATACATTTTCATAAGTTGATGTGGAACAATTTGCGAACATGATTTTTACAATGAAGGATCGAGCAAAGAGGTCGTCGGTAGAATATCTAAACGAACATAGTTTTTGAAGTTGGGCTCAAAATAGCTTTTTGGAGTTTGGCAACCAGTTTGACCCTTTTCTATTTACATTAATATTTTATATTTTTCCTTTTTCTTTTTTTATTTGTAATCGTTCTATTGAATATTTTGTTTGAGCTATACTGATTTTCTCTTACATACAAAGAGTGTTTGTCTTCTACAAATATATTATCTCATATCACAAATCAATCTAAATTACATGGATTGACTCATGTCACGTAGTTATATCTAATTAGATGAATTCATGTCACAGTCGTATCTAATTAGATGAATTCATTTAACTCCAACACCTACAAGATATCATGTAAAAATCTTCAATGTGAATAAAATTAAAAATACAAGTGCTCAATGAAACAAAACAAAAGCACGAATTTAATAATTGAACAAGACATAACAGTTCGGGGCTTAAATATGCATTTTATCTTGCTTTTTACAGATTGGGCCATCCATAATAAGGCCCAACTGTAAGGTTCCAATCGATAAGGCCGGCCCAATGGAGAATTATTTAAGAGAGGAAATTATTATTATTATTATTATTAATTAAAAAGAAAAAGAAAATCGGATGGCAACCGTTACCATTTGGATAAACTGAAAAATCTCGCCCATGATTTCTCAATGGCTGCGGCTACCTTTGCACCACCATACCACCACCACTTCTGCCGCCACCTGTCTCATTGCTCGCCGTCAAATTTGAGCTCATTGCTGATATCACAAACATGGTATCTTGGCAGGAAATTATCGTCTTCCTCTTCGTTTTTGGCGTCAATCGAGCACGCCAAAACCACTAATGGTCGAGTAGTTAATTGCTCTTCGTCCTCTACTTCGCCGGAAACTCGTACCGCCACAGCGGAGTCGTGTGTTAATCTAGGTCTTTCGCTTTTCGCCAAAGGACGGGTAATTTTACCTATTAATTTGAGTTTGCAATTTTCAGGATTTAATGGAATTGATTATTTAGATTTTAGAACTGTATTAGGATGGATACCTGAAATCGTACTGATAACTTGTTTAATCTCGATGGTGATGATGATGATGATGATTCCGTTTCTGTTATTTTGAAGTGGACTGAGATAATCGACATTCAACTTATGATTATTATTTGAATCTTGTTTTTCTGAATTGCTTCTGTTGCGAACTAGGAATCGACATTGATATTTCAATTTTTTGATACTTTGCTCGAGTAGGACTTGATAAGCTAGGTTAACTATAAAGCTTCACTATATCATGTTCAGCTGGATTAATGCTGCTGGGCTAGTTCAATAATTAGACTAATTAGTCGATGAAGTTTCTAACTCCAAAAGAAATTTAAATCAAATTTGAAACTCAAATTGCCTGTCTCTACATAGATATATTGTGCACGATTATTGTCATTTGATGTGCCTATGTACTGAAGATCAAAGATAAATATCAAAGAGATCCTGAAATATTTAGCATTTTTTTCCATATCTGAATATCACGATTACTGCAAAATTTCTGGTAGAAGTTTCATAGGGCTACTCCTTTTTGCTTATCTCTTTGGAATGATGTTAATACTGATATAAAATTTCATCATTTTTATCATCGATTTTAATTTCCAGGTGAAGGATGCTCTTGCACAATTTGAGACTGCTCTTACTTTGAACCCGAACCCTGAGGAGGCTCAAGCTGCTCTGTATAACAAAGCCTGCTGTCATGCCTACAGGTAAGATATAAAGCCATTGTTGAACTCTTGACAGCAATTTGGAGGATTTAAAACAAATACAATCTTGTAGAAGGACTCTAATTCTAGTACATATTTAGAAGGTGCTATTTAATGCCAATGTAGTTGGTATTGTGGGCAATTTGAATGATATATAAAATGCAATCAATGTATGAAAATTCCACCTGCATGATACTTTTAGATGACACCGCAACATGCCAGTTCTAAAGATGTAGCAAGCATTATCCTCTGTATTCAGGAGTTGCATATATTGTCATAGGATAGACTTTTGCATCAGATTTAACTATTCATGCCTTTAATCATTGTGCATCTATTAGGAACTTATTTTCCTATGTTTTTTTCTCTATGAGAAAGGGAGGAAGGAAAGAAAGCTGCTGACTGTTTACGCACAGCTTTGAGAGAATATAACCTCAAGTTTGGCACCATTTTAAATGATCCTGATTTGGCCTCATTTAGAGCAATGCCTGAATTCAAGGAATTGCAAGAAGAGGTAGCTGCTCAAACCTGGGAACCTTTTTTCAGTTTCTTTTGCATGTGAAATTTGTGGATAGATTTCAACTCTCATTTTTCACTGGGCTGAAGCTTGCATGCTTGAACCATGGAATTTGACCATAGTTTTGACTTTCAACTATGTTTCATATCAGTGTATCACTTCACAACCCCTACCTTGTTGCCATCCAACATATTTTTAACAACGAAGTAATTTTCTTTAAAACAGGCCAGACTGGGTGGAGAAGATATAGGCAATAGCTTTAGGAGGGATCTTAAACTCATTAGTGAGGTCCAAGCACCATTTCGTGGGATTCGCAGATTCTTCTATGTGGCTTTTACTGCTGCTGCAGGAATATCTTTGTTATTCACCATGCCTAGGCTGCTTAGTGCAATCAAAGGGGGCGACGGTGCTCCTGGCCTATTAGAGACATCGGAAAATGCAGGAATAAATATTGGAGGTAAATATGACAAGCTCTCTACTAGACATTTTTTATTCAGATTTTAAAAAATAATAGTAGTAATAATTAAAAAAATTAATAATAATAATAATAATCTATATATAAAAACACAGTTTCAGTAATAAGAATTTGTTCCCGCTCATTTCTACAAAGACAGTTTTCTATCATTTATATAAGTCAGTTTTCGTGAAACAAATATTTGCATGCAAAAAATATGTCGATTACATGATTATTTTGAAAATTTATTTGTATCTTGTGAATGATTACAAAAATTAATTTATATATTGTGATAGATTAGGAAAATATATCTGTATTTTGTGAGTTTTTTTTTTTTTTTGAATGAATATTCAGTGGTTTGTATTTCGTTTAGGACATTCTTTAAAAAAAAATTGTTTTCTTTAATTGTTTTTATTTTTTTCAATGAATTTTTTTTATGTTTGAGATATTTTCCCTAAAACTTTATTTAACTACATTTAGAATTGAGATAATGTCAATTCTAATTGTTCCTTAAATTTGGTGTCTTACATAAATAAAATTTTGATTTTTAAAATGTACTTTTGATTAATAAAATTTGACTTTTAAAATATATGTTTTGGTGGTTAATTTATAATTTACTAATATTTTCTCAAAATTTTCAATTTTCAATTTTTGTCAATGATAAACTTGATTTTTTTGCACAGTTTATTGTATAAATAAAAGTTGAGTTTTTAGAATATAAAATTGACATTTTAGAATATATATTTTGGTGGTTTAAAATTTGTCGGTATTTTCTCTAAATTTTCAATATTCGAATAAGTATATTTTTCAAGAAAATCGTACAAAAATACCAATATCAATTTTTTCTCGATTTTTTCGATATTTGATCATATTTATACTTTCGAATTGAGGATATAAATTAATATTGATATCTTTGATATTTTATAGATATTTAAAAACAATATTTATCCTCTACATGAAAATCATAACCATTAATATTGAAAATATTATTGATTTATTGAAGATTTATTGAACATGCATTGAAATATGTTTAAACATTTATAAAAATTTATAGATATTAAGTTTTAAGAATTATTATAATATCAACATTCAATATTTCCTAAAATTCAAAATATTCATATTTCTATCGAGATAATATTTTGAATTTGTAGTACGATTTGAATTGAATATTAGAAAGTTTATTTTTTTTTACACAATATCCACGGACAGATGACCAGTTAATATAAGAACAAGAGTAGTGTAAGAAAAGACTCATTGTCACAATGTAAGGAATATTCATATTTCTATCGAGATGATATTTTGAATTTTTAGTATAATTTGAATATTAGAAAATATTAAATTGTTTTTACATAATTAATATTCATATTTCTATCGAGATGATATTTTGAATTTTTAGTATAATTTGAATATTAGAAAATATTAAATTGTTTTTACATAATTAATATAAGAACAAGAGTGGTGTAAGAAAAGACTCATGGTTACAATGGAGGAATATTCATATTTCTATAGAGATAATATTTTGAATTTTTAGTATAATTTGAATTGAATCTTAGAAAATATTAATTTGTTTTACATAACATCTCCGGACGGATAACCAGTTAATATAAAAATAAGAGTAGTGTAAGAAAAGACTCATGAATATTCATATTTCTATCTACATGATATTTGAATTGAATATTAAAAAATATTAATTTTTTTACACAATATAACCAGTTAATATAAGAATGGTAAGAAAAGACCTATTGTCACAATCTTGGAATTAAAGATATAACACAAAAACTTTTGTGCACCAGTTGCACAGAAGTGAAATTCGTGCAATCTATACATTTATGTTATAAATGTAGTACATTTATGTACAAATATCCGTACTTTTTAAAATAAACATGCATAAAGGTATTAAGGTATTGCATGAATTTCACTTCTTTGCAACTGGTGCACAGAAGTGTTACTCAAGATATAAATGCAGAGAATAAGAATACTAGAGAATGGCAAGACCCAATATCACATTTCGTCTTGTGGAACACCAAACATTAAAATTTGATATAAGAACAAGAGTAGTGTATGAAAAGACTAATTAAGGATATAAATGTAGAGAATAAGAACACCAAACATTAAAATTTGATATAAGAACAAGAGTAGTGTATGAAAAGACTAATTAAGGATATAAATGTAGAGAATAAGAATGCTGGCAAGACCCAATATCCCATTTCATCTTGTGGAACACCAAATATTAAAATTTGAAACTTGGGACACACATCATTGGATATAATGAAAGAGAACTTATTTAAACCTATGTTATCTATGCTCGATAAGTCCACGTCTTTTCTTATATGTACATTGGGATTTTTCAATGAATTGTGGAACACCAAACATTAAAATTTGAAACTTAACATCATTGGATATAATGAAAGAGAACTTATTTAAACTTATGTTATCTATGCTTGATGAGTCCACGTCTCTTCTTATATGTACATTGGGATTTTTCAATGAATGTTTCTTTGATATCTGACTTACTTTCCCTAAAACATTGTTTAACTACATTAGAAATGAGATAACATCAATTCTAAATGCTTATTAAATTTGGTTTCTTCATTAATGAAATTTTGACTTTGAAAATATACATTTAATAAATAAAATTTATTTATGTTAATTTGAATTGAATATTAAAAAATATTAATTAAAAAAAATTAATATAGGATATAAAAACATAAGCATTCAAGTATAATTTGAATTGAATATTAAAAAAAAAAAAAATTACAGAATACCCATGCATCGTACAGGGTGGATGACTTAAAAAAAAACTAATAATAATAATAATAATTAATGTACACATCAGTTAAATGCTTATGGCATTAACAGAAAATCATTTAAAGAGAAATTAATTAAGTTCTTGACTCAGTATGGTGCAGGTATTATTGTTTTTGTGGCTTTATTCTTATGGGACAACAAGAAAGAGGAGGAACAACTTGCACAAATTACAAGGAATGAAGATTTATCAAGGCTTCCTCTGCGCCTTTCAACCAACAGGATTGTTGAACTTGTGCAGCTACGA